>FR989952.1:12879085-14266585 GCA_905404175.1 Anthocharis cardamines | reverse complement strand
CGGCGAAGAGTCTAAGGTCTCATTAGTTTGTAGGTCTAAGTTTGAATTGCTACCGTCTTCTGCGGGTTCTATTGCATTACTATCATCTCTATTTTCAGTAGAGGAAGGTTGTCCTAGAGGAGCCAAGTAGCGATTTGAAATCGTTGTCTCACGTCCACCAGGCAGTCTTACGAAAGAGTAATCAGGATTTGCATGGAGAAGTTCAACTCTTTGTACCTCAGGCTGATACTTATTAGTGCGATCAAAACGTTTCATTAAGACTTCCCCTGAAGAGGATAACCATGATGGAATAGATTCACCGTTTGATGATCTTCTAGAGTGGATAAACATTCTTTCATGGGGTGTACAATTGGTTGCCGTACATAGGAGAGAACGAATAGAGTGTAATGCTTGAGGTAAAACCTTCTCCCATTGATCGATTGGCATATGTTTGGTACGAAGAGCTAGTTGAATCGTTCTCCATACTGTCCCATTGAGGCGTTCACACTGGCCATTGCCTTGTGGATTGTATGGAGTCGTAGTGCTACTCGCAATTCCACGAGAGCATAGGAATTTTTTTAATTCTTCTGATAAAAAGGCTGATCCACGATCTGAATGTATAAATGCCGGCATACCAAAAATCATAAATATATTATTAAGGTGCTTTATGACAGTCTTAGCACTCAAATCTGAACACGGAAAAGCAAATGGAAATCTTGAAAATTCGTCAATCACAGTTAAAATGTAGCGATTATTAGTACTCGACGGCAACGGCCCTTTAAAATCAAGGCTTAAACGTTCAAAGGGGGCAATTGCTTTAATTAATTTCAAATTTGCGCTATTTTTATAAAATTTAGGCTTGATTTCGGAACAAACGTCGCAGTTCTTAGTCATTGTTCGAATATCCTCAATCGAGTAAGGGAGATTCTTTGATCTTACCCAGTGAGACATTCTTGTAATTCCAGGGTGGGATAATAATTCATGTAAAGTCTTTAATTTTGATGTGCGCGATTCCATTGTGGCACAAATTCGAGATAGAGCATCAGCAACGTTATTTTGATTTCCTGGTCTATAAATTATATCATATTTGTAAGGGGCGAGCTCTAACCGCCACCTTTGAATATTTTCATTCTTGACTTTGCTATTTATCTTTGAGTTGAACATGAATGATACAGATCGTTGATCAGTAATGAGTCTAAATGGTTTGCCAATCAGATAATGGCGCCATTTCTTTAATGATTCTACAATCGCATATGCCTCCTTTTCAACAGAAGAATGATTTAATTCACTTTTATTTAAAGTTCTCGAGAAAAAAGCGACTGGACGACCCTCTTGCGATAGAGTCGCTCCTATCGAATGTTCAGAAGCATCCGTTTCGACAATGAATATAGAATTATCATCGATAGCATGTACGCAGGACTTAGCTATATCAGATTTTATATTTTCAAAACTGTTAATTGCATCTTGACTTAAAGGAAAATCTTTTGTGTTAGATAGAATGTGTATCTTTTCAGAAAAACCAGGTATCCATTTGGAATAGTGTGCAAACATACCCAATATTCTTCGCAATGATGGTAAATTATTAGGAGGTGATAAATTCAGAAGGGGTTTTAGTCTGTCACTATCTGGTTTGACGACATGATCAGCTATGGTATATCCAAGTATATTAATTGAGGTTTGTGAAAACTTACTTTTAGCAGAGTTTAATTTTAAATTATATTTCTTTGCGGCTTCCATAAATTTCTTAAGATTAGTATCATGCTCCATTTGTGTCTTACCGCATACGGTTATATCATCTAGGTAAGCGTATGTACCTTTTAGCTGCTCCGTTCGAATGATCCAGTCAATGGTTCTCTGAAAACTTGAAATACCATTAGTAACACCAAAAGGTATACGGCGAAACTGATATAAATTACCAGCTGCCTCGAAAGCTGTGTAAGGTTTTTCTTGATCCAAAATAGGTACTTGGTGATATGCGCTTTGAAGATCAATTGAGCTAAAAATACAATGTTTTGAAATGTTCACTACCAAATTTTCAATATTAGGCAACGGATATGCATCAAGATTTGTATAGCGATTTATGGTTTGAGAATAATCAATCACTAGACGTTTCTTATGATTGGCACTCTTAGAAACAAGAACCTGTGCTCTCCAGGGCGATCTACTCTCTTCAATAATATTTTCATTCAAAAGTTTACGAATTTCGTCTTCAATAAACTTTTTATCCTCATCATTATACCTTCTGGACTTTATAGCGATAGGTTTCACATCAGCTGTCAGATTATCAAAGAGTGGTACAGATGGTACCATTGCCTGAGCAACGCTACAGATTTTAAACGGTTCTTTGGGACCACCAAAAGCTAATTCAAGTGAGGAGTGCATTTCTAAAATATCGTGACCAATTATAAGATCTGCACTTAAGTTCTTTACGATAAGAAAGTTTAAATTTTCGTAGTAATTTTTGCCTATGTTAACTGAAATCGTAGTTTGTCCAGTGACTTGAGATGTATGATTCATGGAAGCCATGTAGATTGTTTGATTACAAAGTTTTCGTTTGAGTTGACAAAGTACGAAGAAATCCTCATTTATAAAGCTGATAGTGCTCCCCGTATCAATGAGAGCATCTGCTTTTATTCCTTTTATAAAAGCTGTTACGATTGCTTTATTTAAAGAACTTGGAGATGCAGCCGTTATTATACAGGCAGCCTGATTATCATGTAATTCTGAAGTAACTAGGGTGTTTATTGATTTGCTACGACATACATTAGCAAAATGTCCTTTCTTTGAGCATATTTGACAAAAAGCATCTTTAGCTGGACAATCTAAACGTCGGTGCACTTGTCTGCCACAGAAAAAACATTTGCGTTTTCGACTAACGGCCAGTGAAGTCGTTGTTGCATTTAATGATTCGGTAATAGTGCTTACATTATTGACGTTGAAATTATTTGAATTATTTTCTGCCATTTCTAGAGATACAGCTTGATTATGTGTTTCTTCTAAAGTTAACGTTACATTTTCTAAAAGTCTTTGTCTTATCTTATTTGAAATCAGGCCCGAAATAAGAGCATCACGAATGTAATCGTTTTTATTTGTTTCCGCATCGACATCGGCGAATTTACAATCTTTTGATAGTATTTTAAGAGCTAGCAAATAAGCATCAATAGTCTCATCATCTCTTTGCCTACGCGTTGCTAACTTATGTCTCGCATATATGATGTTTCGAGGTTTGATAAATACAGAGTCTAAAATATCTGTAGCTTCTTTAAACGTTGAACAATCGCTAATATAAGTATATATATCTGCTGATATATGATTAGTGAGTACCTCTAGCTCCGTCGTAGCTTCCAGGAGAGATTTTGATTTTAATATTGCCAAAAAATTTCCAAATTTTTTTTTCCAATGCTGCCATTCCCTTTCAGCGGACATACTGTCCGAATTAATTTTTAATCTTTCGGGTCTTAGAAATTCCATGATATTTATATTATATGATTATTTATGTTTATTAAATTGAAATAATAAGACAAAACCTTGATAGAAGGTTTTAATAAACATAAAACGATATTACAGCCATTTTAAATATTCAAATGTGAAAGACATAATATATTGACAAGTAGAAAAATAATAAGAGATATAATAGAATGAGGTTCCATGTTCACCACAGGATGTAGGCTTATTAGGTAGCGTAAAAGTTGCGCGCTGTGATTCCCTATCCAGTGATGTTTTCTTTTTCGTTCTGTGATTAGTGGTTTTAAATTTATTCAAGGTTTTGTGTTGAAAAAATATAAAAGTGCGTGCGGCTCACGCTGAGTCGCGACGACCCCCATATTTTAAATTGTGAAAGTGTTTGCCAGAACTAGGGGCATCCTCCTGTGTTACTCCCGGATTTTTCCGGTTATCCAGTGAGGAATTACAGCCTTTTAGTGATTTTTGATTTTTCAAAAATATCCTGTGGTCCTGAAGACTTGGCTGTTCCACCATCTTAAAGCTCATGAAAAGACGAATGCAGGGACACCTCGATCAACTTTTTTCATCTTAAACTACGTTCAGGAGGCTATCGGGAACTACGTCAGTGACATTGCTACATAAATTCCTGTTTTGTGGTTTTTCTTCGCATTCTTAGATCTTGGATTTTCATCTAATTGTAAGCTAGTGCTATGCTTTATATATATTAAAATTTTTATTCTTATATCTCTTAGATTCACAAAGATATTTATAAATTAATTTAGTCATTTGATTTTGTCAACTACACATTAACTTTGTAATTGCTGTAGTTCAGTCTGTATGTGTCCTGAACACTCCAATTTACTCTTATATTTTATTATTGATTAACTCTTTCTGTACTTATCAAAATTTTAAATTTTAATCTATTATTTTACCAAATATCTGCTTTTTCAGTTTATATTTTGTACTCTATATCTTTGCTTTGTACTCCCTCGGGAGCCCTAATTTTGGTCTAGGAATATATCTAATAGATTCTGTATAAAATTACGCTTCTTTTGATACCTGGCTTACAAGGCTCAGATACTGGGTTGGTTCATAATTTATGTTTTAATTTTCATTAATTTTTTCCATTTTTTCAAGAACAGATTTCATAAAATTTTCAATTTGTTCTAGATTTCAATAGAATATTTCAAAATTTTGTTGTTTTCGTATAATTTTTTTGGATTTTTCAGAATTTTCTAGTTTTTCATCATTACTACTACTTCATTTAAGACATTCATACACACAAATTTTTAAACCTATCTCATTATTTTCTCTCTTTTTCATCGCTATATACACGTGTTTGGGCTCTATGAACTCAGCAGGCTGTCAGGATTAACCTCCTTTTTAAACCAACTGACCCATTTTAAATAAACTTAAATTTTTACTTTTTAGCCTTTTAGAACCCCCGTGTTTGGACTCTAAAGTTTCGTTAGACTCTACTGTTTCATTATCTGTCACCACCCCCTTACACCCCCATTAATTTTTTGGTGTTCCTGACCCCGTTCGTTTGGGTTCTATAGTTTTGAGGTAATATTAAGTATTGGTTTCCATCAAAACCCCAAGACCCCCTCAGACCCCCTCATTTTTTATTCTTCCATTATACATCCCACGAAACCGATTTCTCCCCCCCCTCTATCGAATATTTTTCTACCTCACCCCCTCTTGGCTTATTTCCCTCTCCCTTCACCAAAACCCCCCGTGTTTGGGCTTGTTTTATTCGCCTTCTGTTGGCGAATCTGCCCCCCCCCCCCTTTTTTTTTTTTTTTTTTTTTTTCCTTATCGTTTTCATTTTATCAATATGACTAAAGAAGCTAAAATTTGGGTAGATCTGGCCAATGAAGCTCTCGAAAATTCACGGAATATAAAAAAAGAATATAAATACACTATTGCTAAAAGTATTGCGAATTTATTTATAATTATTACGTCAATATCCTCCGATAAATCATCTTCCGCCCCGGTTCCATCCTCATCCAATGTTTCCTCTATTCCTTGTCCATTGCCATCTTCCCATGATACTACACTATACTATACTATCTAAACTGGAAGAACATTCGAAGCTACTAGAAGAAAATAAATCCACATTGAATAAATTCATGGTTAATGTTAATAAATTTAACAAGAATTTTAACACTATTTCACAACAGTCGCTCGCCGTTAAAGAACCTAAAAATGATTGTCGCTCCTATGCGGACGTTGCTTCGTTGCCAAAAATTGCTTCAAAGAGCCCTACGATTATCGTTAGTGGGGACCCAGACTCTCCTCCACAGAAAATCATTGAAACTTTCAGAAACTCTATAAATTTCTGTGAAGGTGGCTATGCACCTTTACGAATAACTCCACTATCAAGAGGTAAACTTAAAATTACCTTTGAAAATGATAGTAATAAATCGGATGCACTGAAGCAACTAATAAAATCCCCTTCTATTAAAGCTGAAGAAGAAAGACGATTCGATCCTCTTATCCGTCTTAAAGCGATCTCGTTAAGCACACCTCATGACGAATTGATAGACATTATTCATGACCAAAATCCTTCGCTAAAGGACAAAGCCTTTAAAATTAAATTTCTCAGAAAAAACAGAAATGAAAAACTATATAATATAGTTCTGTCAACCTCTCCATCCGCATGGCATGGTTTCATAGAACTAGGTCGTATTGCTATAAATTATCAACGCGTGCATTGCGAGAACTTCACAAATTTTATTCAATGTCGAAACTGCCAAGGTTTTGGCCACACTAAGTTCAGATGTCCATCACCTAACCCGACTTGCGCCAAATGTGCAGACACCCATTCTACTTTCTTGTGCAACAAAAATGAGTCACAAAACCCGTGCTGTGTGAACTGCGACGAGCATAATCGCCAATTCAGTGGGAAGGCCGACTCTGTACACCGTGCGGACAGTTACAACTGTCCTAAGGTTAAGGCCATGCGTGCAAGAGTAGAGGCTAAAGTTAATTATTACATATAATGCCAGCCATACTCACATTCACACAAGCGAACCTCGATAGGTCTCGCCTTGCATTTCATGAACTCAAACTACACTTACACAACAATAACACAGACATCGCAATCATATCAGAACCTTACACTGGCAAACAGTCCACAGTTACACACATCACAGGCCTTCGAGTGTTTCAATCCAACAAAGAAGGAATCACGAAAGCCTGCATCATAACCAAAACAAACATCAATGCACACATCCTCACAGAATACACCACCAATAACTTGGTGATCATAGCCATCTCCACAAATGCAGCAACACTCTACGTCGCATCGATTTACATCGAACCTGACACTGACAACAACAACACCCTACACACACTGGAGAAATTCCTCACATACAATCCGAACACACACACATTGATTGGCGGCGACTTCAACGCATGGCACCCCCTCTGGGGCTGTGGAATTCACGCTCGCCACAACCGACGTGGACACGACGTAGTTAGCGTTATCCATGCTACAGATCTCAACATGTGCAACGTAGGAAATACGCCTACGTTCGAGACCATTACACACGGGAGAACTAGATCTTCCATTATCGACCTAACGCTTGTCACGTCATCAATGTTTAACAACATCCAGAATTGGAAAGTCCGCCAACACATGTTTCCGTCCACACAACACAATCCCATCACGTTCACACTCAACTGCCAACAAAACCAACCATCGAAAGCACACAATAATACAACTTTCAAATACAAAACTAAGAACGCAAACTGGCACACTTTTAAAGAACATCTCCACACAAAAATCGCACATACACAAATCCTAGACACAGACTTCTCCAGCCTCACACCTCACACCATCGACCACATGGTCACCCTACTAACGAATACCATCAACGAGGCCTGCCTGGAGTCGTTCCCAATTCGTTCAAATCACATTAAAACCAAGGTCCCTTGGTGGAATGATAATTTGGAAACGCTAAAAAACCGATGCAAGCACCTTCATCGTAAACTGCACTATTCCACCAGAGGCAAAGAACTTGTAAACGAACACCGCCAGGCTAAGACCACCTATGCCTCTGCAATGCGCCAAACCTCAACAGACAGCTTTAAGGCTTTCTGTGAAGCCCAGGGCAAGGAAGACGTGTGGTCAATCACAAACAAACTCTTCAAAAACACTTCCACCAACATACAACTCGGCACACTCATGATCGGCAACAAATACACCACCACTGAACAAGAGACAGCACAAGCACTATTAAACCATTTCTACTCGCTAGACACACAAGATACAGAACCCAGGCACCTTGCACTCAGAGATAACTCCTCAACATCCCCCGACACAGACAACGAGCCCCCTTTCACTTTTCAGGAGATCCTAGAGGTTATTAACTCTTTCAGCCATACCAAAGCGCCCGGTCATGACCACCTGACCAGCGATATTTGTCTAGTTGTCACACAGGCCTACCCTGAACTAATCACCAAACTGCTGAACCGATGCCTAGTAATCGCGCACTTTCCAACCCCCTGGAAAATAGCGACAATCAAAATTATTTAAATAAAATACTGTATACCGGATTAAAACGCGATTTATTATTTAAATTATTTATCCCGACGTTTCGGATGCTTTTCAGCAACCGTGGTCGCGGGAGACTGAAAAGCATCCGAAACGTCGGGATAAATAATTTAAATAATAAATCGCGTTTTAATCCGGTATACAGTATTTTATTTAAATGTGTGATACTCGCGTTAATAAAAGACAATATTAATCAAAATTATACCTAAACCTAGCAAAACTGACTACACACAGCTCAGCTCATACCGTCCCATAGGACTTATTTCCGTGTTCGGCAAGGTGCTTGAGAAGCTATTCACCAAACGACTCACCTACAATGCGCACAAACACAAATTACTCAACAGAATGCAATTCGGCTTTACTGAACAGACCAGCACCACACAAGCAATCCACAATGCACTTAACATAGTCCAGACAGCTAAAACACGCAAACAACAGGTTATTGCCATTTCCCTAGACATCAAGGCGGCCTTTGACAACGCCTGGTGGCCCGCCATATACGAAGGACTCCGCCAAATTAAATGCCCCCATAACATCTTCAACATAATTAAAAGCTACTTAGCCGATAGGAAGGTAATCCTCCGCTTCGGAAACACCACCATCACACGTAACACGGAAAAGGGTTGCATCCAAGGATCAGCCTGTGGCCCGATCCTCTGGAATATTATCGTGAATGATCTGCTGAACAACACTATACTACCTTCCGGCTGTAACATCCAAGCCTACGCAGACGACATACTACTCATAATCTCAGCCAAAGACACATCCACACTAGAACTGATTACTGACTCAGCACTTGAATCCATTCGGCAGTGGGGCTTGAGCGTTAAACTGCACTTTGGACCCGATAAAACTCAATGCATTTCATTCACACAACCATCCACCCTCGCACAGATTCACTTTCACAACACTACACTCATATTCACCAACAGCCTCAAATTCCTCGGGGTAATAATCGACCGGAAACTTTTATTCAAGGAACATCTCAGACACACAGTCGACAAAGCACACAAAATCTTTCACAAATTACAAATTTATACACGCGCAACTTGGGGACCCCATCCTGAGAACATACGGACCATTTACGAAAGAGTCATAGAGCCCATCGTTACCTATGCAGCCAGCATCTGGGGACATATAGCCAGTCAAAAGGAGGTTCGAATAAAACTTAACAGTCTCCAGCGAAATTTCGCCATTAGAGCCATAAGAGGCTTCAGGACCATCTCAACAAATGCCGCCACTGCTCTCGCTCGATTCACGCCTCTAGACCTCAAGGTCCTGGAAATGTGTGAAATTGAAAAAGTGCGACTTTTTCGAACAACATCTAGACTTCCTTCAAACATACCCATCGAGACACCCATCCCCGCTCCGCAGATCCTTCACCCAGCAGACCGCATCACAATACAAACCACAAGCATAGAAACTTACAAAACACTAACACACAACGAATTCCATCACATTTACACTGACGGCAGCAAGCAGGATGACGGCTCCGTTGGCGCTTCGCTGGTTGTTTACCGACCCACTCACAGCACACACATGCACACACACACCAAATTATTCAAACTACATCGCACCTGCTCGGTCTTCCAGGCCGAGCTATACGCCATACAACAAGCATGCACTTACATACTAATAAACAAAATTCACAAAGCTATAATTCACACCGACTCACAATCATCCATAGCTGCACTCAAATACAGATCCAACACGCATCCCTTCGTCGCCAACACACACAAAACTTTACACATAATCAACACCACATTCTCAAACACTACAGTACTCTTTCACTGGGTGAAGGGCCACTCCGGCATACCGGGAAACGAATCTGCTGATGAAGCCGCGAAAAAGGCAGCCAAATTACATAAATCACCCGAAGTCATAGCTTGCCCTTTATCTTATACTAGCAAAACGCCCCGGCTTCGCACGGGTGCAAATAGATGAAAGAAAAGCAAAGCCTTTGTTACTCGCTGATAATATAGCTTTCTATTAGTGAAAGTATTTTTAAAATCGGTTGAGTAGTTTTTGAGTTAAATCGTAACAAAACCCCACAAATTGAAGAAAATGACATAGTACTACCCCTCGCCGTATTGCTCGATGCCCTGCGTGGAGCCACAGCTGCAGCGGTGCGAAGCGGGCGGCGTGTATTTTTTGTTTACATTGATATTTTTAATTTCGTAATATCTTTTGAATGGAATGTCCGATTTCAATATTTCAAAAAGTAATCAACAGGTATTGAAACAGTCTTAAATATGAAACAATTTATTTGGATAAGAATTAATACAGAGGTATGGATAGCAGGGTCTGATTTTGATCGGCATTTCTATCAACTTTTAAAATGTACTAAAGTAGTTATAGTAACATAACTACAATAGTTAGACATATGGTCTCGCGAAGTTTTTTGTAGATATTTATATGTTCTATAATATTGTAGAACTTTATTTTGTTCTATCATCAATACTTTTCGCAGCGCATGCGACGAACAACATTTTTTGGCAATTTTTTTTACACCTCGGGTTGGTTTTAGTAGGAAATTCTAAGGATCTCTATTTTTTTTCTAGTAATAAATATAGCCTATGTTACTCAGCGATAATGTAGCTTTCTATTGGTGAAAGAATGTTTGAAATCGGTCCAGTAGTTTTTAAGTTTATTCAATACATACAAAAATACAAAAATACAAATCTTTCCTCTTTATAATATTAGTATAGATTAAAAGATTAATAAGGGAAGACACTCGACAGAAATGGGAACACAGATATGCTTTAGAACCAACTGGTAGCCACACCAAAACAATATTCCCCAACATAAATGAGATCCCACCTTTTTTCCAAGCAATTCCGACCTCCTTTCACATGACCCAATTTCTTACTGCACACTCCTACGCCAAATCATACCTTCATCGTTTCCACATTTCTGACGACCCCATCTGTCCCTGTGATGATTCATCCACTCAGGACTTGAATCACTTAATCACCATTTGTCATCGTTTCACCCGCACGCGTTTAGCCCATGAAGAAACTTGTTTCTTCCTTGGGCTGAATCCGTTCACCATTACAGATATCATCTCACACCCTAGTTCAGCCAAATCTTTCGACATCCATATCAGACATATCATTCATAACATTAAATCATTCAATTCAACCTGATGTAAATTTTCTGTATGTCTCCTTGTTCTCTTATAAATATTTCGCAGATTTTTGTATATTTTTAATTATTTAATTTTTATAATTTTCCTTGTAAGATAAAATTAAAATTTTCTGTTTTCTTTTTCTACTTCTCCTTGTTCACTTGTTAATATTTCCTAGTTTTCTTTGTATATTTTTAATTAGTTTTATAATACTTTGTAATTTTATTTTCTTTTTAAATGATGTAATTGTAATCTTTTAATTTGACATTGAGTCCCTTTTGTTTATTCAATAATTTTAATTTTAATCATAATTTTTGTTACACTTTAGTTTGTAAATTTGTATTTTCAATTGTGCGTCTTGGTTATTAATAAATTTTACACACCCGTAGGGAACTCTACAGCGACAAGGAGACCATAGAGGAAAGTCTGTATCAAATAGCAGCATCCTCTATGGTCTTCAAAATTATATATTGTTTCATTTTCATAGCTTATCTTTCCACGGCCCCGGGGCGATAGTCGCCGGGGATGTAGGCTTATTAGGTAAACAATTAAAAAAAAAAAAAAACCTACCTACCTACCTACCTACCTACCTACCTACCTACCTACCTACCTACCTACCTACCTACCTACCTACCTACCTAATTCAACCTGATTTAAATTTTCTGTTTTCTACTTCTCCTTGTTCTCCTGTAAATATTTCCTTGATTTCTTTCTTATACAAATAAATTATTATTACTTATTTTCATTGCTTCTTTGTTGTTAATAAATTTTACACACCGTACCCGTAGAGAACTCTCCAGCGACAAGGGGACCATAGAGGAAAGCCTGTATCAAATAGCAGCACCCTCTATGGTCTTCACAATTTTATTTTGTTTCATTTTACACGATTTATATTAGCTTCACCTGTATGTTTGTTTGTATGTTTGTAAACGACTTCTTTGGGCGCGATTTTGACCCACTTTAAACGGCCTGATTTCGTTCCAACTTTGTAGATTTGTCGAGGACCGATGACAAAACACTAATTTGATAAAATTATTCCTTTTTTCAATTTTCAAAATATGATTTTTGTTAATTTATCTGCAGACGCGATGCCATCAATGCGATGCTACGCGCTTTTCTAGCTATTATTACAAGGCGCTGTACACTAGATATTGATATTCAAACTGACCAATTATTATTTTTTGATTTGATATCCAATCAAAAAAAAATTAAACAAATAATACTTGATTTATTACTTATATTATAACACGTAGTAAATATTAATACATCGCGTAATTTTATCATCAAGTAAACTGAACACATTTTATTTTTCCATTATCAGCTCCATCTATGCGGCATTTACAACACTGCGTTGTATTTAAACTATCACGCCACGCGCATTTCTGGCTACTGTCACAAGTGGCGCTGTACTTAATACTACATTATTCTTATTAACAAAGAATAAAAAATTCCTGGTTTAAAATAAATTAAAAAATGAAGAAAATGTTTGATAATATCGTAGAGGTTGTACTTAGTCAACGCAAGGACATGGAAAAAAAATATATTTTCTAATTCGAAATACATAATACTCAAAATATGATTTTTGTTAATTTATATAATTTTCATATATAGTCGATAAGGTAAGAAACTTAATTTTAATAGTTTAAAATTTAAAAAAAAACAAGCTATTATAAATAAACCAAACTAAAAAGTAGAAAATAAATAATAGTTTAAAAAAACTAAAAAAAACACTCTTTTTATAGAAAACCGTACTAAAAAATAGAAAATAAATTTAAATTAAGAATAGTGTTAAAAATTTCAATAAATATAAATTAATAATAGCGTGAATAAAAAAAAAATATTTTAAAAAAAGCGGTGGGTGCTTTTTAAGATATTATCAAAATGATAATCACTCTACTCATATCTGTCAATAAAATATTTATAACTATTGACACCATGCACCCCACGCTTTTTTTTTTTTCTTTTTTTTATTCACACTATTATTAATTTATTATAGCTTATTTTTCCACGGCCCCAGGGCGATAGTCGCCGGGGATATAGGCTTATTAGGTATACAATAAAAAAAAACCTACCTACCTACCCACCATAGAGTATACCTTATATAGGGCTACCCACCCACCCAAACGCGCATTTCTGGCTACTATCACAAGGTGGCGCTGTACTTAATACTAGATTATTCTTATTAACAAAGAATAAAAAATTCCTGGTTTCAAATAAATTAAGAAATGAAGAAAATGTTTGATAATATCGCAGAGGTAATAATATCACACTATTATTAATTTATATTTATTGACATTTTTAACAATATTCTTAATTTAAATTTATTTTCTTTCTTTTAGAAACTATTAGTTTAGTAATTAGTTTTTGTAAACTATTATTTATCCATTTTAGATAACTTTTGACAAGACACAGCTGGCAACACTGGTCGTCTGTCACATCAGTGATTATCAGCCGTTTTCGGATTTGGATAATGGATAGAACGCTTTAATTTTTCAAGTTACAATCACAAGTATTTATATTCTCTTTGATCATAAGTAAATTTAGTGTTTATAAATTGTAATAATAATAATAAGTAGTGTAAATAATATACTGCACGATCGTAAAAAGACAATCCTATTCCTAATTTTGCAAATTCATAGTCTCAATTATAATATTTTTGAAACTGATATTTAAACCATGATAGCTTTTAACTGCATCGATACTAGGAACCTTTTTCTACGATATAGTCTGTTAATGTCAAAATAGCTTCAGATTTAATATTTTATTGATTATTATGTACGGTAATTATTCGTTATAAATCGATAGTGATACTGTGTACAGAGTAACATCCTTACTCCGATGTTTATATATCTCATTGGTAAGTATAGCCACCTTAATCATTAAACACTGAAATCTTGCTTCATATAGTTCGAAAAAAGGAAAACTGAAAAAGGACATTATATTTTATTGACCCATATATTTGGTTCCATTGCTGTTTTAAATTTAAAAATTCAAACCACATTTAGAAGTATGAAGGTATTTATTTATTAATGTTTTATTGTTTATTGATATTTGATACCTTTTATAGAAATCCTGGAATTGGGAACTCATAAACTTTTAAATGTGCATTACAATGCCCCTATATTCACCGCGATTTATTATTTATATTGTTTAAATTATTTATCCCGACGTTTCGGCTTGAAAACTATTAATATAAGCTCGTTGATTCTGGCAATCCTGTCTGTAACACCCTTCACATAAGACTGGTTGACGTTGTACTGTTTGTGGCTTATTCTTGCTTCTGTGAAGGTGCCTGCAGCTTGTCACGGAGTACTCGCTTAACATCCTGCAGTTCCCCGTTGAGGTGGGCACCATGGATGCTGAAAAGCATCCGAAATATCGGGATAAACAATATAAATAATAAATTGCATATACAGTATTTTATTTAAATTTTTAATATTAGTTTTGTTTCTCTTAAGAAAAATATACTTAAGAGATTTTTTTTCAAACTTTCATGTATTTTAGAACAGCAAATGGTAATTATAACTAAATTTTAAAGGTAATTGTAAACTGTAGAAAATATTACTTAAAGATGTCATGTGGAACATGGTGTAATGGTTGCAGCTCCTTACAAAACATTTGTAAAACAAAAACTTGGCGATTAAAAAGAGTGGCGGCGAGTTTATTGCCAGTTCTTCTCGTCCGTTCTATGCCCTTGATTTGAGAACTGGCAGTAAATGTAAAAATAGAAGCATTGAATATGTATTTTTTATTGATGTTCATAAGTGTATATTGTGTTACCTAAATAAATAAATGATTTTTGAATTTGAATTGTCTACACTTCTAAACTCATATTATAAAGAGGAAAGATTTGTATGTTATGAATCATCAAATCCTTATGAATAAACTCAAAAACTACTGGAACAATTTTAAAAATAATTTTTTTACATTTAAAATACAGTGACTTAATATTCAATTCTCTTGTATATTTAGGTTTTAGGTATTACCAAAATGTTTGAAGAAAATTCAGATACAAACACAAACAACATAATTAAAGTTAATAAAGAAAATATTGCTCACATAGAGCTAGAAGAGCATTGTGAGCCGGGGGAAGGGGAGAAGCTGAGTGATACACAGCGCGCGCGCGCAGAACGGAACCGCCAGCGCGCCCGCACGCTGCGGGAGGCGAGCCTCGCGCACCGTCCTCAGTGAGTCACCTTTGCGCGCACACATACACGCACTCGCGAGACATGGCTTACTCAGAAAGAATAACATTATTGTTTCACAGAATAAATCAAGTAAGCGAAAGAGTTGCGAGTCGTGCAGTGGACACAGGCGGCGGCTTCTTGCTCGATGAGGAGGAGGCCCCCGGGGCAGGGGAGTGGAAGGCGGTATCGGGCGCGCAGCCGTCCGCGCCGCTAGTACACCGCTCCCAGCAGCCACACTGCCTCGAGTGCCACCATCCTTTTCCACAGTCATACCTCTTTGATACTTTCGACTACAGCGTCTGTGATCAGTGTAGGCAAGTCACGATATTATATAATACTATTATTATAAAGGTGTAAAGTTTGTTTGTATTCACTGCAACTGACACTATTTTTTTCGTAGAGATGATGAAGATAAACACTCACTGATAACACGAACTGAGGCAAAAAGTGAGTTCTTATTAAAGGATTGCGATCTGGATTCGCGGCCGCCACCGCTGCGCTGCGTGCGGCGCCGCAACCCGCACCGCGCGCGCTTCAGCGACATGCGGCTGTACCTGCGCGCGCAGGTGGAGGCGCGCGCGCTGGAGGCGTGGGGCTCGCCGGAGGCGCTGCGGGCGGAGCGGGCCGCGCGCCGCGAGCGCCGCCAGCGCGCCGGCGACTCGGCCGCGCGCCGCCGCCTGCGCGCGCTGCGCATGGACGTGCGCTCCAGCCTGTTCGACCGCACGCGCGCCGCGCACCAGCACGAGTTCGGGCCCGAGCGGCACGTGCCCGGCGAGGACGTGTACGAGCGCGCCTGCGCCTGCGGACACGTGCAGACCTACGAGAAGATGTAGCCCTCCCTCTGTTCCACACTCACTTCCACAGCCTCGCAGTCATTTGTATAAAATTCAATAACTAAACAATCATTTCTGTAGTTCTATTATTTCATAAAAAATGTAAACAAATTAATTTATCTTCTATAGTAAAGACAATAACTTTTATAAAACTCTGTTTATTCTGTTTACATTTAAATGCAAATACATAAAGAGAGCTGCTATTAAAGAATCTTATTCAAATATCCTTCAAGTCTTCTGGAAGATCATTTTTGGGATGCTTATTTTCAAAATGTTGCTTATAAGTCTTTGGGTCTGGCATTTGTGCCTGAAAATGAAATAGAACATATTTATTATAAATTTTAGAGATGACTTTCAACAATTTAGTCATTATGTAGTTTCTTACTAAGAAATATTTTAGGAGAGAAATATACTAAAGAGGATCATATTTACTTATTTTTTCACTTTAAAGTAAAACAGTTTAGTTTCATGAAATTTCAATAAGCCTTCATATGGGAAGCAAATATTATTTTAACATCAGTCAGTGCAACAATGAAAATAACGTAACAGTGCCGATTATCAACCAGCTACCTAAATTCGACCACTATTATTTTAATTTAATGAATATCTACATAGTAAACAATTGTATATGTTTGTCAGCGCGAGTAACACTGAAATAATGTCACTGTTACGATTGTGAACCATGATATCATCAAACCACCACTATGTAAATCAGGCAAGGAGGGGGCAGACTGGTCACAGGCACTATATAACTTTGAACACAGTTTTTTTGTGGCGCTTAGTCCGTCAACTATTCCAAGTTGTGTTATGGATCATGTCTGAATTACTTGTTATTGTTTATTGTGAAAATTGGACGATTTTCAATAAATATTGATTATAAGATGATTGGATTATTATTATTCACATACAAGTATCATGGACTATAAAGAGGAGGATCACCCTCTATCTCCAGTTCTCCGATATGTATTTTTACAAAAAAAATTAATTACTAAATTCGCAATTAGTTGAAAAAATATTTTGTATCAAAAACATAACATATACAAAATGTCACAAATCTCACAACACAGTTCTTTTGCTGTAAAAAAGTAGCGCAATCAAATGTGAACCACAGTCAATTCAGTACCTACCTATCTATGAGAGCAGGTATCGAACAACTTATGTGCGTTTTTTTTTATATAGTATAGGGGGCAAACGGGCAGGTGGCTCACGTGATGGTAAGTGATCACCGCTGCCAATAGACATCCGCAACACCAGAGGGCTTGCAGGTGCGTTGCCGGCCTTTACCAAGTCATTAATAAATAATGTAATATCGTTATGGTTAGTATAAAATGTTGTGAACTTTTTTTTAATCTACAAAAGAGAAATATCCCACCATACATTGTTTTGTTATATGTGAAAGGTACTAGGCAGCATTTTCGATGAAAGCTCTTAGGCGACATGACTTTTTCCGACAATTATCATTATATTTCAACCAATTTACACAAAACCTTGACAAATTATATACCTAAACATTCATGAGGAAGTCATGAATCACTATCTATTTCTGAAAACTGAATAAAAATTTGTTCAGTAGTTTTTGAGTTCATTTCAGTGGAGGACTTTATTTTATAATATGTAGTGATAAAATGGCCGGATTTAGGTAACCAGTCCACAATCGGTGCCATTGCCTTATTATTTATAAGTAAATGTTTAATTAAGAAAGTAATATATCAGGAGAGCATGGATTACCTTGCATACAACACACACATGTACCAATGCTTTTTGGGCAGCTTTCTTTTGATCTGTAGCACTGTGTCCTTGCTGTTTTTTCATTTTAGACATCTTCTCTGCAGCTTTTGCCTGAGATTGAATTTTCTGGTGTCCACGAGCCATCCTTAAAAATGTTATAGTAATATTATCACAATGCAAACTTGACGGCGATTGAAGCAAGTGTTTGATAAAACCCTAGTGTTTTGACAGTGATAAAATAGTATAAGAAGTTAGTGACTTACCTTATTTAATATAGAAATTTCAAAATAATTTATAGTATTTTAGGAATCGATAAGAACGATAGATGAGTACGTCAACAATTAATAAGGTTGGTAATAATCCTTTTTTTATTCCTTTAATAAATGCAGTTATTTTATACATTAAATCTTAAGCGATTCATCAAAGTTGATATTAAAAATATACTCTGAATTTATTCATAAAAATCTAAGTGAAAACTTATCAAATTTATCAATTTAGAAATCAAAGGAGACATGAGCACTAAGCAGTTGTATTATTCAATAATCAATATAGATAATAAATATGTAATATATAAAGCATGGAACATTTCACAAGTAGCATGCGGTATTTCATATGAAATGCATTTTCATACATCGCATCTGCTACCTCTCTTCATTTAGTCTGTGAAATTTCACACTCAATGAAATCGCGCGCGAGAGCATACGACTACTAATAGTAGAACGGGAGTGATAGAAAGAGCAAACTATATATTGTTGATTTGTCGCGCCTAAGAAAAATCATAGCCAATGAAATTACTGTGATTTTATTTTTTATTTTCACTCAATGAAAATTAATTGAAAATAGCAATCATTTCCATGTCTATAATATAAAGAGGATGTCAGCATTCAACACAGTTAATGTGGAACTGTCAAAGGTAAAATGGTCTGTGTTAAATAACTGTCAGGAATCAGGATCACCACGGCATATGGCAACTTTTAGGAAAAAGCCTTTTGACCATCACGGCATCTCCGTGCCCTGTTCGCCGAGCCCGAAAATCGATATAATTACATAATAATATATGTACGTAAAAAATAAGGATTTCAAAATTATATCGATAATCATTGTTATTATTTAATTTTATGTCTATACTTTTAGAATAAAAATTGACCATTAATATTAACATTCTAACATTAATTAATCTTTTACTACTTTTGAATCAAGTTGTTACAGAGTTGTGTTGTACTGTTGATCAATTCGAGTAATTAAATTCAAATGCCACTCGAATAAAATTGTTATTTCTCCATTTACCATTGCACATTTCTACCTACTGCAAAAAATTTGGTAGTTTATTGAATAATATTGTCTTTTATTAACGCGAGTATCACACATTTAAATAAAATACTGTATACCGGATTAAAACGCGATTTATTATTTATATTGTTTAAATTATTTATCCCGACGTTTCGGATGCTTTACAGCAACCGTGGTCGCGGAGAGACATAAATTAAACAATATAAACGTCGGGATAAATAATTTAAACAATATAAATAATAAATCGCGTTTTAATCCGGTATACAGTATTTTATTTAAATAGTTTATTGAATTTACATAAAAAATCATTCATTTTTACAATTATTGAGTAATATTATTAATTATTATTTATAGACCATACTATTAATACGATAGTAAAATTATCATATGATATTATCACAAAGCAACAATTTTGAGCTTTTTTTGAGCAATTTGAATGATAACTAATCAGATTTCTAAGCGATATTTATACATGTTTATAGTCTTAAAATAGATGCTCTAATATCCTAATAAAATGTAAAAATACCTACAATTAATTAAGTAAATATGAGTAGGTACCTACTTAAAGCTCGTGATAAGCTTTCATTACTAACGTATAAATTGTGTGCGTTATGTTGTGTATTTGCGTTATAAGTCGACAGTAAAAGTTTTAAAGTAAAAGTTTATTTTATTCTATTTAGCGCATTTAAATAAAAGCTTGTATTTAACAAAGTTTTTAGTTTAATTCGTATTCTCAGCTAGTCCTTTCATTTGATACCTTCGATACCCATATTGTAGGAAAGCATAAAAAACTTAGTCAGCCATATAGAGTGATACCACTTTATTTTTCGAGTTAGTTTCAGCTAGCCGAGTGCATTAATAAATAGTCCTTCATCTTGGGTGTTCCCAAGGCTCTGTGGTCTCTCCTCTCCTATTTTCTCTATTCACCAGTGACATCCCTAAGTTCCCAAACGTGCACCTCGCCCTTTTCGCGGATGATACTGCACTCTACACCTCCCACACTAACAAACTGAAAGTAGTCGCGAGGTTTCAGTCCGCAACCAACGCCTTAGGCAAATGGTTTCGGGAGTAGAGAAACTGCGGCAGTGTTCTTCTTTAGACGTTTAAATAACGCATTAGCCGGCCCGCGTAAACGCCTAACTTCTGACGTCCAACTATACGGCAAGGACATTCCCTGGCAGCCATCAGCTAAGTACCTAGGAGTCACTCTTGACAGTCGAATGACATTCTTGGCTCACATTAATTCCGTTCGCAAGAAAGCCAGTTTCGTTATGAGCCGGCTCTATCCACTCATCTGCGCGAAAAGCAAAATGTCCTTCAGACACAAAGTTAACTGTAAATGTGTAAATGTAATAAGTAGTACTACCTGCACGAATACTCTCATTTCTGTTTATTGTTTAGGGTTGCCTGGAAGAGATCGCTGAGAGCGATAAGGCCGCCTATTGTACATTTAAGTTATTTCTAAGGATTTTATTATTGTTTTAGTTATATTTTAAAGTGCAATAAAGAGTGCTAAATAAATAAATAAATAAAATAAAGTTACGCTCTACAAAACGTGCATTCGTCCGATCATGTCTTATTCCAGCGTCGCATTCGCTCACGACCCGCGTACGACCCTCCACAAACTCCAGGTAATTGAGAACCGTTTCACTCGAATTGCGACTGGAGCACCCTGGTTTAGCACACCTCCACACGGATCTCGAACTCCCGACCTTAAATCAGTACTTTAAAGAAGCGTCCCAATGCTACTTTAAGAAAGCCGCATTGCACCCCAACCCACTGGTGGCCGGGGCTACTGACTACTTCCCATCCGACAATCCCCGCTGGAGGAGACTGCGTAACGTTCGACGCACGACCCCGACGACGACCTAGCAAAGGCCGTACACAGGCTCCACGCCATGCCACTCGCGACAACGACACACCACACATCCGACACCGCCCTCGCCGGCGAAGGCGTGGACCCTTGCTCCGCGTACCTCTCACCCGGGTGAGAATCCGTCCCGCTCCTCAAGCGTCCTCCCAATCTGTGACGGTCTAGGTCGTAGTCCCCTACGGGGCGCCCTTGGTCTAGTTGCAGACACACGGCGAGCCCTTCAGTGCTCGCCCAAAAAAGTCCGGTTAGTTTTAAAGGCCATATGTGCCAAAAACAATAGTATCCTTTCGAAAAAAAAAAAATCTTGGGTGTTCCACCATGTTGGATTTAGAACAATGTCATATAGTGCATACCGCTAGTGTATACAAAATTTCAGCTTCAAAATTGAGTTGCAAGATTCCACCACAGTAGAACAAGTTAAATAAAAGCTTGTAAAATAGTATAGTTTTAACAAAAATAACACTAAAATTTAAGTAAATTTAGAATAATATAATTAATATTATTACTCGACATTAACCATATCTATACGCGACATTGGCGTGAGGGATGTATTCTCAGATTAAACAATGTAGTTTTTTAATATTATTGTCTTTTATTAACGCGAGTATCACACATTTAAATAAAATACTGTATACCGGATTAAAACGCGATTTATTATTTAAATTATTTATCCCGACGTTTCGGATGCTTTTCAGCAACCGTGGTCGCGGGAGACTGAAAGATGACAGTTGTCTTATATTTGAAATGTCACAAAGTTGCCATATTTAATTCAATTAAATTAAAAAATAATCTATTAATTTAGGTAACACAATGTACATCTATGAACTATAATAAATAAAAATAAATGTGTGATACTCGCGTTAATAAAAGACAATATTATGTTTCGGATGCTTTTCAGCAACCGTGGTCGCGGGGTTGCTGAAAAGCATCCAAAACGTCGGGATAAATAATTTGAATAATAAATCGCGTTTTAATCCGGTATACAGTATTTTATTTAAATGTAGTTTTTTGTCATCAAATATTTTAATAACTAATATGCTATATTATATACTAGTGGTCCCGGCAGACGTTGTTCTGCCACAATGTTTGCTTTTTTATATATAAGTAATCTCAGATTAAGTACCTAGTAATTGTCTAATATGTCACTGATTTGCAGTGGACATCTGTTATTCCAAAAAAGCTAAGCATCCATGCCGTGAGCTGTCAAGATGGCGGAGTTCCGAACCTAATTTATTTTAAAATTAATTTTTGCATCTCAGATAAAATACCTTTTTTTATTTAATCTGAGTTTTGCATATATTTTTTTCTTGAATTTTTCCGATATTTTAATAGCTATTATGTTATTCGGGACATAGAGGAATCCAACAATTAATAAGATATCGTTAAAATCGGTTCAGCCGTTCTTGAGTTATAAATGGTGTAACTAACACAACTTTCTTTTATATATATAGATTTTGTTTGCTGTGTACAATAAAGTAATAATTGAGAATTCAGTTTTTAAGATGTATCAATAAAACACAGAAAAGAAATGATTTATTTTGTATTTTTCTGTGACCTGTTTTTTTGTCGATCATAAGGCGACATCGGCGTACGGCACGCTTGCGCTTGTCGACCATAGCCGATATTGGCAGTCAATGTTTGAGTAAAAATATTAAATCAACCTATTGTTCCGAATGGATTTATTACTTATAATTAATAATAATGACAATGATGACAGCTGTATTATATTTAAATATAGAAGTTATTCAAAAAATTTATAAAACTTTTTTTAACAGTCAAAAGGTTAATGAAGGAAATGGGACACGACACGACATGACAAATTATATGGAGGGTAGAGGTAAGGAGCACTCTCTCTGTATATTAGAATTGTCCATAAAGTCATGTGAAAATATGGTGGCGCTGCTGTAAGCTGATGACTGCATTGAAACGAAGAAAGATATATTATATCCGGTCCGTAAACGCGCGCCTTTCAAAAATTTAGTTGTAAAATTTTTGAATGCCGAGATAGTAAAGTAATTTCTTACATTGATTAAATATATAACAATAATTTTAAAAATTTCAGAATTCTTTTGAATAATGACGTTTTCAATTGCATATTCATTTACTTTAATTTTATAAACTACTCTATTCAGTACAACTACTTCTGTACTTTACTATTTCCCTTTGGCATACTTCACTTCATTAATAATCGCCAAATTCACATCGAATCATCAGTGGTCATCAGCACCTTTTTAGTTGGTTTTGGAACTATAATCTAACAGCTTATCATGGACACTTTTGAAAGAACGCCATATTATGAGAGAACGCTCCTTACCTCTACCCTCCATAGTCAATGACACGACACGATGTCATAGGTACATTTTTTATCGAATAAGCAACCGAACAAGTGTTAAAACCCTGTCAGTTACTCAGTTGTCACCTCCGTAATAGTGTTCTGTGGTTGTCACTTGTCACTCACACTCACTAATACGTTTATTATTATACCTTCGTTATATTTATATATTAAATATTTAATACCTGTTTGTAGCTCTACCTAAATATGATTTTCTAATTTGATCTTTATTTTACGATTTATAAATATAATTTTGTTTTCCAATTAAGTGATAATTGATCAGTGCCACCATATGACACTTTCTGTTTACTACACCTTAATTTTTTTATTAAATTAAGTGAAATTGTTAGTTTTTAAAGTGTAAGCATATTGAAACTATAAAGGATGAGAGGCACAAAGTTTGTAGGATGTGCGAAGAGATGCTTCCGCAGTCCGTCTTTAGCGCCTCGTAGGTAAGCTGCTTTTGATTTGGACTTTGCTCTGGTGACCCACTTAGTACGTGTAGATAAATAGTAGTTAGGTGACACGTAAGTACAAAGTTGAAGGTCATTTATTATGAAACAATTAACAATAAACTTAATTTGCATGTATATTCTGAATATATCAGTGAAATGAGACTGTACAGCTGCTGGTTTCTGCTAAGTAAAATTTGTTTGGTCACTTTGAAATAAGAATGTAAAGTTATGGGAATTTTATTTTAAACTTAATTATTTACAAGTGCTGGTTGTTAGATGTCGACATATTATGTTAATATTAAGGCTTCACTGAATATTTGTGGGATCAACTTGAAAATAACCTCATTCAATGTGAATTGGAAGTCACATCTCAATAATAGACAATAATTTATTATTGTCTATTATTGAGATGTGACTTATATACCAGACAAGGTTGCAAGGCCAAAACACTCTCCATGCATGATATTTGCTTGTTTACTTTGGATACAATCTAAGATTATTTTTATTGTTACATATTCTAGATTTCAAAAGTTCCAAGTTCAAAGTAAAATAAAATCTATTAACCATTAACACTTTGAAGACCGCATACATAATTTTAGTGCCAAAAATATTAATGGACAAATTATACATAAAACTAACCATGAAAAATATCTTGGTTTGATTGTTGACGAGAAATTAGGCTTTAACAAACATATTCTACATATAATAAAACTTTCATCTCTTGTATGTTTGTTACATAATATTATTAGATGAATTCCACATAACGGTCAACATCATATTTATAACAGATTGTTAAAACCACATCTACTATATCTTTCTAGCAGGTGTGGTGTGAATATGAGGCAGTATTTCTAAAATGAATATCCTATATAAATTAATTAACCTTCAACAAGCACATACATATGAGTACAATACATGTTTTCTAAATACACAATTTTAATATTTTTTAAATCAAAACTTAAAACCTATATTATAGCTTAGGTTACTGTAAAATTTATATTTGCACACATAAATTCAAAATATATAGATGATATTCATTTATTTAAAGCTTTTTCTTCTTCTGTAACTAGAAAACTAAAATTTTTGTATGTGTTCTTAGGTAGGTAATTTATTGCTGAGTGGGAATAAAGAATCTTAAACTGGCATACAACGGGTCTCTCTGCCCAAGCTCATGTTTTTCTTTGTCTCTGAAGCTTCTATAGTGGGTGCACCCTTTTTTATGATTTATTATAAATATTATGGTGTTAGTAATTACCGTGGCTGATTAATGGAACTATGTATTTAAATTACAAATTAAATAAAATACAATATTAAGCAGTCATAATATCGCTGTTATGAATAAGTTCAGATTGGCAAATATTTATTTATTCAGTAGAACGGCATAACTAATTAAACTATTAAAATCACAAAAAGTTAAAATTAAAACATTTTTAAAAATGTTCTAACACCTCATAAACAGAGCCGGGCATGACCGGGCAAGTTAACGTCATTAACTATTGCCAATTTGGGTAATTCTAGCAATGGAATGGCGACAGCGGCTCCGGCGGCGGCGGCGCAGCGCGGCGCGCGCCAGAGCGACTCCTTCACCATGAACCTGTTCCGCGGGCAGCTGGAGACGGCGCAGGTGTTCCCCTTCCCCGAGCCGCTCAGCGACGAGCAGCGGCAGACCCTCGCCGAGCTCGTGCCGCCCGTCGAGAAGTTCTTTGAGGAAGTATGTTTTGAAACTAATTCATGACCTGCGAGACCCCTAATAAATACTTTTTACTTAATATTTCCTTAATAAATCAGGAATTAATTTTTTTCTCCACTTCACCTCTGTTAAACTCTAACTCAAAATATTTATTCAATATATATACACACCGACACAATTAGCGGAACAGAAAAAAAAGTGAAACTATGAGATAATAACGCATATATTTGACGAAAATGTAATTAGACACAAAATAACAAATTGATTAACATCTTTTAACAACGACTGAAAAGTCTTCGTTATTTTTTATTGAAAAATAAAGAAATTTGAAATAAGTGAAATTTTTAGAAGATTATGAACCATCACAAAAAATAAAAAAAGTAAGCATTAAATGATTTAACAATAAAATTAAAAACGAGTGTTTCCCCCTCTTGCTCTGATTACGGTTTCCATTCGTCTGGGCATGCTACAGATTATGTTATCAATGATTTCTTGAGGCAATCGCTCCCACTCCTCAAGTAATGCGTTTCCAAGTTCATTCAGATTGTTGGGGGGTGGCATTCTGGATTTAACCCTTCTTTTTAGCAAGTCCCAGACATGCTCTATCGGATTCATATCGGGGGAATTTGCTGGCCACTGCATCACCGGTATACCTACGTGGCTCAGATATGCCTGTACCGATTGTGCACTATGAGCACGAGCATTATCTTGCATTAGAATAAAGTCGTCACCAATAAATGGGGCAAATGGTACAACATGTTCTTCTAAAATGTCTCTGATGTATCGATCTGCTGTCATGGTCCCTCCTGTGACTATCACTAACTCCGTGCGAGCTCCCAAACATATCCCTCCCCAAACCATAATCGAGCCGCCACCATAAGCCACTGTGTGTTCAAAATTAGACTGTATGTGGCGTTCTCCTTTGCGTCTCCATATTCGCTGTCTCCCACCGATCTGTTTTAAAAGAACTCTGCACTCATCAGTAAAGAGAACCTGCTGCCATTCGTTCAAATCCCAATGACGATGTTCTCGCGCATAGCTGAATCGGTTTACGCGGTGACGTCTCTCAAGTTTTGGGCCTTTGGCAGGTATATACGACCCTAAACCGACTTCTTCAAAGATCCTGCGAACTGTACGCTCACTTACTCGTACTCCTCGAACGTCTTCCAGTTCATTTCGAGCTTGTACAGCCGTTAATCGCGTATTCCTACGAACTCCAAGTTGTAAAAAACTGTCATCTCGCCTCGATGTACATCATTTTCTACCTTGACCCCTCCTCCTCACAAGAGAATTAGACGATCTGTACCGCTGGATGCAGCGATGAATCTTTGATACTGGTGGACGAAGCCTTGAGGCAATCGATCTGTAGGTATGGCCATTTCTTCTCATTTCATCACCCCTAATGATTTCCAGTGATGTTAGAATATATATATATATGCATAATAAAGAGCTTTTAATAAACAAAATTGCCTATAGAATAACAAATTTATAAAAAACCATTAAGTGCAATTTTTAAAAAAACATTACAATTACGTAGTTATTACTCGAACAAGTTGACAAAACGTATTGTTCGGGAAAATAAAACAAATGAATGAAAAAAGTGTATGTCATCTAATTTTCTATTTTCAAATTTGACAATAAATTAAAAAAATATCATAACTGGCCAGTTCCTCAAGTAAAAGTTTTTAAAATCCTGCTTTTTTTGTGTTCCGCTAATTGTGCCGGTGTGTATAGTATGCTTTACATAACTTATTAATAGTCAACATTTTACAATTGTAAATTGCATGTAAATAAAAAAAAATTGTTATATAAAATCAGGTATTTTACGGTTAAGCTTAAAAACTAATGAGTTATCATCAGCAAACAGACAAATTCGCATAAATTATTTGCGAAGTACGGTAAGTCATTTATATAAACGAGAACGAGGAAAAGCCCCAAAATGGAACCCAGAGGCCACCTATTTTTACGATTGACCCCGAATACTGTGTGGTTCCAACCTCTACTCCCTGGATACGGCCGCTACGGTATGATGAGACAAGTGCAAGTGCATTGTCCACGAGCCCATAGTGTTTTAATTTGTTTAAAAGAGTACCACGATCCACGTAATCAAAAGCCTTTGTGAGATCACATAAAACTGCGACAGCATTTTGCGAGCTCTCCCAAGCATGTAATGTGAATGTTAGAAGAACGATACCGGCGTCTGCAGTCGACAGTGAAGCAGCTTATTTTTATAAAAATGTGTTTTCATCTGGCTTAAGATTAGGTTTTCAAAATGCTCATGAATGGATAATAGGATGATAATTATTATTAGGATTAGATTTAATATTTATCAGCTCATTTGAAAAGAGGTTTTTAGTAGAGTTCTACTATATTTCATCAAATCAGGGAAGACTCCGGTATCAAGACAGTTATTACAACCTCTGCATCCACAGAGCTAAGAACACCTCCGTTACAACTTTATTTCATAAGTCGAGAGCAACATACTCGTATTGGCTGTGTTTCATCAAAATCGGATGTCGGGAAGAAAAGTTATCATCATTGAAATATAATTTCAAATTCGTCGCTCGCCCCCCGCGCCAACAAATTGCAACGCAACAGATTCAAATTGTAATAAATCATATTTGGACCTCAATAATATTTTGCCTACTCATCAGTCTGGGTTTAGAAAGTCACATAGTACAACTACGGCACTCTTAGACGTAGTGAATAATGTATTGGTAGCTCAGGACAAAGGAGAAGCCACGATTTTAGTCTTGCTTGACTTCTCCCGTGCGTTCGATACTATCAATATAAATTTATTATTGGCTAAGCTATCATATTATGGTTTCGAACCATCTGCTATCAAATGGTTTGATAGTTATTTACAAGGGCGATCGCAGTTTGTTGAAATAGTCGATATCAAAGGAAATACACTTCAGTCACGTTTACGACAGTTGTCTCGGGGTGTACCACAGGGATCGATCCTGGGACCATTATTGTTTTCTTTATATAGCGCGGATGTTGTTAAATCGATTAAACACTCACTCTTTCACATTTATGCTGATGATATTCAGATTTATTTTTCTTTTAGTCCAAATGATACTCAATCAGCCGTTGCAAAAATAAATGAAGATTTACAACTTATTACAAACTGGGCTAACATGGGTTCTTTAGTTCTTAATCCATCTAAAACCAAATACATGCTTTTGGGAACTGAAAAGCAGATTGCTGATGTAATAGTTCAGGACCCCAAAATATATGTTCTTGGGAATAATATCGAGCGTGTGGATGAGGCGCGTAGCCTCGGACTGCAAATCGACTCATACTTGCGCTTTGAGGGTCATGTACAAAATATAGTAAGAAATTGTTTATATAGATTAAAAATCTTATATGGCGTGCGAGACTTGCTGAGCGTAGAGTTACGGGTCCGATTGTGCGAAGCCTTGGTCCTATCTAAACTCAATTATGGAGATGTAGTATATGGACCTCGGCTACTGGCTAGATCGGAGCGTACAATTCAGAGAGTGCAAAACGCTTGTGCTCGATTCTGTTTTAATATTCCGTCTAGAACACATGTTACGCCATATCTCCAACAGAACAACCATTTAAAAATGGTACTTCGTCGGGAACTACATCTGGCAACTCTGCTTTTTGGTATAATAAAAATACAAAAGCCAAGTTATCTTTATACTAAATTGGAGTGGTGCAGCGGTGCGATTCGTACAAGATTTCTGTGTGGTAAAGGCTTATGCATACCAAAATATAATACAGCAGCATTTAGGGGTAGCTTCAGGTACTCAGCGACAAAATGTTGGAATAATATACCACCACCGATTAAAAACTTACAGTCGGTGTTTTGTTTTAAAAAAAAATATAAATCACATTTATTAAATTATCAACGGAACTTGTCGCTGGGTGCCAGAGTCGTACCTTCATATTTAATATAATTTTATGTTTAAAATACTGTCTTTTTTTTTAATATTTTAGTTGAGAGTTTATGCTTATTTAGTAGTTATATAGTTTTATTTATTTTATGTTATCTTTTTTGTAGTGATATATTAAAAAAAAAACACATTAATCATTTCGGGCTGTTTGACAGTTCGACAGGGGCCCCTTCTGAAAACCAGCGTTGCAGCTTATAACTGCAACAAATGCTGATGAAGGGTCCTTTTCGGCATTAGATACACAATATATATTTTATTGTATGTAGTAAGTAAGTTTAAAATTGTATTAAATATTGTGTTTTCTTTTTTCGAATAAAGTATGTCTATGTCTATGTCTAATATGTATACCGTTTACATTTACATAAGTGAAATATGTTGTTTATTTCACTTCTTTCAAAATGTATCTCTGGAATAATACGGAATAAGCGATCGTGCTGTCGAATTACAGAAGCGGGTTGAAAACACCGCCAAGGGTAATATTAACCAATTTTTTTATTATAGTTAATAGATATTGATATTGAATCAATAAGTTATCTATAAAGATGTTACCCGTACGTTACACGCCAGCTCGCCCGGTCGCGCGCCGGTCGCGTCACCGGCAGTGTCAATGCATTTGTGAGTTAAGGGTACTGGAATTATTGTAAAAGAAAGTGTAGTAGATTATGTGATTATGTCTATACTGCCGTCATAACGAAAAAGGGCACAACTAACATTTTTTCGAAATTGATATTTTTTTCGCCTATATTTTTTTTGTAATTTTACAAGCACGATAAACAAAAGTACCATAAGCTCAAAGGGCACAACTGAACCATTTTTTCTATGTTTGTACGTAAAAAGAGCACATCTAACTTACAGTACGTCAAAAGGTCACAAATGAGCAGATGTGGCTTTTATTTTTTCTTATAATTTATGATTTTATTCATTGGAAAGGCATAATTGACTTACTTCAAATAGTAAAGGCTTATGTGGCAAATGTGCCCTTTAACTTAATATTTTACCGATACTGCATCTTATCATTTCATTTAAAAGAAAAGTCACAACTGGCAACTATGCCTTTGCTACCAAACATCTTTTAATAGAGGTGAGGTGAGGGGGTCGAGGTACGAAGAGAGTCGCGTTAGTTGTGCCTCACGTATACCGACGTGTTCACGCGTGTCTATGCTACGCAGGTAAGAATTGCTTTTATTTACTTATTTGCACACCTATATTATTGTATAATTTGTGATACAATTATTTTGTTGACTTGTATTTATTTGAAGGGTTATTTGTGATTTAGTTTAAAAAATATATCGACATTATGTTGTATCAAAGTCCGTTATTTTTGAAGATAGAGTTGTGAAAATTTATGTTTAGCAAATTAGTTAAAAATTAAGCTAAAACTAAGATTTTATTCATTTTGAAATATGTTATTATACACATATATTATAGTATATATAATATTTATATTATGATGTATAATAAAAATATTGAGGCTATACCAGGTTATATCTCCTAAACTGTTTGAGACCCCGTATTACATATAATAGAGATAAATACTCATATAACCTTAAAGGTTCTGTTCTGGCTAGGTGGTGGCTCCTTTTTAGAGTGAAACTGGTAGGTTTAGCCACCACCACGTAAGGTTTTGTTGATATGGTGACCACCGCGCGGTGGCCGATGAGTGCCAGAACCGATTCCTACTCATTTCATTTGGCTTAAAAAATTGTAAAGTGACCATTGGTAATTGTTTAATATTTAAACCCTATATCTCCTAAACAAAGTAAGACCCTCTTCATCTTCTTTCAGCAATATGCAATCACGAAGCGCAAAATTGGTACGTGCTGCTTTACGCAACGATTCTTCAGTAGATGAATGGTCACCCACGCCGTCAACAAGTGGTATTCAAAACACAGTACAAGTATCAAGCACACAGCAACCTGAAGTGCCGCACTCTGTGTCAGATATACTGTCTGATTTTGATTCTGATGACTCAGTATTAGACAAAGATTATGAGTTACCAAAAGTTCGGGAAGAAATCATAAACTCTGATGATTCTAACTCTGAAACAGACTTTATACCATGTTCACAGCCAATTTTAGGAAGAACAGTTTTAGAATCATCAGAAGAATCAGATGAAAACACAAACCCCCTGGAAAGGACTAAGAAAGGAACTATTAGAAAAAGGAAGACATATAACGTTAACATCAAGGAACGCAAGAGACTAAAAAAAGAGAAAAAAATAATAACCAAATATTTTGTAAAACCTGGATGCCGCGAAGACGTCTGCAAAAAAAAGTGCTCAACCCGCTTTTCAGAAGAGTATCGCAAAAAAATTAATAGTAATTTTCAAAAAATGTCATGGATGGAACAGAAATATTTCTTTTTGAGTCATACTATTAAAAAAAAACCGGATAGACCTAAGAATCGAGAAAATGATGAAAAAGAAGGCAAACATTACACACGCACTAAAACTATATTATACTTTTTGACAGATGAAAATAGTGGTAAAATTCCGGTATGTAAAACATTTTTCCTCACCACCCTAGGCTACAACCGAAATAACTGTAAGGCTGTAAGAAATATTCTTGATGGTTATAATCCTGAATTATATCCAGAATCCCTCATTGATGGTCGTGGTCATAACCCAAATCCAAGAAAAATAAATAGTACTAAAATCAAAGAGCATATAATGTCATTTCACCCTGCTGTGTCCCATTACAGGCGTGAACACGCACCTAACAAAAAGTATTTGCCTTCTGACCTCAGTATTCGTATTATGCATGACCATTATTGTGAAACTGTGCCTGAAGTACCTGTATCTTATGGTTACTACAGAAATATTGTAAAGGAACTTAATATCTCATTTTCAAAATTAGGCCATGAAGAATGTGAGCTGTGTGAAAAGTTTACGATTCACAACCCTAACCGAGAAGTAAGACACAGAAATTGCAAAGAATGTAAAGACTACGAGGAACATCACGAGAAGTATATTTTAGCTCGTAAGAAGTATGAAGAAGATGCTGATAACCAGACACAGAAAAAGAATAGCACCGACACTATTATTTTTGCCGTAGACCTGGAAAAAGTTATAATGTTACCCCGTATGGAAGAATTTAAAAGTGTGATTTTCTGCCCGCGACTTATCGTCTTCAACGAGAGTTTTGTGCCGGTAGGAGACAAAACAATACATAATATGGGTCAAACTTTGGCCGTTTTATGGCACGAAGGCATATCTGGCAGAAAAAAAGAAGATATTGTAAGTTGCTTCAGGGCCTTTTTTTTGGAAAACCGAGACCTAAAGCACGTAATTTTGTGGCTTGATAACTGTGCGGCTCAAAACAAAAATTGGACGCTTTATTCTTATTTGATATATTTGGTAAACTCTGATGAAGTAAGCTTTGAAAGCATTAGTTTGCGCTATTTAGAAGTCGGTCACACTTTCATGGCTGCAGATGAATTCCACCATAGAGTGGAACGATCTCTTAAAAATAAGAAACGTGTTTACGACTTTGAGGATTTCTGCAAAGCTGTTTCTGATACAGGCGCTAGAACTAACGTAAAAAAGATGACCGTTCAAGATTTTTACAGTTTTGAAGACTGCTCTTCAACATTTAAATTAAAAATTTCCAATCCTCGAGCTTACATGAATGGAATTTCTGAAGCTAGTTTTCGAAGGGGATTCAATTCACTTTTTTACAAAAATAGCCATGGCGCTGATGAGTACTTTGAATTGGATTTTTTGAAGTTAAAAAATCTTAAACAGGGTATTCCAGCACCATGCCAAAAACTTGCTCCGAGGGGTATTACGAGTGACAGAAAATCTGCTATACTCTCTAAGGTTGGTCCACTTATGCCTACTAATAGAAGACTTTTTTGGGAAGCATTACCCGTAAATGATAGCTCAGCTGATCTCACTGAAACCTATGAAAACTAAAAACAAGACTGATTTTTTATATGACCAATTTTGATTGCAGTTCTAGAATTTGAGTGCCGTGATGATTGTGATATCGAAAAATTAATGTAGGTTATTTTTTAATTTTGAAAAAGTTTTGTTTTTTTTTTCTGATAAAGGTTTATTTAAATTTTGATAATTTTAAAAGTTAAGAGTAAGTGCCATTTAGTTACAAACATTTTTTTTAGTACCTAATAATAGAGTTAATTTTTATATTTGATAACTTTAAAAGTTAAGAGAAAGTGCTATTTAGTTACAAACATAATTTTTTTAGTACCTAATAATAGAGTGATTTTGATTAAAAAGATGTTCTTCAATGGTTGTGATATTAAAGTTACTGTTATAATAATACTATAAAAGAAGATGTTAATATGTTTAAGTTTTTTGTTCCTGTTTTAATAAAAGTTTTATATTTCCTGACTTTTTAATATGTTTTGTAAAACTACAAGAACACTTTAACTTGATTAAGCTAGAGTGAAAAGGCACAATTGAATAAATGTGCCTTTTCATTGTAATATTGCAATTTTTTTCCACTAAATATTAGAATGAAAAGTCACATTTGGTTAATTATGCCTTTTATACGTAAATTTTATGTTTTTACTATTTTTTTTTTATTACGTTGAAAAATAAAATGTAGATTATTTAATAAATGCTAATAAAATAAAAACATGTAATTAATTATTCTTATACAAGTCATGTAGATGCTACTATTTTCATTCAAACATTTTCGACAAATAAAATAATGTCGTTTTTATTCACCAAAAACTAAGAAATATTTAAAACCCGATTTTCTCCAGATTTGCAAAATGTTAGTTGTGCCCTTTTTCGTTATGACGGCAGTATACATGACTAAGCACGTGTGACGAATATGAACATGTATTTAATGAAAAGAGACTTCAAAAAATATTGTTGTCGCAGGTGAACAACCCGGCCAAGAACGACGCCGAGTCGCAGATCGAGCCCGGCACGCTGGCGGGGCTCTGGGAGCTGGGCGCCTTCGGGCTGCAGGTGCCGGCCGAGCTGGGCGGGCTGGGGCTCAGCAACACGCAGTACGCGCGCCTCGTGGAGGTGGTGGGCGCGCACGACCTGGGCGTCGGCATCACGCTGGGCGCGCACCAGTCCATCGGCTTCAAGGGCGTGCTGCTGTACGGCTCGCCCGAGCAGCGCGCGCGCTACCTGCCGCGCGTCACCGCCGGCGAGTACGCCGCCTTCTGCCTCACCGAGCCCTCCTCGGGCTCCGACGCCGGCTCCATCAAGTGAGCTCCACCCCGTCCCCGCCCCGCCCCGCCCCGCCCGCCACATCCAGTCTACGGCGCCGTTCTCGTTTCCAGGAGCAGAGCGGTGCTGTCCCCGGACGGCGAGCATTACATACTGAACGGGTCCAAGATCTGGATCAGCAACGGCGGGATCGCCGAGATCCTGACCGTGTTCGCGCAGACGCCCGTCGAGCGGGACGGCAAGACGGTGGACAAGGTGACGGCGTTCATCGTGGAGCGGGCCTTCGGCGGCGTGTCGTCGGGCCCGCCCGAGCACAAGATGGGCATCCGCTGCTCGAACACCGCCGAGGTGTACTTCGAGGACGTGCGCGTGCCCGTCGGGAACGTGCTCGGCGGCGTCGGCGAGGGCTTCAAGGTGGCCATGAACATCCTCAACAACGGCCGGTTCGGCATGGCGGCCGCGCTGGCGGGCACGCAGCGGGCGGCGCTGCGGCAGGCGGCGCAGCACGCGGCCACGCGCACGCAGTTCGGCCGGCGGCTCGCGGACTTCGCCGGCGTGCGCGAGAAGCTGGCGCGCATGGCGCTGCTGCAGTACGTCACCGAGTCGCTGGCCTACCTGGTCAGCGGCACCATGGACGCCGGCAAGCAGGACTACCACCTCGAGGTGAGCGTTCGGGACCGGCCCCGGCTTCGCACGGTATATAATAATAATTAACTGGTTTAGCTTTTTTATTCACCACACATATAATCTCATTCAGTCATTTGTTTGTATGTGTATACTTGATAAATATTCTATTAGGTTCTTCTTGTAATATCACGACACATTTATCGTCGTCGGGTCGGCTAGTATAGTCAGAACGTTGCAGGCGGCGGTGTCGAAGGTGTTCGCGTCGGACTCGGCCTGGCTCGTGGTGGACGAGGCCATCCAGATCCTGGGCGGCATGGGCTACATGACCTCCGCCGGGCTCGAGCGCGTGCTGCGCGACCTGCGCATCTTCCGCATCTTCGAGGGCACCAACGACATCCTGCGGCTGTTCGTGGCGCTCACCGGCATCCAGTTCGCCGGCTCGCACCTGCAGGAGCTGCAGCGCGCCTTCCGCCGGCCCGCCGCCAACCTCGGCCTCATCCTGGGCGAGGCGGGCCGCCGCGCCGGCCGCGCCGTGGGGCTCGCCGCCGCGCCCGACCTGGCCGCGCTCGCGGCGCCCGAGCTGCGGCCCGCCGCGCGCCAGCTCGGGCGCCGCACGCGCGAGTTCGGCGACTGCGTCGAGGCCGCGCTGCGCAAGTACGGCCGCGGCGTGGTCGACGAGCAGCTGCTGCTCAACCGGCTCGCCGCCGCCGCCATCGACGCCACCACCGCCGCCGCCGTGCTCGCGCGCGCCTCCCGCGCCGCGCGCCTCGCGCTGCCCTCCGCCGCGCACGAGCTGCGCCTGGCCGAGGCCTGGACGGAGGAGGCCACCGAGCGCATGGCGCGCCTGGCCGACGCGCTGGCGCCGCGCACGCTCGCGCACCACGCGCGCCTCGCCGACATCGGGCGGGCCGTCGCCGAGGCGGGCGGCCAGCCCACGCGCAACCCCCTCAACCTGTGACCGCGCCCGCCCCCCGCGACGCTTAGGATATTAGATCGGCGAGATTTTACTGTGAATTGTGATCAAATAATCGAACCGTGGATGCCTTTAAGAGTTTATTACTAAAAAGAAATATATATGTACATATGATAGACTACCTATTTTTCGTATGACTGAGATGCGCGATGCGCCCGGGCTACACGTCGATGTGGAGCGAGGCGTCCCAGGCGCGCGCGTTGACCTGCTTGAGCGTGGAGCGCAGCGCCGCGCCGGGCCCGAGCGCCAGCGTGAGCGGCTGCGGCGTGCCGCGCGGGCGCGCGTACAGCGCGTGCAGCGCCTGCTCCCAGCGCACGGGCGCCGCCGTGAGCCGCTCGAGGCAGCGGCGCGCGGCGGGCGCGCTGGCGACGGCGCGCGCCGTCACGCCGGACACGACGGGCAGCCGCGGCGCGCGCAGCTCGCACAGGCGCAGCGCCTCGCGCACGGCCGCCTCGGCGCGCGCCATGAGCGGCGTGTGGAAGGCGCCGGGCACGCGCACGCGCGCGCTGCGCCGCACGCCCCAGCCGCGCCCCTCGCGCTCCACCCACGCCAGCGCCTGCGCACACACGCGATCCTTATGAGCATACCATTAAAGATATTTATATATTTTAAGAGATGTTTCATTGACTCCTTTACTCGCCGCAAGCTAGCCAGCTCGACGGCGTTTTCTAGGCTGACCCGCCATACATTTATTTCTCTCTCGCCGTTGCCGCTTCGCGTATCATCCGCGGAGCGTGCCGGTGACCGCCCGAGGGCGCCATTAGCGCCCAATCAAATGACCGCCCTATTTTTATAGGGCGCGACCCCGCAGTCCCCTGCATGCCATTTCCTGGCGCAAACAGGGTTCCGTTTTTCCGCCGCCTCCGGCGGGCGGAAAAACGAAGATATACTCGATTCGATTCATTGACTTGGGCTTCATAATATCTTCATTAAGAAAGTTATACACTAATGTTATAAGTATAGAGCTGAAGCTGAGTGCTGCGACTGAGTAGAGCATATTATGTCTAGGTACATATTTTGTCTGTCGTAGGGTCACATTCGCGTGCGATAAAAACGAGTACACATAGCATTATTTAATAACTTCGGGCATTCGTGTAAGAAAATGAAATTAAGTGTTGAAGTTATGAAAAGAAAAGAAAAAGTTCAGTTATTACTGCCAAGTGTGCAAATGGCAAAAAAAGTTGTGTAGCAAAAACAGCATAGTGAGATATTCAAGGTATATTATATGTGTCGGCGAGGTAGTCATTGTGATCGATTTTATAACGCGAAGAGTGAATACCTAAATATGTAAGTACATTAAAGTGTTCACCTACTAAGAAACGGACTTTGTTAGGGCCGCTTTGAACGATCGCAATACCTGTTCATCTCCAGCGAGCACCTTGCAGCCGGGGTAGAGGTAGTTGGCGACCTGGCACACGGCGTCGGGCCGGCCGGCGGCGGCGCGCGCGGCGCGCAGCAGCGCCGGCAGCCGCGCGTCCGGCGCCAGCCACACGGTCAGCATGCCGCCCGCGCGCTCGCGCGCCGCCGCCCGCATGGCCGCCGCGCGCACCTCCACCAGCCGCAGCGCCTGCTCCAGCGGCAGCGCGCCCGCGAACACCAGCGCCGTGACCTCGCCCAGCGAGAAGCCGGCGGCGGCGCGCGCGCGCTCCACGGCGCCGGGCCGCGTGTCGCGCGCCAGCTCCAGCGCGCCCAGCGACGTGACCAGCACCGCGGTCTGGCAGCGCCGCTCCAGCTCGTCGGCCGGGCCCGAGCGGCACACGCGCGCCACGTCCCACCTGTGCACACCCTCATTCTCAGTTCCGCGTTTCAGAGTGATTCACTACTTAGTAGGGTACGAAACAATGTCTAAATAAATAAATATTTTGTCAATGGCGCTCGTATCGCTGAAGTGCTTAAAATCGGCGGTCTTTGAGTCATATTTTCAGAAAACCTTCATGATTATTTGCTGTTACTACACCTGCCGGCCTAGCATGACAACCGCGACAAAATTTGTCGACCGTTTTCTCGTGTTTTAATCGATTATCGCTCTATTTCTTTCGGGTCTAACATGACAATTACACTTAAAACTCGACTTTTAATATCAAAAATAGATATATTTGTCGGTCGAGATATCTTTTCTATCAAAATTGTCGATGTCGAGATATAATATATCGAGATATCTTACATCTTAGTTTGTCTTTTCTCGTCCGCGACATATCGTGACGGACATGCTAGGCCGGCTGCTCGAAAAATACGTCATAACTTTTTTGATAATGACAGAACATCAATAATTATTTAATATTATAATAACATAACTACAATAGTTAGACAAATGGTCTCGCGAAGTTTTTTGTCGATATTTATATGTTCTATAATATTGTAGAACTTTTTTTTGTTCTATTGTCAATACTTTCCGCAGCGCATGCGACGATAGACATTTTTTGGCTAATTTTTTTACACCTTGGGTTGGTTTTAGTAGGAATTTCTAAGGATCTCTATTTTTTTCTAGTAATAAATATAGCCTATGTTACTCAGCGATAATGTAGCTTTCTATTGGTGAAAGAATTTTTGAAATCGGTCCAGTAGTTTTTGAGTTTATTCGATACATATAAAAATACAAATCTTTCCTCTTTATAATATTACTAGCAATTGCCCCCGCAACCCCCCTTGTGGGTTGAATCTAGCTGACCTCTACTCGGCGAAAGGAATATTCCTACCATATTTCAAGTTGCTACGCCTTATGGTTCCAGAGATATCGTGATGAGTATCTATATAGGTGGGAATCTCTTTTATATATAATATTATAGTATAATAGTATAGATAAATTTTGGGTAATATCATGAACCTAGTCGAAATTGGCAACCTAGTTTAATTTTTTAATAGCAATAAAAGCTTTTTGCCTCGACATTTTTTAAATCTCCAAGTGCACAATGATACTGATACTGGGCAATACCCACAGAGAACTTTCTATAACTGGAACACACCTTTGAATAAAGAAAGAACTAATGCAAATGTTTGTGTAGTTTTTTCATTCATTCATGAATTGTATTTTAATAACTGATAAATATTAACTTCAGTACTCATCATCTACTTTTCTTCAGCAGACATCTGTTTTTCCAGAGATATAACGGTGAGCTTTTCAAGTCAAAGGTTAATAGGCATTAGCAAGCATGACTGACCATCATAGTTTGCATGTAAAAAGCAACTTTTTCACGCTTTGAGTGAATTTCAGGAATGGAAAAATTAAAATCTGCAATAATAATCTGTTGCCGATATCGATGATTGAAGAGGAAATTGTCTTGTTTCATTCAACCGTCGAATTCTCCGCAAAAAAAATCGCACTTTGGCACCTCAAAAACAAAATTGAAGCTACTTGATACTTGCATTGAACTGAGTCTGAGATAACATGCCTGTTAGTTCTTATTATAATCCTCTGTCCAATTGAAGTCAACAATTTACATTTGTCAGTAAGTATTGAACTATAAATTATCTTTCTATGCACTCTGTACTCCTCTTTTATAGAAAGCAACACTTCAGATTTCTGATATGATCCTCCAAAAGTAAGATCAACGATGTTCTATGATTTATAACCTAGCTAGGTGAAAAGTTCTTGGCCTGAATTGTTCTTAAGTTTTTTAATAAATGGAAGTTTGAGGGGATCAGGAGAAATGGGGGGGGGGTGGCCTAGAAAATTTTACCAAATCCTGCAGTAATCCCTTCACCAAAGCACCGTTGAGCTGTCCTGGTGAAAGATATTATTTTTCTTCTTTAAGGCAGGCCTTTTGTCGCAAATTTTGGCATCAAGCTGGACAAGAAGGTTAAAGTAATATTTGTTTGTAGTTGCTTAAGATTTCACAAGTTCTCAGCAAAACATTTTTTTATTCCTTTCTCTAAACGTTGCACATTTTTTAACCTATCCAGGAAAAACACTACGTTAGGTCAACATTTCTTTGCTTATAAAGGACCGTTCCTATACAACAAAATTGTGAGATTGACCAACTCGGAGATAGTCAAACTATCGAGATATAAACTACGTAAAACTGCACTATCATTCCTGGACTATAAACACTTTGCTTTCTTTAGCGCTGAACAATCAGCTTCCACCCACTGTTCGACTGCAGTTTTGTTTTCGGCATGTATTTTTTACTGATTGGAACATTCTCTCGGTGTCAGCCCGAGCACTTTTCACCTTATCCTAGTAGTTGTCTTAGGTGGATCTTATTTTATAAAACTGGGTCGTCAATTGATAAACTACACACCATTGGTGACAATATAACAAGTATATATATTTATAAAATAATAAATTACCCCACTACACTAGAGGCGAGTTCATATAATTCCATTGCAGCAGGAACATGGTCGAGGCACTTGCCCATGCCTACACGTTGCGAGCCTTGCCCGGGGAACAGTATAACCGTGGTGTCGAGCGGATCGACGCGCGGCGGCGCCCCCGGGGCAGGTCGCGCGCTAGCCGCGTACGGCTGCGTCGCCCACGCTAACTCGCCCTCCGCAACGCTAGCCTCCTCCGCCTCGCCAAACGTGCTCGAGTCGAGCAGCAAGCGCCGCAGGGGGCTCTCGTGGCTGCCTCGCTGACCAGACTCGCCGTACGCGCGCCTAACTGACCGACTGCCCCCACGCCTACAACTTCGGTGTAGAATACGAAATGATGACAGCATGTCTACACTATTGTTACGTTTATTAATTATTCAATAAGTCCACAATACAACTTTTTACTATACATAACTCATGTACAATAGTTTTATAATGTTATGGTCTCTGTCATTAATGTAAAGGTAAGAAAAATGCACATTTTATAGAAAATTTTCTCAGAAAACTATCGTCTTACTATCACTATTCACTAATAAAAGTTATACCCTATATTCTATAACCATAAACCAACTATAACATTTTATAACATTAACAATCAGAGGCCCTAGTATGAGTTTGCTATCGAGCTAACGAAAAACGTTTTCGTGAGGTCGATGAAACTGACAGTTTTAAAACTCGTTGTAGTATAAGTGTCAACGTTTCGTTCAACGTTTAAACTATATCGACGATCGTGTCGCTCGATCGAACGAACTTCAAGCTTATTATTCTATCTCTTTCATACACTTAAAAAACAAAGAGATAGCTAATATTGTCATTTTTGACGTTTTCAATATCGTATTCTTTATTAATTTCAAAGTTTAATATTAATTCATTTCCAATTCGAAAAAAAGAATAATAAAAGATAAAATGATGTCTAACCACACAATTTGAAGTGATGACGGACTTTATGGAAAGGTAAGAAGCAGTTTATTGTATAACATAGAATTCATAACCTAAATTGTAAACACAGTTCCAATAATTACACAGAAAAAGTAATTTAAACAAATCTATGTACGGCCCAAAGCGGGAGACTAGTAGATAGGCGATACGTAAGTGGGAGGAATTATCCGGGGCGCTTAATTTAGATATAATCGATTCAAATAAAAGTTAAGTAATAAGTTTTTATGATTTGGAATTCATTGTCAAATAAAACGAGAATTATAATAAGGGCAACATGATCTTTACAATGGAATAGTTTGACAAAATAGATGCAAAATACTCTCAATATTAGGATGCACTCAAAATCATGATAGAAAATTTATATTTATTATATACAGACAAAAAAAGTTCAGAGTGGATTTTGATGTAATTGTCAGTGTTTAATCGCATTAGTTCCAACTTTATGATGGAGCATGTTTTGAATATATTGAATTTTGAAAAGTGCTGCTCTGTATTATATAATTACATAACATAATATATTACATTAGAAACACTATTACTAATTTTTCTCTGTATATTTTACTTATATTTACTTTATTGATTGCTTTCCAGCAGTGAAGAGTGGAATCAACTTGGCAGTCCCCGCCTCTGAAATATTGGAGACTGCCATTGCATCGCATGATTTGAAAATTACTCTCCTGAGGAAGTAGAGGCCTGATTTTGAAAGCTTGTAGATGAAAGCTAGTTGCATATTCCAAGCATAACAAAGAATAATTAAATGGAAAATGATTTCTCATCTGAAGAAAAATGTATAATGTGTGATATCAGCCTGTGAATATAGAATAATAAAATAGTGGACCTTTATGATAGTGTTTGTAATTTTTCTAGTAAATCAATTAAAACAACTATAAATTAAATTGGTACTTTTTATTTTGACAAGTAAGAAGTTATATTTTTAATTGCTTATTTTAAGAGATAGACTTAATTCTGGTCTAAATATACTATTAGCTAGTTGATTGAAAATTTTGAAGTAATGCTAGAATTTCCACTTGATGAAGTCTGCATAAAAAAATCCATAAAAATAATTGATCTATATTTATCTTATTTTGGTCACATAACATAACATTACCTATCTATACTTATATAATAAAAAGGAAATATGTGTATTTTTGTATGTTATGTATAAACTCTAAAACTATTGAACTGATTTTAAAAATTCTTTCACCAATAGAATAGAGTATATCATCGAGTAACATAGGCCATATTTTGTGTATAGTTCATGTAGTGTAGTGTATATATACATATAAAGATTTAAACAAATTAGTTTCACCAGATAAATTACATTTATGTAATTAATATCTAAGCCTAAGGTATCAATATGAAGAAAAGGTCTAATTATGTGTGAAGTTTTAATATTATAATACAAAACTCATAATAAATATCAAGTTCATTTTGTGGTGATCCTATTATAATTTTTCTTATAAAGTTGAAGTAGTAATTCATACAAGGTATGTGTATTATATTTAGAACTATTTTTATTGATATTTGACATTAAGAATATACATGAAAATTTAGATTATTAAAATTATGCTTAGGGGAGAGGGGGGCACATTTGAACACTTCTTAAGTAAAGTATTATATTTCTCATATGGTATTATTTATCAAGATTTATTCTCTTTTATTTCATGGGGTTTATACTACATAATAAAAATGTCATTTATTTATTTTGACTTAATACAGTAAGGCAAATTTTTAAAACAACACTATTTTGTTCAAATGTGCCTCATCCCTGGGGTACATTTGAAACACCTAGGGACAGTTTATAAAAATCAGGAAAACATGAAGATTATGTGACTTAGAGTATAATCAACACAATAGTTAAGCTATTTGCATTTTATATTATCATTGTGCATTGTCATTTATTTCATACACTAATTGTTAATTTGATAAACTACATAAAACTTTAAACAGTCTGGGATAGTCTTGAACAAGGGCAACAAACTTATGAAATTTTTTATAATAGAAAGTAATGATTCTTATAATATCTTAAAAATATAACAATCTTTGGAAGGCAGTTTAAAAGTGTCAAATAGGAAATAAATAATCCAAATGGCCTTAATGGCCAACATAAAATAAATATTAATAAGAAACAATTTCCATATTAAGGTAGTTAGCTTAAAATTACTTAAGTCGAATATTGAAAGAATTGAATAGAGCAGCTGTTTATATGTGAAGTTACTGCAGTAGGACATTACTTTGGAAGTTTCTTTAGAATATCCGTGATAGTTATGAACGATTAATCTTTTTTGTCAGGGTGTAAAAATTTAAAACCGAAATTCTTTTATATTCTAATATATTCGTCATTTCTTATAATAGTTGTTTTTTTTTTAATATTTAGTTTATCATGTTTATGATTTTCAAACAGTTGGTTGCCTGGAAGAAATCACTGCTTAGTGATAAGGTCACCATTTTAACGCTACTTTGTTTTGTAATTTCTTGCCATTATGACTGTAAAAACAATATCAAATGAAGTTATTTACTTATATTTATCTTTAATTTTCTAAAAATAAATATAATATTTGTTTATTTAGCTCGGTGAATTTTTGAACATTTTATTTAAGTGCCCCAGTGATTTTATTCAAATTTGCCCCAATACCATACTTCAAAAATAAAAATTTCTATACGATAAACTAATTTGAGGTCAATGACTATATTTTATTGGAAATACTTTGGCTATAATATATGCAACACTATAATATAATCACAACTCGAAAATAATACTTACTTTGTTAGTAATTTCCTTACAAGTAAAAAAATATATGTTTATTTTCGTCTCCCTAATGTGACCGGTGAATTTTTCTTGAAATGAGACTTACATTGATGGTTAGGAACTGACAGACGTGTAGGTTGGACTTACCAATATTAAAAAGGTTTTGGAGATTAAAACTTATGTACACGCGTTAGAAGTTACACTTCTTTGGCGTCTGAAGAAAAATTTTAAAAAACAAAACTGCAGTAAATATCGAAGAAAAATGTTAAAATCAATCAAATTCTATTCTGTAGCCAACTTCATCATGTCGTTTTTTTGGGACATCGCGCGCGCGCAGGTCATGATTTCACTCTCATCCAAACGCGCCAAAAGAAGTATAACTTCTATTCTGTAGCCAACTTCATCATGTCGTTTTTTTTGGGACATCGAGCGCGCGTAGGTCATGAATTCACTCTCATCCAAACGCGCCAAAAGAAGTATAACTTCAAAAATAAAAAATGCGTTCATAAATCCAATAATTCAAAACTGCCCCCCTCTCCCCTACTATTTGGACATTAAATACTCATGTATTTATTGAAGTATAGATGACTATACTTTCTGCAATAAAAATATGTTCTAGGGCAAGGTTTGGCTTGAATAATCTAGTGGCAGACATTTACACACCCCGCAACTGCAGGAATATTATGTAAATTGTAAAACTAAAGTGTGTTTTTAGTTAGTCTATGTTATGATAGGTTTTTCCTTTACTTTTACTTCACAACTATCCTTTTTTTAATATAATCCATTTCTTTGAAGACAACATATTTGTAGACTTCTAACTTTTTAACAGTGATGATGAATTCTTATTGTTTAGAAGTCGTAATTGCAACTTTTTGATGGAGAATGTTTTGCAAATATTGAATTTTAAAATATGATGTTTTACATAGTAGCAACAAATGTTACATTAAAAACACTATCTCTTATTGTTGTGTATAATATGTTATCTATATTTACCTGATTGCTTTCAAACAGTGGAAGAGTGGAATCAACCTGGCTCTAGCAGCCAATTCACTCTTTTCCACTACTGAATTAGAAAGCTTGCAGATAAAAGCTAGTTTCATATTCCAAGAATAACAAAGAATGAAGTGGAAAATGATTTCTCGTATGGAGAAAAAAATTTGTATGTGTGATATCAGCCTGTGAATATAGGCAGTGGATCTTTCTGATATTGTTTGTAATTTTCCTAGTAAATCAATTAAAACAAGTATAAATTCAATTGTTTCTTTTTATTTTGACATAAGTGATATAAATATATTTTAATTGACTATTGTAAGGTTTAGTTTCAATTATTCTAGTCTAAATATACTATTGGCCACTTAATTGCATATTAACTATTTGCATCCCAGTGGAATTTCCATCTGATGAAATTCTTGATGAACTGTAAAACAAAAACAATATTTTATTAATAATAATTAAATATACCTAAGTCTTTTTCTATTTTTTCTAAAATCACTCTTTCCCCAATTGAATGCAGTCATTGTATGTATACATTAAAGAGGCTTTTTCCCAAAATAAATGATTCATCATGATTATAATAGATCTTAGATTTCTTTCCATAAAAATAATTGAATATGAATATATTATAACTAAATTTTTGTCACATTACAAGATTAGAATATCAAGTTATTACCTAATATTATGTATATATAAAGATTTAAACAAGTTTCACTCCATAAATTACATTTGAAGAGAATGGATGAAAGGAGCTATGACATTTTTAGAACTTATATTTTTTACATTTATAAAGATGTTATGTGTCTCCATGTATGATTATTTTATTTGTCGAATTTAGTTATTAAATAAATAAACAAGAAAGCTAATAATTTTTAACAGTGATGATAAATTCAATAGATAGTATGTAGATGTATAGATGTTACTTTTATAGTTTAGAAGTAATTTGTTAGCACCTAAAAAGTATATAATTCAACTTACTTTTGCTTGATTTTATACCTGGCTTCAGTTGTAGATGGAAACACAATATTTTATTCTAATTAATCTGGATGCCTAAGTTTCTGTCACATCCCATACATACGGGCTAACTTCCTCCTGAGAAAGATAATTAGTCAATCTCACCACCCTCTGATAATCGCCTTTGGCGTAAAAAGTCACACAGCACCTTAAAGAGAAATAGTGTAATAAATAATATGAAAGATAGGTTAGGTTTAAAGACAAGATAAATTATTCATAATAACAATGTACATACTTAGTTTGTTATGCAATGAAACTCTTAGAGAGCCTCGTAGGTCCATGTGTATTTCTAAAATTTCGCAAAGAAAATCAAAGGCGTCTTTTGATAGCCGATATCTTTGCACAAAGTACATACATACTATATCTTTGTTTGGTTATAATTAAAATTTCTTCTTTAACGAGAGAAATTTATTATTCGTTTCGAAGATCACTTTCTGCAGCTTTCACAATTATTTTCTAAGCGAAAAACCTACGCGGAGTCATAATTTCGAGAATGTTTTGTTCGTCTCACTGAAATTTATCCGTCGAGTAAGAAAACTACACGATTGATCGTTTTCGTTGACGATTACTACGGTCGAGTCGTCAAATGTGTAACTCATACTGCCAAAATTGCAAAAACAACGCGAAACTATTCGAAAACTATTTTCGTTTAACGATATACGATTATGTCAAAACTTATGGTAGCGTTTTTAGTTCATGATAGTAACCGCAAGGGGCGCTGAATAAAAATGTATGGAACGAAACGAAAACTATAAAAGTTTTCGTTAACTATCAAAACTCATACTAGGGCTACTGCTGTAGCCCTAGTATGAGTTTGCAATCGAGCTAACGAAAAAAGTTTTCGTGAGCTCGATGAAACTGTCAGTTTTAAAACTCGTTGTAGTATAAGTGTCAACGTTTCGTTCAACGTTAAAACTATATCGACGATCGTTTAGCTCGATCGAACCAACTTCAGGCTTAATATTCTATCTCTTTCATACACTTAAAAAACAAAGAGATAGCTAATATTGTCATTTTTGACGTTTTAAATATCGTATTCTTTATTAATTTCATAGTTTAATATTAATTCATTTCCAATACGTAAAAAAGAATAAGAAAAGATAAAATGATGTCTAATCACACAATTTCCAGCCATTTGAAGTGATGACGGACTTTATGGAAAGGTAAGAAGCAGTTTATTGTATAACATAGAATATAACCTAAATTGTAAACATAGTTCCAATAATTTCACAGAAAAAGTAATTTAAACAAATCTGTGTACGGCCCAAAGCGGGAGACTAGTAGATAGGCGATACGCAAGTGGGAGGAATTATCCGGGGTGCTTAATTTAGATACAATCGATTCAAATAAAAGTTAATAAGTTTTTATGATTTGGAATTCATTGTCAAATAAAACGAGAATTATAATGTGGGCAACATCTTTACAATGGAATATTTTGACAAAATAGTTGCAAAATACTCTCAATACGAGGATGCAATCAAAATCATGATAGAAATTTTATATTAATTATGTACAGACAAAAAAAGTTCAGAGTGGATTTTGATGTAATTGCAAGTGTTTAATAGCATTAGTTCCAACTTTATGATGGAGCATGTTTTGAAAATATTGAATTTTGAAAAATGCTGCTCTGTATTATATAATTACACAACATATTATATTACATTAGAAACACTATTACTAATTTTTGTGTGTATATTTTACTTATATTTATTTTATTGATTGCTTTCCAGCAGTGAAGAGTGGAATAAACTTGGCGGTAGCAGCCAATCCGCTCTTTTCCCCTCCTCTGAAATATTGGAGATTGGCATTGCATCGCATGATTTGAAAATCACTCTCCTGAGGAAGTAGAGGCCTGATTTTGGAAGCTTGCAGATGAAAGCTAGTTGCATATTCCAAGTATAACAAATAATAAATGGAAAATGATTTCTCATCTGAAGAAAAAAATGTATAATGTGTGATATCAGCCTGTGAATATAGAATAATAAAATAGTATAGACTGTGGACCTTTATGATAGTGTTTGTAATTTTTCTAGTAAATCAATTAAAACAAGTATAAATTAAATTGGTACTTTTTATTTTGACAAGTAAGAAGTTATATTTTTAATTGCTTATTTTAAGAGATAGACTTAATTCTGGTCTAAATATACTATTAGCTAGTTGATTGAAAATTTTGAAGTAATGCTAGAATTTCCACTTGATGAAGTCTGCATAAAAAAATCCATAAAAATAATTGATCTATATTTATCTTATTTTGGTCACATAACATAACATTACCTATCTATACTAATATAATAAAAAGGAAATATGTGTATTTTTGTATGTTATGTATAAACTCTAAAACTATTGAACTAATTTTAAAAATTCTTTCACCAATAGAATAGAGTACATCATCGAGTAACATAGGCCATATTTTGTGTATAGTTCATGTAGTGTAGTTATATACATATAAAGATTTAAACAAATTAGTTTCACCGGATAAATTACAGTTATGTAATTAATATCTAAGCCTAAGGTATCAATATGAAGAAAAGGTCTAATTATGTATGAAGTTTTAATATTATAATACAAAACTCATAATAAATATCAAGTTCATTTTGTGGTGATCCTATTATAATTTTTCTTTGAAGTTGTAGTAGTAATTCATAGTAGGTATGTGTATTATATTTAGAACTATTTTTATTGATATTTTGACATTAAGAATATACATGAAAATTTAGATTATTAAAATTATGCTTAGGGGAGAGGGGGGCACATTTGAACACTTCTTAAGTAAAGTATAAAATTTCTCATATGGCATTGTTTATCAAGATTTAATATTCTCTTTTTATACTACATAATAAAAATGTCATTTATTTATTTTGACTTAATAAAGTAAGACAATTTCAATTTTTAAAACAACACTATTTGTTCAAATATGCCTCATCCCTGGGGTACATTTGAAACACCTAGGGACAGTTTATAAAAATCAGGAAAACATGAAGATTATGTGACTTAGAGTATAATCAACACAATAGTTAAGCTATTTGCATTTTATATTATGATTGTGCATTGTCATTTATTTCATACACTAATTGTTAATTTGATAAACTACATAAAACTTTAAACAGTCTGGGATAGTCTTGAACAAGGGAAACAAACTTATTAATTTTTTTATAATATTAGAAAGTAATGATCCTTATAATATCTTAAAAATATAACAATCTTAGGAAGGCAGTTTAAAAGTGTCAAATAGGAAATAAATAATCCAAATGGCCTTAATGGCCAACATAAAATAAATATTAATAAGAAACAATTTCCATATTAACGTAGTTAGCTTAAAATTACTCAAGTCGAATATTGAAAGAATTGAATAGAGCAGCTGTTTATATGTGAAGTTCCTGCAGTAGGACATTACTTTGGAAGTTTCTTTAGAATATCCGTGATAGTTATGAACGATTAATCTTTTTTGTCAGGATGTAAAAATTTAAAACCGAAATTCTTTTATATTCTAATATATTCGTTATTTCTTATGATAATTGTTTTTTTTTTAATATTTAGTTTATGATTTTCAAACAGTTGCAAACGGTTGCCTGGAAGAAATCACTGCTTAGTGATAAGGTCACCATTTTCACGCTACTTTGTTTTGTCATTTATTTTGTAATTTCTTACCATTATGACTGTAAAAACAATATCAAATGAAGTTATTTAATTATATTTACCATTAATTTTCTAAAAATAAATATAATATTTGTTTATTTAGCTCGGATAATTTTATTTAAGTGCCCCAGTGATTTTATTCAAATTTGCCCCAATACCATACCTCAAAAATAAACATTTCTATACGATAAACTAATTTGTGGTCAATGACTATATTATATTGGAAATACTTTGGCTATAATATATGCAACACTATAATATAATCACAACTCGAAAATAATACTTACTTTGTTAGTAATTTGCTTACGAGTAAAAAAAAAATATGTTTATTTTCGTCTCCCTAATGTTACCGGTGAATTTTTCTTGAAATGAGACTTACATTGACGATGGTTAGGAACTGACAGACGTGTAGGTTGGACTTACCAATATTAAAAAGGTTTTGAACTTATGTACACGCGTTAGAAGTTATACTTCTTTGGCGTCTGAAGAAAAATTTTCAAAAACAAAACTGCAGTAAATATCGAAGAAAAATGTTAAAATCAATCATATTCTATTCTGTAGCCAACTTCATCATGTCGTTTTTTTTGGGACATCGCGCGCGCGCAGGTCATGAATTCACTCTCATCCAAACGCGCCAAAAGAAGTATAACTTCAAAAATAAAAAATGCGTTCATAAATCCAATAGTTCAAAACTGCCCCCCTCTCCCCTACTATTTGGACATTTAATACTCATAATATATTTATTGAAGTATAGATGACTATACTTCCTGCAATAAAAATAAGTTCTAGGGCAAAGTTTGGCTTGAATAATCTAAAGTGGCAGACATTTACACACCCCGCAACTGCGGGAATATTATGTAAATTGTAAAACTAAAGTGTGTTTTTAGTTAGTCTATGTTATGGTAGGTTTTTTTTACTTTTACTTCACAACTATCCTTTTTAAATATAATCTATTTCTTTGAAGACAACATATTTGTAGACTTCTAATTTTTAACAGTGATGATGAATTCTTATTGTTTAGAAGTCGTAATTGCAACTTCTTGATGGAGAATGTTTTGCAAATATTGAATTTTAAAATATGATGTTTTACATAGTAGCAACAAATGTTACATTAAAAACACTATCTCTTATTGTTGTGTATAATATGTTCTCTATATTTACCTGATTGCTTTCAAACAGGGGAAGAGTGGAATCAACCTGGCTCTTGCAGCCAATTCACTCTTTTCCACTACTGAATTTGAAAGCTTGCAGATAAAAGCTAGTTGCATATTCCAAGAATAACAAAGAATGAAGTGGAAAATGATTTCTCGTATGAAGAAAAAAATAAGTATTATGTGTGATATCAGCCTGTGAATATAGGCAGTGGATCTTTCTTATATTGTTTGTAATTTTCCTAGTAAATCAATTAAAACAAGTATAAATTCAATTGTTTCTTTTTATTTAGACAAGTGATATAAATATATTTTAATTGACTATTGTAAGGTTTAGTCTTCATTCTGGTCTAAATATACTATTGGCCACTTTTTTTTTGCACAATTGCATATTAACTATTTGCATCCCAGTTTTAATGGTGATGAATTATCTAATGCTGGAATTTCCATCTGATGAAATTCTTGATGAACTGTAAAACAAAAACAATATTTTAATAATAATAATTAAATATACCTAAGTCTTAATTTATCTAAAATCAGACTCTTTCCCCAATTGAATGCAGTCATTGTATGTATACATTAAAGAGGCTTTTTCCCCAAATAAATGATTCATCATGATAATAATAGATCTTAGATTTCTTTCCATAAAAATAATTGAATATGAATATATTATAACTAAATTTTTGTCACATGACAAGATTAGAATATCAAGTTATTACCTAATATTATGTATATATAAAGATTTAAACAAGTTTCACTCCATAAATTACATTTGAAGACAATGGATGAAAGAAGCTATGTAACATTTTTAGAACTTATATTTTTTACATTGAGTAAAGATGTTATGTCTCCATGTATAATTATTTTATGTGTCAAATTTAGTTATTAAATAAATAATCAAGAAAAGCTAATAATTTTTAACAGTGATGATAAATTCAATAGATAGTATGTAGATGTATAGATGTTACTTTTGTAGTTTAGAAGTAATTTGTTAGCACGTAAAAATTATATAATTCAACTTAATTTTGCTTGTTTTATACCTGGCTTCAGTTGTAGAAAGGAATCACAATATTTTATTCTCATTAATCCAGATGCCTAAGTGTCTGTCCCATGAATTCACTCACATACAGGCTAACTTCCTCCTGAGAAAGATAATTTGTCAATCTCACCACCCTCTGATAATCGCCTTTGGCGTAAAAAGTCACACAGCACCTTAAAGAGAAATAGTGTAATAAATAATATGAAAGATAGGTTAGGTTTAAAGACAAGATAAATTATTCATAATAACAATGTACATACTTAGTTTGTTATGCAATGAAACTCTTAGAGAGCCTCGTAGGTCCATGTGTATTTCTAAAATTTCGCAAAGAAAATCAAAGGCGTCTTTTGATAGCCGATATCTTTGCACAAAGTACATACATACTATATCTTTGTTTGGTTATAATTAAAATTTCTTCTTTAACGAGAGAAATTTATTATTCGTTTCGAAGATCACTTTCTGCAGCTTTCACAATTATTTTCTAAGCGAAAAACCTACGCGGAGTCATAATTTCGAGAATGTTTTGTTCGTCTCTCTCACTGAAATTTATCCGTCGAGTAAGAAAACTACACGATTGATCGTTTTCGTTGACGATTACTACGGTCGAGTCGTCAAATGTGTAACTCATACTGCCAAAATTGCAAAAACAACGCGAAACTATTCGAAAACTATTTTCGTTTAACGATATACGATTATGTCAAAACTTATGGTAGCGTTTTTAGTTCATGATAGTAACCGCAAGGGGCGCTGAATAAAAATGTATGGAACGAAACGAAAACTATAAAAGTTTTCGTTAACTATCAAAACTCATACTAGGGCTACTGCTGTAAGTGGCAAGTGCAGCCACAGAGTACATTATATACTTAAGTTACACCCGTCACCGTCAGTCGTCACACTCGACCGAATTGTCATTTATTTGATTCATATTTTGACCAGCGTTGCCAGAAGATTACTTTTGTAACCTTTTAGGTGACTCACAGACGATTAATCCTCTGAGGTTCAACTCCTAAAAACAAGTATTTCTCACACGCACTGATATTGTATGCATAACGCATATTATAATAGATGAATTCGTTCTTGTTCGAGTTCGTTTGTGCTTGTCGCCGAATCGGGGATGCAATCACATTTGTTTTGTTTTGGAAACATTACTCAATTATCCTACTATATTTCTGTAAGTAAATACAACCAACAAAAAAAAAGGTTACTTTTCATACTAAAAGGTTCCTTTTTGAACCATTTTAGGTAACTCTTAACAAGACACACCTGGCAACACTGATTTTGACGTACCTAGACCTACATACTACTATCTCTTGAGTTGAGTCTTCAGTCTTGATATTTTATAATTTTATTCACATTCAGTGTTCAAACTTCAAAGTGTGTTTAGTGTTATTTTAGTTTTACATTATAGGGCTATTTTAATTTATACCGATTGTTATTTGTTAGTTTTTTTTTACAATGATAAGAGCATTATTTTACATTTTTGAAATAAAGAAGGAATTGTTAGTTTGTCTATCACTATCAGTACTGTATGTAACTTATTACCTGCTGGAAGTCGTCAAGGTAAAATCAATTGCTGTAAAGATAAGTTGTTATCTGAGGAAAGTTCACACTATTTATCGGATAGACTCACGATTGTATGTTAATGTTCATTCATAAATTCACAGTCACAGTAATATGAAAAAAAAAAATACTAGGCAGACACGAGGTGATTTTAGGCATGCATAATTATTGTATAAAACGTTTTTAATTTTATGAGTTACCGTTGCTCAAAGTACGCTATTACCATTTTTATTTTATTAATTCACAGCTAAGCAGTGTCATTACACTTTGGTTGCACTGAGTGGGATGCTAGTAAAATATATTATTAACTTTCAGAAACCTTTGTTGATATGTGGTAAAGGAGACTTTCGTCAACTATTAGAAAATAATGTGCCTCTGCTGAGTGAAGCATACTGGCCCACACCCTGGTGTGTGGAGTCTCGGCTGCAAACCGTTGTGGCTTCTGTGCTGCGATCCCGAATATTGCCCACGGTCAATTATAGACGGTCATTATGCTTTCTTCTTTTATAGTTTAATTTTGTTGTCTGCTGTGTCAGAGGTATTGCAATGTCTTTAATTATTAATGGACTGGATATATTGTTGTATACTTGTTTGTCATATATTATATAAATAAAAGTTTGTTAGTAGCACCCATTGCAATTGGCAAATACTGTATATTTACAGTAATAGAAATTAATAACAATAAAAACATGGGAATTAGTCATATTTTAATAAAATACCTTATATCTGATTAAAACATGATTTATTATATCTTAACGTTTTCAATGCTTGTCAGCAACAGTGGTCACGGGCTGACTGAAAGGTGACTGATTTGAAATATCACAAAGTTGCCATTTTAACGCTGTCTATTCCTACAGAGTTGATAATTAATGTGAAATATATGCATTAATAAAAGACAATATTAATAAGTCCATATATATATTTATATAATTGTTTACTTAACTGTTAGGCATAGTATTATGAATAAATTAAAATTAAATTAAATGGCTGTTTCGGCATAGATATACTTTTAGTCTGAGAACCCTGTCAATTTTCTAAAATGTTTAAAAATGCACTATTTTTAATAATTTATAATTAGTTAAATTTATCGCAGAGAGATCCTGCGACTTTCGGACGGTGGTCAGGTGGCACTGGACTGGGCGGAAGACGGCGAGGCGGGCGGGGCGGCGGGCGGAGCGGGCGGGGCAGGCGGGGCGGCGGGCGGGGCAGGCGGGGCGGCGCGCGGGCGGCCCGTGGTGCTCGTGCTGCCCGGGCTGACGGGCGGCTCGCAGGCCGACTACGTGCGCTGCGTGGCGGCGGCGGCGCGGCAGCTCGGCGCGCGCTGCGTCGTGTTCAACAACCGCGGCCTCGGCGGCGTGCCGCTCACCACGCCGCGGCTGTACTGCGCGCTGTCGCACGACGACCTGGCGGAGGTGGTGCGCGCGGTGGAGGCGGCGGCGGCGCGGGACGGCGGCGGCCCGCTGCTCGCCGTCGGCATCTCGCTGGGCGGGCTCATCCTGGGGCACTACCTGGCCGAGCACGGGGAGCGCGCGCGCCTGCAGGCCGCCCTCATCGTCTCCTCGCCGCTGGACGTCGTCAGAGGTGAGCCGCTCGCCGTCGCCCGACGTCGTGTCGCCGTCGGCGCGTTGTGACGCTGGTGTGCGTGCCCGCAGGCTCGGAGTGCATGGAGCGGCGGCCGCTGAACGCGCTGCTGTCGCGGCACATGGCGAGCAACCTGCGGCGCACGGTGCGCGCGCTGGGCGGCGTGGGGGGCGTGGGGGGCGTGGGGGGCGGCGCGGGCGGGGGCGGGGGCGGCTGGGACCGCGCCGCGGTGGAGGCGAGCCGGTCGGTGCGCGCGTTCGACGCCGCCTTCACGACGCAGCACTTCGGGTTCGCGTCGGTGGAGCAGTACTACCGCGCGGCGTCGCTGCGGGGCAAGCTGGGGGCGGTGCGCGTGCCGCTGCTGTGCCTGTGCGCCGCGGACGATCCCTTCCAGCCGCTCGACGGTGAGAAGTGTTACATAAGTGTGCTTAGAGAAATTAATTAATAATGCTGTGTATTGACTACTATTGACCGAACCTAGTATATACCGAACCTATTTATTATTACATTATTATTTATTTATTTATACTACATAATTATATAAAGCTACACTACCACTGACTCGTTGACATGCCCTTATAGCGAGATGAGCAGTTTGATGCACGGTCCGGTATAGAGGTCCCGAATCGAACTTGAGTAAAATTATAGCAACCTCCGGCAAATTCTGCAAATTTGAAAAAACTTGCAGAATTTGCTGGAGACACCTTAATTTCGTTTCGTTGTGACCGCTGATTTCCATTTTTCATACAACGCAACGACGGCTCGCGCAAACGGCTGCAGTTGGGGAGTAGGAAGTACCTATGACGATGAAAATGTAAGCTTATAATATTGTATTGTTGTAGCGTTGCCGCTAGAGGAGGCGCTGGGCAGCTCGCACGTGGCGCTGGCCGTGACGGCGCGCGGCGGACACATCGGCTTCCTGGAGGGCTGGTGGCCGCCGCGCGCGCCGCTGCACCACTACATGTCGCGCCTCGCCGCGCAGTACTTCGCCGCGCTGCTCGCCGCCCCGCCGCTGCTGCACGCGCCCCGCTAGCCACTCGCCCCGCTGGCCCCCACACCGGCTTCCTGGAGGGCTGGTGGCCGCCGCGCGCGCCGCTGCACCACTACATGTCGCGCCTCGCCGCGCAGTACTTCGCCGCGCTGCTCGCCGCCCCGCCGCTGCTGCACGCGCCCCGCTAGCCACTCGCCCCGCTGGCCCCCACACCGGCTTCCTGGAGGGCTGGTGGCCGCCGCGCGCGCCGCTGCACCACTACATGTCGCGCCTCGCCGCGCAGTACTTCGCCGCGCTGCTCGCCGCCCCGCCGCTGCTGCACGCGCCCCGCTAGCCACTCGCCCCGCTGGCCCCCACACCGGCTTCCTGGAGGGCTGGTGGCCGCCGCGCGCGCCGCTGCACCACTACATGTCGCGCCTCGCCGCGCAGTACTTCGCCGCGCTGCTCGCCGCCCCGCCGCTGCTGCACGCGCCCCGCTAGCCACTCGCCCCGCTGGCCCCCACACCGGCTGGTGGCCGCCGCGCGCGCCGCTGCACCACTACATGTCGCGCCTCGCCGCGCAGTACTTCGCCGCGCTGCTCGCCGCCCCGCCGCTGCTGCACGCGCCCCGCTAGCCACTCGCCCCGCTGGCCCCCACACCGGCTTCCTGGAGGGCTGGTGGCCGCCGCGCGCGCCGCTGCACCACTACATGTCGCGCCTCGCCGCGCAGTACTTCGCCGCGCTGCTCGCCGCCCCGCCGCTGCTGCACGCGCCCCGCTAGCCACTCGCCCCGCTGGCCCCCACACCGGCTTCCTGGAGGGCTGGTGGCCGCCGCGCGCGCCGCTGCACCACTACATGTCGCGCCTCGCCGCGCAGTACTTCGCCGCGCTGCTCGCCGCCCCGCCGCTGCTGCACGCGCCCCGCTAGCCACTCGCCCCGCTGGCCCCCACATCGGCTTTCTTGATGTTTGCATGCGCCCCGCTGGTCCTCCACGGCGCCCCACCCCGGTCTGATGGCCGCTTATTGCGACCCACTGCCCCCCCCACAGGCCAGCTATTTGTCCCAGTGTTGCCAACAAACAATTTTATTATGTTGCTAAAGTAAGATATATTTTATGCACTAGTCGTAAGTAGTTCTGTTTCTTGTTGTCTCTGCTCGATAGTAAGAAACTTTTATAACATTTTCTTATTAACTTCGTACAGTTACAGCTCAATAGTATTAAATGATAACCGCTGCCGCAGCACGTACAGTGTACACCCGCCACGAGTCGCTAGCGAGGTTCTGCCGAGACTTAACATTCCTCGTAACTTTATTACACTAAGTGTAGCAGTGAGGGTAGCGGCTTCACACGAGGTCTGACCGTAGGTAATGTCACTGAACAGAGATATCCAACTTTATTAGTATATTAACTATTATTAGTATAAGAAAAATATATATTATTTATTGTAATCTTCGTGGCAGCACTCGCGCTACGAGCGTGGCTCGAGCCGTCCCGATGTCCGCAACGGGGGTGGTCCGGGCTGGGGGGAGGGGTAGTGTACCAACTTGGGGTTTTTTTTATATTTAGGGGTATTTCAAGTTGGTTCTAGGGGGAACATTTTGTAGTGCCATCACTGGAAGGGGGTGCGGTCGACAGTTCGAGCCTCGACTCGGAGGCCGCCTAGTACACTATACGTTTAACTCTATCGTTTTTAGTTAGTTAATTAATATAGAAAAAAAAGTATATAATTCATTGTTATAATACAATACAATATCGTCGTTGCGCCTGCCAAATTCCATATGTGCATTTTTTTGATTTTTGGTTTTTGCACAAAAAATAATCTTCGTTTTATTCTCTATGTGTTACTAAAATCCTTTTTGTGATATTCGAACTGGAAACGAGTTTAACTAATTCCATATGTGTTTTGACCGTTAAGAAAAACTCCGTATGTGAATCAATAATACGTTTTTCGTTGTTTCCCAAAACTATACAAAAATCACAAATGGAACTTGTCAGGCGCAGCGACGATATTTCGTTTTAAGCACTTGAAATATATAAAACAAACTATCAATTAATTTGAAGTAAAATTGTATTTGATTAGTGTGTAAGTGAACAGCGAGCCGGCGCCGGCGCTGGGAGGCAGCCACTCCACACTACTAGCTCTGTGCAACACATTATCATTGTAATAGTCTATTGATTAATCCAGTATAAAGTACTATATACAATTATTTAATTACACTATATGCACCCGAGGCATATTATTATTGATGTTATATGAAGTTAAGAATGTATTTCGGTATGATTAGTTGTTATCGTTGATTGACAGTTGTTATTGTTTGGGAGCCCGTACAGCGCCGCCGCGAGACTCGCTCCGACAGTGAAGGTAGTCTTATGTATTCTTTCGATTGTGAAACAAAATTGCGTCCAAAGAGATAATAAGGAAGTATCTGTGATGTTTAGAGCACGGCCGGGCGCCACGCACATATCTATCTTTATATATATTTTTATATACATAAAATAAAATGTTGAATTACATACACTGTGTTTTTTTCACCTTTTAACTGCAGTTTCTGTCAGAACTGTGTAAAGCATCATTATATCGTATATCGACACGGTCAATGATGTTTTTAGAGTCGTCTGAATCTGAATTATTTTGTGTTAGGGAAGACATTAAATAAATAAACTGTGAAACAAAGAGAGCAAACGATCAGCGGTTATAAAACTCCAACAAAAGGAAACGTATAATTCAAGGAATCATTAGGTATCGCCGTCTAAGGTATGTCCGGAGCGAGAGCGTCCCGGAACGCGGCCAGCAGTTGCTCGGCGCGCCGCCGCCGCTGCGCGTCCGGCAGCGGGCCAAGCGCGCCCCGCTCGGCGCGCAGCGAGCCCAGCAGGGCCCCGAACGCCTCCTGCCCGGCCCCCACCTCGCCCCGCCGCGCCTCCTGCCCGGCCCCCACCTCGCCCCGCCGCGCCTCCTGCCCGGCCCCCACCTCGCCCCGCCGCGCCTCCTGCCCGGCCCCCACCTCGCCCCTCCGCGCCTCCTGCCCGGCCCCCACCACGCCCCGCCGCGCCTCCTGCCCGGCCCCCACCTCGCCCCGCCGCGCCTCCTGCCCGGCCCCCACCTCGCCCCGCCGCGCCTCCTGCCCGGCCCCCACCTCGCCCCGCCACGCCTCCCACGAGCCCCAAGAGTCACCGCTCTCAGCATCCGAAAGCGGATCATCATCTGAAATATATATTCTGGCTTTGAGTAAAAATTTTATTTAAAGTACTCGAACTATACAAGTTGCTGTCACTGTAAACCAGGGACTGAATACGGGTTAATTTACTATGGGATTTATACCAGTATAATAAAGGTTTTTGATAATATTCTTATTCATTTTTTATTCATATTTACTGAAAAAAAATACTGTGGTAAGTTTGAGTGTGTCTACTCTTTAAAACTAATATCATGGTATCTCAGTCAGACACGTATTTTGGAAAATAAAAATTAACTGGTTTCAGTCCTTGCTGTAAAATTTAATAATAACAAACCTTAATTAAAACAGAATCAGTATTCTATATTGAAAGTGATAAAGTTTGTGAAAAATTATTCCAACTGACTACAAGAGGACAACAGATATTAAAGTATATTTTGAGTATTATTAAAAACACAAACTGATAACTACTAATATTCAATCTAACAAAATCTAGTTAGCAGATTCACTACTTTCATATAAATTATTGTTTTAGCTTTGCTATGAACTGAAATAATAATGATATCATCAAAACAAATTTTCCATACCTAGTATAGGTTGTGGTGGTGGTGCATCAGGTCGGTCGAGGCGAACTAGCCCCCGCCACGTGTGAGCGTGCAGCGCGGCCCGCACGCGGCCCACGCCCCGCGCCTCGTCCTCATCCTCGCCCGACTCCTCTCCGTCCGCGCCGGCACCCTCGCTCAGCGCGACGAGCTCGTAGCGGCGGCGCGACGCCCAGGCGGCCAGCGCCCCGCTCTCCGGTCCCTCTGCGACCGCGAGCCGCACGTGTGACTCATGAGACAGCACCCCTGCCTCCACTAAGCGACGTTCAGCGCACTCCTCGCTCTATGAACATTCGGCAACCAGTTGTTATATTTAGATTAATAGTTATAGAACATTAAAGGTAATGTCAACACACCTCATCAGCGCGTAAATATATAATATGAGCTTCGACGAGTCCTGCGAGATGCAGCGGCGGCGGCTGGCCGTCCACCAGCGGCTGCAGTTTCACGTCGGCGCGGTAGTACTTGTTAACTATCCGCCATATGCGGGAGTCTTCACTGATTCTATTATCTTCCGGAATTGATTTATCGTCGATGAGTTCTGTTTGAATATTTTTTTTCAAATAAAATATTTGGAACTTGGGTAAAACATAAGATTCGCCTTTTCGTACATACTTACCGGATACAATTTTACTGGCACAAATAATATCACTCGCACTTACTAACACAATCGGTAGAGATTCAATTTTATGCATATTACCTATTGGATAAAAACTAAAAAAACTTTACGACATAAACAAATATTTCATCACTCGGTCGGTTCGGTATTTGTTTGCTTTGGTAGTTGTTTAATGTTTATCAAATTATCATCAGCTGTTCTCATAAATCTCAACGCAGATAATATTAGCAGTGTTGCCAGCTGTGTCTTGTCAAAAGTTACCTAAAATTAAAAGTGCGACTAATATATTCGTATTAGGTAACCTTTTTTTTTGTTGGTGTATTTACTTACAGAAATATAGGATAATTTAGTAATGTTTTAATAATGTTTCCAAAACAAACCAAATGTGAGTGCGTCCCCGATCGAATGATTAATGATTCGGCGACAAGCACGAACGAAGTCGAACAAGAGCGAATCCATCCATTATAATATATTGTGTTATGGATACAATATCAGTGCGTGTGAGAAATACTTGTTTTTAGAAGTTGAACCTCAGTCGAAAATTAATCGTCTGTGAGTTGCACACTGTCTACCAATGAAGTTGCGTTCCGATTAAAGGTTTATTAAATTCGACAAAATCACCTAAAAGTAACCTTTCGAGTCGTGTAACCTAAAAGTAACTTGAAGGAGTTAAAAATCACCTAAAACGTTACAAAAGTAAAAGCCTGGCAACGCTGAATATTAGATATGTTGACCACTCCGTTTTTTTCACAGAACACTTCTGTTCTGTGGTTTTTTCTATGGAGGTTAGAGGTAAGGAGCACTCTCTCTGTTTATTAGAAGTGTCCATAAAGTCATGTGAAATTATGGTGGCGCTGCTGTGAGCTGATGACTGCATTTGAAAGATATATATCCGGTGCGTAAACGCACGACTTTCAAAAATTTAGTTGTATAATTTTTGAATGCCGAGATAGAAAAGTAATTTCTTACATTGATTAATTATAACAATAATTTTAAAAATTTCAGATATCTTTTGAATAATGACGTTTTCAAAAGCATACTCATTTACTTTATTTTTATAAACTACTCTATTCAGTAAAACTACTTCTGTACTTTACTATTTCCGTTTGTCATACTTCACTTCATTAATAATCGCCAAATTCACATCGAACCATCAGTGATCATCAGCGCCTTTTTAGTTGGTTTTGTAACTATAATCTAACAGCTTATCATGGACACTTTTGAAAGTAAAGCCCCATATGAGAGATAGAGTTCTATCTATAGGTCCTTAATCTGAGGATTGTCTGCTATTTATAGGATGTCTGTGGTGGTTTGACAAGACGTGAATCATATTTGACAGTACCTATTTAACTTTGACGTTGACGTAGTAGTCGTGCGAAAAGTAGGAATCTGTGGTGGGGATTTTGTGACTTCTGGATCAGAGAATATTATTTATTTATATTTATGATGTGCCTATAGGCTACAAACAGTTTTTTTTGCGATATTTACATTAAAATTAAGTTGTGAAACGTAGTTATGGTTGATTGAGAACTACTTGACGTTCAGTTGATAAGAAAAGATTCACAATGAATAACGTTATGTCGTGGAGCGTAGAAGACGAAGCCATCATCGCGACCAACACGGACGCTACAGAGTGCAAAAGATGTGCCGTGGAGCTGGGCTACTGGAAAGATGAATACATTACCTACTTCGCGAAGCATGTTGACAGAAAAGCACCCGAAATAAATCGTGGATACTATGCTAGAGTTAAAGCCATGGAGATGTTTATTCACCAGTTTCTAGAGGTAAGATTTGTCATTTTATTATGGATTTTTTAATATTACCCATCCTTATGAATACATTATACAGTTTTGTGACAAAAATAAAGGTTCTATGTTCTATGTGTTTCTTTCAGAGAAGTGGCACAAAGTGTCAGATAATTAACCTAGGCTGTGGATATGATACCCTGTACTGGAGGCTAAAGGACACCACACAAGCTGTCAGTAACTTTGTGGAGCTTGACTTTCCCTCGGTGATTAACAAGAAGTGTCACATCATCAAACGCAATAAACAACTGTTAGAAAAGATTTGTAATGAAGGTTATTATTTTCCATCTTTAACACATTGTTACTATATTACAAACTTAAAGTATTACATATTCTTTTAAAAACAATTGCTAGTAATAGAATTTCATAGAAAAATTAAATGAATTTTTGTAGTCTTTTTTTTAGAAAATGATTTCAAATTCTTAATATATATAGATAATAGAAGTATATGCGAAAGGAAATTGAAAATAATAATATCTGAGATGGATCCATGGATCGTTATATTGTTGGTTTCTCTCGATTTGAACTCGATCTGAACGATAAACGATGATGTAGATTGTTTTAGCTGAATTGTGTAATTTTGCAGACGGGGAGGTAGTGCTGCGGTCGGGGGATCTGCATTCGGACGGGTACCACCTGCTGGGCTGCGACCTGGGCTGCCTGCGCGAGGTGGCGCGCAAGCTGGAGGCGGCCGGCGTGCGCGGCGACGCGCCCACGCTGCTGCTGGCCGAGTGCGTGCTGGTGTACCTGCGGCCCGACGCGGCCGACGCGCTGCTGGCGCACCTCGCGGCCGCCTTCCCGCGCTGCGTGCTGCTGCTGTACGAGCAGTGCGGCCTGGGCGACCGCTTCGGCGAGGTGATGGTGCGCAACCTGAGCGCGCGCGGCTGCGGGCTGGCGGGCGCGCGGCACTGCCGGGACGCGGCGGCGCAGACGCGGCGGCTGCGCGCGGCCGGCTTCGAGGCGGTGCGCTGCTGGGACATGGACACGGTGTGGCGCGCCTTCCCGGAGGAGGAGCGCGCGCGCGTGGAGGCGCTGGAGATGCTGGACGAGCGCGAGCTGCTGCTGCAGCTGAACGCGCACTACGCGCTCACGGTGGCCACGCGCGGGGCGCTGTTCGCCGACCTCGACCTCAACTGCTAGACCCGCGCCGTAACTCTATGTAAATATGCTGCTCTGCTGCACCAGTAGTACTATTCTATCACTTCCCATATATATTATGCAAAGCGGCCACTGTTTGAGAGACAAATTTTTCTTTATTATGATGTGCTTAAAATTATAATAATGATAACTTTGTGTGTCACTGGAGAGCTTCCGATTTCATTTCAGTTTTATCACTCGGTGCTAGCCGTAGCTGTCGTAAACTTAATGGCGAATCAAATAACTAATGACTTTTATTAGTATTTTCATTTAACAGAGAACTTAGATTTACTTATTTATTATGAATACCTATGTTTAATTGTTGCTGAAGATATTGGAGAACAGCGTTGGAAATACTTTTAGGGCTCTAAATTTCAATTGACATCTCTGTGTGTAGATATGTTATGGTAGTTTAATTACTGTGTTTAATTGTTAATAATTACAGAAATAGTTATATATTTTTTTGTAGCATAGTATATCTTTGTATGTCAGCAGCGGCAGCAGCTAGCTAGCCCCGCCCGCGGGAGGGGCGGAGGGGCTCTACGTACTAAGAAGGTCAATTCAATCAATGCGATCGAAATTAGCAAAATCATTTGACAACCTTTCAAATTTCCTATCCATTATAATAATAATGCCGTGTATCGTGCGATCTTCTCTTTATAAATTTATAGAAACTTTCCTACACAAGGTTACTCTTGTGTAGGAACACTTACACTACACTATTAATGGATATATTTGATAGAATAATATATTGTTATCGTGTTGTCGTATGAGCTTGTCAAAAGTATTTGGTAAATGGTCATTAAATTGTAAATTAATATATAATTGATGTAAATAGTTTTCGTTTAATGTTCTGAATTAATAAATTTCGTGTGTGACACAAATGTAAGTATTGCGTACAGCATCCATATTCCATATTATATTATGTATCTTTTGCCTGTATCGGTACAACCATCCACCGTAACCATCTGTTAACGACCAATCGTTTCGTGTATGTGGCATTTTTGAAGCGATCAATCGTTACGATTTTCTCCAGATTGATCGAAACGATTAATCGCACCGGATACGGGGCCCTTCAACACTGTCGGTTACCACAAGTTACGTGGGCGGTATGGTTACAATATATACGGCTTTCGGACGCCACTCTTACATTATTTCCGATGAGATGTCGATTACAGCTAAGTGTTAAAAATATATTTAAATAAAAATTCTGTATTTATGCTAAGTTTGTAGTTTCATTATTCGTCAGGTATATTGTCAGGCAGCAGCAGGAGATGTAAACAATGTAATAAGTTATCTCCCAAATTCAGCATTCATATTTTGATTAATAAAATAAACGATTACTTCTTGGAGTTCTTTCATTAGTATAACTTGATGCAGGTAAAGACACCGGTCGTGGGAGTCCATATTGTCAGTGGCTGTCGACTGGTTTGTTATTTTTTTGTGAAGAAAATGCAACAGCTCGTTTTTAGTGTCTGTGTCGTGTGTGACCCACATGGCGGTCTAGGACTCGACTGAACTATAGATGTAAGGCCTGTTTAAAATCAATTAAACAAATCCGTTTAAAACTAAAAAACGGTTTAAAACCGAAATAAACATTTTTTCGGTTTAAACGAAACAAGACATCAGGTAACCAAAAATGGCCCATAATGAAGTGTAAAACACAGTTATTTTATTTTTGTAGGAGAGTTTTCGACGGTTTAAAAAGATTTATTTTAGTTTTAAAGCGGCAACATTTGATTTAAAACGTTTTAAATCGGTTGTTTTACCTCTATAGACTGTACAATTTCATGATCGTAAATAAGCGCCCTTCTTGCAATGGCCGCAACCACGAAGTTCCTCCACGAGAACTGAGCGCGGGAAGAGGGAAGGTGACTTTTTTAAAGGACTATATTTCTGCTATATTAGATAACCCTTAATCAAACAAGGGTAACTACATATAACTAAGATATTTTCCTAATGGTAATGGATATCCTTCTGTGTTTTTGAGGTAAATGTCAAAAATAATCAACTGGTATAGTCCGCGCGGAAGTGCTAGTCTAGTCTCCGCCTGAGGTATGTGAGCGGTGAGACGGGGGAGGGCGCGTATATTCAAGACACGCAAGAGATATAATATGAGAACAGATAATTAATGTTACAAGTAAATTATAAAATTATCTTTTCTATTTCCGGGCTAAGCAAAACACACAGTTAAAAGTGTTAATTAAATTTTATTATGACACAAAACAGTTTTATAAACAAATTAACATTTCTCAATAAGAATTCAGGTTTCCGTGAATATGAAAATTTTATAATTTCCGATGTTTGCCGACTCGAATTTCATTTTCTAAATAACATTTTTCACTTGTCGTGGTATTGGCGGACCCATCTTAGGATATTTAACTCATGTGTGTTTGGAATAAACTGACGCGAACAAATAAGTCGTGTAACCGTCGCGGCGGTCGACGGCCGACTGAGTCAGCTTGACGTTTGGAAATATCCCCCGCCCTGCCGCTCACATACCTCAGGCGGAGACTAGCACTTGCGCGTACACTATATTTATTTTTATTAAAAAAAAAAAAACAATTTTTTCCCGCTTTCTCGAAGATTCATTGAAAATTTGTTCAACAAAATTTCTAGTTATATAGTTTGATAGAAAAAAGATTGCAATAAATGTTCGGGGAGTAGACGAAAATAAAGAAATTTCACCAGAAAAAGAAGCTGTAGAGCCAACTATAGAGTCTCTTTTAGAGCAATTTTCTACCCGTGATTCTTTCTACAGGCACAACACCTTTTTTTTAAATTTTAATAAAAATATATTTGATAAATAATAAGCCAGGAACCAGTATCAATTTTTAAAAAAGTATTCACATGCATGCTTGCGTTTTTTAAGGGATAAAGAGAACGTGTACTGCAGTTTACGTAAATTTATTCTTATTCTCTATAAACATTAATCATCATACAAAAATAATATCGCTTTAAATTCGACGCGTAGGCGATCGTCCAGCCGGGTGAGGGGCGACTGATGGGCGGCTATATGTGCGGCAGGCACGCGGCTATATGTGCGGCAGGCACGCGGCTATATGTGCGGCAGGCACGCGGCTATATGTGCGGCAGGCACGCGGCTATATGTGCGGCAGGCACGCGGCCAGCGCGCGGCGCAGCGCCTGCCGCACGTCCGCGCGGCCCTCGCAGAACACGTGCGTGGCGTGCCGCTCCACGTGCACCAGCGTGTCGTGCCGCGGCAGGTGCACGATGCAGCCCGCGCCCGCCCCCGCCGCGCCCGCCCCCTCCGCGCCCGCCTCCACGCGCGCCGAGCCCACGCCCTCGCGCGCCAGCGCCCGCACCAGCGCCTCCACGTCGAGCGCGCTCCAGTGCAGGCGCGCGGCGCGGGCGGGCGCGGGCGGCGCGAGCAGCTCCACGCGCGCGTCGCGCACGCGCAGCTCGGCGGCGAGCGGCGCCGCGCGCATGCCCGCCGCGCCGGCCATCTCGCGCGGCGCGGCGCCGGCCGCCAGCGCGCCGCACAGCGTGCCCCGCGCCGCGCGCCGCCGCACGCCCGCCGAGCGCGCCGCGCCGCGCTTCACCACCACCGTGGGCACGTCGACGCTGATGTGCGGCCGCGCGGGCGCCCCGGCCGCCCCGGGCGCGCCGGCCGCCCCGGGCGCGTACTGCTCGGGCAGCGCGAGCTCGCGGGGCCGCAGCTCGCGCACGAGCTTGTTGGCCTGCGAGTAGTTGAGCGAGGTGTCGATGGGGCAGTGGAACGCCTTCATGCTGAGCGGCTGGAACGGCGCCAGCGCCTCCACGTACGGGAAATCCGGTTCTGCGATGACGGAAACGGATTACGGCGTGAGAGATTTTATATCAAAATAATAATCTAACTCTATGAACTCTGCGATACCAGCAATTAAAATGAAGAAGTGGAGTGAGAAACATACAAAAAAACAAGGCGCCGGGGTCTTAAATACAATATATAATAGCTTATTATTATTGTTGTTGACGTGTCGGGGGCGGTCGGTACCGGTGAATATGACGGCGTGCGCGGGGTTGGGCGCCCACAGCTCCAGCAGGTGCACGGCGGCGCCGAAGCGCAGGCTCGGGTGGCCGCAGAAGACCACGCAGGGCTGCCGGAAGTCGGCGCTGCAGGCCAGGTCGTGCAGCGCGCGCGCGTGCCGCAGCCGGCCGGCGCGCGCCAGCGCCGCGTGCGGGAACGGCTCCTCGGGCAGGTACACGCGCGCCTGCTTGCCCGCCGACACCCACTCGGCCAGGATGTTGCTGTAGGCCAGCGAGGAGTCCGCCACGGGCGACACCACGTACAGCGGCACCTGCGCCAGCCCGGCGCCGTCCAGGTGCGCGGACAGGCACTCCAGCAGGTCGTACAGCACGCCGCTGGGGTACACGGGGCACAGCACGCAGCCGCCGGCGCGCAGCGTGAGCGTGGCGTGCACGCACAGGTCGCCCAGCATGTGGTCGGGGTTGTGCGCCGGCGTCTGCGTGAGCGCGGCCAGCACGAGCAGGTCGGCGCCGCGCAGCGCGCTCTGGTTGATGGGCCGCGGGTGCGTGGTCAGCGTGCTCGAGCCGCTCACGTACGCCACCTGGGGGCAGACGGGCGGCTCATGGCGTGCCTTGCTCACTCGAGGCACCCACTGGCGGATCGAATATATTAAACGGGTGAAGTTTCTCAAAGACCTGAGATAAAAGCTTTAGGTAAATGTTGTTTCTTTTTGTATTCACGTGTGAGTGAATATTTTGTTAATAGATATTGAGTAGTTAATTAATGTAAATTGGTAAGTATTTTTTTTCTGTAAATAAATCAGTTGCGCTTTATTTCACTATACACAATACTTTAAAAGTATATCATATTACTATATATAATGATATATGTATATGTATAAAGTCGGTAGTGGCGTGTGTGCGTGTGCGGACCTTCTCGTGCGCGGAGCGCAGCACCCAGTTGGCGGAGCCGAGGCAGAAGCCGGAGCTGACGGGCGTGGCGTCGAGCGCGCCGTACAGGTCCACGCGCTCGTCGTAGCCCACCACGCGCACGCGCGCCAGCGACCGCGCCAGCGCCTCCGCGCCGAACAGGCGGCGCCAGGCGCGCGGCCGCACCGCCTGCGCCAGCGGCGGCGGCAGCAGGTGCACCAGCTCCTTCCAGCGCCGCGCCGAGCCGCCCCCCCCGCCGCCGCCGCCGCCGCTCCCGCCGCCGCCCGCCGACAGCCACTCCGACAGCTCCTCCAGGTAGAACCTTCACGACAGTACCCGATCATTGGGACGATCGCAACAGTTTTCACTGCACTTATGTTTAAAACAGTAAAGGTATCAATATATCGCTCCCCTGTGAGGATGTGATCGATTTATATAAACTAATAGTAAATGGCTATGACTAGGTTATAATTATTTTAATATAATATAACTGAATAAGTGTCAAAAACGCTGTTTCCTATAGTGGTATGGAAATAACTGAAAAAGCAAAACCTCATACACTCACACACTGCGGCTGTCGTTTTGCTTAATTTTATAACAGTACCACCGCATGTGCAATGCGTGCCTTTAATTATAGTGCGTGCTAAGCCATAACTGGCTGTTCACCACCAGCCGGAGGCCACACAGGAGGCTGTTCATAGCCAGTAGGAGACTCCTATTGTGTTATTTGGCAGTCATGGCTACCTATAGCCTTTAGAATTATTTTACAAAACTCAATTTAAAATTCAACACATCAGTATGAATTAGAATAATTATTTATTTATATATGTATCTGTTTGGTAATCTCAGTGAATGGAAATAAATAAAGTACCTTCCAATTTGTAAGGTAGGTTCGGTGGCATACACTTGTCCCTTGAAGCCTGTCTCCTCAGTGATGAAGGGTAGTGCCATCATGCAGGTGTAGTTTGAAATCAGGATAACATCAAGCTGGGAGAAGTCTACCACCTTGTCCAGGGGGGGACAGAATTCTGGTACACTGTCGACAAACACACGGCCGCAGCATTCCTTTAGTTCCTGGAAAATTGTATAGTGCTTACAACACTTCTAACTGAAGCATTTCTTTGATTCTGAGATACATTATTATTTACTTTATGCATTTTTAAATTAATTTTTTCACAAACTAAAATGTTAGGGGTAAACACTATTTTTGATTATAATGTTCTATACATTGAAGACAGTTTAGAGATTTACAAAAGACAAAACAAAATATACCTATAATGAATCAGTAAATAAAAAAACAAAAACAATGGATGCACATACACCTTCGAGCAAGGGGTCATTAATGTGTGGCGGTGTGTAGTTCGGCAGCGAAGCGAGGCGCGTGCTCGGCACCGGCGGCAGGGGCAGGAAGTTCAGCACCGAGTGCGCAGACAGGCCGCAGTCCAGCATTATCAGCAGCTCCTTGAACGACAGCACGAAGCAAGGCTTCGATGCATCGCTGCTCAGGCAATACTACGCAGATAACAGTGTATTTTGTATATGCAACATGACATGTCCTACAATAAAATACAAATACCAAATAACATACCAATTTCATCTTGATATTTATTCAATTTTAACATACACTTTCGATAAAATGTATGGTCATAATTTGTTAAGCCTTATAATGTATAGATATTTTAACTCTTTGAAACACCGCTGTACGGTCCTAAAGGTAAGGTAAACGTTTTGCTATATCGACGAACTTTTCCTTTGAGCTGTTTGTGGATATTATTTTTGCGGCTCAGTTATTAGAAGGTTAGAAAATTTTCTAATAATTTAGTAAGTATTTTCTATTAAGCGATTGTATATACAATTCAAATTTCAAGTAACAAAATTATTTATAACTGCAAAAATAAACAATATGAACGACAACTGACAGTGACAAATGACAACTGCTGACAAATTGTCAAGTCAACTGAGATCAGGGTTACCAAGTCCTAAAATCAAAAAATTATCATAATCAAACGTTTATTAACCTCCTGAATGACGCCCAATGTTCTAAAGATTTGATAAATCAGCAATATGTACTAACGCCAACGCTTTAGAAAATAGGTTGTAAATTAACGCCCACTGTGCAATAGAAGTGACTGACTTAATTATGTAGGTTTACCATTAGGCCGTTTGTCCACCGCCACCGTCACCGTGACGTCACCGATAATGAGATGACGGCGCCGATTTAGCGATACATACATTATTCATATCAAAGATATACAATAAATAAAAATGATCAAGAAAATACGACATTTATTCATCAAAGAAGTTTTAGAAATCAAAAAAATATGTTTGTGGGATAAAACTAATGGTGGCTACACATGCTACGGTCCACCGGTCTACCTGTGCAGGTATGCCTGCGCAGATAGACCGGAGCGTGAGTAGGAATAGATCTGTGCAGGTTTTTGAACCGTCGCAAGATCGAAAATCAATTCTTTCGAGTGACAACGTACGGTCATTTTGGGTATGTTTTCTCGTCCATTGATGATGAGATGGTTTTTAAAATATTTTGATTTAAATTATAATTCATTCGATAAATTAACATAACTATAAGTTTTCCTTTTCAGTAACCAATGCTTACACCATTTAGTTATCTGCTTTTTATTGTTTTCGTATTTTTTTTGTTGCAAAATTAACACAAGGGATATAAATGTCAGCGCATCGTCGTCGTCTTTCATCGATGCCATATCGAAACGAACTGAAGACTGCTCCGGTGCACCGGACCGTCCCCACACACGCTAACAGCCTGCGGTCTATCTGCGCAGGCAAACCTACACAGGGATTTTTTTATTATTATTATGTTAGATACCGACAGACGAGCATGAGTATGGTAGGTAATACCTCAGCCACAGAATATCATTCAATGATGCGCCGTCGATCTACTTTTTACCTCGAGCATTCGGAAATCCATAGACAGAAACCGAAACGTGCAATGTGCAACGTTTTTCTATCTATGAACGGTGGTTCGTTACCTGGTCGGAATTTTTATATTCCTCCCACCCCATCAATGGCCGAAGTTACCAGACGTGGGGAAAACATGTTTTCCCGGTGGGATTCGAACCCACGACCCATCGATGAGCACGGCTCGATACGATAATCTTTATCTATCTCATCGATCATGTGGTTTGGACATCGTGGGGAGTATTTTACAACGTTTTCGTAAACAACTCCGCGCCGCTAATTCCATCAATCAAGTATAGTCTTAGTTTTATAATTATTTCTTTTTTTAATTTTTATATTATCATAGTATCATTATACGTTCAGTTATTTTTAAAAGACCACTTTGTCAACACTTCTGGCGCTAACAATAAGTTAAATTATTTTATTGTAAGATAATTTAAAGTTTATGTATTGTTATGTGTGTTTATATATTAATAAAATAAAATATTGTTTATTTTCGATGCTGAATACTTAATTCTTTTATAATTATTAGACGAGTCAGATTTGGAAGGATTTGTACCCAGTGACGAAGACTTGGGAGATGCGGAGTAGTAAAGTGAGCAGGAATCTTCTGAATGCGAACAGGAAGAACATCCGAATTTTCATTATTTGAGAACATCTAATAAAGGAAGAGTACGAGGCACAGCAATCAGCAGCAGAGCACGTGGTCGTAATCTTGTAATAATGATGTGTCAGCGTGGAAAAGGACACAGTTCTGAAAAGAACAATTTTGATGACGGCCAATTCAAAGATCAACTAACGAGATCTAGTTACGAAGCAACGGCAAGCGCAGGCGGCAGGAATCAACCCGGCCGCGGCGGAACAGCGAGGTGCGACGCGGGAACTATCTATCGTCTGTTCAGTGTCGACTATTTAATAGCTTAGATAATAAGGCCCATATTCTAAGACGTGTCTCAGTTTTGAATCTAGTTTTGAGACTTGTCAAACCATTTTTTATCTATTGAATTATGACATCTTGACTGTTCTCAAGAATAGATTACGACTTGAGTATGAAGTTGAGAAGAAATGAAAAAATAAATGAAAGGAAAGAAGAATGTGAAGTATGAGTTGAATTTAATTTGAAATTAGAATGCTTCGCCAAACAAAAATAATTTTGATTTGAAAAGGCCAGCATTGTATAACGGTAATGTCATAGGTAAATATATTATTCTTAATTCTCATTTAAATTGTTTTTTTTTCAGAGCGGACAACTGAGCAGGTGGTAGAGCAGGTTACCTGATGGTAAGTAATCACCACCGCCCATGGACATCTGTGACTCAAGGGTCTTAGGCGTTGTCGGCCTTTTTAAAATGTATATTAAAAAACGAGTTTAAAAGTAACGAGGTCGCAATCGGATGGAAACACTATAGGCGGTAGTTCATTCCACAGTTTAGTTGTACGTGCTCGACTTCCATTCATCGAGGTGATGAGGGTGATACGACTGTTTGTGAGTGTGACGTGTAGTGCGATGATGGAAGTCGGCAGCAGGGATGATGTCAAATACTTCGTTAGAACACTCCCCGTTGTTTGTGCGTGACTAACTTGTTGGTGAACTAGGTGTTTTTCGAAGTTTGGACTTCTTCGTATTTAATATTCACGATAAGCGGATGACGTGACAAAAATATATTTGAATAATTAAATGATGTATTAGGATTATTTTTTATAAAAAAAAATATGTTTCTTGTTCAGACATTGTATATGTTGAATGACAACTCATTCGCCCCTACCTAGCATAAAACTTAGCGCCGTCAACTAAATGACCGCAAGCACCCGATTGTACACAATGACATAACAACTCTCGAAGGCGCCTCAGTCTGAACTCTGAACACTACGAGAAGCTAACGTTAGGTTGAAGCTTCAATTCAATGTTGTGTTACGTGATTACTTATTTGTTTATTTTTACTTAGATAAGAAAACATACAAGGAGATATTTGATCACTCGCAAAGTGCAAAACAAATAGTTGTGACGTTGTTTTTATTAAAAAACGCAATCCTGGGGCATAACTTATATACATATATATTTATTGTGATTAACGCGAGTACCTATCACACATTTAAATAAAATACTTTATAACGGATTAAAACGTTGCTTAAAAGGACCCGAAATAAATAATAAATCGCATTTTATTCCGTTATAAAGATTTTTTTTGAAGTTAGGTCGGAGTGTAACAGTCTACCGATACAATACCTAAGTGTAAACTCTATCTGGCTCTAGATATCTATTTCAAGTGCTTCATGTCATAATGTTACAACTGGCGGCTGGCGGCTGGCGGCTGGCGGCTGGCGGCCCTATAAAGTTTTTGGCTCACTCAAATTCGAAAGGAAAATGCTCGGAAGGTAGTAAGCAACTGCACGGCGGCTTTATGTCTTGTTTTGTTTGCCTTTGTCTTGTTGGCTCTGACCTTACCTTACGTATTCCTAGTTCCTACATTGGAGTCCATAATTGGTAACTGCGGATTAGTCCTTACTGAAACAATTAGCCAATGTTGGCTAACAGCTAAGGAGAACAGATCAATAGCTATTATCGAATTCTTTATTTCGAGTATTATTATAAATTAAATGATGAACGCCATGCATGTCGTCTTGAATGTGACTGAGCGACTGATTGCTGAGTAAGTAGGGACGATGTAGGTCATAATTTCATAGTGCTGTTGTTGTGTAATTGCTGATGATCGGAGCAGTGAAGTCTGTCAGTTCATTGCAATATTGAAATTTACTTAATTGAATTTGTAAATACTTCAAGTCGTGGACCAATTGATATTCAATTTGGATATAAATCGACAGAAAGGATTATAGTATCGCATTGATATCCAGGGACAGTTTTAGAAGATTAGTAGTTGTTGTTTTTGTTATGTTTTAATAATATTGAACCGAAGAAGATTCATTGCTAACAATTGTCCTGTAATATATTCTTAGAGTACCTGTTTCAGTAGCGGACAAAGTCGCGGCTACACCTAGTAAATAAATTTAGTTTTTCTATAAAATGCTTCGTTTCTATAGGAATTCAATTAGTTTTCGCGGCGTTCGGATGAGTTAATATTCATAAGGGTCAGCAGCTCGGGCACGTAAGTGACTTAATAAGTATTTATCATTAGCGTCGTAGTGGTCGAGCGAGTCCCTCGTGCGCGTTCAGCGAGCAGCCAGCACGTTCCGCGGTAGCGTGCAGCGGGAGGTGCGAGAGGCGAGGGGCGAGGGGCGAGGTGTGCGTCGGAGGGCGGTCACAACCCACAGTGAGGCGGCGAGTGCGCAGCAGCAGCGATGTCGGGCCGGCGGTTCACACGCAAGCAGGTCGAGGAGCGCGACCGCAAGGACGACGCGGCCATCATCATAGACAACGTCGTGTACGACGTGACCGGCTTCCTGGAGGACCACCCGGGCGGGGTCGAGGTGCTCCTCAACAACGCCGGCCGGGACGCCTCCCGGTGCTTCCACGACGTGGGGCACAGCGACGACGCGAAGGCGTGGAGAGAACAGTTCAAGATCGGCGAAATAGTGGACGAAGAGAAGTGGGAAGTGATCAAGGTGGACACGAGCTCGGGCTCCGGCGTGGAGGAGCTGACCTGGCGCGGCCTGCTGGACGTGTGGGCGCCGCCGCTGCTGCTGGCCGCGGCCGCCACGCTGGCGTACGTCTACCTGTTCTAGTGTCCGCGCTGCACGCGGGACCCGCGACCCCACCGTCGAAGGGAGCCAGCCTCTAGAGTCTGGGCCGAGCGCTCTAATTTAATACCCTAAAGGCCTTATGAAGATGTCTTTAATTTAATAAAAACGTTGGTGGAAAGTTATATTAGGACATTATACAGAGAAAAAATACTGTGAGGTGGCTGAACGATTTTAATTATTTGCATTGCGTTGGGAGTATTTAATGCGGGTAACATTGTATTTTTTTTAAAAACGATATTCAGGTACTTCGATTAAATACATACGTTGTGATGGGTGTTCCGTAGTTATTAAGTTCGTGATTATTAGGTATAATTGCACAGTAATGTTGAGAACTTAGGTTATTAATTGTCAGGGAGTTCGGATCTGACCACTTTATTCATGCCTGCTGCCTAAGGTTGGTCTTATTTCAATTATAATATGTAATATTATTATCATAAAAGTACCTATATAATATAGTGTTCATCATGATTTCGTATTAATATCTACAATGGTCAGTTTCTTGATATTTGTGTTTTATAAATAAAGGTTGTGTTTTAATTGGAATTCATTTGGTTTTTTTCCACGGACAATTCGCTGACGGCTTTAAAATAAGGTAAGTTAAAATGAAGGTGAACCGCTACCGCTGCGCACGCGGCGCGCTGACGTCACCCCGCTCGTTGCCTACTACATAGTTCACCGCGTATGTAACAGCGCGTTGAATACTATCTAGTGCAGAGTTCCCCAAACTGTTTTGTGTCGTAGACCCCTTGCCATGTTTTTCCGTGTTGGGTAGACCCCCTACTTACCTGATATTGATTTCCTGTAAATTTCTTACTGTAGTGAAGTTTAGTGTTAAAAACTTAAAGTAAAAACACATGTTAATTTTAACATACCTATATAATAATTTTTGACGGGCTCGTTGGCGCGTTCGGTAGAACACCTGTCGTGCGCATCGATGGGTCGTGGGTTCGAATCCCACCGGGAGCACATGTTTATAATTTTCTGTAAGCATGTTTTCCCCACGTCTGGTAACTTCGGGCATTGATCGGTTGGGAGGAATATCTAAATTCCGACCGGGTAACGAACCACCGTTCATAGATGGAAAAGCCGTGAAGTTGCGTGAATCATATTGCGCGTTTCGGTTTCAGTCTATGGATTTCCGAATGCTCGAAGTAAAAATTAGGTCGACAGCGCATCATTGACTGATGTTCTGTGGCTGAGGTATCACCTACCATCAAGTGAACCTCATGCTCGTCTGTCGATATCTAATAAAAAAAAAAATAAAAAAAAAATTTTTACTTCATAGGTACTTTTATAAATAATGTATACGTTTTGATATTATAAGATAGTATGATGTATGTAAATAAGTACTATCAGTTTATGTGATGAGATCCACTATCGTGGACCCCATTTTTATTTCATGGACCCCCAAATTTTTTTTCGTTGACGTAGTCCCATTGCAGGTTGTCATAGACCCCTAGGGGTCGATATATACCACTTTGGGAATCACTGATCTAGTGAATTAATATCTATCATACTGTATAACTTATCTTATGTACTTATTATACTGTACTATTACTGAACTACTTAACTAAGTAGATTTTAAAATGATCGTATCATAAGTTATATTTGGACGGCTGCTTGAGACATTGGAGACCTTCAATCGAACTGTCTCGTGTTCGGTTCCTGCTGCGTCTAAGGAACTAGTCTCGGTGTCAGTCTCATCAGTGCTAAAGCGATCCTGGCCTCTTCCGGTTTAGCGAAAGTGATAAACGAGACTGCCCCATTGCATCGTCGTGCACGAAGCCGTTACAAATACGAAAGTCGTTAATCAAAACCAGAGCAAACTTTATTCAATTAGACTTTTACAGAGTCAAACTGTTTAATCGACAGTTTTTATATAGCCGACATTTAAATAAATAATATAATTATATTATATTTATTATTATTTTAGTAATAAGTTAGCCCTCAAATTACAACACTGAACTTCAAAAATGTTAGTAATATAGTAGTAACTATTGTTCTGAGTGACTTTTCCAACAACTGGCTATTTTTTTTAGAATTTTCTTTACAAAGAAACTCGTATCAATTTTGTAGATGTAAGTTTGTACAAATTGTTTTGAAATTAGCTAATTAAATAAGTTGTTTTGTGCAATTTTAAAGTATGTATTATTAAAATTAATAATAATGTCAGCCCAATAAATCTTGAAATACATGTGTGGAAGATAATGAATTGCTAATACTTTACAAACATATATTTACGTTAGGTTTCCGGGTTAAAGCTAACCGGAAAATAACTAATTAGCCGATAGCGCTCACCGCTTAGCGATCGCTATTTTGCTTACAAGCGCTTCCTAGCGCTTTTGTCTGCCAAACACACCCAATGTTTACCGAGGTGTGTGGTACCAAATACCAATATACCGTACGTATTTGTACGGCTCCTAATTGCGTGTAGTAAATAACGATGGTCACAATTTATAATGTAATAGGGTATATGAATATATTTTTTTATATTTTTATTCGGTAGCTTACATCGTTATATAACAGAAAAAAAAGAAAAAAATGTTCAACGCCAAAGAAAATGATTTGAAGTACTTAAAAAAAAGTTAAAAATTGCCAAGCAATACGGGAATTTTAAACGCCCACCACATTCGCGTGCTTTGTTAACAGACTAGTCATAGTCTGACGTCAGTCAAGCAGAAACACCAAGGACTTTATATATAAACTCGTTAGCATTAACAGTTGTTGGCATGGACATTCACGTCATATTCGCTCTGACCAATTGCGTGGATTTTCAAATATTTTAATTTCCCACAGTTTCATATTCGAGTTACAAGTTAAGCACGTGAGTGCCACAGGTTATCATATTAGGACCTTATTAATACTCACACATAAGAAGTTCACATAAGAAACAGTTTTGGCTCTTTATTTTTTCACATATGTACTGGCCCTTTGTAAGAACTGGGCATCTACAATTTACTTGTGGTGCCCTTAAAGTGTGTCCTGAATTTGTGTGTTAAGTGTTTGTTGGATGGTCTCGTTATGTAAGTGTAGTGTGCTCGTTATTATCATGTTATTATCATTGATATGTTATCTAGGTTAATGTTTTCCTCTTTAGAGAAAATTAATAATAATAAACCATAACCATATTATATATCCAATATAAAAGTCTTAATATTAACACTCGTTAGTCAGGACCAAATAACCGAGCTACCACTAGTCATTATATTTTTGGAATAAATATGGACAATATATCCCAAATTATGAGCCATAAATACATTTAAATTGGATACTTTTTTACAATGCACATTTTAGATTATTTAGCGAATTCTTATTAAAATTAATACAATTGTCGCTTTCATTAAGCGGAGATTGATGAAAAACATCTTGGTTAAAAAATAAGCTACCCGTAGTACTAATTCTACGCAGACGAAGTCGCGGGCAGGAGCTAGTTAACTATAGTTCCAGTTTCTGAAGTAGAAGCAGCACGTACGCGACTCACGCGTTCTGTCACGCTCATGTGCTAGGAGTGGGCGTTAATTCAACAAGCAGCTTTTTTAGCAGCTTTCTAATGTTAACGAATTAGCTGCTTTTCGTTTACCGCAAAAGCCGTTAAATATATTAATTTATTTAAAATGTTTCATTAAACGATTTTCAAACGCAACGCGCGGATTAGCTCAACGAACATTCAATGCGTAGTCGCTAACTGCAAACCAGCTAATAAAATTAGCTGCTTTTTTAACAGGTTAACAGTTTGTAATTAGCAGTTTCATTTCGTTAACACAAAAACCGCCAACGACCCACCTCTATCATGTGCACGCTGCCTAATAACATTTAATGATAACATTGTGTTATCTACTGAGCGAGTGCGAGCAGTGAGCTGTGAGCCAGTCACTCGCCAGTCGCCACCGTCAGTGAGGCGCGCGCGTCCAAAGTGAACACACGTAGAGCCCTGCAGCCCGCAGCCGACATGAGCGAGCCGAAGCGATACACGCGGAAGGAGGTCTCCGCGCGGAACAGCAAGAGCGACCTGGTTGTGATCATAGAGAACCGCGTGTACGACCTGACCGCGTTCCAGGACGACCACCCGGGAGGGCACGAGGTGTTCCTGAAGGCTGCCGGCACGGACGCCACCGAGGACTTTCAGGACGTCGGGCACAGCCTCGATGCCAAGGAGCTCATGACCAAGTACTGCATCGGCGAGCTCGTCGACGAGGACCGGGTGGAAGTGCGGCGACCGCAGGCCAGCTGGAGCGAGACGCCGTCGGCCGGGGCGCCCGTCGCTGTCGACAGCGGCTTCTTCAGCTCGTGGAAGTTCCCGGTGGCGCTCGGCTTGCTCCTCACGCTCCTCTACAGTTACCTGCTCGGCTAGCGAGCTGTGAGCTGCGAACCGCGAGCTGCGAACTGCTAGAGATGCAATGGGAATGTGATGGATTTTATTATATTACTATGATCATGATAATCGTGGGGATTGTGACGTCAATGGGTGCCGTGTCTGTGATGCTTGTGAGCCGAAGCGATAAGTCATATTGTATTGTATAAGTATTCTTTTTGGGTTTTAAAATATTTTATATTTTCTACATTAATAAGATTTATTTGGTTTTTGCGCATTATATAATTTGTTTTCGAATTAATACAATAAGGAAATGATATTATATTATTTTTTGTACAATAATCCTATTAGGCACTACTACGTGCATTTTGTAAATGTTTTTGATTATTTTTATATAACTTTAGAATGACAAATAAGTAATTGTTATCCTATGGTAGGTATTACTTAAATAAATATATATACCTTTTTTATAAAGAATGATATTTTAATGTTCATTTTAACGAAATATTTCCCGTTGATGTTATTCAATTTCAGTCGAAATTAACTTAATAACTCGATAGACCTTTGGAGTGTCGATTAGAAAAACGAAGCGAGTTATCCGTGACCTTGACCGGTCAGTATGCGAGGGACATATAGGCGCAGTTATTTGTCCAACGATAAGACTAATTTGAATAAAAAAAAGACAAAAATTGTGGAAATGCAAGTTTACGATTTAGTAATTGGTATATATGTATATCTATATTCTATATATACCTACATTATGCTATCAGAATTAGTTCACCGCAACACTTGACGTAATCGAAGCGTACCGCGCCGGTGCATTCATGTAATACGTACATACATAAGTGATGTGTCAATAATATTATATGTTAGTATATTCATATAGATAATATTGAATCAAGGTCATGTGAAGGCTCATACTCGTCTAACAGGTGTACAGGCGTATACCCATAATGTCTCGTTCTGTCAACACATTATTTAGTTCGGAAGAAAGGGGTAAAATGAAGCATTGCGTTCTGTTTTTGAATGATTTTGATCTTTGTGTAATGTTTGGATTTAACTATAATATGATATAACAGTACGTAATGAAACAGGATATCCTATATCCCTTCGTAAGAAAAATGAAACGTAAAATGAGTAGTGAATAGTGGTGAATAGTGCCTTGTTCGAGCTCGCACCACCACGCGTCGGTTGTGCAACGAGTCGACGGCGATAGCCGGCGTGACGGCGGGGGACGGCGGGCGGCCGTGTGACGTATCACAAGCGTATCACGTAAACGTATTCACGTATCGCCGCGACACCCGCTATCCGCTTAGCCGGCTAATCCCATGTTGTCGCAAACGCTACACGTTCCTGTCGAGAGTCTAGATCGCTATGTATTCATATACTATTCACGTCCATGTAGTTAGCACAAAGGATTATTGACAAGTCGAAGCTGTAACATCATTATCAAAATAACCTCTGTCGACACTAATCACACCAAAAACAATAATGTGAAAATGGAAGCCAAGTTCAATAGTATGATATGGTGAGATTGTAAACTTCATCGACAAAAGAATTGAGATCTAAATGAGTGCCAAGTTGACCAAGTTCTGTAGACAATCCCGAAAATTAATAAGAATATAATAATGTGTAGCGACATCTATAATCCGCTACAAGAATCAATACAAAAAGACGTCTATTCCTGAATCGCGCTATCAAAGTTTCTGTGCGCGCTAAGTATATATACAACATCTCGACATCAACCACTGGGGCCTTAGGGCCGGCCAGTCAGTGGTTCGACTGGTCGAGGATCCTCCCTTTAGGTTGGAGGAAGAATACACCTCCCTTCCTCCACATTGGTGACACCGACGTGATTCAGCCACCTTCCGCCACATTGGTGACTCCGCAGAAGAACACCTACTTCTGAACATCATGAAACCTGACGTCATCACTCCTTCCTACAACATCAATCAGCAGCAACCAAGTCACAGCCAGCCAGCACCTTCGGCTTCAACGGGTATCCTGTCCACTAGCATACAGCGAGCGCGTATGCCTGGTCAACACCCTCAGCCACCTTCAGCACAGCACACTGCACTTCGGCCGGTCAGCAAGCAGAGCACATCTCTCCTGGTCGACGCAGCAGCCAGCTTCAAACACTGCAGCACTCCGACTCACTGGAGCATCATGCAGCATCATCGCACACAGTTCCGACTCACCGCGAACTCTGCGACATCCGATTCCGACTCACTGGAATCTCGGGCAATCTGGCACTGGCAAGCAACACTCAACACAGCTGTTTCAACAACTCGATCGACCTCCGGTCTTCGGGGGGGAGTACTGTAGCGACATCTATAATCCGCTACAAGAATCAATACAAAAAGACGTCTATTCCTGAATCGCGCTATCAAAGTTTCTGTGCGCGCTAAGTATATATACAACATCTCGACATCAACCACTGGGGCCTTAGGGCCGGCCAGTCAGTGGTTCGACTGGTCGAGGATCCTCCCTTTAGGTTGGAGGAAGAATACACCTCCCTTCCTCCACAAATGTATGATCTATTGAACCTCAATATTGACTGGGCTAGTTTTCACATACATACATACCTATCTTGAATCACCAGATATCAATCAATCAGTAGACTGTAGATATTTATGGTCATCTTTTGATTAGCACTTCAGCAGTAGTTCCCTTGCTAATAATTACATATTGTACCCTGAACTACACAACCGAATGATATTATGTGCAATTGTATATTGGTAAGTTTTATCCCATTTACGAGAGTTGACAAAAAGTAGTGAAAATGAATAAATTTTATTTTATTGTATTAGATAAGTTTCATTGTAATTCATTCTGTAAACGTCACAGGTACCATAGCGGGTCGGGGTCGCCGTGGCTTACCGAGAGTAGCCTAGCTTGCTGTTAATTTAATAAAAAGCAAACCTGTACCTACTCAACTGTTATTCCAAAGATGACTTAAGAACATGTTCTACCGACTACACTGCTGTCACAAACTGAACCGCCGGTCGCCGCGCCCCGGGTCTCCGCCGGTCGCCCGCGCCCCGGGTGTCCGCCCGGGCCGCTCAGCTCAGTGGTCGTCCCCCAGGCAGTAACTAATGTGACGTGACAGCTCCATTACGTAACGCACCTTTATAAGGGGTATCGCAGTCGACAGATTGTCCGTGTCTCCGTGACGCGCTGTTAAGTCCACATCTTCCTTCCTCTACGAAATAATCGAATTAAATAGCTTATGGTCCTACATTGTGTTGTACTTCTACTATGTGTCAGTTCTATCAGATCAAGAAGCCTCAATAACAGTATTTTTAACCGACTTCAAAAAAGGGGGAGGTTCTTAATTCGTCTGTATATTGGTTTTTTTTGTATGTTTGTTACGCAATAACTCCGCAATTTATGGATGGATTTACATGATTCTTTTTTGTTTGGTAGGGCATATTTCCCATATAATTTTTATAGATATCCCATATAATTGTTTGGTACTTTTTTAGAAAATCAACAAAAACAAAACTATACTTATACGTAGATGATGTTTTGCTTTGTGGTTCCTTTCACGGCGCTGTCTCATTTGAGCAGCACGTTTAGTGGTAGGCCTACTAAATTATTATGTAAGGATTAATGAACTTTATAAATAAAATTATTTTTAAGCAAAAAACAAAAACCGACTTCAAAACTACAACTACATATAGTATGTACAAACATAAATTAAAAAGTAAAACATAATATTTTAATTACTTCAAGGCATTATTTATTAACAGTTATTTTTGGAGTCAGTGCCAGCCAAGAAGGACAATTCAATCCTGTTTTGCAACAAATTTTCGAACGGTTCGAGTGGCATCGGTTGGGTGGCACCGACTTCAAAATAACTGTTAATAAATAAGAAGTAGTTCAAATTCAAATTCAAAATCATTTATTCATTTAGGTAACACAATGTACACTTATGAACGTCAGTAAAAAATAAATGCCATTGATTTATATGTATGTCAATGTTAAATGCTTCTCATTTTACATTTATCGCCAGTTCTCAAATCAAGGGCGTAGAACATTGACTTATATGTATACTATAAGTCAATGGCGTAGAACGGAAGAGAAGAACTGGCAAGAAACTCTTCGTCACTCTTTTTAATCGCCAATTTTTTGTTTTACAAAATATTTGTAAGGCGCTGCAACCATTACACCATATTCCACATGACATCTTTATGTAATTAACTATAATAATAAAAAAAATATAAACCAGAACAAAAACAAAGATTTGTCCCTCAGCAGTAGGCATGGTGAAATAGGAGCACGCACTTACATTCTCGTGGGAACAACACGCAAATACATAGTCGAAATAACTAATATCACCGCATGCACGAATTCAAGTCCGACCTGTCACCACAAGTAGTAGTAGTAGGTAGAGCTACGAGTGCATCTATGTCATATCGTCTTACAGTCTTGGTTTGCTAGATTTAAGGTTGATGTTGTCGGTGATGATGCTGGAAACCCATCGATTGCAACCCTGATTACAATTCCCTATTTAATAAAAGGGACACAATTCTTAAATTTTCGTTAACTAAACATTGTTAAAAATTTAGAACATTTGTATTTTGGTTATTGAGGTTTTATTTCATGTTTATTTCACCTAAAACTCAGTGGCGGTCATCAGTTGGCAGCCCTCGCCCGCGCACGTTCACAATTATCCACGATCATTTAATCACTTACATTGTCACGATTCTTTTGCAAAATTCATTACGTGACACTCTTTGCTACAGTTATGAATGTGTAATGTGTATTTCCTATCCTATTGAATCACCTACCTTGCTTGCCTGCACTCCGGCACCGAACTACGGGTCAGTAATTACAAACTCGATTACCAAATCGAGTAGATATATTGTAGAAGAATTTCCGAGAATTCATTTTTAAATTTTTTCTTTATTAATTAATTTTGATTTTTGAATCTTAATTTAATTGTTTTAACTTTAATTGTTAATATTAATCAAATTACTTGTTGGCGGTGATCGAAGTAGAAGCAAAAGTGAAGAGGGCCGTCGTTATTGTAACGCGGCCTCACACGACTCCACACGACTCCACACGACTCCACACGACTCCACAAGAACGACCAACACAAGAACTCGACACACGCCTGGCGCCTGCCGAGTGGTGCCGGTGTTTGCTCAGTTGTTGCGGGCGTCCCTGGTTTTGAGCTGGCTATAGCTGTGTCCCTATTTTGAAATATTTAATGATAAATTGATTAGTTTCTTAAGGCTCACGAGTGTATGGATATAATTGCAATCTATATTTTATATACGTACAAAACTTGCGTATCTCCTTCCATATATAGTATAAAATGTTTCAAACATACATACAAGTTTTTTTATGAATACGGTAGAATAATGTTACGGCAATTAAAATTTTTATAGTTGAAACTCTCCTGTATCTCATAGAATATATTATTATGTATTATGTTAATATTGTAAGTTGAAGTTAGGCGTAGGTAGGTGTTTGTTAGAGATTCAGCGATATGGTTTGTGTATGACAAAAGACTTGTCGGTGGCCGTCCCATAGATATGTATGTGTTATGATAATTAGGTACAATGATTATGCAAAATCCCTAGGTTGTTAAATTGTTTCCTTTTAAAATTTTCGGGAATTTGCGTCTTTGTGATGTGTCTGCAGCAGCATTCAGAACTTTATATTAGAAAATAATTTCATAACACACACAATCACACGAATTAATTATTTAAAACAATACAACATGTATTGCGGAAGTTATAAGTTTTATTTTTTTATTTAAGAACCGTTTTCCACCATCATCAAAACACTCGAGCACGCCTATTACCAAACTAGGTTAAAAGATATAACGTCAAAACTCGGCTCGACTGACAAGAGTGTATCCATTCATATTCTACTCTCAACATTACATTTTAATAATGTTCTATTCCGAACAGTTTTTTTAAAATCTAAATTCATATTAGAAAATAGTAGAAAACCCAACGCTAGGTTTAATTATACAAAATCCGACAAGCGTTTCAATGTTATTTGTTAGTCAACGTATCGCACAAGAGATCGTTATTCCATTTACAAATATAATCCTTAGCTAATCATCGGTTTGGAATCAAGTTGATAATGAGTATTGAGTATTGGGCTCCACAGATAAACATGAAATGAGCAGAGTTCGGCCGGCGCGGGAGCGTGGCATTACATAATAAATCCGTGCGATCACAGCATTTAGCAGCACCTCATCAGCTTTAAACATTTAATTATTAATTGCATTTATGTATATTTGTGTGTAGGTTGTGTTATGTGTATGTATTGTACATTGTATCTTGTAATGATGCGTCGGAAGCGCGGACTCCACAGTGCCATTGGTACCTCCACAGTGCCATCGGTACCTCCACAGTGCCATTGGTACCTCCACAGTGCGAACACATTTAAACTATGTATTTCAGGTATTGTCTTAAAATGAAATAACAGTTTCAATATTAAATATTTTATTTGAAAACAAACATATGATTTATGTATACATATAGTTTTGTTTACATAATCCTCTTATCGTACATCTGAAACTTAAAAATGTGTATCTACTTAAATCGAAGTTATTGTAAAACTTTGCCTATTATAATTATATTTACACAGTAAGTCTATACAAAGATGTCAACGCTCTTAACATTTACAATATACCCGATGCGCCTACACCTAAATCTGTTCTGGACCGTGTGGTTACCGGAACACCGAGCGGTTACAGGAATACCGAGCGGTTACCGGAACACCGAGCGGTTACAGGAATACCGAGCGGTTACCGGAAAATCGAGCGGTTACAGGAATACCGAGCGGTTACCGGAACACCGAGCGGTTACAGGAATACCGAGCGGTTACCGGAAAATCGAGCGGTTACAGGAATACCGAGCGGTTACCGGAACACCGAGCGGTTACAGGAATACCGAGCGGTTACCGGAACACCGAGCAGTTATCGGAATACCGAGTCGTTACCGAAACACGTAACGTTTACAGGTACATCATGTACGCACCTGGTGTTCGGGGAGTGGTTTCAGTCAGCGGTTAGCGCGTGGTAACTAATACCGCTTCATATTCTCCACTGATGGCTAAATTGAAGTAATAATAAGAAGACCGTTTCACCGTTACGTTTACAACCTTGCAATTATGTTCACAAATTGTTTTATTTACCTATTGTTTTATTTTAAATGAAACAGAAGGTTTATTATACATACTTATATATATTTTTAGATAAATAAATTGTAAGATTTAGCAATAATATTAAAATTATAATAACTCTATCAATAATTGTGATGATATTATACAAGTGAACCTCTATTGAATATCTTGTCTTGTCCTTTGAGAACTTTTTGAATGATCTAAGAAATTATAAAAAAAAATGTTAAAAATATATTTCATGCGTCGCTCAGCGGAAATATACGGTTGTGACGTAACAAACTGAAGTTATATGTTGTTACGCAACATATTAAAAATATAAGTACAAGGTTTTCAATTCCTAAGTTACACGAGGAATCTTAAATATTATTTAAATAATATTAGCGTTACAAACCTCCAAAACGCCTTCGTATTGACTCAGCCGGAACAGGCTCTACGATGTATCTCAAAGTTGCTAGCAATCTAAATAATTTAAAATTATAATTTTGATGTCCGAAGTTATACGTAAGTAATATTCTTCTATGTTCAATTCTTTGATATTTCACCACAAGGAGGAATATGCTACGGACAAACTGACAACTCAGCCAAGTACCTACAGTGAAATAAAAGTCATGAAAGTATTAAACGTGTCAATTGTGAAAGTATAAACAACCTATATATACAATATCTATATATTATGTATCCTGAGGTGTACAATGCTTTACAGCAAGCGTGGTCGGGAATAAGTAATACAATTAATAAAGGGCATTTTTATCCCTTCAAAGGTTTTTCGTTTAACATTCAGGTTTTGTACATGTACAAATACAGTACACACATGTATGACATTTAACTCAATATAAAAGCAACATTTATTTATCAGGCACGTTCATCAGAGCCGTTCTGTTTACTATATATATTTCAATATAAAATTGCAACTCTTCTTCTTCTGAACGATAAAAGAATACTTTAAAGATCTTTAAATTATTATTATTTACATTACAAAGGCCATTTTACGGCTATAATATAAATAATAAATATGATTAAATCTTGAGTTTCGACCTTCACTCAATATCAAATAATCACATCATTGAGGTCGTGTCATCCATTAGCGTCTACATAGAGCGGATATTATATCCTTGAAGTTTTAATTAAACAAAAACCGAAGCGCAGGTTGAGTTTGGAAGCGGGGCGGGCTCACCCACTGCGCACTCCGACGCAACATTATCTCACAATATGGAGTAGGGGGGTGCGTAGTGTGTCAAGCGTGCTACACGCGGCGGGCCGAGCGCAGCACTCGTCACCCGGAACACTTCCTCGCTTACAATACTTTATTTACAATTCCTAACTGGAGCGAGACTTTTCAAAAATCTAATTCAAAAGTCGCTCTCTCCCTCTTATATTGGGTCTGCGACGGCGGCCTTCGGCTGCCATTGAGAGTATCCACACTTTGTATTTGAAATAAACTCAAATCATATTTCAGACGAATTTCACGGTTCGTCAGAAATTACTTTGTGCGTCGTTCTACGCAATACCGTCACTTGCAGACTGTAGACAGAGCCGGTCGGAGCAGAGCGCCCGCGACGCTCTGGGGGGCTGGAGAGAACGTCTCGGCGACGAACGGTGGTCACGGGATGTCGACGGTATCGCATGCCGCTCGTAGAAACGTTACAATTAGGATCTATTTAAATATATTAGTAGTTGGAGAGTGAGGTTATCTCTTGTGTGCGTGTGCCGCTGTCGATCAGCTGGTGAGCTGGGCGCGCATCAGCCGCGCGTGCAGCACGCCGGCCGCCAGCAGCAGCGCGATGGCCCGCGAGCTGTCGGACAGCCCCGCCGAGCCCGTCTGCATCGCCGCCGGCCGCTCACCTGCCGACATATCAATAACATTAGGTACAAACACCTGGCACATGAGTGTCGACACCAGCATTCTGCTCGATTCAGTTTAATATGAACGGAATGAGAATGAAGCATTCGACGTGACTGTGTTGGTGGCGACTCGACAGCGGGGTGCGGGGTGCGGGGTGTGGGGCCAGTCCCTCGTGCTGCGAGCGGGGCGGTTACAAACGGCCGCCGTACGCTCGGCTGACCCCAACACACGGCCGTTACGGCCCCGAGTGCTTCGCTAAACGATACTATATTTCAGCTGAAAAAAGATTATTGGCACGCGCGGGACATTGCTCCAGTTTCGACTCGGAATGAATTCAATACGCCATTCCAAGTTTCCATGTTCAATTTTTATTCAACCATTTTGGTTGTAAAACATCAAATGGAAGCGAAGTTTGAAAAATATACAGCACTATATTTATTATTAATTTGTTATTTATGAGCCTCCGGACGACTCGATAACTAAATAGACGAGTAGGTATGAGTTGCATGTTACCGCATTGGAAGGTCATTGAATTATGTGAAGGGAAATTGTTTATATCAAAATAAAGTTGAAATAATATTTTGTATTTATGGTAGATAGTCGGTACCTACAGTCATTGATTCAATATAGAAAAAATTGCGTAATTCAAGTAAATTCTCTCTAGTAAAAACTTTAACCGTGCGTAGGAAAATGTTTGTACACGTTAAAGTTTTATTGATGCATTCATAATGACCTAGTTCAGACTGCAGAGTGTTTAAAACTGATCATACGCATTACATTCTGATTCATAGTATATACTCGGTAGATGTAACAACCTCTGGTGTTTCGAAATCTTTATAATTGCTCATTTGAATAAATATATTTTTGAGTTTAAATTTTACTATTTTAATAATTAGAGAAGGTCTATAGGTACATAACTATTCGTTAAGGAAGAGATACAGGTTCATTTATGTTGTGCTATCGACAATGTATACCAACTAGGGAATACAATCCCGGGATTCAGGATCCCGGGATCCCGGCCGTTTTCTGGTTCCGTAAATCCCGGGACTGTACTTGGCCAATCCCGGGATCTTCGGGATTGCCACAATCAGGTTTATTTTGCATTCCGTAGTAATAGCGCCTTGACAATAACTTTGCCTAGATTATATTAATAGCATTTATTATAATAAAAGTAAAAATAACGACAAAAAAAACCCTTAGATACGTTTGTCGTAGACCTTAGAAGGGACGTCCCATCTCGGAATACTTCCATATGATACTCTTTAGTTCATTACCCAACTGGCCAACAGGGGCATCACCCGATCACCTCATATCATATTATAATATTGTATATAAACCAAGAAGTAGGCTTGCAAGTCAAACATTGGATGCTTTGATATTTCTGCGATTTTATTTTATGTATTTTAAAATTCTAAATAGTTTTTTTGTGGTGTCGTTTTGATTTCTTACTAAAGTATAGTTTTTATTATTTGGTCTATTTTATTTTCTTAGTAATACTTTTCTTTTTAAAGAAATTACATTTTTTTTTTTCATTTAAGCCCAATTAGAAACCTTATAGTCTAATCCCGGGATAGTCCCGGGATCCCGGGATTACGCAACAAAAATCCCGTAATCCCGGGATTGAAAAATATGCTCAGGATTGTGTTCCCTAATACCAACTCTCCATGAGTTAAGACAATCGCGTTTATGGATTGCTTGAATGAACTCTACAGACTAAGCGTTTCCTATGTTAGAGTACACAGACGACACGGCTGCGCGTACAATACGTTGCCAGTTACCGTTGAGCACGTGCACGCGGACGGAGGCGAGCTCGGCGTTGGACGGCGCGCACGAGTAGCGGCCCGAGTCGGCCGGCGCGGCGTCCTGCACGAGCAGGTACGAGGTGGTGGCCGCGCCCTTCTCCGTTACCACGGAGACGCCGCCGCGCGACGAGTCGTACGAGATCACCTGCTTCAACACAACACACGCACACATTGATACACCACCGCGCACACTGCTCCACCCGTCAGCGGCTGCGTGCCCGATGCTATATAATATATATTACACAGAAATGTTATCAGCACATATTATATTATAATTATAAAGACAGAGCACCACCAGCACGAACAACTTGCGAGAATGTATTGGTATCGGTAATTTGTCATTTGTATAAAGATTTCAACTGATTTCACATACAAATGACAAAATGACGAATAAGTTGGCGCGTTCGGTAGAACACCTGCCGTGCGCATCGATGGGTCGTGGGTTCGAATCCTACCGGGACGACATATTTATAATTTTCTGTAAACAAGTTTTTCCCTCACGTCTGGTAAATTCGGGCATTGATGGGGTGGGAGGAATATCGAAATTCCGATCGGGTAACGAACCACCGTTCATAGATGGAAAAACCGTGAAGCGCATATTGCGCGTTTCGGTTTCAGTCTATGAATTTCCGAATGCTCGAAGTAAAAAGTAGGTCGACAGCGCATCAATGACTGATGTTCTGTGGCTGAGGTATCACCTACCATCAAGTGAACCTCATGCTCGTGTGTCGATATCTAACATAAAAAAAAATAAGTACTTGGGCTCTGGCAGGCGAGTCGCAGACGCGTTCGTACGTCGCTTGTGTCTGACTGTGCACAATTATGACCAATTATAAAATTTAATTTGAGACACATTATACAAATCGTCGTGTTGTGGCTATTGCTTTATTCGGGGTTCGAATCCGGAACAATTGTATAAACATATAAAAACACTGTTTTAGTTGTGCAGGGTACGATAATCACCTATCTACTTCCTAAAGAGAAATAGTAAAGTGAAACAGACACAGAAAAGTGTTCCGCCCATGCCGCACTAGAAAACACAGACAACTCTTTCATAGGCGTCAATTAAACGGCATGTGCATGGCACGTGCACGTGGTGTAAAATAAATTAACACTTACTCCTCGGTATAGGTATATCGCACTGAGTACGATAATACTAGAAGAATAATAATATTAACATAGTGCTCGAGTGAAGCGCTATCGGTCCAACAATTAAGGTAATTATAGACATATAGTGTTCAACTAATTGAAACGTTATTACAGAAATAGATAACGCGCTATTTGGTATTCAGGAGGAGCTACGTATCTGTTGACAAAATATTATATTCTCTTGTCGAGGTATTTTTTTTACAACCGTGTACATCATAATTATATATCGCCTCCTACAGTAAACATGTATTAGTCTCGCCATAATACTGTTACATAAAAACTTTTCTTTTTTCAAATCTTTAATTATTTAGAATTTGGAATTACACTAGCTATACAGGGTGGAAAGAATCAATGGGCCCTGGAGGGAAACCACTTTAAATCCTCAAGATAGATTATTTTACTTATAGGAAACATTCCTTTATTTTTAAAAAGAAACAAAACTGCATTCAAAGATTTTCTAAAATTAGCTTGTCTCACCCGGAAATCGAACCAGCTAAAAATTAAAAATTTTAAAATCACTATTTTATTCCACTAATCGATAGAATCAACGTTCAGGATAAAATCTCTCTAATAAACATTTGTTCTTAGAAATAAAAAAGATCATGAAATATAACATTTATAAAAATAAAGGAATGTTTCCTTTAAGTAAAATAATCTATCTTGAGGATTTAAAGTGGTTTCCCTCCAGGGCCCATTGATTCTTTCCACCCTGTATATAAAAATCCATGATTTTATATAGCTAGCAATATTATTATACATGAATTTCTAACTTGCAATGCTCTGCTTCAGGGAAATATTTGTAACATGTGTGTGTCTTGTACTTCTAATATTGGGGGAGACCGATATGAGAAGTTTAGTCAAGAGTAAACTAGTTTAACCGAGGAGAACTTTACGCCTCCGAAACCAGGAGCGAAATTAATTCTATTTCTAATTAAGGCTGTAAACATCGCGGACACGATTTTAATTACAAAGCGATGTAATTTCCCCGCGGAGCACGCGTCCGTGAGCCGCCCGCCGCGCGCCGCCCGCCCGGCCGCAGTAAGCGGTAACGAGTTGGCGACTCGTGAGTTTCATGGACTGCCGCCACTGGCAAGTAGCGAGCGATAACAACGGCTGCCACTAATGCCACATCGCGTCGACTGCGGTATTAGTTTGCCAGATATGGGAATATATTAACGTGAGGGACTGGTCCTGCGAGCTAATGTCGACTTCAAGTCAACTTTACTCTTCAAGCGAGGGCTTTATTTATATTGGCATTAGAAAATGTGGTTTAAGAAAGAATTCTTTTCGTTATTTTATTAAAATGTTAACAATTTTGCTTTTTTCTGCTCCGAATCAAGACAGTAGAGCAAAAGACACTAAAAGGCTACAAGATTTAACACCATGGGGTATTCCATTGAAATACAAATATATTTTTTTTTTTTTTTTTTTTTTTTTTTTTTTTTTTTAATATAGGGGGCAAACGAGCCTGCGGCTCACCTGATGGAAAGTGAACACCGCCGCCCATGAACATCTGCAACACCAGAGGACTTGCAGATGCGTTGCCGGCCTTTAAGGTAGGAATAGGCTCTCTTCTTGAAGGTCCCCAAGTCGTACCGGTTCGGAAAAATCGCTGGCGACAACTCATTCCACAATAGCGTTGTGCGTGGAAGAAAATTGCGCATAAAGCGCACAGTGCTAGACTTCCAAGCGTCAAGATGGTACGGGTGGAACTTGGAGTTTTGTCGCGAAGTGCGGTGGTGAAAATTAGCGGCTGGGATTAATCCGAACAATTCCTCTGAGCACTCACCATGATAGATACGATAGAAGATGCAGAGTGATCCGACATCTCTACGTAGCGCCAAAGGGTCAAGCCGATCGGAGAGAGCCTGGTCGTCGACGATTCGAGCCGCTCTACGTTGAATGCGGTCAAAAGGAAGGAGCTGGTATTGGGGAGCTCCCGCCCAAAGATGAGAGCAGTATTCCATGTGGGGCCGAACTTGTGCCTTATAAAGTTGTAGGCAATGGCCCGGAGTGAAATACCGTCTCGCTCTATTGAGCACACCAAGCTTTTTTGAGGCCAATTTGGCCTTCCCTTCCAGATGACCGCGAAACTGAACGTCGCTCGATATGTCGATACCGAGAATTCCGATACTGGCTGTGGCTGATAAGTGAGTGCCCTCAAATTGAGGAGAAACGACAAAGGGATTCTTTTTAGTGGTAAACGCGCAAACCTGTGTCTTTTTAGGGTTAAATTGGACTAGATTAAGTCGTCCCCAGTCCGAAACTTTGGATAAAGAAGTCTCGACTTCAGACACAAGTTTGTTCCGGAACTCGTCGACGTGTTCTCGAGAAATATTTGCACGGCCGGAGTATGAAGCATCTCCAGTACTGTCATCCGCATAGCAATGAATGCCACTGATTTGCAGCATATCATTGATATGCAGAAGAAACAGAGTAGGAGATAGCACACAGCCTTGTGGAACACCAGCATTCACAGGTTTTGGGTCTGAGCATGCACCGTCGACAACGACCTTAATGCTACGGTCCTCAAGAAAGCTGGCTATCCAATTGCACAATTTCTCGGGAAGCCCATAAGAAGGAAGCTTCGAAAGAAGCGCTTTATGCCACACGCGATCAAAGGCCTTCGCTATATCCAAACTGACAGCCAACGCCTCCCCCTTGGTCTCGATTGCCTCCGCCCATTTGTGCGTTAAGTAGACTAGCAGATCACCAGCCGAGCGACCCCGACGGAAACCGTACTGGTGGTCGCTTAACAGCTGGTGTTCTTCTAAGTACCGCAAGAGCTGGCAGTTGATAATGGATTCCATTATCTTGGAGAACAAGGAAGTTATAGCTATAGGCCTGTAGTTGGATGGGTCTGAGCGATCGCCTTTTTTCGGGATTGGGTGCACTTTAGCTGTCTTCCAGGAGTTCGGGACAACGCCTAATGAATAGGAGTACCGGAAAAGACGCGTTAGAACCGGAGCCAACTCAGGAGCACATGAGCGCAACACGATCGGAGGGATGCCATCGGGCCCACTCGACTTATGGACGTCCAAAGAAAGAAGTGCTTTTCGCACTGAGCTCTGATGGAATTGAATCTCTAGCATAGAGCTGTCACACCGCGGGATGGTCGGCGGTGGATTTCCCCGGTCATCCAAAGTCGAGTTGGACGCAAAGAGTGTGCCCAGAAGATCGGCCTTCTCTTTTGCGGCATGGGCCAGCGATTCATCTCTCCCGTGCAGAGTTGGAAGAGAGGGCTGACAGAAATTCCCTAAGACAGCCTTAGCGAGAGACCAGAACGCACGAGTTCCCGAAGGAAGGCGCACCAATTTCTCGCCAATTCTGCCAATGTGCTCAGACTTTGCTTTGGCAATAGCTCTTTTGAAGGCCCTTGAGGCAGAGTTGTACTCCTTTTTAAGGACGCTGGTTTTTTCATCCCGAGACGTTGATGCTTCGGCCCAGGCTTGGTAACATTCCTGCTTCCGGCGACACGCCATTTTGCAAGAGCGACCAAACCAAGGCCGGGACTTGCCACCAATGGGCACCGCAGAGAAAGGAATAAAAAGTTCCATTCCCTGAAGCACTACATCGGCGACAGAATCAGCAATAACGTTGGGATCATCCGGCGAGAAACAAATCTGCCTCCATGGGTAAGATGCAAAAAAAGAGCGCATCCCATCCCAGTCGGCTGACCTATAATGCCACACGCGTCGGCAACCAGCAGAACGCGGTCGTTTTATGCGAGCTAGTGGCACCATACTCCGGATCAAACAATGGTCCGATGAACCTAGTGGGGCGTCAACGGAAACTTGATAATGGTCCGGATGAGAGGTCAACATAAGGTCCAACAGGGAAGGCATATGATCTTCAACATCTGGGACACGCGTAGGCGCAGATACCAGTTGAGTCAGATCATATGCCAAAGCAAAGTCATGTACAGATCTCCCCGCATGGTCGGTAGTGCGTGAGCCAAGCCATTCGGCATGGTGGGCGTTAAAGTCACCGAGGATCACGATTTCTGCAGAGGGGATCAGCTGTAACACGGAATCTGTAGCCACTTGAACATGTTCCATGAGTCGGTCTGTTTCGGTATTACCACTATGGGACCTGTACAGGCAAGCATAGACGCGGGGATGGTCATCACAGTCTACGCGCAGCCAGAGAATGGAAAGGTCCCGATCTTCAAGATTGTCGAGGCGACGAGTGCGGATATCTTCTCTTATGTAGGCGCACACCCCGGCCCGTGGCACAAAGGAATGCTCCAACATATACCCAGGGTAAGTGAGGTAACAGGTGTCAGCAGGAGAAGATATCTGCGTCTCAGTCAGGAAGAGCAGAGCCGGCCTCACCGTTTCCAGATGATTGTGGACGGCGTCAAGGTTAGAGTGTAGACCCCTGATATTACAGTAGTCCACGATGAGGGCGTCAGGGGGTGCCGAAAATGCATTGCTCTTGCCCCGAGTAGATTTAAGCGCGGATTTGCCCTCCCCAGAATACGAAGGGCTGCCTGGGCATTCACGTCCAGGTGATTTACATGGTCCTGGGCATGGACGTCCAGAGGGGGATTCTCCACATCCCATGGTACCCCCCTGGGGTAGTCTAACCTGAATCTGCGCTGCCATAATTTTCCTACCCAGGTTTGGGCTTCCGGGATTCTCACAAACCGTACGAAACGCAACAGCATTGCTGTTACTTCACGCCGGTCTCCAGTGAGAGAGTGGTATTTCCCCGGACGTGCCAGCCCATTCGGCTGTAACCAAAGGTTACAGCGTGGCACTACCACTCACCAGTTTTTGGTCCACGCCAGCTAAAGCCGGTACCCCCCATATCTGGAGGGCATTCCCCAATCCGCCACCCGGGGACGCGCCCGATGGGAGCTCTGGCAACTCACACAAGGGTAGGTACATTGAAGTATTAATATACACGCGGGTTAATACTCATCTTCATCTTATTCTTCTTGAAAACATTTTGTTCGAGTAGAACAAGAAGCACTCAGAAAAAAATCCCATCAAATATTATTTACGTGGTATTTAATAAGAATTGAAACGTATAGTCTATCGTGATTAAGCTTAATAATATATCGGACTACGATGTAAGAGACTGATTTACTTCTGTAATTGCATAACAGGTCAACGCCGTACGTCGCTCTGCTTCTAAACGTATTTAGTAATAAAACTAAACTATTTATTATTATACACGTGCGTCAACAGGCCACAGTGATGGCTGCGGCCTGCGATCTATTCGTTCCACTTTATAATAATTGAGCGTCACTTACAATTACAATCTAAAATCATACATTACTAAGAGCATTCTGAACTGAACTGCGAAATAATTACTCAATTTGATCGTTTGACCGTCTCTAGGTGTTCGAGTCCGTAGGAGCTCTGAGTAACGTATTGCGTGCGTAACTATACTAGAACAAAGTAATAGAAGTGAATAATTACTTTTCGTCCGCTCACCTCGTCCTCGTGGTACCAGAATATGTAGGCGGGCGGCTCCGGGCTGAACTGGATGAGGCAGGTCAGGTTGATGGTGGAGCCGATGTCCACGTGCAGGTCCGGCCCGCCCAGGATGCGCGCCGACGGCACTGCGGGACAACCGTCGGTGAGTCGGGACGCGCAACACGCAATATGTATAATGGTGGCCCTATACGCTACGAGAAATCGTTACGATCAGACACTATATAAATGGTGCAGACACACACGTGTCAGCGATGGCTTCGACGGACGACATTTTAGTAGTTGTTGGATTAATATTCATCCTGAAGGAAAAAAAGTGAAGTGGAAAACTCATAGCATCTGGTGCAACGAATGGCTAATGAAGAGTTCATAATTATGTCAATTTGTTGGCGGTAAAAGATATTTCCAAAAGACTGGCATATATTTTTAAGAATGGATAATGATACGTACTAACATCTACTGAATATGATAGCACCAATTGTCGAGAAGCAAGACACTATTATGAGAAATACTATTCCACCCCATGACCGGCTTATAGCTTTGAGGTTTTTATCAACAGGAAGAAGAAATTATGAACACGAAAACTGAACGAGCGCAAACACGTAACGATCAGTCGACACAATTCTTCCGATTTAAATTTAAATTTTCGTATTGTTCCGTTCGAAAATCGGACGAAACTGTACAGTTTTATAAAATACATGTAGCGATTTATTGGTACCGTTCGAACTGTACAGTGTACAGTCTGATCGTAACGATTTCTCGTAGCGTATATGACCACCATAACGAAGGCCATAATTTCTCGTAGCGTATATGACCACCATAACGAAGGCCATAATATGCAGGAAATTTTAATTTAACATTTTCGCGGCATTCAATTTGGCATTGGAAATGAAAAAAATAATATAACTTGTTGTAATAAAAACAATTACTCTTATTCAAAATGTAATTTACTGTTTGTACTTTGCACACCATTATTATCATATCTTCTAGATAATTTACGCGGTGGCATGTCGGGACCGAAAAAGAGGCGCGATTAAATACGATATCTCTGAGTAATTTCAGTAGGATATTTTATATGAGCTTTTTCGCAGCTTCTGAGGATTAGCACGAACGACTATCGAAAAAGTATTCGAATCGTTCATCTGTCAGTTGTATGATAAATTATTTGAAATTTCCAAGGACTTTATATATATAACAGGACTGAGTACTCGCAGCCTGATAACGAGCCGAGCAGGACGTTTAGTACGGAGGAGGTGTGTCACTTTCTAATAGGGTGACCACAATATTTTTGTTACGTGGGGCTTGTAATTATTATAATATTTGTAATCACAAATCGGGAACAAACCTACAGAAACCAAGATTTCAATAACATTTTGTATGCTAATAAAGGCTACTATATCACATTTATTTTATTTTTTTGGAGGTGTTCACTCTATAATAACCCCATAAAAATGCCTAAAATATAATATAAACATATCCATTATAATTATTATTAATAACAAATCTTGGTATGAAAAATAATATATTCTCCTGTAAGTCTACCATCACTAGAATCATTTCACAATTTTAAAAAAGTCTACTTTTTTCATATTTTGTTAAATATTTCTACAACAACTTGGTTTTAGTCCAAAATAAGTATACATATAAACTCCTCAAAACGACGGTATAGTCATGAATAGACTTTTCCATTGGGGGCAGATTGCCTGTGCTTAACCGGCTAGCCACTAGACCCTTAATTTTAAGTATGGATGATATAACAAATTCAAATAAAAGAAACTGTATTCATTGAATTTATTTTTTTCTTAAGTAATTAGATTTTGATTTTGATAGAATATTCTTAAATTGAAATATGAATTACTTAATGCCTTCACTAACTGCAACTTATGGGTTCCTCATTACATTGAACAGGATGTGAAGGGCAAAATAATTTAAGTTTTGTAAAAATAAATGCTTTAGTATCATCAAAATCTTATTTTTGATAGTATTTCTGAATCAGGAATACATTGTTCGACGGGTTGTAACGGGGCCTTACTCAGTACTCTTATCTGCTTATTTTGTGCCTGCAACAAAATAATAATATAACTTCATGAATTTTATACATTTGCTCAAAAAGTAGACTTTCTGTGTTTTGCGTGCAGAAAGTTATATTAATATATGTAAGTAGGTAAGTGTCCATCAGCTAATAATGGGCTTACCGTAAAAACAGACGGTATTGCGGCTTTCAATAACTGTTGGGAATTAGCTGTACTAAAGTGAAGGCTACATACAACGGAGCTTTAAGTAATCTTTTATGACATCAGAACAACATTTAGCCATATTTTTTCTAGTTTTCATTCTTCGGAAAACTGTCAAAGAAATAAAAATAATAATACGTCATGGCATATGATAACACCAGGGATAACGGACCCTTTTTTCAAGTTGGTTAAACAAATTAAATGAATGGCTTTGCACCTTATTTTTTTTATTTGGTTTATATAACTAATAACAATATTACACGCTGATGATAGCAATCGTAGGTATAACAAACGGATCATAAGACACTCCGACCAACTAATCCCGAAATCCCGCATGATATGGTTACCCTATTTGTTATAAATCTAAAATTACCTTTTTTCGGCTTACCTGTAATATTTTATGCTGCAAACATCATAGGATTCACTTTTACAAAATTGTACACAACACTTTTTCAATTGTACACAACCATTTCTTCGAAGAAACCTTACTAAATTACGAAAAATAAATAAAAACAACTATTATGACATTACATCGCATAAATGCAATGACATGCCATGACACATCAGTCATCAAATGATTGATTGACATTGATTAATTTCTATCGCATGACATGTGTTAGAAAGAGCTAAACAGCCTCCGTACTAGATATCTCGCTCGGCTCGTTTTGCCTCTGTCAATGTTGGAAGCCAAAATTGAGTCTTAATACCTATACCTTAAGATGTGTTTTTGTAATTTTAAATTTTGGCAGTGCTCAGTCCTGTTATATATATAAAGTCCTTGGAAATTTCATACAAATGACAGCTCGACGGTATCGTCTTTCGTATGAATACTTGTTGTTCTAGGCCCTTTGTTCGGTGTTCGGTTGTTTTGAAGATAAATACAAATTGGTATTTCTTGGTGGTTAAAGCATACATTCTTGCGAGTGTTATGGACGTCGACTTGGTTATCTTTTCTCACAATAAGAACCTAACTACTTAAACGTGCAGTGTTTAAGATCAAAACAACATAATCGGATATAAAGTGTTATTCTCGACTATCATTAAGAACACGCCAATCAACATGACGAACAGATTTTAAAGTGCTGATTCATGATGAATCAGGTTGTTTATTGGTTATCACCTGCGCCTGATCGAGACTTCAGTGTAGTGTCAAATAGCAATATTGGCCCCTATTTAGAGATCAGGAGTCATTGACTTAAAATATGTCACTTGAATATTATTACGATTAATTGTTCGATTGAAATTAGAGGTTCTAAATAATAAGCATATTTTACAGAAGGATATTGGCATATTGCAGCACTTAAACGCGTTGCTGAGTAAAGTTAGAATTGTTTGTAAATCGCGTGTAGTAAGCAGGGAGACACCACTGCGTCCTCCCCCCCTCCCCCCCACCACCCCTCACCCCGGGTGTCCCAGTGCGGACGAGTTGCGATAATTAACAACAAACTTCCTCAATAGGCCCGCACAACCTGCCGCCACGACACTTATATTGTCATTCGACATCAAAGAGTGATGTTTTCGAACGGAATGGGTTTCCAGGAATCAAAATTATTTTTGAGAACGTGTAATAAAAATGCGTACACTATATTTTTACATTTACTCATTTAATGTTATGATTAACAATTGGAATATTTTCATATGCAATGTGTCATATGTTATTTAGAAATGATAATCATATTTCTTATCAGAGAAATAGATTAACACAAAAACAAATGACAATTAAACTACTCTGAAGAATAATAACGAATGATGATAATTATTTTTTATCTATTTCTTTCATGCCTGGTACATTAAACGTAAATCAAGAATGTAGATATATTACAAATATTTTCACAGCAAATAGAGACGAGATCACAATACCGATATTTATACCGAAAGTAACGAGTTTTATAAAACCATTTAACATAGTTATTTTTTTAACAATAAAATATAGATATATTAGAAATTCCGACATTCGAGCATGGGGTATGTATTACTGTAGTCGTGAGCAAGGGTGCAGCGCTGCAGCGGGCGGCAGCGGGCAGACGCTGCGGCGCCGTCCGCGACGAATAAAATACCGATGAAAAATTCAATAACCCGAGGAGCGATTTCCGTCTCGTGACGTTAAAATATGATGGAATGATGCTCGGATGCGTTTTTTTGTAACAAAATTGTTCCGTGATGCGCTCCGCGTGATTTATCTTCGAGGGCCCTCTCCCAACTCCCGACTCTCTCCCGACGCCAACTCTCTCGATTTGACAATTTTACTAGTTTTCCAATATCCAATTCCCAATTATTGCACGTTTTTACGTCTTTGTGATGAGACTAGCAAACCGTATACCTACTTGATGATGAGTTTGATGCTTACTCTATTTTTTGCACGTCACCTTAATATTATCGTGACTTAACTGTGCAGTCTGTAATTTTATTCTGTGTTTTTTACTGTTAACAAAAATTCTTTATTTTGAATATTTTATATTATTATAATATTTTTTCGAATGAACACAAGAAGTTACATTCTACACACAGTTGTTAGACGTCGCTACCTAACGTAAGATCTGTAAACTAGTAGTGAAGTGGTTAGAATTAGAATAGTACGTTAACTAAGAAGTCATTGCGGAATTCTCTTTGTTAGCTGAACGCAGTATCTCAGAGCAATAGTTTCTGCTGTAACAGTTGACGGTCTCGAGTCCGACACATTCAATACTCAGAAAGCATGAGCAATAATAATCGATAATATACAGAGTTTTGCGGGAATAACAGCTCGAATAATAAGAATGGAACTCCCTACCGGCTTCCATCTTTCTGGACCATTGACATAGTATGTTGATCGAAGTTCTGGACCACTATAACTTGGGTATCTTTAAGGCTAGGGTGAATAGGCTTCTTCTAGACAGACGTGCCCTTCCTTAGACAGCATCACCACTTACCATCAGGTGGGATCGCGGTCAAAGACAAAAAAGACTTCATACATATACATAAACCATAACAAAGTTCAAAGTATGTATTACGGTGTCAGTTACATCGCAGTTTGGGCTCTCTCCCGAATATCATCATTTCATATTAAAAAAAAAACAAAATTAAACGGTGCACTCTCCTTTTTATACTATAAAATATTGGCCTCGTACATCAGTCATCACCGTACATCATATCATCAGTGAGCGCCACACAGCGCATATCCTCTTACTTCACGTGCGAATATTATATCTGATTGTAGATTGAAAAATTTTGTCAAAGTAAATGTATTGTATTAAGAGATAAAATGACTGGCGGAGAGTATATTAGCAGTTCTTCTCGCCCGTTCTACGCTCTTGATTTGAGATTCATTCAACAAACACTTTATGGCAGCTACTTATTACTTCATACGAATATGTATTTCGGCTTACTTCTTTTGAAATTAGAGATTAAATATTCAAATTCAAAATTCAAAATTCTTTTATTTCTTCTTAACATTGTACACTAAATTTATACAGGGTTTAGAGTATCCTTTTAAGTGAAAATCACCTGTCACAGGATACTCTGCTCTTCCGTAACAAATATGGTTTTATACAAATAGATAAGAATAACAAAATAATATAAAATAAAGAAAAACAAAACAAGCGTGTTATTTACTAATTATTAATCTACTGCCTTATACATGCAAGATCATGATTGTTTATCTGTGTGCGTGTGTGTGTGTGTGTGTGTGTGTGGGTGGGTGTGTGTACGTGTTTGTGTGTGTGCGTGTATGTGTGTGTGTGTTCGCGCGCGTATATATGTGTATGTATGATTGAGAGTTCGAGTTCGTGAATTAGGTAATTAAATCTTCTATTTCGTCATAATTAAGGGAAAGAAGCCATTTGTGACAGTATTTTTGCATTCCTTACGATTAATCTTGTAGATATTAAGTTTTTTGTTTATTACATTATACAGAAAGACAGAACGAATAAAGAATTGCCTTTTAGCAAACGTTGTTTTAGCAAACTGAGTTTTTATTACTTCTTTTTTACGACCTGTGTCTTTTGAAGGTTCATAAATAGTGGTTTTGTGTATTTTTAATATGGTTTGTAGGATATATAATTTTCTTATAGATAAAAGGCCACATTGTTTATATAATTCTACTGTAGAAAATCTATAGGGCTTCGAATACATGACTTTTAACAAACAGCGTTGACCTCTCTCAAGGGTAATCATTTTAGTTTTAACCGCCCCTCCCCAAACAGGAATGCAGTAAGTGATTATAGATTGTGCTAATACAATATAGATCTGTTTTAAAAGGTTTTTACTAGCTATGTGACGTAGTGTTTTAAAAATCCATATAAGTTTACGAAGTCTATCTTTTAATGCAGTGATTTGTGGATACCACGTCAGCTTGTCATCTATTAAAATTCCTAAATATTTCGTAGTAGTCACATTATTGATTTTTTCACATTTACATAAATTTGAATTGTCAAAACAGTTATGATGGAGTTTAAGTGTATATTTCTTATCAGGTTGATTTCTTTTGTCTATTGAAAAATAGATGTCAATATTGATGTCAAATTTGAAATTCAGCGCAAGGACTTTATATATATTATATATAAAGTCCTTGATTCAGCGTGATTAAGTGGTCGGTAATAGGTAGGTAGGGATAATAGACATTATCCGAGTCTACCGATGATTCTCTCTTCATAGTTAAAGATCATTCCTAGCATACGAAAGACGTGGCACGTGTTTCAACACGCCCGGGCCCGAGGGATGTGTTCTCTTCAATTTAGTTGTATATGTGTTGAATTGTGCTCGAGCGGAGTTTCGTGTGTTGCGAGCGACGGAATCTATTCATCCGCAACTAACTCCACACTTAATGCAACAAAGAAGCTGGTGATTAAACCAATTTCCCGCCGCTGATGCTAAGTACGTCCATCCCGCTCCGCTCCGCCCCGCTCCCGCTCACAAAACCTAACAAAGTGCTCCTCCAAGCGAGCGCTCAATTGTTCTTCGGCGTCTCCTCGCCGTCGCAGTCGGTTTCTTGTTAATTTGACGACGACGTCTGCTATTAGTTCGCCACACTCTCCAGTTCTAAGCATCAAATTTCATGGACAATAAGCTTTCTCTATTCATGCGGTTGGATGAGGCAATGGACGAACGTGGACTGACTGTCTGGTATACATTGATTCTGCCACATTGTCTTGGTTAATAGGCTATTAAGTAAGTGTACAATCAAGCTGAAAAAAAAAACGTTAGCAGATTCAAACGTGATTTATTCATCATAGTATGTTTCAGCAGTTGTCTGAATCTAGCAAGGATACTACTAAAAAACAACTTGAAAAGAGTACAATTATTATTTCGCGTTATATAAATGTAGTCATAATTCAAACATCACGATTCTAATTGAAACAATAGGCCTTAACAAAGTAGGTCTGAATGGCAGTCGTTCTCGCAACAGCGCCGCGCCGGTCGCCGCCGCGCCGGTGGAATATGACGTCATAAAATAGGGAATTAACTGAAATGCTGCCGCGCTCTGCTTTCAATTACTATCACAAATTTATATTTGCTGTAGGTTTCGCACGTTCCTACACCTAATTCCCATCCAATTTGTAATTCCGTTTTGAACTCTGTTCACAACTGACCGATATGTAGCAAATAGAAACACTTTGTGTAGTATTTAATGTGAAATTTCGGAAGCAGAACTTATAAAGGAAACCTTTCTGTTATGTAACGCTAAACTTAAAATCCCTATCAGTTTACGCACGGGAAGATCGTATGGGTGGTTTGTAATTGTTTACTATATTGAACCTGATTTCAAGAGCAGGTTTATTTATTACCTTGTTTTATTTTAACTAAGTTTGGGTATTTAGTGAAGTAGAACACGACGCGGAGAGCGCACCGACACTTCTGAAATTGATGTGAAGTACGATACTTTGCACGTAAACAGATACGCGAATTTTCTAATTATCCTTCACAAAGAGTGAATGTTTGTGAGCCGCTCGTTGTTCGTGGCTAATCTCAAGAGTTGGGAGTTGAGACACAACAAAAGATAGGCGGGAGCTTCTTAGGAGTGCTTGCTCCATTGTGTCAGCGGCACCTGACGACCTCATACACTATACCTTTAGACTTTTAGAAATCATGTCTAATTCAAGCATTCACCTCGGAGATATATTTTCAACTTAATCTTTGTGACTGTGTGGCACCGACTATGGTCTAAATCAATATTATAAAGAGGAAAGATTTGTTTATTTGTTACGATTTAACTCTAAAATTATTCGACCGATTTAAAAAAAATGTCTATAGTATAGTATCTACATTTCAGCCGGGGTATGTTGCTAGTATATAATAATGTCAGTAATTAGTTTTTAGTAAGTAAGTTAATTAGATATATTAAGAATATTCGGCGTTGTCTGGTTTTTTTTTTTTTTTTATGAAGAATAAGTAAGCATTTGACCGTCATCCTGCCTGATGGTAAGCGCGGATGCGATCTTAATGGGAGCATGCTTACTTAGAAGAAGCCTATTCACTCTGGCTTTGAAGACATTAAGATTGTAGGAATCGGGAAAGACAGACCCAGGTAGTGAATTCCATTCCTTGGCGGTACGGAGGATAAAAGAGGAAGCGTACCGATTCGTACGTATATGTGGTACATCAACCATAAAAGGATGAAACCCTACTCTGTGTCTGGCCGTCCGATGGTGAAAAGGAGCTGCAGGTTCGTGCAATTCAGCCAATTCGCAAAGTATTTATGTCTGTATATGGTAGGTATCAGTAACTCAGGTAAAATATTCTCACGTACGATGCGCGTGGTGGATTACGAGGAATTAGGTGCGAACGGAATTTGAATACACTGTCCTTGTATATACGGAAGACGGAAAATAGTTATGATTCGAGTCATTTATAACATTTACATATGATTACATCAAATAGGTATCCCATCATTTGTAGTTAGTTAATTTACAACACAATCGGAGCTCACGGTGATCTCGGCATAATGAAGCCGATTTACATACTCGCTCACGTGTTCCCGCTCCTCTGGCGGGACGTGTGAGATGTCCCCCCTCATCCCTTCCCCTTCCCACTTTTGTTCAATATCGTACGGCTGCTGTGATACATTACACTTGGCAAATCCCATCATATTTAATACATTACATCTTTAATAGTTACTTTGAGGTAAGTTTGAGGTTCATAAAAATACATGAATGGTAATTTAAATGGAACGCAAGTGAACCCGAAAAAAGATATCAAAAAATAATCTTAAAGAATTTTAAAATATGTTTTTTTTTTCAATAATTCTTATCCCAAAGTTTATACTACTTTTTATCCAGACTCTCCAACACCTCGGATCCTGTAAGTAAAAACTCTGAAACGTTTTAATAAGTGAATTCTTGCATCACCACGAGGAGAATGGGGCGGAGTCATTTCTGTTTCGGATGAGTAAGGAGTCAAGCCTGCATTGTCATAATGTATAGTTACAGCAAGTACCAACTTCGAAGGAACGGATGGCGTTAGCGTAGAAACTTTGTGAAATTTCAATTCAAGCGTTCACGTTTCAGTCTGCCCGTGACCATACTTGCTCTAATTACCGCATTCGAAATATCAGGATAAATAATAAAATAAAAGAAAAACCCGGTTTAATCCGTAGAACGCGATACTTGGTGTAGACTGTAGTCGCACTGTGAGCCGCGGTGCGGCTGCAGCGCTGCTCACACACTTGAGTGATACGCGCCGTGCATTAAGCTGAATCTTTCGTAATGGCCACATAAATCTGTCACAAGTGAGAGGTGGCCAGCTCCGAGCGCCGTTTGTCATAGCGCTACTTTATACGACTGGGACTAGCCAGTCGAAACGATATTTTATATGGAGACTTTTATATTTCACTGAGAATTGAGATTATGCACTATCAGCGTTGGAAAGGTAGGCTGCTCGTGAAGACTGCTCGCTTTAAGTGCAAGTGTAGACAGCTGCTATATACCATACAAGCTTCTACTCGCGACTTCGTCCACGCAGACATCGAATGTTGTTTTTGGCCCCTTTCGTGTATCTCTTACTATTTATGCACCGCACTATAATATTTTCCGACTTACTTGACACTCATCGTAATAATTAACTCACAATCGTTACAAATTGTATGTTATTCTGGTGTAAAAACAATAATACTGTAAAGTTTCATCAAAATCCATTCAGTAGTTTTTGCGTGAACGAGTTACAAATATCTATTAGAAGGATATACTAATAATACTCTATTTTCATTTGAAATAGTCACATATCGTTTCACTGTACGACGCAGAACGGTCCACTGAAGGATAAAGGATATTCATCGTATGGACGTTGTTTAAGATCTGGTAATGGATTGTTTGTCAACAGAACTGAGAGCCGGAGCAGGTGAGTGCTGCTACGCAAATAAACCAGCGGACAAAGGCAATCAGTGCGCGTCTACAGTGAGCGCCTCTTGTAGTTACTGCACGATGTCGGCACTAATTATACGAGGCTCCCCCATGTGACTGGCGATATACGAGTATCAATGGGACGCGTAACTCCACTTACGATTAGTTATTAGGTATAACTTGCTTTGCTACCTAATGTAAAATTAAGTAATTAATCGCACTAGACATATAAATAAATTAAGTTATCCTGAACTTGAGTATCTATTGTGTAATAAATGTATACTTAATTGTAATGTTTGTAAAGATCCCCGGAGGAGCCTTAGGTTCAATAAGTTTATAAGACAATCTCTTGACATATTTTTTAAACAGAATATTGTATTTAAACATTTCAACGTTACCTCAGTAGATGTGGGGTTCACAATGTTTCTTATATTTTTGTATAGAAATTCTATACAATATCTCGACTCTACCTCAGTCAGTAACCGCTAGATTTATTCAAGTGTAAGTTAGAAAACCATGGCTATGTGTGTGTGTGTGTAACAAAGGGAGAAGAGAATTTTTCCCATTTCGCCTTCCGGATGAATAATGAGCGTCAGGAAAACAGTAAAATGAAATAGAAAAGCCAGTTCTGTGTGAATAAAACAAACTTTTTGATGACTTTGAATTTTTCCGAATATACTCGAACTTTACCACTAATATCGATACTTAAATAACAACATCTCATATTAATATTCTTTACCAAATTAAGTTCACTTAACGAACTTCTCTGGATACTCTACTGTGTACTGTGTCCGCTGTTATAAATAAATAAAATTTCAATTAAAACATCGTTTCATATTTTTTTACACCTGTGAACAATATAGTGAGCGAAAAACACGAAAAAGTGTCAAAAGAGTGTAATATTTAACAGCAGTTATTTTTATACACCTGCGGCCTGCACCGGCCTAGACCTCAATTTTCTCGCTTTCGTTATAATTACTCGACATTTCTCAGGACTTATGATTTTTTTATGTAAGACATCGACAGACGAGCATAAGGTTAACTTGATGGTAGGTCGACCTACTTTTTACTTCGAGCATTCGGAAATCCACAAACTGGAATCGAAACGCTTTTCCATCTTTGAATGGTGGTTCGTTACCCGGTCGGAATTTCGATATTCCTCCCACCCGATTAAGGAAACAAAAAAAATGATACATGGAAATGTTTTTGGTGGGATAATTCATACTAAGATTAGTCCTTTAACACTTTTCTTATTGTCTCTATCATAGGGGGACACATTCTTGTAGTGTTCCTTGCAAAGCGCTTAACTTACGCGGTCACAGCTCGCTCGCCTCGAGCGGTATGGTTTCGGCAAGTCTCTCGCGCTCTCATTTCATGCTCACTCATCAACCTCATGCTCGTCTGTTGATATTCAACATAAAATGAAATAAAAAATGTGTAAAGTAACGCCAAGACGAGGAGGTACATATTGCTTGCACTATACGAAAGTTATCAGATCTTATGGAGAGGGAAGCTCCTAGCTCTACACGCCCTAACCTAACACTCTCTCATCGTAGCGGATAGTGTTCTGCGTGAATCCTAGTCTTAAGTTCTCTACAATCCTTTGACCTTAGTCAATTTGGACTTTCTAGCATTGTCCAAACCGAATCATTAAGGGTACAAAAATGCCTTGCTCTTCTGCTATCTCATCATGTCGGGCGGGCTCACTGCCGTATCCCCAGATGTAATCTAGTTTATTTAGGATAAAAATAAACTGTTTATTTACTTGTGATAAGCTAGAATTCATACGCTTTTGGTGCTTACTTGGTGCTTAGCTATTAAAGAAAAAAACAAGCAATGTAAACAGGTTGCATTTTACTTTTTGGTCATTGTTTAAATAAAAAAACCGCTGAATCCAGTTTTTATCTGATTGCTTACAAAAAATTCCATCAGGTTTGTTGAAATGGAATACTTAAGTTTACGTCGCTCGAACTCAGGAGCCCACAATTTCACCCGTTTTCAATTAAGTCCAAACTTTGTCCATTCATTTTTACTAAACCAATTCCGAGCGACAGAGAGCTGCTCGGTGTGAGGTACCAGTCGCTCACACCGAGCTGTGTCGAAGCTAATCTTTAAATATTCGTTATTAGGAGGTAAAAGGGTAAGGTTGATAATATGACTATTGTTAATACTAAGAGAAAGGTTCGGTTGGCAACGAACCTGCTCCCTCCGGAGCTTTAAAGCTTTAGTACAATTTGTTTGTGTAGAGAGATATGCCAATTTTCTTCGTGTAGACGGAAAGTTATAGAATATTGTTCAGCCGGTATACACTGGGCGTTTGTAATAAAACTGAATAACAGTATGTATCTAAGAGCTAGCAAGCATATTATTAAAGTCTACAGAATTCACTCGTGTTTTAAAATTTAAATAACATTACCTTGCGAGAGTGTAACGAGTAGCGCCGCGGCCGGCACTCGCCGCCTGCTGTATTAAACTTCCTCACACTTAGCACCTTCAAAGTGCTAACAATTTTGTGTTCATAAATTTCTTTTTCAAAGAATTATTTGTTATATTCTTATTCTTATCTTTGATGCTACTCTAGCATCAAGCAGGCAAGTTGGCGCGGTCGGTAGAACACCTGTGAACTGAACCACAGAGTATCACTGACTGATGTTCTGTGGCTGAGGTATCACCTACCGTCAAGAGAACCTCATACTCGCCTGTCAATATCCAATATAAAAAAAGCACGCCGGTATAGATGTGACATGTGAACAACAAAGCATAATTTGTTATGTTGAACACGATCCAGGAGCAAGATCAAATCCAATAACGCATAGACGCATTTCAGTGGGTCACAGGGACGGATTGTGAATTTGTGAGACTCGGGGCTAGCGATGAGATATACTTGCCGAATTCAATACCAGGCTTCCAAGTACGAGTCCGTAAAATACCAGGGTCGAAAACCAGGTTTTATAATATTTCATTAAGCTCCAAACTCGACATACCAAAAAATACTTGTATGGGAACACGATCCGTCTTTGCTTAGCGAAAAGAAGCACAATCGTATTTGCAAGAAGATACCTTAAAGTATAAAATATGTACTTGCATAGAATTGTGCTCCTTATCTTTAGGTCATTTTCTTTTATACTTTAAAGTATTTTTTTTTGCAAATTTCATTGTGCTCCATATTCTGGAGCAATAACGGATCGTTTTTGAATGCAAGTATTTTCAATTTCAAATCTACATTAACCCGAATTGCTAATACTTCCATACTTGCAAATCTTTCCCGCTCGTACCAGGGCACCATACTTCGAAGCTTTGCCCTGGTTTTTAAACCTGGTAGCGTAAATACATCTCAGCTTTACTCTGGGCTAATGCAGGTCCCTTATTAATAGTTTACATCATTTAAGTCAAATGTCATCTTTAATTAGTTCAGTTTTTAATTTTCACTTTATACTTTATTAAACCAAATAATTTGACTTCGAATATGATACGGTGTGCGTGGGGTGGAAACGGTGCATAAAAAAAACTCTTATATTAATTCCGGTAGCGTAACACAAATCGGTAGAACTCTTTTTAAAAACATCGAATCATTTACGGAACAAAAAATAAAGATATTGAAATGTATGTACAAACATAGTATATTATATCGTTAAGACATAGGTCGTTTGTATTGGTGGCGTTTCAAAGCGGACTATATTTTCTGGTAATTTGGTCAATGGTCTCAAGCAATTGGCGTTTGTGTGGACGGTATGCTCATATGTGATGCTTCTAATCACTTTACAACATTAAATGAATCGTATGTAAGTAGAGGTCGGTGACCCGGCGAGCTGCTGTACGCCGCCGTGTTCATGACGATGCATCAGATTTTATGATGTATGATGATGATCAGATGTAATGATCTAATGTACACACGAGCATTTCGTTTTAATCTATCTCTAGATAAATAATTGGCTTTATATTTTATTTTCAAGTTACACAAAAAAAGAAACCTAAGCTTTTCGAGCGAGTTATGTATAATGTAGAGGTAATGTATAATGAGGAAGGGGATATAAGTCATACTAGTATGTTAGTTGAAAGAAAATAACACTGGCTATGAGGAATTATGATATAGTCATTATAAATAGAAGAAAATCTGATATGATAATATATTTTATTAAGTTATTAATTAAAAAGTATTGGAAAAAACACAGAGCTCTCACCAAATATTGTCTTTTATTAACGCGAGTATCACACATTTAAATAAAATACTAATCCGTTATAACGTATTTTATTTAAAAGCTCTCAACAAATTTTTTTTGAATTTGTTCTCGACAAAAACTCATCGAGAATAAAATCCAAAAAGTCTGGATGTAGATGAACACGATTCAATAATGAAGCGAAAACATCGCAAAAAGATAACGGCATTGTCTTCCTTAAAGACCTTTTAAGAGTAGAAAAACTAAACGCTGTCCTTTGTCATAAGAAAATCGGTTCAGTCGTTTGCTATCGCAATGTCAAATAAATTGAGGGACACAGAGAATTGGGAACCGCATCTTGACTGTGAGGGTCAGTTAACAATAGTAGAGCTCATCCACGTAACGTTTCGTGAGCTTCTTTAGACGAAATATCCTAACATAATACCGGAGACTATGTTTTAGTAATAATAAATAATCGAACGAAGCCGGTGTAAGTATTACTTATCCCAGTCCAGCCCAAACACAGTCTAAAATAAGTCTAAATTGAAATAAAACGCTTGTTCATCTGATATGAATAGGTTTGTCTCTTTCAGTAGTTTGTCAACCCTGGTCCTAATTTTTATGTGGCAACCCTAATGCATTGTCTTCAAGTTGAAAAGATAAACGGAAGCTAAAGAGTTCAATCCAATATAGCGCTACGATGTTTCCTTTTATACATTTTCCAAGTGCAAAAGCACAAAGGGAAGAAAATGGATGCAATTTACATGAAGGCGAGCGACCGAACTGATTTAGCTTCTCTGTCTGTGTCTACAAAAATGAATGTTGAATAACACGCGTGTAATACGTAAATTTGCAGATTGAACAGTATTATGCGGATTGGAAAGGTAGCGATAGTCGAACATCGAGAGATTGATATTGGCCAAGAAACTGTCAATGGTGCAGTTCTGTGTTACTGGTGGGCTTTATAGTGGACAAGAAATTTAAATAACCGAACAGAAATGCGTATCAACTTTGTGTACGATTTTAACATAACAAAACTCTCAATATGTTTTGATCTATACTTATTGTTAGTTATGTGCGAAATTAATTTAATTGCATGTCGCTGACGAGCCGCGTGCTACGGTGCACTACTGTGGGCTGTTGTTATATGAATATGTTTTGAACGTTTTGAGTTTGACAGATGTCTTGACATTATTTTTTTCTCCTCAAAAGGATGATAAACTCAAAGAGTCCAGTAATTGGAACCATTTATCCTACCTCTTAAACTAACGCGTCACTTCAAAATCAAACGCGTTATATATGGACAACGAGGATACACTCCGTTGTAGGGGAATAAGGAGTAAAGGTGTTTAGAGGGTGTTCGAGTAAATAATAATTATTTATAACCCGATTCCAAAGAACATGGTCACTCAGAATATGGTTCCATAGGGAAATCAGAGTCTCTGAACATCGAGTACTACACCTCGACATCTACCACTGAGGCCTTACGGTCTTACCAGCCAGTGCCTACACTGGTCGAGGATCCTCCTCGTATGTTGAAGGGAGAGCGATCCTCTTTTTCTAAACAGACATCATTAGAACAATCTTCATACGAAAATACATTACAAAAATAACAACCAAAACCGGAGTCTCCTTCAGTCAAGAAACAGCTTATTGACTAACTCTAAAGTGACAAGGTGCAGATAGTTATTTTTACTATATAAACAAATGTGTCTTAGATATACTTGGACAAAGACTGTAGTGTACAAAATTTTGGTACATTATCAAGACATTCTAAATCTTAAAATAATTAATAATTATAAAAACATCAACTCCGGGACGAAGGACGCGCCTTTTAAAAGATTAATTTATTTTCTGCTCCACTTTCCCTTCTCACTCGCCCTTATTTACTTTACAATATAATTAGATTAATGCTAAATACAAATATAGAAAAGATGACTAAACACTAGTACACTGTATATTGTCACAGTTTGGTTACCGAGTACCACTCAGCGCTGGTGGCAGATGGTGGAGGAGTTGCGGGTGAGGAGTGGTGTGTGTGTGTGTGGGGGGGGGGGGGGGGGTGCAGGGGCGAGGTGAGGCGGCCAGTGCGGTGCGGCCGACGTTAATGTCCGTGTTAGATTTACTCGAGCGACCTGCGATCACATTATACTAACTGGCGCTACGACACTCACCTACGCCTTTACCTTCGTGAAATGGTTTAATATTTTGAAGAAAATAAAAGCAGGGTAACCGATAGCGAGGCGGGATACTGAAACGATAATCAAAATTAAGGGCTTCTCAAAATTTATCTGTCTTCCATTGTGTGTATATTAATGACAGGGCTTTTAAGTACAACTATATATATATATATATATAACTATATAATTATAGAAAGAGCAAGACTTTAGACGAGTTAACTTTAGATAATGAAAGGTTCTTTTTATTCACGTTATTTAAACTAAATTCATTGCATTTCTGTTAAACAACAGACTGAAAAAGGCCGAAAAATGATGAATCAGTTAATGCATCATTTTAAAGCGTCAAATAAGCAAAACGAAACGTGAACACTGAACAGTTCCGACTTAACGAGATTTGCTAGAATAATATCATGAATATAAATATATCTACTCCGGAATAATAAGTTTTGTTTAAAAACTTGCCGCTTCAGCATTATTCTCTTCCATCTTAATTTTAACGAGGCGAAACATATATTAAAACTTTCATAAGATTAAACACATGAATAATATAATGTTAAAATCGTCTTGAAAACTTCAACAACATATTTTGAACTAATTATTAGTATTTTGTTTGTTTTAGTTTTATTTGGCTCGCTGCGAGGTGTAACACGGTAGGAGGCAAACGAGTAAGCTAAAAACATTATCTTTACAGCTTGCGTACTGAGCTTACAATATTATATGCGACTCAAAAAAGTAATCTAATCAAACAGCAAGTATCAACTCCTTACCAATAGATAGATAGAATACATGTGTACGGTTGTGAAAAACAATACTGTGCCATCACTAAATAGAAAAAAAAAAAAAAATAATTCTAGGTAGGTATCGTAATTCTGCCGAGCGCAGCGACTCACTATTATATAAAGTAAGGAGGGGTGAAGCGCAGAGATTCACGCTGTTGAATCATGAACAAAAATATTTCAAATAATTAATTATTGGCCATATTATCCTCCTCTACGATAACTACTTTTGCCATAATGGAAAAAATAACGTTATAATTGTAATCCGACAAAATATAGCTCACGGAAAGTGTGCAGCTGTGCGCTACACAGCACGCAAATCGCTAAAATAATTATTCCACACTTAGTATATTTATTTATTAACGAAGTGCACTGTGTTGGCGCGTCTCGGAGCTGTTTGCACGTCATTATTGCATCCTCTTGGATGAACTGGTGTCGTTATCATCTTCTTTTAAAAACACGCATTTTCTTTGAGAAACTTTAGTTGAGTTTCAAGTGAGCAGTAGTATCCCTCGTTACGTGAACATGTCGTAACAATGTAAGAATCTTTCTTTTCATGTGAACAATTCATTTATTTCAAAGTTAAACAACTTAGAGACCTCAATAGTTTTGTGTCGCAGAAACCTTCAGGTGTTCAGGATTGTCTAAAAACCTCACGAGGAAAAAAGGTTAAAGTATAACGTACAATGGAGATACAAAATAATGTATGAGTTTAAGACTCGGCATATTGCTGTCTCTCATCCTCGCTATTTTTAAGGAAAGTTTCAGAGTCCAGGAATATGATATTTCAATAATAACGCACTGTTACTCCGTATTGTTAAGAAAACAAGTACACGTTCACGCTTATAACAGCAAGAAAGGTAGTCAATTTTATATTGATAGTCACACTTTTACCTCATTCGAACAAGGAAAAATTCAGCCTAAGTTACAGTGAACAATGACTGTTACTCAGCCGTTCCCGATGGAGAGTAATGAGCTTTTGGGACTACACACAAAGCTTAACATTACTCACCCTGATCGCGGAGGGTCCTCTACCCGTCTGATGTAGTGTGACTCCAGAATAATCTCCTTAGGAGGCGTTAGGGGTTTCGATTTATTGATCCTTCCCTGCGTATCGCTTCGTGAAATACTGATAAGCGTGTAGATAAGAGACAGAACTCTTATCAAAGAGAATATACTCAATTATATTAGAGCCTGTAACCTAGCTATCATAAGATTGTTTACAAAGTTATTAGTATAATACACGTCATCTCAATCTTTTTTTTTTTATAATATAGGGGGCAAACGAGCCTGCGGCTCACCTGATGGAAAGTGAACACCGTCGCCCATGAACATCTGCAACACCAGAGGACTTGCAGATGCGTTGCCGGCCTTTAAGGTAGGATAGGCTCTCTTCTTGAAGGTCCCCAAGTCGTACCGGTTCGGAAAAATCGCTGGCGACAACTCAATCCACAATAGCGTAGTGCGTGCGTAGATGGTATGGGTGGAACTTGGAGTTTTGTCGCGAGGTGCGGTGGTGAAAGTTGGCGGCTGGGATTAATCCGAACAATTCCTCAGAGCACTCACCATGATAGATACGATACGATCTAATAAATCTGCAGCACCTGCGACGTTAAACATAAATTATAAATACATACATTCGTTTACAAAATATTCTTTATAAATATTTGGATTTTGTAGACAATGCATTTAAGTGTCATACTTATTTAGGAAAGTCATTGTAATAAAGTATCCAAAATGTGTTAGAATTTGCACACGCGATATTAATTTAAGCCTCTTTCAAAGATACGATTCGTATATACATTGCCCCTTAAGCGAGCTACTTTACAAGTTTGTAGTTGGAATATTTTGGAATCGTTTTACCATTGGTACAAACCAATTGCGGGGAGGTTTCCGGGTTGCAGCGGGTGCGATGCAAGAGCTGTCGACTACCGGATTTGTCTATCACTTGCGAGCGGACCGCAAGGTGTCGAACGCAGCCGCTCTACACACACAAACACAAGCAATTGATTTTGAGATGTGTTCATAAAAAAATAACACATTGTATAAGCTATTGTATATTGTGAAACGCATAATATATTTTATGATGCAAAACAGGTGTTTGTGTGTGATCAAGGACAGTCTACACTTCCTTCGGAGAGCAATATTGATTGATGATTTTATCATATTATGCAAGGCTCGGAAACCGGTTAATTTACTATATGGGAGCTTTGCCGAAATAATTAAGGTTTTTGTTAATATTCTTATTTTTTTTGTTATATTTACTGAAAAAATTAGTGTGGATAGTTTAGTGTGTATTACTCTTTAATACTAATATCATGGTATCTCAGTCAGACACGTATTGGGGAAAAAAATATATAGATGTTATGGTCTTATATTATATTTGCAAACAATATGAAAATAGCAACATTGCTAATTATATGATTTGTAAATTTACACAAATCGATTGAGTTAAACTATTAGTGTTTTTGAGTTGGGTGTAATAAAACATGCGAAATGTTTTGGACTTAACGCTGTGTCCGACCGCAAAATGTACAAACCGATGAAGCTCGTCAGTTCGTGTGGTCAGCGTGTTGCCAGTGCACAAGCTAATTGTTCTACCGAGATTGCACCTCGCGACCGCTCGACAAGCGACTGACGCCCAGTGACAAGCTTCTAACCGCCAAAGAAAACGAACAGTAACTCAGTTATGTCACTGAATAAATCTCAATACTAAACATTCAAAACAATAATACTAATGTAAATCACGTTCCCGGGAAACTACACAGAAAGGAAACTCTAAATTAAAACGCTGTGTTAGCGCTACATGAAGTTCTGCGACAATTGTCCTGCCCGCCCCGCCGCCGCCCGCATCCCGGGCGCGCCTGCGAGATTGGAATCGAACTAGTATTTAAACAGTATACATCTCAAGTTCAGACGCCGGAATTACTTTACAGCGAATTTAATTAATTTCAATGTTACCTTTTTACTCCGATAGTTATATAGTGGAGCTATAATTTTATTTAATCACTATTGCAAAATATTATCTCAGTTAAATAAAGAGATCATGACAAAGATTCGACAGACGACGCTAATCCGTCGCTCAGCAGTCGCTTCCTTGTCCCATTTGACGGTCGTTTGTCCACGTGACGGTCCACGTGTTGTCTAACTACGGTCGATTCGTTTTCTTCAAATGGTAGCTACGATAGCTCTAACAATAAAAGTACGGTGCCGACAATGTAAAGCATTACCTCTACAATGCACAATGTACAGACGAGGACTCGAGTTTCGTAATTCCCTCGTGCCAAGAAGCGCGTCCGAGCTCGGGGAACGAGATTCCACATTTAAAAAGGTCGTTGCATTTTGAAGACATTAAACACAAGTTTGCAGTACATTGTTCCCGTCAGTGCTTTTAGGTTTTAAAAACTTTCGCGAATGTAATTCACGCGCAAAATAGTGGTTTTAAACGCGACCGCGATGCTATCATGGCGTTGTTTTATATTCCGTTTAAACGTTGTTCCTCGGCACAATGAGAGCCCGCATTGAGTCGAGTTGAAATACGGCTTATGATTGTTGAAGCTCGCTAAATCTCATTCGCCTGTTTGTCGACCACTCGTCCGCTGAAGCGATCAAAAATAACCGCCGTTCAACGGTGCGGTGAAACGAATCTCTATTGTAGCACTTAATGAGTGAAATGAAAAGGCTGCATTTATAATAGAGTTGGTTTTAGTAGAGCTTGTGTTTAATTAAGTTAATGCGAGTGCGTTGAGCGCGGCGCCCCCCGCTCGCCGCCGCACACCCCCGCACACGCCCCGCTCGCCGAGCTGCCTACACGATAGCTTCATAGTTAATTCCTAGCTTTTTTATTTTGCATTTGTTCTATTTCCTAAGATGCCAATTTAAAAGGATACCTATGAATTGAAATAGAATACAATTACAGAATGAATATGGTATTAATGCATAGCTTTAAAGTATAGATGTGTGAGAGATGCAAAAATCTTCGGTCTATCGTCGATGTCCAGAGTGAGGTATCCCGATGAGGCCGGCACCTGGCAGCCAGCGCACTGTCAGGAACTACGAGTTGTCTACAAACAGCTGACAGAGAGGTCATTACACTTTATTATTCGCTTACTTGTGCGGTTGACTTTTATGGTGCAATAATACAGTTTTCAGAGCGCCCATGGTATTTAATCGAAAAAAATCCCTTCCATTTAAAATACCTATAATTTATTTTTTACAACAGAAATTTTGTTGAAAAACATAAATAACTTTATAGTAATGTGCTTAACTATTTTTAAAAATAAAACAACTTCTGTATCTTTATCATATTAGTGTTCGTATGTCTGCGATGTATTCCACGTACGTATCACAATAATTGAAGTAGCAGTGGAGACCCGAAGTAGCGATCTCAAGGACTGAAATTGATTAGGGGACAAAGTGACACTCGACTCGGCTTCAAGACAATTCTCATTCACTCCACTGAGCCGAAAATACTCGCGACTAAATAAAACTTCGTCATTTCTTAACTCGCTTCACGGGGCAATAATGTAGAGTGACATTATTGCTCGTTTACAGCGTCACTTACCACCATTCAATTCATACGATTCATTCATGTCAGGTTTCGTTGAAACTCCATAGATATATGTAAGAAATCTCGGTTGTTCTGAATGTGTATCAAACTCATAAATAGATATCACGATACAATGTAAGAGCTTTACTGCGTTAGAATATGTCGACCTGTCTTCCGAGCTAGCGCGCGGGCGCGAGCGTGGCGTTGAGACTATAATATGAATAATTCAAACACAAAACAAAACAATACATGTAAGGGTTGCTTACATATTGGGACTGACGGCGCGTGTCAGCTGAGCGCCAGCCGAGCGGGATGAGCAGTCTGAGCGGTCTGAGCGTGCTGAGCGGCGCTCCGGGCGCTCGACGTGACAGTTGAATGTGTGTCGAGTGGGTATCAAATCTTACGTACAGTTGCCAATCTGATGCAATTTCAAATAAATAATATGTCATCTAACTGAAGGAAAGTACTATCTCGTAAGTCGTTCTTGTGACCTCCGATAGCGGCCGTTCACTAAAACACTATTCTTCATTCTTATCTATGAGACGAATATCCTTCCGATCATCGATTCTTTCGAATTCCCGTGCCCCCTAGTAGGGCGTGATAAAATATATTTCTCTCTGTTTTAATTATAATTTATTTACAGGCAAGAATATACATATTATGTGTATATAGAGGCTAAATGTTCTAAGATTCCTAATAGGAAATAATAATTATTTAACAAAGTTTAACGTCGCAAGGATCACTCTTTATAGTTCACATTTACAAAAAATAACCAAAAAAATGCCTCAATCGAAGTGAAATATTGTACAAAAGGCCATAAGCAAATAATAAAGACGTCGCGGTTGACGATGTCATTAGCCGCAATAAGCCGACAGCTCAATTCGCTTACAAAGGCGCCGCTAATATCCGTCATTAATTTGACAGAGCCGATAACACGATAACAGGTGAGCGCGAGGCTGACTGGACGTTATTACAAGTTTACCTTCACGTCATTAACTACTCCAACAGGGCTCAGTCCATTATTCAGGTGATAATCAACATCTAAGCGCGTTGTTGGAATGGATTGTAATTACGAGATTACTTGATTCTTATAATATTTTCTGTGTTACTGCTTTAAAGCTATTCTATAAATATTTGCATCATTCGATATCTCTCAACATAATAGTTAGTGCACAGTGCACACTAAATCGACGAATACGCGATCATGTTTCCGACTTTTATTTCTCAATAAAAATATTGTCCTCTTTAAAACATCCGGTATTTGCAGTTACATTGGTATGTTAATAAAAGCGGTTTACTGTGTGTTTCCGTTTCCGCTGTGCCAACAGCGGCTGCGGACTGCGGAGCGCGAGTGATCCGGTTTGTAGTTATCGATATGAATGAAGACATATCGGTGAGTCGCTCGCCCACACATCAGCACTTGGCCTAAGTGAATAACTAAGCAAGCTCGGGGTGACGACCACTGCATTAACATATAAAAAAAATTAATACAAGTATATCTATAATTGCAGAGTTTTGTAGTCTTTACTCATTCACTCGTAAAGCTAATTATACTACCTACTAAATAGATTTTGATGTTTTACAAAGATGTAGAGTTAAGAAAGAGATGATAAAATTGTGTCACGACGTCGCATTCTGTTCAGTTTCAGGAACTCTGATTGGCAAACGAGTGCAATTTTGAATTCATCTTTTTGAAAAAAAAAAAAAAGCATTATTCGACGACTCGCGCTGTCCGTCCACACTAAAAGTATACGAGTATGTAGACTACAAATTCTAATAAACGCTCGGTGTGTACCGCGTTGTATCAGAGTTGACTAATAATAAATAAGTAAAGGGGTGGATGTCGATGGCGGATCTCATGAAATTCTAATAATATTGCAGCGCAGCGGGCTCTGCGCTATCTACAATCTACATCCAAACTAAATATTAATAAACAAGCCGACCAGGAGCGAGTCGCGCGCTACTGATTAAATAAATCGACAACTTTTATTTGTCGTAGTCGGTTGTGGATGTGTCTTGACACAATAATATATTGGTCTACCATCTACCATCTTTCTTACTGAGATCCTTTGTGTCAATACTTAAGCTTGCGTTTTGTGCGAAAGTGATAAATGCAACAGAAACCTGTTTGGAGCTTAACAACTAAGCAATATTATTTAATTTTAAAATTAAATAATATTGCGAGTAACGAGTGCCTACAGTCAACGACTGCATTTCTCGTATTTCATGGAGTAGAGACATTTTGAATTCTCTTTCAATATTCCATTACAAGTTGTGGTAAATAACTATAGAAATAAAACGCAAGCTCCTGTTATAATTTTCTCGATAGGTTAATGGGGTACTCATTAACTAAGTAATAAAATAATTATGATTGTAATTATCGTTAACCTGTAAGAGTCACGGTCCCGCTAACTACTTAAGCCTGATGTGTTGTCAAATTAAAAGTTTATTGAGTGTATCATTTAAAAAAATTCAATTTACCCTATCTCAAAACTGAATATCTGACAGTGCACCGTGCAAACCATATATTTGAGAAACCTCTTGCACAAAAAAATCCTATGAATTTCCCAACGGCCAGATGTGTGTCTGTATATGTGTCTGATATCTACGTCGAAGTCTTGCAAAAGACAATATAAAATATGATTAACTCTTTTTAGAGCTGTATAATAAATTGTCTGGGATAATATTGATTGTACTAACTAAAGCACAAACACCCTGTGTCGGCTGTGAGCGGAGCGCTCCGGCCGGCCACCGCAAGCTACCGCTACCAACAGACACGGTTTGAAAATGCATTTAATATTAATATATGTGTTATACGACATTTTAGTATATATAGGCGGTATCTTGTTCGCGGTCGCAAGGGTCAAGGTATTTTCCTCGGATGAAAAATATCCTAGTTGTTAATCCGCGGAATGTGCGCCTCTACAAATAATAACCGAGCGATTCAACATTCGTGAGATTTTTGTTGTTAAATAGAGAGCCTTTATAAAGTAGTATATCCGGGTATTTTTACCAGAGTTCGGTTTAAAGATTATTTATTCCCATAATCAAATACATCGCTTACATAAGAATATTTCAAAATACAATTTTATTAACCTGGTGCGGGTATTTTTAAAAATATTTACCATGATAAGACGCGAGCTCACTCAATACAGTGTGGTCCAAGTGACAGACATTACCTAATCTATTTAAATTGTTACAAAATATTCTAGTTAGAAAAATTGTCAAATTATATATTTTTATTTATGTATAAAAATATTGTAGTTAGGTACCTATTTCATGTATTACTTTAGGATATAGGTATTCTTAGAGCTTATTTATATCAATCGTGTAATCTTGTTTAACTGACACACACGAGACAATACTAGCTTTTATTGGCCTACGATTTTATTAGATAAGAGACATTAAAATGTAAAATGTAAATGTAATTTTTTAAAGTATTGTATCATTGTTTCAAGAATCTTAAGTAAATATCAAGTTAGTTTATAGAATTCTATACAAGTGTACGTGCAAGTTGCCAGTTCCGGGGCGCCTGAGGCAACTTTAAATGGAAACTTATCCGTGTGTTACCATATACCTAACTAAGACTCCACCAATAACTTGGAACTATAAACTAAATTCGCTTCGGATGTTTTACACTGCGAACCATTAAAGCCCGTGTTGATACCGTTCTTAATCTATAATTAATAATTATAAACATCATGCCTTTAGTTTATATACATTTCAGAAAACCTTGTTAGTCACACGCCATTAGTTAAGACCTAAGAGTACACACAACACCAACACACACACTCTGATACACCCACTCACACACACACACAGACCTGCGTCTGAGAACATCCGCTGGTAGATCTCGTCACAATCTGCAAAACACATTGCTCTTATGAATACGTATGATAATGACACTATTAGAAGAAATAAAGCTATAAAGCGACAAATGAAAAAAAAAAGATTGATGTGATTTTTGACCTTTGAGAAATATAACTAAGTCGTTTTTTTTTTTATTAAGTTTCTAATGCGGTCTGAGTTTTTAAGTATGAGCTAAGAAGGGCCGCTGGCTACAAATTGTTCCACAAAGAAGTAAAATGAGATAATGTTTGTTAATAATCACGCGGTATTTGAACGGTAGAGGTAATTAGTGTACTTACGATTATTAGAAGGTCGGTGAAGGGCTCTGACAGTTTCTCTATACACCGACGAATACAGAATTCCGCGGAATTTGTATCGCGCGACGCATCGGAATTTCATTAGTCAAACGGCTCGGGATGATAACGCGCCAGGCGTGTTCTAATGTGTCTCGATTAACGGCCCGTTTATTTAGACTAAACATACAGTCCTAATATCAGTCGGCCGTAGAGCGCTCGTTAAGGTCATCGCGAACGGACAGACCAGCGAATACATTTGGTTATAAACGTCAGAGCCGTTACGAGTTTGAAACTGTTGCAACTGTTGATAGTACATATTATATTTAATTATTTTGGAGCACTTTTTAGCTGTTACCCATTGATATACTACTATGTCAATGCTATTACCTATCTATTTGAACGTATTTTGCTTTGGTTTAAATATTTTGTTCAAAGACCAAAATTATTTTATTTTATAAGAATTATTAAGATTGATGATAGTTTAAAAAAACTCACAAATATATTTAAAACACGAAAAGGGACTCACGCCAGAAAAGAGAGTAGCTATTAGTGTGTATATATGTATTTAGTTTGTAGAGGCTTTTATCGGATTTATAACAAATAGGTGTTTTAGGCGCGATCCGGCCGATTAATTCCGAGCACGCCGCTCCCCAATAAATATGTTAAACCGTTCCGTGACAACGGCTAGCCCCCCACGTCTGGCCAAAGAAACCCCCCCACCCGTTCACATAACAATTCGACTTGAGATAGCTTTTTTGAAAACAAGATATATTTGATTCCAAAGCTCGTAGACAATCATCCCACATGATCTATGGCCTATGACCCTTCAGTTTGGGCGCTCCCTATAATCGCATCATAAATATAATACAAACTGTTCTACTCAATTTAACAAAAGGTCATCCCTACTTAAATGTTGGTTGAATATGAATGAATTTTTCCCGTTGGTTTTGTTTCGAAGAAATGAATGAAGAAGAATGTCGAGTGGTTAGATTCAGTACGATTCAGAATTTTTGACGTTTTCATATTTTTTGTAGGTGACGCGTAAATCACAACAAAAATGATTATTGTCACAGAAACCCGTTCTCGATTACTCGGTGATCGCAGAACATAATACCAACACGCGTATTCAAAATATTTAAAACCAATTTGTGGCTTAAGAATGGCTTAGAAAGTATTTGTCTTAATTACAAGTAAATATCTCATGTCTGCGTCGGAACGCGGCGGGAGGCCCGCTCAGCACGCGCGACTCGCGTTCATTTCCCGCGATATTCCAATAGTTTACGTGCCTCTATATCTTAGACCTAAACCTCGTTAAATGCACAAATATTTTAAGTTATTATTGGTATTCCTTTGTTGCTCAGCTCACTGGAAGATATGATAAAATAATACGACCTATAAAACACACGCGATACGTTCGGATATATTTTTATTTTTAAATTATTTTTGTTTTAGGAAATAAAACGTCCTGCACGTTTGCTATAACGAAAGATAGTACGAGTATGCATGGCTTTGTAAATGTTGAGAATTATTGTTTATATTGCAAAATGTAAACACTACATAAATAGTCTGTTTATGATCCAAGTTGCTGGTTCTGTAGTCACGACCGACTTCTTCTCTAACAGGTGTTGGTGTTCGAATCCCCTTACTCCTCAGTCGCGCCGTGTACAATAGCATTACAACGTAAATGGTACAACAGAGGGAGACACCATGTCTGTTTTGAAGGAATTTATCTTGGCGGCGTATATTATTAAAATACACGCTGGCAAGAGTATAATTGCCTTATTAATAATTATACGACGCTGATAGAAAATGTGATTAGGAAGTTTTCCAGTCAATTACAAAGAGATACGTATATTGATTAACCAGGTTATATTATATCGAATTATATCAATTGTTAAATTGTTTATTATATTTACGGCGCATGTAGGAACGAACACGCCAAGATATATAACTACACTACATATCTTATTACAAGAAAACTGCCATAGGAAAGCGATAGCTTTCTATACGCACTAAGGCCCATTTATACGATACAATTAAATTGAAGCAATAAAAGACTTGCATGGTCTTAACAAGAGGTAACATTCTTGATCTGTCATACAAGTTTTGTTTCAATACTTTTCTTGGTGTAAACAGCACACATAATTTCCGAGTGTAAACATTTGCTTACAATGCTTGGATGTAAATTATTGGGCTTAAATTATTGCTCTTGTATGTAAAAGAAAATGGCATCATATAAATGGGCTTTAGTCTGTCAGTCTCACATCGTTTCAAGAGTTGCAAACGTTTCAGCCATTCCCTAGCTCTTATCGAGCACACTCACCCACAACGTGCAGCGTGACAAAGAAGGACCTCACGGGCTGCGTGGACACCTGGCACTCGTAGACGCCGGCGTCCCGCTGCTGCGCCCACTTGATCTGCAGCGTCCAGTCGTCCGTCTGCGGCGAGCGCGTCGCCTGGAAGCGCTGGTCGGACGTGTACGTGTACCCGCTCACCGTCAGGATGTGCAGGTCCCGGTGACGGATCCATGACACCTGCAACGCGTACATACCTCCAATGTTTAAACGGAACGAAAAGAAAGCATTTTTGTGTCTCACATCACTATAACATTTTACATTTTATTATACGACTGTATCTACATGTGGATACAGTCGTATAATAAAAGTGGAGTGTTCTTAAAATTAAAAAGAGCGTGTATCGCTATGACATGCTCTATGAATTGGATTTCCAATATTGTTTTAAACTATCTGAGTTAACACGAGTTTATATTAAATATCCATCTTTTGTAGGTGGTATGTCAACCGGACCGAATTTCGATAATCCGTTTAGTATCTGTCTAGCAAGATGTAAGGATAAAAATGTTTATAGAAAATTATAATATATAACACAGCGTACATTTATTGATTTGGTATATGTAATATGACTCTTTTAATTGCATTTCGTAAACAAACTCCAGGCAAATAAATTGAAATAAATATTGAAGTATTCTTGAGGTTCATATCACTCTTGCTCGCTCTCAAACTTGAGAAATGTTAAATAGACGTGATTGCTGTGGCAACCAGTGTGGAGGAAAATAGAGGGCCGAGCGTGAACGACTTGCGAGAAAGTATAAGTACATACGTATTGTCAATCCTTACACTCTCAACTCTAAAACTTGTTTTATGTTTATTTTATAATTTAATTAGAGACACAAAACAGTTTCGATATTGACACGGTACTTATATAAAATTTCCTCAAAATAAACAAACAGGTAAATATGAAGTATTTATTCATAGAAATTCTTTAAATAATATTGCATTAAAATAATTATGAATTAGAAGCACACTATGTGTCCGTGTGGGATCACTCATAAACCGGTGAGTCTCGCTCGACTCGATGAGGCGGAAGAAGCCTCCTCAGAAGCGATTGTTCACGCTCAATTACGCGTCTTTGTAACCACATCATCCTTCAGTCGGTCTGAATTAGCGTGTATCTGTAATGTACTGAGGTAGCTGGTTCAGTAGTACGCACAGTCGTTAGTAATAATTCATAAATAAAATAATGTTTATTATAATATGTATAAGCGTTGATACGTCATTTTGTTAAACGAAAGATCTTTAAAACATCAGTAACCTAGAGTAGCTACAGATAATCGCTATCCACCAACTCGCATTAGGTAAACTAAAGTAATTATGTGGATTATTCACTCATTGGTATTTTTTTATGTTAGATATCGACAGACGAGCGTACGGTTCACTTTTATACCTCAGCCACAGTTCATCAGTCAATGATGCGCTGTCGACTTACTTTAGTACCATAGGCTGAAACCGTAGCGCGCAATGTTCACTTCACGGATTTTCCATCTATGAATGGTGGTTCGTTACCCGGTCGGATTTTCATTATTTCTCCCACCCATCAGTCAATCACCTCCCACCCATCGGATCAATACCCAAAGTTACCAAACGTGGGGAAAAAATGCTTACAGAAAATTATGAACATGTTGTCCCGGTGGGATTCGAACCCACGGCCCATCGATGCGCACGGCCGATGTTCTATCGAACGAGCGCCAACGAGCCTGTCAACAACTATCGATACGTATCGATTTAGAGTTGACATAGTTTACTTAACTGATTATATTTAAATTAATGGGTACTAATTAGATCTCGTCCATCGCGAGCGATCTATGACAGGGTGCGATAAATGCACTTTAAGCTGCAGCAGTGGATCGTACGTAGTGGAAAAGGAGTCGGGTCTTTGTGCTAGTGGTAACAAGCCATTATATGTATGTATCGAGGTAACAGACCGCTCGGTTCAACTACGGACGGAATGCGCTATACTATTTGGGTTACATAACTTTGTTTCACTACACACTATACCAGTTAAACACGTATGAGGGTTGTTGGCTCTTCATAATTTGGAAGAACAGAGGTATGCTCTTCCTCCAACCTTAAGGGAGGGTACTCGACTAGTAAAACCACTGAATGGCCGTAAAACTTATACATTGTAGTTGCTAATAACAATATGTTTATTATATGAAAATTGTGCATTTTACGCGTTTCGGTCTTTTTCGGTAAAAAATAGGTCGACGCGGCGCATCACTGACTGATGTTCTGTAGTTGAGGTGTCACCTACAATCAGGTGAACCTCATGCTCGTTTGTCGATATCTGACATAAAAAAGCAAAAAGAGCAAAGCTGAGCCTGGATTCGGTTTCGTATTACTCAAATATCAATTAAAAGACTTATTCGTCAAACTGTGTCATTTTAGCAACGCACATTTAAGTTGGTCTATTTCGTAATTTATTTTATTTTAAGTTTATTTAAACCACGTCATTTAAGTGATTGATTAAAAGTTTATTCGTGTAATTAATACAACATCGACTGGAGAGAGAAATCGTTTTCGAATGTTGCAGTAGGTACATTGCCGCATACGATGCACAAGTGCGAACTCGTGTTACAATTTAGGGAACAATGTACATGTTACATATTCGTATCTTCGCATACTTCGTGTAAGTTTGAAACAAACAAGACTACTCCACCACCGATACAACCGATGCTGAATCGAGTGATATTGTTGGAAACTATTCGTATTGTATCCGGCACTACAATACACGTAACTCCCCGTTTAGCTATTTACGAAGGCAAATTTTCATTAGGTCGGAGGTGGAATGCGTCTGTAATAACTGTCATAACTGAACCTAACTATTTGCGGCACATTCTCGGTGATTACGTCACGGGCACACTGAGATCCAGGAATATTTCGACACCGTACCCGGCTAACCCGGCCCCGGCAATTGGCGACATGGATGCAGGTTCGCTTAAAATTCATGGCTCATCTCGCGATATTATTAAAGGATAACAGCGGCACGTACACCCCCCCCCCCCCACCGGGCCGCGGTCTCACCCCTCTCGCGTCCGTACACTGCTGAATTATGACGCGCAGTTTATAAAAGTAGTATATAGCGTGAATACTGCGACATGCAGGTGAAGAGAATAGTCCAGTGTGGAGAGCTACTGAACTGATCCGGTTAGACACGAGCTAAAACGCGTACCGAAATGATTTGTTATGAAATATTTGTTATAGGCTACACACAGAGCCCTCGATATGTGATATTTCAAAGTAGTTATATGCATTCAGAACGCTATTTAATGAAATAACGATTTTACACCCTTATTGCGTGACGGGCTCGTTGGCGCGTTCGGTAGAACACCTGCCGTGCGCATCGATGGGTCGTGGGTTCGAATCCCACCGAGATCATATGATTATAATTTTCTGTAAGCATGATTGCCCCACGTCTAGTAACTTCGGGCATTGATCGGGTGGGAGGAATATTGAAATTCCGACCGGGTAACGTTCATAGATGGAAAAACCACCGTTCATAGATGGAAAATCCTAAAGTGCACATTGTCCGTTTCGGTTTCAGTCTATGGATTTCCGAATGCTCGATGTAAAAATTAGGTCGACAGCGGATCATTGACTGATGTTCTGTGGCTGAGGTATCACCTACCATCAAGTGAACCTCATGCTCGTCTGTCGATATCTAACATAAAAAAAACATAAAATAGTTTTCAACAACAGTGCAAATGTTTTTAGGTACTTCAGTTACAGTTAGTATGTGACAAAAAAAAAGCATAACTTTGTTACCGCATGTTGTCTTAAAAACTTCCATTATCAAGAAATATAGCGGAAAAAGCTTACGCAGCTTACTTGTGAAATCTCAGAGGTTGGTAAAGTGTAAAAGAGTGTAAGTGGTGAGGGGTGGGGTGAGGGGGGGTGACCATCTAACGTTAAGTGCGCTGTTTATATTCGCACGACATCCCCGCAGCTTGGGAGTCACTGTCCGGGGTTCTCTTGTCCCCTAATGGGGCATAGGGTATAAACGCTTCACTTACAGTCATATCGACACACTCGTATATTTGTATGATGCACAAAATATAAAACTACATAGCTGAGCTACATTAATTGGGTTTCCAGAGGGATTTTAAAGTTTTAAATAAATTTCTGGAACTAACTAAGGGAATATCAAATGAGCTCCAATACTTTAACTTTGAAATATTCATAAAGATGCCTTTAACCTCTGAGCGTAATATTGTTCAATGCGGCGCAGGCCACAGGCAGCCGCGAGCCAGTGTCGCGGGAAGTAGCTTGTCGACTGTCTTGCAATGTTACTACGCCTATGTTTTTTTTTATGTCAGATATCGACAGACGAGCATGAGGTTCACTTGATGGTAGGTGATACCTCAGCCACAGAACATCAGTCAATGATGCGCTGTCGACCTAATTTTTACTTCGAGCATTCGGAAATCCATAAACTGAAACCGAAACGCGCAATTCACGGTTTTTCCATCTATGAACGGGGGAAACATGTTTACAGAAATCTATAAACATGTTGTCCCGAGTGGGATTCGAACCCACGACCTATCGATGCGAACGGCAGGTGTTCTACCGAACGCGCCAACGAGCCCGTCAAAATGTGAATCGCCGTTTGAACCAAAAAATACATAGATAGAGGTAGACTGAAAACAAAGTTGGATTTGAACAGCGAGAACTGACCATTACTTGAAATAATCATTACTTTTTTGATATCCAATCCAATTAACCAACCTTGACTGTTGAGGATAGATAGGTATCAATCAATCAATCAATCAAAAACACTTTATTGAACACCACACGTAAAAATAATAAGATATACAAAAAGTCAAAGTGAGTAGCATACAAAAGGCGGCCTTATCGCTGAGAAGCGATCTCTTCCAGGCAACCAGAGAAATTAAAATATTAAATAAACATAACATAGATTAGGGTAGTGCTCTAAAAAGAAAACATACAAATAAGAAAAGAGGTAGCTATTTGACAGTAAGTATTTTTATACTGAACTTGTGGTAAGTATAGTCGGATATTTGGAAATATTTGCATACGAAGTCGGAAAAAAATCTGAATATAATAAAAAAAATATAGTAATATAGTATATTAAAAAAAGCTTTGTCTTTACTTAAATTTTCTACAAACCGTAGGGATTTGTTATCCGTAATCGGAAAAAAAACAATCAAGCAAATATCCTCACTTTATTATTTTTAATTATTCTAAATAAGACCTGTCCATAAAGTAAATATAAAGTAGTCTTATTTCTAGTGCTTTCGTGAGCTTCGGAGCTACGTTATTGTGAGCGAGTCGCTACGCGTCAGCGACAGCGCTACGCCACTACGAGGCTACGACGTCTACGAATTTGCTCAAGTGGCTCGCACTCAAGTTGCTGTTAGCTTAGCGTAAACTTAAGCTACTTACTCAAACTTTGACTCACACTCTCGAACTAAGCTTGAGCTTAATTTTATTTCGTAATTACCGCGTAATTTATATAATAAATATCGGAAAAATATACATTTTATTTTTATTCTTATACACAAAAAGGACCAATTATATCTGTAACGAGGAAAATACGTTTAATCTTCTGATCCTATAATCCTTTTTAATCACATAAAATGGAGTAAATGCTTCGATAGAGAATGTAATTATTTATGAACGCATTTTTTTTCGAATTTAATGAATACGTCAATATATAAATTACAACGCGCCCCGGCTTCACACGGGTGCAATGTAGATGCACAAAACATAGCCTCTGGTACTCGCTGGTAATGTAGCTTTCTATTGGTGAAAGAATTTTCAAAATCGGCCCAGTGGTTTTTGAGTTTATTCATAACATACAAAAAATCAAAAATACAAATCTTTCCTCTTTATAATAATAGTATAGATAGTATAGAAGTATAGATATAGATGACACTACTCAAATAAAGAATGAAACTTTATTTAGCCAATAAATTTATTCCCACGACCATTTATTAATTTATTGTGTTCATGGTGATTTACTTACTAGCCTAATTAGGAACAACATTATTTCAATATATCATACTATCATCAAAATAAAATAACAGTCTATTGAAAATTTATTTCCTTTCGTGTACAAATCTCAGTTCAGATCAAAATACTACTCACCATTAACCGATAAACTCTATCTCTTTGTACTCGTGTAGGTCTGATTGCACAACCAATCTCACTGGCTGTACAAGAATTACGAACAGATTGTATCAGACACAAATGTTAACATTTGTAAGAGCTCTGCGATGCGCTCGTGACTTTGCAGCATTCAGCAGATATAATACAAATACAATACAATATATTGGAGCAGTCTCGATCAGTGTTCTGCTATAACCAACCTCCCCTCCCTCTCCCCCCCGTGAGCTGTATATTCAGGTTAACAGAGTTAATTACTCATGTTTCTTTATTTTTAAATATTCATAGGTACTCTTTATATGGTGATAAATATTGATTTCCTTATACTTTTGTTTAAATAAGGAAAGTGATATCCACTTATTTTTATTGATAATAACTTTTTGGCACTATTTTCTCCGGCGTCAGGCTGTCGCGCGTCACGCTACGGTAGCGGTAGCGGTAGCGGCTTCGGGCAAATTAATAACCTTAATTACGATCCCATTTGTACGGTTCGATCGGTTAACCGCAGCCACTTCGCTCTCACCCGTCTTACACACCGACCCACTTATTCCCACTGCTCTGCTTGCTTTTATTAGATTATATCAGGCAGGTGTATTATAGTACAGAGTTGATGGGCGCGTAGCAAATATTCAATGTAAATAATTAATTAATCTATTATACGGCTGTGGGTTGGCTATAATATTGAAAATATAAATTTTTCACATTAAACAGCGGCACCGACTGTTGACAACGTTTCGCTTTCCGTGTCAACGTAAGTATTTCCTTACGTTGACACCTAAATAAAACAATAACGAAGGAATTGATCCTAAGGCGGTGTGCAAACCTCTTAAGGGAAAGTTTTTATAGTAAGTTTTGAGAATCTCAAAGGTCTAGTCAGGGATAAAAACTAGTAGTAAAAATATTCAATAACTGAAGTTCCTCGATTTCAAGAATATGTAAGTTATAACAAGTTATAAAAATTGATTGTAAATCAACCGTTAAAGTTAAATTAAGGGGACTTGGATGATTTATTTTTAAAATGTTTTTATTTTAATAAAATATTAATAAATAAAAATTATTTGTTTATTATCATATTGTTAATTAACTTTTAAGTTAACAAATGAAAATTTAATTGACTTCTCGGTGAAAAAATGAAGTTTATTTTTATCGGTTACATGCGTTATATATTAAAATTTAAGATTTCAAAAAAAAATTTCACTGCTCGCGATTAGTTTAAACAATATGAATTTATTTATCACAGCGCGCCGAGCGCCAGGCGCTGTCAGATTACCGCGTTGTCGAGCGACATACTACGTTGCAGCTTCGATTAATTATAATTAAAAATTACAATTCAAAATATAATTATCGAACCAATTTTATTATTATTCGCATCAGTACTTGGATTGTTATTTACAGGATTTTCGTGAGAATTTTCTGGTATTCCAGACTTGCGGCCTAGATAAATTGCTCTCTCACAAGAATTGAATAAGAATAAGAAACATTTATTCAATGCCACACAGAAATTTACATAACATTCTTAATATTTAGGCTACATTCTTAATGATTACATTCTTAATCCTACACTAAATATGCTGTGTGGCGAAAGAAAAGGCCGATGCTCAGCTTGTGCTGTTAACCAGTACTGGCTACAGCGCTGATTTTCAGCATCTTTGCAAATGTAATATCCGATAAAATCTTTAGTCGCGAGCTCGATTGGTTGTAATTAGAACTAATTTTTTAATTACGTATTTATGATTCTTTTTATTTAATGGATTGCAACATTTATTTACTCGGCCCATTTTAAATCACAAAAATTATTATGAATATAAATAAAAATTATAATTTTAATAGATAAAGAAATAAAAGAAATTTAGACAACTTCAGTTCTTGTTTTTGATAATTATTAAACTCATTTACGATCGAACTTATTCAACTAATAAATTGAAATGACTATTAAAATTATTTTGTTATTTAACTGGAGACGCAAATTATAAATGAAAATCGTAACCGAGCGGTTTTTTTAAACTAAAAATGGAGTACTTACTCGTAAATTTTAAAATGATAACTTACTAAAATACTGAGCAAAAATAAATATAAAATACACGCTTTTGTAAAATGTTTAATTGATTATTTATTAATTTTCCCTGTTTAATGTATAAATTAAAGAATAAAATTTGTTTAATAATAACAATCATAAAAAAATTATCGAAATATTTAGAGCTTAAACAGGAAATAACAAAAATGTGGAAATTACAAAAAGTTTCCATAATACCAATAGTCCTTTCCAGTACAGGTGTTATACCAATTCAACTACATAAATCTCTACAATTATTAAATCTACCACCATACATTTACATATCCTTACAAAAGGCTATAATTTTAAATACTTGTCGAATTGTCCGTAAATTTCTCCAGACAGAAGATGACGAACAAGACGCAACTGCGTCTTGGTTATTAGATATATAATGTACACTTGATATTCGCCCGTGTATATTATTAGCTCCAGTTTGAAGAAGCTGAGAAAACAAAAGAAAATAATAATAATAATATTTGTTCGATAATTATATTTTGAATTGTAATTTTTAATTATAATTAATCGAAGCTGCAACGTAGTATGTCGCTCGACAACGCGGTAATCTGACAGCGCCTGGCGCTCGGCGCGCTGTGATAAATAAATTCATATTGTTTAAACTAATCGCGAGCAGTGAAATTTTTTTTTGAAATCTTAAATTTTAATAAATAACGCATGTAACCGATAAAAAGAAACTTCATTTTTTCACCGAGAAGTCAATTAAATTTTCATTTGTTAACTTAAAAGTTAATTAACAATATGATAATAAACAAATAATTTTTATTTATTAATATTTTATTAAAATAAAAACATTTTAAAAATAAATCATCCAAGTCCCATTAATTTAACTTTAACGGTTGATTTACAATCAATTTTTTAATTAAAAGTACCTAAAATTTTCATTGTAAAAGAAATTATAGTTAAAATCGAAATTTTTAAAAATCGTTTGGGGGATGATTTTATCATGGTATGTACTTATAAAAAAGGTACATGAACTTAATTTTTATGATCAAGTGGAAAATGGGGGGTCCAGTTGACGTGATCTTGCTCAGTGTGTAGTGTGTACACTCTATAACAGATGGCAGGGCGAAAGCAGCTTATGGTGTGACGAGGGTGTGGCAGCGAGCAGCAGTCAGGAGTTGGCGGCGACCTCACTCACAACAAACCACGGCTACCAATTGTATTAATACATGTCAGGTACAAACTATTGATAATTTCAAAAAGTATTTTTAAGTTAAAAACAAAATCGACTTCAAAACTATTACTACTTATAGTATGTACAAACTTAAACTAAAAAGTTAAAAAAAAATATTTTAATTACTTAAAAGTAAGAGCCTTAACAATCAATCGACAACATGTTACCTACGCAACAAAAAAAAATAATCCAAATCCAAGTATAACTTGCGGAGTTATCGCGTAACAAACATCCAAAAAAGAAATGACCTGAAAGCCTTTGTAAGACGCTGATTATACGACGAGTCACAACGACTCCTCGGTTCACTACCCTCGCATGACTTTTAATCGCAATTTACCACCATCCTATATCTCTAACTGAGCAATCAAATTTTCAGGCAGCCTTTTATTAAATGTTCTAAATATTTACTCAAACACTTTTCTACTTCGCCTGTATACCTACACTGCTGGATGACCTCTCCTAAAGCGTGCAATTTTCTTATATCCCCTGCTCTTCACATCCACTTTCGCATCACTTTCGCAGCATACTTTACAGCACAAAACATTACGAAACCCAGTACCTATTTGTACATACCGCGTACATATATGCGTAAAATTACTGATTTCCGACACAACCGTATATAATAAGTTTATCACTCGATGTAATTGTAGACTAACTGATATTAATTGGGTTCAATTAGTCGCAGCTCGTCCGCGAGCCGATAACGCGATCAAACCTGTAATTCTCATTGTTGGCCGATATACGCCACTAGATACGTTTCAGACGACCGGGGTTAGTCAAGATTACAGATGGACTATAACAATATTAAAAACTCTAGTAGTTCTTTGTTTTAGATTTTATTTTGTCTTCTTGTCACTGATCTAAAAACGATTATACGTATTTTCCGAATTCTTAACATTTTTTCAATCCTAGAACCTAGTACCAGCGTATACAGGTTCATACAAATAAGGTATTTTACAAATATTCATCACCACTATTCAAATATTGGACAAGTGTAAGGGAGCTGAAACCAGATCATGGGTCCGGTCACAGAACAGAAGATTTTCCCTGTTCTGTGGGTCCGGTTCTGTATGTTGGATAATTTCAATACATTAAGTAAAACCTAATGAACTTAATAATAAACAAATCAACTATTCACAAATCTGCCTTTTTATGTTAGACATCGACGGACGAGCATGAGGTTCATTTGATAGTAGGTGAAACCTCAGCCACAGAACATCAGTCAATGATGCGCTGTCGAACTACATTTTACTTCGAGCATTCGGAAATCCATAGACTGAAACCGTGTTTCCATCTATGAACGGTGGTTCGTTACCCGATCGGAATTTCGATATGTTGTCGCTCTGAAGTTTCGACGCTTTTCCGCAGCAGCAACAGATGTCACTATTACCAACGTCACCGTCACATTTACTAGTGGGGGTGTCCACTTTACCGACAACGGGCAGCCGATGATGATATAAAAGCTGAGTTCCCGCCACGAAGAGGCATTCCACGTGCACCAACTAAAGTAGTAGAAACTCTGCCCAATTGTGGATAATTATTACAGTGTCAATTTAATAGTGATCTAAAGTGAATTATAGCTATAGTTATACTTCTGTATCGTAGTATCTGAGTGGATATAAAGTGTTAACATTCATGTTACATTAAAGGTGTATGCATTAATGGTGTTTTCTTAATATCAGAAGCGGATTATTCTACGCTCACAAAATGCCACGCGGCTATCAAAGAATTCAAGTACGCCGTACTCTATGTATACGAGCAGTAGTAACTGTGACGGACGGAGAAAGAATAACGTTATAAATGTCAACGTAAGGGATCGCCAACTGTAACTCAGAATGTTTCATTATTATCATCAATGATTTCTGAACTAGAGGACATGCCTCTCGGGGATAATATTGATACTCGTAGAAAGTAATTCACATGTCTTTAAATGTCTTGACACTACGATGATCAGTGTATCAGCTGTGCAAAAGTAACGGTATACTGCAACATGAAATATGGTTGCAATTACTTTATGAAAAAGTAATTCTCATGGATATCGAAACAATATCTTACTTAATGAAGTTTTCGAAAGTATGATATCAATTATAGTAATTAGTCTGATAAATTGGTGAAACAAATATCAGTGTTGCACAGGATTTCCGTTATTATGACAATACAGCATCTTTTTGTAAAATACGAGATACCCTCGAAACAGGTCTTTAGCAATTTTATAAGCCAGACATAATAACACATTGAAAATAATAAATTGAGAGATGTTGAGATTTAATAATATTTAAATATGGATCGCAGCTATTCATTAATGACAAAGACCTAGTAACAGTATTGGTTTTGCAGTCTGTTTTGTTAAAATAATCTTATTCATTGAATGGAATTAAAAATTGAATGGATATATAAAACAGTTACAGTAAAACTTAAAAGTTTAAATATATACAGGTTATACGTTATACGTGGGAAAATCATGATATTTTAATAGCTTGCTATTTGCAATGCTTGTGTTCATATTATTTAGAATGGCATATTAGACATAGCTATAATGGCTAAGTTACAATATTGAAGACAGTTATTTCAAAATACCCTCTAAAAGTAAAGTATTGTCATTGTTAGGAAATACTGTATAGAAGTTCACAACTATCAGTGAGATTACTTTTGAAATTGAATCCCAATACCACGCTTACTCGAATTTTGACTAGTTTACTTTTTAATTGTGAGAAAATTGGTACTTTTGAACAAAGTTTAGTTTAGAGTATACTGTAGCATGAAAATCGCACTTCGACTGTACGATCGAAAAGGAACGTGGCTGTAAAAGACGTAACTTCCAAACATGTTTAACTTTTAACACGTGAAAGAAAAATATTTTGACATTTTATCTAAAGTATTGAATAAATGACGACGCATGATGCGCCATCGAGTTTAATAAAGTGTGAATCGAACCTTCATGGTTCAAAAAGGAATAGTGTTCATGGCATGTGATGAATATTCATTCATTCAAGTTAATAATTACTAAAGCAAGTAATAACCCTATACCATGCGGTGTTTTCAAATACTAATAGTAGTGTTGAAGAAAGTTGTCAAAATTGTTGCAAAAATGACCGCGCAATATTTCAGTAATAGAATATATAAATATGTGTTGTCAATTGTCTCAAATACACATTAACTAATATAGTATTTTACGACAAATAGCATACATTGCAAAATTATAATATTATTTGAAAATAATAAGTAATTACTTAATTATTGTTTTTCGGTTGAGTAAAGAGGTAATGAGTATACCCTATGTTATAAGAGGGTCTAGGCGTCGGAAAGGATTATTTCTGAATAGATGCTTGGTCATGGCAAATCGTTATCTAAATTGAACGTTACTTAAATTCAACCTTTAACTAAACTGTAACCGCTAGATGGTCCCAGAATACCTATCTACTATGAACGCCAGTCTTGTCACTAGTATGAAAGTAAAATTAGTACTTATATTGATATGTACATTGAACTCAGATAAGCTATAGTTCAATTTTTCACTCAATACATAAATGTCAAAATGTAGTCAAGAATTTTTACCAAAAATGAATTCAACATAAATAACGATTACAATTAGTTCCATCAAGTTCTACCAATTCTATTAAATTATATATATGATGTGCTAGTGTAGCATTCAAGAGTACCAAACAACAAGTCTTCGTACTCAATCGTAAAATTTCAATTAAATCTAGAATGGAGAGTAAGCTTCTTAACCTGTTAACAATAGTATAAATTATGTCAGAATCAGAAATAGTAGTCTTGCACATATAAACGCTTAAAGGGTATAATTATCAATTTTAAAAAAATACAATACGTGGGTGCATAAAATAGAAACTCCAATAAAGAATTGCGTACAGTAGTTTCTGAAGTAAATAATATGATTAGTTACTGTCCTTTCCACTAAAAGACCCTAGTAAGCGATATATTAGTCAGGTGAGGCCGAAACGAATAATATAAGTATTTGAATATTGACGAATTGTTAAATAATAAAGTAAAATATAAAGGATCTGAATGTGGGGACCAACCGTGAGGATGTTGGACATTGTTTCCCGCGATTAAGAAACTTATAGGCCAATAGATTGAAAGTGGTCTCAATTATATTCCTGGGCAGACCAAGCTAGTTATATCCAGTACTAACTGCTAAACCATTCGACATTTTCCATGTTAATCATCTTGGTCCCTCTGTGACGTGAAACATTACAACAATTTTCTTGTATTACTATATACACTCAATAAATTGAAATTGCTATCTATTTAACTTGACTAAAATTACCCTGAATGAAATAAATGAAAATTGCAAAATGTAAAAAAGTAAAAGAAATATTATTTAAAGAGGCTAAAGAAATAAAGCCACTGAGCATTTTCCACAATATTATTTAATCGCTTGGAGCAATATAACAAATTATTGTACAGTGCGAATACAATAAAAACTGAAATTTGTAAAAGAAACTGAGGTATATGGCAGTAAAGATCATAATAGCAAAAATAAAGTGACAAATATAAAAGTTTATGGTGAAAAATAACAGAAACATGATCAATACAAAATGTCGAGTAAAAGTAAGAAAGTGAGGAAGTAGTCTGTACAACTAAGACTGGTTGCCAAAATTGGTTTTCAATTCGATGGTTAAGAATATTAAAAAAGGATTCAAATGCGATACATTTAATGACATAGCATTCAATATGATGGCGCAATCGCCAAGATATTAAAGCCAATTATAGTGCTGCAATAAATACAAATGGGTGCAAATCACTACAAAAATCTATTATGGTATCGGATCATTGCATATACTTAACTAAGAAAAAAAAAAATGTAAAGAAAGTCTGATCTAGTTCTCAGTGAGGCTTATATTTCTCCTTGATATCATATCATCCATTCATATATAAAGAGATCGCTAATGATGATAATGAATATTATTTTTTGACGGATATGCGAGACAAAATAAAATAACGGATTTTGATGCGTCTATTTACGGTGTTGAAAATTTAGTGGTGCTTTAGATAACAATATAATTCATATGAAATACAAGTATAAGTTATGCCGTAGCCATAACCGTGGTGTAAAAGTTACTTTTCAGAATACCTTAGAGCTTGGGCCGTGACAAGTGAATTGAGTGAAGTTGAAACAATCGTTGAAATATACATATAATGGGACATAGTACTAAAGAGATTATGACAGTAGGTATTAATGTTACCGAATAAGTCCGGATGTTGTCAGTAAGTCCACGTGACACGTGAGTTAAATTTATATTATTTATAGAAATGGCAGTGCTAATTTAAATTGTAACTATCGCTATACATGCACTACGATCTAGATAAGAAAGAGAATACGAGTAAACTTTTGTAACTATAACTATGCATGTATTACAATATAAACAAGGAAGTGAATAGGAGTAAACTTTTGTAGCTATTCCTTTACAAGCATTATTACAATATAGACAAAAAAGGGAATACGTGTAAACTTCATTGTCAAGTGTATATGCTTCAAACATTGTAAGCGAGCCTGGTCTGTCTTGGTGTTTAATTTGGTGATACACGGCTAGTTTGATCTGTACATCAGCTAGTCCAAACCATACATGTCCACTGGCTTTGTTGATGGAATGGCGGCTCGTGCAACAGGTATCTGTGTGAACGCTGTTGTAATGGTGATACACGACTGTTTGATCTGAACATCATACAGTTTAAACCGTATATGGTGATACACGGCTGGTTGATCAGAACATCAACCAGTTCAAACCATATCGAGCCAGCCATCCACCAGCGACAGTGGGCTAATTAAGTACTAAAGCATACTGACGGCTTCTAAATGTGTGAACGTTGTTGTAATGGTGATGCACGACTGGTTGATCAGAACATCAACCAGTTCAAACCATATAAGCCAGCATACTGACTGCTTCTAAATATTGCTTATTTAACCCTTTACAATGTCCTCAGCTATACACCAGACACATACGCCGTTCGAGGACGAACGCGTGTGCAGGACGGCCGGATGTTGTCGCTCTGAAGTTTCGACGCTTTTCCGCAGCAGCAACAGATGTCACTATTACCAACGTCACCGTCACATTTACTAGTGGGGGTGTCCACTTTACCGACAACGGGCAGCCGATGATGATATAAAAGCTGAGTTCCCGCCACGAAGAGGCATTCCACGTGCACCAACTAAAGTAGTAGAAACTCTGCCCAATTGTGGATAATTATTACAGTGTCAATTTAATAGTGATCTAAAGTGAATTATAGCTATAGTTATACTTCTGTATCGTAGTATCTGAGTGGATATAAAGTGTTAACATTCATGTTACATTAAAGGTGTATGCATTAATGGTGTTTTCTTAATAGATATCCCTTCCACTTGTTCAATGCCCGAAGTGACAAGACGTGGGGAAGACATGCTTAAATAATTTATAATCATGTCGTCCTGGTGGGATTCGAACCCACGACCCATCGATGCGTACGGCAGGTGTTCTACCGAACGCACCAACGAGTCAGCCTGATTTAATTAGTGCAGAAGGTGTTTAGTGTGGAATGAAATTCCCGCGAGTACTGTGTCGCGGTCCGCAAGATCACGTACGACGAGACCATACATGAGTATTTAATGAGTTTTATTGAATTTCTGGAGCTGTCGTAAATCGCGCGTCTCCCCTCCAGCCCCCCTCCCCCCTCCGAGCCCGCGGGTCGCACTCGCAACTCGAAGGCAATAAATTCACCAATTCAGTCACTTGACTTTACGAGCAGGACGGCGTAGTAAAGCCTTATCGCGAATATTACATTATTTTATAAATTTCACGAAATACGACACAACCCTTTACTGGGGAATAAAATCGTTAACTCATTGCGAAGTGCCACAAGGTTTATGGTCGACTTCAGTTCTAACATTGAATATTCCATAAATAAAATAAAAATCATGAAGGTTTGTAATTTAATCATAATAGCAATGTATGATGCTAGACGTAGGTAATTAAGTTTCCTAAATTGCTGGAGGCTTCTCTATTCCTGCCTTATCTGTCGTGTCTTCAGAGTCGCTATTGACAATACCGGGAGAAGATTGAATAAAAATTGATATATGTTATGTTTCCAGCACAATAGAAAAATAGTTAAAGTGTTACAAGTAACGTTACGTACAGTGCCGGTAATCACTCGAGACTTGGACTATCAATCCTCACGGCGTTCGACACCATCAATCCTTCACCTCTCTATATCTAGCCTAGAACATTAATTTATTGATAGTTTGTGTTAAAAAGTAATTCCTTTTATAACAGTACATTACTTGCTGGTAAGGGATATCGATAATATTCTGTGTTTTATCGAAAGTAGTACTTTATACTAGTCATAGTGAATTATTAAACTTAATATAGTTACAGTAAATATGAAATACACGTACTATTTTTCTAAAGATTTTTTTTCATTATCAGTAAGTAAATCTAACGACACCATGATCTACAACAATGTCAATGGCAGCGGCTAGTGCGCGGCTGACGAGTCCCGCACACTTCTAGAAATATAGAGGAATTAAGTCCTGTTCGAGGAATTACTACTATTATTATTAATTCTAAAGAAGTGTTTCACCGTTAGTCTACCATAATGTGAATGAATTCACGTTTTCTATGGGCCAAGCCCCATGAAGCAGTGTTGATATGAATTATCGTTTTTTAAGCAGATAAATGCCTTTTTACCGAGGAGAGAAACACAACTGAGATAATTCTTCAAGAGATTCTTCTATGAGGCGCTTGACGACAAGCGCCACGACTTCCTGTGGAGGCTCAGTGAGGTCGCGCAATGACTCCCATTGGCACTATCACTTGGTGTCAACTAGACATGTCAATGCAGTATATATGGGCATAATATTATGACTTCATATATTGTGATAAAATGGATTTTATTTAGAACTCTTTATTGCACTTGAAAATATAGGTACCTACTACTTATTACATTTATGCATTTTAAACTTCATGGAAATGAACAGAAACGGATAGTTAAGAGGTAGGCTAGGAAATAGCAAAGTAATCTATACATATAATAAAAGAGTAGGATCGAAATTACGCTTCACTAAATATTTTTCCAGAAATTAAGAGGGGTGATAAAAGAAGGGTAGCAGAATGCATTAATGCAATTTTTAAGATTCTTGTCTGTCTGTCTGTCCTTCTGTTTGTTCGCGCTAATCTCCGAAGATACTGAACCGATTTTCGTGTAATCTATACAAATATATTAACGGTTTCACCAAATTGCAATGCAAACTGACTCGCGTTGAACTTTTTCGAATGAGGATCAGTAAAGTTATAGCAAATTCAAATAAATTAGTATCCACGTTATTCTTTATGACATAAGAATGATATATCTTTTTGATTTATCCAAATCGGACCATTATTTACGAAGATATTAAGTGATAAACGTGTGCCGTTCCTGCCGCGAAAAGTAAATGTACGCGGGAGCGTGTGACGTCACTGTGACGGAACGGAGCGCGGCCTAGTACCGGCACTCTTACTTCTCGATTTAACGAAGCTGTTAGAATGTAATTTTGTGATATTTTAAGTATAAAACATGCATAAATAATATGAGTACTAATAAAGTAGACGGTTGTTTTGTGCAAGCTCAATCAGATAACCTTCCAAAAGTGGATTCTTTCATGGTATTTGACCACCTAGAATGGGTTGAAACCTCAAAGGTTGCTGTTATGTTATGTTATGTTGCTTATTATTTACGAACGTAGGTACTTATTAGTAATATTTAAGTCTAAGTGGACGTATGTAGGTGTAAGAAATAATGAATGTAAATGTATAGGTACAGGGACGTATTCAGAACTTATAGAATCTTGATAAACGAATGATGGGGTTTAGTGGTTCCCTATACTTGCTGATCTATGACAGAATCCTTAATATTGTTTGCAATGATTTTTTTGCCATTTTTACAAATATTTCGTTCAGTATATATTTAGGTAGGTGACTTCAATATAAAGCAAAAAATATTTATATATTTTGTTCTTTATGTATGTACACTTCTGTTAATTTAATTTTTTGAGACTTGTCATTCAATCTTCAGTTTAAGCTTCCTTCCAAGCAACCTAAACTTTACGTAATTTTCTATATCTTCTTCCAACTGAAATATATATTAATTTATTTGCTCCTGACAATAAGGCAAATCTGACGCAGATACATAAATGCTCATAAAATATTGTTATTCACTCTTTGGTTTTTACCCGAGTACGTCCCTGTGTCATTTATTTTGACTCTGGAATATTACCTACATAGAAATGGTAATAGGTAGGTACGAACGTAGGTTTATACACAAAACTCAGAAAAACTAAGTAGTTATGTTTTTATTGGTTTTTATTAATACAGCAGGCTTAAAATAAGATAATACTTAGGTACACTACACGTAACAGTAGGTATCAACTTATTTCCATATCAACTAAATAATAGTTATAGTTATGTAGGTACGTAAATCGAAACTATCTTCACACCAATGTCTTGTAGCCTGGGCAGAGGGTAGAGTTTTATCATATCTTCTTACAACGGAATACCATTTTTACGAAATTTTGGGTTTTTCGGCACGTTAAAAAGTAGTTTTTACGGTGTTTTAATAGAAGTGTTTGTACATTTCAGACCTATGCAATATTTACACATAGTTTAAAGGTGAATTAAACAAAAATCGGACACAAAATTAATGTTTTAGTGACAATTAACCAAAGAAAATACTGCGCGCCATACGCCTAACAGGCCGCGACCGTCACAGTGACGTCATAGCAACCGCGGCGGACACTCATTGAACTTCGCTAGTAATTTGGTCATAACTTCGTCAATTATTATCGTAGAACAAAAATTTTTGCACTGTATGTTAAGGATTTCTTAGCTCTTTAAATCTGCATTCTCAACTAAAAACGTTACGGATCCTCATTGTCAGATGTCAATCTCAGTTTGATGTGTAAATGAAATAGTTTGATGATTTCGCTATTTTCGATATGTATTCGTAGAATAGTGGATATGCAGTCCCATTGCGTAACTTCAGATGCGAGTTCGAACCTGAAGTTGAACTTAATGAAATATTTTTTTTGTATTTATTTATTTATTTTATGAAATAACTATATTATTACAACAATAGAAAAAGTATTACTGAAAAGTAGAGTAAGAGATCGTTTATTTCACCTTTTCATCAATCCTTTCTCTTAAACAGAATTACAATTATTCGACATTGCTTTTATTGCTTCTTAAGTACTGACACCGTATCTTAGAGGTTTCTGCATTTAGCACCGGAAACTCGGGTAGGATCCCGAGAAAAGGGAATTTAAAAAATTAATTCCGAAAATGATAATGATCAATTAAATGAAATAAATATCGAGGTGGAAACAGTATCTTCCCCACTAATTAAATTTATAAAAAAAATAATAAAGCAATTAAAGTCAACCCCACGCGAACGAAGTCGCAGGCATCAGCTAGTGTTTATCTAAGAGAGTTTTTGAAGGAAGTTAAATAAGGAGCTTGTCTGATATTAACAGGTAAGGAGTTCCACTGTTCTATTCATGTGTGTATATCACAAAAAATATGTTTTATTTATTATATAATTCTTTTGTGTGTGTATTCGAGTAACTATTTGTAATAATTAGCTTCATACAAGACAAAGAACCGCCTCCGTGTTGGCGGAAATTGATACTAATTAGTCCACAATGACGGAACGGATATGTACTACCTATTTCTATATATTGGGTGCGATTTCCGATAAATAATTAATTTATGTTATGATTTGTGATGTGTACATTCCTAAATATTTTTTGTCATGTTTATTCAATTTAGAAAAGATTATATTTACTTTTTACCATAAATACCCTGTATGAAATTAAACATTTAAAGAATGGTTTCTATATTATGCTGTTATTAATTGCTTTGTTTATAACCTGTACGATGTACGTCTGAGAGATTGGTTGTTGAGTATTTATTTATTCATGCTGATATTTTGATTATTATACTATATAAAAAAAAATTTGGTATTCATTTGTATCAAAATTTCTGTTTTATTTCCTTAATAAATAAATCAGATAAATGAGTATCAGTCCATATTTTCTGTTGAGCAACAGATAAGAATGACGACTTTTTTATGTTAGATATCGACAGACGAGCTCACGTGATGGTAGCCACAAAACATCAGTAAATGATGCGCTGTCGACCTACCTTTTACTTCGATCATTTGGAAATCCCAAAAATAAGCTGAAACCAAAATGCGCATGCAATTCACGGATTTCCCATATGCATCCATGAAAGGTGATTCGTAACCAGTAGGGCTATTCACGATCATTCGAAATCGATCCGCCCGGAAAGCTACGCTCACCCACTCAAAGTTGTTTCGTATTTACCGGATATGAAAATGGTATTCACAATTCCCATAGGAATGAGCATCGGCATTCTTCGGAAGTTTCCGATTAGAATCTTAGTATAAAATGATAGAAAGCTTGATATATCGGTACGAAATCTTGTAATATCGGAACGGAAAGTTTTCGAATGATCGTGAATAACCCTACAGGTCGGAATTTCGATATTCCTCCCACCCGAACAATGCCCGAAGTAACGTGGGGAAGATATGCTTACAGAAAAATATAAACATTGCATCCTGATGGGATTAGAACCCACAACCCATCGGTGCGCACGGCAGGTGTTCTACCAAACGCGCCAACAAGCTTTTCTGGCTAAATGGAAGCTTACCAAACTTTGTAAAAGGTGACAAGTAATGGAGGTAATTTAATAGTATTAATTTATTGTTACACCAAAAAAGCAAACAATAACACGTAAGTGTAAGTACAATATATGTATAATCAGATAAATAGCAGGCATATTATGATGAATGTCGTCTCAGTTATAGTTGGAAACAGCATGCAAAGAAGAGAACAGCAATAATTTTTAAGACGACTCTTGTAAAAGCTAAACAAAATGGATGCCTTATATGAGTCTTATTGGTATTTATACATGCTATATTACGTATTAACAGTACTAGCCGACGCCAGTGTTCGCGAGTAGTTCGCGGCGGACCTCACTCGCGGCGGCCGCGTCTCGAGAATACGTATAAAACTTTATTTTTAAGCTCTTCAATAAGCTCTTTCTTTTACTTCCAAGATTCTTATAATTTCTTTAATATATCTCAAGTTTGCACTCTGTAATATGAGTATTATTATTTAATTATAAGTATATAATAAATAAGTTAGATTCAATATAATTCACGTAATTTAAATAATTTGTTGGGAGCATTTTCAGCCCGAAATATTTTACAAGTATAAGGTTTTATAAGGTATAGTAACTATCGTATAAAATGAGAATGAAACACATGTATTTATTTTTACGAATTCGAAGATACAGTAATACTAGACGTTTAGTATATTTCTAGGCTTTGCTATTTTTCGGCTTAACAAAATTATTGTTAATACGGCAAAGGATAAGCAAATAATATGCGAAAACGTTGCTAACGTAAGATTCATAATATGTATATGTTAAAACGCTTATGACCCACCCATTATAACTCTCAGATATGCGTATTTTCCGGCAAATGGGGTCAGATAGGCCTCCGAGAGGCGTGTCAGCGATTAATACGAAAGATATCACGTATTCAGATCGCGCGAGTGGCACGTTTAAGACGCGAATTATAAGAAAATTTATTTTATGAAGATTAAATAGTTGAGAGCTACCGTCTCATTTGTTTAGGTTCTGCTGACGTCGAACCCGCTCAACTATGAAACAGCTTTGACATGACCTAATACTTTATTTACATTCAGTCTTAAGAATAAGTAGGAAAGAGAATGACGCGAGTATGTAAACGAGTCAATTCCCATACTTCTGACGCTGCCAGAGACTAAAGGCAAGGCACCACAAAACCATTTTAACACTTGCTGTGGCTGAACACAAAGAGACGATCAATCTCCTCTCCACTTGCAAGCGAGCCATTTGTTTTCCTTAGAATATCAGCATTCTAAAAATTATAAAGTAAAATTCCCCTTGCGAGAGACTAATAATTAAAAGTGACACAAATACAGTTGCTTTCACTAAGCGCTGTTAGCGGAAGTGACATAATTGATAGATAGTGTTGACGTCGCGCGAATTAATTATACGGCTTGATTTATAGGAGCAGAGCTGCGCCGTCGCCGGACGTGAGCGGCAATGGTGAGCGCAGTAAACAGAAGCGGTAGTAAGTATGCGGATTTCGAAGTCTCCTAGTAGGACAAGGGCAGACATTTCTGTGTCTGTTTGATTGATCATGTTTCTTTATAGGCAAGCAGGTGATCAGTCTTCTTTGTTCATTATAGTTATGTCGATGAAACAAAATGCGAAAACTTTATTGAATTAACAAAAGTTCATATATTATACCTACCAACAGCTAAGAACATTATTTTGACGGACTCGCAAAGATTTGCGAAGCATTCTTTTTTTTTTTTTTTTTATGAATCAATGCTCAAAATCGCTAAGAATGCTTTTGTAAATGTAAAATAATATACATTTATTTGCTCTAATATTATACGCTCTTGTTGAGCTAGCGTCTAGTTGAGAATATTCCAAGTTTTTTTTTTGAGATTTTTTTCATAGATATTGTCATAAGCTTTCCTAATGGACTTCTCTTAGCAGCAACATTAGGATAAGGTAGTTAGTTTAAGGGTATTGAGGGATTTCATGACAAAATCGTATGCTTTGGCCCATACATGAACTTTATCGTAACGAGTTCCGTTTATTTCTATTATACCTATATACATTTCCTTTCGCTTCATACTATATGTTTTGCGTATCAATAAAGTGTATTTTGTTATACAAGAGATGTAACAAGTGGATGGTGTAACAATTTCACGGCGCAGTTATTTAATAGATTAAAACTAAGTTCTAGTTGAACGTGCAGCACAGAACAGTGCAAATACTCGTATACCGAAGAACAATTAATCATAGCTCGAGGGTTACGGTAAACCATAAAGAGCAGAAAATGGGCGCGTTTCTTACATTTACATTATTCTAACCCTTCACAGAGAACAACTTGATATATGCGCAAAAAACGCGCTCTCCGGAAAAGTGTAAACAATGAGGATAATTAAGAAGACCCTACTTGGGTCCGTGACTAATGAGGGGGCGACCCCGGCTGGCCAGCTCCTCGCAACTCGTCCTACCCAGCCGCGCTCCACGTCCTCAGTCATTATGTACAATAGCCACTTAATGGGACTGCATTAGTAAGATATCGTAATCGCGAGAGCTACGTGTATTAACAATACAACTGAACAACAACATTCTATTGTAAGAGCCATCAAAAATCTGAAGAACCTCTTAATTTTTTCGGATTACTTAACTTACATTACAAAGTTAGTGTAAAGTTTACATCGTAGTATTCCTCAGTTGTGTTATAAAAAATCTTTTCTCACTGAATTTTCCACATAATTTTGTTTCAATATAAACAGGGAAATCTACTCGAGGGAATATTAAATGTCGAGAGGAGAGGAGCGATACTTGAGATTTTGCTTCGTCTTCGAGTGTTCTCGGCTAATTAGGTGGTTACTCTATTTATTTCCTCTGTTTTCTTTTAATGCAAATAGTATCAATACGTTTAAATATCGGATTATCCATATAGTAGTAAGAGTTTCCATTCAATCGATACACTTATTTCAAAGGGGTTTTCATATTTTGCATTAGTTTTCTATGAGATATTATATTGAATTTAATTTAATCAAACACATACAAAAGAACTATCAATATCATATATTATTTTAATAAAATAAGATATTTTATACGATATTAGTTGCTTTTGGACTCACTTGCAATACTTAATTTTAGTATATCAAAGTACTTATAGATGATCCGCTGTTGCCGCTTACCTGAAAAAAGGAAAAATTCAATTAGGTTTTATTGTCTTTTATTGACCTCGTGTTCATTTATCACACATTTAAATAAAATAACTTTATTCCGGATTAAAACGCGATTTATTCACGTGCCCGTGACCACGTTTGTTATAAAGCACTTCGAAACGTTGGGATAAACAATATAAATAATAAATTGGGGATTTAATCCGGTAAAAGTGATTTTATTTAAATAAAGTTTTGTTATAAATTACTTCACCGCTATTTCGTCTATGTACAGTACATAGACGAAATAGCGGTTTTGATTGGAACTATGACTTTTCTCCTAGCCGTTTAATGCTCAAATTGACCTGTTTCAAGGAAAATATGATTATATAAAACGATGAATAAGTCAGACCCAGCAGGATTCAAACCTTGGTCCCACTATCAAACTCTCTAAACTAATATTGATGATCTTCTCGAGTCAAAAATACACTATAACTAGCAACACGCCCCGGCTTCGCACGGTTTCAATTTAAATGAACTATACACAAAAATAGCTTTCTATTGGTAAAATAATTTTTAAAATCAGTCTAGTAGTTTTGGAATTTATTCATTACAAACATACAAAAAATAAATCTTTCCTCTTTATAATATTAGTGTAGATGTAGATTGTTATACAATGAATAATGTCAATGTTTTTAAAACATACTTTAATTATAGACTATGTTTTTATTTACTTCATTTTTATGTATCATTGTAAACAAAGAGGACAAATATTATGGTATCTTAACTAAGTACAAGAGTGCATGAATGAATGAATGAATAGGAGACGCGAGCACAGGCCCGGTCTATTCAAGTGAGCTGACAGCAAAGTGAATCACGTCTTTAATAGATGCATCTGGACGGCTGCCAGTGGCTGCGGCCTCCACAGTGCACTGAACTTGCAGTTGTGCACTCGATACAGATAGACATCCCCATTACACTTCATAGATGCATTGTATTGAGATGTATGTCGCGCGACTGTGAGTCTGGAAACTGTGGTACTGGACATAGGTTTACTGGTGTCTCCCTGATCTGGTATTATTCACGGCACGAATAATATTGGCTATTTGTGATATTTGACACTAACACTTTGTCATTTACAAAGTAATGGATATGGGTGAGGTCGTCGCGTCTGTCAAACACGGCGACATTGTGGAGTGAGGGCCAGGCCTGCCTACTCGACGTACGGTTTGGATTTGAACATGAATTATTACGGGTACGAGCTGGTAGTCAAGGTTATCATCATTTTAGATATCTATCTGTACGTCTAAAAGAACATACTCTTGCATCGGAGTATTCATATAACAAATTCTAACAGTGAGTGTAATATGTTATTTATTATTTTACAAAATTAATAGGTAATCTAAGAAGGTGAAATGTTAATAAAAGGTAATCCTAGCAAACTGCAACTTTAAAAGGTCACTGTTCTTTGAACGTCAATTTAGTCTTTTTATTTTTGAATGTGGAGATGTTACTATAAGATGCCACGAAAAGCTGTAGTTTTGTATTTAGGCCACACCAATGGAATACTTTTAAAGGTGTTATGTCACACTTTCATATTCTAGTTAATTGATACTTATTCAAAGATATAAAAATATAATATTTAATGTCACCAACCACTACACTGCAATAGCTACAAATAACCCGAAATTCGAGAATTTAGAATCTGTATATGGATTTATTAAATATCACAAATATCTCGCGCTCAGTGAGGCACGCTGCCGCACCCGCGGTATCCCACAGGCGACCTTTCGGGATCGTATCGGGTTCCTAGCGAGCCCGGGAAACGGAAAATGTATCACAAAAGACAACATTCGTGAGATTGACGTACAACATACTCGCATTACTGTCGAACTGTTATAATTATTTCAATATGCTCAGATCCTTTGTATCGTTGGGTATAGAGTCCTATGTATTGTTAATTAAATAACCTATCCACATAAAAATGCAGGAAATACTATATAACTAGCGATCATTGAACCTAGTCATTGGACCTCGTGTTCAGCACGCTAGGGGTAACGATGGATCAAGCTACAACCCTCCCATCCCGAGTCCGAACTACTTACTCATAACTTATTATTGATAGTTATTGATAACTGTCTTAAAATTTAATAATTCAGGAAGGTAGATAACTTCGTACGTATCAGAAGGCACGCAAATAATAATTTGGCAACTTTACGTGACATTTCTTGTACTACGAATTGCTACGACAATGACTACGCTTAGCGTAGCATTAACACTTATTATGACGTGACCTAGTAGTAATAATATAGTAATAGTGATGCATTTTTGTTATATGTTTCTGTAAGGTGACATAAACGATCCCATCTATTGCATTGCTTCACCTGCTACGACGTTATACTCCATATACATTGTGTTTTATATTACAGACATACGTTGCTGTAGAATGAATTTTAATTTGAGTCCATTGTGCAGTGTCGAACCATTTTTATTTTATTTTAGCTCTGATTTTAATTAATAATTGTTTGTTTTCAAAAACACTTTTTATCCTATTTCCTAGTTTCAGGACAAATATGCTTATTTACATGTGTAAACTATATTTATTCATATGATGCTTGGAACTATAGACGGTGAAGATTATGCGGGTTTTATACATACGCATACGACTTCTTCATTAACACCGTTTCCGCTAAGAACGTGTGAAGCGATGACGAAGCGCGCGGCGCGGTGTCGGAATGACAATGACATCAAGAGGCATTAGCCTGTCAGCCTATAATGGCGGCGACGCCACACATTAATCGCTTTTACCTACAGCATTCGGCACATTCTAAGAGCAATTTACTTTCAGTTCACTTGTGACTTGTGGAGGGTATTTACAGTTTAAGCCTACGCGCAGACTAGAGCCACTAGTGGCGACCACAGCATAGCCACCGGTAGCCGCCACAAGCTACGGGCGTGATATTTCATACGTTTTAGGGCATCCGCGCAAACACGGCGCTCGTGAGGCCGCCACCGAGCTTCTAGCCACCGGTGGCCGCCACAACGTGCGGGCGCGATATTTCATACATTTTACAGTGGCTGAAACGCGGCCACCAGTGGCCGCGTCTAGACGCCGCTTCTAGTGGCGGCCACCGGTGGCTCTAGTCTGCGCGTAGGCTTAAACACTTTAAAACTTAATATGATAGACTGGACAAAGAACCCTCTCACTAGAGAAGCGTGAATGTCGTTTTCACGTTTAAATGCTACTCAGGGATATTGTGCAGTGCAAGAGCAGTGTGTAGGATATAATTATTGTCGGGAGACAAGTTGTAGGTTAATTGCGTTACTGATGCTTATCTGTGGTAAAGTATTATGATTAGATTAGGATTTAAATGAATAACCAAAATCAGAAAATCCGTATAAACGTGACATTTGTATAATGAAACGTTAATTATGAAAAAAATAGTCAAAACTCCAGTAAAATGTTCGCTTAAATGTCCAAACATGGCTAACTAAGGTAATTCTAATCCGCAATAAATACAACAAAAACAGATAAAGCCCAACGTTCGTTCGAGACCGGGATGCTTTCCATTGAGGGCTTATTTAGTCCAGGGGTCGGGCAATAACCGCGAACTTACGACCCGATCAGTCTACCAAATTATCCGACAACTAGTCGGCCGAGCGGTGTTGCCAGCCCGTGAAATTACAACTCACGATAAATGTTAGATTAACTTTGACGAAATGACATGAGTTCTCATCTAATGTCACCGGAATCTGATTTGTGATATCTTTATGTATTGGAGTAAACGGTCGGGGCCTGTTCAGATGGTGGCGGATGTAACTAATGTGGGCTTTAATGCAACTAACTTGTTTAATATTCTTTGAAAATTATGATATTTGCGATTATAGATGATTAGTTTTCAAACTACAATGATTATGAAAATCATAATAATTTCTTAATAATGTAACTTGTCTTAGAAAAGCAAATACTCAGTTATTTTCACTTTACAATATAAATAATAAAAAGGAAATGATCGCCTTCAGCAGTTTGTACATTTGATTGCGATCCCAGTTGTGTAGAGAAATGTGATCGACTCTAGATTAGTTAAGGTTGTCCTAACGGCATCGTCCATTTCGTCGTAGACAACCGATTGGTGGAGCTTCATGGAGGATCCGATAACTTCCTTTATCTTAAATATACAATAACTGAGTACTGAATTCGTATATTATTTCCATGCTACTTAGATTCTAGTAGCGAACAACTCTTTTGTTGTGTCAAAAAAGTCGTAAGAGTACCACCGTAATATCGAGAATTTGAGCCCGTACGTAGATGAAAATTTCGAACAAACTGGTGCTTCTATTCCATGACCTTTCCGGGAATGCTTTCAAATATTAAATAATAAAAGTTTTCAAATATTATAATATCACTCAAATAGTAAATTTTGATCTTTCAGAATCCTACTAGTCAGTACTCTGATAAGTTTGTAGCGACACATATATTAGGATCCAGCTCACGCCCTGTGCGCCACATTATCCCGAAAGCATCGAGTCCCTAAATCCAAAGGTCGGTACATTAAAAATGTAGGCGAATTGTCCGTTCGGGACCCGAAGCCGGCACTCGTTCCGGGCGAGCGCCTCCCGAAGCGACGCACCTGAGACGGGAATCGATGTCACAAATAACTTTACTTTTTAGGCGAAAGAAATGCTATCAAAGACGGCAGCGTACAGGGATTCTTTTGCTTAATAATATTATACTCATGTACACCGTTTTAAACAACGCGGTCTGTCAAATAACGAAACTAATGAACAAATTATTTCAAAATATCAACATATTTCCTGTGAGTTGACGTCGTGAAATCACCGGATAAATTAAGAATATAAAGTGTGAATGTTTTAGGACTTTTACTGTATTACAATGTAATCTGTGTGCCGTGAGACTTCTTAACATTTTATATCATTTAAAAACTAAACACCAACAAACATGTCTTGCGAGGTAATTAAAATGCAATGAGCCCTAGCCTTTAAACACCTCAATGAAACGCTAGATACATTAATAAAGGGCTCATTTGGCAGATGCGCCCCAAAACTTGCCGAAGCATAGTTGCTGTCGAAAATATCAGCTTCATTCGAAACTATTGTATTCGGCCCTTTGTCTCAACGCGAATTTATCAACGCCCGTTATGATTGCACTTTTTAATTCTCGCTCTGATCTATAGTTTGAAAGATCTCAAAGGAAACTTCAATAGCTTTTAAACTAATTCGGATTGGTGGAAAATGAATTTGATACGAGCACATGTGTCTCATTGTCGTAAATAACATTGATAGTAAATATATTTGTAGATAGAAAAGGGATTTATCACCAAAATTTCTGAATAAACCTTAAAACTAAGAGATCGTAGCACACATCTGCTACTGTGACATCCCGCCAGCACCGGTTATTATTTATTTATCTGTTTGGACTACTCTCTTAAAATCATTTCATCTATATATATATACATACAATATAATAAAAGAGTAGGATCGAAATTACGCTTCACTAAATATTTTTACCAGAAATTAAGAGGGGTGATAAAAGAAGGGTAGCATAAATGCAATTTTTAAGATTCTTGTCTGTCTGTCTGTCTGTTTGTTCACGCTAATCTCCAACGATACTGAACCGATTTTAATGCAATTTACACAAATATATTAAGGAAAGCCCGGGGCAACATATAGGCTTTGTTTCATCGAAATCGGTTATGGGAAAGAAAAGTTATCATCATTTAAATATTATTTTAAAGGCACCATATCACCAAATTTCAATGCAAACTGACTTGCGTTGAAGTTTTTCGAATCGTCAGATGTCAATCACAGTCAGATATGTAAATGAAATAATTTGATTATTTCGCCCTCAGATTAAATAAAAAAAGGCAGATGGAGCGCACCGAACACGCGAGTGAGGGAATCAAAGATAATACAAAATCAAAACATAATACAATCTCGCGGCAGTGCTAAACGAACCGTCGTATTGTGTACACGTCACAAGTGATTCGTTATTTTATGATAAAAAATGCCGTCTTGTGTTTTTAAACATTGCAAAAATTGTTCCCAAAAACAAAAAAAAGAAGATGGAATAACATTTCACAGGTAACTATCGATTATTGGGCTGTTTTTTTATTATTTAAAAACTCGAAAAATTTACGGTTGTCTTGGAAACAAAACCTCAACAATAGTTCGTCTGTGTTGCCAGCTTTCATCGAAATATTTTTGCCTTCAATTAGGGAAACAATGTAGGAATTATTTTTGCTTTGTGTTGCTGACTGCTTTATGAAGGAATTTGTGTGCAAAATGTTGTTCTAAGTCTGTATATCATTTTCGTTTGTAATTCCGAAATCTGTAATTTGAGGATTAATGAATAAAGTAATGTGGTAGTTTAATTATATTATTTATACGAAAATGAATTGTTTTTCATGGTGATTATAAACTTCTTTGTTATATACGTGACCGAATTATTGGAACGGTATAAGACTTATATAAGTATTATTATATTTACAAGAATTTTATGATTTTAAAATAAGAAATAAACAATATTATAAGAAATTAGTGCTAAATAAAGGTTGTTAAGAATTTTAAATATGTTTTAAAAGAGTTTTATATATGTAATAAAAAATGAATAACCTATGATTTTAAATTTGAAATTCCCGTATAAATAAATAAATATGTAAAAAAAGGGAAAAAAAACTCAAGGATTTTTCTTGTCTCATATAAATATTAATTTATTTATATCAGACCAATGTTAATCGATATTTTACATTAAAATTAAATAAAACTTTATAATAAACTGACAAGATATTTAAAATATTTATATTATTAATTAATATAAGGCAATGGCTAAGTAGTAATATTTTACATATATTTTATAATTTTAAACTTAATTTATAAATATAAAAACAAACATAAAACATGTAAATATTTATTTTGCTATTTATCTATCCAAATACTACTTTTATAAAAAATAAGATTTAAAAAATACGGGGAGTTTTTACTGTTTGTGGTATCATTACACGCACACAAATGCACGTGTCCCTACAATGCCGCTGACAGTTGTCAAGCACACATGAAATGTCAAGCGGCCGTATAATTTTGTTCCGTAGGTTCAATCTGTCTTTTTTTATTTAATCTGAGATTTCGCCATTTCCAATATGTATTCGTAGAATAGTGGATATGCAGTCCCATAGCGTAGCTTCAGATGCGAGTTCGAATCTGAAGTTGAAATGAAAGAAATATTTTTTTGTATTTATTTATTTATTTTTTGAAAGAACTATATTATAACAAAAATAGAAAATGTATTATTGAAATATTATATGAAAAAGTATTTCTTATGAGATCATTTATTTCACCTTTTCATCAATCCTTTCTCTTAAACAGAATTACGATTACTCGACATTGCTTTTTTGCTTCCGTATCTTAGAGGTTTCCGAATTTAGCACCGGAAACCCGGGCAGGAATACCGGGAATTTAAAAAAAATGTCAAAAATGAAAATGACCAATTAAATGAACGCACGCATCTATTTAAGACAGAAAATGCATTGAATCCAATCTTCGATTGAACTCTGATTAGTAGAAAAAAGAAACATATATCTGGATTTTGGTCACGTAAAATTTAATTAATATGAATCTCCCTAAAGATTCTTTAAAGTCAGGTTAATTATTTCAACTATTGAATTTCAAATCATCCTTCGAACCCCAATCTCAACCACCATTAAACATGTCGATAACATAATGCAAAAGCAACCGTCAATGACTAATTTGATAGTTCTTTCCCAAAAGAAATCACCAAGTACAGAGGGTGGAGGAGGATTTGTCATTTGAAGAAAGCTTGCTCAAAAGCTCAGCTTAAAGTGAACCCCACGCGAACGAAGTCGCGGGCATCAGCTAGTAATATTAATATGTATTTTAATAGCAAAGTCGACATGAAACAATAATGTAGCGGGGCTAATGAGCACCACGCCTAATATTTACATAATATCTGTAGGAGCTTTCAGTCGGATTAGCGCGAGCGTCGTGTGGAGCCGCTTAGAGAGTTTAATGAGCCGTGAATTTATAACACAGTTGTTACATATTGCTTATTTACGAATCGATAGAGTCATAACTCTGTTGTGTATTGCAATAGTTGCGAACCGAGAGATGTGGCGGCTCGTATTTATTACTCGAATTAAACTTAATTAATCAAACGTACGTAATTATTAGAGTTATAATAATTAAAAGGAGTTTTTCGAGTGAGAATTTCTGTTGAGTAATAATATTATTCAATTTCAGAAGGATCTCAAGGAGTACGAAGCCCCAACATTCGGCTCAAGACTGACAGCCGCTCGTCAACTGTAACTAATTGTCTTCGACTAATTTAATTTCATATTTTTTTTAACGGTTACCTTACCTGACTAAAAAAAATTTACTTATTCTTTACATTAAGCCTGTATCTGTTCAAAAATACGAAAGCAGCATTGTGTTTTTATGACGTCATTTTTTTAAAGTCACATCATCATCGTAGGCACATAGAAGTCATAGAACACATAATGATTGTTTTCAGTTGACTTACAGGCATTCCATATTTCAACTATATTTACTCCTTTTAGGCGAGAAGTACCGAAATAACTTAAAATGATATGAACAAAATTAACTCGAAGATTGATGAGTCTAGAAGAAAATTAATTGAAGTAGAACACTACGCGCGTTATGAGGCGAGGGATGACTGGACTGTTCCACTCTAACGACTACAGCTTCCAACTCACTAATGTTTATAATAACATTGAAACTTTACGACAAGTTGGGTGGAATTAGAGAGCGGGTCGAACGTGGTGGTCGCGTGGTGTGGCTAATTTAATTGAGATTAAATAAATCGATTAGATTTTAAATTATATTTTAAAAGAAGATTTCCAGATACCTAATATAATCGTATGTATCTTTAGTATACTTTTCAACATTTCTGGAAGTGGTTTATTTTATGGTCTTTATAGTCCCGCGTGGTGTACTTACTTGCGTGCAAATTATAACTTTTATAGAGGTTTTAAAAGAAAAAGTTTATTAAAGTAGCGTCATGTAATTTTTTATAACATATTTAAGAGCTATTGTTGTGGGACATCATTTTCTCATAAACTTAAAGATATAGTCAGCGCTCGACGTTGTAGCCGCCATAACGCGAATTATTTCCGAGGTTGAGAAGAATTGTATCTAAAAGTCATATTAATTATCAGCGAGTAACATATTTTTGTATATAGTACATTTAAATTGCACCCGTGCGAAGCCTCAATATTATCATTTAATATATTCTAAGTGACTTAAATGAAATCGTATTTTGAACTTCCAAATTGGTTTATTTAAAAGGCAATTTTATTGAGAAAATTGAAAGAACTGCGCTTGACCTACAACTGTAGAGGTTCAGTTAAAGTTGGAAATCGAACCAGAATCAATAGAGGCCGTGACCCGGAGCACTTTTTTTGCTTTAAATGATATTTTAACTATTATAAGGAAGGTAAGCTAAGTAAGCCTTAGTTTTTAGATATATTTCTTCATATACGGCAATGCAGGGAAACAGCAATCTACAGTCAACGGTTATTAAGTTTTGTAAAACAAAAAACTTGGCGATTAAAAAGAGTGGCGGAGAGTTTATTGATAGTTCTCATCCGTTCCATACCCTTGATTAGAGAAATGGCAGTAAATGTAAAATAAGAATCATTTTTAATTGACGTTCATAAGTGTACACTGTGTTACCTAAACGAGTAAAATATAATTTGAATATCTGCAAAAAATAACACATGCTGTTAAAATTGTGTTATTTTCTTTGTTCTAATTTATTTTGAAATGAATTAAGTACGTAATATTGACAACTCGCGTAGTAAATCTAAAACTAACACTTAAATCATCATTAAACGAATCTCATTCGAAAACTCTGCAAAAAATCCATCTTACGCGCTCACATAATATTGTCAAGAGGGCGATAAAACTCTTAAGTTAATTTTATGTGAAGGTCATCGTTCTCGAAGTTCTGCCATACATCACAGCGAGTACGAGCGCCGGTCCCGCGGGCGGGCGGAGCGGGCAGCGCGGGCGGCGCGAGCGGAGCGGGCGGCCGGCTGCAACAACCCGCGCGCTTTACAAGTTTGTGCCGCGAGGGACTCTTTGTGCACTCGATATCATCCTCGCTTTGTGTAAGTGGACCTAAACAGCGCCGTAATGGATTGAGATGGCGTGGCCGCTCTTCGGGGACGATGTTTGCTTTATTTTGTCCAATTTGCTCTGATAGACAACTGACTCGACAACATCACATTTATTATCCTGAGAACACCACGATACTGAAGCGCATCCGCGATGTTTGCAGAAACTGCAGTTCCAGACTTTTACGTCGGGCTTCCTTGTAGAATCGCCAGTTTTTGGGAAACTGTAGGGCAATTGGTTCTAGTCTGTCCCGACAACGTGTTCTTAAAGTACTTGCTAGGGGTGTATCAGTCTCGCAACGTAAAATAAATTAACTTAGTTTTATTGTATTTTTTTTGTCGTCTTTCATATTTTATCACTTTTGTTTTTAGTGTATGATTATGGGTTTTTTTATTTATTTAATAAGCCTCTATGAGACATGATAAAAGAACGAAATTACAACTACAATAACAATGACTAAGAGTTTAAACCTGAATAAATAAATTATTATTATTCAACTTAGAATAACTCTGTCGACGATTTTTTGAAGTAAAATGTTTAATAGTATTGTATGAAAGATTATCATAGTTGAAAATGGAACTCAAAATTGTATGCCAGTTGCAAATTGCTAAAGAACAGAGTCAGCGCTCATTATACTGAAGTATCTTTTATTAGAAAAACAGTCTGTTGCGGGCGTGCTCCGCGGGTAATTATAGTGAACTTGTCATTGAGAGTGTGCTGCAGCTTTGCGTTGCTGTGACACTTGTTGTGTGAACTAGTTATTATCGACGATGTGTAACTGCGTGTACGTATGCTGCCTTACCTGTTTTTTTGTTACCGAGCGGAAATGCAGTTTATGCACCCGCTGCGTTGGGGTAGTGCAAGGACGCAGGGAGCGTGGGACTCACCCTACCAGCGATAGCATTCTATCGCGAGCCCCGGCGGTCAGGCCAAACAGCCCCTTCCTCGTCCCGTTTGTGCATCCTGTAAAATACTCAATTACCAACACTACACTGATAACACAACACTTGAATCCATGGAACAATATTACTCGCACGCTTACAACGTCCGGCGTCTATGACGGCGTCCAGTCGACTGCCTCCCACCACGCACTACAGTACACTACATCCCAGTCGACTGACTCCCCACCAAGCGCTACAGTACACTACATCCCTTCCTTGTTTTACTATTAAATCCAACCTAATTTAAAATGGAGGCCATAATTTCTTCAACTTTTTTCCGACTTCCAAGTTATACTCTTTACCCTTCTCTTTCATTTCCTTATCTCTATCTCTTACCTCTGAATCTACTGCTTTATATTCATTATCCATTGCCGTAGGCACTTTATCTCACAACTGCCTTTGAAAAAACACAGTTCAGCAGGAGTCTTTCCGGTAGTGGTGTGTGTCCTCTTTCCAAATTCTTTTCTAACCAATCCTTAATCCCTTAAATATATCCCTATTCTGGCGTTCAACCTCTCCATTCATCCGAGGCCAGTAGGGAACTACGTTATATAAAACATTGCCGCACTCCTCACAGTTTTCTTTAAATGCCTCGCTCCTGAACTGGCCACCGTTATCACATGTTAATGTTGCTGGACAGCATCGACCACAATAGTCCACCAAAACAAGGAGGTAATGGCCTGATGGTAGCGGTCCCAAAAAATTAAACGCAACGTCAATCCACGGTTCAGTAGAAAGATCCCATCTCTTAGTTGGATGTGGAGGATTGGGCGTGGAGATTGGAGCACACCTCTTACAATCTCCAACCTAATCTTAAGCATCCCCATCTATCCTTGGCCACCCCAATTTAGTTAAGAGGCGGGTCCCCACTGCCTCCATGTCAGGATAGCCCCGATGGGCTGCCCCAAGGGGTGCTTCGATCGCCTTGGCATTATGAGTTTACCACCTTGAACGGCTACATTACCTTCGACATGGGTAACTCAGCGAAATTCCCCGCGCCAACTCAGCAACTCAGGCGCAGTATATTGCGTCGCTCCTTGAGTCAACTCAGAATTGCGCTTCGACGCAACAAAATGGGACGCGCAAAGCGAGCAGTGAAACGCACGCAACGCCACGCTCATAGTTCACTCAGTGAGTGAGTACTGCCCCGTGCGCCAACACATTATGAATGTGTGAGCTGACTCACCATGCGCAGTGAAGCGTGCCGTCACAATTGCGTGGCGCAGCGCAGTGTTACCCATGTCTATGTTACGATAGAAGATCTCTGACTGAAAGGGCCCATAACCATTTGTAGCATCACTCCAGTTATCCCCACAAATTTTTCTTCTTAAGGCCATAATTTCTTCATCTTTTTTTCGACTTTGCCTCGATTTCATACAACGGCACTGCAACTGCGGATTGGCAACACTGCTTCCAATTAGCGAGACTCCTGCTCTCAAACGCGAGGACCAAGATGATTAACTTGCACAAGGGCTGCTCCCAATCCACCTGGAAACGCGGCGGCGACTGTCTGCTTCCCGTTCACTGGGCTGCAATATCCAAGAGCTGGTACATTTGATAGCTGCTGTTGAAAGTGGGTGATTCCCTCCAAAGCCCGTCTCACATCCACGCAAATCCAAACCCCATCACTCTCGTTGAGGCTTGGCACCATTGGAGAAACCCATGGTGAAGATCCACTGATCTCTTCAATGATGTCGGCTTCTTGGAGTTCTTCTAGCTTCATATTAACTTTTTTCTCTTAAGTCTAAAGGAATTGGTACTCATCGGCCCAACATCCACGTAAATAGGTATCAGGATTGTCACGTCCTTGAATTTGGGTAACGAACCAATGTTATTTACCGAAATGCCAACCCTGAGTACACGGAGGTCTATCGCAGATTTCTTCCCCAAAAGATCCCGTGCGCCACCACGAATAATATAAAATGTGGACACCTTGACCAACCCACCATTAACCGTTATGAAAGCATCGGATGCACCAATGACGTCCAGTGATTTGTGGCTCCCACAAGGTAACAGCATATTTCCTGGCCTCATATTTGATTTGTCACCTTCACTCTGTGACTCCTCAAACCTCTACCATATTCCGTTCGAAGTTATATTACATTCTCTGCCTGAACGAATCAACATATCTACAACCACCCCACAATTGACAACAGAATCATCATCCAGATGGAACACGAATTCCCCTTACCAATATCATTTTGGGGCCGTTATTTTACTTCCCTTTGTCTTCTCATTTCCATCGTCTACTCTATAATTTAGTCTTCGCTTCTGTGCTTTAGTTTTAAACTGATCTATAATGCCTGTTAACCCACATTCCAAACATTTTCTGTCTCTAGCCAGGCACGCGCCATCAAAAGACAGATCCAGCCCACTACCATCTGAAGCAAGCCCTTTCCGACTGTCGAGGCAGAACTCTTTTTTGCATCTACTTTACAGACATCCGACTTATCAACCTCAGCCGCCTTATCCTGGCCAGGCTTCTCGGAGTGTTTCAGCTGTCCACCGATAGCCTTCAGTGTAGTAGCGATGTTAATTACCTCCTGATAGCCGCAATTTCATCCCCTCCGGGCAAGATTTTCTTTCCCGATTCTGCACCACGACCCTCCTCCATAATTCGATCAACCAAATGTTCTTCCTTAGCTGCCAATAATATTTCTCCTTCCTCCCGCTTCATCAGTCCAAACATGTAGTATCGGCTCTGTTTAGGTGAACATTATTCATTCATCTTTTCCACTGCAACCTGATAGACATCAATTCCCTCGCCTTCAGCACCAGCTCCCGGTAAATTGTAGTATACCTCTTGTGAAGCAAGTCCACCAGAGTGCAGAAGGGTAGCTCGTTTCCTATGATTTGTAGCAATACACACTGTGATAAACCACACTTTCAAGGCCCTTCGCCACGTCTCCCATCAGAACCCGACTGACATCGGATCACCCTCACTATCAAAATTGTCCAAGCCACAATTAGGCAATGTTGCCCAAGCCACACTGGGCGATCCACAACAACACTTGATTTCCATATCATCAGCGATTACGAAGACGACCAAACTGTCCAATATCGCTATCTCTCTTTATTAGGGTCTGTCCGATCCAACCCATCTTCCACACTCAGATTCACCCCACAAACATATATCCCGAACAGGATTCCTCACATCGATCCCAAAAATCATGGCCATTCACGCTGACCTTCATATTAACCTTTCATAATACAGTCTTTCATATTGACTTTTCATAATATAGTCTTTCATATTAACGTTTCATAGTACAGTCTTTCATATTGACTTTTCATAATAGTCTTTCATATTGACCTTTCATAGTTCAGTCCTTCATATTGACTTTTCATAATATAGTCTTTCATATTGACGTTTCATAGTACAGTCTTTCATATTGACTTCTCATAATAGTCTTTCATATTGACCTTTCGTAGTTCAGTCTTTCATATTGACTTTTCATAATATAGTCTTTCATATTGACGTTTCATAGTAAAGTCTTTCATATTGACTTTTCATAAATCAGTCCTTCATATCGACCGTTCATAATGCAGTCTTTCATATTGACTTTTCATAATACAGTCTTTCATATTGACTTTTCATAAATCAGTCCTTCATATCGACCGTTCATAATGCAGTCTTTCATATTGACTTTTCATAAATCAGTCCTTCATATCGACCGTTCATAATGCAGTCTTTCATATTGACTTTTCATAATACAGTCTTTCATATTGACTTTTCATAAATCAGTCCTTCATATCGACCGTTCATAATGCAGTCTTTCATATTGACTTTTCATAAATCAGTCCTTCGTATCGACCGTTCATAATGCAGTCTTTCATATTGACTACAAAATTACAGTCTATCATATTGACATCAGACACCAGTTAATCATTTCAATCAATCAAAATATAGTCTCTCATATTGACCTTTTTTTTTTTTTTTCAATACAGTCTCTCATATTGACTCTAAAATTAGTCCCTGTTAGTGATCTCACAGAAACCAGTCTGTCATTTTAATATAAAACTTCCAAAGTATAATCTCTCATATTAATCTTACACAATGACTGTCATATTAATCACTCCTGCTAAAAACATCGCCTAAAATTCGTCTACATTCCAATACTTATACATTTTTTTTTTTTTTTCTTAATTTCCTTCTTTAATAGTTTACACATTTCATAAGTACGTAGGTACTACAATAATTTACCATAAAGTAATCATTAGCAGTGCACCAAAAGCAATTTTTAAAAGTTAAATAATCGATATAGTAAGTACTATATTAGAGTTCAGAACATTTCTTCTAAACATAAAATTTCGATAATAATCATTTGGAATTTAAATAGTACATTCAGTCTGCATGTTTTCGATTTACACTTTCATCAACTACATCAGATGCTTACAAATTTTATGTTTAATTTTGGAATGTAAAACTGATATCAAATTTTAAATTCGACAACGTATTATCTATTGTACTGTATAAAGGAAAATGCTTACGTATAATTGTAATCAATTGACAACATTTAATAACGCATTGTATCCGCTCGATATTTATTCCCGGCAAAAGGAATGCAGTATACCGGCATTTAAATTCATTGTTTAACATTGGATCAAATTGATAAGATTTCATTTCTATCTTCTTTCATTTGCATACATTTTACATTATTACGAAATAGTAAAAAGAATTGTAAACTTACATCCCATCCTCGTCGCCACTTGTAAAATACTCAATTACCAACACTACACTGATAACACAACACTTGAATCCATGGAACAATATTACTCGCACGCTTACAACGTCCGGCGTCTATGACGGCGTCCAGTCGACTGCCTCCCACCACGCACTACAGTACACTACATCCCAGTCGACTGACTCCCCACCAAGCGCTACAGTACACTACACATCCTTCCCATGCTCAACATGGGAGGAGTCCGCGGGACCCACCACTCGCCAGTCTTAAAGACCGACTAATCCCCGTGCCGAAGCCCAACTGCGACTCCGGCGCCACCTCTAAAGTATGCTACCTTACCTTACTCAGATGGACGCAGGTAAAAGCAGTTCCATTGTTAGAAAGCACCAAAGAAGCTAGCCGTAGCTATGACGATTCACACTCCTACAGTCAAAGTTAATGTCTCGTGTAAGAAACCGACCCTGGAGATCCCGTCGCAGCTTCAGATACTCTGCCTCTGGATAACCCTTAAAACTTTGTCTTTATAAATCCGCCGGGAGTCGGTATTTCGTTTTGTATTTGCATTTCCGTCTAACGCGAAGCTGAAAATATTTCTCAATAACTTTCGCGTCCGAGGCGAGACAAACAACTTAAATCGAAACTCAAGCTCGAGTATTCTTTTAGTTTAGCATTTGCATAAGTCACTCGACTTGATGCGAAATATTCAAGAGTCAATAAGTGCTCTCGGCACTGAGCCGTTTAATTTGTGTCGAATACATTTCCCGATACGTTTGAGTGCGGGAATATGTTTGGAGCAGAGAGCAGCAAGCGATTGGTTTACATTGTTAATTAACGTAGTAGTAAGAGATATCGGCTCGTCTCTGTTATTTGAATTTCAACTCGTTCGCTGGTTGCGGACATGTCAAGAGGTTATTAAACAAAATACTTTGGAATGTTGTGTATAATAATATTTAATTTACTTTTTAAATAATATTTATTTGTATGAATTGTCGTATATACAGCAAAATGATAGTCCGTAACAATTCGCCTATATTTGGAATGCAAATTTTTAGGTATATATAATACTAATATTTATACAAAATAATTGGATCGCCTCCGTGGCTTAATGGTAAGCACGACGCCTTTAAAACCAAGATAAAATAATGTTTCGGTCGGGCAGGGCACAGAAGGCCTACCTAACTACTACTAATGTGTCTGCAACATGCCTCAATAGGGGACTAAGGGTTTTCACACTATATTGAGCCAACTGTCGGACATAGAGGCAGATATGTGAGTCTTAGTATGCCTCCTACTGCTGATATTTTTGTTACATATACAAACTGAACCCATGGTGTTGTCCGTTAGTAAAATTAGCTTATTCATGAATATTTTGCATGTCGTACATATGTATACATAATATATTCATTTCCTAATAGATCAGGTCGCAAATAGGTCAATTACAAACATGCGATCCGACTCTTTTAACAAAAAACATTATTTACTGCAGCCAATTATTTTTCCAATCACGTATGTTTAAACTTTAAAAAACAAAATGCTCGGCTTTCTTACTGCTTCCGTAGCAGAAAAACTATAACCTACTTCTTTAAATTTCGAGCAATGCTTCAGTCGGATATGACATGATTTCAGGCCATGTTTACATCAGCATCCGGACATCAATGTCAAACTCGTTATCACGCGTCACGTGACCCGTCACCTCTGTGTCCACGCGCGCGTTGGTGTGCGAGTGCGAGTGCATGTGTGGGTGTCTAATGGACGGATTAGGACACCATTTGTCACCGGCCGTCACGATAGCCGGCGCTCAGCCTGACTCATGTCACGGATTATGACGAAGTAGGGCGACGGAAACTAAACATCTGGATAAGGCGTAATATGAAGAGCGTACAATCTTCAAAAATATTGAAAGTTTGCATTCCCTGTTTCTAATCTCCGATCCACTGGAACACTGGGTAGTACCGAATGCGCCAACCCAAGATCTATGTATGTGTTTCACATAGGTAAGTTTAGCTTTTAATGAGGCTCAATAGGAGGAAGTAAGAATTATAAGTCACCTTTGCATTTTGTATTTGCACCGGAGAAAATCTACTGAAGGGACGAGGGATCTATTTCACCTTTTTACATCTGATATTAGTGCTCTATCAAAGTTTGTTGGATCGACAGCGAGATCAAACAGTAACAATACCTAATATCAGTATGTTATTGTTTTTATTGAGATACTGCCTTATTAAGTAAGTGTAATCAGAAACTTTACCACGCTTCGGGCACCTGTCGATCTTGAATTGTGTGGGTAAGCAGAGATCACGGAATTCTATATGCCCCGAGCCTTGCATACCACTTTCGCTTCTTCCCCTTTCAACAAAGTTTTCATACAAGACCGATGTATTTGCTTACAAATATTTAAAAGTATGAGTATACTAGCGTATACTGCTGCTGCTGACCAATGACCATTCCTTGACGCATAATAATACGGAACTATATATAAATAATTCAAAAAAATATGTAAATATAATGTTTCGATTAAACTTCAAGAAAATTCTAAACAAATTGTCATTACATTTTAAAATAACATTGAATCCAGGAATTTGTTCCTTATATAGATATACACATAATATAGTATAAGTTATATGTAAATAGACGTATATTTTCAGGGATTTTTCTCGAGGTACCGCAGTTAGGCGCGATTATTTAGTTCTACGCTTAAGGATATTCATTTAATGATAGCGTCAGGAGATTATCTGTCGTGTGATTTCCCCCGAGCCGTAGTCTGTAGCTGCGTCGGGAAAGTTACACTATTGTTTATTTTAGCACAGTTTTAACCTTAGCCTAAATGCAGAAACAGCATTTGGACGACATTTTATCACTGTTCGTCACGGATGTCCTGAGGCTAAGTACTATGAATCTAGTGTATGGTTCTTTTCAAAATGCCTGAATTCACTGATGAAGTGTGACTTCATTGAAAGCGTGGTCGGTAAGGGGAAGAGGATAAGAAGGGATCAAAGGGGGAATATGTATTATATTCCCCCTTTGATCCCTTCAATCGATGTACTGATCACATTCTCATAAACGTTATGTTACAACAAACAACGAAGTATAACATTACGAGGACGAACTATAGATATTTATTTACATCGAATTTGGATTTCAAAAAGTTAGTAATATCGTGTTATTATTTATGTATAGGGGTTTTACAAGTACAGACTTGTAAGTATGTTGTAATTTCTGTATAAGTAATTTAAATAAAATATACAGTGGATGTTTATTTAAATACTTATATGTCTCAACCAATGGATTAATTATGGGAACAAGACTCAACCCTGTACACGTGACTCCCGGCCCCCGTTAGCCACCTCATTGACTTGAACTTTTTTCTATTTGTCTAATATTACATGATATTTTTATCTTATCTTTGTTAGTAAATAAATGCTACGTTTAACAGATAATATACATAGGTACCCCTGTTTAGACTCTTGTATAAATATAATTTTAACATAAAACTGATAAGGTTCATTGGGTTACAAACTTCTAGGTTTCAATCACTATAATATCTATAATATAAAATATATCATTTTTATAAAAAAAAAAGTGATTTAAAGTTAATTTATTCAAAAAATAATTAAACGGCATGTTTGACGCTTAAAGTACTAATTAGTATAATTTTATGAAGTTAAAAATTAATTAAATATGTTTTGACGAAATGGGTCAACGTGGAGGCGACCGTGACTATTCATTAGTTAGATAAAAAGCCGAATGTGCACTGGCCTCCACCCGAAGCGAGCGGCCGCGGCGGGACAAAAACATCCCGCAGCTACGTGAGGGGTTGACACGGCCGCGCACTCAGCTCCGCGACTCGAGTGTTCATATTCGGGTTGTTAATGATACGGTCTATAGGACCCTGCCGGGCGGCGGACGACGCGGAAAGATAACTTATTTTGCAACGCGTGCGGGTTAAATGGAGCTTCTTATCACTGAAATGTGTTAGGGCGGACGCAATCGGTACTGCGTTTTTTGCCTACTAATCTACACATCGGTGCGTCATCGTATCTCTCGCTGAAAGCCGCTTTTAAAAAAAGTATTTAGCCGTAGATAATTTATTCAAAAGATTTTGGCATTAAATTATTGTATTCTTGTTTTTTCATTGCTTTATTGTTAAGAATAAACAACGTTGTGCTAATTTCCAGCAGTTAAATGAAACATGAATATAATATACATTTTAATAATTAAAGATCAACTTATTAAAATTGATTACGGATCACCGCTCTCAGAGTTTTAAAATATTCACCGGTTTGCGGTTTTAATCGCTTCCGAAACAACGGTGTAATCTCTGATGAAACTCTAGATAGTATTAACTATAGGTATATAAAAGATAAGTAATAATTGATTCATAATAGTACTTTTGAAACTGTTGGATGCGTGTGTTGGTAGTAAGGTCACACAGAAAGCGGCTTGTACTGGGACAGTTCCTAGACTCAGATATAGGTTACAAGGTGCACAGAACCAGCTCGCACCGTAGCAGCTTCTTATTGATTGTCGCCTCGCGCAGTCGCAACACGAGTCAACCCTTAAACACGGTGTCACATCCATCGCTCCATTAGTGCTTATGCAAATCTTCATAGGTTATGAATGCGCAATGTATCTTAAAGGTGGGAATAACTACGGGTAACAAACCGCTAATATAACGACGATTTATACGGGCGAATTGATTCCGGTCGAGGCGCTCTGTTTACATTGCGGATTATGTATGAACTTACGTGGTTCGGTAAGTGAACTGAGTTCGCTATGTCTAACTAATAATAAACGTGATCGGGTAGTTTAGTTAATAACTTTGATGAAATTATCTTTTATATAGCTATTTGTTGTGAATAATCGAGATGAATTTACGTCCTACTTCGAAAAGTTTATTTATTTAAAGAGGCCACAGACATCTAACTTCATTATCTGAGGGAACATCTGTTATCTTAAAACACTCGGTGTTATCCCAGCTCTAGTCGATAAACAACTTATCCGATTTTCGTTTTACATATTTTAATTAGTCCATCAGATTTGTTTAAATATAAACAGATTGTCAGAATTTTTTTATGGATTTCCGAATGCTCGAAGTAATAATTAGGTCGACAGCGCATCGTTGACTGATGTTCTGTGGCTGAGGTATCACCTACCATCAAGTGAACCTCATGCTCGTCTGTCGATGTCTGACATAAAAAAAAAAAAAAAAAAAGAATCATGATACTGGGATATTTACGCGAGGCCATACTTAGTACCGTGATTAACGAATATAAATACTGTTACTGTTCTTTCAACACTGTTAACGAAAGACTAAATACTTAATAGCATTACTTTACTTTTCCTAATGCATAAATATTATAAATATCTAGTTAGGCAAGTATATTAATTTAGGCGAGAAATATCTTAGTATATCTGTCAGAGCATGCAGTTCATCCAGTCAGTCAGGTAATTGAAAATATCAGCGTGCCGATATCGGCGAGGAATTCTCGAAATATTCTGTCGAGTGGTAATTGCAACAGTCATGTCTGGCCCAGTTCCCACGGCCGCCGTCCGCGTCGCTCACACTGATTGACTCACACCGATCCGATCGTACATTGCATTTAACGCCTTAGGAGTTTTATAGTAAAGGAAAAGTTAGGTCAACATTAAGATATTGTGTTAAGTATAACATAATATCATAAACGATGTCTTACGTCTATAAAAAATAGTGTTTGAAATCAGTTTTGGTCAATGTAGTCTTTGAGCTTTTCACTGCTTTGTAATAAGGTTCATAGCGTTGTCAAATAGTAATTGTTTGGTCGTAACATTACCACCATGAAGAAACAAGTTTATTATATTTTATACCTGGGTCTCGTATGAATTCGATAAAACAACGCCCGGATCCACTTCGGATAGAGCTTAATCTGCCAATGAAAAATTACAAGAAAATGAGTTGAGTAGTTTTGGAGATTATTTTTAACAACCAAACAGACAAATCAGAATACTACATACGATTTTTGCTTTAAAACACTACCACTAATGTAAATTTAGTGTTTTTATCAATCTTTCAAGTTGTAACCAACACATAGTTCTATGTATGTATGTATATACATATCAAGTGCTTGATCTGATGAGGAGTTATTTGGTAACTATGGAGTTTAATATTCAACTTCACTCCGCCCTAACCACAATTATTGTCTGATGCCGCCCGCGCCCGCCCGCGCCCGCTCGCGCCGCCCGCGCCGACTATCGCGACCCGGCGCGGCGCTGACTGACTGTGATATTAATTAATTAGCGCATTAGTGAATATTATCCATCGACCTCTAACGATTCCTAACTGTGATTAAACAATCCTACCACTATCATACCTAATAGATATCTATCGATACTTATGGTTTATGAATATTTTTATTTCTCTAAAAGAAGAGCTAAAATACGAGAAAATTCCAACAAAAACTAAAAACATTACGTTATTTCAACCTGTGTTGATCAAAGTCGGATATTCTCATTATACCGAGTCCCTTATATGTATTTCTAAGGCTATATAATTAACTAGTAAAATAAAATCCAACGAAGTAAATAATGTAATTTATATAACATCACCAGTTTATGTCAGCATAAAGCTGGCTTCCCACGGTCCGCAATTCTACGGATGATCACGGACAGTCGACGACCGAGGACGGTAACGCACACAGACAGGGCTCTTCCAACGAACAATTTTGAAATGAAGCTATCAAAAGATCTACACAGACCAACACGCGCCGTTAGAAGAGCCCTGTTTGTGTGCGTTGCCGTCCGTGGTCATCGGCTGTCCGTGATCATCCGTAAAATTGCGGACCGTGGGAAGCCAGCTTAATATTGTAATAAATTTCCGTACTCATATCTTAGCACGAATTACCTGTCAAGCCACCTGCAGTTGAAAGAATGCATTGGTTATTTTATTTATATTTATCGGCATTTGATATCCTTGAATACCGTAGGAAGATATGAACAGAGATAATTGACTATTAAATTCAGCAACTTTGAATAGGTTAGAAAAGGTAGATGCCAACGTACTCTGTATTATACACACCCTGGTCTGTTAGGGCAGATTTATTTAAACAAGCAATCTCACCCCTCCCGCTTCTACCTACAATATTTCTTGTAGTCCTGTACGAGTGAAGCAATATTCGGCTTTTACATACATCGCATCGTTTCGGAAGGTTAAATTTGTAGTTGGTTTATTTCACAAGTTACCTACCTACCTACAGGTTAACTCAAATGTAGCTGTATTTCGGTGTTGGTTAATTTCGAAATGCGAATTGAACTGCTTGTTGGGTGTGGGTGTGTGTCGCGTGTGTGTCGCGTGTGCGCTGGATGTCAGAACTCAGGAACACATAACGATGCATAGAAAATTTACTGCTTCATTATCTCCGTTGAATTCGCTACAGTAATTCTTTTCAGTGGTTTTTTCACAAAGGTATAAATATACATTTTTTTTTATAAAATATACCTATATCATCTGTGACATTTTGGTGTTTTTAAAGGGAAAAACAATGAAAAATCCAAAACACGATACCTTACACAGATTTAAGTTTGACTTACATTTTTGATAGATGAGGAAACTAAGTTTTAAGGGATTTTCGAAAGTTCCATAGCCAATTCAAATACGTTTCGGTATTAAAAATTAAGCCTAAACTTGTATTGATGGAGGCAAGCAGCGTTCGATGTTAATTTATTAGGCAATACAAATTGCAATTCCCGAAGCCGGCTGAACAACTCTTTGAAACTTACGCCCAAATTATTGCTTTCGAGAAGTTTCGTGGAACGTTCGCATCGGTTCGGCTACTCGCTCATACCGCGCTTTTCACTCGCCTGAGCCAATGTGGTATCAACATTGATTATTTATTGAGTTAATTTAAATTTGTAGTTAGAACAAGTTCAGCCTAACTAAGTATCTTCAAGTTTAACTGCTGAACATAACACTCAATCCATCTTATGATCGATAGGCTCTCTTTTAACTATCTACGTAAAGCATTAAACTAATTGGCGAAACATAATGGGGCGGACACATTTCTGAGTTTTTTTTCACTGACCATTTTTTTACAGGGAAGTAGGTGATCAGTATTCTGTCTTACCCGAACGTAATATTTTTTTTCTTATTACCCCGAGGTTCAAACCTGGAACAATATACTGGCTGAATATAATGCAAATCCCACTGAGCTAAAGAGTACTGAGCAAATGTTTTATAAAATCGATCACCGGTATATAATTGCTATGTCATATTGTATAATAATTATATTTAGTTGCCAGCAGATCAGTTCGAGTATTCAACTTTGAAGGCTGGAATGGAGCAAAGTTGTTATTGAAATATTAGGATCTCCTAAAATTCCTCGCAAAGAGCGAGCAAAATGAATTTCTCAAATGGACCGGCAGCGGAGCGTGCGAGAGTTATATTTCCTTTTCAGATATTTTAAGCGCAAAATCGTCGCGTTCACTTATAGGCTTTCTAATTGAGTTGCCGAAATGGGAATTCGAAATAAATCAAAGCTTTCTAATTTGAACAAACGGGTGCGAGGCGGCCGCGCCGGCTCGCTCCTACAACTTTTAACGCACTCCCTTACTTATCCGGAACGAGAACTCGCGAACAATACAAGCCTGGTACTTAGAGTTTGCGTTATTTGTACATAATATTACAACGTGCTATCTTGAGAATTAGCATGAAGGGTTTATGAGGTTTGTATTAAGCTAGTTACGTGAACGTTCGTTATATACGGGAAGTTATAATTGTTGATATATAAATGAATCTCTTTCCAGTTTCCATGTATCGATCAGCCAACCCGACTATAACTCTTCTTTTTGAACAGTCAGCCTTTATACATATATGTATATTTGCCAGCGATATATAGCATGACAAGTTGTAGGTATTCATTATTTTCACAAATACAATATTGTTTGTCGCTCCCTGAATGGAAACTTTTCATTTCATAATGTTTGTGCTGACAATAAATTTGATGAATGCGCGCTCAAAATTGATTCGAAACTTGAATGCTCTTCTATTTTCTGATTTTCAATAAAAACACCGCCCTCACCAACAGCTGAAATGTCCAATATAATTGTTTTAACGAAAAATTTAATAGATGCCACATTCGCGAGCACAATGCGACAAATGGAATTGAAACAATTGTCGCTAACGAAGCTGTTTTGCCACAATTTATTTGCACCAATATGCCGTTTGCGTTGTATTGATTGGTGTTTTGTTGCAGACCGCAAGTGCTCCGAGTAGCCTAAATACTTCAAACGAGCCGCTCATAGAATTTACCATAGATAATTCTAGGCGCAGAATGCGTTAGCAATATTGTTCATTTGTGATTAAATACATACTTCTGATCTGTAATATTATCACGGGTTTTGCGATGAAAGTAATACAAATGAATCACCACCTACCTAATCTATATTAGCCATAAAACAGAATCGAATTATTGTTTCGACGGAAAGTGCCCTAGGCCTCGTGCCTCGAGAGGGAATGTAAGCGAGAGTTTGATAGGCAATTTGTCGAATTGAGGTGTTTTACGGCAGCACTCAGGAGTTCAGGACGCCGCTCCTCTTACACCTAATCTTTATGAAGCATAAAACGCAACACTAAATGTTCATCTTGAATAAACGCGAGGGTATAGAGAGTAGCAGGTGGGGGAAGGAGAAGGGGGGAGGGTCCATCCGGGGTATTGTTATGCATTGAATGTGAATCTCGGACAGGTACAAAATAGGGCATTTACGACGTTATCGCGGCATGTTGAGGTCTAATTAAAAGTATGGAAGGCTCGGACTGGTGGCCAAGTGAGTGTCTGTTGCCTAATCGTCAAGTGACGTGCTTAATGTTAATTGATCACGGTTACCTTATAAGTAGCCGACGACCTGTGCGAGCGGTTCGAAACACTAACTGGGAAAGAGTAGTGGAGTTCACATTGGATAAAATCATGCGTGATTCACTTCTTAGTCTAAAAAGTATCATCAAAAAAAAAGCAACTGGATGACTTATATCACGCTACGAACTAGTCGTGTTGAAATAAAATAGATTTCCGGAAATAAATTAAATAAAAAAAACTACTTGTCCAGCTTTATTGTACCTTCAACAACAATTCAGCAAATAGCAATCAATAATGTAAACGAACACGCGAGCGATCACTGAGAGTAATCGGATTTTAGTTCGTTTTTTATCAGAACAGTAGAATATTAATTAAATGTATATTTGTTTAATTAACATAAAGCAGTTTTCCGTCAGGTGAGTGTTGTCGGCTCACGGTACGTATTTATTAATTTATCGTTCAATCCGGTTGCATTATTAACGACATTTTCTCTCTCATTTCACAATGTGATGCTTTAATTCGCATTTACATATTATTCATCAAATAGTATTGTTCACTCATTTCATTGGGACGAGAGCCGATCGGGGTGTTATTAACTACGACCATTTCGTAAATTTGAACCGAAGTAAAACTCGTGTCGTACTGAATACAGTAATAATAATATATTTTTTGTCGGAAATGTTGTGAGACGCTCCAGAACCACCTGTGTTATTTTTTCAGAAATTACTAATACATAATTAGGTTCACAAGCAAATTTGATGTAGGTTTAATTTTAATTGGTATTTAAACGATATGATTTCAGAGGTTCATTTCGGGTGGTAATCATAAAACTTTCAGTTAATCATTCCGAAAATATTGTAATATTATTAAAATTTCATTTCCGAAAATATTGTTTACTTAATATAAATTAGTTTATATTTAATGAATTTAATAGAGTTGAAAATGAAAACCGAAATGACAAATTCATCATAATATGTATTAACAACTATCTAACAAGTAATAACTATTAAATGATGACTATATTGTAAATTAGTGCACAACGACAAACTTTTCTGCTAATTTCGTTGCGATCCGGGCTGTCCGGCTGCATACGGGGGTGTACTGTGAAGCCGCACACACTATACAGGGGTACAGTTTTGTGTATCGCAAACTTTTCTAGTTCATGCTGTAAATTTTAGATTAGCTTTTATAACTTCGGTAATATTTTGCAGATCATGTTTAAATAATTTGTTAATACAAGAAGCTCGTGCATTATATCCGACTCACAGTGGAACGAATGGGAACTATTTCAAGCAACATTCTTCTTTGCCCGCTGGCAGACAAACATTTGAAAAGTCTGCTGTAAAAGCTTCTGAGGCCGATTCTGAGGTCGATGAGTCGCAAGTTCTTCGAGCTGGGGTTTTGTTGGATAGTACCTTTTGATGTCTGTTCTACATAGTTAGTTAGTGCATTTGGTGCAAAACAGAAGAGGTCATATTATTTACATTAAATTACTTTTACCGAAAAGAAGCTGCTGATATCGATCTACGACACCTCCGTTAACTTTTTATAGAAAATAGTATAACACAGAAAAATGTAGGAACGAATGGAACGGAGCTCGAAACAGAGGAAAGAAATCTAAATTACAATAATAAAAACGTTTGCGAAATGGAGTGAAAAGTCGACGAGATTAATCGCCCCCTCGCGTACACAAAAACGACCTTTATTATAAGGGAATAACGAGTGCGATGGGTTTGTTTTTAATTTGGTTTTGTTAGAGCTGTAATGGCTAGCGCCGGCCGCAATTCTTTGTACATTAAGCTAAAGGTTTTATATGATATACGTTAAGTTCTACCTTCAGCTGTGTTCAGCAGTACAGTGTGTTTCGAGGTTGGATCAAAGCGTTTTTATGTCGGATTGAACGCCTCATAATAATTAATTGCTATATACTTTTAGCAAAAAAATGCATCTGGATACTAATATTTTATCTGTAAGCAATAATTTATGTTTAAAATAAATAATAGTTGTGTAATATACAGTAATATAACCAATTAGTTCACGAGTCGTCAAAGAGGAACTAAGGTCGCGAGCGTACCGACAGATCTACGACTATTAAGACTAGTGAGTCAAACCTTAGGCAAAAAGTAGCAAATGCAATATTTTTTAACACAATGAGTAATTAATTTAATTAATTTATTTAAATTACCTTAAACTAAAATGCTTGCTGATATATAATATTATTTCATTAAGATCGCAATTAATCAAACAAACATTAAATGAAACACAGACCCTGACGATGTAACACAGGGCCGGTGGTTTCAAACGGTCGGCGTAACATACGAATACGTACGTTAAATAATAATGATTACGAAACCTCTTTAACTTTTGATAAAGATGAATCGTTGTTTCATTTAATAAAAAAACATTTTAAATATTTTAAAGACATTTTTCTTTCTCTTTATATTGTTAGTATCATCATCATATGAACTATCGTTGAATGAAGTCGAAAACAATACAATAGTCGATTTCGTTCTACACAAAATTGAAGATAAAATGACGTTAACCAGTCAGTGATACACGGGTTACTGTAACCGCTAATTATAATTTTTAACGTCCCTTAAGGTCACCATTTTGTGAAACAACGCTTTTTTCTATTTCACCATCGTTAGCGCCATCTTTAACGTATACGCGTACGTTATTTGTAGTTGAAAAAACCCGCCCTAAGTCAAGCAGAGAGAACGTAAGAATTTTGAATGGTTCATTCTCTGCGTTCCGCGCAGCGTGCGATTGTTCCGGTAAAATATTGACGTAATTAAAGCAATACTAAAGCTAATTATCAGCCCTCGCCATCTCCGGACGGACGCTGTTCTTATTTATATCGCGCGGAGCGAGCCGGCCGGAATACTAATCGGAATTTATGTCTTCTCACACAATACGCAGTTTTTTAATTAGTTCCAAAACTCTATTTACATTTCACAGGAAATCTCCAGAGATAGCAAAAATGTATTGAAATTATTATTATTATTGTCGCCAAGAAGATATCAATTATCAATGTTCCGCAAAGGTATGCTAAGCTTAGAAGCACATTATACAAAGATGAATAGTTCATAGGTCGTTTGGTATGAAAACATTTTTTTTTAATTATTTTGAAAAATTAGGAAATTGCTGGAAAAAGAACCCGGATTGATAGGTAGTCTATGTTACTACGAACCGACAAACAGTATTTATAACATGACGGGATTATACTAGACTACATAAAACAAATAATTAATTTAGACTTAAATAGTAATCTCGTCGAGAATGATGTCTTCTTTCTTTGTTTATTGTCAAAATACATTACCATTTAGGATTTCAGTTGAGAAAAAATGGGAATTACGAGCGGTAGCTTTGTCCGAAATGATATAATCGCGTACAGCGGGGAGCGACGCGGAATATAAAGGGGAGTCTGTCGTAAAAGGTCAAGTTATTAAAACTCAGCCTCCAGCCGCTGACAGAGTTTATATTTAGAAAGTTATTAGGGGAACACGGATATCTCTTATTAAATTAGTTCAGTTACTTGGACCACTAACGCTCATCAAATAATTTTGTGTTCACTGAGTCATTTTGATATGACAAATTAAAATAATTTTATACCCTTGGATGTGGCGTCAGACTTATGTATAACGACTAAGTTAAATAGTGATGCAGTAAAGGATAAACATAGTTTTGTAAAAACCACCATTTATGTATTATTTATACTTTACAAAAAATATATAATAAAAATAAGCTTAGTATTCTATAATACAATATTTACAATTGTCGTTCTCAAACTCAGTCTATTTCTGAACAAAATAATTACATTAGCTGCCCATGAATCATCCTTTAATTTTTTATAACAAATTGAATGGACCTCTTGGGGATTTTCCAGCGAAAAGGTTCAATTTACCGGCCTCACATCTCCAACCAACGTCCAGACGTATTATAAATCTTACGGAAACAAAAATACAAGCGGCACTACATTTTTATTATATTAATATTGTAAATCACACGCGAGTCCCGGCGGTTGCTCTGCAAATGGGCCTTTTTATTGTTTTTATAGCCGCAGACGACTCTTTTTGCAATAGTCATTTAATAATAACTATGACTTATTTTACATTTGTAAAGTGAACTGGTCCATGGACCTCAGTGTCATTATACTCGTAGACATTAATTACACTAAATCGGATTTGGGTCTACTGTACTATACAAAAGCGGCCTAAACCTGGCATTTAGGTTGTAATTATTAAGTGTGTAATTACAGTAATATTACATGGTAACTACTATTTATATTATCATTAGTTATTTCATAGGTTATATTATTTAACAGACTCAGTATGAAGTTGCATTAAGTTTGAAGTAAAATATTTATGAAATATAATAAACTAGCGGACCCGATAGACGTTGTCCTGCCAGAATCACGGATTTAAAAAAAAACTAGAATTGATTGGAACAACCTTCCACGACCTCCACGCCAGCCAATGTCAAAAAAAATGGAAGGATTCAACAACAACATTGGTGAGGTTCAGAAAACCAGCGCTTTGCTAAGAGTATTGACATAGCACAAGCTGAGTAACTTCACCATTTAGGAAGCTAGCAAACAAATTTTTCTTTTTTATGTTTAACTGATTTTGTATTGTTTTCTTCTATTATTGTTTGTTAGGTACAGAACCTAATAAATTTATTCTTATTCTTATAATGAGCTATTTTCCTATTTCTATTCTAAGTATAATCTATATTATTACAGATAATTACAGATAATAAAAGAGTAGGATCGAAATTACGCTTCACTAAATATTTTTACCAGAAATTAAGAGGGGTGATAAAATAAGGGTAGCAGAATGCATAAATGCAATTTTTAAGATTCTTGTCTGTCTGTATGTATGTCTGTCCTTCTTTCTACCTGTTTGTTCACGCTAATCTCCGAAGATACTGAACCGATTTTAGTGTAATCTATCCAAATATATTAAGCAAAGTCCGGGGCAATATATAGGCTTTGTTTCATCGAAATCGGTTCTCGAAAAGAAAAGTTATCATCATTTAAATATTATTTTAAAGGCACAATTTCACTAAATTGCAATGCAAACTGACTCGCGATGAACTTTTTCGAATTGTCAGATGTCAATCTCAGTTTGATGTGTAAATGAAATAGTTTGATGATTTCGCTATTTTCGATATTTATTCGTAGAATAGTGGATATGCAGTCCCATTGCGTAACTTCAGATGCGAGTTCGAACCTGAAGTTGAACTTAATGAAATATTTTTTTTTGTATTTATTTATTTATTTATTTATTTTATGAAATAACTATATAAAGTATTACTGAAAAGTATTTCTTATGAGATCGTTTATTTCACCTTTTCATCAATCCTTTCTCTTTAACAGAATTACAATTATTCGACATTGCTTTTATTGCTTCTTAAGGACTGACACCGTATCTAAGAGGTTTCTGCATTTAGCACCGGAAACTCGGGTAGGATCCCGAGAAAAGGGAATTTAAAAAATAAATTCCGAAAATGATAATGATCAATTAATTGAAATAAATATCGAGGTGGAAACAGTATCTTCCCCACTAATTAAATTTATAAAAAAAAAAAAAAGCAATTAAAGTCAACCCCACGCGAACGAAGTCGCGGGCATCAGAATATGTCACTGATTTGATAGATAGATAGATAGATAGATAGATAGATAGAACATTTATTTTGAAAAACACCACTGAAGCTAATACAAAAAAGAACTTAATACTAAAGTTGAACAACATTATTATAAAAATAAAAATTGAAAAAAATAACTTCTATTTAAATAAAGTGGTGCCCCCAAAAACGGAATACCACTCAGCATACGTTGGGGCTCAGTATAAGCCCCAACACTGATTTTCAGTGGTTCCGGTGGAGGGGCGCGCTGGCACAAGCAACAAAAAATAGAATAAAAGGTTTTAACAAATACAGCTACTTACAATCTATATTCATATAAATTAATACATAACATCCAGGACAATAATTATAAAATAGAACAAATTGTGCATACTTAAAATTATTTCTAATCCTAGTATTACTAGAAGGTACTATGACTATTTTTTTTTTATTTGTTATACAATATTTTATACCATTTATATATACGCTATATATATATTTATATATTTTTATATACGCTGAAAAAAAAAAAAAAAAAAAAAAAAAAAATTTCTTTCATTACTACATAATTATAATAACATGCACATTCTGACATATTGATTTTTACAAACTTTCCTAAATTATTTTCTAGTGTAAGCAGATATTATAGTCAAAAAGTACTTGAAATCATATTATGTAAGGTACAGTATCATTCGTATGAAGTACATTATGATATTGCTATAATAGATTAATAGATAGATAATTATTTTACTGTTTTATCAACACTTATTCAACAATTTAATAATGTTACCTACACCAAATAATTCTAAACAATCAAACAGTGCTACATGCTATTCTAACTATTATTATTGTTTTATGTTAGAAGTACATTTATATTGTAAGAAGCAAATGATATTTTATTGGGGAGGGTTTCCGAATATTCTACTTATATCCTCAACACTGAGTAATCTGTGCTTTCCAGAGGAGGGGGTTTGGCGAGCAAAAATGTAACCATTGCGAGTCCAAACATATCGCCAACCTTTACGCTTCCCCTCTTGTCGGGCTTGGTGAAATAAATTTCTATTAGAGCGAGTAAGACGTTCGTTGATATAAATCTCTGTGGAATTTGCAACGATATTACCACCAGAAGCGCGTTTACTGCGAGCCGATTGCAGCAAGTCGTTCCGCAACTCCCGTCGAGCTAGACGGATAACCACAGGACGGGGTCGAGGTGGTTGCCCTGCTTCAGAATGTTCTACTCGTCGGCCCTTTCTTTCGGCAAACACAATTTCTCGATCGGCAACAGTTATCCCTAAATTTTGACCCAGCGTAGTCGCCACGTTAGTTAAATCTTCATTATCACTTTCGCTGATACCAGATATAACTAAGTCATTCCGGTAACTAAGTTGTTCATAAGCATTTAGTTCAGTGTCTACGTATGAACAGATCGCACCAAAATCGACTCCTAAATCAGACGTCTTTGTTTCAAGCATTTTTAAACGCTCTTCGGTGTTTTTGTCTAAAGTAGAGATTCGATCTTCTACATCATCAAATCGCTTATTTAAATTTGACAATGTATTTGTGAGTTGAGATAACTCCTGCCGAAATAGCGCCATCTCTTGGGATACCTTCAACAACTCAGTGTGAACTAATTTTATGTCTTTTAGTAATACGCCTCTATCTTGATCATCCAACGGTTGGTCTACTGGTGAACTTCCACAACTATTAGAGCTCACTGTTGGCAATTTATTTGGTGAGATTTGGTTTGTCTTGCAACCCTTACACAGCCAGCGCGCAGGTGCCTTGGAATTTGGTTTAACACAAACAGCACACTGTCGGTGGCAGTTTGAATCACATTTAGTGCACTTGATAGCTTCAGTCGAAACAAATTTACCACAAGTAATACACTTCTTTGACATTTTTAGTAGATTTAATTTCAATGAAGAAGTTTAAGTTTGTTATTCGACGTTAGATGGCGTTTTGTAAAGTCATATAATAGAAATAGTCTGTTTTTTAAATCAAGATAACTTTATTTTTTTTATGTATATCAATAATAAAATTATTGAATAAATGTTCACCTGATTTTTGTGAAGTCACTAGATAACACTGGTTAAATTTATATTTGAAGGTAGATTTTGGATTATCAATGTCGATACACTGGGAACGTTAACAAGTCACAACAAAATCTTCTTTTTCAGCGTTATTTGCGAGATACTTTTAATATATAATATTTAAGAAAGTTCTTCGGCAACACTCATTCACTTTTCACTACTTTTTAATTAAATTACACTTGTGGCTGTATTTAAATAAGCAAAAAAATTACTCAGCTTAACTGTCACCTGTGCGAGCAGCGCCGTCTCTGTCATTTGCAGTTTCAAATTCAAATTCATTTATTCATTTAGGTAACACAATGTACACTTATGAATGTCAATAAAAAATAAATATAAAATGTTTCTAATTTTACATTTACTGCCAGTTCTCAAATCAAAGGCGTAGAGCGGACGAGAAGAACTGGCAAGAAACTCGCCGCCACTCTTTTTAATCGCCAAGTTTTTGTTTTACAAATGTTTTGTAAGGAGCTGCAACCATTAGGTACACCATGTTCCACATGACATCTTTAAGTAATCATCAAGTGAACATCAATTTCTATAAGTGTGTGTGACTTGAGCTGTCATTTGCGGAAGATGGCGGAGTTCCGAACCGAATTCGTTAAATAAAATTAATAAATTGCATTTTTTTTCCTGAAATTTTCTGATATTTTAATCTTCTGAGTTGATCAACAAGACACGAATGGCGATACCCAACAGCGCCGTCGTGCATCTACCACGGGTGTGTACGAGACTGGAAGTTCATTTACTCTTGCCGGTACAGCCGGTCGACAAATGAGACTCTTCGCTTACAAGTGTGAGCGATAATTAGTTTAATATCATGTCAGAAACTTTGTGCGTTAATTGAATCTATATTTTTATATTTACATGGAAAAAAATATTCTCATTCAGTATGCTGTGCGGGTAAAGAAATGAGGCACACTCAGTAAAATATTCATATTTTTACTATGTTTAAGTTGTAAAAGTTTGTGCACAGCAATAATGTTATCTTGTTTTGCCAGAACTATTCAGATAACAACTCTCGTAGTTTCTGCGTGAATGTGGCCAACCAGCCATTTGATAATTGGCCAATAGATAAAACATTAATAAAAAAAGACGAGACGAGAAATCCCTCACTAAATGTCTACCTCACGAGACCTATATACGATAGAACTGTAACATATATCTCCTTTAATAGATAAATAAACCTGTAATTCTATTATACACGTAGGTACTTGAGTAGGTAATAAGTGGGCGAGAAAATGGACTCGAATAAACGATGAATAGCGCAAAAACTGGGCTCAATAGCGATTGTTATTGCCAGAAATGAGGAGCATGATATTGGAATTGGGAGATAATTTGTCAGACCGCAAATTAATACTTTCATGCCAAAAATTGGACGTTGCTTTATAAGGTGCGATCGGAATGGAGAGGGTGTTTGGACGATATTATATATTATTAATGCATCTTATCTGCAGCTTTATTTACTGAGAAATGCGGTGATAAGATTATAAGATAAGATTAAGTTATGTATGTTTCAAGATTCAGATGTTTCAGATTCAAAATAGACCTCACAATATATGAAATAATTACTGTCCTTTTGGACTTTTTATACTAATATAAGTTAACATATAGGTATATTCCTGTACGGAAGTTAATTAAAATCAGTCCATGTTGATAGACTGACTGACCTTTTACGAGCGGTAGGTTGACTAACTGTCGGTAAGTAAACTATGGGCGTACCTTTGCTAGCGCCGCAGCGGTCGGTGTTTGCGCAGTGAAATGAAACGCAAACAGATCGCTAGCCTTTTTTAACGTAATAAACTTTTATTATTTACGTTAGGACGCTGCTGGAACACGCCCCAGTCTCGTGACTCGACATTTTGATAAAATGATAATTTATTTACAGTTAATAAAAAATATTATTTTTAAAATATGTCACTATATCTTTTAGTTTAATAATTATGCGTTGAAGCTTGGATATAATGTAACGTCAATACGTAACGTTTTATTACACACCTCTTCCCACTCCTCGCCCCTCTACCGGCTACCGGCCGGCGATATCTCGGCTGTCACCGTGCATTCGCCGGTGGAAGTGGTCTTTACACACGCATGGCTATTTTGGCAATTTTTTTAAAGTTGTCTTCGTTTTTTTTAATTTTATATATTTGTTACGTTGATTTAATTAAAACGTGAATTTAGTTTAAGACCCCTATTATTGGGTAAGTGTTGAACGTTTCAATATATACGTGTTATAATGTAAACTTCTTGTCTAATATGATTTTATATATTTTTTTTATTTTCATTATAATTGCATTTTAGTTAGTTATTAAGTAGAATAAGTTATCATTTTATTGGTAGATATTTTTAAAGAATTAAGACTGCGCCTACCTACATTTCACCCTGATTGGACTGTCGCTGTGGATCTAAGGACATCCGGGGTTTCTGTTGGGAATCATCGTAGCTTCTCAAGGGCAGTACAGATCTTTAATTATTTTTTTGGTGAATAGTAGAAAAAGATTTGACGGCTGTTGAACCCCTTAAAAATAAATGAAGTTTTTATTGTATGTTAATAACTTGTTTAATTTTATTAGGAAGTCATACAGCACAATATATATATACAATAATTCCCAATGTTTAGTGTTCTGGGGAACACAATACTACATTTATATTACGTTGAGCCAACACCCAATGTAGTGTTTGCAGTAATTTTACTGAGATCCAATAATTAAAAATCTAATATCCCAAGTTAAACATACAAAAAAAACAAGAGGACACTATTAGTCATTATTGCCAAAATATAGAAATTACAGTAAATATCAACTCCTTAGGAATAGAATAGAACTCTGTGATATTTCAAATCAGACAGCTGTCACCGAATCGTCCGTCGGGACAAATAATAAATCGCGATTTAAAGTATTTTATTTAAATGTGTGATACTCGCGTTAATAAAAGACAATATTATGCAAGCACTAGTTCGCGTGTAGTGTGGAGAGTGCCAGAAACAAAGAGTATTGTCTTCCCGTTATGGTCGCGTCAATACGAATATTATGCTAACTGCGGATAATATATTTTGCTTCACCAGTCCTGGGGTTGTTGTGGACAGACATTAACTTATATCTTCATGAATTTATAATAAAAAGACGCCTTTTAGTGTTTTTATTATAATATAGTTTTTGTGAGACAAAATCAAAAGTTTTTTATTGCAAATAGGCCTTTGCAGGCTCTTATGAAACGTCTAGTTTCACGGTTCCAAAAAGTGGGTCTCATGGAGAAGAACCGGCAAGAAACTCCATGGACACTCTTTTCAACAATGGTTTAGCTTACAAAGACTCGGTTACAATAGTAATAATCGGCTGAGAAGTTTATATAATGCAAGGTATACAGAGATTCTATACAATGCAAAAGAAAATTGAGTTTTTACTATTAGTGTAAAATGAGATACACACACTTGCACAGCGCAAGTTGCCAGGGAAGCCGCACATGCAGAGATGAATTAGCGCCATACATCTTTATCGTCAACATAGTCTGGATTTTATAATACGCTTTTTTAATTAGGATTCCTTTGATGACGTTTTTGAACTTTTTATTCGTAAGATCAGTTACACACTTCGGTAGACTGTTGTAGAATCTGTGACAATTCTGAATATATACCTAACTATAATATTTCGTTATATTTAAAACTGTTTTTTTTTTAAATTTCAAAGAGGTTTATATAATTGTATCACAATAATGATTTCACTGTTAATTCTGAATATAATTAGTATTTGCCAGTGAAATCATAATCATGGAAATTGTCTGAATTTCGAAGCGTTGCGGAAATAAACACAGCATAATATAAAGATGAGTAGTGCGATATAATTCAGTCGCGATGGTAAAGTGTCAACTCCGCACCACATTTAACAAAATTTGCATAAATAAATGAACAAAACAAACTAAATTATGTTAGTAGGCTTTCATATGCGTCGCTGACATTAACGAGCGAATGTGAAATGGGAGTTGTTTGCTATTTAGGATGTACTTATCAGGGAGTATTTTTTATCAAAAATGTCATTTAAAAAACCTCAATAAAATATTGTTTAGGAAGTCGATGATAGCGGAAGATATAATCTTACGAAAATAAGATATGTGTTGCATAACTTCCCAAGATTTATTCATCCGATGAACGAGTGATGATAATATCGCTACGCCGTAACACTACGCAGTGAGAGCTACGTCGTAGCAATTTTCCATTAAATTCAATGAAGGAGCATTGTATAAGTTCATATCGATAATTTGAAACAGCCAATGATTGGATGTTGTTTGTATTGGCTAAGGTCGCTCATTGAATTAATTGTTATTATTGTTGGCACATTAATATTAAATGTTTGCCAAACAAGTTTACGAACCCCAAACAATTGTTTGGATTTAGTTGGGAGCACTCTAACAAATGTCCATTTGATATAACTTAAAATATATATCAAAACCAAATTAACATTCTTTCTATAGTTATGCTTTGTTCTGTATGTTTTTGGTTCGATTGGTTCTCATCACTCGAATGGTAACACCAAGGGAATAATCAAATAAATTTAATTAATTTCAAGCTAACCCAGTTAATTTTACTTTTGGTCACGAATTTGAATAACTCAGCCCTCAGATGTGACGTGTGAGATGCGTGATGGTGCACTATTTATATGTAAGTTAGATGAGTTGCACCCACTAAGAAGAGTGTGATTTAAATAATTATCAAGCTGTTTAACCAATCGAAATTGATTAATCGATATGGACAACTTGATATGTACCTTAAGATAGATGGTCCATAGATAAGTAACGATTTAAATAGGTTGAAAAGACTAGACATATGGAATTCCGTGATCTCTGCCTACCCCAATGGGAAAGAGGCGTGATGTATATGTATGTATGTATGAAAAGACTAGCGGACAACTTCTACTTTACACACTAATAAAACAACATTCATTTGTCAGTAAATGTATAGTTATAACCTTAAAAGCAGGGTACTGAAGTTGTATATGCTTGTTTGTTTGTTTATACGAAATAAAATACAAGAAAATATTGGTGTAATTAATTTTACATAGAGATAGTTAAATGTTCTGAATACCATCTATCCGAAGGTATTATCACTGATCATTGTTTCGTTCACATACATTTTATTATATTTACTAAGGTGATTATGAATATTAAGACATGTAAGATATATGCCATCAAAAACATAAATTGTAAAAAAAGCCAAGTCTTGCAACTCAGTTCTTCTATCGTAAAAAGTTGTGAGATCTATATAATACCAAGTCGGTCAATTTATTCAGTCTCTACTGAAGGATCCTTCTGTCTTAAGTAATTACATAATAAGCTAACCTAACAATATCTTATAGTGATCATATCAATACCAATATTAAAAATCTTTGATGTTTAAAATAAATAGATTGACTCGGCTATCGCATGAAATCACAATGTAACTTTTTTTATTTTATTAAAAACATAATGTATCTCACAAGTAATACATATTATATTAAATTAGATTGTTTAGTGCGATTGCCAAGTCAATCTATTTATTTTAAACATCAAAGATTTTTAATATTGGCATTGATATGATCACTATAAGATATTGTTAGGTTAGCTTATTATGTAATTACTTAAGACAGAAGGATCCTTCAGTAGAGACTGAATAAATTGACCGACTTGGTATTATATAGATCTCACAACTTTTTACGATAGAAGAACTGAGTTGCAAGACTTGGCTTTTTTTACAATTTATGTTTTTGATGGCATCTCATTTCTTTTTGTAGATAGTCCTTTTCTTAGTTTATTTGGATAAGAATTAATACAAAGGTATGAATAACAGTCTGATTTTGATCGGCATTTTTATCAACTTTTTAATGTAAAAAAGTAGTTATAGTGACATAACTACAATAGTTGGATATATGGTCTCGTGAAGTTTTTTGTAGATTTTGATATGTTCTATAATATTGTAGAACGTTTTTTTGTTCTATCATCAATACTTTCCGCAGCACATGCGATGAAAGACATTTTATGGCTAATTTTTTTACACCTTGGGTTGCTTTTAGTAGGGATTTCTAAGGATCTCTTTTTTCTTCTAGTAATAAATACCCTATGTTACTCAGTGATAATGTAGCTTTCTTACGGTAAAAGAATTTTTAAAATCGGTCCAGTAGTTTTTAAGTTATTCATTACATACAGAAATACAAAAAAAAATTGTATATCTAGAAAACTGGACCGAAATTTCAAAATATTGTAGTTTTTCCTTGATTTATAGACTAAACACTAATTGTATTCTAAATTTCAAGTTTCTATGTCTGCTAGAAGTGCCTTAGAGTTTTGATGATCGGTCAGTCAGTGAGTGAGTGAGTGAGTGACAAATTATCAAACTTTGACTAGTTATAATTCTTAAACTACTGGTTCAAACAGAATGATATTTGAAATATACCGAGTTTATACAATGCCTGCTTAGTGACTGAAAATTCAGGATTCTAGTTTTATCCACAACGAAGTTATAGGGGGTCGAAAATGGCCCGAACTACTTCGAGAAAAGGATAGTACGGCCGTGCCGCTTTTTGCTCGACTTGGCGGGGGCACTACCGTGCCCCCAGATTTTAAAATAAGTGAATTGTATTAAAAAAAAATCTTTAAACAAAACATCACAGACTTTTAACCCGAGTAATTATCTCAATTCTAACTATGCACATAAAACCACGGCAAAGAGATGGTAAAAACATAAACATTTTTTTATAATTCCTTTATTAGAAATTAACAGCAAACGATACAAATATTGAAGCTATCCATTTAATTGTGTGTACAGCACAAACACTGGCGCAGCTTTAATTTGTGCGACGAGCCCGAATCAAACAAACGGATCTGTTTCGAGCCGATTCGAACAAAAATACAGACTCCACGCCACGTTGTGATCAATTTGATGAATAATTGATACGACAGTTAAGAACTGATTGTAACAATTTCGCTGTGGGTCTGCTTATACTATTAGAATGAAAATAGATCTTGATTCCATTGAATATGACTCGGTCACAAATACAGAAATAATAATTTATTATACTCGTATATTGTCATTTATGTTCTTACACCTATTAAGTTCTGTAGATGTGTCTGTCTGTCTGTTATTTTTCCATAGAAATTTAAGACAAACAATGTAAATGTTTGTTTTCTTATGTGTTCAAAACAGCAGAAACTCTTATTATATAATTAAATATTAAACATAAAGCGAATTTAATGAAATAGAGAACTATTGAATGAAATTATTATATTCTAAAGATCAAATTGAAAAAAAATTAACAAAAGGAAATTTTCAGAAATGATGAATGAAATGAAACAACTATTAATATTCTGAAATCTGATCGTAAAACAATAATTATATTTATCCAAATAGAAATCCCAGAAAATCTAATGAAAGGAAATAATGATTTCGAAAAGGGATCAGATGAAACAATATCTGTTTCGTCTGCGAGCGCCCTGACTCCGGCCACCTAATTTGTTTCATCATTACTATTCACTAATTTCCTTCTTGTTTTCATTCTTATTGCTATAGCTTATTATCGCCAAATTTTTCATCGATTATTCTGAGTTTATTATCAATATGAACGTAACTCTTTTCGATAAAAGTTTTATGTATGTCCATTACTCTGTACTCTCTTTCTACTATGCAAACTAGGTAATGTATAAGTTCGGAGGCCATTTCCGTGGGTTTGCAGCAGTTGGAGGTAAGTGAAGAACAAATTATTCAGCAGCGCAGTGGAGCGCAGTCGGGCCAGCCGCCGAGCCACTCGCGCTCTGCGCTAACATTTCCGAGAGCTAACAAATAGCCGTGAGAGCTGGCGATTCCTATCCGCTCTCGCTATTAGATATATAAAAATATTCTCGGATCGTGCAGCTGTGAAATTGAATTGAATTTTAAAGTTTTCCAATAAAACGTTACGGAAATGTTTAGTTTATAGGCGAAGACTTATGGTCAATTGCTGGCGTATGCTGTGGTAACTTCTGTACTTTGCTTTTGTGATTTAAACTGGGATAAAAATTACAATAAGACTATGTACGTTCACCTTATAATCTAAAAATATCACCCAAAATAAATTCATCTAAAAGCATGGATTTCATGAATTTTTCAGTTGAGAAAATGAAATTATTTGCTTTTCTGTAAATAATTGAATTTTTAAACAAAAGCTGTACAAATTGGAGAGACGCTATAAAACCGTCTTATCCTTGTCTTTTGCATCTATTTTTTCACCGTAATCCCCTCGTAATAAAACGGCGCTTTCGCTAAACCTTATTTAGAGCTGGGAAGCCATAAGCGAATCTAATAGCGCGGGATCCGGCGCCGGCCACCAACTCTCTGAGCTAATAAGTTTTCAGATCTCAGAGTGACAAAGTATTGCGAAATTATGATATCCTTATTTGTATCCCAACAATATTATTAACAATAAGAAGTGGGAAAATTCACAGTAGCAGAGTAAATGAAATTATTGTAAGGTGTATAACAGCCAATGTTTTAGTGGGTTTTAGATTCTCTCACACATTACTGACGTGGCTCTAATTTGTTATGCGGCATTGTTATTGAGATTCCTGGAATATTACTTCCCATACCTTTTACCCCATTCTCTCCTTCTAGTTCTGGACCGAAAACACAACCTTAACTTTTCTTACAGTGTAATTTCTTCCTGAAGTAATTAATATTTAAGAAGGCTGTTCGATTCTTTAACATAATTAACATACACAATATAATCCTCGCAGGACACACGCTGGTATCGAGTCGTTTCCTGTATCGGCGATATTCTGGGTCAATGTGACCTCTCGTAATCCCCCGGTCACTTGTCTCCGTATCTGTTGGCTTAACGTATACAAGCCCCCAAATACTGTTAGATATTAGTTATCAAATAGACCGACAATTATATTATTTCTGCGATCTAAGTAATCTGAGGACAGAGTTAAATATATTTTAACGTCCTAATTAATAAACAATTTTTTATAGATATATAAATGACTTACAAGGCCATAATTAATAACAGTGCAAAAGGGACAATTCAGCGATCTATTCCAGGCCAACAGTAATAATCATAAAAATTGAAAGAGGGAAAGGGTGAGCGCTAAATTTGATATTAAAAGAAGATAAAAAAAAATATAACACAAACAATAAATGTGATTTACAATATGCGCGATACCTCACAAGTATTTATCCATTTTACTTACTAAAAATTCAGAACTAAGTATATTTTAAAAAAGAGCCGTACGAAAAAGTAATGTAGGCAATAAAACAGTTGCAAAACAAATGGAAACACCAACTACAAAGCTGCGTTGTTCCTCGCGCCCCGACATATACAGAAAAAGCCTGTTTACTTTTAAAAGAAAACTTTTCAATATTCATAATTATGAAAGCGCTTTACCTTTCATTATAAATTACAAGATTTACATATAAATTAGGAGATTTATAGAAGAACTCAAATAAATTTTTAAGCGATTTAAGGAGGTCCGTGTGACTTTTGAAAACACATTTTATTTTTCAATGATATAAATTAATTGAAATTTCATAGCGAGAGTTAGTGCGAGAGAACCATAATCAGATTAGATTATTTGTAGTCTAGTGGAATAGTAAATAGAGTAAGATAACTCTGGAATAACAAAAATATTAAAATAAGAAAAAAACATTTTGCTTTCCGTTACGAAATGATTTTCCGCATTCTCCGGGAATTTCGTTTACAAAAAGCCATGATTTGTTCTCAATTTCGGCGATCACACATGGCTCAGGGTTTTTGTGGGGTTGCTGTGCATACCCAATTGACCTCAGCGAGATCTACGCTCTTCACGCAGTACGGTCGAGGACTTACAGCTACAAGCCACAAGATTTTGGAAATTAATTAAATATCACTATTTTGTATAGAAAGTAATATAAATCATAAACTTCCATGCACATTACAGATTAAGCCACAAAAGTTTTTTATTTCAAATAGGCCTTTGCAGGCTCTTATGAAACGTCTAGTTGCACGGTTCCAAAAAGTGGGTCTCATGGAGAAGAACCGGCAAGAAACTCCATGGACACTCTTTTCAACAATGGTTTAGCTTACAAAGACTCGGTTACAATAGTAATAATCGGCTGAGAAGTTTATATAATGTAAGGTATACAGAGATTCTATACAATGCAAAAGAAAATTGAGTTTTTACTATTAGTGTAAAATGAGATACACACACTTGCACAGCGCAAGTTGCCAGGGAAGCCGCACATGCAGAGATGAATTAGCGCCATACATCTTTATCGTCAACATAGTCTTGGATTTTATAATACGCTTTTTTAATTAGGATTCCTTTGATGACGTTTTTGAACTTTTTATTCGTAAGATCAGTTACACACTTCGGTAGCCTGTTGTAGAATCTGACACAATTCCCAAGAAACGATTTATTCGATTTTGCTAATCTATATTTTGGGACTACTATTTTATGCTTATTCCTGGTATTTATAGAATGAATATCACTTTTGACAGTGAATTGATGCAATTTTTTACGAACAAACATGATATTCTCTAGAATGTAAAGGGAAGGCAACGTGAGTATATTAATTGTTGTTACAAGATTTATATATAAAAAAAAGAAAAAAGTCCAAAGGATATGTTTTCGAGAATTTTTTTCGCTCTTAAGCATTGGCAAGCATATGGCAATGATAGACTCTAATGGGTTAAGAAAAGGAAATCACTAGAATATACAATATGTAGTAATATATTTATAATACTACTTACATGGTATGAAATATTGAAAATTTTTGATCAGAAGAGGCAATTTTGAAAATAATTCCAATCCATTTTCTGATTTTTTTTACATAATGTTTACTTTTAAAATCGAAATCGCTTCTGCTCATGCCCCACACGAGATCATAGGCTTTGAGTTGGCGGCCATTTCTCTAAGCCGGGGCAGATAGAAGGGATTTGTATCGGCCCCGCGTAACGACCGACTACACCCGAGCGGGTCAGACGCGTCGATACTGATGTATGCGCTTATTGAAAATTATTATATTTCATAAAAGTAGATTCGGTATTATCTTGGTTGTGGTTTTATTAGCAAGTTATATAAGGAAAGTAAATCAAGTTCAAGAAAGAAAAGCGGTCTTGTATAAAAGTGGTAGCAGAATGCAAAGGAAATTTAAGAATTTAAAAATTATGTTCTATTTAATTTAGTTTCAACACAGAAAATGCAAAGACGAAAAACACTGATCAAGTTCTTTTGTTTATAAACTCTTTATCTAATGTCAATTAAAATTTTGATGATCAATCACAAAGTGAAATGTTTATCAAGTAAAACAGTCACTGTGTATTGGGTTATTCTTCTGAATTCAGATTGACTTAAAACAATTAAAATAATGCTCATCACATGAACGGGCTTGTGCAAGCGCGGACATTAAATAGTGGGAATATCGAAATTATACTGTCTAAAAATTCCATGTAATAAAAACGATAACGTCTCGAACATAAAATGGGAGGCAATTCCCCATACAAAGATGAACATTTTTGATCTTTCACATGGTAATATAATACAAAGTGAAACCACTGAGCCACTGGTCTATGTTGATCCCATTACCTCCGTTTCCAGATAGGTCACGCAGTCCCAATCAATAGCAGTTAATATCGTCAATGAAGTATGTCTCCAATTTCCTGCCGACGGGACCTTGCCCGTTACCCCTCTCGCCACCTTCCATACATCAAACGAAATTGAATCGGAATTAATCATTTTATGAATTTATCGATAAACGAAATTTGTTGTTTACCTAAAACATTGTGAGGAATTGTTTTTTTTATTCATTCATTCATTCGCTAGAAGTTAGGTCTGTTATACTGCAACTTTGTTATTTGACAGGGATCTGCACTTTTACTGTTTGAGTTTGAACATAGTTTTCAACGTGTGAAATGTCTACAGGAGTACGGCTACCAGTGACGAACAAAGTTTATTTTTTATGTATAAAGCGTCCATGAAAACATTTAAGCTTTTTCTTTAGTACATCGGCGAGGTTGAGGAGTACAATGGCTCCAATAAACAGCGTCGTGACGCCGCTACGTGACTTTCAATAACATTAAATATACACTAAAGCACACGTACCTTAAAGTCGTTTAAATAGCTCCTTTCGTTTGTGAGTCGTATGTGACTCAGTCATCGCCACTTAACCGCGAGTCTAGTAAGTTCGCAAGTAGTAACTGGCTAAATTAATTTTGTTTGAAGAATGTGCCCACAGAATCCATCTATAATTAATTATACATTAAACATATTTGCAAAAAAAAGTAGCATGACAACTTGCTTCTTCTTAATATTTAAAAATATATTGAAGCTTCTATAATAATTATAATAGTGATAGAAGCTTCAATGCCAATCTTAAAAATGGCGCATGTTCGTCCGGAGCGCTTTGCTTCTAGTTTTTTGATTTTTTTACATATTTTATTCTTTTATTAAAATCATAATTTTATTACGAATAACTAAGTATTGCAATTCTTCTCTTATCTTTCTGCCCAGAATTGTAGAATAAGTCGTAAAATTGTAAAAAGACTCTCATTAAGTTCAGAGAATATAGGCATTGTACAGATAAGTATTATTTACTATTGTCGGTAACATGGGCACCTTCTATCAGGTGGGATAAGAAGCCAATTTTATTATAATAACCACAAGGTTTTTTACAATATCATGTTTTATTTTGAGAACAAAATAATATAGATATATTGATGATTTTATTACTTACTAGTAACACAACTCGGCTATACACAAAAAACAATAGCCTATGTTACTCGCTGTACTTGTTAATGTAGCTTTCCATTGGTGAAAGAATTTTTAAAATCGGTCCAGTTTAAGTTAAATCTTAACAAACAAACAAACATATAAACGAACAAATGCTTCCTATTTATAATATTAGTATCGATAGTTTAAATTGTCAAAAAATATGTTGTTTTATCTAGATTTTTTTTTTGGGTTTGTAAACCTAGCAATTATTCAAGATACTTTAAGAGAAATAAGTTATCATTTAAATAAAGTATTTATTAAAAAGTAAGCGATTGAAGTCATCTTGAAATGAACCCAGAGACATTATAATGCCAAGTTGATCCTAATTAAGTGTTTAGAGTTGCAAAAAGCATCACGAAAGGGGACAAAAAGGGGACAAAAAGCAGCAAAACACGGAGCAAATTAACTCGACCCCTCCGACCGCTCTAATTGGACTTGCCAATTATATTGATAATAACACTTTTGACTTTACCTTTATTGTTTGATAATTGTAAGTTTCTAGTATAAGACTGTGAGTTCACACCTGAATAAATAAATATTATTTTTATTAATTCGTGGTTTGATGAGTTTTTAAAACTGATTTATTTTTAAGAGAAATTAATTTTGACGCTTGACGGATTTTAAATGGCATCAAAGAAACTCTTTTGAAGGGTATACATTTAAATTATAGTCTATGCGTAATAACCAAGTCGAAATGACACTTTTCGAACGTTGAATATAATGACCACAAGTTAAGTGTGTTATTTATGAATTTAATGCCACACAATTTGATTATATTTCAAATACTAATTCAATGTGGAGTAAATAATATAGATGCATATCCCAAATTCGTAAATTCCCGTACAATGTAATAATATCGTTGAGGGCGTAGCTCATCTCGCCCCGCTCTTCGGCGCCGACGCAAATCGCTCTCATTATTTTAGTTAATAGCCACATTTCCGTGCGAGAGGAATGTTTGGCGACACACATTCATACTTGCCGCTAACATCTCTCGCTCATTAATCACTTTTTTACACCTTCATATTGTGCTGAACATAGAGCAACACGGGCCACCGGTGAACCGGAGGGGAGTAGCCATACGCAGGCGTTCCCCTCTGTCAAAGTACAAGTCCAAATGGTCCTATGCGTACAATAAAACTAGTTGTAGCCGCACTTTTCACTAGATTAAATCCAGATGCGCGACTGAATCGACCTCCTAAAAAAATGCCGAATTGTTTGTGTTTCTTGTCGCCAAAAAATATCTGCCACGTCAAATTTACAAAAAGATAGCGTTACCTTTCATATGTAGGTATTTTTTAATCATATTATTACTATTTACTTCTTTAAAACTTAAAATATTACAATATTATCGGTCGTGTTGTTTCGGATTTTTTTACCAACACAGTCGCTCGACAGATCCGCGTATTGTATGAGCCCTCATACAATACACGGATCTGTCGAGCGACTGATCCGAGTTTATTTCCGAGAAGTCGCTGTCACCGAGCAATAGTGTTGTTGTCGGATTGTTTTAAGTTATCGAAAAAAATGGCAAAGGAGTCTTCTATACAGAGACAGTTTTGAGATTAAATTTTCTGATTCAAATATTATATTGTGATAATATACATTGTTAAAATATAATATAATACTTACGCGCGTTAGCACATTTATTAAAATCACTTAGTGTAAACTTCAACCATAATGTTTTTTTTATTTCCTAAAAATCCAAAGGATATGGAAAATTGTGGGCCCAAATTTAATAATTTCGATATGATCTAAAAAATTACATATTTTTAATCTTATAATATAAAAAATCAACTCAATTCTCAATCTGGGAGAGGAGAAATATGAGAAATATAGTTTTCCTGAGATTCTCGATTAATTGAATCGATTACACAATCACAAAAAAAACCTTTGGACAAATACAATATATTGCATATAATTACAGTTATGTTATTAAATAAAATATAAATTATTAATTAAAGAAAATGAATATGCATGATTATCGATTAAAATCGATCTTTTATTTTAGTCTGTCGTTGGCATGCCGCATGACAGTTGTTTACTCTGTGCTAATTCGTTTCGTGTTTTCTACGTTTTGAGTCTGAGTGCTTTTCCGATTGTCGTCATTTAGGAATTGTTACGATTTGACAACTACAAATATCATTGATCACAGATTTATGATATATATATGTCAGTTATTGATTGTAACATAACCTTACTTTTACTCAGTGGCGGGACTACCATACAAGCCCAAAAGCCCGTCTTGCCGATTTTAACATAATATGTGTTTATATATTAATATAGCTTATATAATTACGTTATCGTTTTTCAAATTATTTCTAAGATTTTATTATGTACCAACTCATGGTCCACTCTCCGTGACCTGCTACGTGCGCATTACCCGACAAGTTCATTTGTATTACGTAATAAATTAACTCCATCTTTAAAATAAATAAATTAAGTCGAACTTATAAAACTAATTTTCCAAACCCAGTTCTTGAAATTATCGATACTGCGTATCGACAGTTGTTGCAACTACGGCTAAAAGGACTTGTCAGTGTAGTTGCGCCATTTAATTATACTGTTATGACACGGAATGTTTAAATGTGTGTGTGAAATTGTTAGTGTATTTTTTAATTGTCACTGTCCAAACAACAATAATATACTCCGTTAAATGCGATAGATTTCATTAAGTTGTTAATAGATGGCGCTGATTACTTTCTGAATCGCGGTGATAGTGTTGTTATATAATTATTAATAGTAAAATGAGGAGTTTTCAATAAATTGAGTTTTACCAGTACAGAGTGTGTTTACTTTAATTGTGAGTAGTGGAGTGATTCTAAACATTGGTGCCGAAACCAGGGAAAAAATTAAGGACTTAGAAAAATTGTGTGAGTAAAGTGTCAGTGTCATAAACTTAGAAGAATTACGTGAGTAAAGTGTCAGTGTCATAGACTTAGAAAAATTCGTGTTCAAAAAAGACTTAGAAAAATTCGTGTTCAAAAAAGACTTAGAAAAATTTAGTGCAAAAAAGACTTAGAAAAATTCGTGTTCAGAAAGACTTAGAAAAATTTAGTGTAAAAAAGACTTAGAAAAATTCGTGTTTAAAAAGACTTAGAAAAATTTAGTGCAAAAAAGACTTTGAAAAATTTGGATTGAAAAACACTTATAAAAATTTCAATAATTAAATATATTTAACCATGTCTGAAACAGAGGGTATTTTACGGAAGTTGGAGGATACATATGACAGAATTAAAAGAGCAAAATTAAATTATAAAAAATCACCAAAAGAGAGGCTTACCATTTCTTATATACGAACAAAAACTGAGGCGTTAGATAAATTGTGGGAGTTTTTCTTGATATTGCATGAGAAGATTGTTGCTGTTTTAGACAAGGACGAGAAAGCCATGCTACCTTATTTTAGAGAGGACGTGTATACAGAATGTGAGGAGATATACTCTGAATATAAAACAAAACTTCGAGATGACGAGCAAGCTCGCAAACCTGAACTTCCTGCCACGAAATCGACTATCACGCATGACGTCACTGGAGCTACCTGTGAAGTTAAACTTCCACAGATAAATTTACCAAAGTTTTCTGGAAGCTACGAGCAATGGCAAAATTTCCACGACATGTTTGATACCCTAATCAACAAGAATGTGAATTTGAGTGCTGTACATAAGCTACATTATCTAAAGAGCTGTTTATCGGGAGAAGCTGAGAATCTACTTAAAAATTTATCAACAACTGAATTGAACTATACTGAGGCCTGGGAACAGCTGATCAGACGATACAACAACAAACGATATAACGTAAATGAAATAATGAAGAAGTTATTTTCACAAAAACCTATAATTACTGAGTGCCCCAGTGCTTTAAAGCAACTTCTAGATACAACGTGTGCAAGCTTAAAATCTTTAGAGAATATTAATGTTAAAACAAATTCATGGGATGCTATCATAAATTTTATGGTAGTGTCGAAACTAGATCCTGAGTCAAGGAAGTTATGGGAGTTAGAAGTAAGCCGAAACGATACTAGTGATGACTTGCCTACCTGGTCACAGTTAAAGAAGTTCATGGAGATGAGGTTTAGGACATTGGAAATGCTGGGGCCAATAAATACAATTAGGCCGGCAATAAAACCACCAACAAATATTCTTAAACAACCCATGAGACAGAGGTCATATCATTCATCTGTACAAGAGAGATCATCTAATTACATATGTACTATGTGTTCAGAACAACATGCTCTGTACCAGTGCAAGCAATTTTCAACGCTGTCCCCTGAAAAAAGATCTGAGTATATACAAACACAGGGTCTGTGTTTTAACTGCTTGTCCACTACTCACCAAGTGAAACATTGTCAAATTCCTACGTGTTGTCGCAAGTGCGGCAGAAGACATCATACGCTACTGCATTTTGAGAGAGACACCAATCCGGATTCAACTACTGCTGGATCTGGTGGTATAAAATCTTCTACTGAAGTACCACATTCGAGTAAACAACAAGTGACAAAAGTTGTTGCTCATTTTGCCACAGAGAGCCATATGAGTAGAGTATTACTAGCTACGGCGATGATAAAAGTTAGATCGTCCAGTGGCTATTCACAAATCGTTCGAGCCCTTATTGACCAAGGTTCCGAAGCATCCTTCATTAGCGAAGCTACTGCACAATCTCTTCTACTGAAGAAATCACCTATGAATGGAGTCGTATCTGGAATCGGCGATGGTCAAACAACTACCAAAAGTATGGTTTCCTTTACCATAGAGTCTTTACAAGATTCTGAATTTTCTTTTCCAATCGAGGCATTTGTATTAAAGAAACTGACATCAAACTTACCATCTAGAAGCACGTCGATATCAAATTGGCCTGAAATAAATCACTTACCTTTGGCTGATCCGTCGTTCGGGATACCTGGAAAAATAGACATTATTTTAGGAGTTGAAGTATACGGCGAAATCTTGTTAGAAGGTCTTCTGAAGCATCCTGAGTTGAGTGGTCCATGTGCTCAAAACACTAAGCTGGGCTGGATCGTATCTGGAAAAATAAAAGATCAATTAAATACACAGATAAATCAAAATGTTATAAGCATGCACATAAAAATAAAAGAAGATCAGTTACTTAAACAGTTTTGGGAAATAGAGAGAGAACCGGATAGTATAGAAAAGAGGTTAACAAAGATGGAGATGAGATGTGAGGAAATCTACGAGGAAACTACTACTAGAAACAGTGAAGGGCGATATGTTGTCAGGTTACCTTTTAAGAGTTCCAATCCCGAGTGTTTATATGGTCAGTCACGAGAAATAGCCCTGAAGAGATTCAAAACACTAGAAAATAAATTACATAAAAATAAAAAACTATATGAAGAGTATAAAAATGTAATAGAAGATTATATACAACAGAAACATATGAGTCAAATAACAGATGAGAGCCAGCTAAAAGATCCTTACGTCGTTTATTTACCTCATCACGCTGTAGTCAGAAACGATAAAGAAACGACTAAAGTAAGAGTTGTGTTTGATGCGTCAAGTAAAGGCGCTAATAACGTGTCACTCAATGACAATTTACTTGTCGGTCCAAAACTCCAACAGGACCTAAGACATATTTTGATGAGATGGAGGCGACACGAAATCTGTATTGTGGCGGACCTGGTGAAGATGTACCGCCAAATTTGTGTAGACAAAAGAGACACGGATTTCCAGCGAATTCTATGGAGATCTCAACAGCATGAGCCTATAAAGCATTACAAACTATCGAGACTTACCTTTGGAACGTCATGTGCACCGTATCTCGCCGTCAAATCTCTGCAACAATTAGCCAAAGATGAGCAAAAGAAGTATCCACTTGCAGCGCACATTACTCTGCAAGATTATTACATGGACGATCTACTTACCGGATGCGATACTACCGAGCAGGCTATTGAGATCTACGAGCAAATGAGTAAATTGATGAGAGAGGGTGGCTTTGATCTACAAAAATGGTGTACTAACAATAGGGTATTGAAAGAGCATATCGAAGTGGAGAGTCAGAGATCTGATCAGTCGGTAATCTTCAAATCTGGTGATAGTATCAAAGTGCTGGGTATTTCCTGGAATAAAACTAGAGATCAATTTGAGTACAAATTTAACTTACCTGACAGCGAAGACACGAAAAAGGACATAACAAAGAGGATGGTACTTTCAGAGATAGCTCGACTCTACGATCCGATGGGCTGGATAGCGCCAAAGATAATAACAGCTAAAATATTCATCCAGAAACTATGGAAGTCGAAGTTATCTTGGGATGAGAAACTTTCCCCGCTTCTACTACTGGAATGGCAAAGTTTCAAAACAGACTTGCAGAACATACAGAGCATCACTATACCAAGATGGTTAAAAACAAAGAGAGACGATTACGTGGAGTTACATGTATTTGCCGATGCATCCCAAGCGGCCTATGCGGCAGCGGTTTATCTGAAATTAAAGAGTGGTGAGTGTAATGCTGTGGTTAATCTGATAACAGCAAAAACTAAGGTAGCGCCCGTAGAAAAGGAAATTTCCATTCCGCGCATGGAATTGTGTGCAGCTTTACTCGCTACGAGACTGGTTTACGAGGTGTCGCAAATCATGAATATACCTAAATGTAACATATATGCATGGTCAGATAGTACGGTGGTTTTAGCATGGTTAGCAGGAGAACCTAGTCGATGGACGACTTTTGTGTCTAACAGAATATCCGAGATACTTACCATGCTAGATCCATTTCAGTGGAGGCATGTCTGTACAGATCAAAATCCAGCTGATGCAGGATCAAGAGGAATGACCGTTCGAGAATTAGCTAATTATGACTTATGGTGGCATGGTCCAAACTGGTTAAAAAAAGATGAATACAAAAAGAGATTTGAGACTTTTGAAACAACGGAAGAGACGAGAAAAGTGAAAGCTTTAACTACGACTTTAAAGGTAAAAGAAGAATTTATTTGGACAAGGTTTTCGAGTCTACCCAAAATGTTGAGAGTGCTGGCATACTGCAGGAAGTTTATTAATCTGAAGTTGCCTAAAGAGCAGCGAAATACTTTGAGTAAAATTGTTAACAGAGAAGAAACCAATAAAATACTACAATTTTGTATAAAAGAGACACAGAAGGTGTATTTTGAAGAGGAAGTTAATCGTTTGAGATCATGCCAGGGTGTTTCAAAGAAAAGCCAGCTTCACACCCTTCTTCCGATTCTAGATGAGAATGGGATTTTAAGAGTAGGAGGCCGAATTCATGAGGCTCAAGTAGAGTATGACAAGCGTCATCCTGTAATTTTACCTAGTGACAGTCACCTCACTAGGTTAATAATACTAGACGCTCACCTCAAAACACTCCACGGCGCACCGCAACTAATGTTGAACTTTCTACGATCAAGATACTGGATCATTCGAGCTCGAGATATGGTTAAGAAATGTTATAGAAATTGCATTACTTGTGTGAGATACTCAGAGCAGAATAATAATCAGCTGATGGGTAGGCTTCCAGAAGCTAGACTAAAGCCAACAAGAGCTTTTAAAATTTCTGGAGTGGACTATACTGGTCACATTAATATCAAGTTTTCGCCAGGGCGTGGAGCCAAGTGTTACAAGGGATATATCTGCCTTTTTATATGTCTCTTTTCTAAAGCGATTCACCTTGAAGCCGTATCCGATCTGACCGCCAAGGGTTTCATAGCCGCCTTTCGAAGGTTTGTATCGAGGAGAGGCCATTGTCAGATCTTATACTCAGACAATGGTACTAATTTTATCGGCGCAGACAAAGAGTTACGAGAGATGTTCAACCGTTCAGAATCACAGTTGCCGGAAGAACTTCGACATCTGCTTGCAAGCGAAGGAACTACGTGGAAGTTCATCCCACCACAGGCTCCAAACTTCGGAGGCTTATGGGAAGCGGGTGTTCGTTCTGCGAAAAAACATCTAAAGAAAATTATTGGAGACACATCCCTTACTTTCGAGGAGCTTACAACTATTTTGACGCAAACCGAAGCGTGTTTGAACTCAAGACCGCTTTCGTACCTGAGTGACAATCCGGACGATCCTATGCCATTAACCCCAGGGCATTTCCTGATCGGTGAACCTCTGCTTGTAGTGCCGGATGAGACTTTTGAGGAGAACATGGTTTCAGATTTGAGGAGATGGCGGTATTGTCAGAGATTGATGATTGACTTCTGGAGGAAATGGTCCAACGAATATTTGGTCACCCTGAACCAAAGGTACAAGTGGACCACTAAAAAATCTGAGCCAGAAGTAGATGATATCGTCATAATCAGAGACAAGAATCTTCCCCCCGCCAAGTGGTGGTTGGGCAGAATTATTGAGAAGCACAGCGGAAAGGATAATCTTACGCGAGTAGTATCCATTAGAACAAAAAATGGTATTTGTAAAAGGCCGTGTAATAAACTATGTTTACTGCCTAAAGCAACTGATTAATTAGTTAAATTTTTTTTGTTTCAATATTACTTTGGTTTAGTTTTATGTTGAGTCAAGCTTAGAGCCATCTTTATTAGTTTTATTTGAGTGAGATATCTTTGTTTTAAAATTATGACAACTTTTAATATACTGCCACGGTGGGCGGTTTACTTACTGTAAATTTACATGAATTGTTACATTTTATATAGCTATTAGCATTTTTTATTTTATTTTTTTTAACACTTAGCACTGTATAACTTCTTTTCTTAAAGGACTACGTCCTTTGGTGGGCGGAATGTCCAAACAACAATAATATACTCCGTTAAATGCGATAGATTTCATTAAGTTGTTAATAGATGGCGCTGATTACTTTCTGAATCGCGGTGATAGTGTTGTTATATAATTATTAATAGTAAAATGAGGAGTTTTCAATAAATTGAGTTTTACCAGTACAGAGTGTGTTTACTTTAATTGTGAGTAGTGGAGTGATTCTAAACAGTCACGGTGTGAGTTTCGTAGTGACAGACGATTGCTTGTGTGTGCGAACTTGAGTACGCACACATAGCGCAGGTTTCCCCCCGCAAAAAATGACAGATTGTTTGGTATCGGTAACGAACGCTATGGCTACTCCCCTCCGGTTCGCCGGTGGCCCGTGTTGCTCTATGGTGCTGAAGCATAAATACAAATGTCAGCTTAAATCCAGTTGAGATAAATAGTGTATTTCTCGAATATTTTTATTGTCATCACGTTTAAGTGTAAACTTTTATTACTAATCATAACGTACGCTTTTAAAGAATATGCTAATTCTGTAATGTCTCTGTCTTACACAGCAACTATAACACTATCGTCACTATTTCTTTAGCCCTTTGTTATTTAGTTCCGAGTAGCAACAGCATCAGCAGCATTTTTGCAGCTTCATTTGACGAAGGATATTTTCTATACAGTCGGCCTAGCATGACCGCCACGAGATATGTCGCGGACGAGAGAAGACAAACTAATATGTAAGATATTGAGATATATTATATCTCAACATCGACAATTTTGATAGAAAAGATCTCGATCGACAAATATATCTATTTCTGATATTAAAAGTCGTGTTTTAAGTGTAATTGTCATGTTAGACCCGACAGAAATAGAGCGATAATCGATTAAAACACGAGAAAATGGTCGACAAAATTTTGTCGCGGTTGTCATGCTAGGCCGGCTGTACTAGCTTACATGTCGCGCAGACTATTGAATGACTTCAAAATCCACGTCAGTGTTAGACATTTAAGCATTTTGCACTCACGTTGTTAAACCTTTCAATGTATCTCTTGGCACTAACGTGTCTTAGTGATTGAGATTGAAGATTACGTAATAAACTGAAAATTACCTGGCTGAGTCGGTTAAGGTGTGAATATCGGTCCTCGGATTAACTAGTTAATAGCCTTCAGACTATCGACTCACAAGACAAAGTAAATATAATAAAAGTATAGTACGTGCTCTCTAATCGGGATATCACCTTAATCTAATAATACACAGATTATGTTTATAGAGTAACGTGAATCTCAAACCATTACTTTTATCTTCCGCATTCTAAGGGTCGTATTATGTAAATCACACTGGTACCTCGCGAGATACGACCTTCCTTTCATCTCGCTGGTCGTGGACCAGTGGTTATGCATCTCGTTTTTAACACATGTGTTCATTTACTAATTGCAAGTGAGCAATTCCATTGTAGAATCTTATTAATTATTTTATATTGTGTAGTATATATTATCTAGTTCATAAAATGTACGCTTAGCTTTAAGTATCTATATCCAATAATTGTAGCCAAATAAATCAGTATTAAACCAACACTCGTGTGCATCATTTGTCTCGTCCTTATATGGCGACCCTGCCATGCCTTGCGCGGACGCATTGGTAACGCGAGAACCGGGATGATAAATAATTAAATATGTGTAATTCGAAGGTGGAAAAGGAGGACATTTTTATTAACCAAAATGCGGCTGCGGAAAATACAGCATCATTGGCAGATCTACAATTCCATGCTTCAAAAACTAATATAATGTTATTAGTAATATTATTGTGCATCGCCGTATTTGTGATTTTTTTAATTTGGCGTGTATATAGAAAAATGCACCACCGATGGGTACAACAGGGAATTCACGAATATATTCTTCGGGGTTCCTTTAGACGGCAGCGGCCCACTTTGCCGTCTACTACAGCTGTTGGAAATGAAGATCAGATATAAGTTGGTAAAAAACACAGTGATAAAAAAAAAATTATATAAAGTGTTCGTATAAAAGATTGAAAAGTGTTCGGTAACTAGTGTCGCGACGCGCGCAACCCGACTCCGGAATGTACAGAGTGTCCTTATATGGATCGAGTGATTGAGTGGACTTTGGAACATAAAAACATTTACCATGCATAAGTTATATTTTAATATTGTATTATTCGTCTTTCTTATTGGTTATTGTTAATTATTATGAATTTTAAAGACATATATGTTTTCCTAAATATACTTAATGGCGGATGAATTAGAAACATTGTGTAAAGAATTAAACCACATTAAAGAGTATTTAAGAAAAATTGGACCTGAACGCAGAAAAGGAAATATATACATTGTAAAATTAAGCGAGGCAAATCTGTTATACAATAGGTATTTTTCTTTAAATTTATATTTACAAAAGGAAATAAGCTCGGGTAATATTAGTTTGAGTGATAGTGAGATAATAGTTGAACTTAAACAAAAATTTGTTTCGATATATAACGATATTGTTCAATATTCTCCGAGCAGTTCTGAGAAAACTGACAGTTCAAATACTTTACATCAGGTAATTTCAACATCAAATATGGATAAATTTGACTTAAAAGTTGCGTTGAGTTTGTTACCATCTATGAATGATGAAGAATCATTGACTAAACAATTAATTGATTCTATAGAGTATTATGAAACCACCCTTAGCACTGATTCTAAACCCCAATTAATAAATTTTGTTCTAAAAAACCGATTATCACAAATGGCTAAATTGAAATTACAACCTAGCTATTCTAGTATTTCAGAATTAATTATTGACATGAAAAAGGAACTATTGCCTATAAAATCGGCAACTGCAATTCAATCACGGTTGCTGAGCATAAAACAGAACGAGCTCACCATCGAGGAATACGGTAAGCAAATTACAGAAATGTTTGTTGACTTGACTATCTCACAAGCAGACAATAACCCAGAAACTTACAAAGTTCTTAAGCCCCTTAATGAAAAGCTAGCAATAAAACGTTTCGCTGATGGTTTACGGAATCGTAGAACCGGAACTATTATTACAGCGCGTAATGTTAACTATTTGAAAGATGCCATACAAACAGCACTAGAGGAAGAGGTTTCAAACACTAATAATTCCCATGTAATGACCATTAATCAAAATAATTCCCGTTTCCGGAATTCCAGGCGTAATAATTATCGTGGTCAATATCGTACGTCATATGGAGCCCACCCACGACGCGGCGGCGGAGCAAGCAGAGCCCCACAGCAACAACAACCAACGTGGCGTAGCAACCACAGGGGTAGGCTATCTCGTGGAACATTCCGCGTATATCGGAACAGAGGTATGAGAAATAATACAAACCAAAATTATGTTAATGTCATTGGTCAAAATAATTCCGAGAGCCAACCCACCCCGGATAATATTCAGTTTTTTCGTACCTAAAGATCATATTTTTTCATGTAATAATAATTCTCGTTTAGTAGAATTCACTTTTAATAATTGTTGTACTTTGCACTGGTTAATTGACACCGGCGCATCAATTTCTGCTCTAGAATATAAACATGTTTATACTTACAACATTCCATTCCATAAGGAGAAATGCGTGTTTGACGGAATTGGTGGCAGTGTTGAAGCAATTGGATATGTGTTTCTTAATTTGGAAGTCCCTCAGGGATCATTTAAACATAAATTCTTTGTATTTGATACTCTACCTATTAAAGCTACTGCTATAATTGGTGATGATTTTTGCGAAAAGTTTTCTGCAATAATTGATTATGAGAATAATTGCTTTTCGTTGATTAACGTCACTGCTGGAAGTGAACGTATTTACTTACCGACGTTTAGCAATACTAATAATGATTTTTTACATATTCCATCACGAACGGAATCTATACATTTTATTAAGACAAGTTTGAAAGATGATTGTGTGGTATGTTCGAAAGAGATATCGGAAGGTGTTTACATGGCAAGTACATTAGTGACACCAGTTAGAGGAAAAATACCTATTCGAATAATAAATACAACTGACAGAGATTTTTATTTGAGTGATGTTAGCCCTAACATTAATGTAGCGAGTGACTACTATGTATGCATGTTTAATAAGTCGAACAAAAATGCAGAACGCGTAAGGAAATTATTTTCTATTTTAAAATTACACGAGTACCTAAACAAAGAAGAACAGATTTCAATTGAAAACATATGTGCTAAATATTGTGATATATTTAATTTACCGGGAGACAGTTTAACTACGACGGATATTTATAAGCATAAAATTACTCTAAAGCCTAACGTGAAACCAGTTTATGTAAAACCCTATAGATTACCCTATTCACAAAATACTGAAATTAAAAATCAATTAGATAGTATGTTAAAGGAGGGAATCATTGAGCCTTGTAAGAGTGAATGGTCAAGCCCTATACTTTTAGTACCTAAAAAATCAGAAAATAATAACAAGAAATGGAGATTAGTAATAGACTATCGTAAATTAAATAATTCAATAGTAGATGATAAATTTCCTTTGCCAAATATCACAGAAATACTTGATTCTCTTTCGGGTTGTATTTACTATACACATTTAGATTTAAGTCAAGGATTTTATAATGTGGAATTAGAACCAGAAAGTCGTAAGTACACAGCATTTTGTTCTGGCCAATACCAGATGACCAGAATGCCTATGGGTCTCAAAACTAGTCCAAACTCATTCTCTAGGATGATGAATTTAGCGATGGCAGGCTTAACCTATGAAAAATGCTTTATTTACCTAGATGACGTAATAATTTTTGGTAGAAATCTCGTTGACCATAATAAAAATTTGACTGAAGTGTTTGAAAGGTTGAAAAAAGTAAATTTGAAATTAAATCCTGATAAATGTACATTTTTAAAGAAGGAATTATTGTATTTGGGTCATGTAGTATCTGGTGATGGTGTTTTACCGGATCCTGAAAAAATTAGAGTTTTAGAAAATTATCCTATTCCTACTAGTACAGATGAGGTGAAACGCTTTGTAGCCTTTGCAAACTTTTATCGTAAATTTATTCCTAATTTTGCAGAGAAAGCCTTTCATTTAAATAGATTGTGTCGTAAAAATGTACAATTCCATTGGAATGATGAATGCCAATGTTCATTTGATTCTTTAAAGCAAAGTATGACGTCCCCCCCATTACTTCAGTATCCAGATTTTTCTGAAAATAATCAATTTGTACTTCAAACTGATGCTTCTGGTTATGCTATTGGAACTGTATTATCCAATAAAAACGGTAAGCCTATAGCATATGCCAGCCGAACGCTAAATAAAGCAGAAAAGAACTACCCGACCATTGAAAAAGAGTTATTAGCGATCGTATGGGCTGTTAAATATTTCAGACCTTACCTATACGGCCGTTCTTTTAAAATTTACACAGACCACAAACCCCTTGTTTATCTTTTCAATATGAGAGATCCTTCAAGTAGGTTAATAAAATTCAGACTTGCACTGGAAGAGTATGACTATGTAGTAGAGTATGTGAGAGGAAGTGAAAACGCTGTGGCAGATGCTTTATCTAGAATACGCATAACATCGAAAGATTTGAAAGATATGAGTGAGTGTAGTGTAAATGTTATAACGAGAGCTCAGAAAAAAAGGATGGAAGAGAGATGTAGTGTGACAGAGAGTGACGGTGATTCTTTGGTTGATAATGTGAATACCGACGATTGGCTTGATCACCCAAGAGTCGTAGAGGTACATAGCAAACCAAAGATATCAATAGAATTACGATTTATAGACAAAAATGACTTAGATAAATTAAGGAAAAACAATGAAATCGCATGCGAATCTAGAACGTTTGTTTATGTTTTAAAGAAAATGACTATTTATATAAATCCAGCTATTCGATCACAACTATCGCGAGACGAATTTGTGAGGGAGCTGTCTGATTTTTGTAAGAAAATAAATATAAACGAAGTATACTTCATAAAATGTAAAGAAAATAATAATTTTATAGAGCAAGTTATAAATGAAATTAAAAATATTAAGGACTGGTCCGGACCAAGAATTATTATTTTAAAAGAAATTAAAAGAATTAATAATAAAGATGACCAAAGAGTAATATTAAATGATTTTCATCTCCTCCCCACTAGTGGCCACGCGGGAATTAAGAGGATGTTAAATAACATTAAAAAATATTACTTTTGGCCAGGTATTGAGCGAGACATAACAGCATTTGTAAGACGTTGTGACAAATGTCAGAAACAGAAGCATTCTAATGCAATTAGGGAACCTATGACTGTCACGTCGACAGCTCAAAGTCCCTTTGAAAAAATTTTTTTAGACATAATAGGACCTCTAGATAGAGATAACAATAATTATTCATATATATTAAGTCTACAGTGTGAACTATCTAAATATGTAGAGGCTTATCCGTTAGTTTCTAAGACTTCTGTTGAAGTAGCACAGGCTTTCGTGAACAATTTCATTCTTCGGCATGGAATACCGAAGGAGATAGCAACAGATCGAGGTACAGAGTTTATGTCTACAGTAATGAAAGAGGTATGTTCTTTGTTTAAAATTAATAAATTAAATTCTACAGCTTATCATCACGAAAGTATTGGCGCTCTTGAAAATTCACATAAAAACTTAGGAGCATTTTTACGTATACAGACTGACAATCATCCGGATAATTGGAGTACTTGGCTTCCGTTTTGGTGCTTTTCATATAATACTTCTGTTCATCGTAAAACCAAATATACCCCATTCGAGTTAGTTTATGGTAAGAAATGTAATTTACCCAGTAATTTAAATAAAAGCGTAGAACCCCTCTATAATTATGAAAATTATCCGTTAGAATTAAAATATCGATTGCAAACTTCTCAAAAAGAAGCAAGAGAAAATTTAATAAATAGCAAAATAAGTAGAAAATCTAAATATGATTCTAAAATAAATCCTATAACTTATAAAGTTAATGATTTAATTTTAGTCAAAGAAGAAACTGGAAATAAACTCACTGCAATTTACTCTGGTCCATATTTAGTAATTAAAGATTGCTCACCAAATGTTGAAATATTAAAAGATGGTAAAAGTGATATTGTTCACAAAAATCGAACAAAATTATATTATCCGTAAAATTAATTTATAGCGTATTTTTCGTTAATAAATTGTTATCATTAAGGAATTTCAAATGTATTAAGAATATAGTTTTGTTAATGAATAGAAATTTTATGTATTTTTTTTCCTTTACTAATACATACTCGTATATTATTATGTATGAACTTAAATTGTCTTAGTTTAATGCCATGTCGTATTTACATAACTTTTTATTTTTTAATAATTAATTATTATTTCTATACACTTTATCATTATTTACATGTTATACATTAAGAATTTGTTATACTTTAATAATAGGTATATTATGAACATTTGTTTATTGATAAATGTACGTGTTAAAAAAAAAGAAATATTATATACATTTTTTTTTTTTTCTGTGAGAAGGAAGGTGTAGTATATATTATCTAGTTCATAAAATGTACGCTTAGCTTTAAGTATCTATATCCAATAATTGTAGCCAAATAAATCAGTATTAAACCAACACTCGTGTGCATCATTTGTCTCGTCCTTATAATTGAGATGAATAGATGTTATGTAAGTACCGCTTTAAAATGTCTAAAGTACTTAAAGAAAACGGAGGTATCTCTCATGTGCTTCATATGTTTTCATTTTTCCAAATAAAATTTAAAAATAAAACGTAAACACGCGACCGTCCCAGACCTTCATAAAGATAAGTATGAAATATAAAACCTAACACCAACATTGTCTAGATGTATGTAGCCGATAGTGACCACGCCACCGGCCGGACAATAATGCAAGCCGGCAATTAAGATGTAGATAGTCCCCGGACCTTGTTAAAATTTTTAATAACCCCTCTCATTAATCATTCCTTACCGAAATGGCCAGTGTAGATATAATTCGTGAATTATTACATTTTTTTAATTAAAAAGTTATGTGAGCTAGGAGTTGTAAGTTCGTTAGTGGTTAAAAATAAGTGTAGGTATCATGAGTTAGTTCAAACCATTGACATATAAATGGTTCAAACTTAGAAAAAGGAATATAAGTATCAAATAACTGCACTTAAGAATTTTTGCGGGTTTCGAACTAGTACTATATTTCTTAAGCTAAAGCGGCAATCGTGTAGTCAAAAAACAAGATATGACATTAAAAATTTCAAGGAAAATAAGTGAATTTTGAGGTGAGAGGTGTAAAGGCAAGAGGACACGGAATAGCCATTATCCTTTTTGCGAAACTCGACACTGTTCCTGAGACGCCCTCCGTCACGGATACACCGACGTCCGTACTCAACTAGCAGCACGGTATAATATACGACATGTACAATGTACATAGCCACTATTGAAGGTTCAAATATAAAATTCTAGTCCTTTGGTTATAGCTAGGGTCATGGAAAATATGTATGAATATGTTGTGTATATTGGAGACGTATTCACGGGATTTATTTATGTGCAAAGTGTAGTCAAGCAAGTCCATAGCAGGTTTGAATTAAATTTAAATGTATAAAGCAATATATAAATGGTTACTGGCCCTTGTATAAAATAATAAATATACTCTAAAATGTAAAAACCTAAATATGTTATAATTATATTATAGATTTGATTATATATAAATCAAGGATAAAAAATAATAATACAGTGGTTTAATTTTAGTATGTGAATCTCTAGAACCTCTAGTAACCCAAAATAAAACAAACGAACAAAGGAGAACAAAATTTGCAGGCTGTTTCATGGTCCTTCGAGCCGGGTCATGAAACGGCCTACTAGAGGTTCTCCCGAAAAACGATAAAATTATTTTTATTTTATTGTTTAGTTCTACTAGATGATAAGATGTGTGCTGATTTGATTTTAAAATTTGTTTCCTCTATAGATAAGAAATTTTTTATCAAAGATGTTTTCACGGTTTAGCCACTGAAAACGTAAGTTATAGTAATATTGAAAAGATTTATGTACATGTTCCGCAATTTCACATAGGAATATTTCGTCACCTCACGCTCGCCAGGAATACTGCGCTCCCAGGAAATCGTCAATTTTGCCGATAACACAACATGACAAAATACCGCGCGACACTACACCAATAGAAAAACAACCTTATTGCATGGGGGTAAGGTTGGGTATTGGGCAACAGCGGGGTAAGTATAACGCCTCCACCTCATTGGCCCCCAGTGCCCGGAGCAGGCTTTATTAGCATTCGAACAGACTTCATTATTATGGTAACATTCTGAGCCGCGAAGCGACTCATGAATCGACTTTGGGAACTTACACGCCAAGTGCACTTGTCTTAAGGCTACAGCTTGAAGAATGGCTTCGTAGTGTAATATAGTTATATACTATAATACTAAGTTACAGTTAGTTAGAGATCCAGCTTTGAACAACATTAAGTTTATACTATATATATATATATATATGTCTGACACTTAAAACTTTATTGGAATGCGACTGAACGCTGATTATTCTTTATTGTTTGTAAGTAATGAAGCTAAAAAAAACTAAATTAAAAAATAAAGAGAATTAATAAAAAAAATATTTTCAATACTCATTGCTTGTTATCGAGGTTTTTTCGTTATAATGAATTATATATTGCCTATGGTGAAATAAGTTTTATTTAACCATTTTTAATATTATTTACATAAAAAACCACTAAAGTCAACAATGTGTCTAACGATAACTCGAACTAAGTTGAAATAAATCCGCGACGCGGCAAGGGCATATACATATGTAATAGCGTTTATATTTGGCTACAAACAAAATAGAAAATACCCTAAATCCTAGTTAAAAGTTTAGAAATGATATATCATTCGAAACACAATTTATAGCCGCTAAAACACAGCCACTGTTGTTGACTCCGGTTAAAATATTTCGTTGGAGCGCCGCCAAGCAAACACCTCTATAAAACAATTTCATTTTCGCCGATGATTTATATAATTTATTGGTTAACTTTTTATTAATAATTTTCTTAACTTCTTGTGTTTGTACCTGTTTTTATGAAAAGAAAAGTTCAAAGTCAGACCTTACTACTTCTATACTATAGATAATTATTTCTAGAGGCGAAGTATTATCGACACGACACAATTAGCCATTTCCTATCATCATCAGTTTAATTAGATGCGAATTTGTCATTAGCTCCGGAGTCCTTACTGTGAGGCATATTCATCTCTAATAATGTAATATGTCTTACCGACAGGGGTGATGTGACATATTACTCGTACTTGTGAAGTGCCCTTTATGCGTGGGAATGATGTCATATCAAATTTCAGTCTGCTTCTAGAGAAGTACAGGTATCCTATAAAGGCATATGAAACTAATCTATTTACTACAAGTAAACTGAATTGAAGGATGACATTATTAATTAAATGACTGTATACTCTAACACAAATACAAAATAATACGAACTTTAAGAACTTTTCAGAAAGGATTTATTAAAACATTTGCCAAGTACACTGTAAGTAGGTAATATATTAAGTTGTGATATATTTATTTGTATTATGTTAATAACAGCTCAACAAAATATAATATATATATATATATATATATATATTATGACAGTTGCTATTAAATCTACATATTCATACATACGTTTGTACGCAGTGATTTACATAAAAATAGAATAATTTATTTCAAAATTTCCGCTAAATGTCAGTATCAGTGCGAGGCTGATAAGCGGAGTGTGTGAAGTCATGCGAGCTTCCGTGCCGACGCTCGTACTGACAGAACCTTCGTATCAACTTTTTGTCATTACCACCCGCCCTACGCCCGCCCTAGACACCTTACCTATTTTATAGCTAGGGCTGGGCATAGAGTTGAATTAAGTTTTACTTTTAAAGATGACTTGGTCAAAAATGGTCAGGTTGGTTTTTTTGGAGATAAAAATATTAATAATTCCCTCAATACGTATTACAATAATTTATAAAAAAACATTCATGCAAAAAATCTCTGAAAAGTAATCTCTTCAATCGTAAAGAGTATCGAAAACAACTCGACCTTAGCACATTATTCTGAACACATTAAGTATTATTCTTCCACATTTTTGTGTCGGCATCTCGCGTCGAATGTACTTCTAAAAACTTTTAATAATAATCATTATTTATGTGTAAGTCGTATCGAGTACTCAGTTTGTTGACCTTGAAGATGAACTCAAGCACAAAAGACAAATGTAATGTGAAATGAAGCAATTGTTCATACATAATACCGTATAATTCAGTTAGAGCGCCGAAAGCAGTTGAAAGCGGTTGAAACTCGCAAGAGAACTATCATCTCGCGCAGACTATGAATAATTCATGGTCGATATTAAATCAGCTCCGCTTAATTACACTTACACATGAATTAATGATGTTATATTACTGCTGTGCGTGTGTGTTATTATTGTTATAAAATGTAAATGTAGATCGCTTGTACACGAGTGTTGTGTCTGGCCGACCGACCTTAATTCGTAGCCCTATGTGATAAAGTTTACAAATTTGCATTTTTGTGATATTTTTTGTGTAGGAAACTGCTAACCATCTGCAATCACGTAAAATACCAAATCGTTTTTGTTGTAGAGGATTATTCTACTCTACATGTCCAGTTTGAACTTTTTAACGAGATAAAATACTAAATGAACAAACTTTGTACGAATAAAAACGGGATTTATTATTTTTCACATTAAAAGGGACAGGCGGCTCACCAGATATTAAACGATTGCACATCACATCAAACATCAACATAACATCCGTAACATTAGAGGCCTTAACGGTGCGTTGCCGGCCTTTAAGGTATGAATGATGTTGTATCGGTTCGGAAAAACTGCTCCACAGAGTGATAGTGTGTACAAAAGTAGCGCAAAAAGTGCCTTAGTGAGATATATAAGAGATTGGAATTTGAGTTTATAGGTATAGAATAGTACCTAGATCTTTGAATTTCAGAAAATAATAGGAGAATTAAAACTTAATTAGAGCGAATTAAAATCAGATTATATTGAATTTATGAAAGAGTTGTTTGTGTTAATACAGAAATTATTTACCAAAGCAAGTACTGGAGTTGCGTTGCGAGGGGAATCCCCGGCGCTGCGCCAACTCGGTCACGGGTGCATTATCATTTGAACAGCCAGAATTGAAAACAGTCGCGCTTTCATGCAGTGCATACAACTTACAGTGAAAAATGTATATCTTAAGTCCATTCTGTCAAAGCCGAATTTTAGCGAATATAATATTTTAATCTCTATATTCTCTATCACTGTGTATAAAACAGATTTATTTCTTATGCTGGTATACAAAATATATGATAACATTTACCTACTATTTCTCTTATATATAGAACCTCTAATATATAATTTATATATGTTTAACAATTACTGTGTTATTATTAGCAATATGATGATATGATATGATGATGAGATGACTGAAACGACTGGATGATTGTGTTTGAACCTTTTGGACTATGTTAATTTGTACTGTACTGAACATTTTGAATTTATATCATAAGTTATACAATATACATTTAAGATTATAATATAAATGAATGTTTTAAAACTTAGTAAAACAATGAAACTGGAGTCTTCTCAGATCTTTAATAACGTTGTTATTATAACTAATATAAGTTATTTAACAATCACTTACATAGTCTATCAATTGTTCAGTCGTTACATTATTATATACTCGTAGCAATGTATAAAGCAATATCGTTCGTGCACACATTACCTTTAAACACTTCCAAGAAGCTTCAAAAGCAAAATTTCAAACAAAAGAGGAGTGACGGGCGTATTCCTCATAAAATATTTTAATCAAGAGTGGAATTACTCGAGTAAATAAAGTCGGAGAGCCGCGCCCTCTGGCGGAGGTGTTTCAGCTTAAGGCGGCTGCGGTACGTTGTAATCACATACTTCAAATTTAACCAACTATTCATACGATGGGAGCTTTACTGGCTTTAAATCTCAGAAGCTTATAAAAAATGATTATTTCTCAGGAAAGTGATTATAGTGATTTTTACTTCTGTTTTCATTTTAAAAAACGAAATAGTAATTGAAACGTACTTGGAGATTGGCCTTCGGGACTCAAAATACAAATGACAAAATACAATGCCAGAGCAACGCGATAACGTTACGTATTAGCGGTACTTCCCCGGGTGAACCCAAGAAGGTGACTGAACAAAAAATATACTAACGTGTGTAATAGCATATATAATAAATATTCGTAGCTGTGCTCGACGGTGAGACATGCGAGTAAGCATTGAATCCGATTGAATTGAAGGCGAGATGGTCGACATAGAACACGTTAAGTGAAACCGAACCGTTTTTCATAACATAATATTTTCATGTCAAAATTTGAGTAATTTTAACGTTGCGTGAACGAAGTGTTCATACTTACATCTGGAGATCGTGGGACTTAGAGAATAACACTACTACATATACTATATTTCGACTATGGGCACGATTCACGATAATCTAAGTGCGTGGTCCTATATATTTTTTATTGTTATAGCTAATTACTTCAAGATGTCATGTGGAACATGGTGTAATGATTACAGCTCTTTACAAACATATTTTAAAACAAAAACATCGCAATTAAAAAGAGTGGAGGAGAGTTTATTGCCAGTCCTTCTCGTTCGTTCTATGCCCTTGATTTGAGAACTGGCAGTAAATGTAAAATTAGAAGCATTTAATTTTTTTATTGACGTTCATATAATTGTACATTGTGTTACCTACATGAATAAATGATTTGATTTGATACCGCGTGTATTTGATAGAGCATCTATCATTTAAATCTATATATTATGTAGTTAAGATAATTTCTATTTTTGATGATTTACACATTGGTGTTTCCTGAGGAGGAACGGAGCTTACCTCTCTTGAGAATAGCATTTTATCTAAACACTATTCGAGTGAAGGAATCAGAATAGGTCTCATGAGTATAACTGGAAATTGGAAAACTTTAAAATTAGATTTTGTGTTCTGTACCGGTTTCTCTGAAATGAATTGGTGTTCAACACTGACGGTATCTCATCGCAGAGAGAGTCCGTGTCGCTATATATACTCGTATAGCGCGGTGTCCATCAATCGCCCTGTCAGCGTGTCACGCGTCACGTCACTATGTCACGTGTCGTCGCGGCTCTGTTGGCGGCTCTTCGTGAACAAATCAAGCGCATTCTCTTACATAGTTTATAGGTAAATACCCTTTTTAAATGATTTTTTTATTAAGACGTCTAATTTTTGGTTTGTTATATTAATACAATGACTGTGAAAATGAATGCATATTATATATTATTATATAAATGAGAGAATAATATTTTGCTAAAATAATAAAAGGTTTTCTTTCTTCTGCATAACTTTACAGTTCTCATAAAAATACAGGTTGTTGGCGTTTGGTAGAACGCCTGCCGTGCGCTCCGACGGGTCGTGGGTTCGAGTCCCGCTGGGACGACAAGTTTATAATTTTCTATAAGCACGATTTCCACACGTCTTGTCACTTCATGTCATGGATTTATTTCTGTGTCTGTTTTTTTTCTAGTATAAGTATTCTGTGACTTGTAATACTTCTACAACATTATTACCTATGTCAAATAAATTACCTTGACAAAGTACAAATTATTTTTGAAAAATATTATTGATCCGTTATTCTTTAAAGATCGACTTATTGCACTATTTATTTTATACAATATAGTAATAAAGTACTTTTGGTGAAAAGACAGTGCTCATCAAATATAAAACGAGTTTTTAAATAATTAGTTATTTATCCTTTGAAAAATGTAAACGCTGCAATCAAGGCGTGAGAAAGTCACACATACAGTAATAAAAAGTACCGCCAGCAAAGTAAACATGAATCACGAAGAATTCATTCGCTTTATTCAATATGTAGAGTGTAGAGGGAAATATCGCAACGCGAGCGAAACGGACCAGAGTGGGAATTGCCAGAAAGGGGTAAAGTGCTCATAATGTATGTACGAAGTTGACTTTTATCTTAATTCAACGTTCAATGTGAACAGTGCCGCGGTCCAGTGACCGGGTCTAACGTGTACATTGTTCAATTTAATAAAGACCTCTCGAATTATTGTTTTAATTAAACTTTGTATGACATTAGTTTTTGAAATCATTCTATTTGTGGCAAGAGGAATTTGGTATTCATAAAAAAAAAAACAAAAAAAGAACATAAATAAGAAATCACAGAAACATCAACTAACAGTACGATTATATTTTCAGTCACATATTATACCGCACCTGCAAGCCCTCTGGTGTTGCGGATGTCTATGGGCGGCGGTGATCACTTACCAACACGTGAGCCGCCTGCCCGTTTGCCCCCTATACTATAAAAAAAATATATTATTAGATAACTAAGTATGTTTTAGCAAAACAGGTTCCGGTCAGAGTGACTTTACGAATCGTTGCATATTACTAACTACATCTAATTCCGGTTTCAAAATCCTTTTATAAAACATTGTATCGTTACCGGAATCCAGCACAGCTTGAGATGAGTGTAACGGTTAATAGCTAGTTACCCCCGTGGGGGGTTTAAGGTGTTTCGCCCTTCATGCAGGGCTCGGAAACTGGTTAATTTACTATCGGAGCTTAACCGAAATAATAAAGGTTCTTGTTAATATTCTTTCGTTTTTGTCATATTTACTGAAAATAATAGTGTGGTAAAATTTGTTTGTATTAAGTTTAAAACTAATACCATGGTATCTCAGTCGGACAGGTATTTTGGAAAATAAAAACTAACCGGTTTCAAGCCCTGCCTTCTGCAAGCTTTCATCGCGATACTGTTTTGTTTTAAATTATTGCATTAGCTATTTTCAACAGTAATGTTCAGTGCGCTTCAGCTTGAGGTTTATATTGCGCAATTAAACTGTTGCAATTGTTGCACCACATGCTCATTTCTGAATCATTTTGTATTTGCTAGAATATTTTGTTTTAGCTATTAAACAACAAAGTGGTACATTTCTGTTGTTCTCAAGTATTACGGAATCTACTATTTACTTATTATACCTAAAGCTTTTGAGCAGATGTAATTAGTGATTTCCCGAGTCCTCTAGTGAGGGTGGGACAAACACATTTCTGTGTTTGTTCCCTCCAATTCGAACATGGAACTTCTGGTTCTAAACACAGCACACATACTACTGAGCTACGGGGGCGGTCAAATGGTAATTAAGTTCAATATAAACATATTATTACATAACAACTTTAAATTTAATATCTAGTATGTTATTCCAACAACCACTAATTTTATAATTGCGAAACTGTGTGTTCATTATGAAGGGTGTTACTGTGCAAGGAAAACGAATTAGGTTTTCGTTATGTTGAGTAATAAAATGGCATGCCTTCGGTGCCGAGCGCCGAGTGTCGACAGCCACGCCCGCCTTATCACTGGCTTGCGGAATACCACCGGAAATAGCTTTACTTTGATATATGTATGGGCCGAGCGAGTGTGTGTGCGCACGCGAGCTGCAACCACGCTGTTGTCCACCGAATTGCTCGATTTAAATGCAATTTCATACAATTTTAACCAATGATCAATTCATTAAAATAATATTTATTTTTTAATTTTTATGATCATGATGGCACCGCTCTGAACGTAATACATTTTATAGAAAAATATTTTATAAAGTAGATGATGCTCAGTCGATGTTATTAAATATACTTTCAAATCATTATTATGTGACACAACAGTAAAACAACATAATAGCAATTCACGCCTATTCGTATCGTCAACCTATTATTTTTTCATTTCAAGTTACAACAGATTTCTAATACAACTGAGACCTTGACGATACAAATACATTTTTGCAAGTCGTTCGTGCTCGGGCCTCGGGATATTTAGCTACAGTTTACAATAACAAACAGCTATAGAAAATAAAAATAAAAAAACATTTGTTTCTTATAAAGGTAAAGGTATATACAGTATCGAAATTACTAGACTTAAAAAGACACTGAATTTAAATAGAGGCAATCATGAAGCAACTGAAGGGTTTAAAGTAGAAAATGAAACAGAAAATAGTCTAATTTAAATAAAATACTTTAGACAGGAGAGACCTGTCTCCCCGCGACCACGGTTGCTGAAAAGCATCCGAAATGTCGGGATAAATAATTTAAACAATATAAATAATAAATCGCGTTTCAATCCGGTATACAATATTTTATTTTAATATGTGATACTCGCGTATAATAAAAGACAATATTAAATTCCAAAATAATAATAAAAAACAAATGTTTTTTTTTAATAAAATATCCTTTCGACTGAATTCAATTCATATAAACGGCCTTAAGCACTGTCTTTGAAATAATATTATAGTGTTCACTTCAAATAATGAAAATATAAAAGGAATTGCAAATATAAATAATTTTCTATTTAGATTCCAGTATAATAAAAAGTACACAGAATATATCTGTGGATCCGGGCTTCAACCTGTAACACCTTATATTTGATACAAGTTCATTTGAGGTCTATACAGCGCCGCGTCGAGAGGAAGTAGCGTCAATAGAGTTGTTAAGAGACCGGATCTTCGCTGGATCATACAATGTGCTCTTTATACCTACTTCGGAAAATGATTGGACATAAAAAGGCACAGTAGGTACTCAACGTAATTCTTTAATCAAACGAAAAAACTTTCATTTGTAGGTATTTTATTTGGGTTGTAACGAGTAGGCCAATCAATCTCCACTTCCCTTATCATTAATTATCTATTACAACTTAATTTATTTTACTTAACAGCTCAAAATTGCCTTAACCGCTCGAAAGCGACTTAATAGCTCGAAAGCGACTGAACAGCTCGCGCAACAATGCAACACAGACGTTTTTAATTATAAAATATCGTTGATTTGTTATCATAAGACTAATTCCGAGACTCTTTCTCCCGAGACATTTTGTTTCGGCGTAGAATTTTAAAAACCTCACGATTCTCTCCCTCCCTCGAACAACATAACTCGTTAAGCCAAATAAGGAAAGCAGCAGTAAATTGTATTTATTCGGCGACGCTTGTTAGTGGATTCTTTCTCGTTTCAAATTTTTCTCTGACTAATGAAGGCGTCTTTGTTGCGTCTGCCGAGGTCACAAGAACTCTTGTCGGAACTTGCTGAGATCTATTTCTTTATTAATACATAGATTTTTCTAATTTTCTAAGATTAGACGGCAAACGTCACTGTACACTGTAGTGCATGCAGATATTGCCGCTCAGAGGCAACAGCGATAACAGAATACTTCACAGAAATGTTTGACGACGCGAAACTTTGAAAACTTGATATTAATTGATAAATAATTAATTTGTCTGTAATTAACTAACTAAATTAAGATATAATATATGTTTATGTTCCTTTGTTGAAGACTCTATTAAATAAATAAATAACAAGTTTACATTGTTTAGTCGCTAGCTATATTTATCGAGTAAGCGTCAATCATTTCATGCATGCATTTGATGCATTTGAACGCGCTAATCTCAGGAAGTACTGGTTCAAATTGAAAATTTTTTTTGTGTTGGATAGTGCAATTATCGAGGAATGCTTTAGGTTATATAACATCACGCTGCAAAAACGGGGAAAATTATGCATATAATTTCCGTTGCGTGCGCTGCGTAAACGGTTCAAGTAACTCGAAAAATATGTATAAAGAATTATACCTCTTTAAATGATCTAAAAAAATGTCCACGACATTATATATCTATCTTTTAAGATTGACTCATTATAACCTTTTTTATGGTGATCAAATTTGGTCGAAAATGACAGAAATTGACGCGGACGAAGTCGCGGGCAACAGCTAGTAAATTATAAACTGGAACATTAATACATTAGTCACATTCCATGCAAAGGCCTATGTAATTTTTTTCTTTAGTAGTATTCTTTCATCCACTTAAGTAGTACGCAAAGTACTTCTTGTCTTAAATAGATTATATAAAACTTCCAAAGATGTACAACTAATCTCAATACTGAGGTTATCATAAAAGCTGTAACACGAAGTCCGATCGGCCAATCTCCAGGCTTCAATATTCGATTTCACCCAAGTAATTGAAATGTGTCGATAGAAAATTTGAAGGCGATTATGTCCCGTATAATACGATTAAGAATCGGTAACCCCAAATCCTAATATAATCCTATAACAGAATGTAATTGTGAGGGGCTGAAGGGCAAGGGTTCGCGATCGTGACTAACATTTTGCCGCAGCGTGGGACAAATCCGCCATCTTACGTTTTTTCCAATGAAATGGAATGGATACTGTTGTGCCTTAGGTTTCTCTCTGTCTTATGAATCTTTAAAGAGGCTCGCTCTCATTTACAGAAGTATATACATACGGACACAAAAATGTATTTTATATTTTAAAGAAACATAGATAGATTGAGAAAAGCGTTTGAAACTGATGGATGTCGATCAAATATTAATAATAATAATATTAATTTTTGCTGGAAATACTTAATTTTTTTTATATACATATATCTATTTAATGAATTTTTTATGTTTGTCATCTTCACAAAAAGAAATAGTTTATATATCAGAGCTACGTTTAAGAGTCGAAAAGAACAATATCCATTTGCTCTTACTCTTAAAGAGCAACTTTTAATTTTTATTTCTCTTAACTTTCCGAATATATACAAAGTTTTATTTTTACTTCAATAAGTTCTCTTTTGTAGATACTGGAGTCTGAGTAACCTTACAGTTCGCCCTGCCATGTTTATAGCTGTAAAGGTAACGTAATTCTTAGAAGTGAAATGAATTGAACAAAATACAGTGTTGCCAGCGAAATACATAACCGAATAACAAGACAAACTTTAAAGTTTTCATTTAAAGTCTTCGGAATAAGATACGTAGATCTTGCAAGTTGTAAGGATGTCGTCACATTAAATAGAAATAAAATTGCAGCAATGAAAGTCGGATTTAATTTAGTCACAAACAACATGAAGTACAATGTTGTCGATCGACGATCGGATAGTAATGTATTGTTATTTGATAGCTGGTAGCAGCTCGGTGCTTAATTCTAGTCGCTGTTCAATATCGACATGCGCCATAACATTCATTTTAACACGTCCAAATTGTTGTTGAGATCGAGACATAAACGATACTATACTGATAGAGGTATTAGTTCGCATCACTGTCGATCATTAATGAAATAAAATAATGTTAAACGGATTCAAAAAAGATTTCAGATTTCCTCCGCCCTCAGTCCGTTCCAGTTTACAGTGTGCGACCGAAAGTATTATAAGTGGGTGGCGCTGTACGAGCGGACGTTTGTACCTGTTTAGTCTAATAGTATTTATGAACCCCTAAAATCACAAAGTGTGGATTCCATTCTAACCCAAACTCTCTGTACGATGTTTGTGTAATTTTGGTAACTCCGATAACATCTAACTAAATTGTTAAAGGATACGGCTTTATATGGTAACGGCCTGGAGTATTTAATTTCATGTAATTGAGTTTTGAAACCGTCTTCAAAGCGTACGTAGATGAGAGTTGCGTGCCATGGAGTAACACGTTATATGAGTATAATATGACAGCTGTAATTATATCGCTGGGAATATCGTATGTATGTATAATTGAATAATATAAGCTAAGTGAAGTATGAGCTTGCAATGTATCTGCAAGTTGTATATGCATCCAATGCGATCTGTGCCTGCTCTAGTGATGTGACATGTTTATTGTGAATCAGATCATTAATTGAAGTCTTAATATAAAAATCTTAACTTCAAACGACGAAACCTTCAGTCTAATTCTGTAATTAATGCCATTAGCTCATTCAATCATACAAGTCAAAGTGAATGCAGTTTTTCTTTGTAAGCTAAATAAGGTTCGTAACTTTAATAGTACTAAGGCACCGTTGGCGACCACCTCCACCGGTCACCATTGGCTGAACGCGGCTTCTAGACGCGGCCTTCAGGAGCGGCTACATAACTACGTGTGCGCGAGCAAGCGACAGCCACTCCCGCTGATGTCATATAAAATTATTGAAATATTATGTTTGCGGATTGTTGCCACCAGACTACAATGAACATACAGGTGAAATACTCTGGCCATCTCTAGTAACGGTAGATTAACATAACGTTTAAGAAAAAAATATATCATTTTATTGCTGTGATTTAATTTCCTATTAAGAGTTGTACTGAATTATGTAGGTATGTGTCGCAGCCGGTCATGATTATGGAGCATGGCTTTGGCTTAGGAGTCGTATCCGGCCATGAGTACGAAGCGTCGCTTCATGGTATTGCAATCTGTCATGTGTAACGAAGGCGCCACATTCGCGTTAATCAAGACTGATTATTATTTTCACGAATACCCATGAAGTCCACAAACCCGTTTTGATGTCAGTGAATAACAGCAAAAACTCCGCAGCTCCTATATATGTATCTTCACAGAATTAAATGGAATCAAATAGGGAATGAAGTTTTGAGCAGAGGAAACACTATTGATGAATTGAATAGCATCCTCTTGATTTATCGTATCAACTACCTCTCCATTAGTTATAGTGGTTTATTTTAGCAGCGTGTCGCTGTCTCCTCTAACTTTCACCAACGTCACGCAGTATTTTTATTAGTTCGTGGAGCGATGTTTACGAGAGAACAACGCGACCCGGTAACAAGCGAGGCGATAAGCGGCGCGCTAACACTTCACGTTACCTCGCCCTCACTTACCACTTACTTCTCCTTCACACTTTAACGTTACGAGGCTTAACGTTAACCACAGCTAAAGGCGTTTTTATTACACAGAAACTTATCAAGTTTTGTAAAGTTATGAATATAGCTGGATATTATGAAATATATGGCTATTCGTGGGAAGTCAAGGATCTAAAACACCAGAATTACTTCTTCGATGAGCGTCGCAATATATAAAAAAAAAATACTATTTTTATATTATTAACTCATACGACGCGCGTCGCGAGTAAACGATACCTCGGGGCTGTTTAAAATTCAGATTTTGCCAGGTGACAAAGTCCCCATCAATATTTTATGTTTTCTGCCCATTTCCAGTCAAAATACGTTATTCTCGTCAATAATGGTTTATGGAGAGTATGAATAATTAAAAAAGTAACCTGTTCAATGGTTAATTAATTATTATTTGAAAATTAACAAAGCCTTTCCTTTAGAAATTGTCAATTAAAGGTTCTTATAGAGTATATCATTCATTTATTTTAATAAAACTTAATAATGATATTGTCTTTTATTAACGCGAGTATCACACATTTAAATAAAATACTGTATACCGGATTAAAACGCGATTTATTATTTAAATTATTTATCCCGACGTTTCGGATGCTTTTCAGCAACCGTGGTCGCGGGGTGGTCTCCCGTTTTAATCCGGTATACAGTATTTTATTTAAAAACTTAATAATGTATATGAATAGTACTTGTGTTCGAATAATTTTTAGATATTTGTAACTTGTGTCATTTTTTGTTTCAAAAGTACATCTATAAACGTCTCTCAAATAAAGTCTTACTTGTATAAGAGTTGGGGCGGCATCTTTATCACAAAATATGTATTTCCGAGATGAAGAGAACGCACATATTTGTACAAACTGAACCTCGCCGTCGATGCGGAAGCTAAGGATTGAGAAAAAATGTTTCCAGTTTTTGTGCGGAGGGGAAAGAGAGAGGGGGAGGCAGATTCGACCTCTTTTTATTTTCGCCCTAACATTTTATTACGTCATGCCCGTTTTTTATACGTATTTGCGGCGCGCGTGCTCAATGATAACGCGCTGTAAACCCGTTATAAGCTCCGTGAGACGTGCCGCCACGTCAGCAACTTTTTATCCGTTTGGGGAATTTCTGCAGTCCACCTCAACTGAATTTAACTTGAAACGAAAACTTTTAATGAATTTTTGTGAACATTTGCTCTTTAAATTTTCATTTATCGTAATTGTGAGATTTTGCCGAACCATAATTGATTTAATTTAAGTTCAGTACGCTGAAAGACGTTATTTAAGTTTCAAATCAATTTCAACACAAAACATTTTAGATTTCATTCAATCATAAAATAAATCTTGAAAATATTAATGTTTAGTTTTACTCATTTTTTTCTTTGGTAATAATAAACTGTCACATTCAATCGAATACTTTAATTTAGAAATCATTCCACTCGACTGAAACAAGAAATAAAAATAAAAACTATGAAAGAGAAAATATAACATTGTATCGGAAAGTCAGAAAGGCGCGTAAAAGACATTTTATCGTGTTAAATCTCGTGGAAAAATGTTCCAGCGGGGTTTCCATTACAATAGGGCTCACGGCGGACCTCGTGACAGCGCGCTCGTTACCACCTGCTGGGGGGGAGATCCGGGGGGGGGGGAACCGGCCTACTTGCACTGCATAGCAACTTTCAGTCAATACTGACTAGGAAAAGGTGGCATCTATGTCTTTATTTTAATTCAATATGAATAAGCAAATAATATTGTCTTTAATTAAACCCGACGCGACGTTTCGAGTGTTTTTCAGTAAGCATGATCACGCTCAGAATGAAAGATAATAAAGCCTGTCTTATTGGACGCAACAATATAATGTACAACTTACGGTAACGTGACGAGAGTATATAGCATGTATAGCGTGTACATTGTACGCAGTAGGTACTGTACTGTGCCACGCAGGATTTTATAATATATTTTGGGTTAGTTCCGCTTATTCTCGAATTAAATGGTGCTTAATATCTCTTTAGAAATAAATAAAACTTCATAGTCAAATAAAAACGACCTCAGAACCTACACTGCAAAAATCTCAAAATTACTTCCTCATAAATGCTTAGAGTATAAAAGTTTCTGTTATATATTCTAACCCTGTTTCTAACCCAGGACTTAGACTATTAGTCTGTCCAATATGACTTTCTGTCCTATAATAGAGTCATAACAATAATTTGTGACTGTTACACTTTGTTACAATTAACAAAGCAAGTTACCAGTAAAATGCTATCTCGTTGGTAGCGAGCTGAACTTAAACACATCTTTGTAACGCGTAACGCCTGAGATAAAACTTTGTAAGCGAGGATACTTGGGAATGCCTTGTGATTCGCGCCACGAGATTGACACGTATTACTTGTACTCAGTACACTTGCAGTTTGACGGTTTTGACGCCAGTTCCACTTTTACTATAAGAAAATTTGTTGATTGTTTTAGTCATCGTTATACATATATTTAACCTCCTCCGAAGCTCAGTGCAAAGCGTGTTGCTTTAGAACCGGAGGTTATATTTCAATGCCCAGAGAAACAAAATTTAAACAAATTCTCGGGCAGACACAACTGTTTTTAAATCTTTCAAAGAAGAAGATACAACAGTTTGTCTGTCATGATCATGACACACAAAGGAATTTGGGAATTTACTTATTAAAATTCTCTTTCGGATCAAACAAATATTAAATTATTATACAAAGTTTATGTAAATTAAACAAAAGAATTTTCTCGCTTAACAAAATTCCTCATTTTAAACGCTTTTTATGAAAAACCACAGCGACACGTTTGCGTTTAAAAAATTCAAATGAATCAGTCGTTAGTGCGGACTCGGACTCGTTAAAAGTTCGTTAGGATGACGCGGCGGACTGACCGCCGGCCGCAGTCGGGGCGGGACAATAGTGTTTCGTGATAACCGGTGACACCATGATAGCGGATATCAAAAAGTTATGTAAGACCTGAAATAATGTTGGTAGGGTATAGATAAACCATCAATTTAATCTTATAAACCACTGGCGATCCGCCCCGGCTTCCCACGGGTACAATGTAAATGGAAAAAGCCTATATTACTCGCTGATAATAATGTATTAGCTTTCTATTTTTGAAAGAATTTTTAAAATCTGTCTTTATAAAATTAGTAAAGAAAAACTTGTGTTTATTGCTTTTTGAAATATTGCTAATCTATACTTCTATATCTATACTATATACTATAATAATATTATAAAGAGGAAAGATTTGTATTTTTGTATGTTATGAATAAACTCTAAAACTACTGGACCGATTTTGAAAATTCTATCACCAATAGAAAGCTACATTATCAGCGAGTAATATAGGCTATGTTTTGTATAAAGTACATCTACATTGCACCCGTGTGAAGCCGGGGCGCTTTGCTAGTGGTAAATATTTGTAACATACGTACATATGTATATATTAGTGAATACTACTTATGGCTATTTAGCTATCTCTTCCAAGCAACTGCATTAAGAAGATAGATAGGAATAAAGTAATAAGATAGAATAGTATGTTTTAGTTTTATGTACGTTTCATACGTTTGTACATATAAAGTGCGAAAAGGAATCTTACTAGTTACTATTATACAAGATTATAAAATCAAAATAATTAATAAAAAAACACAACAATAGCAGTACCTATTGTTGAGAGCGTGTAAAGGGTCCATCAATAAACATTTTTAAGTATATCGTTCCTTTATAACCTTTCACCCCTTTTAAAATATTTATTAAGTGTCGTATTAAACATGCATGGCTCGTTTGCGGATGTGCTATTTAACGATGACACCCACAAACAGCTCGAATCAGATTTTCCTCACATTTTCTGGCAAATCGTTTGAGTTGCATTTCCCTGAACTAATTACCGGCCCGGCGTCGCTCGCGGGAGAGTTGCGCGGACCTTCCGGCGCACTTCCGGGTCACATTTGGTTAGTGCTTTATTTGTTTCCGTTTTATTTTGTACGGATATCGTTACACAAGTTGTTTGTTGACCATTAACATGCTTTTAAGCTAAACTATCCAACCTTCAATGCATTTAACAGATGTTAATGTGGATCATCTCAAATAGCAGTTTTTTTATAGTTGAATAATTTATAAACTTGTTTCTTTTGATTATTATCTGATTAAATTAATCATTTTGAGATTATTTTTTAAATAATTAAAAATTTCATATAAAAATTATAAAAAACAAGTGTTAAGTGGGGTCGGTTAAGTGGAACTCCTTAAGAGGATAAAAATTCTTGAATATTCTTCGAGCCACTTAAAAATTCACAGACCATTAAAGTAATGAAATTGTAACTTTTTCTATAAAACCTCTCGCTTCTGCTGAGCTTAATTTTCTCTTAAAAGAAACCTCCTCGATTCCGCTAAAGCCTCCGAGGTGTTACCGCGACGTACAGACTATTATTATTGTTATTACTTGTTTTCAGGAGAAAACCAGTAGGGTTTTTAAGGACGAATATCGAATGCTAATTAGACCTGTGAGTAACATAAAGTTCTTCAAAGCTTGATGTTGTGTTTGTTGTAAAACTCTTTTTAAAAAAATGCAGAATGGGGAGTTCTGCAGTCGTTGTTGTAGTTCAGAATATTAAAGAAATAGGCGGTTTTTTTTCTAGTGATTAAATATGTTAAAATCTTTAGTAATTGTAATAACAAATAGAGGTTTCATTCACATAGACAGCTGATCTCACCAGCGAGAATGGGTGGGTATTGAAGGGAACCCTTTGCTGAGCAAATGCAGATTAATGATGTTGCGATGGAGCCCTTACGTTGAATCTAGCGTCAAAGTTTCTCGCTTTTGTGAATTGTGATCGCTTGCTATCGGTTATATATATATCGGTATAGGTAATATGGGCCACGTTCGTGTATGTAGAACGGATATTAGAAATACGAATATCCCTAGTAAGATTAGTTATAGAGTCCTAACGCAAATCACTAGATTTCAAAGAGAACAGAGCATCAGTGTTGGCATCGGATAAAAATAAATACACTTTTTTAAAACGTATTCTAGAAATCCGTTTTACTAAATAGCCAAAAAGTATATTTTTGTGTTAACAATTTTTTTGTATAATTCGCTTTTAATCCCATCCCAATTTCCTAGCGAAGAGGTAAAATAGAGATTTATATAATCAATAGTCGCTACATTGGAATAAATCTTTGGCGGACAAATCGGTGTTGGCCCGTGGGAGGGGGGATCTGAGGTGGGGGGAGGGGGCAAATTAGTTAACGAGTCGCTCCGGAACTGCACTCGCAATGAATCGAGGGAAAAACAACCGCGAATAAATCGCAGAGCGGTGCCGGATAACTAATGAGGTTTTGATATTTTATCGGAATTACGTAACAGACAGAAATAACTTAGACGCTTACACGAGTAAGGCCATTGAAACGATATTATAGTAAATCCACACGGTCGCAGTATAATGAAAAACTATTTTAATTTAATAATTTTTCGCCCTATGTTATGTTAGAAGAACACTTTACCATGAACCTGATTCCCAGTGTTTTTCAATTTCTGGAGCACTTATCGAGTTTGAGAATTTGAATTTGAAGCCTGTTGCAGGCGGCGCATAAGGTTGATAACAAAAACTGGTGGATGTTTGAAGCCTTTGAAGGTGGATAGCATAAAGCGCCGGAGCCACGGTTGCGTGCTAAGTGATCCTGTGAGACTATATAGAAGTCAAACTAGGCGGGATCACTAAGTCTTGTAGAGGCTTAGTCCAATTATTTATTACCACTTACAGTAACATATCTGCTATCGATCCAGCGTCACTGCCACAGAAAGTATCACACGAAATCTGTCCTCTATTCAGTCGAGCCAGCACAGTAGTTTATGACTTACAACCCTTACTTTGAAGCCCTGCAGTGGAATAATATTTCGCAGTAAGCTAGTTTTTCCTTTTATGAATTGTGTAAAAGAAACTAAGCTAGTCACCGTAGACTGGATCTCTCGGGACAACTATAAGTGATGAATATTATAATAATAATATCTCTAATATTATCTTCTGCAGAGATATGACAACTGGGGTCTATTTAGGCCTTTCCTATATCGTATCACATCCGTAAGTGACATCGTTGTAGAACACCTGCCAATTATTATAAAACTTTATACCAGAAGGGACGATGTCTTTAACTCTTCTCTCCCAAGAACGGCAAGTAAGCTTGCTATTACATTCAGTATCGTCAGTAGCGGGGAATTAGGGTCGTAAAAGGTGTACAAGTAAGCATTAGCGATCGTAAGCGCTCTCTACGCCCGGAACGGCTACATGCTACTCTTAATTAATTTTAATCCACCGTTATTTTCAAATTGCATGCTTTTAGAATCAACGAGCCTGATCTTTATAGTTTTACTTGGATATTTATATATAGAAGAGAGGATAGAGTTTGTGTACGGACCCTTAGTATTTGTTTAAATATTCTTTGTCGCGGCTTCTCACGTCAACATGACAATTGACATTTTCGACGCGACGTTAAAATTATACGTTATTTTTACACATTCAAATCTTGAACCTGACCATCAGCGGTACACATTTTTCTATTACTGTAATTTTCACGAAATAAACTATATCTAAACGCAAAAGGCCATTTTTCTTCTGCAAGAACCAACATCAAGAAATCCTACTTTCCAGCAACTACATTCTTTAATGTGCTAAACGGTAGTAGTCAATTTTAGTAAATATTAAATTTATTTGAGAATATAAAGTAATGTAAAGTAGGTAATAAAACTATTTGAGAATATAAAGAACCTTCTGAGAATCTATGAATATTATTTATATATTATAAAGTAAACAGAGTCAGAGGTTAATAAGAAAACCGTTTTATTAGCATTATTGTGACAGGATGGATAAAGCGTTCCAATGAAGAAGAGCTTTGATACTTGTTAACTCCATATTAAACGTTTTGCAAACTTTTAATATGGAGTTAACAACAAAACTTACATATTAAAAGTTCTGCATTGTACCTCTAACAAAACGTATTTGTTTTCCCAGAAGTAAACTTAAAGATCAGAAGAAAATCAGCTGATTCTTTCCCACAAAAATAGAGTTTAATTTTTTTCTACAAGTTAGGTTTTCAACCTTCTTAGGACATGCGTTTACTTTTATCCCGAGTTAACATTACAGGGTTGTTCCTTGTCTTGGGATGTCTAACAATGAGGAGTTAAGACTCTTGTACAAGAGTTAGTAAAAGTTTTAAAAAAGTACGCGAAATTATATAAGATAGTGGAACCTCTATACTGCGGAACTCTAAGAACGGTTGCATGTGTCACCTCCGCGACGAACAGGGGTAAACGAGTTGCAGCATGCGACCGCCCCACTTTGCACAGAGATGTCTTAACAGTCATTAATATCACGGGCGTAGCCGTGAGAGTCACGCTAATTCAACTATTTTTCACACTAACGACCGATTTTTAATTCGTTTAAAACTTAACTAATAGTTAATTTTTCGACTTATTATATGATACATAAAACTACAAGTGTAGGTTTTTTGTGATTTACATATAAAATAAGAAGAAAACTTTATTTATGAAAATTAAATGATTAATGAAATGTGCTTGTTTATGTTTATGTGTGAACGCGCCACAGTTGTTATTTGAACTGCAGTTCAGCGCCACCTACGTTCTGCGTTTCAAATAGTGTAGAAAATACTGAATTGCCTAGAAAAAAAATGTATCAAAATCGTTTGATTTTGTGATTAATCTATATTTATGGAGCCAGTTGTCACCTGCGATTTTTTGCGTCAAACAACGGGGACAAAAAGACCTTATTATTAAGCTAAGCTTTAGAATATAATTTTCGATGAAAAGATAATTTTCCTCAAAATACTATTATTATATATTCATAATACTCAAAATAATAATAAACAGAATTATCAATTAACTCTTTACTGTTTAAATACAGCGGTGTATTGTCCTCAGTCCTATATTGAAATATTCAAAAGTAAGATCAAGGGGTAAGCGAAGCCATTTTAAATCTTAATTACTCGTAAAATGGCGTCAAATAATTTGACAGCAAATTGGGATCAAAACATTTTCATAATGCACCGACAGCCGTGAGGGGTCACAATTTAATTTTTATATTTCGTTGCACCAGAGCCAGCTCAAATTCTATTCATAACACAGAGTATTCATGCAAAGGTTGTCGTTTTCGTGTTAATTAAACGAAACGCCGCAGTTTATTTAATATTTACTAGCTTTTGAAAACCCTAGTCGAGCGCTGTTTTATACAATTAATTAATTCGGACAAATTAAAACGCTCGTGATAACAGGATTGAAATTCGCTTAATAAAGTTTAGTGCCCGTTCAACATTGCAGCAAAACACTTTTAACATTTTTTTGGATTTCTTATATTTTGCTTTGAGAAGTATTGAGATTCTTATTAGTAATTTTGTATACTAAAATACTAAGAAACACTTTCACCAGGAAAAAGCTTCTAAATGCAGAGCTTATATTATTGCAGTATTAAATAGCAAGTAGTGTTTACTTTAATTGACAACTATTTGGCATTTCACCGGATAATGAGTGACAACGCAGTAAGATTAGAATATGATTATATTTGAGCAGGTGCCTGTTCACATTTGTATTGGAAAGACCAAGATTGTATTTTGGCTTGAATACGGAAGCAAGCACTGAATTATATTAACTACTAGCTGATGCCCGCGACTTCGTTCGCGTGGGGTTCACTTTAAGCTGAACTTTTGAGCAAGCTTTCTTCAAATGACATATCCTCCTCCACCCTCTGTACTTGGTGATTTCTTTTGGGAAAGAGCTATCAAATTAGCCATTGACGGTTTCTTTTGCATCATGTTATCGACATGTTTAATGGTGGTTGAGATTGGGGTTCGAAGGATTATTTGAAATTCAATAGTTGAAATAATTAACCTGACTTTAGGGAGATTCATATTAATTAAATTTTACGTGACCAAAATCCAGATATGTGTCTTTTTTCTACTAATCATAGTTCAATCGAAGATTGGATTCAATGCATTTTCTGTCTTAAATAGATGCGTGCGTTCATTTAATTGGTCATTTTCATTTTCGGACATTTTTTTAAAATTCCCGGGATTCCTGCCCCGGTTTTCGGTGCTAAATGCGGAAACCTCATAAGCAATGTCGAATAATCGTAATTCTGTTTAAGAGAAAGGATTGATGAAAAGATGAAATAAATGATCTCATAAGAAATCCTTTTTCATATAATATTTCAATAATACGTTTTCTATTTTTTTGTTATAATATAGTTCTTTCAAAAATAAATAAATAAATACAAAAAAATATTTCTTTCATTTCAACTTCAGATTCGAACTCGCATCAAAAGCTACGCTATAGGACTGCATATCCACTATTCTATCCACTATTCTACGAATACATATTGGAAATGGTGAAATAATCAAACTATTTCATTTACATATCAAACTGTGATTGACATCTGACAATTCGAAAAAGTTCAACGCGAGTCAGTTTGCATTGTAATTTGGTGATATGGTGCCTTTAAAATAATATTTAAATGATGATAACTTTTCTTTCCGATAACCGATTTTGATAAAACAAAGCCTATATGTTGCCCCGGGCTTTCCTTAATATATTTGTGTAAATTGCATGATAATCGGTTCAGTATCTTCGGAGATTAGCGTGAACAAACAGACAGACAGACAGACAGACGGACAGACAGACAGACAGACAAGAATCTTAAAAATTGCATTTATGCATTCTGCTACCCTTCTTTTATCACCCCTCTTAATTTCTGGTAAAAATATTTAGTGAAGCGTAATTTCGATCCTACTCTTTTATTATATGTATATAGACTAGCTGATGCCCGCGACTTCGTTCGCGTGGGGTTTGCTTTTGAGCAAGCTTTCTTCAAATGACATATCCCCCATCCTCTGTACTTGGTGATTTCTTTTGGGAAAGAGCTATCAAATTAGTCATTGACGGTTGATTTTGTATCATATTATCGACACGTTTAATGGTGGTTGAGATTGGGGTTCGAAGTATGATTTGAAATTCAATAGAAATACCATTGTTGAAAAAATGAACCTGACTTTAAAGACATTTTTTTTTTTAAATTTAATTAGTGGTGAAGATACTGTATCCACCTCGATATTTATTTCATTTAATTGATCATTTTCATTTTGAGACATTTTTTTTAAATTCCCTTTTCCCGGGATTCCTACTCGGGTTTCCGGTGCTAAATGCGGAAACCTCTAAGATACGAAGACAGTCCTTAAGAAGCAATAAAATTAATGTCCAATAATCGTAATTCTGTAGAGAAAGGATGGATGAAAAGGTGAAATAAACGATCTCATAAGAAATAATTTTTCATATAATATTTCAAAAATACATTTTCTATTTTTATAATATAGTTCTTTAAAAAAATAAATATAAATACAAAAAAAATATTTCCGTCCAACTTCAGATTCGAACTCGCATCTGAAGTTACGCAATGGGCCTGCATATCCACTATTCTACGATTACATATATCGGAAATTGCGAAATAATCAAAGTATTTCATTTACATATCAAACTGTGATTGACATCTGACAATTCGAAAAAGTTCAACGCGAGTCAGTTTGCATTGCAATTTGGTGATATGGTGCCTTTAAAATTATTTTTAAATGATGATAACTTTTCTTTCCGAGAACCGATTTCGATAAAACAAAGCCTATATGTTGCCCCGGGCTTTACTTAATATATTTGTGTAAATTGCATGAAAATCCATTCAGTATCTTCGGAGATTAGCGTGAACAAACAGACAGACAGACAGACAGACGGACAGACAGACAGACAGACAAGAATCTTAAAAATTGCATTTATGCATTCTGCTACCCTTCTTTTATCAGCCCTCTTAATTTCTGGTAAAAATATTTAGTGAAGCGTAATTTCGATCCTACTCTTTTATTATATGTATAGATGTTTATGTGGTCATGTATAACATAAATTAAATAATTTAAATAATCTTTTTAATGGAAATTATGATGCTCAAATCTTACCTTTTTATTGGTGTTTTTTTAATAAGAATACAATTGTTATATATTACTTTATAATCACTGATTTAAACTTTTGTTTAGACTTCCGGTTATTTAAAAACTGAAGTGATGTCCCACTCCTGAGGTTTACTATTTATGATCTAAATGTTGAGATGAGTCTTTATGTAATATTCTTTGATATGTTATAAGTTTGAACACCTCAATTTTAGAAATATTCTCCGAGGCTATTTAGAAGAGAAATAGTTTAGTTGATCCTCAAATGCCGGATTAGTTGGATTCATTCGTTCAGTCGCGAGCGAGACAATAGAACAGCACAAAGTATTAACTGGTGTGATTTAAGTCTTCAAAAGCGAGTCACAAAGTTTATAATCGCTCGTCACCACTCGGACGGACTATTTGACAAGCTCAAGCTGAATTCAGAACTGCGACTAGTTTCTGTCATATTGGATTATTGTTTGAGCGCTATTTCGACAAATACTCTTAGTTGTCTAACTTTTGATTTAAACTGAGCCAATAGTATTGCGAGACGACCCGCGTTCAAATTATATGACAAAGGACATACCGACCTGCGAGGAAGTATTCGTATAGTCAACCTGTCATTTTTATGAGAAATTATTTTAAATTGCTTACAAAAGCTCTCAGGTAATTTGCATTATATTTTTTATATTCAACACTATTAACCATATTAACATTTCTACGAGTATTTTATTTAAATTGTAGTGATAACGTTGAACGAAAGAATGAAACACTACCAAAGTTATATATAGAAGCCCATGGTCACCCTGAAAAATAAGCCTATCCCTGACAAAAAATCAAAACGTCAGCTAAACGGCCCAATCGTGCAACATTGAGAAGCTTGCTACGGCGTAGCGACTAGCTACGAACATTTCACGTTTTGTCGAGTCTAACGTCGTAGAATTTATTGCAACTGAAAAATACGCGAAAAGAATTGCGAATAAGTGAATTTAAATCGTGAATGTCGCCGTGTAGTTAGTGGCGCCACTTTGAATAGTAAAACGTTGGTTTCTCCTTTACATAAAATAAAAATACACTTTAAGAGCACAAGTACAACTAAGAATTAAAAGTATTCACTTGTAAGAACGTATTTGTGTTAACTGAAAATCTAATAATTATTGATATTGTATCCTCAATTTAGCTTTTATTGTAAAATTATTACAGCTCTATGAGTAACTCGCTTCATAGCTAGGGCAAAATTAATACTGGACAAGAAGTCATAATGCAATATTTTTCTGTTTTTATATTATAACTAGCAATTGCCCCCGCAACCCCCCTTGTGGGTTGAATTTCGTAAAATCCGTTCTTAGCTGACCTCTACTCGGCGAAAGGAATATTCCTACCATATTTCAAGTCGCTACGCCTTATGGTTCCAGAGATATCGTGATGAGTGACTATATAGGTGGAAATCTCTTTTATATATATAGATTTCTAAATCGTTCATGAATTTTAATATCAATTGTTAGTACAATAGAAATGTAATTTTATCGCTAGGTTAATAATAAATCGTGATCGTTCAGCATAGTCGTTCGTTGCTCGTTATCGGAACAACGAGCAAAGTACGCTTTGAACTACGAGACCTAATCACGACATTATACAGTCCATCACAGAACTCTACACGATACAACTACGTATGAGTTTCTGCGAGGAAATCTTGAATTGATTTTTCATGTTTGAGAATGGTGCACCTTAGTGCAAACTAACATTCTAGTTATCGAATGTGATAAGCAGTTGTGTACCAAGTAAGTCACATGCTTATTACTTATTCATTAAAGATACTAAGTAATTACGAGTAAAAATCGAGGTAATTCAATTTCCTCTATACTTATAAAAGTACACATGTACAAAGTATACATGGCAAGTGGCGCTTAAACAACTCTTTACAAAGATCACTGTTGGATCACAATCTATGCACGCTTTGCCCTATAAGTTCCATTTCACTTATTTGTGATGATTTCAGATCTGAGCCACAGTTACTTATTACTGACAAACAAAATTATCATTAATTATACTTGACAGACACACAATGTCGATTTCCAATTTCTTGAGCTAGAAATAGTAAAATAAAGCTTGATATACATATAGAATTTGGGTTTGTATGTATGGCAAGGTAAATATTTTAACCTTGTCACCCAGATGACGTTGTGGGAGAAACTTTTCATACATTTACGCTATTAATAAAAGCTACTGCAAGTTGTATATTCACAAAAAACTTAAATAAAACCATACGTCATTTCAACGTATATGACGATAAATTTCTATAAAGCAGAAATAAATCAAGGTAAAGCAAAAAGTGCATTATGCTACAGTATTCAGTTAAAAATAGTCGCGGAACGACGGTCGCGTGACGCGTTCAATAATGTGGAGGCATGAAACGGATTTATTATCAAGATATGGAGTAATGGTGAAAAATTGCGAAGAATTCCTATTTTTTACCAGTTAAAATTTAAAAAAAAACATAGCTTTTACATACTTACACAATTTCACATATGTGTTTTGGTACCATGGTAACTAAAAGACCATTCGGTTCACGACTCACAGATGTAATCAGTTAGATTCCTTTGTGGTCTACTTGTTTCATATCCATGCATTACTTAATAACATTCGTTCATTATTTTTTCACAAATACAAGAAAGAAAACGTCCCCGTGTGTAACTAGATTTACCTTGTTTAATGTACCAGCCATTGCCTATGGCCTCACTTGTTTACCTAGTACCTTTGTTATCATAAATACGATACGTTCTCACTAAGGAATTGTGCTGCGAAAACATGATAGACAAAAGTTATATCGGTTATAGTTGTTCTTATTAAATAATATATCGCTACGTCACGTCCCTCGTTACGCTCGTTACGTGATCTAGCATCACGCGTCCCGAGCACATTAAATGCGCTATAAAGTTTAGCGTTTCGTTTTATACACCAATAAGTGCCGTAAAATACTACGCGGAGAGCGTGACTGAATATGGTGGTCTCTACGTGACAGCGTGCAAGGGATGCGCCGCGGCAGCACGTGTTATCCTCAAACTCGTGATTGATGACGTGACAGCTTCGGGTAATCAGTTGCCATTAGCTATACTTCAGAGACGACGAAAGAAGAGGATTTCGAGCCGACATATACCACAAATATTTAATAAATTTTCCGCGTAATTATTATACAGAAATATATAAGTATAGTATAGTATAGTATATGTATATTACACATATAGTTTAATACCGCATTAAACAGTATTGCTTAAGGTCAAAAACGAATAGCAATGTTTTCGTTTGTGGATTTTTTCAAGCTTTTCGAAAGCGATGAAGCCGCGATAAATATTATCACTAAAGTGATAATATTTGGCAGTGGGCAGAAGGGAGTGGTGTAAGTTGTTTTTATTTAAATATGTGAGACACTTTTTTATAAAAGACATTATTAATTCGGGGTATTTTTATTTGTATAGAATTATATCATAAAGCGTTGAGTCGTTAAAACCTGACTGAGCAACAAAAATTAATAAGCACAAATAATGAAATTTTACAGACATATATTGGCAATAGAATATGTTTTTAATAAGTTTTATTTAAATATATTTTATTCGTTACTTCCGTTACTTGTGTGCGCTGCGTAAACGGTTCAAGTTACCCATTTTTTTTGTGTTTAGTACATCTGATACATTGCAGATATAAAATAAGCTAGTATAAAATAAGTAGGGACATCCCTATTGATTTTCACAGTATCTGTAAGCTAAGTGTACCATTGGAGAGTACTTTTTGATGATGCAAAATGACTTACATAAAATATCCAAGCAATGCATCGTGTTCATGTTGTACTCTTCGTTTCGAGGGACTCGTTAGTCACGTGACTTATGTACTACCTATATACTATGTTGTTCCCCATCACAAATTAAATGTCTCTCACTTACCTGAAACAAAGCAAAAGCATTGAAATAAAGTTTAAAGAAAAAAACAGAAGTTACATCACATTTTGTCATTTTAGATACACACATGCAAAGAAAGCCTGTTTTGAGAGGTGTTTTGGTATAACATGCCTCGTGGAAACATCGTTTATCATAATATACAGATATTACTTATTTGCAAAACCACAGACCGTTATTCCTTATCCTGGATACAACACACTACACAATAAATCCTTAAAACTGTAGTTCGTGTTGGTCATATTATGACTCAGATTATACCTTGAAGTTTTGTGTATATACGGGGTATGAAGTCGGAAGTCAATATAAAGGTGAAATGTTTTAATTAAAGTTAGTTCGCGCTAAGAACAGGCGGTAAGCCAGCTCTCTCGAGTGAGTTCAACCCACTTAGCTCCGGGATCTTAGTGAAATCGCTTCATACTACCATTATCTCCCCGCGATACTCCAACTTAATTATATCCCACTATTCCGGTGGCTCCTTGCCTGTGTTCCCACTAATTATAGATATTACATATATACTAAAGAGAGAAGATACATTTTCTGACCACCTGTGGTTTTATGAATTATTTATGAAAACCGATATTTTTCAAAAAAAGGAAGAACTTTTAAAAATAGTAACGCGCGTCGTAAGATTTTTCCCGTAGAATTTATAAACAATCCACTTAATTGCAAACTCGAAGTAAAGTCTACATCAAAATGTTGTTAAAACAGCGATGAAACACAGAAACAGAAACAGTGACTTTATGTAACAAATACATACCAAATACTTATGTATTTGGAATAAATACATACCAAATACTTATGTATTTGGTATGTATGTATATCAAATTACAACATACTTATGAAAATATAAAGACTTCAAAAATATGTGTAAGATGGACTGACGTGAATAATTTTAGCTATTCAATACATTTGTCTATTATTTAGTACGAAGTAGCTAATTTTCTGTTAGCATGTCTTCCTCACGTCTGGTAACTTTGGGCATGGCATGGGTGGAAGGAATATCGAAATTCCGACCGGTTAACGAACCACCGTCCATAGATGGAAAAATCGTAAGGTGCATTTCCTTACTTTCATCTATTCATCAGCCCAAACCAACTCAACATGCCTTTCTCAATTCACGTCACTACATCATCTTTTACTTCACAACGCACTCTTTGGTTATTTCTTATTCTATGTTTCAGAGTCACTCCACATTGTATACTTCTTAAAGCCCTCATTTCTACAGCCTACTTTCATGTTTCTTCTGCCATACTCACCTTCGTATATCAAGGTTGGTACTAACACACTATTATGAAACACACATACGTAAAGTAAGACTGCAATAATACTGCTCTTAGAATTGGTGGTACATCCCCAGTTAAAACTATTCTGTAAATTGCAATAGGTGAATGGTGTATTTTCAAAAAATCTACATTTTACTATAGAATTTTGAACTTTCATATAATAATATTTCTAGGGAAACCCAAAGTTTGATTGTTTTTAGGTTGTTAGTAGGTTATTTACTATGTTATATACATTGACATAATATGATTATATATGTAAAGGGAAACCGATAGGAATAGGCTTGTTAGAACTCCTCGCCACCGGTGAATAGCGTTCTGAAGTGTTTACTTCACAATAGTGCCATCGGCTCATTGTTGCCACGTCAGCGGACTTTAAAATAAATTGATGTGATAAATCTTTTTAAAGCTGTTACATTAAGAAGAGGGCTTAAGGTTTCTGGTTACTTGAGATTATGAAAATCTCGTTTAGAAATCAATTCTGTCTAGACGAAGCTGACGAGATTAAATGAGATTATTATTACTTCTTGCTTATGTTTCATCTCAATCGAATATTGTGTTGGCTGTGGAATTCTCTCCCTGCTTCAATTAGAAAGGCTCAAAGTCTAGATTCATTCAAGACTCTGGTAAAGTTGCACTATCTTAGTCTTTAATTGTTTTTCTATTCAATTGTTGACATGTTATAATGTAGTATTTAGTTTATAGGTATATTAATATTGTTTTGTTTTTTTTAAATTATTTGTGCCTAAAATCGCAAGTCTACCTAGCTAATATATGATTTTGTCCTAAAATTTATGGTTTGCCTGGAAGAAATCGCTGCCTAGCGATAAGGCCACCAATATGTACTTCTCCAGATTAGTTATGTTTGTTATGTTGTTTATTTTTTTTTGGTACAATAAAGAATATTCAATTGAAATATTGTGTTCGTTATTATTGAACGATTTTATATACCTTAAACTTTTGTATTTAGTTGAGGTAGACGTTTCCAATAGTACTTTAATTAAGAACTTTTAATAGATAAAAACCTGATGAATTTATTATATTATTTATTATGCCGACGTTACAAATGTACGACATTCGATGCAGAAACCAATAATATGTTGCCGATAGTAGGTTATGCCGATAATTAAATACAGACGTAAGTATAATATACTTTGTGGTATTTTATTTTGCAAAGTGGAATGAGTCGCCTCGCATTCAAAACTTGTGTAATTGCCAATTGGTTCTGTAGTCTGTGGAACTTCCAGTTACGAGTGGTTTGCTCCTTCCGCAAAAACTTATAGAATATTGTATTGTCATGACTCGTCATGACTCGTCATGTTTTGTGTGGTATTATTATTTTAGATAGGTACTAAAAATTGAAGCGAAGTAATTGTTTACTATATGGCAGCCTATTTACCTTATCCCCCCTCCCCACTACGGTGTCTCCTCCCCCCGCGGGTCAAGAGCTCGTGCGTTGAATAAGTGGCGCTAATTAAGGCTTTATTTTCGTAAAGCCTCGCCCGATCGCTTTCCGTCGTCTGTCCGCAACGCAACGGGCGCTGTGATTGCATTATTCAGTTTTCAGTTAATGAATCAAAGCTGTTCTAAAATATTTTAATGTTATGTAAAGCCTGTGATCTTATGTTGAATTGAAGTTGAAATAACGAATGATGAAAAGGCACTCCTAATGGTAATTCATCGCCCATTAACTCTTGCCAGTGTGTTGCTGATATTTAAAAATATACACATATAGTAGATGTTTATTTATTTCACATAGTAGATATATATTTATTTCATATATAAATTAATTAAGGTTTTAGAACTTGTCTTATTTATTTAATGCATTTACCGATGAATTACTACTTAATACTCGTATTTTCTTTTTTAATCCTCAAGTTGTCATTTGTAATTAAAATTATTTTCCAGTACTGATAATAATAATGTTAACAATGGGATACTTAATATTATCTTTTATTAACGTGAGTATCACATATTTAAATAAAATACTGTATACCGGCTTAAAACGGGGATCCTGTCTCCCCGTGACCACGGTTGCTGAAAAGCATCCGAAACGTCGGGATAAATGATTTAAACAATATCAATAATAAATCGCGTTTTAATCCCGTCGGTATACAGTATTTTATTTAAATCTGATACTTGTTTTCTCGAGTGAAATTAGAAAAGGCCCTAAAATATATTCGAACGATGACGTCTCCAATGTTATATGCATTTAAAGTAAAAATTGAATTTTCCTTATCTGCTTGCTTCAGATAAAGACACGCGAAGAGCGCTAATTGGGACCGAAAATGGGGCCTTTCACACAATCACTTACGCGATATACCATTAAGATAACATTAATTGTTTGAGATATATTCATGAAGCTTTACTTGTTAAAATTACTACAGACGACGTATAAGGACGGATATAACAAAGGTGGCACAAAGGCTACGCTCATTTTGTATTTGAGATAAAACGGATGGGTTACTGAGCAAGAGTATCTTGTTTAGCTCAAAAGCTTCAAATATTATTTATCGCCTCTTTAATTAGATTACATTATATCGAAAATAAAATCGCCTTTACTCTTGCACCTAACATTTACCCTGTGAATAATTTTAAAAAAGTTATTTAATTTAAGAAAATATTCATAGCTATAAAAATATTACATGCCTTTGATAAAGTCTATAAAAAAACTTTTTCAGAATAAAATTATTTTATCTTATCAAAAGAATATTATTAATTCTCAACTCTCTTAAACGGCGGAACAGATCAAAGAAAATACCAATGTAAGTATGAAGCTGGTATGCGGGACGAATCGCACTGAGGATACTTGAGCTCTTTGATGTATTATTTATAAGTTTACCGAGCTTATAAAGCTCTGAAAAACAACCGCACTCTATATTTCGCAATATTTATAAGCCACAACCGGCGGACGCTGTTCAATTATTAACATTATATACACCCTACGTTTCAAAGTCAACATTGTCTTTAAAAAGGTCCTTTATACAGGAATCTAAGTAACTCACTTAAAGGAAAGAAGATAATTGTTGTTTCTATTTTTTTGCTAATATTGCTAATAAAATATGTATTATTAATAAACCTGAATAAAAAACAATTTGAATTATATAGTATTATTGTGTTGCCATGTCTTAATAAGGTTTTAATTGTGACCTAAATAAACATACATTTTAATGCATTCATGTTGTCTTATGGTATCTGCAAAACGAAATGATGAAAGTGTACGGCTAGTTTACCGCTGTATCTAATAAAAGAGTATCGCATTTTGTCTGTGACATGTAGATAGTGAACTTATTCGCAATATCCGTGCACATAGCGTTTGTAAACATAAGAAAATTGAAGCTGCGATAGAAATCTTCGCAACGAACGTGCTTACGCTGAGAAGTAATCGAAAAAGGAGTTTGAAAAATCCTTAACAACAACTTTAGTTACGTAGTTCTATTTAGAAAAGCTTAAAGAGTCGTAGTAAGCTGCAATATTAGAAGTGTTAATGCAAAGCAGACTAACTCACACGGGCCGGGGGTAGTAATAACCTACAAACTCAAAAAAAAAACCTCTCTTCAAAATAATTTTCTTAAAAAGTGCTCTCGATAAATATATTTCTACATATGAAGGAAAATACAATGATAAATGTAATGTAATTATTGTTAAGATGACTTAAGAGCTCGCAGTTCAATTAAACCGCGCCGTGTACAACCTCATATGAGAGATGGCTTCGGGAGATATCGGCGACATTAATCTTGCGCCGCTAATCGCCTGGCGCCGGGCGACCGTTACGTTGGGAGATAACCCTTTATCAGATCCGATTGTATTGTTGGATACAACACTTAACATCGATGTTATTGTTAGATATTTTTCACTTTAAAAAAGTAAATAAAACATTGAATTTTGTTAATTTATACATGGGGTTACCATAATCTCTGAGTAGTGTAAGATTATGGTAACTCAATACCAATACTGCAATAGCAGTGTAGCGACATCTATAATCTGCTACAAGAATCAATACAAAGACGTCTAATCCTGAATCGCGCTATCAAAGTTTCTGTGCGCGCTAAGTATATATAAAACATCTCGACATCAACCACTGGGACCTTAGGGCCGGCCAGTTAGTGGTTCGACTGGTCGAGGATCCTCCCATTAGGTTGGAGGAAGACCACACCTCCCTTCCTCCACAGCAGCTTTACTTTACGTCAGAATGTGTCAGCACGATACATTTTTTTATAGCTTTGTCTAGCTCTATCGATTACCTACTATCAAGTGAACGACTATACTCGCTTATTCGCCGATATCGAGAACAAAAAAGGGCAATAATTAAGTGAATGCACAGCCTTAAATTAAAGATCTTCATATACTACATCTGCGAACAAATCGGAGCACTAATTTAGATTTACAAGGTGTAAAATAATTCCCATTAGGATCGCAGCGCAGCATGTTTACACAAAACCGTCCAATTTAAATTCGCCAATAAACAGTTTTATCGGTAATAACTATCGAGCGGACGTGAGCGGACCGCGGTATGACGACATCACTTTCGCATTACCCGGGAATTACCCCACATTACCCGGGAAATAACCCCAGCTAGCATTACCCGGCGATATCTTAACAACGGCCGACATTTGTACAATCTTGACCCGGGAACGTTCGATTCCCATTTACATATTGGCTGGGGAGCGCTTGTCGGTTGAGATCGGATCGGCTCTAACGGCTGTTTTAATTGTGTTTATAATCTGTGCGAGTTCGGCAATAAGCGTCTGGTTGGGCGCCATTTTATCGCCGCGCATACAGTACCGGTCATATAGTATGAAGTGTGTCAAAGTAAGCCCGAAAGTTGTATTTGCAGTTACATTATTGTAACTTATTGTTGTTTTTACGTTTATGTAAACAATTTAGAATTAAGAAGAAATTCTGAGAGCACTAAGTAATGGCTTGAGTAACTTTTAAATAACACAAATTAAAGAAAAACGAAAACGAACGATTTAAATAACGTTTTATTCCATTTAATTTTGTGTTTTAATAATTTGTATAACATTTTGACGAGCTCGTTGGCGCGTTCGGTAGAACACCTGCCGTGCGCATCAATGGGTCGTGGGTTCGAATCCCACCGGGACTACATATTTATAATTTTAAAATATATTTTTATTTAAATTTTAATAAATTAAGTAAGAAATATATATAAAACCTATAAAATTTATTTATAATTTTCTGTAAGCTTGTTTTCGCCACATCTGGTTAAAATTTGTTCATTGATCGGATGGGAGGAATATCGAAATTCCGACCGGGTAACGAACCACCGTTCATAGATGGAAAAATCGTGACATTGCGCGTTTCGGTTTATGGATTTCTGAATGCTCGAAGTAAAAAGTAAGTGGACATCGCATCACTGACTGATGTTCTGTGGCTGAGGTATCACCTACCATCAAGAGAACCTCAAGCTCGTCTGTCGATATCTAACATAAAAAAAAAACAAAATAAAAATGATATTGGTTTAGAAGATAGTTTATGATTTAATATACCTAAATTAAAACTCTATTCTTTTAAAACAAAAAAAGGGGAAAACTAAACGAAATTCAACAGATTAATAATTAAGGGAAAGCCATAAATCCTTTACATCCGCTCGCACTTGACGATAAGAATAATAACGGGACATGTTTCACAACAAGTATTTTTTAATAATTATTTGTAGTAGTTTAAATGCGACTATCTATTCGCCGTGCGGTCGCAATGCAAACGCAGCGTTGTCCAGCGATTTATAGCAGCAGCCATCGTCGGTCGCTCGCTTTACCGATATATTGTTGAAATTAATTTCAACATAAATATTTCAAACACATAAAATATGACGTTTTATTTTCCCGATGCATGTACGTTTACTACGTTTTCCTTTTTTATAAAATAATAGCACAAAAAAATAATTACATTTAGATCAATATAATATGTGTTAATGGGGCAGAAACCACAGAACAGACTTCCCTGTTCTGTGGGTATGTTTGTCTATCAATTTTCTATACCCAGCCCGACCGAACATTGTATGATTAAGTAGTAAGAGATACCGAATGATATATAATTGAAAATTTGACATTGAAATTGTGTATTTAAAGTGTTTTTGTTACTCTGAGTATTTAATATCAAGAAAATTGTACAATAAAAGCTAATACCCGCGACCTCGTTCACTTTAAATGACGATATGTTTTCCTCCCGATATTCGATTCTTTTTGGTACAAGCCTATAATAGAGCTCTTGATTAAACTTATCTGCATGAAAATCCTTTCAGTAGGTTCGGAGATGTGCGTAAGCATAAATGTTAAAAAGGATTTATTAAAATCATATGAATACATAAGAACGTCCTTTAATCATTCCATTCAAAGTTTATGTAAATACATTTAACATACAGCCTCGTCGATTCTACTGTAATTTTTTTTCATGAAACATCGGATCCATATGTCTGTTTTCATCTAAACACTTGAATAAGATTAATACAGTAACAATATTTGTGAATGGTTTTGATATAATACTTAGATATGTTGTATTATTTCCATAATCTTTAATAAACATTTAATAAAAGCCCATCAATTTATTTGAGAAATACAAAAGAAATTGTATTTCGTTAGTAACATCCCATTACGCGTAAATCTCTAAACAGAATCTATTGTACCGAGTTAATTTAATAAAAAGAATAAAGCGAAAAAAGGTAACGTAACACGGAAAACTCATTACTCGGTTTGAAAAGGCCAGGAAATAAAGTCTCATTCGGAGACAGAGGTAACGCGATCCGGATTAAACAAACAAACAAACACACAGACAATGGCGCCGTGACGAGGGTCCCTTATCAGCGTCACCAGTCGCCCTCGCCAGGCTCGCCGCCGCTCGGGCAACTTATATTACCTTCCGACTTGGGAGTCAGGTAAAAAGTGGGGATTAAATATTCAGCGAGAAGTTTTCTTAATGTCATTGCACTTAAAAGAGGATATATTTCTCGTTTCGCTAGTTTTGTTCTTTTCTTGCCTTTGTAATGTTGTTTTATAGAGCTAAAAAGTAAAATTAATTACGTATGAATAAGAATTGATGCCGTCAGAGGCATAAAGACTAACAATTTCAACATAGTATTTACTAGTGGCGGGACCACCATACAAGCCCAAAAGCCCGTCTTGTCTTATTTAGTTAACCATAAAAAGAAAAGTAATAATGCCCTTAACGTTTTTATATAAGTCACATATAACTTAAGTATATGATTACGTAATTATATAAGCAATAAGTTATTATATATAATCACGTATTACGGTAAAGTCAGCAAGCCGGGCTTCTATGATGGTCCCGCCACTGGTATTTACCAGTAGGTAGGACTGACCAGGTGCGGTCCAGACCTCAAGTAGGTTGTGGTCACCAAAAATCCGAAAGTCAGCCAAGTGTGAGTCGGAGTATTTTCTCGCTCATGGACTATGGCTAGTGCATTGCTACAAAGGAGATGTTTACAAAATATATGACATCCTGACCAACTTTTTGTACAGTGTATAGTACCACGCGGGTAAAGTCGTGGGGCAAACACTACTAAATTAATAAAACCTACAAAATGTTAGTTTGTTCGCTCACGAAAATAACAAAAGTAAACGTGTAATTACACATTATCATGTGCAAACAAACACACATTATGACATTAGAGTCTAAATGTGTAGTTTAGACTACTTAACTGATTTTGATGAAATTTTTACAACTTCAAGGTATATCCTGCGTTCCGAATCATGCACGATTCATTGTTTTTATTTTTCGTTTTATTAAGGAATTGGATATAATATAATCAGCCTATCGATCTCAATAGACCATGAAAGTGTGATTTCACAAGTATATTAGGGTTGTGGGCATGCCCATCGTGCCCACAACGGTGGATCCGCGCTTGAGACTGACTAACTTATTCTTTTATAATACCCTATGATTTATATTTTATAGTACCCTATTATTACTAAAAGAATAAAGTTAGCCATGTAAGATTTTGTCATTACTTTGGTATCAAACTTAAGTTTAGATAGCGAAAGCTATATACGTAATATACGCTAAACCTAAACAAATAAAACTTTTCCATGAAATAAATTTCTAAATAACGAACGAAATAGCTGATAACGGCCCCTAATGTTTTGCTCGATTTATTTTCTGTATTTATTTTTGCCAGAATATCTAGCCAAGTGTCGCAGGCAGTTACTTATCTATCGACCTCGGCGATTTCTGTTATCACGAAGGCTCACAGTTAAAAACTCGGTCCGGTGTCGGCACCTTTCCGCTCGGCCGCTTGAATGCACTCGTTTTCAGCTGACGTTTAGAGTTGTATCCCATCTTTATGTGTGATGGCTGCACGCCATCAGCCAGCTTCATCAGCCCGCTTAGCATGAATATCAAGAGATTTCTCGCGCACGAGTGAAGACAAACTAAGATATTAGATTTCTTTATATTATTTCTCGACATCGCTCGATATCTCGATCGACAAATATATCTACTTTTGACATTAGAAGTAGAGTTTTAAGTGTAAGTGTCGTGTTAAACCCGAAAGGTATAAAGAGATAATAAATTAAAACACGAGAAAACGATCGACAAATTTTTTTTTGGACAAAATTTTCGGCCGGCAGTATAGATTTAAAATGGGGGGAAAATGAACATATTTTTAACTAGATGGGTCAAATAATATTGTCTTTTATTAACGCGAGTATCACACATTTAAATAAAATACTGTACCTATACAGGATAAAACGCGATTTATTATTTATATTGTTTAAATTATTTATCCCGATGTTTCGGATGCTTTTCAGCAACCGTGGTCACGGGCAGACAATATAAATAATAAATCGCGTTTTAATCCGATATACAGTATTTTATTTAAATAGAAAACTGCGTAACTCGAAATTTGCGTATTTCAAATATTGTATTGATTGAACTACTCTGTGCCAAAAAATCTCTAGTAGGTAACAATAAAATCGACCTAGACATCCTTGCACAAGAAACATCCACTTCATAAATAAAAAACCACTCCAGTTCTTATTCAGTTATTGCAATCGTTAAATAAAATTATAGCGTGATTCAAAAGCTAGTTGCACACAAAAACTGTTGACCTAAAAATGCTTCATTAAATTCCTCCAATCACCGCTCACAAAGTTAAAAACTATACTGCATAAACATTGGATAAGATTATTCAAATATCGTTGGTAAGTGGCCGAGCCGAGCCGAGCCGATTTGAGCCGAGCTGAGCCGAGCTGCCTAAAGATATAAAGCACGAATATTAAAGTTGATAGTCTGATGGGATTATATAATCTTGAAGGATTGCTCTTACAGGCGTATAGCCCACTTCAGTTCACATTTATATTGTCCGCTATAATAGAAAAAAACTTGTTGACAAAATCTTAGCACGAATTTAATTTAGACTGACACTTTATTTGCTTACTTTTTGTTGATTTGTACAATAGTTTTAAAAAAAGTCAATATACACAGTTTTTAGTTGTGCATTTTTTATGTTAGATATCGACAGACGAGCATGAAGTCCGCTTGATGGTAGGTCAGCCACATCAGTCAATGATGCGCTGTCGACCTACTTTTTTACTTCGAGCATTCGACTCCATAGACTGAAACCGAAACACACAATATGTACTTCACGTGTTCCATCTATGAACGGTGGTTCGTTACCCGGTCGGAATTTTTATACTCCTCCCACCCGTTCAATGCCCGAAGTTGCTAGACGTGGAGAAGACATGCTTACAGAAAATTATAACAGTCGTTTCGGTGGCATTTGAACCCACGACCCATCGATGCGTACGGTAGGTGTTCTACCGAACGCGTCAACGAGCCCGTCAATTGCATTTAGATTAAAAGAAAATAATATATAAATTTAACCACCATTTCCTCTAATACTTTTAACTATTTTAGATATTTTTTTTATTTTATTTAAATACACTTTAAGAATTCTATTACAGTTACTTCAATATATTGAAATGTCCCGCAATCCCCATACTGCTGGACCACGGTCACCATTACACTCGTACGAGCGCCAATTGCGAGCACGTCAAAGCTAAGTGGCAAGTTGGCAATTTGTTTGCAAGTTGTCGACAAATTAGTTGCTAACTACCGACTGCCAACCGCCTCGTCTCTGACACCAGCCATGAACACTCTGATTCAATATTGAATCTATAACGTGTATGAAAAGCATTTATATGCTATACTACTAATTGTGTTTAATATATTCTAGAAGCAATATTTGTATTTTTGTATGTTATGAATAAACTCAAAAATAACCTGACCGATGTTAAAAATTCTTTCGCCAATAGAAATCTACATTATCAGCGTGTAATATAGTGTGTAGTGTGTATAGTAGGTACATCTACATTGCACCCGAGTGAAGCCGGAGCGTGTGGATAGTGTATAATAATAATATTATTTTTCTATAAACATGCTTGGAAACTATGTAATAAATAAAATACTTATCTTTGTCAATGACTGATGATTTGACTATAATAATTTGCATTTAATAAATGTTTTATATTTTTGTTATATCGGTCCAATTATTTTAATAAAGAAAATTAATATTGTATGTTTAATTAATCAGCGTATGTTGTGTTTTGTATAAGAAATCAAATACTTTTTTATTTATTCAAATCGCCTGAAAGAGTCATTCGCCTGATGGCAAGATCCTGCCCGATTGCGATTAGATTATTCAATCGTAAGGGCAAAAGCTCATGGTTATTGGTTGTGTATGTGAGCGATGTGGCGCAACGTTGGGCAACTGTGTCAAAGTCGAGCCGAGCCGAGTTGTTAGCGAGTTGACGATAAATTAGCTGACAGAGCTACTTACACTGTTTGTTATTTGCGACATTTGAGACGGATTACAGCAATATATAAATCATATTACATTATGTATTCCGACGTTTTGAGTGCGAGAAAATTGGTTGAAGTTTACTCGGCTTCTCTAAATAATATTAAAATTATTCAATAATTTTTCCATTCCTTTACTACAAGGTCACATGATCGCTAACCATCACATCAGCCAGCTCCATTAACTAATATTATAAATGGTACTTATATGTTTCACTGTACTGATGTCAAGTGACAGGTAATATGACATCGGAAAGTCCATAGTAACGCCTATTGTATAAAATGCGTATAATGCGTACTATTGTATTAACCACTAACCAGTACCTTTTCTGGTCTAGTAATATAAAATAATATAAATGATATATAACATATGATTACGTAATTATATACGTTATATACATATAAACACTTATTATGCTAAAGTTGTCAAGCTCGGCTTTTGGGCTTGTATAGTGGTCCCGCCACTGATACACGTGTTACAGTATTGTATTGTATTGCCCCAGAAGGTATGTGTGAGCGACTGCTAACCTTTAGTAGCCCTTAAAATTTCTTAGCAATGAGTTATGTGAATTGTCCCAGTATTCACAAAGGAAAAGATTCCAAGCAACTGTCTGTAAGCAAATCGTTTCCCTGAGAAACCGCAATACGTTTGTTGTTTCCGTTCCCCGGGGACCGCAACCCGCCCCTCCAAGCGAAGCTCGTTCCCTTGAACCCTTTGAAAAATTGTAGCTCTCAGCTGTCTGTTACAATTTAACCGTTCACACGTTATACCTACTAATTTTAGAAGACGCTATGTAATCTGTAAACGCAAATATTGAGATGGAAGATATAAGATATGAAAATACTGTAAAACACGTCCCCACGTACATTGTGGTAACCGACTTTATTAGTTTTCTACGTAACGTTTATAAAACTATACTCTCCGATTTCATCAATATTTTTATAATGATACAAATTTGTCTTGTAAGTATTCTATATATTGTATTGTATAATGTTTCTATATACATTAAATAACTTTTTTAAATTGCGAAATTAGAAAATAAATTAAAACAGAGAATACAGTAAGAAACGTGAAACAATATGTTATTATAGTTACCATAACTTACTTGGGAGGCATCGAAATTTATATCTTATTGTTAGTAATATCGCGTGTTGTCAAAATATACATATTTTAAGCTTGTTTTTATATACAAGTTTAACATAAATTACAATTTTTATATAAGTGAAATATGCTTTTCCATTAGTGCAGTCGTTACACGACACCACAGCAATGCAGCTCTGTCAAAATTGTATAATGTATTTTTTTCGACTAATAAAATCATAGTTGTTATGACCATCTACCAATGGACAATCGTTTGCTAAAAAATATTTATTAAAAGCTTCGTTATTGGTTAATACACAGCATATCCTGCATATCCTGCGGGCATATCATATAAATATAAATCTTTTATCTTTTTCCTATGATTCTCGCCTTTTCCATAATAAATCCAATTAATCCTAAATGAAATTGGTCAAATATCGAACGGACACGACCCGGATCCAATGAGAGAACCGACAGAGATTTTGTACAAACACTACGCTATTTCACTAATTGCTTTAGGATTTAGCCGTGAGTCATAATTCAATTAGACGTGAGTTCGGAGCACTTAACATCTGGGACGGTGCCAGGGCCAGTGTCTGAGGAGATCGTTCTTAGGGCATGTGTCATACCAGTATCACTACATATCACTATTACTTAATACGGAATTATTTTAAAATTACAGAACAACAGATTAAGATTTTATCTCGGAAAACTAGACTGCATCTTAATCCATGCATCCTACTAATATTTAAATGCGTGACTCCGTTCGTCGGTTACATATTGACGGCTAAACCAATGTTGATAAAAAATATGTAAGTAATTTGAAGCTTTTTGGACTGAAAATGATCACCTGTAAATCGTGGTTACAATCTGAATGTGTAAGGGGAAAATTGTCATTCTTCCTCATTAGATAGAGATCACACACACTACGAATCCTTCCGGAGTTTACTGTAGAGGTTTTTACGAGTATTAACTCATATAATACCGCAATTTAACTTAAAGCTATCAGTATGCAGTTCAACACGAAAAATATAGTGAATTTAATGTATTTGGCGGGTTGCAAATTATTATTTATTTTTATTCTAAATTATTGTAGTATATCATATTCTCGTTACAACACTATTTGATTATATCGATAAGTACTTAATAATTGATAAATTAAGTGATTGACATAGTAATATATTATATGAGAAACGATACACAACGTAAAATCGACGTAAAAGCGAGATTATAAGCAAATTTAATTTCGAAAATATTACCTCTCATACTCAAAACCGAGAACATATTATGGGCGTTAAATTATTTACCGTTAAAATCTGTATTTTAAAAGAGGTAATATTTTCGATTTTTACGCAGCAATTAAACGTTACTTTAAATTTTAATCACGCACATGGCGGCCGATCTCTGTTTAATTGACCACGGGTTGACCCTACTTCACGCGTTATATGACATGCTTTTTGTCGACGATTTTAATAAGAATAAAAATATGTTTATTTAACTTATTTAAGAAAAAAATATTTTAAATACCAATGAACAATAACATATATTGTAGAATTTTAATAGCAATGATAAAAAAACCAAAGAAATGACCCCTTCGCGTGATTGACATGTACTTTTTATGTATCTGTAGATTAAAACCTTCCAGAAGTAATTATCTAAATTGTGGAGAAAGCAGCAGCAAATTGTAATGCATAGTTTGCTTAACCAAAGCGAACAAACAGACACGTACAAGGAGCTACTTCGTTTTTTAATGTGTTGGGACACAGAAGAGTAAAAATTCGACTTTGTTTCACTTTTTTACATTGCCTTTCAACTTTCTTTCACTTATATCTACGGGCGTCCACATATAAATGAATTATTATTTCCTAAAGTTGTTTATCAGTGAAGAATGTGTGAATTGCATGTGTACTATTAAAAGTCACTAAACAATTGAATGTTATTCTGTAGTAAAGCCAGCGTGTAAGTGTCCGCAGCGCAATTTATCACGCGGTCGTCTTCGGACGGTGCAATCTACTTGATCGAGGCTCGAATTAGCATAAGTTTAGTTTAGCTCGACGTCGTTCGTTAACGCCCGCCCGCCCGCTGCCCGCTGCCCGCTGCCCGCCCGCCCCGCCGCCCGCCCGGCCACAGTGCACATACTTATACAACAGATGCACGTGCTGTTCTAGAGCTAAATATCTATTAAGCACTGGTAAACCAACATTTTTTTTATTAATTGTTATAATATGTGAATAATATAATTTTATAAACTAAATATATAGTGTCACTTTAACGTTATTAATTCAAAATTAAAATCATATCTTAATTTTCATAATAATAAAGTGGTCTTTATAAGGAGGGTACGAAAACATTATTTTAATATCCTTACTGGTTTCATATATTCTGTGTCTCGCTCGTCTGTGGGATGCGCTCGAAAATTTGCTTTAAAGTGTTTACAGCATTTATGTTTACTTTGCATCGGAGAAGAGGATAATGTTGCATCAACGTTTTTGTTTTAATTTGACAATACGTCTCTCTCAGTGATGGCATATCAAATAAATTTATGTTCGAGTAAATGTTACAGTAGTTATAAATCGTCATTTTCTAAACTAATTTCGTTTGAGATGGTTGTTCCTACTGACTACAGCCTGCAGGAAACTGGTGCATAGTTACTTTGGCGGTTAGCACTTCAAATAACGCAACAACTAACAATACATTTGCGTAACATTTATTTATTATTTTGGGATGCACAGGATTTCTCAAATCTCTATTATTATATAAAGACATAATTCCAGTTAAATAACGAGGTCGTAATATATTTCACTTAATATTTAACGGGCTCGGTGACGCAATTATTGGTAAGTACCTACATAGCCTTTCTCCGATTTTATGCGGGTTTAAAACCCGCCCCGTTTTGTGTTCTAAATATTTAGTAATATATATTTTTTTTACGTCTGGTCACTTTGGTCATTAAATGGATAAGATAAATATTGAAAATCTTCATCATTCTTCTCAGACGAACAAATTGTGAAGTGCATCTTGCGCCTTTCAGTTTCAATCTGTTTCCGATTTTAAATTTACAATCACTGATTGATGTCCTGTAGTTGTGGTATGTGACAAAAAATACGACTTTATCGATATTCAAAAAATAGCAAGCAGATAGCGTAGTTAAAGTGGAACTAAATATTTCGCCCCATTGTTCAGTGTCGGCTACATCTCATTACGCGAAGTGACGGGAGATATATCCCGGCAGTAATCTCGTAAATCTACGAACAAAACCAACTCTCCTTTTTGTGATATAAATCTCTTGCGAAGGATCCTCGGACGTGTGTATTATATTATTGGATCCGCGCTACGCACCGAGTTCGCCTTAACCTTTGAGACTCGTAAATACTATGTTTGTTACCGATGGTCACTTGGTACTCGTAGTAAATGATACCTTAGATATAATTGATTGTTATTTTAGGACCAAAGTAATAATCTTAATCTGAAGGACCGCGTAGGGAAATTGATAATAATTATTATAAAATAAAGCCGAAGTCTTAATCACCTTAGCATTGATAATTGTAATTACATACCACCAGCAATATTAATTTCCTTAAAGTAATCATTACTTTGTTTCCTCAAAATATGAATTTTATTGTTATATTTCAATGTATTTATGAATGGAGGTCTGTAGTGTTATGTTTATAAAGGCTACATACAAGTGATCGACGCCAAAGTGAGCTTGATTGCAAATAAATAAAAACAACTCCAACTTCAATATCAAGTGGCGGAACCCGGTCACGGACGAAACTAGAACGCTGTACGGTGGCTGCTAGGGCTGTCACTACTTCGGTACATATACAACTCTGACATCCAAAAATGTGATTCAGAATTTAGAAACGTTAATAAGGGGAATTGCTCCTTTCGTATAATTGATTTCCGGAATGATGGAGACATAGGGTTTCTTTCACTGTTTTTTTAATGGTTTGTTATCTAGTCCTAGTCTGTATTGTTCAAACCTGTGATCTCTGATGGTCATGACACCTTTTTTTAAATAGGATAGGGTGCAAACGGGTAGGTAACTGATCACCGCTGCCCATAATAAAATAAAATTCCGCAACACCAGAAGGCTTGCAGGTGTGTTGCCAACCTTTAAGGCGATGTAGGCTCGCTTCTTGAAGGTTCCCAAGTTATTTCGCTTCGGAAAAATCGCCGGTGACTGCTGGTTTTACAGAGTGAGACGAGGAAGTGTCTTAGAAATTTATATTTCACGCGATTGTAGCACGACTAAAGATATTATTTTTTACAAATTTTGTTTTAAACAATAATCGTACAATCTATTGATTAGTATAGTCTCATATCGTTAATAATATATAATACGTTAATGTTTGCCCTACCCGACCCTAGCGACAGCCCGGCGGGTGGCAGCCCTGGCTGGGCACAAAGACGCCGCGCGGCAGATCTCTCGCGCTAATTTATCTTTTCCATCTTTGCCTCGGTTTTCTTTGTCATTATGCGAACTCCGAAGTTTTCAAACGTAAGCTCTATATTAAATGCGCATCTTTGATGTTTTGATTTCACTCGAAACTATCGATTTTCATAATTAAAAAGTAATCAAATATACATCTTAGTTCGTAGATTATGTTTTATAAATTATATAGTATTGATTAATATTCTAATTCTATTTCTATAAGCAAAGAACAGCATTCATATAAAAATATCCAGTTTATGTAGCGCACAACGAAAAATTTTTTTTTCCAATATTTATCCAAAATAAATATGTATAGCCTATTTTCAGTTTTCTATTATTTAAACTCTACTTGACCCGGTTATAAAGTGATTCTGTTGCGTAGAAGCGAGACATTTTCAACATGTTCTTTTTAAAAATTATTATAGAAAAGAGAATATAACTACATATTTATGGTATTTGGTCGCGGGCATTGCACTACTTTGTCTAATTACACACGTGACACCACTGTTTCTATCTTCTGCTTCTAGTTCTCCAGGACGGTAGAAATAATCCTACTAAAAATCGAAGCCTCTGATCGCGACTTGTTGACCGAGATGTGATCACCAACAAAATTAATGTTTAACAATTTTAAAATATACCGTCGGTGCATGTTTTTCTCTTTTAAATCAGCTTACATTTAATACAACAGAGGCTTGTCGTAGTAGAACCAGTAAACAAGGAATTTGTAGAGTTGTTACGCGTCTTAATAGGAGTTTAGATTGATTACCAAAATTTATCTTCCATAGATTTCTTCACATTATTACAACACTCGTTTATGACGGTATTAACCGCATATTTCCCCAATTATAACTGTAGTTGATCGACCTAAATTAATTCAAGTATATTTAAATAACAGCAAATTTAAATTGAACGAAATTAATTTTGAACTCTGGCCTCAGCAGTGTCAGCGATTTGTTTGTTTGATATTATGTAATTCATAATTATAATATTAAATTTAATTGCGTTCAGTTATTGCCGCGGCTTAAATAAGTGAACCATTATTAAACATGTTATAAATATAATCATTCACTACTACGATATACTCATATTGACTGAACTGATTGAAATGTGTGTGCCTGAAATAACAAAATATTGTTGTGCTGATACTTTTAGTATAAATTAAAGCCAGTATTTGTATACAACTGTTAAAATGTGTAACAAAATATAACAATTGACTAACGTGTTGAGTGCGCCGGATAGATATTAGATACGAACACTGTCCGCCTCTCCACAGCACGTATTTGCTGATACTGAGTTCTTTTGGTCCTGTTGTATTTCTTCCTGGGACATCAGTTCGCCTAGCATGACCAGCAAGAGATATCTCGCGGACGAGTGACAACAAAGATATAAGATATCGAGATATATTATATCTCGACATCGACAACTTTCACAGACAAGGATATCGCTATCGACAAATATCTCTAATTTTCACAATAGAAGTCGATTTGTAAGTGTCATGTTATAACAGGAAGACATAAGGAGATATAATCGATTAAAACACGAGAAAACGGTCGATAAAATTTTGTCGTGGTTGTCATGCTAGACCGGCAGTTCTCGTTTTAGTATACAAGTAAAATTGCCACAGATAACAACGGACTTATAAAAATAATACAATTAATTCAAACAAATAAAACTTAAAAATCTAGATCACAAATTGTATAGCGCCCCGGACAGGAGCACGCAGAGTGAAATAGATTTCCAATGATAATAAACTAAAATCCACTCCTTACGAAGTTTTTTGGCAACGCTTTTCAATTTCCTGCGGATTTCTGAGATAAAGAATTGCCAAAATGTTATCGTCGAACAAACGGTTCGTAAATCTATTATAATTTCTGTTCGAGTTAAATTAGGCGAGTACCTTAATTCGTTTGAGTTGGCTAAGTCCACATTCATTATAATTACATTTTGTTGATCGAACTATGAAATACTTTGGCAACTTTTATTAGAATTGTTTGGAAGTTAAATGAAGATCCACTGAAAATTATATTTGATAAATTTTTTGATCTGAAAATGTAATTTACTCCACTCGTTATGATTCATTTTTTGTATTTTAATAAAATTATGTAAAGGTTTAAAAGATCTTTAGTATATTGAAAATTTCATATATACATACATTATACAACTGATTAGATTCTGCCTTTCACTGAGACTCAAATACTCAAGGTTATTATTTTATACATAATCATATTAGATATCTCATTCATATGCTAATATAAATATATTCATGTGTTAAATTATATTTTGTTTCAAATTTCTGACTCTTAACTTGTTAGGCTGCGCATTGGCAGTCAGTCAATTTATTGTTTTTAAATATAAAGTGAGATAGACAAACAAAAAAAATAACAAAAAGCCAACATCACGCGGTGTTCCCAGGCGGTCACCCATCCAAGTACTGACCGCGCCAGACGTTGCTTGACTTCGGTGATCGGACGAGAACCGGTATATTCAACGTGGTATGGACGTTGGCGATAAATATTTCGAATATGCCAAACTATTTGTATGCGTAAAAAATTAGGTTGAGAATTTCGCTATCTTCCGCAATTAACAACTCACGTCACACACAGCTTTTTTGCAATAACTGATGTCCACTGCATATCAGTAGCATACTAGACATTATAGAATATAGAATAGAAATGGGAAAATGTCTTAAAATGTATCTATCTAACATTTTAAGCCAACATTATGACAATATTATAATGATAGTATTTTCTTCAAAACAACTTTTGATTTGTAATTTTTTATAAAAGATATTGATTAAATCGGCTTTTTTTTATTATTACAATCATCTTGTACCGACAACGAACCGACACACACACACATTTACGTTTATAACAGTAGTCTACGGATCACTTATAAAGAAAAACGATCAGTGAAATGGATACAGAAATGTGTATTCCCCATGCCCCCATGTAACTCGCGTGGGGCCGTAATTGCGCCTTATAAAGCTGTTAGCAGTGAGCCGACATGAAGTACAGTCTCGCCCTACTGGTTACGTCATTCGTATTAAAGCTTCCATTTAAATGCCTATTGCATAATGAATAATGATAAATAAAACAAACGGGATGAAAGCATTAATTTTCAAGATAAAAAGCATTCAATGTAATTTCAACGCGAACGATAAAAATTTACGGAGAGTTAAATGAGATTCGGAGCAAATATTTAGCCAGCTCCATTCGGTCCGCGTGTAAATGTCGGTGTCGATGTCGCTGCGCACATGTACCTATTGGAAACTGTTATGAGATGTATTTAAACGAGTTTTAAAAACCTTTATTAATTGGTTCTTTTGATGTTTATGCAAATGCAAAGTATGAAAAGAGAATTATCTATATTCAGTCAAGCACTAGATAGATACATTTATATGTCTGTTTCGCTAATATATTAACATATTAGTTATAATAGAATAGTGGGCAAACGGGTGGTTCACCTTATAAGTGTTCACCGCCGCCAAAGTAAGTCTTATATTTTAATTTTTTTTAATCGGTTCGGTTAATTCACTTGGGGTTAAAAGTCGGAACGTCTAATAATACTGAGGTTGGAGAGAGTCAAATATAATCTGCACTAAATATTATAATAACTTATTCAAATAAAATAATCCATTGTGTTAATAGAAAACTTACAAATGTTACGTGGATAATTATTAAAAACAAAAAAATTAAGTCTTTGGGGTCACTAGTCGATCCAATCGGACGAGTGTGCTCCCAAGTCACAAAGTGTCCCGTGAAATGTATCTACCACAGATAACGAATAAATAAATATGTCCAATTGTCCACATTTCGCAAAACCTGTGGCGAACCTCAAGCACAGCGCTGATCAGTTCCCATGAGAGCGTGTTCTCATCCGTCCCACGGGCACACAAGGCGACAACAATACAAACATAATCCATCTATCCAACTCATAAACTAGAAAACATTGCGTCACCTCCACTCGTTTTCAGAACAGATAAACTGAGAACAAGAAACTCAACAAAAACTGCAACTTGCTTCTGACAACTGTTGGAGCGCTATAACACACCAGACACGCTCTCTATTTATATGAAAAGGCTGTGAAATAAAACTTAGTGCGGTTCTACAATATGTTTAGTTTTCATGATATATTATATGCCAAGATCATATTTACGCAGCTCCTGTAAAATTTACAATATTTGAATTATAGTTAATAATAAAAGCGGTGGAGAGTTTATTGCCATTTCTTCTCGTCCGTTCTACGCCCTTGATTTGAGAACTGGCTGTAAATGTAAAATTAAAATAATTTAATATATTTTTTTATTGATACTCACAAGTGTACATTGTTTCACCTACGTAAATGAATAAAATATGATTTGATTTGATATAGAAAATATTATTGACTTATGCTTAAATTATAGAAAATAAAAATACAATAATCTGTGAAGAAAACAACATTAAGATCGGAAACAGTGTCAAATAAAAATATGTATTTATATATTGATCCGAGCACTACATAGGACGATTAAAAAATAGTGCACATAAAAACTTTAAATTTCTTTCACTCTAACTGTTGACCTGTTGACTTTGCAGTTTGCATTGTATTTTGTATCTTCTGTATTCACATGAAACTATTTTATCCATAAACTTGGAAAAAAACGATGAATTGCAGAGGTAGATGTTTAAATGAATGCCAGGCAATTGCTTACTCAGCTCGGAGTGCCGCATATGTGCATAATAGGTTCATTCACTATAATAATTGCTTATATTTGTTGAACTAAAAGAACAGTGTTTCGATTTGAGCCATGGTGCGTCCATTAATGGATTGCATATCAACGTATAAGGTTTACGAGTACATTCACGGAAAAATAGTTTCATTTTTATTCAAAGTGGGCGTATGATTGTAGACAACATCTACTGATTTAATTGACGTTTTTATCAAATCTTATAAATATGTCTCCCATTGATTGAAGAAGGGTTTAATCGCAACAGCCTACGGTTCGAACCCCATTTTTGCAGGTACAACAATAGGATATTGAGTCATCGGGAAGGACGTAAATGGAATATACATATGTCTATATTTAATCCTTCCTTTTAGAAATGTTAGATCTTGTACGTTTACACCATAAGTTGCATTGCCGGCCTTTACATTTACTTTAATGGCCGGCAACGCATCATCAAGACCACTGGTGTGACGGATGTCCATGGGCAGCGGTAGTCGCTAACCATCAGGTGAGCCGCCTGTTCGTTGGCCTCCTCTAATATAAAAAAAAAACAAATTGTGTTTGTACATACTTCAGTTCGAAACCTCCCATCAGAAGCAGTGTGTTCAGCACAATTAGATTTCGCTTCACGCAACTGACTTGTTGCTAATATGGTATGCCCACCAGATATGCTCATAAGACCAATTTACTTTGTCGTACTATCTAATGATAATGTGTAAACTACTTCGGGACTCGCCATGGCCCCAAACCCAAACTATCTGAGACACGGTTCTTTAAAATGAATTTGAAATACAATTTCGTCCGAATTATCTTGAAGTACGAGTACATGACATATTTACAAATGTTGCTAGATCGCGTTGAGGTAAAACAAACTTTAAATTCAACTGTTATTAAAGTTTAAATTGCAACAAAGCTCTTCGGGAGCCGTGCAATACATTCATTGTTATGTATAGAAAAACTTTGGGGTTCCTTTCAAGAAACTGATTCTTTGATACGTTCTAATGGTGAAACTGTAATGTATACTTTAATTGTATTTTACGGTTATTTGAGAAATGTAACAGATACTTATAAGATTAACTTGATCTTGAAAAATTGCTCAAATTATGTAAAAGTGTAATAATATGCTACAAAAATGGCAATTTGTGCAGAGCCGGAGCAGGGACTACACAGCTGGCCTTCATTAACGAATAATAAATATAACTTTTGTTTTTTATGTTAGATATTGACAGACGAGCATGAGATTCACTTGATGGTAGGTGATACCTCAGCCACAGAACATCAGTCAATGATGAGCTGTCAACTCTTTTTTTACTTCGAGTCTTTTAATTTTTGCGAATCGCGCAATGTGCACTTCACGGTTTTTCCATCTATGATTTTTGTGGATTAAAACCTAAATATTTCGTTTTAAAATAACTGGTAATTCGCACAAGCCGACCCTCGACCCCAGCTCACCATTCTGCGGCCGAGTCGAGCCGCTTCTCATAATAAAACGCGAAACAGAAACGATCGTTAATTCAACAAATGCCTTATTTGTTTCGTTCGTGTCACGCTTTCCATCGCACTGTAATGGAGGTAATATCTCATCGGTTCGGGATTACCTCTCGTGTTTCAGTTTAATTCTATCCCCCCCCTCTTCCATCACTACCTCCGCCCCCGCTACCACCTCCCACTTAGCTTGATTGATGACAGACAATCTGTTGTATAAGTATCCCGCGATCATGCTGTGATCCATCGATTTCGAATTTCTTTACACTTTCTTAGCAGTTGCCTTTGCACAATGGTTTCATTAACGTATCTCAGGAAAACATATTTTAAATAGATACTGTTTCTTATTGCTTGGCTGGAGTTAGCGAGTGCTCAGGCCGTTTTTAGTGAGAAACAACATGACCACATAGACGCTGTATTTATACCAATATTATAAAGAGGAAAGATTTTTTTGTTTGTTTGTTTGATACGATTTAGCTCAAAAACTATTGGACCGATTTATTTCACCTATAGAAAGCTAAATTAATTATCAGCGAGTAACATATGCATCTTTTAGTACATTGCACTTTAAATTATTAAATACAAAACAAAACTATACATATATGTACAAACATAAATGAAGATGTAAAAAATAATATTTTAATTACTTCAGAGCCTTAAGTCGGTGAAAAAATAATAATGAAAATCCATGCATATTTGGTGGAATTATCGCGTAACAAACATACAAAAAAAACATAGTCGAATTGAGAACCTCCTCCTTTTCTGAAGTCGGTTAAAAAGCGCATAATCTGTTTCGTAATTAGTAAATTCAAAAACCTAATAAAACCTTGGGAAAAATATATCAAATAATCGTCAAAATGGAACGTAATCGTATCATATCGATAATTAACATAGAGCAAGATATAAATCACATTGAACTTCGCAATCGTACAAATTAACATTAAACTACTAATATCGCGAACGTTCTAATCAGTATTTGTGTGACGGTAATATCGCTGTCACAGCATAACAACGGTGCTTACTGAAAAGCGAGAATTATTGCAATTAGTGCCATGTTTTAATATTGTCATAATAGCCGTCTGTGGCTGGTGGCTACATGAATAGAATTTAATTACACAAAGGTTTTTAACGATATATGCACAGATACCTTATTACTTTAGTGGTTTACAGATTAGACATAGTTACATGTCTCTTTCACATTTTTTTAATACATATTTGCTACTACGCGTTCTACCTTGTGTTTGTCTGAAGTCCTGTTCTACTACCTGTCGATTTTCGAAGATTAGCAATAAGCAATTATAGGCTGTTCTTACAAAACAAACTTGACCAAAACCTTAACTAAAGCGCTACTCATTACGACTTCTTAAATAAAATGAACGTAAATAACTGTTAAAAATTCAATACCAAAGTATATTTAAAACATTTCGTTTAATTATTTATTTTAAAAATAGGTACACAAAGATCGCGATCAAAGATGATGAACTAGCGGAATGGAAGAACGAAATGTTTTTCATTTTAGCGGGCCTGTATCAGTTAAATGAGGCGCTGACAAATTGGAAATGTGATATACTAGGAAAGGATTTGATTGCATTGAAGCACTGGTGTATTTTCGCGAGGTAAAAAGTGGCCAGAAAATAATAAAATCAATCAGTTGCTTCGTTTTTGCGTGAAAGAAAGACAAAGCTTTGTTTGATGCTTTCAAAATAATTGAGAAGTAAACATTGTGAATTAAAGATCCGATCACTTTTCCTTTTTCAAATACATAGTGTGCCGAATTACTTAAGCAACCCAATTATTGATTTTGAGATTTATGTGAATGCATCTATGAAATATAATAAACATTCAGCAAATTCACATTAAAATACTAATTCATACGCGAATCAGATATAATAGAGAAGCCAAATTAATATCGAGATGAAACCGGCTAATCCTATATTTGATCATATTTCAATAATACATTACTGCGTCTTTCAACGTCCTTCAAATTGAATCGATTCGTCTGCCTCAACGCTTACCAAATACACTCATTGGAGCCCGTTACCATGGTATTACCTTGGTTTTGTATCTAAATATGACTAGAGTATAATGGCCAAGACTGCAACTGTCACTCAGAGCTTAATCCGTCTTTCATAACAATAATTCATAAATTCGGTCTGATGTTAAATCCTCATTGCGTGAACATTTAGGTAAATAAGTAAATTTTTTTTATGTTAGATATCGAACGACGAGCATGAGTTTCACTTGATGGTAGGTGATACCTCAGCCAAAGAACATCAGTCAATGATGCGCTGTTGACTTAATTTTTACTTTGAGCATTCGGAAATCCATAGACTGAGATCGAACGCATAAAATGCACTTCACGGTTTTCCCATCTAAGAAAGGTGATTCGTTACCCGGTCTGAATTTCGATGATCCAGACCCATTATAAACAATTCGTCTCAGTGGGATTCGAACCCACAACCCATCGATACACACGGCAGGTTTTCTACCGAACATCGGGCATCAAAAATAGAGGATTTATGCTGTTTTCAAATTGATTGCCAGCGGGAAATGGCGCAGAACATATCAGGATGGAAGTTCTTGCTGATGGAGGTCAAGACTCATTTTGGGTTACTGCATCATATTAGTAAGTAATGAAACCTACCTAGTAGAAATGGACTCCAAAAGAATTATAACTTTTAGAATAACGCTTCATATAACATAAATAGCAGAATGAGGTCACAATAAGGCCGGAGGTAACAAGAGGTTCGCCGGCCGGGAGGTCGCGCCCTCAGATTTTACATCATTAATTAAAGGAAATCTTCCGAAGTGCAGTTAAAGAGGATTTTACGTGCAATCACCTCGCTGCCAGTAATTTTATTGACATTTATAATATTCATAACCGGCGCGGCTTCGTGTTTATTATCCGTCTCGAGTTAGTTTTATAGCCTTCCTTTTAGGGTCCCACAGTCAAGTTTTATCCGTGTAGTGAGATCTTTGCATTTTCATATCAGGCATGCATATAATACCTTTTTTAGCTGGGATTTATTTTGAAATAAAAAGTTGTTTTGTAACCTAGCCTCGTGATGGATTTGAACACCGATACTGCTATTCTTTTTCTCTGTATATACAGGGTGGAAAGAATCAATGGGCCCTGGAGGGAAACCACTTTAAATCGTTAAGATAGAGATTTTTACTTAAAGGAAACATTCCTTTATTTTTAAAAAGAAACAAAACTGCATTCAAAGATTTTCTAAAATTCGTTCGCCTCACCCGGAAATCGAACCAGCTAAAAATCCAAAAAATAAACATTCGCTATTTAATTCCACTAATTGATAGGATCAATATTCAGAATAAAATCTCTCTAATAAACATTTGGTCTTAGAAATAAAAAAGATCATGAAATCTAACATTAATTTAATTTTATCATTAGTTCTAATACGAAGGACATGTAAACATGAAAGAAAATTATTACCTAGATGGACATTGCTACTTTTGTTAATAATTATTTAAAATTACCATTTTGTAACATTTCAATAATCTATCTGATAGTAAATTATTAACAATAATATTTTTTTAAAGGTGTTTAAAGGTGTAACAATCTTTTTTGAAATTCACTTCGTTTAGCCTTCTGCAAAGTGTTGTGGTGAATTCTCCTAATAATATTTTCTAAAAAACAAGGGATATTGTTTCAAACAATTTATTAGTTAAATTAATTATTAAAATGTCACAAAATTGTTATTTAGAGTTTGTTTGTTCGAGTATCAATGTCTAACTAGCAAGGTAAACATTTTCTGTCAGTTTACGTGTCCTTCGTATCAGAACTGATGATATAATAAAATTAATGTTAGATTTCATGATCTTTTTTATTTCTTTTACTAAATGTTTATAAGAGAGATTTTATCCTAAACATTGATTCTATCGATTAGTGGAATAAAATAGCGAAAATTTAAATGTTGAATTTTTAGCTGCTTCGATTTCCGGGTGAGACAAGCTAATTTTAGAAAATCTTTGAATGCAGTTTTGTTTCTTTTTAAAAATAAAGGAATGGTTCCTTTAAGTAAAATAATATATCTTAAGGATTTAAAGTAGTTTTCCTCCAGGGCCCATTGATTCTTTCCACCCTGTATAAAACATATACTGTCCATCATAATAACTATAAACAAAAGTTACTGAATTCAAGTAATATAATAACTATACATCCGTAATCCGTATGCATTAGATATAAAACAAGAAGTATTGTTTTATATCTAATGCATATCCAAACGCGACATCCCGGAACTATTTATTAATACAAAATATCAATACAGATGTTTAAATTGAATTGTTTAATTATAAGTAATATGAATTATAATATAATTAGGAGATGAATTTATCAATCATTTTATAGAAAATATTGATGCATATAAAAACAATAACGAGTAATAATATCGTGCCAAGCAATATACTTAATGCTGGTGTATTGGGGTTACAACAACCGTTATGGAAGAAGATAATATTCATAAATAATAAAAAAAGTATGAGTATTATACGCTTAGATGGATATTTCTGGTGTACAAATAATATAACTTGTTTTATAAAAAAACAATGCATTGTAGTGAACAGCCAGATTTTTTCTGGAATTGCCATAATTGCATATTTCGCTTTAACCTTACGTGACAATTAACACTTCCTTAGTTCAATGGTTGCGTTAGGCACTGTAGATTCCCAGTTTGAAACCCGCGGAACCATATTTTAAAAAAATGTTACGGTCGAACAGGGCACAGAAAACTGGTCTTTCTTTAAGTATAAAGAAAAACGGACACAGAAATGTGTTTAAGAGCATTCACTTTAACGTCACAGTTTAGTAACAGAATCATTTCTTTTATTCGCGTTTCAATCCAGTAAAAGTTATTTGTAAATGTGATGCTCGCGTTAATAAAATACTCTGTTAGAATAATGTATGTCACAACTCCTTCTATAGATAAACTATTGACACCTCATCATACTCTCTATTCGCAACGATGAGCTCATTATAGCTCATTATAGACCGCCAGTAGCGCCACTGAGAGGCGGCGGGGCTCGCTGCGCGATTGATTCCTGACCCAATTGTGGCTTTAATTACACCGTACCGGGCCTCTCGTCTCGACCCTCTCTTTAGAGCTGAGCTGTTTGTTTGCACAGCATATAATTGAACTTTTCAAGGCCACTGCTGAATACACGCCACTTCAAAATGGAAAAAAATATACGAAAGTTAAAAAGAAAAATGGTTTATTAATGTAGCTATTTCCTATTCGAATGTTGCCAAAATATGTATTATGAATTCTAGAAATGTAGGAGTACAGGAAGTATTAACCAACAGTTGGGTTACTTTCAAGATAATTAAAAAGTTAATTATCATCAAGACAATTTGTACTTTAATAACAAAACAATATGTACCCAAAAGAAATTGAAGTACTTTGTATTTTATTTGTTAAAAAAATTTAAAATGTTAACTATGTATAATAAAAATTCGTTTAAAAAAATATATGATAAAGATTCTGATGATAACGCTGTTGACGTCAGTTTTAGTTACCTAATCAAAGTACTCATGGTTTAGGGTCGCGAGAATGAACTCAAATACGATTCAAAATTTCTTTTTAAGTTTTTAATTAACGCTTTAAAAATCAGTTGAAAGGAGACAATTTTTGAATGAGTAAATATCTAAAAGCAGAGTTTGAAATACTTTATGAATATCGGAATTTTGTAATGTTTTGAAAGGAATTTTTATTGAACGAAGGAAGCCGGTCGAGCGTGATAATGAGTCTATAGCTTGAGCTCATTCAATTTTTTGTTCAATGTCTGTAAAAATAAAATATTTTGACACGATTTATGCGCGAACATTTTTAATGGATTTTGATCTTCTTTGTAGGACATGATTAATTGATATTGCGTCATTTATTTTAGATGTTAGCTTTCAACGCTCTTTTTTCATGCATAAAGCTTTTACTACATGTTATATATGAAGCTTAAAACTTAACATCTCGATTTAAAATCGGTTTGATTTGTTAATATAAAATATAGTAGTTCGTAGCACGCTCGTAGCTCAGTGTGAGCTACGAGCGTGCTACGAACATTGATTAGCATCGATCGGACATATTATCATTGCATGCATCGTAGCGAAGCACAACTTTCAAAGCTAAAGTAAAGTTTGTATTGCCATTTTGACAAACTTACGAGCTCATGGGCGCGATAGGCGGAATATTTACATAGCATTTTGGAAAGTAGTGGGATCGTATAGGCTTTACACGGGTGCAATATTTATTTATTTATCAAGTCACACAAATATTATTATGGTAATGTATGGTATCTGAACCGAACAAAGCTGAGGAGAAATAATTATATTTAAAATTTAAATTAGGTCTGTGTGAATAATTCGATCGCGATTAACGGACGTTTCGCGTTTATAATTACAATAACAATAAAAACAAAATAAATAACACCTTATTTCACACGTAACGCGCTGATACCGGCCGCGCCGCGCTATCGTGTTGTATATGGACTCCGTATGTTAATTAAACCTGTTAATTATGTTTTAAATTTTATGGAATTAAAATATTATTATTATTTTTAAATAGTATTATGGTTTTTGTTATTTCGGTGATACACAATTTTTAAAAGTTTCAATTTATTGTAGGTTCAATAACTTTTCGTATTTTCGTTTATTTTCGTCATTAACAATAAGATTGCAATTTAATGAGAAAAATTAAATTACATCTAACAGTACAAAGTGGGGTTTAGCTTTATAGAATTTAAATAAAAGAATCAAATAACACAAGTTCACATAAAAACAAGCCCAGTTAAGCCAACGTGAATGAAGCGGAAATCTTGAAAATGCTTTTATTTGAAAATCTCTTAATCCGCCATTTTAACTCGACTATAACATTGTAGCAGCAAGGAAAAAGGGGTTTTTAACTAATTATTGAATCGTATTTGTTGGAAAACCGTATTCAAAACTGATTCCTTAACTTCCTTATTATTAAAAATCCTTATTTCAGTATTATTGTACATATTTTGTACAATAAATATCTACTCATTTCTATTTTACTAAAACTGGTTAACAAAAACCTCAAAATAATAAAAAAAAACATCACAGACTGTTGAAAATATATAGAATAAAGTTTCAAGTTTGATTAAAATCATTGTTTTCACAGAATGACACTTAAATAGATACCAGTTATTGAAGCCAAATTTCAGACAAAAATAAACTAAGTTATTTGACGGTGCTTTTGACCGAGTTGAAAAGTGGATCAGAGTAGTCTCAACAAGAGATAAATAAAACATTCCGCTTTACAGACAAGAACAATTTGCAAAAACAGAAGGGTACGCACGTACCTTCCAAATGGACAGCTGAATAGAATTGGGCCACACATACGTGAAATTGTTAAGATTCATCGATGAATACACGAGCACAGATTATATATTTGAAACAGTTGGGGTGCTCGAAGTAAACAGAGGCACACTTTTTTCAGCTTCAAAGTTTCAGCAGCTACATCTCCTGCTGAGTTATTGTGTCTAAGAATTAGTACAATACAGTACAGAGTTCATAGCAGACTGGTATAAAACATTATTTATAATTACACATTATGTATAATGTTTTATAACAGTCTGAAAAATGTTCTTCTATAAACATAAGTACCATCATCATCATTATTGTAAACATACTTTTGAACGAAAAGTAATAAGCTAAATTGAGTAAAATGTTCAAGCGTAATACCGTTGTTGCCCGGATTGTACGCATGTAGCATGCCAATTTTTTTGTTTAATACAATTCTTAAGAGCGTTATTTTGGAACTTTCCAACTGATGCTAGTCGTCTGTGGCTTAAGGTACTCGTGTACGGCTCATTATCGGTTAAAACGTGAGTTGAATCCGCACAGTCGCGGCTTCGATGTAATTTTTTCCACAAATGAAACAAAGAGATGAAAGGAACAATGCTGAGGCCCGCCGCCTCGCGCTATCTCCCGAATGCCTCTCTCAATTGAAAGGGTTTGTTTTGTTTCATTATCGGCTAATGGAAAACAGGGCTTTGTGTTATTATTAATCGCTTGCGATATGAAATTACCATCTTGAAATAATGGCGTCAATCACATTAGGAGAGTATGGCTTGTGAATTTAGTGGCTCACAAGGGCCTACCTCGATTTTCGATATTGATACCTCAGATACGTAACATTAATTGTAAGTAAGTGATCGACGATCGACCTATTTTGCTTTTAGTTCGAGTATAGTTGTAATTACAGATCAAAACCGACATGTTTAATCTGCATTTCACGGATTTCCTTTTGAGCAGTGGTTTATTTATCCGAAAATACTTTATATATTTTTCCTTAGCTTTAATTCATAAAAATAGTAGTCTTGATTAAGGTATATTTTTTTACCATTTCTAAGCAATTTATAGAGATCCTTCTAGGTGATGCGTTGTGCTGGCACGTTTGCGTGGGCGCAAGTTATGTAAATGAAGATTACTTTTCTTCCCGACATCCAAATTCGATGAAACAAGTTTTGATATTGCCCCCAACTAAGCTTAGTCTATGTATTTTACATGAAAATCATTTTAATATCTTCGGAGAAACACACAAACAGACAAAATCGTTCAAAATGATGTTTGTGTAAACCTTAAGCGCACATCTTTTTGCTTGGTAAAAAATTTCAATGTACAGAAATTATGATTCTACTTTTTTATCGTACATAATATATAATATACTATATTATAATATATGTATATATTGACAATATAGTTCAAATGCAGTGTCTCAACCTTCGATCAACATTTAATACTATGTCAATGGTCTCAACGAGGTAAATACAAATTCCAAATTCAATTTAAAGTTAAGGCAGTTTTTGAATACTGCGGAAATTACGATGTATGTAAAGAGTTAGCACCGTTTCTACTCGGGTCAATGGAAAAGTTTACATTGTAATGATGTCTGCACTCCGCAGCGACATCGAACTGTACAAAATGCACTCGAGCTTTAGCGATAACGATAATTTCTCTCGACGTTCGCGTTAGATTTATGTTGCCACGGAAACTTGCGACGGAAAGAAAGTTCGTCTCTCTCTTTAGTTTCTTTATTATAATTTTTATAGTATAGGGAGGCAAACGAGCCCGGGGCTCATCAGGTGTAAAGTGATCACCGCTGCCCATAACTCCTCAGAAGTCGCGAGTGTGTTGCTGGCTTTTAGCTTCTTGACTTTAATTTTTCTTACTACTAATATAAAAATATATCACTTCTTATAATCAATTTAAATCTAGTTCTTAAATAAAATATTAGTAGATGGGTATTATTCTCACTTGATGAAAAACAACAGGACATTATTAACATAACTGTACATTTTTATAACCCTAAGGAAGACATCTATTATTTAGGTCTAATCGCAACCCCAGGCCATCGCGAGCGAGCGCTATATATTGCGCCAAATAATAATTAGATTTGTTACGAATCGCATTAGTTATAAAATTGTAAATAATAACGGACTCTAAAAGATCGGATTCTTCAATAAACGATTAGGGTTGACTTGAAGGTTTAGTGAAGGTGTCGGCGGCGTGACTGGCTCCACGAAGGTCATAAGGCTTTATGTACGCTAAATTACTCGCAAAAGATAAGTAATTCTCTCAAATTGAAATATTATCCAGAACAGATGCCACGTTCCCTGAAATTTCAAATTTCCTTCGTAATTATATAATAGATCATGAAGCAATTTTTGAGTTCGTTTGCTTAGTTCATAGTTGAATCTAATTACAGTTATGTATATCAAAGTATGGTTTATATCGATCGTTTGCAATCCACATAGTATTATAATATTATAAAGTTACACAACTACGAAGAGCTCTTTTGTAATAAGAAAATCTAACCACTGAAAAAATTTAACCTATATTAAACAGCAAACTTATATTTCATCGCAATGGTATAGTGATAATATTGTTGCATTGTAAACATTTTGTTGCAAAAGGTTGAATTGTTAACGGATGAGATCCAATCTAAAAGCACCGGGTGTATCGCTTAACATTCCCACATCACACGCAATCGACAGATACAATGCAGCCTCAACAACTAAAGTATTTCATCAGCGAGACAAGGTATTAATTATCCCGTGTTTGTACAATTGTCGGCCGTTTATCAGCGCTGCGGCTGAGCGGTGAAGGGTACATTTGCCGATACTCTGGCAGATTTACGGCGCCCGCCCTTTGCTGCGATGTCTAGCGGTGTCATTGATGGAGGTAAATCCGCACTAACATACAGAAGTATTATTCATCTTTTTTTATTTATCCTATGTATATCGGTAATTTAACATGTTCAAAAGTTTTGAAAGAGAGTTCAACAAAATTGTGTTGGATTAGCTTCATTAAAGCATGAGTCAATGAACTTTTGTTTTTATGTCAATAACTGATCAGTCGGATTTCTTTGGAAAGAGCTAAATCTATAAAGCTTCCCCAGAAGTATATAAAATAAAAGGTTTATATAAGTTATTAGTTAAGTGAATGCTAAGAATTCGATGAGATAATATAGGGAAAGTTTAGCCCTTACTAGTGCGTCCAAACCCCATCGTGGTGTAAACAACGGTGATACGAACGAGCGAAACTACACAAATTGAATTATATCCAGGAAACTCGAGGAGAGGAAAACACTTCGCCCGTACGCGAACTAAGACACGCCGACACATTTGTTAGTTTCGAGGTATAATAAGTATTAATTTGTTACTACTTCAGATCAAGAAGACTCGGAAAGTTTGTGAGAATTGGTGTCACATTTGTCGGACCAAAAATATTACCTTATTCGCATTTAGTATTATAAAATAAGAAACAATAAGAACTCTAAGGCTGACAATGCCAATAACCTTCGGAGTGTAGAAACAGGACAGGTCACCGCGCAAGAGCCCCTCAGTTGCTTGAAAGTAAAAGTTGTATGCAGCAAAACTATTTTTTTGTAATTCATAGAATACTGTTCAGGTAATTCAAAATTTTTTTTTTGGCAAAACTGTTGCACATCCTTTTTTATATTTTACATTTTAACTATCAATTCATTAAGGTTCAGGGTTCAGAGGAGAAGGCAAATCTGTCATGGCGTTTTGCTACAGAATGAAAATAACGCATACAAGTATAAGAATTCTAGGTTTTATATTAGAACAGCAGTAGAGTCTCAAAATTCTCAGAATTTTTGCTTTTTGTGAGATAGCAGTCTTAAGTCGCGTATCCACAATACATACTTCAATTATTGGTAAATATAGACGGTGAATATGTTGGCATAACATCGTTGCAAGATAACTTTTCTTATTTTATCGAATAGCAACGTTCTATTTAAAAGTATTTCGTCAATGTTTAAAAAAAATTGTTTGATACATTTTATTTAGAAAAATGTAGATTTAGACCAAGACTTTAAAATACGGTCGGATGACTGAAAAATTGCCTTTTAATCCACCAATTTCTTGTATTAGCAGCAATATAACAAAAAATAATGACAAAAATGTGGATCTACTCATTAAACAAGATACGATCAAGGTACCGCCACTTGAGATATCATTTTAAGGTAAGAACTGATCGAGATCGGCAATAACGTAAACCAGGAAGTTAGAGGCAAACAGAGCCTAAATCAAACTCCGTCCGTTCGGACCGGTCGCGGTTGCTGGTTGGAAGTGCTCCACAAATTTATTAAGTTCGATTGTGCGAGTTCTCAACTATTCGCCTCTTGTCTGCACTCAATCAGTTGACTTCGACTCGTTTCTGATTTACATATTTATACGATGCCATGAACTCAAAAACACAGCTTAAGCCAGCTTGCAGTCATTTTATATTACTTTTACGTAGAAGTTAGATGTTAAGAATTTTGTGGAAAAAATGAGGGCTTTCCATACATATTTACTTATTAGGTAGACTATTCATTTAATTTGACAGAAATCAAAGAACTTTTTTTTATCTTCTATATATATATATATACATAGGTATAATAAAGCAGTAGGATCGAAATTACGCTTCACTAAATATTTTAACCAGAAATTAAGAGGGGTGATAAAAGAAGGGTAGCAGAATGCATAAATGCAACTTTTAAGATTCTTGTCTGTCTGTCTGTTTGTTCACGCTGATCTCCGAAAATATTGAACCGATTTTAATGCAATTCACACAAATATATTACGGAAAGCCCGGGGCAACATATAGGCTTTGTTTCATCGAAATCAGCTATCGGAAAGAAAAGTTATCATCATTTAAATACATATTATTTTAAAGGCACCATATCACCCAATGCAAACTGACTCGCGTTGAACTTTTTCGAATTGTCAGATGTCAATCACAGTTTGATATCTAAATGAAATAGTTTGATTATTTCGCCATTTTCGATATGTATTCGTAGAATAGTGGATATTCAGTCCCATAGCGTAGCGTCAGATGCGAGTTCGAATCTGAAGGTGAAATGAAAGAAATATTTTGTTGTGTTTATTTATAGAAATAACTATATTATAACAATAGAAAATGTATTATTGAAATATTATATGAAAAAGTATTTCTTATGAGATCGTTTATTTCACCTTTTTTTATTTTTATTTAAGACAGTAAATGCATTGAATCCAATCTTCGATTGAACTCTGATAAATAGAAAAAATACACATATCTGGATCACGTAAAATTTGATTAATATGAATCTCCCTAAAGTTTCTTTAAAGTCAGGTTAATTATTTCAACTATGGTATTTCTATTGAAATTCAAATCATCCTTCGAACCCCAATCTCAACCACCATTAAACATGTCGATAACATGGTGCAAAAGCAAACGTCAATGACTAATATGATAGCTCTTTCCCAAAAGAAATCACCAAGTACAGAGGATGGAGGATATGTCATTTGAAGAAAGCTTGCTCAAAAGCTCAGCTTAAAGTGAACCCCACGCGAACGAAGTCGCGGGCATCAGCTAGTAGAAAATAAGAGCTAAGGTAGCCAACCTCCTTCGTAGAAAACTTATATTCAATATTCTTTTAATTATAAAACTTCAGAAAGCTCAATCTTGTGAAGTTACAATCTATGATGAGGTCGAAGTTTTAACTAAATTTTCTTCGATTGAAAAAATATCATAATGATGATAGATTATATGCAGTGGATTTCCTGGTTTAATTTTTATATTATATGAAAAATAACAGAACAAACAGCACTTAACATCCAATAGAGATGGCTAATACAACGTACTATTTCCAAATTAATAACTATCATTTTAATACTATGGCAATCTATACTTCTATAGTAATATTATAAAGAGTTCTATTTTTGATTTTTGTATGTTATGAATAAACTCAAAAACTACTGGACCGATTTTGTGTATAGTACATCTATATTGCACTCGTGTGAAGCCGTACGAATTGCTAGTGTATCATAAATTACATAATTTATAAGTGTTTAACCTAAACTTATAAATTCCACTAGAATATACAAAAACTGCATATACCTACATAAATATTTTTTTTTGGGCCTGAATAGAACATTAGTAGCCAAATTATCGTTTGAAAAAAGTATGGGTATATAAACTCGATTAATAGAACTCAAGTAAATAACGATTCACTCTCCCAGATGGAAGTTAAAAAACTTCAAGGTTTAAAAAAACAGGAAATTGAATAAAGTTTTCCATTATCAAAAATAAACACCAAGGTGAAGTGTATAGTTGAACCCGGCTGAAACAAAAATGGTTAACAAAGTTAAAATGAAAGTTGTTTTGTTATCCTTTTAGAGCATACCGGCAGCGGTCGGCAGCGGTCGGCGGCGGGCGGCGGCGGGCGGCGGCGGGCGGCGGCGGGCGGCGGCGGGCGGCGGCGGGCAGCTTCCCGAGCGCGGCGACTCTTTGATGTGGTCTCAGCCGCAAAGGTAACATGAACACATGAGCGTCACTAACGCCCATAAATGGCTAGTTACTTAGGATTTTCTATTGTGTTAAGTGATACAAAATTTGCCAATCGATAGGGGAATGTGTACTTCTCTAGTCCACCATTTTTATGTAATGAAAGAGTCATTGGTACAAGAGATAATATCTACATGAACACTGAAACAGACATTATAATGCTTCCCGGTATTAATTAAAGTCTGGATCACCTCGGTTCAAAGCCTTACGTTAGAATTTGTGTGACTTGTGATTGAGTAAATCACAAGTTCTTGGGCTGTGGATGTCAAAGTTCGAATCCTTACGAAAAACAATTTCTATAGATAATTTTAACAAATAAATATTTTTATAAAATTTAAAACATCAATAATCTGCTCAGTGTTTCTTTCAGTTTATATAAATTTGCTCCCTTATAATAAAATGTTATAAAATTGTGATTGAAATGTGATTATTTTGAGATCAATAAATATAATTAACCACAATAATGATGCTCAACAATTTTCCTTTCCAAAAAAGCATACAATAGCACCTATAGACGCGCGTGTAAAGGAGCATGATCTAAAAATAATGATCTTATTTCTTCAACTAAGTTGCTTCACGAGAGCGCCACACGACGTGACATGTTCCAACGTTTTCAGCCTATATCTCGTGCTAATCTCATCTTATGATTTTTATAGCATTCGCAAAAATTGCGCATCTCCTCTTGTGATACAAATTCCCTAACATATTCATTCGAAAATGATTTAACTTCTAAAAGATATAACCTACTCGCACATAGCAACCGACTTTCCTCTTTTAACTCACAAACTTCAACCGAAAGTATTAAAGAATAACAACAATAGAATCGAATTTCGCGTGCGCCGATAAATCATCCCCGTCTCAAGTTATTGTAATCTCAGCACATTCAATAAAACCCATAAACGACTTGTCTGTTTGTCGCACGCAACTTTCGCCCTTATTGGCTTAGTTATAAAACTGATGACAGATCGAAACGAATTGCCGCTTGGAAAAATCTCAATAATTGTGTTTTCATTGTATTAGCATGAATCGCGGATTTTATTTGACTTATATTTGTGTTTTAAAATGTTTGGTTGGTTTTATTTTCTTTCCTTTGCTTTACCGACGTTATGCGGTGATTATTGTACCTTGTTATTATTTATGAAATTCAACTACAAAATTCAGTTTCATGAAATTTACCTTAAAAATGTTATACCTGATTGACACGAATGTGAAGAAAGGCGCAGGCAAATAAAAAAATCTTAAATTCTAAAAGAGACATCGGTACGTCCGGCAGAGCTTAGCGTAAACATTGGCAAACTTTCGCCAAATCGCCCGAAAAGCCTTAGTAAACTTTCAGTGAAGTTTTCTACGATGTTTATTTACAATAAATAGCAAAAACACTATTTTGGAAAGCGGCCAGCGCCGCTACTCGTTGCGATCGAGTTGCAATCCGAATGAACTCCAATCGATTTACACAAACTCAACCACCGAGCAATTTATGAATGATTTCAGGTTAACTATTTTGCGGTTTAATACGAGAACTATCTGCCACTTTACAGTTTGATAAACAACATTAAATGGACAGCATCATACCTAGCTTCATATCTTGGACACAATTGAAGGCCCGTAGCAAACAGAGGCATTGTTGACGTTGTGGTCGAGGTTTTTAAGAGAATCGGGTTGATATTGACGTATCAGAATGAAGAACGCAAAAGAAAATGCAGCTTTCGTGATTATTGCTGGTTTCACAAATATTGCCTAAACTAGTAGCAATAAACTAACAAACTAGCTAATGGCAACTACCAGAAATACATTGTGTGATTCGCATAATTACATAGTGTATTCATACAAGTTAAGTTAAGCATTGAATACAATTAGATATCGTTTCGTGTCCAAAGCCTAGAGAGAGCCTAGCACGAACTATACCGGATTAAGACGCGATTTATTATTTATATTGTTTAAATTATTTATCCCGACGTTTCGGATGCTTTTCAGCAACCGTGGTCATGCCCTGCCCGTGATTTTAATCCGGTATACCGAATTTTATTAAATGTGTGTTACTCGCGTTAATAAAAGACAATATTAGTATTCGTATCGTCGAGCTGTCATTTGTATAAAATTTCAAATGATTTCTCATACAACTGACAGATGGACGATTCGAATACTTTTTCGATAGTCGTTCGTGCTAGGCCCTTTAAAGCAGTTCAAATGGCGAAGATAGGCTGATTTACTCCTCAAAAGGAAAGCGGAGTAGATATTTAGAGGCGAGTGCCGTAGATAACTATGCACGAAGACATCTTTGTTAAAAAGTGTAAATCTGTTAAAAGAAATTGTACGTATAAGTTCTTTTGATCTAATTTTACTATCTCCAACATTTGTGTAGCTAAAATACATAAAGAAAAAAATAATTGTGAATTATTTCTATGTTGTATAAGATATTTACTTAGGACCTTTTAGTGTAGTATTTATCTTTAATGGTCGTGTTTGGAGAATTAAATAAAAATTCATATAGAGAAATATCAGACGAAGACTGTCTAAGATATAGATAGATTGTGTGATAGAAGATAAATGATAGGTGTGATAAATTGTGCCAACACTTTTTAGTGGGATAAGGGAAAGAAAAGTATTCAATTAAGTCAAAAGTATAAAACTTAGTATAATTAGTTCTAAATAATGAAAAAAATATCAAACAAAGAGATAACACTGTTTTCAGTTAACTGGCAGAACCATCAGTCGTTCCAAAGCGGATAACAATAGACTAAATTATTCCCCTGCATTGCTCAATAAAAGTTAATTTCCAAACAATACTGTGATAGAGAGGGTAGACAGATATTATAGCTTGGAATGGTTATGGTAATGTCATTGGAAAACTTTGTTTGAACAGACCAGTGTACGGAGAGAACGGAAGCTATATTTATTTTTGATTTTATAACACTCGTTAAAGAAAGCTTTTGATTTTTATAGACATGTAAAGATAGACGACTCTGTTATTTGAATTAATGCACTGCAATTGAGTATTATTTGAATGATGCCTGTAATATTAATATCATAAATTATTTTTTACTTTAATTAAAAACTGCTACTGCGATATACTATACGAATCCACAAAGTATCTTTTACTTAAAATATTATGGATAATATTTAATTTTATTTATATTTGCTTTCTCGACAACACAGAGACATCGTCAATTATTATTATATCATTGTAAAACTAAAAAGATAAGTCAGAAGTAAACACATGAGCACCGTATTCAGTGTGAAACTTTTTAAAAATCTCGATTCAATCACATCGCTTTACATAAATGAATAAACCCGAACGTTGTTTTATCAATTTATTTTAATACACGGCCATTGAATACCTCGCTTCGTAGTGTGAATATCTTTAACGCGATTGGATGATCACGCTGATCTGAAAACAAAGAGGAGTTCTTCGACTAGAAAATCTGCCACGTCTAACATATACATTATACATACATACGTATATGTGCGAATCATATGACCGCTATTTTATTTGCAAATATACATATACCTCAGCTTACTGGATAAAAAGGCAGAAAAATAATACAGGATCGGGGATGAAATATGTATATTTTTATATGTATACATATTTACATTATATTATTATCTATGGTAAATTTCATTCATATTACTTCCATTAATTCATTCATTTCGGTCGATACTACAATCAAATAATATGTATACAATAATATATACAACCAAATAATATAAGTAAATTCTCTAGTCCTTCACAGGATTTTTCTATCCTGCTCGTTTATCTGCATGTTATCTCTAAATAAAGCCAAGAAGTGGAAGCTCGAATGGCTTAGCTCGTTGTTACATCATTTAATTATCCCGGCGACCATAAAGCACTGCGGGCTAACGAGCCAAGTTGCCGTGTATTAATTAAAAATAATAAATCATCTTTATCGCTCTTATGTCTCTACTTGAACTTTGTGAGCTCCCACATCGCTTTCACCTGAAACTTGAAAAAGTAATGAAGATGTTCAACAATTATGGCATAACAGACAACTCCCTGAGTCAATCTCTACGTACCTATATAGTATTTCATAATTATTCAAATTAATGTGAAATTTAATCAAATGAGTAGATCAAATAAACCACATGAAACCGCAATCGTTTAGACTCACTAATTGAAACAAGCACGTCATCAACGAAAAGTCTCGATTCGTATAAAATGTTCAAAATCCATTAGTACATTAGAACAAAGCTACGACACGTTTGCGAAGTAAAACGAGGGCATTAGCCACAACGGCAGGCGGGTAAACAGGCTCTCATGAATATTCACGGGGTGATTACCATGAACAAATGCCTGAGTGTAAGAACTCCCGTCTCAGATCATTATGCGAGTTTCCGTCACACAGCATCGCCGCCTACTACTGAGCCCTGATTTATTTTAACTACTGTCTCGATCTATGTAGCTTCATTTACGTACATTATATGTTACGTACAGACAATATAGACTCTTCACGCTTCTTTCAATAAAGACTCTTTTCGATAATCTTGTTCCGAAGGCGAAAGATTATACTAAAATAAATTGTCATTATTAAAATTTAATTCTTAAGATATTTTTAGACTTGAAAGTGAATTCCCGAGTCCCCTAATGGGGCATGGGGCAGACCCATTTCTATGGCTATTTCACTGATCATTTTTGTTTTCAGGCAAGTAGGTGATCAGCCTTCTGTGCCGTGCCTGACCTGAACCCAGGACCTCCGGTGCTATCACAATGCGCTTACCACTGAGCCACAGAGGCGGTCTGTGGCTCAGTGACTCCAAAGGTGACCTTTAAAATCCTCCGTCCTGATAAAATCAAAGCATTCAAATGTGAGATACATCGACATTTGAGATGTGAAAGACTATATCTTACGAGTACCTCTTCTAATTAATTTTACCGATTTAGCAAGATATTTCATTTTTAGATTAAATATGTTAATTTTTTCATGAAAATAGATATAGCTCAAGTAAAATATGCAAAAATGTTAAAACAAAAATAATAAGTTCGTGGTCATGTTTCGCTCTTTACATACAAAATGGCCGGATAAAGTTACTCTGTTTTAACTTCTCGGGCTGCTCGGCTCTCAGCCATTAACAGTCAAACTTCCTCACTTTCTTAATTAAAAAACATAAAATATTATTCGACTTCACGAAGAGATGTGAAATTATGTTAGCTAACAAATTGAACATTGCCTGAGGCGAAGATAATTAAATATAAGTTTAAAAAGTAACGGGATCATTTTCATTTCTTTGACAATATAGCATATAACTACATATTATTATATCAACAAAAATGGTGTTTGTGTATAATATGATCATTTCAATATTACGCAAATATAATCAAATAACAGACAAAGTAAAAAAAGTCGCGTTAATTACACCATTTATAACTCAAGAACGGCTGCGCCGATTTTACAATAAAATTATTTGTTGGATTTGTCTGTGTCTTGAATAACAGAATAACGCTACTTAATTATTTAAAAAAAACAGAATTCCGCCATCTTCCGCAGTTGACAGTTCACGTCACGCACTCTTATAGATTATATTTGCAATTATTAATTTCCCCTGCAAATCAGAGACATACCTACTACATATTATACAATAGAAATGGTTTTTTTTGAAGTCGATATTTTGGCACGACAACGTTTTTCGGGCCGCTAGTATTTATTTATATAAAATATTTTCAGATTTTTTTAGTGTGTTGTCACATAACTTATAAAACATCGTAGCCGTACCTCGGAGCGTTAAAAATTCAGTGCTAAATCCCAGCGGATCTGTAAACAGGTAGGAACTTCAAACTCAATTCAGCGCGTGTTCAAAGACAAAACATTTGCGAAGAGACACCCTTTAACGCTACACGTCAGCAGAGACACGTAGCACTCCATCAAAGCTATTAATTCACGCACTAAACGCGCACTTGAGCCGAGCTGCGTTTTAGAGAGATGTCTTTCGTATGAATGTCGCGACTCAAATTATACAAAGTAATTGTGATGTAATGCACGCTCTATCTTCAACAATTATCTTTAACCCTGTCTATAATATGAGGACTTTATTTCCTTTTGCGCTGCATGGATGATGGCTGAATATTCAAACGTTAATCAACACTGAACTTTACAAGTATTCCCGATGCATTACTTACAAAATGAACGATTATAATGTAATATAAGATATATTTTAAGGAGCTGAATTTTGTCTGAACACATTTATATTTAAAAACATTCTAAGAAAGTAAAATTATATGTATAAGAGTTAATACAATTTTATAATACGCAACATTTTACTTTAATAGCTGCAATAAAGACAGCTGAAGTATACAAAACATTATTATTTAAATGAAGAGCCCTTGAAACTAAGTTTATGAAGATTAATCATATTATTATTTAAAACGTTTTCTAGAAACATTATGTAAAATGAGCCCGGTTGTTTATACAGAATGCATCCCATAAGTAAGACTCCCGCAAGTCTTACCTCATTAAACCTCGTTGGATATGTTTTTATTTTATGTTACGTTGTACAGTACTGAATTCCTCATGTGGAAAATAGTTTCTTTGATCCACAAATGAGGTGGCGAGGTGAACGCACTGAGTTCTACAAAAATTTTAATAACAAGTTCAAATATTTCAGCTGCAACGTAAAAATTCAACTCATCATTTTAGCCACGAGTTGTTGCTTTCACAAAAACTGCGATACAGTTGTTTTGTGTGTTTTAATTGCAGTGTGTTTGCGGAATTGACACGGTTAAATTCGCTTGCGTTGGATCATTTTAACCCACATTTTTTATTATGTCTTAAGTGCTTGACATACTTTTTGATTTTATTAAATTAATAGTTTAAAGAATAATATTTACTTGTGAGAAATTGTTTTAAAAAAATCAAAAGTTCTTCTCTTGATTTTTTAAAATGTGTTATTTTTTGAAACAACAGAATATGCCTTATTTTTATGCAAATATAATGTCATAACAAATTCCCAAAATAATGCAGAAGTCAATTCCAACAGAGACTAGCTACAGAAATTGGCAAATTACCCTATATCGATTCCTTCATTTTATATATGGTAACATAAACTGTTAATACTACGAAATAACTTTCCAGTTCAGAGCACGCTTGCCAAACTCTTGCACAAAGTAACAGGCGTATGCCAATTTTTTTGTTGAAAGTGGGTCACCTATTGCTCCAGCCGTTTATTGCATTCCTAGTTTATAGAGCGGCGGCGACTGGAACATACCCTCTACGACGGGCAATATAGGTTATGCATCGTACACTTTATATTGAATTAATATTTATTATAAGTAATACCGACATGCTTACTGTATTATATCTCGGCAGTTCCGTTGCATGGCATGGTTATAAAAATTATTAATATTCACGTTTTTTATCATTTATTTATTTAAAAAAAACAACAATGATTTACAGAACAAGTTCTAAAATAGAATTATTCTAATACTACCATAACTAAAATTTAACCATAACCACCATAACAAATACTGCAAATGTGATATAAACATAGATGAGAGTTCTTTAGTTTCTAGGGGAAGGTTAGCTAGGGGTCATCAATTCCTCTGATGCGCTGTTGACCAATTTTATTTTTACTTCGAGAAATGAGAAATTCATAGATTGAAGCAAAATTCTGCATCGCATCTTTTCCATCTACGAACAGTGATTTGTGACCGATTTCGAAATTCCTTCCACCCGTTTGATGCTCGAAACAGACAGATTTAGGAAAAACATGTCTACATAAATCTGATGAGATTAGAATCCACTGTTCTTGGAATCGGATGCAATTGGTGGTGGTGACCTATCATGTCAGTGAGCATGAGCATTAATATTATATTCATTTTGTGAAATGTAGAACTAATATTACTTCTACATTTTACAAATCACAAAAGTATTCCTCCTTTGAAAAAGGATTGAATTATAGATCAAAGTAAATTTTACTACTATACATATATTTTAGTAGAAACACATCTACAAAATAAGATTGTATCGAGTCCCGAAGGATTCCCTTCCGATACAATACATCGCTGTCGAGGTTATTTGTAGGCTCGTGTGTGCCGTGTCTGTTACTCAACTTACGAATAGTTTTTCTGTTAGAAACCGATATTGACGCTATTTTGCAAAGAAGACGCGGTATCTATGATTTTGCAAAAAAGAGTATAGGTAGTAGGTATGTATAGAAATCCATAACAGTTTAATAACTTACCGTTCTGTTTCCAAGATTCCTCACGCGGCAGCTGAGGTAGGCGGACTTCCCGACGAGTGCTGTGACGTTTCTGGGTGTTGACGCGTCGAAGGAGGGTGCCAGGCGCGCGCTTCCGGCCGCCGGCAGAGAGTTCACTGACCCCGCGCCGCCCGCTACGTCACACGCACCTGCCGGAACATGACAAGTGTACATGAACCTTTATTTAAATACGGACATAAATTACAAATAATTAATTCCTGAGTTTCTTTGTAGGCCATGTGGCGAACTCATTCACTGATCATATTTCGATCATATTACCAAAAAAATATTTTTCATGTTTTCCCGAGATTCTAACTCCGGTAGTAAACACAAAGCGACACAAACCCGCGGTATAAATTATTACTTTTATTTAAAAACAAAGCGTTCAATTGTATTTTTAGATATAACTAGAGTATGAAGCATTTTTCAATATGTTTTAAACACATAACTCGAACCTGCCCGGTTTAAGTGCTGGTTTTAGGTTTGCAGTAGTAACTGCTTGCTCATGTAACTGATATTGATATCTATGATCGTACTTGATTTGTTATTTTATCACAAGGAAAATTTACATTATGATTTGGTTAAAAGCTGCCGACCGCGAGTGTTTATGGCAAAGAGCGATCGGTCGGGAACCACGCGCTACATTTTTATGATTAAACTTTTCCGTTCCGTCGGGTTAATGGCTACTTATTAAATGGAAATTGGATGCCACCTTTGGCATATTGCTGCGTTATTAATTTTGAATGTAGAACTGTTGAATAGGTACTAGGGTTTATCCACGGCTCGGATGGAAAACTATGGATGATTTCTCCGGAATAAAGGTAAAGATAATTTTATGATATCTTCTTTCTCATGGTCGCCAGAATCCTATGTCATCCCCTAGGGTTCAAGCTTAGTCCTAGCCAAATTCATTAAAATTATCTCAGAGTAGTGGTCTAAAAGAAAATATGAAAACGTTACAGAGGAACAGAGTTACTATGGATTCTGGACCTGTACCTGTATGTACCTGTATATTTCTATTAAATATACAAAACTTAACTAAACTTTTGCACTTTTTAACCGACTTCAAAAAAGGAGGAAGTTCTCAATTCGTCTGTATGTTGTTTTTTTTGTTTTTTTTATATGTTTGTTACGCGATAACTCCGCAAGTTACGATGGATTTGGATGATTCTTTTTTTGTTTGGTTGTTTGGTAGGGTGGTTGCATATTAATTTTTTAGGTGGTCCCTTAAATTTTTTATCGAAATTGGTTTGATTATTTCTGAGAAAATATACTTATACGTACGGCTATACTATATTGGGCTACAGTTTGAATGAATGAATTGATCCTCAAAGCAGTTTATTAGAATTATATTCCTTCAGACTCTGTTAGTTAAGAGAAATAAAAGATAATTTATAGTTTCAACATTTAGACGTCAACAATTTCGGTTAAATACATCCAGGGATAGTTCAGTGTAACATTGTTAGTTAAACACGTTGGGACCGATCGATATTTGCCCCTGAAGACCCGAGCTACTGGAAATTACTTGAGCAATTATTATATCTCATCGCTAACGTTGAATGCCAATCAATTAATATATACACAATTTAACTAATTCCTGAGATAAGTGAACTTTAGAAAGTAATACTCAAAAGGTTTTCAAGATAATTAATAAAATTATCTCAAATATTAAATTTACACTCAAGAGTTGGGAAAGAAAGTTAATTGTCGTTTATTGCGACTAATTACGACTGGACGCCAGACGAGAGCAGACATTATGAGGTTCGGCTTGAGATCTTTATTATATTTTAACAATCTAATAAGATCCACAAGTTCGCTTATAGAAGGAATTACAACATTAAAAAGTATCAAGTGTCCTTTCGTAGGATTCAAACCATCTTCGTGCCGAATTTCATGAAAATCGGTTATGTTGTTTAGACGTGTAGCAAACATATAGAGTTATTTTGTCATTATACTACATACTCGTATTAAGGATTATAGGCTCAATCCCGTCCAATTTTTTCTAAAAATCTTTTTATATATTTTACCTCAGATTTAATTATAGTTGTTATAAAGGGTAATTGGCAGTGGAAACTGTAAAAAAGTTTTTCATTACAATTTACTCTCTGTTTTAACAAATTACCAAAAATTTCATTTTGATAACGATAGCATCACAGTTCAGAAATTCTTTTACTTGAAAATTAATAAGAGATTAGTTCGTTTATTATTTCACAATTATGCGCACATTCAGCCAGCACTTAGTGCGTACTTAACATTGACAATTAAGAGTCGTCGTAGTGGACACAAGTGCCTCTTGTCTCGGCCATTTCAAAGCTAATTATATAACTTGTAATTTGAGGACATACCATATATGTCCATATATGCTATGGAATTCAATTTAAGCGAACCCAAGGACTGATGAAACTTCATCAGTATAAAATAGTGGAAATCGGTACATCTTTTCGAATTATTCAGAAAACTATAACAGCATTTAGGATTTCATGACGTGTATTGTTAAGGTTGTTTCTAGTGAGATTCAACAGCTGCTACCGGAGAAGAAAGAACTCGAACAAAGGAAAGAAAACAAACAACAGCTGTAAAATAGCAGAAAATATTAAAAAGATAAGAAACTAAAAAGGCAAAATACATTGAAGGGGGAAGCCAAAAAGCGTGCTGCGAGCCTTTGTCATAACAGCATGACTGAAGTAGGCGGGAAGAAACGAAGCGTCAAATAAAATGTATGAAATATTATTTTTTTTTAACTTTATTTTTATTTATTAAAAATGCTTGTTTTCCCTTGTTTTACAAATTTTTAACTGCCTCGTAAATGGACAGGACACACCGGTCAGCCAGGAAGCTACTGAAAATCAGTGTTAGGGAAAATCTCCCTGACTTAAGCTGAGTAGCTTTCCTTTTCATGACAGGCACTACCGCATACATTGTTTGTTAATTTAAAATATAGGATTAAGTTTATATAATTTAAGTTGTTAATTGTACTAGGTATTTAAATCCTTCTTGTCCTTGATGTTTGTCCATAGCTACCTTTGTATGTGCGTGTGTTTGTTGTGAATAAATATATGTCTATGTCTATGTCTAAATATCATGTCCTCAACTTGTGGCTCCCATCGATAGCCGCCAGTGGCTATTTATTGGATATAGACTGGTGGCTGGGCTGAGTGCCGCTCGGAGAGCCACGGGAGCACTTGAGGATCAGGCCTTCTCTGCAAGCTGATACTTAATCTTCAATAGTTATCATATTAAACGTTTGTTGTAAAGCATTCGAAATTCTTTGCAACAAACGTTGAAATATAATGAATATATGAGATAAACTATTTAAAAATATATATAATTCGATAGTTGAACAATCCCATAAGCTTTATTGAAGACCCATAAATGTCTGTAAAAAATATTGTTCAGCACCTACACTCCGTGATTACTCGTTAGTCAAATAACTGGACGGAAGAAATCGGGTTAGGTTAGCTAACGTCACCGAAGGTCAGTACATCAATCATAAATCAACAAGTCCCTTGCGCTATTTTCGTCTCGACTACAACAAATATCAAACGTGGTAAGTAAACATCTTTTATGTCCAAACCTTTGGAAATCACCGTAAATGTTTATATCTCATAATTTATTATCATGATTAAGGGCTATTTATTGGATATACACTAAAGTCATTTTGTATAGAAATGAAATTTGTTGTTACGAATGTATAGAAGGTATTCTCAGACAGATACTTTTGTACCGACTTTGAAAAAATATCAAAAATAAATAAATAATAATTTAAATAAAATACTGTATACCGGATTAAAACGCGATTTATTATTTATATTGTTTAAATTATTTATCCCGACGTTTCGGATGCTTTACAGTTTACAGCAACCGTGGTCGCGGGGAGACAGAAAGATGACAGTTGTCTGAATTAAATATGGCAACTTTGTGACATTTCAAATATCAGACAACTGTCATCTTTCTGTCTCCCCGCGACCACGGTTGCTGTAAAGCATCCGAAACGTCGGGATAAATAATTTAAAAAATATAAATAATAAATCGCGTTTTAATCCGGTATACAGTATTTTATTTAAATGTGTGATACTCGCGTTAATAAAAGACAAATAATAATTTGTTTATACGTTGAACATAACATTTTGCGGGAATCAGTAACCACTCTAGGACATGTCTAAACGCCAAATCCAATAGTAACAAGCCTTGGTACATCCGTCGCATACAACATGCATACAACATGCAGCGAGAAGGAATTAACGTCGCGCGGCTGGGCTTAAGCATTTAACAATGACAGATGTGCATTGTAAAGTGTAGGAAAGTGCTCATATTAGTCGAGCCATTTGGCTTAGTGAAGCGCTAAGCCGTATTCACGTCGCGGGACGTGGAACTTTGGGAATAATTTGTGTTTGAACAGTCTTAAGATAATTAAGGTTGCTTAAATCTTAGCAAACGAATTCATAATTAGATGTGATTCTTGGTACTCAGCATATAAATGAGAATATTATTCGAGTTTTGCAGAGAAGTGAAAAATGTGAAGGCGACTTTCGTTGTAACTTTTGTGAATCATGGTTTACGAGTATGTGCTGCAACTATATAGAAAATGACGTAAATTCAATATCAAAAAACTGGATCATGACTGTTAAACATAAATAAATTGTTTCACGAACATAAAATGTGTGACCATAGATAATGATATCTTTGAATACATAATAACGCCAATCACGAATATCACTGTGAACATCAAATCTTCTATTCAAATATAGTTTTTAATGACGCATGTCGCATCTAAAATAATTGGCACCTTAACTAAAGTTTTATAGAATAGAATAGAATAGAAAATCTTTATTCAGATAAAATCACCAAATATACAATAATACCAGTAACAAAAGGAAAAAGACAACTAGATACACTACAATATTTGGTGACCTCCGAATTGGAACACCACTCAGCATACGTTGGGGCCGGGACCCCAACACTGATTTTCAGTGGCGTCCAAGGAGTGTTGATGCGCGGACATTAGCGTTTTCTTTATAAATAAATGTAAATTTATATGAAAAAAATAATAATAATATAAACTTAAAATTAACATTTACTACCTGACAAACACATTTTGTTACTAATTCGTTAAAATAAAATAGTAAATAAGGATGAAAAATCTCAAAATGATATAAACATTTAAAGCTATTATTTCAAAAAGACTTCATTTACATATTATACAAAATAATAATAAGTTAATAATATAAAAATATACATATATATAATATATATAAATATCATTAAGTAATATATAAATCATTAATAATTAGTTATTTCATATTTCTAGAAAAGTTATATAAATTATAGAGAAAACATTTGTGTTTGAAAAATTGCTTAAAACTAGTGCCTTATTGTTTATTCAAAAATAGATCACACTTCCTCAAGATTGCCAAAACATTGTTCCAAGTCCTTGTCAGAATCAATTTTGCATTTGGTGGAAGAAGAGGTTTGTCGTGCGTATATTGCACCACCCTGCGTCCAAACGTGACGCCAGCCCTTGCGTTTCCCCTCTAGTCGGGCCAAGTAAAAAAGATGTTGGTTGATATGTGTGAGCCGCTCGTTTACATAGAATCGCTTTGGGGCCAAGTCTATGTTTAACCCATCCGTATCGGCTCCACGGTAACGCCCACGCGCTGATCGTAATAATTCATCGCGAATAGGTGTACGGGCTATGCGTACGATGATAGGCCGGGGTTGTGTTCGTGGGCCATGCCGACTATTTTGTGGGCCCTTTCTTGCTGCAAATATAATGTCGCGCTCATCCAGGTTGACACCAAGTTTTTCACCCACTAAGATCGCTATACTGAGTAAGTTCTCATCTTTACTCTCGGTTATCCCTAAGAGTTCGATGTCATTTCGGAGGCTCATTTGATCTCTCTGATTGAACTCTGTATCGAGGAGAGTATATTTGACCATCGAATCGCAGTCCAGATTTAATTTTGATATTTTATTTTCAAGGATCATGATGCTCTCCTCAGTCTTATTTTCTATATCAGTAACACGCCTTTCCAGACCATCGATGCGCTCATTAAATTTCACTACTGTCTCAGTAAGTCGAGCTAGCTCTTGCCTAAACAGCGCCATTTCTCGAGATATGGTTCCTAACTCTGAACGGATCAATTTAATATCAGTAGGTAAGTCATTCTCCTCTCGAGAAATTTGAGATGACGGAGAACTCTCAGAAGCACTCGAGTTTGCTGTCGCCTGGTGGGACGCAAGAGTTGTATTCGTTAGAACCGGAGACTGAATGCGTGCCGAATTTTTTAGGTAACAACTTTTGCATATCCAGCGCCCCGGCTTTTTGGAATCAGCTTTCACGGCACACTCTCGATGGCACGAAGAGATGCATTTGTAGCATTTGGTGCTGTCAATTGAGACGAATTTGCCGCAGACTTTACAGTTTGTAGAAGGCATTTTAATTATAATAGTCTTTGCAGTTTCTATTGACCTGACGATATATGTCGTTACGATATTTAGGTTTAGTAATTAAAATATATCTTATCTTTCAAAAACGGTGAAGATTCGATGAAACTATCCTCTATATCAAAATATGTTCTTTCTATTATGTTAAAATTATAATATTGTTGAGATAATTCACAATTTTATTTAAAGTTGAGGGTATCTTGATACTTCAAACAACTGGGTATTTAAAGTTGAAAAAAGTTATTCATTATAAACAATGTTTTTGTGGGTGATTTATGGAGATAACACTTGTGTGTGATCTTTAACAACACAACTTAACTTCACAGCACTTTTTAAGTAAAATTAGTTAGTTTTAGAATTTTAAAGCATAAAATTTCACTTAGACGATCTGTCACTCTTTTTTTTACGGTGATATTAGTAATTCCCGTTTTAAGGTCGACACCACGGCTGTCGACTTATTTTACTTTGAGCGTTCAAACAATTTAAAAATTGTCGAAACCGCGTATTTGTTCTGTATTCTGAGACTTCGCTTTCTGCACGCTCTATAATTTTTTCTATTATAAATCTGACACACATTATGTTCACAAACTTTTTGAAAGAAGTTCACTGAATAATGATAAAATAGATAAGCGGTAGCGTATGTAGGCGATATAGCGATAATCAGTAATTTACGTAATAGGGTATATTTCATGTATTCAATAGCTGCATTAAATACATAGTCGTCTTTCGTATAAGAAATTGAATCTTTGATTGTAAAAATAAAGCAGAGTATAAATGCTTTTATTTTAAATATTTTTATAGTTAAAACATAAATATTTTATTTAGCCTTTCGCAATGCTATCCAAGTCTCAAATAGATCCTGGCAGAGCATAATTTCCTCTTAATTTCCTAATTTTCGATCAATCGTGACGTTCTCAAAAAATGCCATCGACCTAACTTAATCAGTCCGCTATCAGTGGCCAAGCCATGATGGATGTTCTCTTAATTGGCTACGTCAAAAGAATCGTAATTTAAACATTCCCGATAAAATAGACCTTATTCCGTTCCAGATAGATGCTACTGTAAATGCAGATAAAATACTTGCAAATGAAAGAAACAAGACCATGCTAACGCGTATAGCGAAAATCGAATTTAAGCACATAGACTAAGAGGCGAAGTTCATAGAACGAGTAATTTTGTTAGCAAAAGAACAGATTGACACGAATGAGAGAACAAGAGTGATAAAGTGAGTATGGGAAGTGACGTTCTTGAGAAGGCCATCGAAAAAACGATTAACCTAGTATGCTCCAGCTATAAATCCAAGTAAGGGCATTTCGGCTTGATTTGATTGCACCAAGTGGATATAAAACCGATTGACTGTAACACGGAGCCGTAAACTTGGAGACGTGTGCTTTGGCTCGTAATTAACTACGACAAAAAATACCTTCGGCTTTCTTAAGCATTTATTACTCAATTTGTAAAATTTTGGATAAAGGTATTTTAAAATGATTACACAACCTTGTCCCTCAGTGCATTACTCAAAGTTATTTCTTCAGGGCATTAAGTTTTGAGAGCTTGACCAGAAAGTGACGTCTTTTTATAGGATCTTGATGTTCGATGGATATCAAACGCATGGTCAATGTTTTATAGAACATGATCAAATTGGCAAGTTAACTAATAATAAGTGATCACTTTTTACTAGATACAAAATAAAATTTTAGGCACATAGGCGTATATACACAAATCGGTCGCGTACAAAACCCGATCAAACCTTTGGTTGATTTACGGCGTCGTGTGATCGCGTCGGGGGCACGGTGAGAGGGCGAATGTACCGTTTCAGTCCTTTTACTCCATATTGACTAGACTGTAGCGTAAGTTAATTTATTGGTTAAATAGTTTTAACGAAAATTACACCAAAAAAAGTATGGCGTTTACGCTCAAAAAATTATAAATAAAATTATTAATCAAAGTAACAGTACCATGATGATTTAGGTTTCAAAACTGAGAATCAAAACGAAAATAATAAAACGGAATGTCCAGGTAAGACAATATTAATTTATTATATCTTTAAATACATATTATGTTGCACTAGTAAAGTAATCATTATTAAGTTATTGTAAAATATTTTTATTATAACTGTAAGTTTACTCAAAACCTCGTATAAAGGCGAAACATCACATTTGCCTTTTTACGTGTGTCGGTTTTTAGTAAATCGTATTCGCCTTTTTTGTAGACATGTCATATTTTGTACCTAATGAAAACTAATTAAGATTTTTTTATATCATTACGCATAGAAATATACATTTTTATACTATGACAGTTCCTTTATTAGTTAATTATTACTATTGACTTAATAACCTGCGATGGCGTAAGTGCAGGCAGGCTGTTTGTATGGAAATTACCCTTGTAAATAGGCTGAAAGTCATTTAAGCCTTTTTACGTTGAACAATAAAACTGAAATCGTAAGAAACCAACAAAGTAAAAAGACGAATGTGAAAAATCTCGAAATATATAAAAAATACATAAAATTTATGTACATATGTATAAAAACCACTATACGTTAACACTAACTGCAAAATTACATAAAAATCGATTCAGTTGTTTAAAAGATATGACCCAAAATATAGTTCTGGCAACTTCAAACCGCTCTCCTGTAAAATTCACTTTTTTCACATAGGCCTGTATAAGTACGTAGGAGCCATCGATATAAGAACATAATGCATTGATTCCGAGATATTCTTCGGAAGACTGACGCATATTTTTCGTCCATCCTAGTCGTCTAACGTTACTGCGCTATTACTAGACCGTTGAAACAGTTACCATATTACAGAATAAAGTGTGCGTACATCAAATACTTCAGTTGCACTATTTATTCAAACCTAAAAGTTATTTTTTAAAGTTATAGAAACTTTCCTGTGTAAATTTATGTATTAGTGTAATAAATAAATAAAAATAAACTAAGCATGTGAACTGAATTCAACAATATTAGGTATAATATGATTCCGATATTAACGATGAATAAATGACGTATTGAGCTTCATAACGCACTGCATAATGCGATTGTTCAATTAGGTTGCCTATTTATGAGGCACTGATCAGATTCGTACCATTTCAACTGAAATGGGAGTTATTCATAAAATAATATTTTAAATAATGAATTATGAATATGACACAACAATGCAGAACTCTTAAAGGGAACAAGTAGAGATTGGAATTCTCTATCGGCCTTTGTTTCTCTACGGGTAGAAGAAAGGGACAGGCTCTCATGAGTTCAGCGAGCTCTACCCTAGCCTACGTTGTCGCTTAAGACGAGCCCGCCTAGCATGATCATCAAGAGATATCTCGCGGACGAGAGAAGACAAACTAAAATATAAGATATCTCGATTAGACCCGAAGGACATAAACTAAAACACGAGAAAACGGTCGACAAACTTTGTCGTGGTTGTCATGCTAGGCCGGCAGATGAGACGGTGGTCAAACACTGATATTTTCGTTAATTTTTTTTTATATAATAAAGAATTTCAATCTGAAGATTTAAATACATATATGGTAAATGTAAGGCCGGCTCCACATGTGGGTCCCAACGCTCGTACCAACGTTGGACTGCAAACTCGGTGAGGCGTACACACGTTGGCTTATAAACTAGTTCTGTCTCGTCAGGGCCAATGTGAAGATGTCCGATACAGAAATCGAAACTGCTCTGAGCGCGTTTATAGTAATGATGAGTGCACATTTATATTTGTTACTGAGAAAAAATAAAAAGTCCCATATTATTGGATGTGCTTGATAAAGTTCAATAAATTCTATTACTTTTTCATTTGTCCATGCCGGTGGCGATTTTGTGGATGAGGAAGCCATTCTCGCTCGACGTACGCACTCGCTACGTGTTGTAACAGAACTGAGCAAAGCGCCAACGTGTGGACAGATCGCAAGCGTTGTTGCAGATTCCTTAGATGAAACCGACACGAGCCGGCCAACTACCAACACTCGCCCCAACGTTGGGACCAATGTCATTTTCTAGATCCACACGTTGGACGAATAGCGTTGGGGCCAATATTGGGGCCAACGTGTGGAGCCGGCCTAAGACTTAGATTCGAATACATGATTTAATTCACGTTTCGCTTCTATTTTTTTTTCTTAAATCAAATCTTTTTTAAATATCCGATCATAGAGTGCATGGAAAAAGTTGTTTGTTAATATCACTCATCAGTCCATCTGTTTGTTGTAATAGCGAGCAGTAAACCCGTCAGCGCAGTCTATTCACGGCTAGGTGGCGTTAGTGAGCTGTCAACGAGCCGCTCACAAATCATACTTCAAGTTTTATTGTTCAAAGATAACTCGTTACACTTCAAACGGGCGAACGATTTATGAGTTGGGTCAAGGAAGTTTAACCAAGCTTCATTTTAGCTTTTAGTGATTGTGTGAGCTACTACAATAATACTTAAGTGAATCGTAATGGGGCATGAGTATGTATTATAAAATACATCTTAGAATAGGGTAAATAATACGCATGTGCATGGGCCATGTTGCAGTATATTTATTCCGAAAAAAATCGATATTTGTTAAATAATTTCCGTTGTAATTTTAGTTTCCGTAAAGTTAGTAAACATTTGGTAGCGACGTGTTTTTTTTAAATCTTTTTTATTCGGCTTAACAAAGCGAGGGAAACTTTAACATCCAACTAGGATTAAATTGACGCAACCTGGACTCTAGTAAAGGTGTGTTCCGGATATGTTGGACAAACAAACTTATGTTCCTATTGTACTAAAACTTTAAATCACAAATTGTAATGTTTTCCCGTTGTTTACGATATCACATCCAAAGTAGGTAACAGGAATACACATATTGGCGAAGTAAATCTAAAAAAAAATTAGTCCTGTGTCTCTTAGTAAGAAATAGGGCAAACCAATTTCTGTGTGTTTTTCATTATCTTTATTTTTTTTAACCTTGTTTCTCCAGGAATCGAATGCTAAACGCAACGAGGTCCCTAGTCAAGATAAGTTAGCGCCGATATATTATGTACTTCACCTTCAGCTGATATCTTAAATTTCAAGTATATTAAGTAATATAACACCACTAATATTAAATTACGTACGTTAAAGTTAACGTTATATTACATGCACGCTTTACGTGTAATTTAATAACATAGTCATTGCACCAATTCGTCTGATTATTTATTCATAGTACAGTATACACAATATGGTGGTATTATTCATCGCCCAGTATAATTATACTTTAATATGGATATTTCAAGGTATAAATAAAATAAGTCAGCACATCATTGATAATTTAATGTTTTATCAATTAGCTGAAAACTGTCCTCGTGTTTCGTGCTCGTTTATCTAACTTAAAAAAACTGAATCCATCGCTTCATGATACGAATCAGTTTCATTATCGGTTTATTCTCATATATGGGTATTGTTAGGTTCTGGGATTGTACAGTGTACACCCCCGATGAAGAGTCGGTTTGTCATAGACGTTCGACAATATTTTAACTTTGCAGCAGGTAAGCAAACTTTTTTTAAATTTTTCATCAACACAAACAATTTTGACTATTCATTTAATATTTTAAATGGAATAAATACTTAAGATTTTTTTTTATAACCATATTTCATAGATTTCTATTTTACATTTAGACAGCGATTAGCTCAAATTCGCCCTCTTTGCGAATTACTTGATTGATGACAGCGATAAATGGTATCGCGGTAAATACGTGGCTTCGAGTTAATGTGAACATAACATTTCAATCAACGGCGAGGCGTGTTCGCGTAATGGAATATTGTGCTCGAATCACGGAATGCCTTTATATTATACTATTTTGATATTTCACTATGATTAATATACATACATGAATGACTATCATTTGAACGTGGTAGTAATAAAAAGTTAATTACATGTTGATATTATGTATTAATACATATTAATAACGATTAAAACATACTAAAATACTAAGTAAATATAATTATTTGTTTTATCGAAAAAAATCTTCATCCGCCCTCCAAACTCTATCCTATACCTAAATATGTATAATAAATTCTAGTCATAATATTGTATTTTATTAATACGAATATTATTTACACATTTAAATAAAATACTTTAAAACTGCGATTTATTATTTATATTATTTTTGCCGATGTTTCGGATGCTTTTCAGCAAACGCGGTCACGGCAGTATATTAGCAGTCATATTTTAACGTTTTAATGCGTTATGAAGTATATTAATTAAACACTAAACTTAAAGTTAAACTTAAACAACTCAAATTTAAAGACATATTTTAGTTAAAAATATATAAATCAGTGATTATTTTTATTTCTTATCAAAAAAGTTCTCTGCTCCGCTATACATCGACTCCTAAAGCTCTACCAAGTGACCAGGCTGCAAATTAAATAAGATCGGGTTTTAAAAATTCAAAAACCCCGTCAGTGCTTAGATGTAAGAAAAAATACAGAAAGGATGTTATTTTAAGAAGTGTGCGCCAAGCAGTCGGTGTGTGACAGCTCACGTCACGCGCGCTGCTATCGGATGCTAAACATAATCTGTGCACGTCTCGTATTGAATGGACGTTTAAAGTGTTTATATTTCTTGGGAAAATTGTGTATTGCTGTTATCCAGAGCTTTACAGCGAGGACCGAATACAAATCGATAGAAATAAATGACGTTAGTGTAGCAACAAAATTTTAATTCACATTTGAGCAAAAATAATAAATGGCGTCTCTAGTGAATAGCATAAATTCTTAACGATTTTCATCTAAATAACGAAATTTTTAGTGTTTTAGCTTTAAAATATATAAATAAATAAATAAAATAAACGATTATATAAATATGTACCTATATGTACACAAACAGGGGTTTTCATCCACTCATTTTGTGTTGTCTGTTATTGTGTTAATTATAAAAAATCATAAAAATATGAACGTGAAAGCAGAAAGCAACGATCCAGATGCAAGTAATTAGTCAAAAAACAAATAATGCAAGTCATATCCACATCAACAGCACGAGATAAAAAGTGTGAAGTCGTGTTAGGGATTAGTTAACACGCAATTAAACTTTTATTTTTGGAGATAATGAGCCGAGCGGGCAACCACTTGACAATGATCGATGGGGTGGGGACGGCTGCCCGTTGCTGCTCGGCGCTTGCTGGTTGCTCGTTGCCCGTTTCATGTGTTTTAGTGGAGAGGGGAGGGCTGACACGTTTTTATATTACTTTGACACTATATCACTTTGATGTGATGATTAAAAGTTTAAATGTGTAGTTAAATAGTAATATAATTCTAATGTCACATTTAATTCTTGAAAAATGAAGAAACGTATTATGTATAGGTAAAGAGACATTTCTAATTTTTTTTTTTAATTACAAAGAACAATCATTTGACTGTTTCACCTGGTGGTAAGTGAGAACGCAGTCTAGGATGGAGCATGATCGTTCCCTAAATTATATTTATGTATACGCTTCATGAAGGAACAACATAAAATGTGTAAAGGTTTTGAGTGAAATTAAATTTGAATAGATTTTTAAAAATCAAATATTAAGTTTTATAGCGGAACGCTTTTAAAATTACTATTTTAAAATCATAAAGGTTATTATTTCATTAAAGCCTATTTATTTGCTGAACGATCAATTAATTCTGCACCAATGAGCGCATCGGCTTTCGTTATTTATCAATTCTCAAAATTCCAACGTTATGGATTGATTTTAATAGCTTTTTTGTTTCCATAATGATTTTTTCCAACACCACATTATACGAATCGCGACTACAAAGACCGATCATCTTATACGCCCATTTCATTATGCGTGTTTTTCGAAATACAATAATATTTGCAATTTATCAAATGGAAGCGAAAATTCGAAATCACTTCAAATAAATTCTTGATTCAAGCTATAACTCATTATATGATTCATTTATCACCATATGATAATGATATTATGGTCATTACAATATTACATTCTCAAAGCAATTGAATCCTCAGAATACAGAAAAAACCTGCATTCTGCGGTTGAATCGTTGAAAGTTACACTGAAAGGGTAAGTTAAATAATAAACAGTATTTTAATTAATTGGCGTCATACGTTATTTTTAAACTATTTAAAACAACATTTCACGCGAACATTTAAATTAAATCGTATTTTAAAATAAACATAGCATTCTGTTATGGAGTTAAAATTAAAAATAACACACACTAATGGCCGGCGAGCAGGCGATGTTAGGAAACCTAATTAAAAAATAACCCGTGTCGCTAAAAATAAAATATGAACCTAGTATCAAAACGATTCGTGACTTAATTAATTTACAATAAAAATACTTTATTACAGTGAGCAAGCAGCGAGTTTATGTTAAATACCGTTTTTCAAATAAAGGCGTTATCATTGTTTTGTAATAATTTTCCCTACAGTTGTATTCGCTATGTTTCGTACAAAGCTGTCGTGAAGTTAATACATATTGTTGTTGTATTTATCAGTAAATGTTAAAATGCTTGTTTAAGGAGTCCAAGCCCTTTTACTGGTGAAATAGTCATTGCAAATCAAAAAGAAATATTACTTATACAGTACTAGCTTCTGCCCGCGACTTCGTCTGCATAGAATTAGTACTACGGGTAGCTTATTTATTATCCGACCTATTTTTTCATCAATCACCTTACTATTTTAATATTCTGATCGCGGCTATATTATTATATTATTTTTTAGGATGCTTACTTTGCAAATATTACACATATAAACTGCTGTGATTAACTGTAAATTGTTTATTTTAATACATTTTTATAAAATACGCTTTTTGTTTCTAAAACTACCACCACACCTCTCATGATACCCTGGTTGGTTGCTTTGATTGTACGGCATTTTTACTAATCATATAAATGATTCCAATAAATACATGTATAGTAAATATATTAATAGATTTGGTTGGACTTCCCTGCGAAATTTCATCCCCTATTTCATCCCCGGTTGAAATTTCTAAAACCCAAGAACAAATATTTATTTATATCTTATCAAGTGCCTAAATATAACGTTTCATGATGTCATCTTCGATATTTAACGAAATTCCATACAATTTTTCATCCCCTATTTCAACCCCTCCATTCCTATATTTCGCGATAAAAAGTAGCCTATGTCCTTTCCCAAGCTCTAGTTTACTTCTGTACCAAATTTCAACAAAATCGGTACAGTACAGGCGTGAAAGCGTAAGTAGGGATTATTTAAAAAAATATCAATGTCCATCCTAAATTCCTTCTTAGTGATTCATATCTTTAATATCAAATACCGGCAAGGTTTAACGTTACACTACGCCTTACGCCTCCCATTTCCACCGTGCAAACGATAAATTAATAACGGATTATATTCCAACACAAACAAGAGTGTGTAACGTCACAATTTGGATGATACTGCGTAACTTAACAAACAGGTAAACACTAGTTATGAGATTAATAAATCTATGACTTCGGAGTAATATCCTGTGATCCCAGATCCTATCCCCCCTCCCCCCACTTCCCGCACCTCGCTCGAGGTGTCCCAGCTCCGCCGATACGGGCTGCGATCTACAGTAATTGCCAATGTAAATATCTCCGAGCGAACCGACGCGCTTCGGAACATTTATGGGGATAATTTATGCAATATGACTAAGTATTATCCATTTTTGAATTATGTTTTATGATACATTACTTAACTGTATGAGTGATTTCAAATTATACAGTGTTACACATTGATCTAGTATGTCAGGGGCGTGACGCGACAATAAAATATTAGAATAAGTTAGAAATAAGAGTGGATTATTCCTGAAGGGAAGTTATGGAACAATTGCAAACGAGTTAGGTAAAACCAAATACCCTTGCAGTGAAGGAAACAAGTAGTCTGATAGCCGATGCAGGCTTCTAGCAAGTGGAATACTCCAGTTTCGGAGGCCAAAACACATTTTGGCCTCCGAACAAAAATTATTGGAGTAAGTAAGGTTCATTCCTATAAAACTCCACATCCAGAAACGCGCCCTTAAACTACGCGGATACAACTCAGATCTTCACTCAAAATCAAAAAGCAATTCAGTGTTAAATACATATTTGCGGGTAACGTCTCAGTGCGCGACGACCCTAACACAATCTCGCACTAATATAACTTGTGCCATAATTTCTGCGGATTCGCATACGGATGTAAATTTCAATTGCTTAACAGCGGAATGAAACAGCAGCTCATTTTAGTCTTTATTAGGTCAAGTTAAAGTGCATTTTCTACTATCTGTCGCTGAAGACAGCAGTTACTGTTGCCGGAAGGAAATTCAGCAGCGTATTAATGTCTAACTGCAGACAAAAGCCTCTCTGTTGTTGTAATGAGACGATGTGCGAATATTTAGTTCGTGTCGGAGCGTGGAATAAAGTTGTTCATTCACTTTACATGAGCATTTTCTTAGTAATACCATGTTACATTTCATTTCTTAGTTAACGCTGTAAACACTTTGCACCTTGAAGGAAAATATAAACTGGAGAGCGCGAGTACTTTTCTTGGCATTATATTTATCCTTACAGTCTTAACACAGTAATATGAAAGCATAGATCTTAGACGATCCCTTTGGTATCTATATACCAATATGCATATTGCATGTTTTAAATGGACTGCTAGGTTTTGCATACATGTTTTTCTCTACAAGCGGCCACTTCGAGTATCGAATACGTGGGAGATAATATGTAGAAGTTCCATCGGACTAACGAACCAGCGTCAATAGATGTAAAGGCCGAGATCGAGCGTTTCAGCTTTCAGTCAACGGATTTATGAATGCATGAAGTTAAAATAAAACTCATGAGCAACATCGATTGATGTCTAAACCGCCGCCACCGATCCTCGTTTGTCCTTTGATATTTATCGCACCAAAAAGCTTCGTACTCGTCGAAGTATAAAGGCTTAAACAAAATCTAAGATCTTGTTTATAAAAACTTTATGTGTTATATCCACATGAGTGTCGCTTTGAGATATTGACAGATGAGCGTGAAGATCACTTGATGGTTGGTTTTTATATTAGTCCCTGTAATAGGTCCCTGTGCTATCACCTATGTGTTATATTAGTCACTGTACCTCACTGTCAACCTGAATTTTATGCCGGAAATCCATAGACTGAAACCGAAAAGGGCAATCTGCCCTCCACATAATTTCCATTTATGAACAGTGGTTACCAGAAGGATTTTTTTGATAAACCTCCCGAATGTTAATGTCATACCCAAAATAACATGTTTGTAGAAAATTACAAATGTCAGACCTGGCGGGATTTGAACCCGTGACCCATTGATATGTAAGGTACCATCGAACGCGCTAACGAGCCCTTCAAAAAATATCAGAAACCCATTAAATATGTGTTACGAACAACACTCGTATGGAAGTGTAGAGCGGGCACGGACACGATACCAACTTGTTATTGATGGGGAAACTTACCCTTTACTCACTATCTATAAATTAATTCGAGATTTACACTCTCGTAATTAGTTATACAACTTGGGGAAATGTTCGGGCCGTAACAGAACATTCAAATGTTATTAAATACTCAAGGGTGTTTAAAATTTCGTTATTTCAATTATATATCGGAATATTTCATTTTTAGTACAATTTATGTAACTAGCTAGCAACTTTGATTAAAACAAAAAGAGCCTACGTTTTCTGTACATATCCAGGGAAAATAAGCATTATTGAACTTATAATAAACAATCTGATATCAGCTAAGCAGCTATCAAATAAAACTATAAAATATATACATATAAATTGTTCCAATAAATAAGTTGAAAGTTATAAATATACCTTCTGTATTTCTTAATTTAAATATTTTGAAATAATATTATTTAATTATAATATTTATTTGATCACAAGACAGTGGCTCCGACTCTTCATAATCTGTGATATTATCTCCGTATTGATTCAATGATTCTCTTCTTCCTTTATTTATTCTAAGCTTCAAGTAATTTATTTATAGAAAGAAGAAACTGACATTATTTTTTCCCTTTTTTATGTTAAATATCTTAAATGTTAATTAAAATTGTAAACGAATGGTCTTGTAAAATGTCCGTGTCTGCATGTAAAAAGTTAAAAATGATTTAAAGTAAAATAAGAGCAAGAAATATACACCTAACAAGCTCTAAAAAGCTAAAAGTATAGTATAGCATACAAACCGAATTTTGCACGGGAATTTGTTGCTAGTTAGTTGTCAAAACGATATTTTGTTGTTTATAATGATTTAATAAATGGAATAATATATAGGAAGTGAAAATAAATGAGTTGCAAAAAACTAATAATAGAACTCGTTTAAAAAACATTAAAAACAAAATGTATAATGACATAATATGTTTACATCAAAGACGTCAGAGTGGGTTGCGTTGCGGGTAATAAAAGACTCAAAGGGCCTCATCTACATAGGTAAATTGGAATCCCGGTATTTCTCCTTAACAGCCTTAACTACGTGCTAACTGATTTTAGCCCAAATCTCGTTTCAGCCGTTCAGTTTGCGGTGGCTACAGCTTTCAAAGGAATTAATCTATTTTGTAAATGTTATTACATTTTAGTTTAATAATAAGACTGCCTGATTCGATTCAGCCTTTCTGTATACATATTATGTATTAAGTATATATATTAAGTTGTATATTTCATTATCTATTCATATCAAGATTCTTCTTAATTTTTGTTATCATTCAGCCGCTAAAAATCGGCGGAAAAATAAAAAAATTATTGCCTATATATTTTTGAGCAGGTATAGAACTTCCAAAAAATATTTCTTAAGATTAAAAAGCACCTGGGTTTGAATGTACCTTAAGTCATTCAGTCAGTCAGCATTTATATGTACTGATAATATAAAGACCTCCACATAATTTGTCATAACTATAATAATTGATCTATTGGCCACATTAATACACGGGTCAAGATTGATTGACGGCCATTTTGTGAAGATTTGTAATCCCATTAAGATTATCACAGTACGTTCGCGCCTGCTCGTGTGTGCTCTGATATTGTGATGACATATTATTTTTATTACTTTTTTATTGTATTTGGTATTGACATTTTTTTTTCACTTTTTTAATATAAATTAAAAGCGTCACCGTGAGGTAATTAGATCATGGAGAACTTTACCACATTATGCAGAGTCCGTAGATTATTTAGACATATAAATAATCTAAGGCAGAGTCCAGCATTTTCATCGAAGATGTACATATATTTACAATTTAAACATTGTAAATATATGCACATTATCTATTCTAGTTATTACTTTTCTTCCTTACCTCTCTTTTACCTTTGCTATGTAGGATACGTCTTTCTTAATTTAGTTCAAACAAAAGGAAACTCAATGTTCAATTTCATTTAATTCAACCCTGAGTTATTCAATGTTTTCGTAGTATAATTTATTGAAATTTGTATAATTTTGAGTATCTTTTGATCTAATCAAAGTCCAGTGACCCCTCTCGTCTGAACCAACTCTGACAGTTAAACGAACTTGAAATTGGACCGCGGCCTCCGACTTCCACTAACTAATCGGGATTAATACGACTTTGTTTCTTTTCATTTTCCTTGTTTTCTCGTTATTTTTATGTCAAATAAGAAAGGTTTTTACTGGCCAAAATAATGCTTTTAGTTTTAACCTTGATTCAATCAGAAACGGTAGTTTTTAACTGCTTCCAGAATATGGAGCAGTGAGATCTTGGGATCTTGTTTTGGTCAAAAATATCAATTTGTCAGTTCTCAAGAGAAATCATCTTGAAATACGAGGCTGCAATAATGGTTAATATCAGGTACACAGAACTATATGGTACCATATATCAAGGAAACAATAGGTCCCGTCAGCAATTCAGTCGGTTACAGACCTGCGCAAACAAGCACATTGGATATGAGCTCGACTATGTAAACAGCATAGCATGTTACAACGTGTTTTGCCCGCGACATTGCTTGCGTGAAATGATCAGTTCATCAAAAATAGCATATCACAAGAAGGTTAAGCAGATAATATTAGATTAAATCTTCACTTTAGTGTAATTATAATTATGTTGTAAATTAAAATAGATGCGGCCAGCACACTTCCTAGGTCTAGGTTAGTCCTAAAATTGGCCGATCCATTCCATCCAGAGGTCATAAGATATTATGTCAGTAGTAAAAAAAAGTAAATTGCCAGCTTCCCTCATTTCTCGATACAAGCAAAGTAGGTCCCCTAGGTGATCAGCTTTCAATGCCCTACAGGACCGCAATAAATTATTATTTCTTATTATTTATTATTTCCCCAGGATTTGAAGACGGGGTCTCCAGTAAACACATTGCGCCACGGAGGTCGTGGATCACTTAAAAAATATAAAATATTAAAACACGTTGATGGACATAATATACCTACAATAGACAATGGAAATTATTCAATACGATTAGTTGTTTATTACCCGCTGTGTGGAGACGTCATATCAAGTTGTTGTACAGTTGTTGAGTTTCATTAAATTCATGAATTATGAATGTTTATTATTTCATTAATAAGTATACAAAAAAATTGTGTCAATTACCGACCAATTAGATAGGAACCGTGGCGAGGAGGTCGCCGCAGGTGTCCGGACCTCAAGCGCTACTAGACATGTGGGTCACAACTTTCAAAGCACAATAACCTCAATTATACACCGAAATACTTTATTTTCTTCCGAGCTTACTATTGTCAAAACTAATTCCATATACACAAGGTCTAGAGTCATTGTTATTTAGACACGTGCAAATGTTAAAAAACCTCAATTTTGAATAAAGAATTGTGCTTGTTTTTACTTGTTTGTGTATTTCTACGACGTAAAGGACAAGCGAAGATTAAAGCGAGAATTAAAATATGATAGAGCTTCTGGGACTCACAAGCCATTAGTATTTAATAAGGAGGTGTACTTCCTCAAGCGTTATGGTTTTACCATTTTTTATATTATTTTTTAAGTTTGAATGCTTTGATGATCGTTCATAGATGCAATAACCGTGAAGTGCATATTGCGCGTTTCGGTATCAGTCTATAGATTTTCGAATGCTCGCAGTAAAAAGTAGGTAAGACAGCGCATCATTGACTGATGTCTGTTTGTCTGTATCACCTACCTTCAAGTGAACGTCATGCTCGTCTGTCGATATCTAACATAAAAAAATAAAACTGAAGGGAACAAGACTGGTATGAAAGGATCAGAGTATATGGAATTTTTTAACTGAATATCACAATAGGAAAAAACCACACATATGTATACAAACACGTAGTCCAAATCTTCATAACTAAATAAATGAGTAATTAGTCGCAATGAACCCGAAACTAGCAAGATCTGTTTCATATTAGATGTTTCCATAACGGAAGCGTGCAGTTTGTACTCGCCCTAACTCTCCCTCGGGAGACCAACTTAACTCATTTCAAACTTCACGAGATGTTGTTAGATTGTAATTATTATTATACAGAGTGTTCTAAACAAGCCGCGCCGTGTGCTTTGTATTTTATCTAACTTTACAGTCGAATTGATGAGTTTTTAATATTTATTAGTAGCAAATCAGAAGTGAGAAGAAGTCGTTTTTTTTATTATATTCTTTAATATCACTGCTGTATATCTATTCACATATTGTTTGATTTTATAATTGTGTAATAAAAATCTAGTTTAATAGTTAATCCAATCTAGAAATTTATTTATAATATACTGTATCTCTTAGTTTGTTTACTATTATGAAAAATATAATAATTTATTTTGTGAGTCCAATAATCCAAGAGTAATTCATAATCGTCCAATGACTGATGTCGCATAGGGGGAGGGAATTGTACAGCAGTGTAAACTATAATAAATGTACAATATATTATACACTAAACTAATCGAAATTAAGCAAACAAGAATTTATTTTTGTCATTGGCAATATTAACTCCGACTGTGTATTCGCACCAGATTCACATGAGTTTGTTGCGATGTCACCATAAATTCATGCTATTTATTAGTAGCGGGTTGACAGTAAACAGCAGCAGAATAACGTCTTTTGTGTTGAGGAAATGCAAGAATTCTAGGACGTTAAAATACAAATCAAAGTAACGGCCCGGCACTGCGTTTGAGCCGCGTGCAGCGTGCAGCGCCGCTCTGGCCTCGCTGTTTATGCAGCAATATCTCTCACAATAACGTCACTCGCATTCGCTACTTGCAAACTGCGCACGCTGTACCACTTTCTGAGATGGGCCGTGGGTTCAGTGCACGGTGCGAGCAGTAGCGATTCGAACGTCAAACATCACATTAGCAGAATTTTACTTCACTTCATGAGTGCATCAGTTTATAAGCGTACAACAAACAATTTTAATGATCTTTCTTTAATAAGAAACACATCGCAGGTCCGAATTTAAACTGATTTATAAGCCTTCGCTACAGATCAGTAACCATTCTCTCACCTCCATTTTGTTACTACATAGTTAGTAGTAGAATTATTACACCTATTAGTAGACTGATGTAGCTTGATGGGTTAAACTTTGTGGGTGGCAAGAAAGTTCCTTTATACGACAACATTACCTCCTCATCAAGGCAAACGTGTCACTTTAATGTATGGGGATTTCATATTTTGTATAAATCTTAAATAAGCGTATTATTATTTTAATACAAAGTTTATTCTATACCGCTCATTTCTATAACTTGTGCCACATCTTAAAGTATATACAAGTAACTCAAAGAGTCTCGCAAAGTTAGCAACTTGGAAGGGACATTGAAAAATTTAATTTGGAATGCGAAACAAACAAGTTCTAAATAAACCGACTGAACGGCGTTTGTTTTAATATTTAATTAAAATTATCTTTCGACTCTGTTTCAGTCTCTGTAAATGAGATTGGGAATTATCTTATTTTTCTGAGTTAGCTGAAGTTATCTTGTAAGTCTATAATCTGTAGGGGCCTGCTCTTGGGTTGACAATATCATTATTGGAACCGAGAATAGCTTTACGATAAAAACTTTTTTCAGTTATAAACAGATGAGCGTATGCTCTTTTGATAGTACTTCAGCCATAGGAAATCATTCTATGATGCGCTGTCAACCTATTCTTTGCTTCGAACATTAGGAAACAAATATATAGACTGAAACGCGACTAACACACGGTTTTTTTTTTTTTTTTTTTTTTTTTTTTTTGTTTATTTGGTTCACTCCTCGGAATATACACTACTTTTAATTACTAAACTTAGGTCTAACTTAAAAACTACCATGCTCGGTGTAATTCCTAATATTAGTGAGCACTGCATTCTATATATATTAAGTATAACATTTAACATAACTAACTAAAAATTTAACAAATGAAACTAAAATATGATAATTAAATTAAGAACTAAGAAAAACAAATAAAAATAAAAAAAAAGCAATACTAAAATTTACCTACTACTTACAGTGTTAATTAATTCTTTTAAAATACTTTTTTTAACTGAGGTCAGGTCAGTATGTATGGTGGTTCGTTACCCGCTCAATATTTTGATACTCTTTATAGCTTTATATATGTGTATACTGAAACTACCAGACATATATAAAACAAATTATTACAAAGAGTATAAACATATGAAACCTAGTTGTATTCGAACCAGCGACCCATTAGAACACTAGGCAGCCAATGAGCTATGACAAACACCCAGTTTATAACTTGAAAAATACTATTCTAGATCACAGTGGAATGTCTCTTTCTATAAAGATAGCTTTTGTATTGTTTCCTCTAGATATTTATCAGGTGTGTCAACGCTGGCCAGCCTCATAGATAAAATATAACTATAAATAGCCTAATAATTCTTTATTATCCGTAGACTTATATTTCTGTACTGCATATCTACTGCTGAACTCAGCAAAAAGAAGTGCATCTTACACTATAATACATTAAAATTAGATCCTAAGTCCCTTCTAGTTTTGAAAAATATATCGTGGTTGATGGAAACCCAATTTCAATTTAAATGAATTTATTCATATTCATTCCTATCTATATACACGTTCAAAATCACTTGTATTTGAAATATGTAAAAAAATTAGAATATGCATATTGTATTCAAATCAATATCAATAAAAACCGACCGCAGTACTCCTTTTTTATATTTTTCAATTTTTGCCAACCGCACTCGACTGCGTTAATTGAACCTTCCCACAAGAGCCGCGAACGGAGATACAATTTATCGTGGAAAAATATTTTAGAGTACCTACTACTATATTTTTAGAGTAGGTATTTAAACCAATGTAGGATCATACTACATAGTGCATACAAAGGGTACTGTATTGAGAAATAGGAAATAATTATGAAATTAATCTATAATAATAATTAATGTATAATAATATTATAAAGAGGAAAGATTTGTATTTTTTTATGTTATGAATAAACTCAAAAACTACTGAATCAATTTTAAAAATTCTTTCACAAACAAAACTTATGCAGGAGGGATTCCTAAATAAGTTTTGTTTTTTTGATTAGCTCAAGCTATTGTCATACCAAATTTTATCAAAATCAGTTCAGCGATAAAGATGAGACGTATTTACCCCACCAGGTTTTAAAACCAGGGCTTTGCTTGGAACTAGGGCGCCCTGGTGCGAGCGGGAAATACTTGCAAGTATGAAAATACTTGCATAGAAAAACGAACCGTAATGCCATACAAATAATAAGCACAATCATGTTGTGATTCGTTAATTTAAAAGGCAAAGTTGTATATTGTAATCAAATTTATTATTAAAAATAGAAATGATTTATATTAATTATAATGAGTTTACATATTGTATCGATACTTCAAAGTGTATTTAATTCAGATGTTCAATTGTTATTGTTGTGGAAGTAATATCAGTCATTCAACAGTTCACTCATCACGTGTTCACTCATGTCATTCGTTCCTTTCAATCACTCAATATTGAGAAAGTATCGTCTAATGTCTAGCTGTTAAGCAAAATTATTAGAAAACGGGCATTCTGTCTACAGTTGTGCTCCAGTAAAGTCCTAGTTATACTGTTCGTAATCTCGTGATGTATTAACGTCTATACAAAGTGAATATCGATATTTTAAGAAATTGTACACGTGTTGGTAGTTGAATATATTCATGTCCGAGAAGTCAAATCTGTATTGAAGATGGAAATATACGTTTGGATACTGTACACTGGTGATTTTATTATAAATCAGAAGTGTAACGACCCGCGAGCCACGTCAAAGGACATTTTAGTAAGTACGAATTTGAGTTATATGGACAATATTAAAAAAAAAAGTGTAAATTTGACTAGATCTAAGTAACCTGGTCCAGCCGTAAGTTCTGTTACAAATGAAAATGCATTTTTTGTGAAGTAGTAATCTTATTAAAACTTATATTTATCGAAGTATTAGAAAATTATTCTACTCGAATTCGCCACTCTTGGCTTTGAATTTGGATTTATGCATAAACACATCGGAAATTTAGCCATTATGCCCCAGAGATTTCTTAAGATACTTAATGTTGACGTGTCGTTTAGAGCAGACTATATTCTCTAAAAATGACCAGGTTTTGAACTGATCAGTAAGTAGGTGGAGAGTCCACAGTACATTTTTAGAAAAATATGATGACCACGTTATACCTTTTCAACCACTTATTGTAGTGCTCTTCAATCGTGAGAATTTTTTCATCAGTATAGAAGATATTTAATTGACAATAATTAATTGATAAGATCAGTAGACCTGTGTATCGGGACAGAAGGCGTTTGATCGATCCACTCTTAATTGTAGGGATTGATTTAGAACATGTCCTGTATATCGATGATAAGAACTCAGCTTCAGGTTTTATTTTTGTTATAAATATGCGACAACAGGAATTTTCATTTCTCGCAATAAGATTTTTGTTTCCTAGTAGAGTTTTGGCTACTTAGAACTTGTATGTGCTATCTTCCCTTCTTAGTATATCTGTCGATAGTACGATATACAAACATACAGCTGATACTAAACTTTTCAAGTGTCTTGAATATGACCGACGCGGACGCAACGACTCGATACCCACTTCGTCCATTCTATTTTCGACATTCCATATTGTAATTAGATATGAATAAAAAAAAAAAATGTATGTGAAATGGTGGGAAATCGAAATAAGTTTTTAACATAATAACAATTTAAAATAATTGAGTTGAAAAGAAAAAAAATAATAGATTTTATGTAACAGTATTTATGGTCATGCTAGATATAGTAGTCATGAAAGTGAGCTATATCAGCCATGTATGTGTGCTGTAGAGATCAGCCATTTATGTGTGCTGTAGATATCAGCCATGTATGTGTGCTGTAGATATCAGCCATGTATGTGTGCTGTAGAGATCAGCCATGTATGTGTGCTGTAGATATCAGCCATGTATGTGTGCTGTAGATATCAGCCATGTATGTGTGCTGTAGAGATCAGCCATGTATGTGTGCTGTAGATATCAGCCATGTATGTGTGCTGTAGATATCAGCCATGTATGTGTGCTGTAGTGATCAGCCATGTATGTGTGCTGTTGAGATCAGCCATGTATGTGTGCTGTCGAGATCAGCCATGTAGGTGTGCTGTAGAGATCAGTAAAGATACAATAGCCATGTAGGTGTGCTATTATGATCAGCCATGTATGTGTGCTGTGGAGATCAGTAATGACACAATAGCCATGTAGGTGTGCTATTATCAGCCATGTAGGTGTGCTGTAAAAGTCACTGATGATACAATAGCCATGTAGGTGCGCTATTATGATCAGCCATGTAGGTGTGCTGTAGATATCAGTAATGACCCAATAGCCATGTAGGTGTGCTATTATGATCAGCCATGTAGGTGTGCTGTAAAGGTCACTGATGATACAATAGCCATGTAGGTGTGCTATTATGATCAGCCATGTAGGTGTGCTGAAGAGAACAGTAATGAAGCAATAGCCATGTAGGTGTGCTATTATGATCAGCCATGTAGGTGTGCTGAAGAGAACAGTAATGAAGCAATAGCCATGTAGGTGTGCTATTATGATCAGCCGTGTATGTGTGCTGTAGATATCAGTAATGACACAATAGCGATGTAGATATGCTATTATGATCAGCCATGTAGGTGTGCTGTAGAGACCAGAAATGACACAATAGCAGTGTAGTGTATGTAGATCAGCCATGTAGGTGTGCCTTAGAGATCAGTAATGACACAATAGCCGTGTAGGTGTGCTTTTATTATCAGCCATGTGTGGTGTTGATATCAATAATGATACAATAGCTATGTAGGTGTGCTATTATGATCAGCTATGTAGGTATGCTGTAAAGGTCAGTAATGATAAATGATAGCCATGTAGACGTATTATAATTTTATCAGCCATGTAGTTGTGCTGCAATAGTCACATAGTTGTGATAGGACAGACATGTAGGTGTGCTGCAAAAGCCATATAGTTGTGACGGAATGGCCAAGTAGGCGTGCTGCAATAGTCATATATGTAGTTGTGATAGAATAGCCGTATAAACATACTGAAATAGTCATATAGTTGTGATGAAATAGCCATGAATATCCTTAAGTTATTAACAACCATGCAGGTGCATGCATGCATAGCTATGTAGTTGTGCTGTAACATCTATTTAAGTGTGTCATAGTTGCCATGATAAAGTTTATAAGTATCAGATACTTAAGTGTATGATTATAGTCATGTAGGTATGCAATTGTCAATCAAAAGTGTAGTAGTAATAATATAAAATTGCTGCTAGTATATTTTCTTAATGTGTGACATTATATTATCTACGTATAGATATATATAGCTTTTATATGAATAACATAATAGTATTATGTATACAATTTAAGACATGTATTGAATGAACAGAAATATTTGAAATTAGTTTCAAGATTAAAGCAGATGGCATAAAGTTTATAAAATTTACTTACAGTGTATTGTAAGGTGGTAACACGGCAGTATAAAGTTTATAAGTTATTATAAAATGATATAAAGCGTGTGAAAATATGTATTTCAGCCAACCAGAGAAGAATACGGGTTCACCCCGGAAGCTAAGTAAGCGAAGGACGCAGGACACAGAAGTACCAGATGTAACTAAGAGAATATCGGAAGGCTGGATGCCTGCTAAAAATGATAGCGGCGTTAAGTGGTATACAACAAAACTATGGTATCTACGATTTATTAATTTGGGAAAGATTGGGATCAAAAGCTAAAAAAAAAAAAGCCATTTGCGGCTGATGAACATTTGGTAAATTTTAAGGGAATATTACTATGTAAAAGTAGTTTACTGCATTATTTATTTCAAGTTCAATACATAATGGAGCAAAAGATCTTTAATTTAGCGAACCAAAAGATTTGTTAACATTTAGTTTCTCAGCAATTCTATCAAATTAGATATAATTCTAGGATAAATACTACTACTAATAAATACTAATTATTTTAGAAAAACTCAATTTAAGGACTGGTTCTGTTATCATAGTTAATGTTTGTAAGTCAATACAATTAGAGGAAATTATTCTACATGTTTCAGTTATCAGGAATGTTGGCATATATATAATTATTATTGCCAAAAGCCAATTAATAAATGTAGTAAATGTGATAGAATAAGTCATAACCTTTATGACTGTACCAGAAACCTCTCTTCATGTGCATGAAAGTAATAGTACAAACGAATTGACAAAAGTTTTTAAGATATTTAATAGAGATATTAATTTCCGATATAAATTGTTTAAAAAAAAAATCCTTTAAAACGAATCAGAATTTGATAAAATAAAATATTTTTAATGTCTTAAGTAAAAGCACTCATAATTTCAGTAGCGATCGTAATATTCAATTATATTATCAGTGACTAATATTTATTTACTGTCTTGAATACAATTCACAAGGATTTACCATTTATTGAATTATTTATGAAATATGATATTATATATTTATGAGTATATACATATATATATTTTGATATATATACCTACCTATATGAAATTTTGTTATTATTGATAATCATTTTGTGGAATAAGACCTAGTGATAGTCAAGAAAGGATTTTAAAATAAAAAAAAAACCTTTTTTACCACAAACTAATTATTTACATAATATTTTACTGTTATAAAATTAGTTATAGAAAAGTAATTTATTTGTGTCTGCATTAATATTAATAGCTAGTACATATATATTAGAGTCAGGATTTTGTTAGTTAGTCAACTCTACTGAGAAAACAAATATGTGAATAAGAGTTACACATAATATTATAATGGCCATGATAATTGGTTATTCGAAATATTCAAGTTCATTGATAATTATTATTTAGACATTCGCGTAATGTGTTGATCAAATAAGAAGTCAATATTGGTTTCCTGAATTTCAATCACATTTAATAAAAACAAAGTAGCTTACTGGAGATTCCATGGAGCGATTAAACGAAGAATGTGTCTAAATAAACTTTTTGCAATTTACTAAGGTTTTGTCGAAGGATGAATCTGGGGGCACGGTAGTGCCCCCGCCAAGTCGAGCAAAAAGTGGCACGGCCGTATTTTTATTTTACAAATTTATTTTATTTTATGAAATGTTTGTAAACTTTGGTAATTTTAAGTCTATGGGAAAATTATGTACGAGCTTTGTTTCTCTAACAGAATTTGTCAATTCTTAAATGAATCATTAAAATGTTAGATTGAAAATTTGTTCCAAATTATTGGTTTGACACACCAAAAATCAATTCAGTTTCTAAGGGGTTGCGCAAGAAACAGAAAATTATCTTGAAAGTTCCTGTTTTGATTCTTCATACACTTGACGAACATTTGCTTATTAAAAAGCGATAGATTTATTTAAAACCATATGGCAATATATACAATTAAGTTGAAGAAGTGTTGAATGCACATGAAACAGTAAGGTTTAAGCCTCAAATCAAGATCAAATATGTGGGGTCAATATTTTGTTGCTCAATGCATTTTATTTTTGTTTTAATTGATTAATAGTGAAAAAAAAAAAAAAAAAAAAAAAAAATATGTATACCATAACTCCGTTGCGAATCGTTATGGCTAGGACTACAGTTATGGTCAGTGTATTTAAAGATTTTTCTCAGTAATAATCAAAATGTTAAGTAATTTTCACCATATGAAATATCAGAATGTTTAGGTTCGATAATCAAGTTATTAAAACCAAACAAAACTCAAACAGGTTAGATAAGATGAGGTCTTTGAAGACTTTAACATATACCTGAGAGATGATACGTGTGAGTTCACCACATACCTAAGCAATAATGTAAAACTAAACTAAATCTGGCTCTAAAAATAAAAAAAAAGCCCATTACAAACTGTAAATGCATAAGATAATAAATGTGTCGGCACATGTTGCGCCATCTAGTTTAATTAAGAATCAATTGGTACCTTCAAGTCGGAAGATCTTTAATACGCCCATTGCGCGATTACAAATGCATAAATAGAAATGCTCAAATGTTTAATGTAGCTATAAGTAGTACTGTAAAATTATTTATTTATCATATTATAATGTCATTATTAATAAATAATGTATTCCAAGTAATGTATTATAAGCCATTTTTGAAGTATCGACTAACTTTCTATGTTAAAATAATAAATAATTTTATGTAACAAAGTATCTTTGAGATTGATATTGTGAATATTAATTGTGTATTGATAATAGTGATAGCGTTTGTATGTTCTAGTTTCCGAGTTAAAAAAATAAAAAGAAGTTATTTAATTATTTTTGTTTCTCGTGTAAGTGAAAATGTATTCTTTTTTGAGAAAAATAAATGTATTTAACCATTAGTAGATACTTATCTAGATTTCATTGTAATAATAGAGGATAAGATGGTAAATTGTATAAGATTTCTTTTGCATTGTATAGAATCTCTGTATACCTTGCATTATATAAACTTCTCAGCCGATTCTTACTATTGTAACCGAGTCTTTGTAAGCTAAACCATTATTGAAAAGAGTATCCATGGAGTTTCTTGCCGGTTCTTCTCCATGAGACCCACTTTTTGGAACCGTGCAACTAGACGTTTCATAAGAGCCTGCAAAGGCCTATTTCAAATAAAAAACTTTTGATTTTGATAAAACGTGCTCAATGAGTGTTGTGATTTTGCGTGCTCCGGAGATAGCACGCTTGTGGATGGCCGAGTGTTGTGATTCGTTAATTTAAAAGGCAAAGTTGTATATTGTAATCAAATTTAGTATTAAAAATAGAAATGATTTATATTAATTATAATGAGTTTACATATTGTATCGATACTTCAAAGTGTATTTAATTCAGATGTTCAATTGTTATTGTTGTGGAAGTAATATCAGTCATTCAACAGTTCACTCATCACGTGTTCACTCATGTCATTCGTTCCTTTCAATCACTCAATATTGAGAAAGTATCGTCTAATGTCTAGCTGTTAAGCAAAATTATTAGAAAACGGGCATTCTGTCTACAGTTGTGCTCCAGTAAAGTCCTAGTTATACTGTTCGTAATCTCGTGATGTATTAACGTCTATACAAAGTGAATATCGATATTTTAAGAAATTGTACACGTGTTGGTAGTTGAATATATTCATGTCCGAGAAGTCAAATCTGTATTGAAGATGGAAATATACGTTTGGATACTGTACACTGGTGATTTTATTATAATCATATCTGCAAAAAAATACTATAAAGCATAAAATACTTGCATAGGAAAAAAAATTATGCATAAGGAGCACAATCCTATGCAAGTATTTTATACTTTTAAAGTATTTTCTTGCAAATATGATTGTGGTTCTTATCTCTAAGAGAGTAGGGGTCGTTTTCCTATGCAAGTATTTTTTACTATAGCGAGTTCGGAGCTCGATGATAGTATTATGAAACCTGGTTTTCGACCCTGATTTTTTATTACAGTATTACATGCCAGTATAGATGTATAAGAAAATACTTCTTTAATTTTTATCTTAATTATTTTGTGCGATGTGCACTACACGTACAAAATCATAAGAAACAACTAGTCTATCTATATTATAAAGAGGTAAAGTTTGTGACCCTACTAGGAAATGGAAATGGTAACCCTTGGACCTTCTGAATCGATTTTACCTTAAATTTATTTTACCTAAAGAAAGCTACACTATCACATAGGCTATTTTTTTGTGTCATCTACATTGCACGCACCCGTGCGAAGCCGGGGCGCGTTCTTAGTAGATTACTACATAGTATAAAACAAAGTCGCTTTCTCTGTCCCTTTGCATGCTTAAATCTTTGAAACTACGCAACGGATTTTGATGCGGTTTTTTTTAATAGATAGAGTGATTCAAGAGGAAGGTTTATATGTATAATAATAACAGTTTTTCTGTATTGTATTTAGTATCAGCATTGCACCGGTGCGAAGCCGGGGCGGGTCGCTAGTAATATATAAATTCAAAGTAAAGTTTAAAATACTAGCGTCCGGAAAATAATAACTACTCGTTCTACGTAGGTACTTAACGTAGAACGTTGCCTCCGGGACGATATGAAAGTAATTCCAATATCCTCTAATATTACATGGAAACAACTTGTTATCCCGACCGCTGCCGATACGCGATATCATAACGTTGTTACGTATTCGAGTCCAATGCGGTCCCGAATAAATTCTAAACTAAACAAATTCTTATTCAATTCAAGTTTTGTTCGGAACAAGACAGCGGTTCCAATTTGAACACTTTTTCTTTTAAATTTTTGTATTCTGATCACGAATGTGCACATAGTGCGTTACGAAGAAACGATCTCCCGAAAATTGAGCATGTACCTATTATGTTTTTTTTTTATAATAAGGCCGTTTAGACACGATTTAATACTTACTGGTAAATTAACCTTTATTTGAATATACATATTATATTTGAGTACACACACTGTGTCGCAAGATAAAAAGACAATTTGATTAAAAACCAAGGCTGTATAATGTATACTATATGTATATACATATATAATTCCATTTAAATGTATATACATTGTCAACTTTAGCGACAACCAACTTATAAATAAGTGCGTCTGTCTCTCCGGACCTGTATTACTAAGGTCTTTCAAAGAAAATAATTAATAGGTATCACAAAAGTAGATGACGTGATTCACCATCGTAGCCCGCATCTACACTTTCCACTAGGTGGGATAGCGGGCAAACGTCTTACTATTTATGAATAAAAAAATAAATATTATGCCCCACGGTTTCACCACCGACATCTTCGAAATATTTATTTGACAATGTGAACTTGTAGAGTATGTAGTTATAATGATTTTTGATTCGTATTTTTGCAGTCGAAATGTATTTTCATTTATTAATAGTTTTCGAGGTATTCATTCTGACAGTTAGGCTAGTCAGTAAATTAATGCATTTATGTTAATAAAATAACACATTATAATTCTATAAGAATTAGCTCATAGATTCAAACTACAAAGTATCGCGTATTAAGAGGGCCCTTCCCGGTTCGTCTATCGTCAACGCGAGCATGGTTGAAAAGTTTTTTGTTTCATGCAGCGCATACCTCTACCGCTAACGAGTGAGTGAGAATGCGATAACATTGAACGAAAAATAGTGTGCGGAAATTTCATAAAACTTGTTCTAGGAAATACGTGTTTTTCAGTAGTCCTTACAAGTTTGTGAAATATTTTTTTATAATTTAGAATCTCCATTATATTTGCAAGGTTTCTATCATAAAAAAATATTTACTCTCACAATTTATGAGTACATTATGAACGCCCAAAGTTCAGGTATTTTTATTGCAAAAAAGCTGATTTTTGGAGGCTTATACTGAATTTATTTCTGAAAATTTTGAGATTTTGTTTCGATAGAAACCTAGATATTGTGCACGAGATACCTATTAGTTCAAAAGTTTCAAAGAAAAATCGGTTACATCGCCATAATCACGTAAGAGCTTTTGTATGGAAAGTAAGACAGGTTGGGCCCTCTTAACTTGTATGTACAAAGCCTTATGCCAGCAGGTAACTAAATTTGCAAAGTTTTTACGTTCAAAGTTGCGAGTATCGGATTGTACAAGTGTGTTTATGTACTCCTATTACATTGGATTTTGTTTGAGTTTACTTGTGGTCATTATCTGTCGCTATTTCTTCTATTGCTATAAAAAACATATTGTTATTAACATTACTGAATAAAAGATAAGCTTCGTACACACAGTGATATTCTAGCGAGATGGTGGACAGACTCTTTTAATACTAAAATAATCAAAAAAATCTTGGATTTTCCAACAGCTGATATTCAAAAAATTCAAAATTCAAAAATCATTTATTCATTTAGGTAACACAATGTACACTTATGAACGTCAATAAAAAATACATATTAAATGCTTCTAATATTACATTTACTGCCAGTTCACAAATCAAGGGCGTAGAGCGGACGAGAAGAACTGGCAAGAAACTCGCCGCCACTCTTTTTAATCGCCAAGTTTTTGTTTTACAAATGTTTTATAAGGGGCTGCAACCATTACACCATGTTCCACATGACATCACACAATTAACTATAATTATCAAAAAAAAAATATATATAAACGAAAAAATAAAAAAAATAAAACAAAGATTTGTCCTCTATCAGCAGTATGTATGGTGAAATAGGAGCACTCACATTCTAGTGGGAACAACACGCAAATACATAGACGAAATAACTAATATCACCGCATGCACGAATTCAAGTTCGACCTGTCATCACAAGTAGCACCCGTTCACGAGCATGACGCATGGCCAGCCATCGGCCCCCTCGCCATATTTTAGGGAGAGAGACAACCCGACGCATGGACGCCGCCACAAGCAATGACATTTAAGCGAGCATGACGATCCTTGAAACGTGAACTTGGCTACATAAGAAAATAATAATAATAGTTATTATTCTGACATAATTTCGTACCACATGGATCACGGTTTGCTCCCACTTTACATTAAAAAAGTCGTGGATGTTGACGATCGCCCCCGAGTCTGGAAATGTAGCCGAGAGATTCAGTCGCGTTACTTCTTTATACTTACTGGAGCAAATCATATCCAAGCACTAGGATCGTTTAAATATTCATTTATATTATAATAAGCCTTAGCAAGTAGCTTTACTTTAACGTACGATTTGAATTTATTTAATGACAACACTGTATCTCACTAGGGATTTTGTTGAAAAAACGTATACAATTGCCTTGGAAAAAATTACTCGTTTTATGCAGCCTTGTGGTTGGTGCACTAATTTTGTCTTTATTACGAGTACTATAATTATGGAAGCTACTATTCTTTTTAAAGATATCTATATTTTTACGCACATATAAGATGTTCTCATAAATGTATTGACTTGCCAAAGTCAAAATATGTAATTCTTTAAACTTTCTTCGGACTGACTCCCGTGGGGATAATCCGCAGATTGCTCTTATAGCCCGCTTTTGCATCACAAATATTGATTTAATATCAGCTCCATTACCCCACAAAATAACACCATATGACATAATACTATGAAAATAGCTGAAATAAACGAGCTTTGCTGTATTCTCGTCAGTAAGTTCGCGTATCTTTTTCACTGCGAACGCTGCAGAACTTAGCCTATTCGAAAGACCTTCTATGTGTGGCCCCCACTGGAGTTTACTATCTAAAGTAATTCCCAAGAACACGGTATTATCAACAAAGTCTATTTCCTCATCCTTAATTATTATTTGAGCATTACTACTTTTTACATTTGCAGTTACAAATCTAATACATTTTGTCTTCTTTTCGTTTAACTTAAGGTTATTTGTATTAAACCAGTGAACCACACTGGAGATAGCACTGTTTACAATCTCAAGTGATGGATTTTGTCGTTTCACTTTAAATAAAAGCGAAGTGTCGTCAGCAAACAGTACTATCTCGTGATGCTCCTTTACAAGATATGGTAGGTCATTTATATAGACGAGGAATAAGAAAGGCCCAAGTATGGAGCCTTGAGGTACACCCATAGTAACAGGCGATCCCTGTGATATCGTTCCATTTACATTTACCTTTTGAATTCTACCGCTCAGGTATGAATCCATTAGTTTAAGCGCTTTTTCTCCAATGCCGTAGTGTTGAAGTTTTTTGGTTAGGATTTCGTGATGGACACAGTCAAAAGCCTTTGATAAATCGCAAAAAACTCCAATGGCATCATGACAGTTTTCCCAAGCATTTAAAATCTCGGAAATTAATTTAATACCAGCATCGGTTGTGGAGCGACCTCTTGTAAAACCATACTGCTGGTCATGCATAAGTTTATTATTAGTGAAGTGTATCATTAATTGATCAAGAATAATTTTTTCAAAAATTTTACTCAGTGCAGGCAGCACAGAAATGGGTCTAAAATTTGTGAGGTCAGAAGTGCTGCCCGTTTTGAATATTGGTGTGATTTTACTTAATTTCATCTGGTCTGGAAAGACTCCATAATTTATACATTCATTAAATATTATAGCTAACTCTGAGCTGATAACATTAATTACTGATTGTAAAATTAATACAGATACACCCCAAAGATCTTTAGTTTTCTTTAATTTAAGTTGTTTAAATGTTTTTATGATATCACTACCGCTAATGTAGCTAAATATAAACTTATGATTGCACACAGGAATATGCTTTTGCAATAGTAAAATGGCAGCTGATGGTGAAGAATTTAGAACGTTGGTCGTATTCATTGGAATGTTTGTAAAAAACTCTTCAAATGCAGAGGCTACTTCGAGGTCGGAACTAATTACTTTACCGTTTAGGTTCACCTTATATTCAATATCCTTTCTAGAGGTCCTTCCAGTCTCCTCGTTTATAATTTTCCAAGTAGCCTTTATCTTATCAGAGCTGTTTTTTATTTTAAAACTTAAGTGTTGCGCCTTAGCGGTTCTACACTCTTGCCTAAAACTTTTTGAAAATCTCCTAACATGTGTTTTAAATTCTTCACTGTCATTATGCTGTTTTTCATTATACAATTCATACAATTTTAGCCTTTTCTTGTGTAGCTCCGGAGTTGCCCAGTCACAAAAGGTAGGTTTCTCTGAGACCAAAAAAGTCTTTGGAGTGAATACATTTTTGAATTCATCAATAAATGAATCAAAAAATATATTATATAAATTATTAGGGCATTGGTTACTACACAAAAATGGCATTTTAAATATCAAATTTTCCCTAAATCTGTTACAGGAACCGTGCATATTTTCTTTTTTGGATTTTTACTTCTAACTGTTTGGAATTCAAACAATTGACCAGAATGGTCAGATGTTAGTTTGTTGATAATACATGTGTTGATAGGAGCTATATCACTATAGATATTGTCAATACATGTTGCCGTGGTGGCTGTTACCCTAGTAGGTACAATAAAATTATTAATTAAATTATATGATTTAAAAAGATTAAGTATACGCTTACTTGAACTACAGTTGTCAAGCAAATTTACATTAAAGTCTCCACAAACGATCAATCTTTTCTTGGACTTTTGTAGTTTGTATAGAACCTGTTCTAATATTTTTTCTAAGCTATCATATTGAGCTGAAGGAGGGCTATACAAACTAACAATGATGAATTGCTCCAGCTCCACACAAGATAATTCAATAAGGCGTTCCACAGAGAGGCTCACTATGTCCTTCCTTTCCTTAAATTTTAATTTTTTATTAAGTAAAATTAATGAGCCACCACGTATGGCATTTCCTCTGCAGAACGAACTACCAATCTGATGATTACTCAAATTGAACACAAGTTCACATGTTTTTAACCAGTGTTCTGTAATACACAATATGTCAACATTTTCACCGCTCAAAAATAATTCAATTTCTAGTAGTTTACTTTTTATTCCTTGTATATTTTGGTGAATCAGATTGATATTATTGTGTTTAAATTTACTTATTTTACTTCCTAATTTTAAGCCAGAGAGACTCTCTGTTGTCTTAATGTCTAATTTAAATTAGAAATAATATTTCTTGGAATATCTTCCAAGGTCTTACTAACTAAAACCTGCTCAATAGAAGCAGGTTGTCTAGCCAAATTCTTGGCTGTTATAAACAAAAAATATGATAGCGAATCAGCTATCTGTCTTTTAAAATATAAAGGTAGATTATATCTATCCTTTGTCAAAAAGTTATTATTACAACTAATGTACCTATTGGTATCAATTAGTGTAAAGTTATTATTATACACTGTAAATGTATGCAGAGTCTGATTTAAAATATGTCTTATATTATTTTCCTGCTGTGTGAAGTTTTTGCTATAAGGGAATGTAAACATAATCAGTTTTTTATTACTAAGTGAGCACAATTTTTCATAGTAATTAATAAGCTCTTTTTTGTTTAAATTCCCTCTATTGCCTATAAATATAATTAAATTATCAGTTTTACAGGAAGACTGCAGTACAATATTCTTAATAATATATTTAAAAGTGGCATTTGGGTAACAGCTGTTTATAAGATTTTGTCCCTTATTTAAAAATTGGCTCATTTGTTGCCCTATTTGGTCACAGTACATTACATTGTTTAATTTTGACATTGAAATATTATTAGTTTTTGTTGTATTAATTGAGTTTTTATTATTTCCACTACATACTGGTGATGCTACCTGTACAGACTGGGTTGAGTTTCTAGACTCAAAACATTGTGCTGCATATGTGGAGATCTTGATAAGATCTTCCATAGCAGCCGAGTATTTAGATACCATACTTTGTGATTCCTGTAATTTTGAGACCATGGAATCTGATATATTTTGAAGTTCCAATATCTCCTTTTGCAATAGTTGGGTGTCAAATTCATACTTAATCCTACTATATTCGAGTTCAATTAAGTGTATATCAATATTAGTTTTAAGTTTTATATTTTCCTTCATTAATTTATTATTATCTAAGACAATTTTGTGCTTTTTGAGTAATCTTTGTGTTTTATTTATAAATTTATTAATTTTAATATACTTTTTTAATTTTTTAATACTGCATCCGTTAATATTTTTAATTTCTGTAGAGGAATTTGATTCTGAAAGTGAATTGTTGCAAACTAAGTCTTTAAAAAGGTCTTGTGTTATAGTCTCTGACTTCTGGTGTGAGGCTTCTTCAAGCTTTATGATATGTTGGTTTGCCTCATACAATTCCTTTTCAAGATTAGAAATGCGTTTCAAGGCACTTTCATACTCTAAGCCATAGCTATCAAGCTTGTGTAATTGATTTTTCAGCAAGTCACACTCACCCTGTAGTGTGTTATTTTGCTGAAATATCAATGATAGCTCGGATTTGAGCTTTTTGTTGGATATTTTTTATCATAGATGTATCTTGTATCTTGTTTAGGAGTATCTTAATTTTGTTTATTGGTATTGAAATAATATTTATTGAATGATTGTTCTTTCTGCTTATTTATTTCATACAAATAAATAAACATCCAATCTGTCTCCAGTTTCTGGCGAAATTTCGATGAACATAACAGCCAACCGATATTCCAAGTTTTGTCCTGAGAGAGTATGAAGAAGCGAATAATTCAAGCGGCGTATTTGATAACTTACAGAGGTCGTTAAATTAATTTCACCGTCCAATTAGTGACCGCAGAGTTGGCTAAATCAAATAATAACATTTGCGAAGTGAAAGGTCGTATTTGCGGAGGGCACTCGTCTTCGCTTGTTTTGTATAATGGCTGCTCCGAGCACCGAGTGAAGTGTCAAGTGAGTCTAGAAATAGTGAAAAGAATACCTCACCTTTGTACCTGGAACTTGGTCAGTGGATGATTTAATATTATTTTTAAACAGACGAACCGACGGCGACGGTCTAGCAACTCACTGATATATTTCGGCTACAGAACATTGCTCAAATAATTTCTATCATCATATATATGTGTATGAAACCTGAGATTTTCGATACTATTTTAAGACCAAATGAACAGAGGTACATATATTTATATTATACACACAAGTCCAACACGGCGGATATTGGCCCCCTGAATGTACAATCACTAATTTAAAAGTTTTGTTAAGACCATGTTCACCTCAGTTTTCTTCCTCACTTAATATTATAATTTATACCAAGGTGTACTTCACCTTGCTTTTTAAATATTTTATTTTATACATATAAAGAATGCACTGCAAAGAATTCATAAATTCTGACACATTTTCCAATCCGCATCTTCATAAAATTTTCACTTTTTTATATACACTCAAAGCTACATACATAAACTAATAGCAACTTGCACTATTTAATGACATTATCCTTATTCCTCGAAACAGAAGACCGGTCATCAAACTCTGTACCCATTAAATACAAATCTAGTAGTAACTATACGATGCAAGTCGAAACAGACCTGTCTTAATTTTATCGCTAAACTTTCTGGTGAAGCGTTACGTACGGCTTTACGACGGATTGCGGGGATTACCCGGACTCCGGGTAAGCTAGCCGCTCGGAGATTTGCATTCGTATATTGACCGAAAGCTCACTGCGTCCTTCAATTTTCTGCAATTCGCATTTAAATTTGGAATTTAATCATATTAAACTGAATGGAGATGCTACGCTTGATAGTATCAATCAAGATATATTAAAAAGCAAAATAACGTTGATAAAAAAGATACTGTATAAAAAAATTTGTTTATTTTTAAATTAAAATGAAATAAATGGGGAATGTACATAGGTAGAAAGACCTATCATTTCATAAATACGTTTCATATCTTTGTGACAGATACGCCAATTCAATTTAATCTCCGTCCATCTGTAAATACATTTGTGTCGTAGATGTCATTTGAGAAATGAATTGCCATTTGCCATAAAGTAGGATAGAACTACGAGGATAATGTATTTTGTTAACATATTTTGTATGTTACCTATGCCTATACTTTTCCGACTTTTACGATACATTACATCGTGTTCTTATCAACATAAAAAAAGTAATTTAGCTGTGTTGCCGTAATTCAAATTGTGAAATATTAATTCAAATTATTGGCACCTATCAGTATACTCGAACACTTGCAAATTCGAATTGTTTTTAATAAAACTCCACGTTGCAAGCCGCTATGTCTTCGAAAAACCACTAATTACGTTAAACCGATACTTCTAGAGTTTCTACATTAAGAATAATTATTCTGAAGAGTATACCACGCTGGCATTTGCGTTATACGAAATATAAAACATATAAATAAAAAAGTCATACTTTTTAGGAAAAACTTAATTAAAAAGAAACGAATAATATTGTTAGTATATTAAAAAAAAAACATTTTTATGACTAATGTGCTTTAGTCTTCCAAACCTTGATATATAATTTAGTATGGTAAGTGGTAACCTATTTAAATAAAATACTGTATACCGGATTAAAACGCGATTTATTATTTAAATTATTTATCCCGACGTAAAAAGAGTGGCGGCGAGTTTCTTGCCAGTTCTTCTCGTACGCTCTACGCCCTTGATTTGTGAACTGGTAGTAAATGTAAAATTAGAAGCATTTAATATTAGTAATATTAGTAATTTAATATGTATTATTTTTTATTCACGTTCATAGGTGTACATTGTGTTACCTAAATTAATAGATTATATTTTTTAATTTAATTGAATTAAATATGGCAACTTTGTGACATTTCAAATATAAGACAACTGTCATCTTTCAGTCTCCCGCGACCACGGTTGCTGAAAAGCATCCGAAACGTCGGGATAAATAATTTAAATAATAAATCGCGTTTTAATCCGGTATACAGTATTTTATTTAAATGTGTGATACTCGCGTTAATAAAAGACAATATTAAGTGGTAACCTATGTCACAGTTTAGAACTCCATCTTATACCGTTATACGATATATAGTTTTATACCATCAAATATACTTTACACATATAAGTTAGAATACAAAAGTATTTATTTTAATCCACAGTTCGTTCGCAGCATCACTCCTTGATAAGAAACGAAGCCTTCCATAGCATTATGATTATTAATAAACACTTGTTTACGTTTCCATAATTTTGTCTTTTATTAACGCGAGTATCACACATTTAAATAAAATACTGTATACCGGATTACCGTGACCACGGTTGCTGAAAGCATCCGAAACGTCGGGATAAATAATTTAAACATTATAAATAATAAATCGCGTTTTAATCCGGTATATAGTATTTTATTTAAATGTTTGCATTTAGCTTAGTTAGGGCTCGATGTTTTCGCTCACACTCGCGCACACATATCAAAGAGGTTCGCACAAGTTATTCAGTTTAACCGAAAAATAAGGAAAACGGTTGTAAGTGTACGGTCAGGAGTTGTTTTCAACGAACAAGTGAAACTCGTTAATTAAGCCGCCCGCCCGCGCCTCCCGCCCGCCCGCGCCTGCCGCCCGCCCCCACATGTTCTGCTTCCAATAAAATAAAGGTTCTCCTTGTCTAGATAGCCCTCGGCAAGATGAAGTTACTTCAAAACATAACATAAAATAGCATCTTGTAAGGTGTTAATCAATAGAGGGCTAATAAATCTCAAGGTGTGCTTTGCAAGACGTCGAATAATACTATTTTTATTTAAATGGAAACCTAAAATGTTTGGTAGTGTAAGGACTAAAAATACCTACTATTATACTCAGAAACATATTGGTTAGTATGATACTTTTTTTTTTTTAGAATATCCAAAACTTTCTTTGTTTAATTTATAGTTCTTTTCTTTGTTATAATACAAGTCAGTCTAATATACTGTTTGTTTGTACATTTTTTGGGACGTATACACAAAGGTTTGGAGTGTGACAAATTTCATATTCAGAAAAGTAGCTCATAGTTAAAACTTAGTTACAATCAGAATTAAAGTTCATTATTGACAGCCAAAGGGCGTACACTTGGGTGTTTCAAAAATTGTAAAGATTGTAAGAGATGTAAAGAACAATTTCATTTATTAAAGATTAAGTAAGTATGTTTTTTAATATATCCACTCCGTGGGCTTAATAAAGCTTAGAGCGGCGAATAAAGAAAATAATAATTGAATAATACAAATACACAAATAAATTAAAACGAAAACGCAACATAAAGGAGGTGGCGCGATTTATTGCCGACATAAATTACTGGAACCACAGAATAATTACAGGGCGATGACCGAAAGTAATTCCACTGTATTTTGTAAATAGATGAATGTTACCGAAACTCACAGCAGCGATAATGTAGGGGCAATCCGACACTCGTAGCTTTGTCCACTCTTATATAATTCATAGTGTTTATAAAAATATTTTTTGTATTCAGCAACAAAGTTGTACTTGCGCTTGAAGGGATAAATATTGACCAACGAGCAAACACAATTTTTATTAACAATTACGGTGACTTCTCTAAAGTCTGAATGCCACACACTGAATAGCATTTAGATCTGAATCCCACAAATGCATTTAAATAAAATAAACGTTATTCGAAATGTAAAATAATGTTGAAAAAACTAACGCGGTTCATTATTTAACACTAATGAGAGCACGCTGACACAAATCCTCTTAGAAGCAGGTTGAATACAGCATAAATTAGATTTAATTACAGACCTTAGCCCAGCGACCGAGCGAGCTGTGCTTTACAAATGATTTAAAAATATCCTTTATACCGATAAACTTTGAAGCAGCAATTATAACCACCCTGTATATCTTATTTCTCTCTGTTGATATTGTGAAATATGTCACGACCAACTAAATATTACATATATGTATGTATGTATTTAATTTTTTTCTTTATTATTATTATATTATTAGTATTGCTGTAGACCCTATCTATATAGACCCTATCTATATCGATCTATATAGACCCCTGGGGTCGATATAGATATCACAGGTGCAGAAGATTAAATTATTCGAAATAGTGACTTAATGTAATATATATGTAATATATTTTTACATTTAATAATGTAAGTTTAGGCTTTTCCATTTGTTTTATCAGTGAAGTAAATAAATACTACACATAAAAGAAGAAACCAGTTGACAGTTTATCTTTGTCCAAACTGTCGTTATAAGCCAAAAAATGTTATTTATATTTTATAATTTGTTTTGTTGTTAGTAATTGTTTTTATTAATATTCAAGTTACCGTCTACTGGCATAAAATGAAAACACACAAAACATCGCATAATAAGGAAACAATCTTATAAATTCCAATTCTAATTAAATTGAACTCGCAAGGTGCCACACACTCCTATTGTCCTAAGCCACATTGCGCAAATTGTCCATTTCGCTCATGTCTCTCGCCTTTCAGACATGACCTATATTTTTTCTGTTAAGCCCAATTTTCTTTATTCTAGATTATTTTTAGAATAATTCGATATTCGATATTATTAAAGTTATACAACGAAACGTACCTTATTTTATCTATACTAAATATAGAGAGGAAAGATTTTTTTTTGATTTTTGTTTTATGAATAAACTCAAAAACTACTGGACTGATTTTAAAAATAGGCGAGTATCATTTTTAACAACAAGCTATTTTTTGTGTACATTACATTGCACCCGTGTGAAGCCGGGGCGCGTTGTTATTTATATTATATATACCTATTATATTTTACTTATGGATTAGTTGTTTGACTGATTACAAACCTCGTTCGTTTATTACTTTAAACAATTTTGAAATACTATTTCTGATCCTACATCACAGAGAAGTACAGAGAAGTATAATTTTGATAATTCTCTCGAAGCACATACACTAGTAATATTAATCAGTAAGGAATTGACAATGTTATGGTAGCCTATACAGGTACTATAATTATAATTTAGTTAGTCATAATAATAAAAAATGAACTAGCTTCACTAACAGTTTATTTACTAAAATAAAAATAAAATAATTTTCAATATATAATCATTTCCAACAAAAAAAAATCAATATGTTACCTCCAGGAAGTTGGCACCGCACTTTTAAGTTACAACAATTTTGAAGGTTGTTCCAGGTTGTTCTAGGTTTGTTCTACATTGTTCCAAAACGACATATGGCTGAGATTGAAACTTACAGAGAAAATTAAAAAATACCGATTTTTGAACTGGCACCACACTTTTAAGGTAAAGCGATTCTGACAGTTGTTCTAGGTTGTTCTAGATTTGTTCTATATTGTTCCAAAATATTGCTTTCGAAAAACATTTATTTCTCATAAATTTCGCAAAAAAACATTTTTGAGCTAGCACCACATTCTCGAGCTATTGAGATTCTGGCGGTTGTTCCAGGTTGTTCTAGGTTTGTTCTACATTGTTCCAAAACGGCAAATGGCTGAGATTGAAACTTTAGGAGAAAAACCGTTTTTTCCTCAAAGAAGTTGGCACCGCACTTTTAAGTTACAACGATTTTGAAGGTTGTTCCAGGTTGTTCTAGGTTTGTTCTACATTGTTCCAAAACGGCAAATGGCTGAGATTGAAACTTGAGGAGAAAATTAAGAAAACCGATTTTTCCTCCAGGAAGCTGGCACCGCACTTTTAAGTTACAACGATTTTGAAGGTTGTTCCAGGTTGTTCTAGGTTTGTTCTACATTGTTCCAAAACGTCAAATGGCTGAGATTGAAACTTGAGGAGAAAATTAAGAAAAACCTATTTTTCCTCCAGGAAGCTGGCACCGCACTTTTAAGTTACAACGATTTTGAAGGTTATTCCAGGTTGTTCTAGGTTTGTTCTACATTGTTCCAAAACGGCATAGGGCTGAGATTGAAACTTTAAGAGAAAATTTATAAAAACCGATTTTTGACCTGGCACTACATTTTTAAGGTAAAGCGATTCCGGTGGCTATTCCAGGTTATTCTAGGTTTCATTTATATTCTTCGAAAATATTGTTTTAAAAAATATATATAATTTTTGGAAATTTTAAGAAAAGAGCATGGCGGGATAAGTAGCGGCCCCAGCGGTAATTTCAACTGTCAATTTTTGTGTATGATGGTCTTACGGAGTACAACTTGCCTGTAAAATATTACTTGAAAATATGCATAAGTTTTCAAGAAAATCAAAAAAATATTTTTTATGAAAAACAATTTTTTTTTCGTTAATAGTTACAAATATATCAGTGTCCATAATATATGTTGTACATACCTTAAAAAGATAACGTATCATAATATTTTTGTCAAAAAATCTCGAGATAATTATTAAAAAAAAAGTTTTTGATATTTTTGAAAAATGAATTTCATGCTTTCTAAGCATGATACACCTACGAAATTTTCACTAAAAAACACCTTCATCATAATCTACAACATACTATATTTGGATCCAAATTTTTACCTGGGTGGAAGGGTGTTTTCCCACTAGTTAGAAAATATTCTTAAAAAATCATTATATATATCATTGAAAAGTTTGGGTAATATTTATTTTAAAATTATTTTGAACAGAATAGCGTTAACAATAAAATATTGTTTTTTTTCTAATTTATAAAATTAACAAAAAAAAAATTACTCGTTATCACTATCCTCCCCATTCCTCAATAACTGACATCATATTTTCTTTTTTTAATAGATGACTTAATTGTTCGGCCGGACGGGGAATTTTTTGTCAAGTAACGGCCATAGGATAAAATATCATAAATTACAGCCGCCAACCTGGAATAGCCACCGGAATCGCTATACCTTAAAAATGTAGTGCCAGTTCAAAAATCGGTTTTTATAAATTTTCTCTTAAAGTTTCAATCTCAGCCCTATGCCGTTTTGTAACAATGTAGAACAAACCTAGAACAACCTGGAACAACCTTCAAAATCGTTGTAACTTAAAAGTGCGGTGCCAGCTTCCTGGAGGAAAAATCGGCTTTTCTTAATTTTCTCCTCAAGTTTCAATCTCAGCCATTTGCCGTTTTGGAACAATGTAGAACAAACCTAGAACAACCTGGAACAACCTTCAAAATCGTTGTAACTTAAAAGTGCGGTGCCAGCTTCCTGGAGGAAAAATCGGTTTTTCTTAATTTTCTCCTCAAGTTTCAATCTCAGCCATTTGCCGTTTTGGAACAATGTAGAACAAACATAGAACAACCTGGAACAACCTTCAAAATCGTTGTAACTTTAAAGTGCGGTGCCAACTTCTTTGAGGAAAAAACGGTTTTTCTTAATTTTCTCCTAAAGTTTCAATCTCAGCCATTTGCCGTTTTGGAACAATGTAGAACAAACCTAGAACAACCTGGAACAACCGCCAGAATCTCAATAGCTCGAGAATGTGGTGCAAGCTCAAAAATGTTTTTTTCCGAAATTTATGAGAAATAAATGTTTTTCGAGAGCAATATTTTGGAACAATATAGAACAAATCTAGAACAACCTAGAACAACTGTCAGAATCGCTTTACCTTAAAAGTGTGGTGCCAGTTCAAAAATCGGTATTTTTTAATTTTCTCTGTAAGTTTCAATCTCAGCCATATGTCGTTTTGGAACAATGTAGAACAAACCTAGAACAACCTGGAACAACCTTCAAAATTGTTGTAACTTAAAAGTGCGGTGCCAACTTCCTGGAGGTCAATATGTTGCTAGTAAAAAAGAGCTAGTGTAAAATAGGCTTCAAAGTTTTATTAACAATGGAAATATTTCCGCCAAACTGTGCGAATCAATATCACAGCTTGTTGGTTTAGTTTTGATTTCAAATCTATATTCAACGGTTCAAAAACGTGTAAACTGTTATTGTTAACCCTTTCGGTACGGGTAACGGGTATGACCGGCGTCCATCTGGAGACCTGTGTGGACGAGTGACGGATATATCCGGCATCCACGTGCAAACGTTTTATTAAACGGATATCATATATGGACGCTGATAAGCAATACAGTGTCAACCCACATGGTTTCCATTCTGAGTAAATAGTATATTTTTGCTTAAAACGATTTAAATGATATATAACTGTCTGAATAATGTTTTCCAGCTCATAAGGAAGCGATTGGTATCAAAATTTACATTTGTATAATTTTTTGGGTTGACACTGTATTGCTTAACAGCGTCCATATAAGGTTAGGAAAGTCTTCACACTTCACCAGTGACCATGTGCTATGTTCTCGTTGTCGGTGGAGCACCTGGTCGCTGTGCCATTGTGTCGCGGTCGGCGGAAAGTGCACTCGTACCGAAAGGGTTAAGCATGATCGACACATTAATCGTCATTAATATACCTGAGCGAAGAGAGCGAGAGTTCATTTATAAGATCAAAGTCAAGTTTATTTGAACCTAAGTTAGCTTCATTCAATTAGACCTCTACGCTGATATTTTTATAAATTTCACCTTCTAAAAAGAAATAGGGAAATAAAGAAGAAAATTAAGGTATTTTAGTGTTTCAATATTTCTCTAATTCTTATCGCAATTATTAACCTTTTAAAGTAATATAAAACGCCGTTTGAAAATTCCTTTTTGATATTTTATCTCAATTTAGGTAAACAATTTACACAGATTTAAATCAACTTCAACCTGCGTTAATCTGACTATACAGAACTCAATAAAGCAAGGGAACAAAAGGAAGTCAAATACAGGCAAAATAAAGGAATAAAATGGGAATAAGATCTATTGTAGATTTCTGACAATTTAAGTCGATGTACAGAGAAGATACTCCGAGTAGGCTTTATTGGGCGTACACAAATATAATATTATATAATAAATAGCGTTTAACTCTGTTTTTTTTAAAACACCACCCGAATATACGACGAAATATGGAGAACGTCGTTTTATTAGCCTGTTCGCATTTTCTTTAAACATCTTCTAAAAGGTTTCCATCGGACCGTTGCGCCTCGTTAGTGTTCGCTACTTGAGAAGCGATAAACGTCAAAACTGACCCATAAACTACATTCAGACTGAAACCAAATTAGTTTTTATAGACGCAATGAACATGTAAGCCCCTTCCAACAATAAAAGAATATAACATAAAAACCTGAACATTTCGCAAGACTATTTAAATTACACAGAAAGTCGACCGCTTGTAGTATTTTAATGCACCTTTATTTATGTAATATAATATTCTTAGGTATAAGTCTGTCTTATCGTTTATGAAGCTTCTCTAGAGAGTAAGAGAATTGAAATATCTGAACTTCCCAACTACCTGCACCCTAAGATCTTTATAGATTATTGGAATACTTAGTATGAACTTAGCAAATAATATAATTGATGATGGCATCGTTGGTGTCTTGTGCTATACAAGGTAGTCCTTGTGTTCCGATGGGTCGCGGGTTCAGATCCAGTCGAGAACACATGTTTGTAATTTTTCGTAAACATGTGTTCAATACGTCTGGTCACTACGTACATTAAACGGGTGGAAGGAATATCGAAATTTCGATCGATTATGGAAAAACTGCTACGCATTTTGGTTTCAGCTTATAATCAATAATGTCTGAAGTGCGATCTGTGGCTGAGGTACCAGTGTACCTCCTACCATAGAGTGAGGCTCACGCTTAGATGTCGATAATTAACATTAAAGTCAAAAATTAGTGAGTACGCATTAATAAATATTAGTCAATAATGGATCTCCAAACACAGTAGTAATTGCTAGGGACCGGTCCCAGTCTTACCAACGTCCGGTCGCTCGGATGTATCCACCCTAAAGTTTGAAAGGGCCAGTTTATTTACGCACATTGTCATGGGAGCCGGATGGAATTAGTCAGCGGTTTGATGTCGCTGTTTAGATAGTCAGAAATATCAACATGTTGTGTTCGTATGTCTCATTGTTGCTTGTTGATGTTTGCGGCTATCCCTTTGAACTTTCTGAGCACTTGGTGGAATGTACTGAGAATGCCAAGAAGACTGATGATTTATGGACAGGCAGGATGTGTGCAAATGAGAAATGGTCGTATAGTAGCTACGGACTTCCATCTATAACATAACTTTAGAATAGTTTAAAAGATATACAGAGTAGCTGAAGCGCCTCATGCCATAGTTATTCAATTACAATTTCGGAGAGTCACAGCTGGAATCACCTCTTCTTGTGGGCTAGCTCTGAAGTGCAATGCAGAACTAACTCATTTAAAGTGGAATAAAAATAATTAACTACGTACTTCTTAGTGAATTTCGAATACCCGAATTAGCTTAGTTAACTGGCTCGATTGATCTAAACTCTCTTATAGGTATATAAATATTTTAATTGCACTAACATTGAAGTAATAAAGTAAGTTCTTCAATGAAATTTAAAAATAATGTAGTTAAATTAGTAATTCTATGTACGTAGAAATCCTCAAAATTCCGTCTGAATATAAAATACTTACTGGTGGTGATATAAAAGATATGAAACATATAATAAGAATTTTATCCATGAAACGAATGCACAGAGATATAAAAAATATCATCAAATACTGTGAAGCTCATTTAAAACGTCATACGTTAGAGTAATTTCCGTTCGCATAAAAATGTTATAAAATTTAAGCGACATTAATTCCTCGGCTAGTGAGCTTAAGGTATATTTTTATGTCCGGTATTAAACGCATCTGCCTTCAAAGTAAGTAAACGAAATTACGAGTGGTCGTGAAGAGTAAGTAGACAGAAAATATTAGCTAATATATTACGGAGGATGAGGACTTCATAAAATGGTTTTAAGTTTCGAGTTATAAACTGAACAAATAAAGTCCAAATTTGAGTCAAACGTATCTCCTGTTTCATAATGTGAATCTATCATACTATTACTAAATACGTATTTTTAATCAGCTATCAATAAGCAATCATAAGCAGCGACTAGTTTTCGTTTACCGATTTGCTGACTGTCCACCTAAGTCTCCACGAAGTTGATAGAAGTAATTCAAGAGGTTACAATCCTACACACGGAAGTTACCTGTAGAATGCCGGAGCAAGGAAACATTAATAATAATTCATAATTTAAGTAATAATATAGGTAGCATAATTAAAAAGAGGTTTAACTGCGGGTCAAAGAAGATCTCGACGAGTCGGTTGCTGGGTCTTTCGGAGAGGATTTCAAAGGGCGTCCCTAAACAACGAGCTATCTGATGTGGCCCTCTGCAGTACCCACAGCGGGTTTAAAGGAATTAAAACTTACCTTCAAAAGTTCACGTGTCTGCTCTTTGTATTCAAACGTGATAATCTTTTCATTTATATAATTAAAACCTGTGGTAATTTTACCTTTAAAGTAAAGCTTGCTCCAACAAGGCAGTTTATCAAATCATATACTCAGTATGGACGAATTAAGTCTTCTATGTCAGGTGGTCAATTATTACGGATTATTATTTTTTATTCCAAAACCTATTGTGATAGAAGACAATGCATCATACTTAACTAATCAAAATGGCGAACAGCAATATAAGTATTAAGTTAAATTATTATAAATCAATCGAAACCTTCTTAATGGTTAGACTTGAAAAACATTATTGTCGAATAAATTATTATTTCCAATTAAAATAGCAATTAATTCCGATACAGCGGATTGGAAACGGAATTATTAATTCACAACAATCTCGCTGTTATTATGTTTGTTTAGCAAATTAAATTATATAACTTTACTTCGGAATTAATGAGTATATCTGTTTGTTTTCGAACGAAATCGGGCTATTTGTACGAAAGTTATAACAAACGAAACTTTTACAATTTATAACTGAGCACTTCACCGCAGCTCAGACTTCATTTGTTATCATTTCGTGTTTAGTTTAGGCCGAATTGCCACGAGTGGCTGGAACTGATAAGTCGGAAGGCACCTAGTTCATAGATTAGTTAGAGACGCCATTGTCTGTTTTTTATTTTTTTTATAGTAGAGGCAAACGAGCATGCGACTCATATGATGAAAAGTGAACACCTCGGCCTATGAATATCCCTAATACTAGATGATCTGCAAATGTGTTGCCGAATGCCGATGTTATTGAAAGTTTATGGGTTAGGATCTCAATTCAGAACGCACGCACAATATAAATGAAATAATGGCTGCTTATTATTAAAATAAGCAGAATGTAAGGTAATGTCTTTCTAATATTTCGAATAGCTTTTTTATACGCTGGAGGAGAGTCTAGTGGCCATGGCCCCCATGATGAGGAGATTACTCTCCCTATCTAACCGGTAACCTGGGCTAATTATGACATCACTGCCTTTGATCACTCCCTTTTTTTATTATATATATTTTTTATCATTTTATTTTAAATATAAAGACATGTTTTTTTAGAATAAATAGTACTAATACTAAATGACTATGATTATTGCGTCTGAACCTAAGGCTGCATAACCTTAACCGAATCATGAATTAATTGAATGAATCGGTCGGCTGAATTTTAAAACCCCCAAAACAAAATTGCCTTCAGCAATATTTACCAAAACAAAGCTTCGGAGCGGATTTGTGAGGAAAGCATGTAAGCCTAGGTTTTATGAAAGCCTGCTACCTGGCTGGCTCGCAATCCCTCTCGACTCTCAAATAGGCGCTTACGTTGAGCCTCTCCTAAAATATGCGATATGCCTGAAGTCTGCGGAGACTCATAGCCTTCTGCAGCGGAATACATCGCCATTGGCATTTTATTAAATTTCTATATTCATAAAGCTATTCGTTTTTCTTGACGAATTGTTTAAAAGCACACATAAAGAGTCCTAAATAATGATAGAGTTGTCTATGGCAGGTATAATCAAATTATCATTTATTCATTTAGGTAACAAAATGTACATTTACTGCCAGTTCTCATTTCACGGGCGTAGAATTGGCAATGAACAAGAGCTTAATAATTGTTGAAATGAGATTAAGAAATACTAGAATACTGGAAAATATTCATTGTATCTGATAATAAACATTACTCTGGTATACTACTATTATAAAATATTTGAGAATACTTCTCTTAAAAGTGATAAATACTTTAGAAATATGTGTTTTGGATATCGAGTATTTACAAAGTATTTCTCGGTCTAATCCCTCTGACAATCCGATAAAATACAATCGGAGCGTTCACAGAATGTATTATTTCAATAAAAAGTTTAATTAAAATTCATCGTGTCTCACTAACTCTAGCTAAGTAAATACCAAATTCTCAACAAGATTCGAACAATAAATCAATACGCATTGAATCACGAAAATTCACAAGTCCATTGAATCTCTATGACAATAGCCATCCATAAAATGTCGAACTTCAAAGTATAAGCGATAAAGTTATCTGGTTTCAATTTCTTCGCGAAACCGGTCAATAAAATGAAAAAAATATAAGTTCGAAGAGGATTTGCGTTCAGAGTTCGGTACTTTAATTTTTTGCAGTTATCTAACTTGTAATTATATAAATCACTTATGAAGTTCTTAAAAAACTAACCTTATCTTTACTCCAATGGTCGCCGTACACAGCTTAATAATTCTTACAATAGGGCCTCAAAATTAATTAAGAATACAAGAGGAAATCTCTTACAACTCAATCCAATCAAACCCAAGCTCAACAGTAAATGTGGAAGCAAACACAAAGGAGCGCTCTGTAAAGATTATTTCCTGGCAAAATATGAATGGATTTACTAAAGGGACATGGACGATAACTATAAAAGACTATATATAGTGTTATTTTTAATATGAACAGTGAGTAATTAAGAGACTTGTGTATTATTCTCATTTTTATTTGCCTTTTATGTCCAATACAAATATATCGATCCCATATTAGTACGGAACCCAAGTTACTCGAGTAAAATTGTAAGACGAGGGAGGGGCCTTATTGAAATTGAGGGACAAGAAAGGTCCTAATGAATAACTAAAGTCCGCTGAATTTTTCGTAATCTTTGAAAGTTAGACGCGAGGCTCGACGCCGCGGCCGACGCTACTTCGTTACGTATTTATGCGTAGGTAAAGCGTTCGCAGTTGAACAGGTGACACCGTCGGATTTGAGACGTCCATTTACGATTTTATATTTTTAATAATAAGATAATGCTGACTGAAGCAAGCTACTATGTTCAACACACACGTCGTCACACGGATACGTATGTAGTTTTGTAGTAGTATTGTGAATCATTTACTCCTAATTTAAAAAAAAAAAATCTTTATTTCAGAAAACATGGTTCCTTTAACAATTTAGACCCCATTTTGAAACTTTTATGGTTAAGTCAACATTTTTATTTATGTTAGATAACGACGGACGAACATGAGGTTCACTTGATGATAGGTGACATCTCAGCCCCATAACATCAATATATTTTGTTAATTTCGAAAAACAGCTTCCAATTCAAACTTTCATCAATAATTACATCATTTCTTTAGAAGCCCTTATGAATAATATTATGTGTTCACGTTCAAACTTGCTTGAGGCAAAAATAGATGGATATTAATGGTAGTTAAGTCACTTACCAGGCGGCGAGAGGTGCGTCAGACACAGCAGCAGCAGGCGCGCGACGGGCTGCGCACGAAGCATCGCTCGCGCTAGCGCCGCGCCGCACCGCGCATGCCCCGCACGCACACGCGCGCATACACCGTACGCCGCTACTTACACCTGAAACAAAAGAAGACTTTCTATAAGCTCCACCTCACCTCCTTGCTCTTACATTTTTTTTTTAAATAGGGTGCAAAAAAAGTTTACATCGCCGCTTATGAACATACGCAACACTAATGAATCTGCCAATGCGTTGCCAGTTTTCTGTGTTCGCAGGTTGCCAGCCTTTGAGATAGAAATAGACTATCTCTTAAAGATCCCCAAACTTTCTTAGTTTAGAAAAATCACTTGCAAATCCACAGTGAACTTGTGTGCCTGGTCTGCTCTCAAGTTGTGATTTACCATCCACATCACCACTCACTATCAGGCAGTATAGTGGGTAAACCACTGTCTATAATTAGATAATAGAACTGAAAATTGTAGCAGCAGCAGGGAGTGTATTGGTTAGTGTATATATTTGGCTTGGTGTATTCTACCCAGAATAAATATTTATGTATGTAGTATAGTCTTGTACAGTATTATTTTATGTTAGGTCAGGTTAGTCTCACTTCACTGCCTCAGTCGACTTATTTTTTTACTTCGGTAGTTCAGAAATATCTACTTCATTGCTATTCCATCTTTGAATGTTACAGTTACTCAGTATTTCAGTATTCCTTACAACCCATTAATGTCGAATGTGACCAGCGTAAAGAAAATAAATTTATATTAATATGTCATCCCGTCAACATATAAAACCGCATCCATTAAATCGCAACAAGCCAAAAAGCCTAATGGAAATGCCATAATATTTAAACATTATTATAAAAATGTTTCACGGGGTTAACATCGATAAGTCAGTCACAATGGAATACAAATGACGGCTTCAATTTGTTCACGTGATGTCGGTTCCGATATGAAACGTTTCTGTAAGGACCGAATTATAAAGCTTTAATATAATTTTAATTAAGTTGGTAAAATGAATACCGGAGATTATTACATTATTACCTTAATATATTTTGGATTTATTTTATACATAAAAGGCAAACGAGCCTGCGGTACCTTTCTGTAAGTGACACCACCGCCCTTGAACATCCGCGACACTAGAGGATTTGCAGATGCGTTGCCTACCTATGAAATTAACATATTATGTATTCAGCATATAATGTCCGATCAAATTATTAATATTATAATAAATCGCGATTTTCATTTCAGCTTTTCACTATATGTATATAACGCAATAATAATTTACATTAAAACTGTGGCCATGTTGATGTTTCTATAGATAAATATATTTTGAACAAGAAATAAATTTAAAATTACTTAAAACTGCTGAACATACTAAAATATTTCTCAGTGGCAATATATAGTATTATGAGATGATTATATTCTATTTTAGAAGATTGAGTGATAAGTAACTTTAGGACATTTTTCCAACCTACGTTAAAATTGCAGAACTGATAATTTCAAAGCTAAAACGTTCAAAGCAATGCCTTCGTACGCTTCCCGCTTTAGAGACAAAGATGAAAAACATTTATACTGGGTATCGCTTAATCAAAACGTCGACAAACAAAAGCTGTGAAAAGTTCAAACCATTTTAATGGGTAAACCGGAGCTTAAAACTTCTTTCACTTAATTCTAACAATATATACATAAAATATAGTCACTTGATACAATCTAGGGATGATTCAGAATAAACAGTACCACGGATCATAATGAGATGTATGTTATAAAAGACTATTATCAATGAATGACAACTGACAGATAATGACACTGTCCCAAGTCGTGGACCGATACGACTTGGAGCCTTCAACAAAGGGATCTAGAGAATTATTTTCTACATCGTAAGTACTGTGATTTTAACAACCTAATACTTTAAAACAAAAGTTCCAGTATCAACTTAGAAACATGGTCGTTTGAATGTATTTTTTATGTTTTGTATATGGACTATATTATGAAGAAATTCTTTAAAAAAATATTATTAATATTGTCTTTTATAAACGCGAGTATCACACATTTAAATAAAATACTGTATACCGGATTAAAACGCGATTTATTATTTATATTGTTTAAATTATTTATCCCGACGTTTCGGATGCTTTTCAGCAACCGTGGTCGCGGGAGACTGTTGAAAAGCATCCGAAACGTCGGAATAAATAATTTAAACAATATAAATAATAAATCGCGTTTTAATCCGGTATACAGTATTTTATTTAAAAATATTATTAACTTAGTACATGTTTTTAATGTTAGCATTATAGAAAAGGCGTTGTCGAAGATGGGAAATAAGACATTTGTACTCCACGTAGTATATTAAAAATTTAGTATTGCTGTATACTTCAATTGACAGGTCTGAACTACTAGTATTAATTTATTTAGTAGGTTAGAACTGATGAGGCTATACATTCTCAATCCTCAGGTATTGCCGATGTCATCGGCAGTAATCAGTAATCGCTTACCACCGGGAGAGCCTGTCCGCTTGTCCTACTTTAGAACTTTATGTATCTACGAGTATCTATATATTGTTAGTTCAAAGGTAATTTGAAAAAAAATAAATGTTGCTGCTATTGCTTATTTTACGATAATAACAAATTAATGAGTGTGTATGGCACTTCATAGTTTAGCTATGGACCAGAATATGTAATTAGTGCTTTGTTCTTAGCGTAGGTTTACGATTAAAATAAGCAATAGTGACAAAATTTGTGTATTAGGAAACGACAAAATTGAAATATGTTTAATTATATAAAATACAGGACTCTTTTTGAATTACCTACTGGGGAAATGACCATCATATGAAACACTTAAGTTAAATAATAAAGCAAAGCAACAAAGGTCAGTAGGTTTTCCTCATTAACATGTCATTAAGTGTATGATTACCGCGCGGTTATGATTCCCCAAGCTCCGTAGTCTTGCTCGGAACGAGGGCCCGATACTTTATAAATTGGAGCAGAAATTCCTTTTCATCGTGCAAATACAATATCTATATAACGCTTTTTCAATATTAAAATTAATTAAAACACCGATTTGTCTTCAATAAAAAGGAACATGTGCATATGGGATCTATATTTTTATAAGGAACAGAATTTAGTCCATATTTACTTTTATTCTCAATGTGCACCTTTCCTCTATAAACTATATAATATATTACGTTTAAATTATGTTATTTTTTTTATTTCATTATCCATAATCCATACGTGTTGGGTTATGTAAGTTTAACACACTACCTGTTACCATTATCGCATCACTACTTAGGTTGATTTTATATAAAAATATATTTTTACACTAAAATAATTTTAACCCCTTTAAGAGATATTTTTAACCCCTTAGGACTACTACACAAATTCATGTTGTTAACAAAAGGGCAAATATAAAATTGATACATGTTACTTACAAAATGGTGGACATTTATACCTTTTTCCATATCTTTTTAAAACAAACCTACATATAGGTATAAAAGATACCTTATTTAATTATCGAGTTTATAAATACAGTGATTTAAACTGCGCTTTAATTCAATCAGTCAGTGAGCTTTTTAAAAGTGTATTATTAATATATTTCGTAAAGTTTCCGTCGGCAAGGTCGAGAGACGCGGACGCGGGCAGCTCCACCATCTCGACTCCCAAACTTTCCCTCACAGAACCCCTTGGAGTGCGGTGGTTTTCCGTTTCAGAACTCATTACGGCTAAAAATAAAGTTTGTGAAAGGTTTCACTGGTAAAGCGTGACTTTTCAACTTTTATACAAACAACTCGATATCAAATTATCATTGCTCAAGTAAAACGCTAACAATTTGTATAAAATCTAAGAATTTATTTTATATTTTTCTTTTCTTAGACAGTATCAGATTTAACGTAATACACGTTATAACGTATAACAAATTTTAAGTCTCAAGTGATTTTGCAAAAAGGATAAGTAGTAAAAAAGCCATTCCCGTTGACAGCTCTGCTCAAATCCATCTGCTAAGCTAAGCTAAGCCGGGAGAAAACTGAATAAAAAAGTGGTTTGTAATTTATTGCTTTTTAATCTAACAAACCTTATATCTTCTTATTCATAATCGTACTTACGAGGAGACGGTTTCTTGAATTCCACCACTCATTTAAAATTACAATGACGTAATTGCAATTTGATGATTTTTCAGGACAAGCGTTTAAAAGTTTGGAATTATGTTATGCAGAGTTTCATTGAGAATAAATGTTAACGATAATCATTGTTTAAAGTTTTTAATTTTAAAACAAAATTGACATTATTATATTTACATTAAATACGTCCGTGAGTGTGGTGGGTAAGACGTAACGAATCGTACAAAACTAAAGTCTCAAAACTAACTCGCTTTTTAGGTCTGCAGAGAATAAGTTAATAGCTTAAATCGATACATCCTGTTACAGGACAGAATATAAACGAAATGTTATGATATTACGTGTATCTGTTTGTGGCCGAGCACTATAAGCGGAGTGCCATTGAAGGGAATCCGAACAAGATGGATGACTCGATACACTTCAAATAAAATATATTGCTCAATGTTTTCCTTAAACCTTGGGCTTTATGGAGACAAGGAAATATATTTTATGTACTTAACAAATGTATCATTTTTGTGTAATAAAAATTTAATATTTTTATTTCCAACAGAGAGGCTTACTTGGTGGTAGGCTGAGGAATTAGCCACATAACAACAATCATGCATTATCATATTATTTTTATATCAATCATTTGGAAATGCGGCTTTTTTATCTATACATAGATTCATCGTGACCTGGAGGAAATTTTGAATTTTTCCACCCATTTAATGCTTGAATTCGTAGTGTGAGATGATTTTATAACAAAATTATAATCTTTAAACCTAGTGGTCATATCTAGTATAATACAAGGCACAAATCTGTTAAATATATGTTTTTAATCACAAATTAATTACAAAAAATATTTAGCTTTCTTATAATTGTATATATTATGTATCTATGTGTTTGTGAAATAAAGTATTCAAGTTCGGAATAAATGGGTAGGAACCCGCAACCACCTTTCTATTTACTTATTTCAACAATCTACATTTATATATTAGGTAATATAAATCAATAAAAAAATATGTGTAGCAAAGGTTGTTTATGCATAAATTTTAATTTGTTATGATATTTTTTAGAAAATTCCAATTTCCAAGCATCCACGTCGTTTTCATTTCGGGTGAAACCTGATAATTTTACATTTAATAACCAACTTATTAATTTACATTTAGGTACATTTTTGTCTAAATTAAACGCTAAGTTGACAACCAGCCTCCGATTCAAACAGTGTAGATTATACACAAGGGGACTACTAATAAGAAGCAATTAGAACGTTCAAGAAAAGGAGTTTTTATACTAGATACGAGGGTGAATCAAAAAATTCTTGGAATCAATATTAAAAAATGCAAAGATTTAAATAATAATATTTTATTTTTCTACATAATCTCCCTCCAATGCAATGCATTTAGAATAACGCGTTTCTAACTTCCTTATTCCTTGTGAAAAGAAATTATTTTCTTGACTCTCGAAAAAGTCCTCTACGGCAGCTATAACCGCGTCATTATCGTGAAATTTTGTTCCACGAATTTCCTCTTTTAATTTTGGAAATAAGTGAAAATCACTTGGGGCTAAGTCCGGAGAATATGGTGGGTGGTCAAGGAGATTGAAGCCAGCACAGCGGATTGCGTTGAGCGCAACTTCCGATCGATGAGCAGGAGCGTTATCTTGAAGGAACAACACGCCCAACGACAGTTTTTCACGACGTTTTTCTTTAATCGCTTCACGCACTTTCGGGATTAAATTTGCATAATAGGGTCCAGTAATCGTCTGGCCTTTTGGCATGTAATCAATAAAAAGGATTCCTTCACTATCCCAGAACACAGAGGCCATAACTTTGCCAGCGGTAGGAGCAACTCGAAATTTCTTGATGGATGGAGAGGATGGTCGTTTCCAAGACATGCTTTGTCTTTTAGTTTCAGGATCAAAATGGTGGACCCACGTTTCATCCATGGTGACAAGACGACGGCAAAAATTATCCGAATCACGCTGGAACATTTCGAGATTACGCTTGGAAATTTCCAAACGTCGCTTTTTGTTTTCGTCGGTTAACACCGTCGGCACCCATCTTGCAGACACTTTTTTGAACCCCAGTGAATCAATTAAAATGCATTGAACGCCAACAAAAGATATCTTTAGGATCTCAGCTATATGTTTTATAGTCATTCTTCTGTCTTCCAAAACCAGATTCTCAACCTTTTTGACATTTTCTTCTGTAACGGAGGTTGAAGGCCGCCCAGAACGCGGGTCATCTTTACAGCTTGATCTACCTCTTTTAAATTCAGCCACCCAGTACGCAACCGTAGAATAGGGTACAGCATCACCCCCTAATGTCTGCTGAATGTCCAAAAAAATTTCCTTCGTAGACATTTTTTTCAAACTGAGATATTTTATCACCGCACGTAACTCACTTTTATCCATAATTTTGACTTTTTAGCAACTCGTTGCACAAAAAAATTTATTACATGCGAACGAACTGACAAAAACAAGTGACAGTCTGCATAAATATAGTGTGATAGACACTCTTTAATTTGAATATCGAACTAGATCCAAAAAGGTTTCATATATATGCACTTCTAAGAACTTTTTGATTCACCCTGGTATTAACATATTCATTAAGCACTGTCGACCTAATTTAATGTTTATTTCGAGCTTTCAAAGTTCTATAGACTAAAGCCAAAACGCGAAATGTATATATGCTTTTGAATCTATGGTTCTTTACCCAGATGATTTTATTCTCGATGTGGTCAGACGTAAGAAAAATCATGTTTAGAAGTATATATTGTATTAACGTATATGTTACAGCCGGATATTGAACAGTTATTGCTGTTACAATAAAAGTATTTTAATAAGCCAAATCATCCAAGACTTCTAGTAAAGGTTATTGCAGCGACACGATGCATTGTTTGCGGCAAAACGCTGCGCGGCGGCCTGGTTATTGTTTTGTTTCTCTGACTGCCGCAATGTGAGTGATTCTTTGGCAACGTATGTAGATCAAGGGCACCGCAAACTTTGCAATGAGTTTACATAAAAAGCTCACAAAACCAATGCTCCATATTAAAAGTATTAAACGCTATACTCCAATTTATTGTTATATTAATTCGAATACATTCGTATAATATGTATGTATATTTTTCTATTGCGGACTAATCGTGATATTATTTTATTTACAGCTTATGTATTTAGTTTAAATTATCACGCCTTCATATTATAACCAAACGCTCATTATATTATAATTTGTTAAAACGAGTTTCACATATTAAAAAAAATAGAAAATTTTAACGCAATAACAAGCGATCACGCTTACTGTATAGCATTTAAACATCGAAATGAATAAAATTTTGAATTAATCCGATAACAATTAACAAAACTGACAAAACCTACCTTAACATGATATTGTATTATATATTCAAGACTTGCGTCGCGTACAAAAACTTCAAAGGTAAGATTTACCTCGTGAGACAAAACTTTTGACTGTATTACCCCGAGACAAAACTCGAGGAGTTACATTCATCCACGCAATAAATTGTACAAATTCGTTGGTTCACTGTGTGGGTGTATATGTATGAAAGAGATTGTAACACGAGGAATGTGTGCTATTTCGTGTTTATTACTCTGTGTTAATGTTTAATTCGTAAATGTTATGGGCCATTCAGACAAATTATTTGTTTAACGCACCTACGATCTACCGACAATGCGACTAGACGCCAGAAATTTTTGTATTTCACTTCGCAATTGACTATTAAGATTGGATGAAAGAAATCAATTTTAATTAATTTATAATACAAAAAACAATACACAATCACTCACACCCACATTTCATACTCAGCTCACAAATTAGACAGAATCTTTTATTTTTATACCAATTAGTTGACAAAACCTAATTAGTGTGAAATCCACAGAACAGAAGAAGTACCCTGTTCTGTGGTGAAATCGAATCCTACATAGTACACTGTAGCACACGTTGCATCCGTAGACATTCTACGAAACGCCTACGCAACGTCTACGACTTACGGGTCAAGAGATTTTAATTACTCTTACACGTTGCTACAATCCAAATTACCTACTGACAGTAAAAAGCTCTTTATACCTTGTGAATCGCTTTATACTTTATTTACATACAGATCATCTGCATTATTAAAATACTATATTTTATGATTATAATACTCACTATGGTATTCAGTGAATAGACAATGCGACGCACAGTAATAATTTACATAAATTACACTTTATTATAAAAGATTTCACACATACAATACAGAGTGAGTTTTGGAAGTCGCCAATGGTTTTTTTCTAGATTGGATACTTTCGTAATTATTAAGTTAATTAGATGTGTCTTTATTAATAGTTTTTTTTTCACTTATTACACACAATAATAAAGAATTTAATTCGGTGCTTACTTAAGACAACACTATCTTCAAACTTCACATAAGTAGCTTACGACCCGAGTGAATGGATATCCGGATCACTGGATCAGCTTCATTTATGACCTATTTATGATCCTTGGATCGCCATCATTCATCTTGTACTTAATTAACTACCCTCATAACTCGACCAGATTGAGTTCTTGTCTTTATTTTATGAATCGATTCAGCGATAAAAAAGGTTTTCTCGGCAACTACGTACATGATTTAATGTCACTTTGTTTCTTGTTGGCATCGCTACACTTATATATGTAGTTGAGTCAGTTATGGATAATTTTGATTGAAGCATGGGTAAAAACTATATTTGCATCAATTACTTTGTTTTTGAAACATAATTACACCGGGATTTCATTTATCGTACTGTTGTATTAAGTAAAATATTTGCATGAAACTGTTTAACAGCGCAGCGTCCATAATGCGCGTAAAGTACCTACTCGTATTAATAAATTGTATTTCGCAATTCGTATATACAGACTGATCGGGGCTCTAATGCCAGTCGAACCCTACAGCAGTAATCGTATCGTAAACCGAAAGGTATACGAGAATATAAACTTATAGTTTTACCGCTTCGAGAACCAGTCTGGTAGCTGAATTATTTATTTACCTAAACGATATAATATAATATTCGGGGTAAATATTTATCAGACAGATTCAGTAATACTAATATTTCATTTGATTGGTTTGTATTGGGTTAGACACATAAAAATTTCAATATGTATCCCAAAAAACGCCCATGTAATTTTTTCCCGTAACAACGCTAGCTGTAAAGCACTCAAAGGTCGGGGCCGATAATATTAATTTTTATTTATTATCAAATAATATTTTAAACTTTTAAATATGTGAGACTGACATTGTAAAAAACAATATTAAAATACGTCCGCTAGGTTTAATTTCAATGTATAAAACTGCAGATTAACTGCATTTACTTGTTCTCAATTTAAGAAAAAGAGATAGGAATATTACGACAAGTATTGTTTTCTTCAATTAATTACATATTTCAAACGATTAAATAACTTTATATTGTCAATAAACCTACACAATTTACCACATTATGCTACGTTCAGTTCCACTGCCTATTGTAAAATATACATATATTAAGTTAAATTATTAGATACCTATTATTATTATTTTTTTTATGACAGGAAATAAACAATTTCTTTCTCTCAGTTAGTGAATAATGTTCTGGCGACGTATACTTAGAGGTATCTATTTAAAATAAAAAAGGGTTTTTAATTTTACTTAAGCCATTTAAAGTCAATATACAATTCTGTATCTGTAAGCTTTCTTTCTCATTCGTTGCTAGGACGGTTTATATAATTCCCAATTCCTTTGGAGTTTAATAAACGGAATTTTCTAGCGTAAACATACTGTAAATCCCTCATTTTAACTATTTCATTCACGACGCGTAAAAATACTCGTTAGTGCTAATTTAGAACAATGTCTGTTTGCGCTGAACATAAAAAAGTCTCAATCACATTGTAACGTTATTGCAAATTAAAGCGTCGGAACTTTTTAGCTATTGTTCATAAAGTGGACAATAAATGTGCTTTGTGCTCACAACGAATAAGTGGTTTTAAATTGTGAAAGCGAAACATAACTTGACAGGAACCGTGTTTGAGTCGCCTTTGAGTTCGCTGACAATGCACTTACAGTTCGTTCAACGATTTGTGAATATTTTTAAGCGCAAGAATCAGCGCGGTGTAGCGACTGGCAAAACGACTCACACCTTTGACAGACAGGTGATGGATGTGCTAGCGATAAAAGCTTTATAATTGCACGAAATTAAATTTCAGAAGAGTAGATAGGTATTTACCTATTCAAAGTTTTTAAACGTAAAGAAAAGTCAAGAATTGTTTTGGTATTTCAAGAGGAGGCTGATTTATGAGATGCGGGCCTTATGAGGGAAGAACGTAGCCTATACTATTGTCTACATTATTATTACCCCAGAACATTAACAAAAGTAAGTGTTTTGTGATTATTACCATGACCTAATTCGTCATTTGCTAACATCTCAATGCCATATCAAATTTCCTTTTAAGATGGAACCACTTTAATACTTTAAACGCTACAAATATATACCAACGATAGTAAGTAAAAAGACTTTTACCGATACGCTCCGACTCGTCAAACGAGATTCGAACCTGCGATTGATTGATGGACTTCGCTCCGCAGCGCTCGTTTTACGTTCCCTCGAATATTCGAGACTGTTGTAGAATGTTGAGACTTTTCTCTTAAAACTTTTATTCCCGTACAATTTTTAGTCTCGCCTTTGAAGAGTATAAATGAAATGACGTAATATTGTCTTTAGTTAAAGAGTATTGCTTTATACTAATTTAAATGATAAAATAATTATTTATTAAAATAAAAATTACGTTAAAATAATTGAAGAAATGGAGATTTAATGTGGTTAAAGGGTTTGACATTTTACAGAAATGACATATTATTTTATGACTTACAATAAGTGTTATGCTATTCTCAGGTGTTAATTTTGATGAATAATGTCCCAGGTAAACAATAATTAATTTTTTCGTAAACGTTTCGAAGTTCAAAAGTCTTCTTTAAATCAAAGACCTATTATATAAAATAATATAGGTATGGTCATATACTTACGATTTTTATTTAAATGAATATATATCAATGTATGAACATAAGAAAACTTGAGAGTAACAAACAAAATAAAAGAAAAAATATTTTATCAGTTCTCTCACTGACAAAGTCTTATTTCCCGCAAATATTCAAAGTTCTCGGATAACTGTCGAGATTTATGCTCAAGAGACATCATTGAATTTTTTTGAGTCTATTTTTGTTAAAAATACAAAATTATACGTAAAACTACGTCCGCGTTCGTGAAAGAATAAATAAAAAATGAGAGATCGTCCATCCTTCCACCAACCACTCTCGTCTATCATCCTACTTATGGGAATTATAAGGAAACGTTGTCTAAAGTTGAATGAAGACAATATACATATCAAATCAAAAAAAAAAACACTTTATTGAACACCACACGTGAAAATAATAAAAATATACAAAAAGTCAAAGTGAGTAGCGTACAAAAGGCGGCCTTATCGCTGATATATACAGCTATTAGAGTTACTACCATAGCAAACTTATAAATTCCCGCATCTCACAGTGGGCCATGGGACAGACACAATTTTATACAAAAATGATTCACTGATTATTTTTCTTTACAGGTTTGTGATCTGTCTAGATTGTCATTGCCCCAATTATATTTTTTTAGCTTTCCTTCCCGAGTTTGAAAATGCCCGCATCGCGCATAGCACTCGACATTCCACACACAAACTTATAGTAGGAGAGCCCACTTCATTTACGGACATTTACCGGAAGAGGCCTTTTTATCAACCCTTCGGTCAATATACAGGATTTATCATTTCCGGCAACCCTATCACACTACATCGAATCATATATAATTTGTCCGTAAGTCCGATTCGGGTAGAAATCTTGCAGTGTGCTCTTGGACTATTATACTTTGTTATTTTTGTGTACGAAGAAACAAATCGTGAGATGTTGATCCATAGTGGTAGAAATTACGATATTTCTTCCATCCGCATATATATAATTATTTATATAAAATATTATATATTCGCAAGTGTTTAAACTTTAATATTGTAAGTACAATACTCGTATTATTTATTGAACGCTATATTAAGATTTAATTATTATATTCTGTATTTTTGTTCAGTGATGGAGTTGTATAAATATTAATTGTTTAAACGTTTGTGTTACACATCTGTTTTATTTTGATTTTCGAAAATAATAACCAGCGAGAATCTAACGGGCTCTTCGGGGAAACTAGTGGTAGCTTTAGAAATTGACTTTTGTTCATGTTGAGATGTATTTGAATTTGAAGGAATTAAATGATTAGTTGGTGACTAGCTCAGTTGCGTATATATGTATGAATGTCTATGTGACTGCGGCTCAGTTCTTTCACTAACTATCCTGTGTCACGGCTCGTTTACTTAACATTTGATCTCGTTTCGCAAACGGAATGGGAGCAGAAAAAAACAAGCGGAATATTTCCGTAAGACAGACGTCCTCGCATAATGAGCTCTATAAATCACGCAGACGGACAAACACGTCGTTATGTATGTACGGGTGTATTTTTAACTCGCTCGAGTTAATTGCTTTGTTGCTATGATATACGGCGTCTTATAAACAAGTGTTCTGAGTGTTTTCAGCAAATAGCTATCGAACAAATAATTGTTTATTTTTAAATTCTCTTGTTATTGTTCGTTTTGTTTTTAATACTTACCATTTTCATAAATATAGTTTGAACTATGCAATAATTTCAAAATTAAACGATCGAATGCGAGAAAACATTTTATATCTGTAAAATAAACAATTATCGATTTTTTCTTATGCTGTGGGACCTTATTCCTGGAAAATAATCATGATTTAACGTAAAGTACCATATAGGTTTAAATATGTCAATGAAACATCGCTTTTCCCACATACATACAGCATCAAACCCTATAATATGCTTGTCACTTTTTTATCAAGTAGATTATGACAGCGGGGCAGAATGAAAAGAATAAAAATAGAAAATAACGCGCGAAAAATGTAACAAAAGCAATATTATTTCCTTACAAAAAGACGAGAAGCCAGATCGTGTCCGTGGAGGCCTATAAGGTAAAATTAGGGTAATCATTTAGCAGAAATTCCTTCGCCCGTACACATACTAAATGATTGTCATTAATCGTAAATGTTGACAATAACTTCGTGTTTGTGGAGAAGGTACAGTCAGTTTCAGAAATGTGTTGATTTTTCTTCTGGTCTAATTAAAAATCAATAATCAGAGCTAAAAACAGAATTGAATACTAAGGAGGTTACCGTATCCATACTCATTCAGGTAAGAAATCGTTTTCTTTATAGTTTCTATGCGCTGTCATCATATAATATTTTATAACTTTTTTGCTATAACTTTGTATTTCTATTTCACTGAACATTTTTCTTTACAGGCATTTTTTTATCTTGTTTCCCCGGGTTTTCAACACAGCACCGCCGTTGCCAAACACATCGCGCTTACCACTACACCACGGAGGTGGTTCAACATAAGACTTTATAATATGTATTACGAAATCATATTTGTATAATCATGTTTCATGGTCAACATCCCAAATTAGACTTTCAGTTTATGAATACTTTGACTAATATTTAATAAGCTCCAACTTAATTACGGTACACTTCAATATTGAATTTAATATGACTGAAATGAAAAGTAATTTACATGAAATACTTTAATCTTTCATGTAAATTACTTTTCATTTCAGACATAATTTTACTAAAATACGCTAATTATAGCTTTGCGAGTAGTTTGTGACTTAAATATGAACAAATTAGACCTATTCATAAACATTGTCTTAATACGGTAACATTATCTGAACTTCTTTGTTTTTTATAGTGTCGTTAAACAAACTTCTGTTGTACATCCATAAACAGGTAAGTTTAACGTGCTATGAGATAAACCACTCGACGCGGTGAGTTCTCGATGCTATTTTTACCCCAACTTCACGTACCGGAACTGCAATGTTTACTCACACAAATAGACCGTTGACTCATGACTGTAACACTTAACGAGACTACATAAAATACGATCAACTATAAATTTTGTTTAATGTCGGCTATTGTATTGTCTTAGTTTGCGATTGGAGCTCGTAAAATCCATTCTAATAACTATCTACTCCGCTGATATATTGTTTTAAGTTTCAACACTCACACACTCGCACTCGTTATGGACAGACACACACAAATAGCGCTGCAACCGACTACCTGAGAATTTGTGACAAGTACCAATTATATATTAAGGTCCAAGCACGAACTACTTACGAGAAAGTATTAATATCGTTAGTAATTTCACAGTTGTTGAGAAATCAGAACAAATGACAGACTGACAATATGAATATTTCGACGGGCTCGTTGTAGCTTTTGGCGACCTACCTTGCGCACCGGAGGGTCACGGGTTCGAATCCCGCCGGGACGACACGATTTTAATTTTATATGTCTTCCCCACATCTCGTCACTTCAAACATTACACAGGTGCGAGAAATACCGAAATTCCGACCGAGTCACAATTCATAGATGGAAAAACCGTAAAGTGCACATTGCGCATTTCGGTCTCAGTCTATGGATTTCCGAATGCTCGAAGTAAAAAGTAGGTCGACAGTGCATCATGGAATGATGTTCTGTGGCTGAGTTAAGCTGTATCAACCTACCATCTGTCGATACCAAACATAAAAAAAAATCTCGCTCGCTTCAGAACTCTTTCATGACATCGTTTCATAAACCTAGGTAGTTTTCCTTATTTACTATATTCATTTTTAGAGTTGACTGTACAGACAATTCGAATAGGGCAATAATGACTAGCTAAATCTGATATTTATACAGTAGCGCAGCGACAATAATAATTAATGATCCTCAGATACGCGGGTTTATTTATAAAGCAATTAGAGAACGGCAACGTATCGCGGTGATGCGCATGCGATGTATCTCAACATCAATCCAGTCTCGCACGCAGTTTCTTATACTGCTTTTGTATTAGAATTAAAGTTGGGATTTGATACAATTGTAAAAATAATAAACAGTGAATAAGTTTCGGCAAACGATGTAAGCAAGTCAAGTCTGTAATTTCTATCGACAGTTATATTATTTTTATAAACAACCTTTTGAGTTTTTGCCCCAACCGTATATTTCTTGTAAAAATGGATTAACGAAATTCTCTCTGGCAGTTTCATAGAAAGAGTAGATATTATAACAAACGATAAAAGCTTTATAAATAGGTACTTAGCTTTTATTTTTTAATTGTTTTATATTCATTCGTGTGTTTGTACGGATTATTAAATCGCATTTACTAGTAAATAACAAAAATCAAAGACCTGGTCAATTGTTTGGTGGATACAACTCCCCTCATGGTCAATGATTAATACGATTTAAAATGTGATGAATAAAAAATAAATTAGTATCTATTTATTCTAGACTGCTATTGGCCACTTTAAATTCAGTAATAACGAAAACTAAAACGTAACATAAACAATTCTAACATACATATTACTGGTGAAAGGTAATAGGTAGAAAACTTATTTTAAGAAACTTCGTATTTCTTAGAAAGCTCATAGGAGTTTCGCGAAGTAATAGCTATTTCTAACTGCACAGGTATTTCTTTGTGGCGAAAATAGCTGTTCACCTGACGCGCTGAACAGACCGGAATAGGACAGGATATTACATGTGCTCACAATGTTCAACGTTCGTACCAGGCAGCAGTGGACTGGATTTTGACTTTTTTCTCCTTTTTTCTGGGTATACTGAATTTCTCGAACGAATTTGTCAATGTGAGATGAAGTCATTATAAGACAAATACATATCTGTGTGTTTTCACTGAATATCTTTTATTTTCCTTATCCAAAATTCAGCTGCTTCATTGAGCTCGTGATTCTATTATTACTACTCCTCTAATCCAAACTGTTGACGTTTTACTGATATTAAAAAAAAATTGCATTATTGATACCCAAATACTATAAAATTCTCCGTTGATATTAACTAAAATAAGTTTAAAATGCACTCTAGAAACTAGCCGTAATTATATCATAATAACACTCGTTTAAAAATCTGATAATAGCCATACCCTTTGATAAAATTGTTGTCGCGTTGTGTGGTAAAACTGTATTCCGATAAATTGCGGAATCAATATTTTTTCCTGGCTTGGATCCCTATTGTAGAAGGATAGATCAATCAAGCTCGATACAGGAATATTAATCAACTATTAGTCCGTTGACAGACCCGTGACGGACACAGAGGCCACGTCTCTTTAAAGGAACATGAAAGAGACGTTAATGCCTCATTAAACCTGTCAACTCCACTTTCTACTGTTTCACTATATACTACACACCTATATACTTTCCTTCTATATAATAATTAATTTACCGATTGCATTTTCAATTTATTTATTTTTATAGTGCCTCAGTACGTACCAGGTTCAAAGCCTAGGGAGCTTCGATCAACAATACACTGTCAATGCTAGGTAGTAATGTTTGAAAATTGTTTCATTTAAATAAGGTACGGAAAGCTGATTAGTGATAACGCTTTTCCTATTAAAAATATCAGTGAAACAAACATACAAAATATGTCCCACTAGAACAGAAATTGACGTTTATATAAGATTCTAATACAGTAAATTATAATTAATATAATGATGATAAAATTAGCAGCGATTTATCTTGCTACAGAGATTTTCAGAGCCTGTTTCAACAGTTATGCCTAAAACTTATGTTTAAAGTGTAAGTTATTAGAAGTCAAATACTTTACACATACATTTATAAGAACAAAACAGTCATTCAGACAAAGAAATGGCGACTTCAATGATATATATATATATATATATATTGCTAATAATATTGCTAAAGTATTCTAAAAACAGACCTACAAAGTTGACCCTATGACACGCCCCGAGTGTCGACCGAGTCACAAGTGCCACCTGTAATATCCGTCACGTGAAGTTATAAACATCTCACAACAGATTGCGTGTCACAGTGACATCTGCCAACCTTCAAAGGCCTCTCTTGGAACCGCAATATTAAATATTTATAACAGCTCTCCGTAATAAGGGATACACAATACGAATCTTATATTATGTAGACTCATTTTCTGTGATTTGCCGTACATATGAAAGCTATATCTAACCCACGAGGTACATTTTTCATGTGAAGTTTCAGAATTTTCATAAAAATGCTATATGATCACAACAATTAATATATTATGCGGTCATATACTAAATCGTGACGAGCGGAAATCGAACTTGCAACACGTGGCACGTATAACACATGTGTCCTTTGTTTTTAATCGGAACTAATATTCTCCCGAACGGGATTTGAATCCACAACCCATTATGGATCGTATTAAAAAAAAGCAACTTTTACCCAATATTCATCAAAAAGAACTATTAATCAACTACGAATCAGCGGAAACGGAAATGAAAGTTATTGTAGAGAAAATATGTTGTATTCTATGATTAACATTTCTTTTTTAAAGAGATAAATTACAGAAATATTCAATAACATCAGAGGGAAACTATGATAAAACATTTACACCTCAAGTACATTTAACCTCAATTAGTTTAACAATGCTAATACTTCCTTATTCTTGACGGGTTTTCTATTAATTATTTACAAATTTGCGTGTACCTTGAATCAATTAATATTCAACCAAGAAGAAACAACAGTAATCAATATTTCGTTTCGTATTTCGTAAACAAAATCGTATCTGCAAATAAACAACTTCACAGATACGATTTTGTTCTTGGGACCCGTCGATTTAAACATCAACATTATCTGTTTAATTTTGCATGCTTATTTATAACAGAATAGTGTCAGTGGAATCACATTCTAGAGGTCTGTCACTGAAAGCTTCCGAAGCATTAGTGAGCGCGATCAATAACATTCTGTAGAAAGGAATTCCAATACGAGTCTGCGTTCGACTACAGAAGTATCGCCCATTGAAGACGCGACCTAGTCTGTGTTCCCTCAGCAATTTCCTCATTTCGCTCTATCTTTCAATCGACACGGTATGTGCAATAAAGACCACAATTCATTTCTCATGAACTCATAGGTAGCTTGTAACGATTATGATACATAGAACAGTATCCAACATATTATAGTATAACAAAGTATAAGAACAAGAGTAAATAAGTTAAAGAAGTACAGAATCTATCTGCTCGTTAGCGTGTTTGATAGAACATCTTGCGCACCGACGGATCGTGGGATCGAATCCCGCTGGGACGACACGCTTTTAATTTTCGTTAAGCATGTCTTCCCCACGACTGGTCACTTCGGACATTAAACGGGTGGGAGGAATATCGAATTTCGGTCCGGGTAACAAACCACCGTTGATTGAAGTAAAAAGTAGGTCGACAACGCATCATTGACTGATGTAATGTGGCTCATCATCTACCAACAAGTGAACTTCATATTCGTCAGTCGATATTTAACACTGACTATTATACTTTAGACGTTTCACTATAATTAATAAAAATCAGGTTTCCGTTTTTATGACACTGAAATCAAAAACTGTTCAACAAATCACTTTTGTACAATATTTTTACGATATTTGGCATAGCAATAACGTATGTTAAACTAATTCGTGAAAATTTAAAGCAGCTTACTATTACGGCTCAAAAGATATAGCCCTTAAAAGTCGGCCGGATGAGCGGAGAGCGTAGGCTCAGTAATAGAGTCACGTACGTTGGTACGGAAGGCCCTAATTATAGCGAGAACTTGTGAATAAGTTTACGTTCAGCTTGCTTACCCGCGCTCGAGCTCAGTGTTTAACGTTCCTATCCAGTACCCAATCGAATATCATACTTTTCACAAATAAAATTTCCATGAAAGCCTTTATATTATATAAGAAAATCCATTTTTCCATTACAACTACTTCTTCCTGAAATATTGTGAGATTCTAAGTAGGTATTTTTATCAATGAAAATTCCAATCAATCGATTTTGTTCTAAATAAATGTATATGCAATTAACAAGAATAAATAGATTTTTTCAATAGGTAAATGCATGATTTTGGTTGACCACACACCCATACACTCGATACCTCCTTTATTCTGTATCATTTATTGCTACATCGTTCTAAACTTACTATTCGTTCATTACCAATATAATCTAATAATTTTTAATTAAGTCTAATAAACTAATAAACAGTTTAACAACAAGTATTGTGCCAATTTTTAATTCAATAAAAGTAATGTACGGAGTACATACATACATATATTTCTCGCCTCTTTCCCATTGGGGTAGACAGAGATGACGGAATTCCATATGCTCCGATCCTTGCATCCAGTACGGCTGCGGCATACAAATGCGCAAAAAGGCTATGCTAATATAAATTGCTCTAAAACAGCCTGCTTTCAATACATTCCCTCATTTACTGAATGAGATACGCAAAGCAATACATTTCATTGAAAGCCCAATATGTGTTATTAGCCCGCTTTACGGTTAACACGATGCACTGAAAACAGACAGAAACTCCCAATTCGAAGTTTCGTGTTTATTTTGTGTCAACAGTGACCCTAGTGAGATATGAGGTAGACAATTTTTATCATGTCTATTTCATTGATCATTTTTCTTCACACGCACGTAGATGCAAAAATCTTTGTATATATTACATGACCGTTTATTTGTAAATCCTGCCGGCCTAGCATGACCGCCACGAGATATGTCGCGGACGAAAGAAGACAAACTAAGACATCGATAATTTTGATAGAAAAGACATCTCGATCGACAAATATATCTATTTTTGATATTAAAAGTCGAGTTTTAAATGTAATTGTCATAGAATTAACCCGGAAGAAATAGAGCGATAATCGATTAAAACACGAGAAAACGGTCGACAAAATTTTATCGCGGTTGTCATGCTAGGCCGGCTGATCGATTATAGCGACCAATTAGACACCAAAACCTTAATATAAAAAAAACATTGGACTATTTTCTAAATACCTCCACGAGCAACTGAGCCTGCTCACTTCACCGACACCATTTTCATCGTTTTTTATCAACTCAGCACAGTACCCACCGCAGAGAGTTAATTCATGAGTGACTTCATGAAGAGGAGTAGGTGTTTATTTTGCCCGCGGGTGCAGTTGTCCCCTGAGTTATACGAAATAGAAATAAATCGATTACGTATTATGTCTATCGCCTAATGTTGACTCATATTGTATTGTACATAATATATGTAAGTTATCTGCAGACAAATCTTGTTTTTATAGTATGTATATGATCCATCTAAATTATGTAGTCAGATTAAAAATTACGAGCATAAAAAAATCACAGAGGAACGAACGGTCAGGCGGAGAATTCTCGTCCGCGCCGCGGCCATATTGCCCTCTTATGACTAATAAATAAACGTTACAAATTAAACATACTTAATTATTTGCTAACCCGTGTGACTCGAGGCGGGCGCTTGTTTGTTATAAAATACAGTGAGGCATCTTTGCAAATAATACAAAATGACGCTCAGATTAAACGCGATGAAAAAAGTAAAAGAAAAACTATGACTACGATAAAATCCGACGCCTTTGAGCGTCCGCGTTGCCATCCAACCACTCGCATTCATATTTTATTACTAAAGAAAATACTGTTTAAATACTCCCCAGTTCCTGCTGGTTAGTTCCTAAGGGACACGGTGATGAGTCTGGTTTAACATTTTTCTAGATCTCTACTGTTGGCTTTATTTTCCTTCGTTTTAGCGCAATAGTTGACATCCAAGAATTGTAAGCAACTATTTACACGTGGATATTATTAAATTATCTTATTCAGCTGCAAACCAAGTCGTTTCTACCAGGTGAAACAGGGTCAATCGCTTGATCATAAATCTTAAAAAAGAAAGCTGTTCATTAACAAAATTATTGATAATATTAGTTTCTGGACAATACGGTAACTTTAAACGAATCAGTTTTTATAGGAAATCAGAATATCATAATGTTTTCTTCAGCTGGAACTCATAATAACTCATAACTCCTATTGCAGTTGGGTTAATCGTGCAGTTTAGCTTATCAAATACCGAATGTTGAGCGTCACGCGTGGCCGATCAAACGGAGACTAACTCATTAGCCCTACATACATCGAGCTATGCCATCTGGGATTAACCCGGCCGATAAAAACAAGTTTTCTCTTACTAACTCTGCACGTGGTGATTATTAATTCTTACCTTTCAGAGGCATTACTGGGCAAATAATATCCCTATCGCCATTATTTTTTTCGCTCAGGTGCCTGCCCTATTCTCCATTCGCAAAAACGGAATTTTAAACAAGTGTCGAAAAAATCAATCCATCAAGCGTTCGTGTCAACTCATCTTAACAGAATATTTACAGAACAATTTGCAGACCTCCATACATCATGCTTCTTCTACTTTATTAGTTTCCATACCCTATATGAATGGTTTCTATAGATAGTTTAGGTCGTATTATCTTACTTAATTTAAAATTATTCAGGTAAAGAATGTATGTGAAACACATAATACCATATCCTAACATTTTAAATTCCGAGTTACATATTTTAAAGACATATAAGTCGAAGCTGTATTAATTCTAAAAGATATTTTTTCGACGATTTGAAATCTACAAAAACAGTAGTCAAACAACAAACAGCAATACATTACACTGCAAATTGGTGTGTACAGTGTAAAGTATAGTATAATGACGCTATAATGATGCCCCGGACGCCGGCAGTTGATTATGACGCCTGAGCGGTCAAACGGCGCTGCGTGCTCGTGCAAGCTTTCATTAACCGGTTTGCATGCTTTGCGACAACACCGTTGTTGGTTCCAGACTTAATTGATTCTTCGTTGGTTTGTGATAGGTGTTTATCTTTGTATATACATATGTATGTATAATCCCACCAAAAATATTTTCATGTAAAGTAACGCCAAGACGAGTAGATCTTATGGAGAGCCAAGCTCCTAGAGCTACGCTATGAGAAAGTGTTCTACATGAATCCTAGTCTTAAATTCTCTACAAATCCTACACCTTATTTTGGATTGTCTATCACTGTCCAGACCGAAATTATAAGGGTATAAATACGACAAAATGCTTCAAGAAAAGTTAGGTAGTGTCCTGCGCTACCGTTGTCTCGTCTTGGCTAGGACACTGCCGTGTCCTCAGATAATAAATATATATTTCGATCCCTAATAAGCATGAGAATATTTTTACAAAGATTTTTCCAAGTCCAAATTAAATACTTATTCTATACTATTTTTAAAATGTTATAGTAATTGAATATTCACAAACATGAATTTTATTTTCACAATAAAGCCAAGTCCAATTATAATAATTTTAATGACAAATGACTGAATTGTAATAATTCAAATGTGATGCAATTTCAGTTTAGCAATCATAACGACACGCCCCGAAATTGCTTCGTTAAGCAACATTGAAGCGTTCCTGAAATAATTCCGCAGCGTAGGTGACAAAAACAATAGAGAAAATTTAATTTCCTGTTCGCGAATTATCATTTTAAGCCCTCAGTTATTCATGGTCCAAGAACTGGTGAAATTTTTTAGATACATACTTCGATGAAACAGAGGTATAATTTTTATTTCCACAATTCGCCTGTCTAAGTGAGACTGATTAAAATAAGTAATATAATATACTTCTTAGTTCTTATTTTCGCACATATCGATGTGTCCCAAGTTTTGGTAACCAACAAAATGAATCTTTTACATTGCTTAAACTATAACATATATCGTCTGTTTTCATTTATTTTACGTGTTAGCAATAAACAATTAAAATTACATGATATTTTTATGTACTTACAAGACTGTTATAATTGAATCATTATAAAAAAATGAAATCAGATTATAAAAAGTTAAATATTAACTTTGTTAAATAAAAGACAAAAGATTGCTGCTTTTTCTACTGTGTCAAAAATTTTCATTGATTCGAATGCCCAAAGCACTCAAAGAGAAGAGTGCCGAACATCGCCACGTATAAATTCATACTGTCTAATACAATCTCAAATGTCCAGCAGCTCTCAGACTTCCGATGGAATGCAATTTTTATTCGAGTTTTAAATGAACATCGTTTACCGTCGAAAGGCCCGTTTTAATCTGGAGCCTATTTCCTTATTGCAATTTTTTTATTAACTTTTATAGGATTTCTTGAATGAAATTTTAAAATGGATGTTCGGTCAGAATTTAAATACAGGCTGAGTTGCATATTTGTATAGGCATAATTGTTAATATTGACATACGTAGTGTGTACTTTGCGTACTTTACTGCCAGTTCTTAAATTAAGGGCGTAAAACGGCCGAGAAGAACTGGCAATAAACTCTCCGCCACTCTGTCTTTCTTTCTTCGTTTTACAAAATGTTTGTGAGAAGCTGCAACCATTACACCATGCTCCACATAACATCTAGAAGTAATAAATTATAATAATAAAAAAATTAACGAATAAAAAACGATGGCTTATCCTCTATCACCAGTAGGCATGGTGAAATAGGAGCACGCACTTACATTATCGTGGGTATAACACGCAAACACATAGTTGAAATAACATCACCGCATACACGAATTCAAGTCCGACCTGTCACCACAAGTAGACTTTAAAGGTTATTAATCTATTCTTTACATGGGCATCAGCAACCGAAGCGCACTCCAACCACACCCAACGCAACGAGCCCGACTGGTGATAAAGAATTCAACGATGCTCGAACATTACGACTCTATATCACTACCATTGTCAAGCCGACAATAAGCCGAAGCATGTTTACAAGTAATTCAGGGACTGCCTTTTTCTATAGGAAAGACGTGATCATTTAGTCTATACTTCTGTATTTATACTTATATTATAAAGAGGAAAGATTTGTATTTTTTTAAGTAATTAATAATCTCAAAACTACTGGACCGATTTTAAAAATTCTTTCACCAATAGAAAGCTACATTATCTGCGAGTAACATTGGTTTTTTTTTTCTTTTTTGTGTACAGATACATTGCACCCGTGCGAAACCGTTTATATAAAACGAATATATAAATGCGAATGATTTAAAAGTATTTACGACATAAGTTACATTTTTAGTTTTATTATAAGTATAAAAAGAGTTTTGAAGTTATAACTTGTGCTAATCAAAACATTATTCAATGATGTTTTATACGTTTCACAAGGACGATAAGCCCAATGTGGTGCTCAGAAAAACTTAAATCAAAAACGTGAGGGGACAAACAAGAAGCTGACGGAGGGGGTGGGGGGTAGTGGGGGCGGGGAACCACTGAAAGTGTCCACACTAGGATTTATCGTGCCATACCGCCATTGGGGTGACCAAATCTACAAGTATAATCAAAAATCCTAAATTAAAAATAAATATTGTTTTTATTAGAATTAAAATATCTATTTTTACCTTTTATATTTTCGATATATACATATATTATGCGATTCTTACATTATATTATATTGCTTACACCAAAGTTTAGAATATTCGGGATGAATATAGTATAATTACATATATTTTTATATTACACTAGCGTTAACAATAAAGAACTATATAAAATTACAAAATCTGTTTCTTTTTTATATCAAGCAAGAGCAGGTGCAGAAAATTTTCAAAGTTTGCGCTTTCTTTCAGAAAAAAATATTATAATTAAAATGAAAAATATTTTAAACTTGCTGTAATCGACAGTAATTACTTTAGTTTGCATTTGTCATGATGCAATAATATTTTGGGCACCTTGCTTTTGATATTAACTGTAATATAACTTCAAAATCATGGGAAACCCATTTCGGGAGGCGTGCCAACAAATGAAGGTCACGCGAGTTATCTCCTCTTCAGAGCGTTTGCAGTTTTCCTACTTTCAGCTTATCTCATGTTCGTCTATTACCTATAAGTATCCTGGATCTTAATATAAGTCATTAGATAAATCTTTATTTTCATCAAAAGTAAACATTTTTAGTGCAATTCAAATATAAGTGCTTTTGTATCTTCTAATTTAAAGTCATATATTTGAATTACAAATGACTCTTGAAATTGTATACTGTAGCTTATTGAGGGCTATTCTGCTGCACTTGCTGTAAAGCACTCTCGAAATAAATCATATACCTTATGAATAAATCGTGATTCAATACCTTAAAAGCTTGTCATTTAAGTGAAGGTTATTGAATAACTGAGGACGACTCTGGTGCGCTTGAAACATTCGGAACTTCGGGATGAATAACATGATGAATAAATGTTACTTAGTGGTATTCAGAAATATACATTATATAACATAGTTTTTTGTCAGCACTCCACCGGACCAAACGATGCCTCCATTAATATTTTAACGAGCGGCTCCTGGTCAATAAAGAGGCAAGTAATAAATAAGTAGATGTCGTAAAGTGCTATTTACTGCAAGCATTACGGTTCGCTTCATGGTTAACTTAATCCACCGATGGACGGGTACAATTTACCGATCATATCGAACAAATATTATAATGTATGTAAGCAATGACTGTGAATGATGGGTGACACTACGCTTTATACCACGGGAACTTTAAAAGCACTCTACCACTCAAGCTAAGCAATGGAAAACTCAACCAATTGGAAGAAAGAAATGTATCTAATTGTAAAATAATATAGGATTAAGTTAGTTTCAGTGACGAAAGGTGAATATTTTCCAAAAGAAAACCACACTATGCTGAGATGTTTTGTACGAAATTGAAATTAATAAATTGTGAGTGAGACATTTACATCGAAACAACACTATACATATATAATATTAAAGACAACACACAACTCCCGCCATGTTATTTGTATATTTTAAAGCACGTAGCATGCACTGCCTCCGTAGACATTCTACGAATCGTCTACGTAGGTGCTAGGAATGATTATTGCGAAATGTTGATAAAGAAACAAAAATGATCAGACAAAATATAATAATTATTGCTGCCTGAACCTGATGCTATAAATTAAAATATGATCCAAAAAATCTTGTCAGAGAATTGGTACATTGTTAAATGAATTCATTAATTCGTTTATTTTTCTTAATAGGCACAAATGAACACTTTAAGACGTCAAAACTTAATAATTTAAATTACAAACAGTAAAAAAATAAAACAAGAATACACATATTAAAAATTTAGAATTCTAAATATGACAAATATTAAATTTTATGTTAAATAATACAAAATATATATAGTACAATTCCTAATAAAATTAAAATAATTAACAGACAGATTTCGCCCATTAATTTTGGTAATTAATATAGCAACTAGTTAACATTATTATATGCTTTACTGAATGGCACTTCCTTAAAAAAATATATTTTTTTTTAAACTTTGGGCGCCTGAGTATATCAAGTATATCTTTTTACCCAGTTTCATTGTCTCCTAGTAGGAGTACGACAAACAGAATATGTTTTCGCACTGATAATTAATTTATATTTAAGTGATCAATATTTTATGCCTTACTGTATTGAAATATTTTTAATTGCTAATTATTTTGTAAATACATATCAATTAATCTACGGCCCCTTGAAGCTATGAAATCGAGCTATTAAGTCAACATAATCAAGAAATATGTAAAAATAATATAAATTTATTGTTATATTATCCCATTATATATTTGGTCGGATCCCTCGGTGTGTGAGTCACTCACTATTTTTCTGACTCTCCGGGAATTGAACTTAGGAGAGCAGAAGTTTATGCCCATACTACAGGGCCATCGAAACGATTAAATTAAGAAACTAGATAATATAAATTGTACCTACTATTAATTATTTTAATAATAAATAATATTCAAGTTTTTAATAAAACAAAAACACTCGTCCAACGAACTCGTACAAATAACCAAAGGCTACCGCAAGCCGTAAGAGTAGCGTCACTTTGCTTCAAACAAAACAGATTAATTCCACCCTATACTTTTTAATTAGGCTTTAGAATATAACTTCAAAGAGCGCACCTTACATAGCTTCACACACGAATCTACCTCTAAATGACCTTGGACACAAACTAGACCTTTGAACTGTAAAGGACTGGATGAAATCATAGGGTTGTGTATAATATACGTATTATAATAAAGATATCTTCAGACAAAGCGCGTTAGACGGTCGGGTAATTTTAATGCGATGATTAGTGAGTTCGGGCGAACTTATTAGTAGATTTACTGTTGTTTAAGTTGTGTCTAATACTTAAGTAAGTATTAAAGGATAATGCAATTTGAATATGTTTAGAGATTATTTTATTTGTCGTAGATAAATTATTCAAAGAGATCTATATCGTAAAGAATTAATATATTTTAGAAAAATCCGTACTTATATCAAATTATCAGTAAGAGCTGGTTTTCGACAAAAATACTTTTACAAAAATTACTCTCATGGTCGGTCTAAGTAGCCATATGATATTAATGAAAAGTATAATAAATGAGGCCTCTGAATTATGAAAATATGCAAATCATCCAACGTTGTGTTTTAAGTTGCACTATGTGGTTTTGTGCAATTTCACTTCCTTACTAAAAGTAGAGTAAAGTCGCTACACTCTTGACAGTGTGTCTGTGGTTGACACGTTTGATTGGTGGTACGCCTGACGATCCTCCCTGACTGCCGCATTTGGTGCATTTCTGGCGCATAAATTGGATAATCCTAAGTTGTCTAGGAACGTCTAAGCGAATATACATAATATGTTGCCGATACATAACACTTTGCGTCCAGTTTTAACCGAACTATCCACTCAATATTCAAACAATACTCTGCCAAACACTATTGCAAAACAGAGGTAAAACCATTTCCGGTCAAATTAATAGCGCTCTAATTGAATTACATATATCCGGGAAACGATGAACGATGGCGCGTCGAACATCAACACTGATGCTTCGGAATGAAAGCACTTATCCTCACTACTTCATCATTGTTTATGGCTTGTCAGATATACACAGTATTGGCATAGGCTTTTAAATAATCGAATATAAATAATGTATCGAATGTTTGTTTCACACAATTAAACTTGGGAAGACATTTATTTAGGCACCTACAATATAATAGAAATAAAAGAGAGAAATAAAGATGACAGTTACATGTACTAGTTATCCCCTGAATCCTAACATCACACGTCGAAAAAAAAACTTGTTAAAAACGTCACATATAATATGGAAAATAAATGTACAGATAAACTGAATCACTTAATCAGCAGATACTGAGAAAGCCGAAGAGACCACATGTAAAAAATCCCAGCGATAATAGACCCACTGTAAAGAAACCATCGCCCCAACAAGACCGTCAAGTTGCCTATTACATACTACTTTCATTTAGTTTTTGTGCCATGGTGCCCAAATAATAAACGCTCAGATAAATGCATGCCATGCATGACATGCTTACAGAAAATTATATGCATGTGGTCCTGTTGGAATTCGAACCCACGACCCATCGATGCGCACGGCAGGTGTTCTTAAAATCTGCATTTATTGAAAGTTAATTGTAAAATATTAAACCTAGTAGTTATATAAATTACATTTGTGTTAAATTCCCAAATTAAATAATTATTGGAGAATATTGAGAACCACTCCATTCATGAAATTAACACTAAAGTAATTTAACACTTTATCTAATATATCTAACGCCTATCTAGCCTTTAGAATTTATCTCATGTAATTAATCTCTCCTATTGGTTGATGAAGTATGAGATTATGATATTATTATGAATAAACCTTGACGCGCGATACCGCTCGCGCCTTCTCATATTTTATCACATAGAAGTATTCCTAGACGCGATTCAAGTTAAAATCTATTGTTTATACAGTAATCATGATAATATCTTCTCGATGTCTAGAAGTCCACACCAGTGCGATTCTTTAGACACTTTCTGCCTAGAACAACCACAATATGGATTCAACTGTCGCCGGTGTATCGCAGTTTACTGCTATTTTATTTGTTTACATGGCATATATTTGTGAATACCATTAATGAGATGATTGTGTATTAATATGTTATATTAACTATTCTATAATATTAGAAATAGGTTTAAATAAATAAATATGCTATCGACATACTGAGCGGACAGGAGATCGCGTAATCGCAAGGGGACAAACACACAAAAGCTATAAAAATTAAATAATTTTAACCATAACTTTAGACGGTCGGAGTTAGCTAAAATATAATAATTGAATTACCCGCATTTCACCTCTTGTAATATTTCAAATGAAGGAAGCGTCGAGACTAATTTCAGTAGCGACCTTGTTTTTATGCCGTTAATTGCTTCAGAACAAATGAAGTCTCGATTTATCATTTGAAAATCTTTTCATTTGAGAAAAAATACAATTTATTGAATGTTTAACCCGAATATCTTATCGTCAAAACAAGATATTTATATTAATTAAGCCAGCTTTAGTCTTACAGCGCCGGGTTTCAGCGTGGGCTGAGCTGGCTTGTGACTGATTGAATTTCGTCGGGGCCGCGGTTGTATACAAAAGTTATCGCGTTGCACCATGGCGATAGACCATGATGACCAGGCTGTCTGTCTAGCGGACAGTCGTGAGTGACCTCAACCCCACACTCTCCCGGCATTGAACTGACCCGCTCGGAGGATGGGGGCGAGAATTTGTTTCTCGTCCTCGGGCAATAAGGAGCTTTCCCCCCTTTCTAAAAAAAAGTTCTGATTAAAGGTATTTCTGGAGCACTTATTTATAAGAGTTTGAGAAATTGGTGGATGTTTGAAGCCTGTGAAGGTGGATAGCATAAAGCGTCTCGGTTTCGTGCTAAGTGATCCCGTGAACCCCAAAAAGTTATTAAAATTGTTGAGACTGACTGAATACTTCTTAATTCAAGTGTTCATTACCACCCAAGGATATCTGCAAGACAAGAAAGATCTCCAAACGACTTTGAGACTCTCTTTTCTTGAAGGTCCCAAAGTCGTTTGGTTCGAAAAACCACCGAAGGATGTAGAAAGGTATGCAATAAACTTCACAGGAGTCTTAAAATAGAACGGGATTAATGAGAACATTTTCTCGAAAAGTAACCCTTTTCATGAATTTTCTAATAAGAATATATGGCTTTTCATGAAATTCCCTTTTTTTCTCCAAGAATCACAAATGTATTGCACTTAAAAAACATCATAGTGTAAATATGGTAAAGCTTTTAAAGCAAGTACCCGGCATTTCGCCAAAAATGTACTCATAGGGGTCTAATAATACACATCTGATGTGGCTCGCACAAACTGCGCAGTGAATTATCGCGGCTGGCTGCTTCGTCGGGCGCAGCCGCGCAGCCAGCAGCAGCAAGCAGCTGGTAACCGGGAAATACGCTGTTATTTTTATCTCTCCATAATTAGATAAACATTTATTAATAGTTCACTGATTTGAAATAAAACTCATATAAAATTGCTAAATCTTTTGTTTTCTTTTTCTCATATCAAAGGCTGAAAACAGAAACACCAGACAGTTTTATTCACGAATAATTCATATAAGTTTACAAGCCTCTTCAATATTCAAGATATGAGGCCAAAGAATAAACTAAAATAAACACTTTGGCAGTTATAATGAAGGTATTTCAACTGACTTCTCATACAACTAACGAATTGATGATACGAGTACGTTCTCGCAAGTCATTTGTGCTTGGGTCTCACCTCTAAGAATAAACTCAATTCCATTAAATCCACAAAAGTACAACAGAAATAAAGTACTGACTAAAGGAGACGACCACTCAGCTTGTGCTACACCAAGTTAAAGCGGTGCAGCGGTGATTTTCAGTGTGGTGTGATCTAAAATGACGGAACTGAGACTTGAAAAATAAAAATAAACTGACTTACCTACTTTTAATATTTTAAATAACTAGATTTCGCAATAAAAGAAAAATAATAATAATGAATTAATAAACAGCATTTATGAAAATCTATATATACGAGTATAAAACAAAGTCGTGGTAGTTACACCATTTATAACTCAGGACTGGCTGCACCGATTTTAATGATATCTTATTTTTTGGATTCGTATATGTCCCGAATAACGGAAAATTTCAGGAAAAAAATGCAGAAAATTAATTCTAATTTTAATAAATTGGTTCGGAACTCCACCATCTTCCGCAACAGCTCACGTCACACACGCTTATAGCTTGTAATAATTGATGTCCACTGAAAATCTATATAATAGAAGTGGGATAATATTACTTGATCTAGAAATTAATTTTTTAATTTTTTGAAGCCATCATTCTGACAGGACAACATCTGTCGGGTCTGCTAGTGTATAAATAACGGGTACGTTACTCAGCCAGGCAATTTATTGACATTTATTTATAAAGGCTATGCAAAAGCTCATTTTTTTCGTATTATGTATAAGTAGGTACCTATGACATTAGCAAACCTTACAACCACCGGTCCAGTCCTACGTTCCTACCCATTAGTTCACTCTTTATTATAGTTAATAACTTAAAGGTGTCATGTGGAACATGGTGTAATGGTTGCAGCTCCTTTTGTAAAACAAAAACTTGACGATTAAAAAGAGTGAAGGAGAGTTTATTGCCAGTTCTCGTCCGTTCTACGCCCTTGATTTGAGAACTGGCAGTAAATGTAAAATTAGAATCATTTAATTTGTATTTTTTATTGACGTTCATAAGTGTACATTGTGTTACCTAAATGAATAAATGATTTTTGAATTTGAATTTGACAAAGAAAAACGTAATTATACAGTTAGTATGCCAGAAGCAACGTGTAGCTCTCAACCTTCAGATTCCAAATGTCACTAAATCCTGAAATATTGTTAAAACTCCGAGCAGCAGATATTTTCCCTGGTCACTCGTCAGAGAGGCGTGAAATCTCATAAGATGCTTCTGGCAGTTCGAGTGCTTTCAAAATCACGCAGCGTTTCTCCTTTTTGTGAGGGCGAAATGTGTAAAATTGATTTTAAAGTTTAATACCTATATTGAGTACTAGTAAGATCACACACTAATATTCAAATGGTAAAAGCTACCTATATAATCCTTCTATGAGCCGTTTTTATTGAAAGTACCTCTTGGAAAGAAATAATTCTGCGTGCCCCATGCCCCAAGAGGTACAGACAGAAGTCTGTGACCTCGCAATAACAATTTGGTCTAAAGCGATATATTTATTTCTGAGGCAATGTTTATTGTCCGTAAAGAATTTTACAAATATTTTGCTTCAGTGCCGCGCTAGAACCGCCCATTAAAAGGAATTATTTGTACGAGAACCTCGTATAAAATGATTAAATCCATAAATATTCAGCAAAGCATAGGTTACCCTAATATTATTATAAAATAAAACATGAAATTGATATTGATACCGGAAATAAACGATAATTCGTTATTTCCCGAGGGCAATGATTCGTGTCAGCCCCCGACAGCGCCGCTCAAAGCCTCTATCATCAGTTAATTTGACCATAAAACACAAAATAATCACAGTTAATGAATGTGCGATTAATTAATTAAATTCCATTTATTGCGTATTGTCACGAATCGGGGAAGTTTGATGTCCGATACGTTATGTCAAGGGAATACTGGAATAGAACAAATTAAATATCAATAAAAGCATTTACTCAATATTCGTTAAATCATGGTAATGCCGTTAAAATTATCAGTCTAAGTGTTGACTGAAATCTGATTTTTATTTTAAGAATTTTGTCTTTACCTCAACCATGTAATTCAACCCCAAATATAACTTCATTTAGTAAGACTTTTACAATATATAATATTTTCAAATCGTAATTTTAGTATATTAAAGCTACCGGTTCATGCCGATTCGGAATGTTGCTTATACCGAAAAAAGCTGGCAAGAATCTCGATAGCTCCACTTTTATAAACGAAAAGGAACGAATGATTAAAAAAACATGTGTCCAATCTATCCTATCTACATATACTATTATAATGTTGTGATTCGTTAATTTAAAAGGCAAAATTGTATATTGTAATCAAATTTAGTATTAAAAATTGAAATAATTTATATTAATTATAATGAGTTTACATATTGTATCGATACTTTAAAGTGTATTTAATTCAGATGTTCAATTGTTCTTACTGTGGAAGTAATATCAGTCATTCAATTCATTTGACATTTCACTCGTCACGTGTTCACTCACGTCATTCGTTCCTTTCATTCATTCAATATTGAGAGAGTGTCGTCTAATGTCAAGCTGTTAAGCAAAATTATTAGAAAACGGGCATTCTGTCTACAGTCGTGCTCCAGTAAAGTCCTAGTTATACTGTTCGTAATCTCGTGATGTATTAACGTCTATACAAAGTGAATATCGATATTTTAAGAAATTGTACACGTGTTGGTAGTTGAATATATTCATGTCCGAGAAGTCAAATCTGTATAGAAGATGGAAATATACGTTTGGATACTGTACACTGGTGGTTTTACTATAAATCAGAAGTGTAACGACCCGCGAGCCACGTCAAAGGACATTTTAGTAAGTACGAATTTGAGTTATATGGACAATATTAAAAAAAAAAAGTGTAAATTTGACTAGATCTAAGTAACCTGGTCCAGCCGTAAGTGCTGTTACAAATGAAAATGCATTTTTTGTGAAGTAGTAATCTTATTAAAACTTATATTTATCGAAGTATTAGAAAATTATTCTACTCGAATTCGCCACTCTTGGCTTTGGATTTATGCATAAACACATCGGAAATTTAGCCATTATGCCCCAGAGATTTCTTAAGATACTTAATGTTGACGTGTCGTTTAGAGCAGACTATATTCTCTAAAAATGACCAGGTTTTGAACTGATCAGTAAGTAGGTGGAAAGTCCACAGTACATTTTTAGAAAAATATGATGACCACGTTATACCTTTTCAACCACTTATTGTAGTGCTCTTCAATCGTGAGAATTTTTTCATCAGTATAGAAGATATTTAATTGACAATAATTAATTGATAAGATCAGTAGACCTGTGTATCTAGTAGATATGTGTATGTGGACAGAAGGCGTTTGATCGATCCACTCTTAATTGTAGGGATTGATTTAGAACATGTCCTGTATATCGATGATAAGAACTCAGCTTCAGGTTTTATTTTTGTTATAAATATGCGACAACAGGAATTTTCATTTCTCGCAATAAGATTTTTGTTTCCTAGTAGAGTTTTGGCTACTTAGAACTTGTATGTGCTATCTTCCCTTCTTAGTATATCTGTCGATAGTACGATATACAAACATACAGCTGATACTAAACTTTTCAAGTGTCTTGAATATGACCGACGCGGACGCAACGACTCGATACCCACTTCGTCCATTCTATTTTCGACATTCCAGATTGTAATTAGATATGAATAAAAAAAAAAATAATGTATGTGAAATGGTGGGAAATCGAAATAAGTTTTTAACATAATAACAATTTAAAATAATTGAGTTGAAAAGAAAAAAATAATAGATTTTATGTAACAGTATTTATGGTCATGCTAGATATAGTAGTCATGAAAGTGAGCTATATGAGCCATGTATGTGTGCTGTAGATATCAGCCATGTATGTGTGCTGTAGAGATCAGCCATGTATGTGTGCTGTAGATATCAGCCATGTATGTGTGCTGTAGATATCAGCCATGTATGTGTGCTGTAGATATCAGCCATGTATGTGTGCTGTAGAGATCGGCCATGTATGTGTGCTGTAGATATCAGCCATGTATGTGTGCTGTAGATATCAGCCCTGTATGTGTGCTGTAGAGATCAGCCATGTATGTGTGCTGTAGATATCAGCCATGTATGTCTGCTGTAGATATCAGCCATGTATGTCTGCTGTAGATATCAGCCATGTATGTGTGCTGTTGAGATCAGCCATGTATGTGTGCTGTCGAGATCAGCCATGTAGGTGTGCTGTAGAGATCAGTAAAGATACAATAGCCATGTAGGTGTGCTATTATGATCAGCCATGTATGTGTGCTGTGGAGATCAGTAATGACACAATAGCCATGTAGGTGTGCTATTATCAGCCATGTAGGTGTGCTGTAAAAGTCACTGATGATACAATAGCCATGTAGGTGTGCTATTATGATCAGCCATGTAGGTGTGCTGTAGATATCAGTAATGACCCAATAGCCATGTAGGTGTGCTATTATGATCAGCCATGTAGGTGTGCTGTAAAGGTCACTGATGATACAATAGCCATGTAGGTGTGCTATTATGATCAGCCATGTAGGTGTGCTGAAGAGATCAGTAATGAAGTAATAGCCATGTAGGTGTGCTGAAGAGATCAGTAATGAAGCAATAGCCATGTAGGTGTGCTATTATGATCAGCTGTGTATGTGTGCTGTAGATATCAGTAATGACACAATAGCGATGTAGATATGCTATTATGATCAGCCATGTAGGTGTGCTGTAGAGACCAGAAATGACACAATAGCAGTGTAGTGTATGTAGATCAGCCATGTAGGTGTGCCTTAGAGATCAGTAATGACAAAATAGCCGTGTAGGTGTGCTTTTATTATCAGCCATGTGTGGTGTTGATATCAATAATGATACAATAGCTATGTAGGTGTACTATTATGATCAGCTATGTAGGTATGCTGTAAAGGTCAGTAATGATAAATTATAGCCATGTAGACGTATTATAATTTTATCAGCCATGTAGTTGTGCTGCAATAGTCACATAGTTGTGATAGGACAGACATGTAGGTGTGCTGCAAAAGCCATATAGTTGTGACGGAATAGCCATGTAGGCGTGCTGCAATAGTCATATATGTAGTTGTGATAGAATAGCCGTATAAACATACTGAAATAGTCATATAGTTGTAATGAAATAGCCATGAATATCCTTAAGTTATTAACAACCATGCAGGTGCATGCATGCATAGCTATGTAGTTGTGCTGTAACATCTATTTAAGTGTGTCATAGTTGCCATGACAAAGTTTATAAGTATCAGATACTTAAGTGTATGATTATAGTCATGTAGGTATGCAATTGTCAATCAAAGTGTAGTAGTAATAATATAAAATTGCTGCTATTAGTTTTTCTTAATGTGCGACATTAATTATCTAGATACATGTTTTTATATGAATAACATAATAGTATTATTTAAGACATGTATTGAATGAACAGAAATATTTGAAATTAGTTTCAAGATTAAAGCAGATGGCATAAAGTTTATAAAGTTTACTTACAGTGTATTGTAAGGTGGTAACACGGCAGTATAGAGTTTATAAGTTATTATAAAATGATATAAAGCGTGTGAAAATATGTATTTCAGCCAACCAGAGAAGAATACGGGTTCACCCCGGAAGCTAAGTAAGCGAAGGACGCAGGACACAGAAGTACCGGATGTAACTAAGAGAATATCGGAAGGCTGGATACCTGCTAAAAATGAAAGCGGCGTTAAGTGGTATACAACAAAACTATGGTATCTACGATTTATTTATTTGGGAAAGATTGGGATCAAAAACAAAAAAAAAAAGCCATTTGCGGCTGATGAACATTTGGTAAATTTTAAGGGAATATTACTATGTAAAAGTAGTTTACTGCAGTATTTATGGAATTATTTATAGTTCAATAGGTAATGGAGCAAAAGATCTTTAATTTAGCGAACCAAAAGATTTGTTAACATTTAGCTTCTCAGCAATTCTATCAAATTAGAGATAATTCTAGGATAAATACTACTACTAATAAATACTAATTATTTTAGAAAAACTCAATTTAAGGACTGGTTCTGTTATCATAGTTAATGTTTGCAAGTCAATACAATTAGAGGAAATTATTCTACATGTTTCAGTTATCAGGAATGTTGGCATATATATAATTATTATTGCCAAAAGCCAATTATTAAATGTAGTAAATGTGATAGAATAAGTCATAACCTTTATGACTGTACCAGAAACCTCTCTTTATGTGCATGAAAGTAATAGTACAAACGAATTGACAAAAGTTTTTAAGATATTTAATAGAGATATTAATTTCCGATATAAATTGTTTAAAAAAAAAATCCTTTAAAACGAATCAGCATTTGATAAAATAAAATATTTTTAATGTCTTAAGTAAAAGCACTCATAATTTCAGTAGCGATCGTAATATTCAATTATATTATCAGTGACTAATATTTATTTACTGACTTGAATACAATTCACAAGGATTTACCATTTATTGAATTATTTATGAAATATGATATATATTTATGAATATATACATATATATATTTTGATATATATACCAGATACCTATATGAAATTTTGTTATTATTGATAATCATTTTGTGGAATAAGACCTAGTGATAGTCAAGAAAGGATTTTAAAATAAAAAAAAAACCCTTTTTACCACAAACTAATCATTTACATAATATTTTACTGTTATAAAATTAGTTATAGAAAAGTATTTTATTTGTGTCTGCATTAATATTAATAGATAGTACATATATTAGAGTCAGGATTTTGTTAGTTAGTCAACTCTACTGAGAAAACAAATATGGCCATGTTAATTGGTTATTCGAAATATTCAAGTTCATTGATAATTATTATTTAGACATTCGCGTAATGTGTTGATCAAATAAGAAGTCAATATTGGTTTCCTGAATTTCAATCACATTTAATAAAAACAAAGTAGCTTACTGGAGATTCCATGGAGCGATTAAACAAAGAATGTGTCTAAATAAACTTTTTGCAATTTACTAAGGTTTTGTCGAAGGATGAATTTTTATTTTACAAATTTATTTTATTTTATGAAATGTTTGTAAACTTTGGTAATTTTAAGTCTATGGGAAAATTATGTACGAGCTTTGTTTCTTTAACAGATTTTGTTAGTTCTTCTTATGAAATGAATCATTAAAATGTTAGATTGAAAATTTGTTCCAAGTTATTGGTTTGACACACCAAAAATCAATTCAGTTTCTAAGGGGTTGCACAAGAAACAGAAAATTATCTTTAAAGAAATAAAAAAAAAAAAAAATTCCTGTTTTGATTCTTCGTACACTCGATGAACATTTGCTTATTAAAAAGCGACAGATGTATCTAAAACCATATGGTAATAAAAAAAAAATACAATTAAGTTGAAGAAGTGTTGAATGCACATGAAACAGTAAAGTTTTAGCCTCAAATCAAGATCAAATATGTGGGGTCAATATTTTGTTGCTCAATACATTTTATTTTTGTTTCGATTTATTAATAGTAAAAAAAAAAAATATATGTATACCATAACTCCGCTACAATATACCGTTGCGAATCGTTATGGCTAGGACTACAATTATGGCCAGTGTATTTAAAGATTTTTCTCAGTAATAATCAAAAAGTTGAGTGATTTTCACCCTATGAAATATCAGAATGTTTAGGTTACGATCGATAATCAAGTTATTAAAACCAAACAAAACTCAAACAGGTTAGATAAGATGAGATCTTTGAAGACCTTGACATATATCTAAGCAATAATGTAAAACTAAACTAAATCTGGCCCTAACTATACTTAATCTCGCATGGAAAAGTGAAAATAAAAAAACAGACCTTAACCATTCGGTTACAGACTGTAAATGCATAAGATAATAAATGTGTCGGTGCATGTTGCGCCATCTAGGTTAATTAAGAATCAATTGGTACCCTACTTTCAAGTCGGAAAAGAGTGTCAAGTAGTTGACTTTGACGGCACTCTAGTGAAGCGTCAAAACGATGGTGGCGGTGCGGCCATCATACATCAGGACTTTTCTTAAGAAAGTCACACATGCACCAAGAATACGACGAATCATTTATTTCAGAGACAATCGATATACTTTCGTGGGCAATTATTTAATTGTGGTTAAATCAGTGTTCAAAATTGTAAGATGTGATTAATATTTGTTAATTAAAGTAAATAATTACCTTTAATACGTCCATTGCGCGATTACAAATGCATAAATAGAAATGCTAGAATGTTTAATGTAGCTATAAGTAGTACTGTAACATTATTTATTTACCATATTATAATGTCATTTTTAATAAATAATGTATTCCAATTTATGTATTATAAGCAATTTTTGAAGTATCGTCTAACTTTCTATGTTATAATAATAAATAATTTTATGTAACAAAGTATCTTTGAGATTGATATTGTGAATATTAATTGTGTATTGATTATATTGATAGCGTTTGTATGTTCTAGTTTCCGAGTTAAAAAAATAAAAAAAAGAAGTTATTTAATTAATTATTTCTCGTGTAAGTGAAATTGTATTATTTTTTGAGAGAAATAAATGTATTTAACCATTAGTAGATACTTATCTAGATTTCATTGTAATTATAGAGGATAAGATGGTAAATCGTATAAGATTTCTTTTGCATTGTATAGAATCTCTGTATACCTTGCATTATATAAACTTCTCAGCCGATTATTACTATTGTAACCGAGACTTTGTAAGCTAAACCATTATTGAAAAGAGTATCCATGGAGTTTCTTGCCGGTTCTTCTCCATGAGACCCACTTTTTGGAACCGTGCAACTAGACGTTTCATAAGATAAATACAAAACTTTTGATTTTGATAAAATGTGCTCAATGAGTGTTGTGATTTTGCGTGCTCCGGAGATAGCACGCTTGTGGATGGCCGAGTGTTGTGATTCGTTAATTTAAAAGGCAAAATTGTATATTGTAATCAAATTTAGTATTAAAAATTGAAATAATTTATATTAATTATAATGAGTTTACATATTGTATCGATACTTTAAAGTGTATTTAATTCAGATGTTCAATTGTTCTTACTGTGGAAGTAATATCAGTCATTCAATTCATTTGACATTTCACTCGTCACGTGTTCACTCACGTCATTCGTTCCTTTCATTCATTCAATATTGAGAGAGTGTCGTCTAATGTCAAGCTGTTAAGCAAAATTATTAGAAAACGGGCATTCTGTCTACAGTCGTGCTCCAGTAAAGTCCTAGTTATACTGTTCGTAATCTCGTGATGTATTAACGTCTATACAAAGTGAATATCGATATTTTAAGAAATTGTACACGTGTTGGTAGTTGAATATATTCATGTCCGAGAAGTCAAATCTGTATAGAAGATGGAAATATACGTTTGGATACTGTACACTGGTGGTTTTACTATAATAAAGAGGAAAGATTTGTTTGTTTGTTACGATTTAACTCAAAAACTACTCGACCGATATTGAACATTATTTCACCAACAGAAAGCTAAATTTATTTTTGTTGTGAATAGTACATCTACATTGCACCCGTGCGAAGCCAGGACATTTTTCTAGTAATTAATAAATAAATCTATTGAGTGTAACAACAATGGAATCTTCTAAGTAGGCATTAAACGTGTAATAAGCTTTTTTCAATATATTTCTTAAACTGCTACCTTCAATTTAGAAAAGGTCAGTTTAAAATAATCAAATCAAATCAATATATAAACAAAATAATTGATTTTATCATCTCTTCAAATTGACAACTGGCGGGAAATGGCGCAGGACAGATGAAGATGAAAGCTCTTGTTGACGGAGGCCAAGGATCATTTTATGTCACTGCGCCATACTAAACAGTAAGTATCACTCTAGTAGAATTTAGTAGACAAAATTGATGATATTTTGGCAAATAAGATTAATTATTTAAGAAGATTAAGAGAATTACACCAACTCCGTAAAAACAGATACCTACGCAACGTTACGATTACGTTCAGTCTATCCATAACTACGTTTCTGTAAATAATTCTTAACTCTGGAATAAATACTAGGTATAATATAACGAATTGTCGTTAAATGTATTTTTATTAAAAGATAATTTATAAAATTCAGTTTACTATTCGTAGACATATTATCTCGAAGTTAAATAAAGACATCTACTACATTGTGTCTTGTAGACTCCCTTTGCCGTCCTGAAATCTGCCGCCTTGTGCTCACCTACCTACCTTATCATAATATTCATACAGATCTCTAAAACTGCGATAATGATATTATCTTCCAAGTCTTCTGATCGAGCGATCAATTCGACAAAATATTAAAAATAATATTGTCTTTTATTAACTCGAGTATCACAATATAATATTTAAAAAGTAAAAACTATTTTATTTAAGTAAACATTATTTTCATGTTGTTTCATATCGATGACACATTCTCAATAATTCAAATAATAATGTGATTCTTGCATGACTTAATTTTAAAGTTATAATCAAAAAACAACATACCCGTGTCTTATCACAATTAAAAAGACACACACTAAGTATGCACAGACACTCACATTTCTATGTACACACACAGTACACGACACCTAGTACATGCGACTACGGTATACGGTATACGGCACAATCACGGAATCTCTCGCGGCATACGCAATCACACGACGACCGATGGAGGCACACTGCCGGAGACGGCGCGGTGAGAACCCTTCACCCCCGCGCACTGAAAGCTCCCCTTCAGGAGTTCATCCTCATAATATAATTTTTCAATGAACTATGAACTGAATCTGCAAATAACCCTTGCTAATGCGTCATGTTGTTTCAAGCCTTACAGGTGCTTCCGTTATATCGAATATAGAGTACTTACATTAAATAGGTTGATTTCGGGATGTTTAAATTTTTTATTTTATTTTATTTTTTCGTTTATTTAATTATTATAGTTAATTACTTAAGGATGTCATGTGGAACATGGTGTAATGGTTAGCTCCTTACAAATTTGTAATATGAAAAACTTGGCGATTAAAAAGAGTGGCGGCAAGTTTATTGCCAGTGTTTACGCGCCTATGGTCAGCTGTGCTATCCTGCTCTGGCACACGCCTTGACCTCAGTGTTGCCGTTTTAGTGGATTTGTCGCTAGATCTAGTGCAATTTTAGGGTCTTTAGCGCTTTTTTTCTCAGAACTATGCGCTAAAAAATATCTAGCACTGCCGCAAACTAGCTTGCATCAGAATCCACTAGATATAAGTACTAAATATAAGTTAGAAACCAAGATGAAATACGTATTAATTATTGGTGGTGTGTCGCCTACTACCATAGAGAAATAAAAGTAGCGAGTCGATTTCGTATGGGTATTTCTCGACCAAAATTTTTCTGATGCTTTTAATGTTTCATCTTTCTTTTATGGTATAATGTAGCTGTCTCGCTTTAATATTATATTAGCGTAACTAACCGAGAAGAACTGGTATTTCTTCCATTGGAGTTTCATCGTAGTTGTTTTTGTTTTGTTTCATGGAAAGTAAAACGTTAAAATAAATTAAAGGTTAAAATTATAAATGGAGGTGCCACTGAGGAAGAAGGCTTATATCCATATGTGTAAAAAGAGGGATAGTAGCTGCTACAGGCTCACCATCAGCTGATGATGTAGAAATGTTTAATTTAGTTGATTTTCGAAATATTAAATTTTAATTAATATAATTATATATAATTATATTAATTAAAATAATTATATATATAATTATATATATATATAATATAATTATATATAGCGCATTTTTATTTCGTTCAGCGGCAACACTGCTTGACCTCGCAATTAGTGTCAATCTGCATTTGTTCGCGCAGGGTTGTCTCCGCAATTTCGACTCCTGCGCTTCCGCCTTCCGCCACGCTGCGCCGCAGCAGTCGTGTCAACGCATCCGTTTATTTATTACCTCCGCATTGTTCGTATACTACCAGCTAAGACTATTGAGTGATATTGGGTGTTATAAGTGACCAGCCTACTGCAGAAGGATCGAGAACTTGGAGGAGAAAAGGTTAGTGTCTTAGTAGTTAGCAAGTTGCCGTGGGCGCCATATTTCTTCTTCCAAGTTTTGAAAAACCCTCGTAAATAGCTGATCCTGTCCTGAATCATCTCATAGACTTCCTATTAGCATTTTCCCGCAATACAGTCCACTTTCCCGCATTCCGCATTTCCGCATCAACAGCCAGTTCTTCTCGTTCGTTCTACGCCCTTGATTTGAGAACTGGCAGTAAATTTAAAATTAGAACCATTTAATATGTATTTTTTTATTGACGTCCATAAGTGTACAATGTACATTATGTTACCTAAATGAATAAATGATTTTGAATTTGAACTTGAATTTAACGCCTTACAGTACTTATAAATTCGTAGCTTAGATCCAACATACAGCTTATGTACATTTAATAATTTGTATGTTCCAATATGTTTCAGTATTGTGATTCAAACATTAAACTCAAAGGCAAACGCTATATTCCTCGAGAAAAAACAATATTATATACACGCAGTTTTCGACAATCTAGAGCCCCTTGCTGACAGTGTGTTGTAGGTATTAATTATTTTCATTTGTGTAAGAAGCTCTTCTATTTCTTGCACAGTATGGATCACTTCTTTAATAATATTCCTTTCGAATCACGCTTAAAAAAATGGACGCAAGGTCCAAATAATCACAATCTTAATAAAATAAAGAGCCGTCTATACATTATGTTTATTATATATAAATATATGTTTCATAAACTTAATGTGTAGAATATAGAAGCAGGGACTGAAACCGGTTAATTTTTATTTTCCAAAATACGTGTCTGACTGAGATACCATGATATTAGTTTTAAAGAATAATACACACTAAACTTACCAGAGTATTTTTTTTCAGTAAATATGAAAAACAACGAAAGAATATTCACAAAAGCCTATATTATACCGGTATAACTCCCATAGTAAATTAACCGGTATTCTGTCCCTGTATAGAGGGATATATTTAGAAAATGGTTTTGCCGTATGCAAAAGAAAGTATTCATGTTTTACTACGAAATTACAGATCAACTTGGAGCTCTCTGTAGGGAACTAGAAGGCAAAGTGGATATAAAAATGAATAAGAGATAGTAAAATTAGTTGGAAGCTTGACGTCGCACTTCATCTGTGCCGTTTCACCTAATTTCAATGTTCTACAAGAACTTGCCAAGACCACCGTTGAAGTTGATAGAGACTTCATTATTATTACTTCTGCTATGTTATTTCGTCTTATAATGTTATGAGAAGTACACCGTTATTTATCTTAAATACATCGTTTTTCGTGTCAATGAAAAGCTGAAAACATTTGCCGCTACAAAAAAAATTAATTGTTGTCAACTCCTAAAATATATATTATGTTTGGATACAAAAGTTACCTGGCATCTTCTTCCGTCAAGTCAACGGAATGGTATTGGTATCCTTATAAAATATATAAGTATGTTTTTCTATAATCTTTTTTACCTTCATTATTTTAGCTCTTGATCTAAATAATTCCGTAAAGCTTTAAAGCTAAAATAAATATTGAGTCATATCTGTGTTTTATGTAATTGAATTAGATTTCTCTCTGGCAAAAAGGAAAAGTACTATTATTATTAAGGCCTTTTTATGGTTATCGCACTCGTATCATTATGCTTACTACGTACTTAGTTTGTCATATCCATTGAAACAACGCGTACGAGCAACAACTGAAATTATTACGAAATATCCTCCGGTACTACAAGTATAACGTTAACATTAACTATCATATTAGTTTAAAGTTATCCCTGCCGTGCCCCCAGATCATAAAAGTCTTAAACACCTATGTACTCATAAAATGTCCTATTGGTTTTGGCATGAAGAGAGGATAGATGAAAGTAGGGGAGAAAAAGATTTATCAATGAGGTGTGAGTGAAAGAGTCGGGAGTGGTATCTAGGCGAAAGTACCAGCGTGTATGAAAGTGGAAGACGCAAGATTCGGAAAATAAATAATTCCGTGATCGTTACATACCCATCTATATCAAGTTTCTTTTCTCCAGAAGAAGGATCTAGACTGTATCCTTTGGCATCCCATCTCACTTTTATTATGTGATATGTTTAAATTTTCTGCCGGTGTACTGCGGATAGGATATTATGGGAACCTTAATTTTTTAAGTTTGGATAACATTGTTTTCTTTACTACAAAATAATACATTTTCCTGGAATAAGTAATAAATACACTTCTGTTCATATGAAAGCTTCTTTAGCCCGAGTGTTTGAGCACTCCTGATAGGTAACACCAAACATTTCAATATCACGAGAGATTTGAAGCCAATACAGCCTGTCTCGTGCCGCTTGCACCAATATGTTACCTAATATTGTCTTTTATTAACGCGAGTATCACACATTTAAATAAAATACTATATACCGAATTAAAACATACATACATATCTTTCTAAAGGGGTTCGGAATAATCACTAAATACCGTCTTGATATAACCCCACCTACTTTGAATAAGTCTTCATTTATGACTTACGGCAATATTGAAACCTGTGGTTGAAATAGGTCGACAATATTCGAAAATAATTGCAAAAGTTTATTTGAAATAAGTTATATTCGAATTTGAATACTTTTAGTCCTGAATTGGAAGGATTTATACTTTTTAATAATTCGATCTTATTTATTTCTACTTTATAATTCTTGTTGTAATAGTACCCATTAAAGTATTAATTAAAACACCATCAACTGACTCTATTAGTTAATACCATTGACTTATATGTATACATATAAGTCAATGGTTAATACCCTTAACTAACATTACTAGTAACACGCCCTGGCTTCGCACGGGTGCAATGTAGATGTACTATACACAAAAATGTACATTTCTATTAGTGAAAGAATTAAAATTGGTTCAGTAGATCCAGAGATTTCTCCCTACAACCTTTTTTTTACACCTTAGAAAATAAATATAGCCTATGTTACTCGATGAAGATGTACCTAGCTTAGCAACGGAGAAAGAACTTTTAAAATCGGTTGAGTAGTTTTTGAGTTAAATCGTAACAAACAAATCTTTCCTCTTTATAATATTAGTGTAGATATAGATACAGTAATGACAATACTAATAACATAACGTAATCATGTTTTTTTAAGAGGAAATAAGTTAAAAGTAATAAAAAGCAATTCCAACAAAATGTTCTAACTTACCGCTTTGCGTAATTTGAAGAAGCTAAAATCCTAATTTGCTGTAGCAATTAAGAAAGTGAGCTTCTTAATTATGTGCTAAGGTAATTATCTCTGTAGTAGTGTTTCTTATAGAATCTTTAGCTGTACCAAATATTGAAGACGTTTTTAAGCAGTTTAAGAATAATAAAATTATGAAACGGGTACACTTATTAACTATATTAGTAAACTCTCAAGGCATCGTCGGAATTTACCAACAGAAATATTTTTAGCTAAATTACGATATTCAGTCGTACCTAAACGATGCATAAGCCATTCAAATATAAAAATCAGAATTTTGAAATACAAAATATGTAAATATAATGTGTGTATACATATATGTTAATATCAGTCAATAATTCACCACGTACAAATCATCGCACACGTACGCGTTGTCCGCACACGTGTACGCGTACCGCGTCAGTCGTATTCATTAATCATACACAATTTCTCTTTAGCCGTAAACTTGTCTTCCCTGAGTCTCTCTAGAAGATTCAAATTTTAATTAAAAGTTATTTACTATAGTAAATTCTCTTCTTAAAATCTTTGATTCGAGATTGAACATCGTTTTTCAGCAAAGTGACGTTTTGATCGAAGTTTAATTTATAACTTTGTCTCTTCTTTGGAAATGGGACAATTTTAGTATTCAGAGCGTTTCGAGTTTTAAGTCAACTCATTTTAGTTTAGACACAGGATTTATGAAAATAAAATTTTCACATAATATTTTGAACTGAATATTAAAATAAAACCAAGGTGGTGGTGACTTGTTTATGGGAAAAGCGACAACTTGATCAATCCCATCGCCCATGGACATCATAGACACATCTGATATACTAGAAACCCTGGATTGGAAGAACTGCGACTGTGATTTATCCTACTGCATTGGGCAAACTAAACGCGAAAATAAAAAAAAAAATTAAATATAAAGTTATCTATTTCCAGACATCGCAGTAAAATTCAGCCATGGAATACGGGTGGGATTGAAATTCTGAACGTATAACGAACTATAGATGGAAATCAGTGAAGTGCATATTGCGCGTTTCGGTTTCAGTCTATGGATTTTACAACACTAAAAAAGTCAAGATGTCACATGCTGTTTTAGATGACTGTGGAACAGCATAAGTAGTTATTGTAATCAAATAAAAATCACATAAATGCAAGTTCTGTAAGATACATTATCCTACAAAATATTGCAGCACTGTTCATACTTCACTTGACTTCTTTCTTTCGTCGATAAAACTTGCGAGACGGATCCGATTGATTACAATAAGGATATTAATCCTTCGGTCAGCAATTATTCTAAGGATCCCCTTCTTTATGACAAGTAATAAATCTATGTGTAAAACTGTGTTTTCAGCGGTTTGTCACTTTTTGTTTATTGAAGTTTAGTTAATTATTTAATGGCTATGACGTTAGAGTAGGTAAATAGTTTCCGACCATGATGATATTGATTCATCTACATCTACACTAATATTATAAAGAGGAAAGATTTGTTTGTTACGATTTAACTCAAAAACTACTCGACCGATTAAAAAAAATATTTCGCCAATAGAACTCTACATTATCGGCGGGTAACAGGCTATTTTTTGTGTGTATAGGTACATTGTACCCGTGCAAGCCGGAGCGGATCGCTAGTAAACAATTAAATTAAAGTGCCTGTACTTTTAAATAAAATACATTATAACGGATTAAAACGCGATTTATTGTGAATATTTTTTGACGTTTCGGATGCTTTTCAGTACTGACGCTGATATATAGACGAAGCGAAATGATTGAAACCTGTGACTAATTTCCAAAAGCATAGATAAAGGATGCCGAAATAAAATATGGCATGTGACTTATTTTTATAATGTAATGATAAAAAACTGAACCTTCAGTAAATAATATATCGATACCTACTATATTTGCTTTATCGTTGCAATTCTCTCGGAATCAGAGCTTCAAAGATATATTTGACAAGGACAAAATATAACGAGAGGTTGCTGGAGTTTTGTCGTACAACCTCATCTGAAAAATATAATAGGAATATTCTCTGCTCTAGAATCGAGTGTCAAAGGCGATTCACACGCGAATGACTAAACGAATAAATCAAATAGCTGTACGAGTCAGATGATGCAGAACAGTCTTGTTTGGCATCGAGCATTGCGAAGCGGACGAGCGGGCGAGCGGGGAGCGGACACACCGTACGAACTGGGGTAGTTTAAAAACTATAAAATATTGCCAAGGAGAAATGTTGCGAAGAAATATGATTCGTGTTGTTTGAATTTTAAACAAATAGTTCGATTTCGTTTTGACCGAACGCGATTTAACATTTTGTAAATAATGTTATATTTGAATGTTAGTTTTTCGGAGACCAAAGCATTATTTTACATTAGTAATATCTAGTAGTAATTGCAGCAAAATTAATCTTCGCAACGATTATTTGTAAAAACCCCAATAATATTCCCAACATCAGCCAAATTGTATACAACCAAAAATATGCATCATGTCCCACGTTGTATATTTACTTATAGTAGTAACACAAATTAACGTAAATTTTTGTGTTTATATTAAATTCATATCATATTCCGTTTCAAAAAAATCTATTTAATTTCAAGTATTTTTAAATATAGCCAAATAAGATGTTAATATGCATTGCTGACGGGACACCGTTTTATACTTACTTAAAAAATCTCAACGTGTTCTTTAAACAGAATTCCTGCGAGTAGTTTAATGTATGTAATGTAGCTCAGTTGCCAAAAACATACATAATGCTTCTGCATTATTTATGCTTTTAGTAAAACCTAGCGTGGATTCATCGATTTGTCCATCGGAAGCGAGTGAACAGCTTTCATAATACGCCGCCATTTTCCGAAAATATAACCTTTTAATATGTATTGTATAAGCCCGATAACGGCGGTTTTACCTTGCTATGATAAGCCAGACTTTGTTTTTTTTTTTTTATAACAGAGCGAACAACCGAGCATTTTTAACCGACTTCAAAAAAGGGGAAGGTTCTTAATTCGACTATATGTTGTTGTTTTTTGTATGTTTCTTACGCAATAACTCCGCCAATTATTCCTGGATTTTGATGATTATTTTTTGTTTTGTATCCTGTAATGCTTCGAGACCAACTGATAAGACAACTACAATTTAACCAAGCAGATTAGCCTTTTTATACAAATAATTCCCTATTTTTTAACTATTATTAAATAATGTATCAACCCGATGGTCAATTTACTCATCAAGCCGTGGTACACACCAAAAAATAAATATTGAATATGGGACTAAAAGCCAAGAATACTTACAAGGAAAGTGTTTAGATCGGCCATTGTATTATTTATTCATAAGAAATCGAAGTGCCCTTTCGTAATAATATAACACTAGAGCTAATAACACAGCACAAACATACAAGGATATACTCCTCAATTAGGTCAAACTATTGAACATTTTGTACTACACTAGCGACCCGCCCCGACTTCGGGTGGGCGATGAATTTACATGCGTAATTCGCGTACTCGAGCAACTAATATATTTATCTAGTAACTTTTTACATACCCATTTTACAGTCACAAGTATATGGAAGAACGTTAAATTATTTCTAAAAAACATTTCACAACACTGCCTGTTAATAAATCGTGAAACACTTCATCACTCTCGATATTTAATTACGAGTAGCTACTTCATTTGACAAGTCAACTCACTCGACAGTCGAAAATAAAGATAAATTATGCTAAAAATGAGTATAAATATCATGACATAACATCTGAATAAACTAAAAGAAGATTTCATTCAGAAAAACATAGCACCTGCAATAAAGTTAACTTGTACTGAAACACAGAGACAATATCATTTACATAGATTCAAATAAGCAAATGTATAGGTCTCATAAATATCTTTGTCCAATTTATCCTGTAAAAAACAGGGTAAAGAAATCTAAAAAAACCTCGACCGATACACCAGTCGATTAGTTTTCAATTATTAACTATATAAAGCTATTTTTACATAAAATGAAATAGGTGAAACTTTAAACCTGAGGGCCTAGCACGAACGACTATCGAAAAAGTATTCGTATCGTCAAATTGTCATTTGTGTGAGAAATCATTTGAAATTTCATACAAATGACAGTTCGACGATACGAATACTTTTTCGAAAGTTTTTCGTGCTAGACTGTAGGCGATTACACAACTTGAGCGTTATGATTTCCTGTAATATTATTTCGTAGATTTATTATCATCCGGTAACTACGGACGTGGTTGACCGAAGCTAACGATGTATACACTCAGTTAAAACGAACTTAGAGGAATCATCGTAAAACTTGCGGTTACTTTAAACTATAAATCGCTTCATTTTAGATTTGTTACACTGAGAATTTTATTTATAGTATCGTGCTTTGAATTATTTTTTAATTTATAATATGTAGTTTATGTGACAAATAACAGGTTAAGAAGAAAGTGAAACTAAGTATAAATGAAATAATAATACAATAGGATTTTAATTTGAACAGTATGAATTAGCCTCTACGCATAACTGACAGTCAAATATTCATAGACTTATATAATATTATTCTGAGCTTTTGTTTTAGTTGCGCTACTCGCATCACACTTCAAACTCATCTCAACGAGCAACTTCATATAATAATCGGCGCTCTCTTAATATTTCGTATACAACACGACAGCGAGTGATTAATAGCTATTTTCCCCAAGATTCAATTTGAGTCAAATCTTTTGACAATCGTTATATTCTAAAAACGAAATAAAAAAGTATAAAATTAAAACAACACCAGATGAAAACCCAAATCATTCCTTCCTGATATGACTAGCAAAGAAGTATACAATGAATTTAGGATTTAATACCATAATGATTTAACGAAAGTTTTACGTGATCGTCGTTGAGATGTAAAAGATTCAGCTGAGAGTACGTCGCGTCGCGTCGCGTCTCGTCGGCCGCCATCTATCGCAATCAATCACGCGACCGAATTGAGAAGTAATTAAACTAACTTGGATATTTCTGACGAAACCAACGTTACATTCATTTTACTTCGGATCTATTAAGTATAATTATAACAGCGTTATTAACTTTAATGGATTTAAATTGTTTTCGTTCTATTTTGGCTGGGTTATTATTGGGGTATATTTAGAAGTTACAATTCTGAAACTATTGATTGGCTGTGTCTACGGTTTAATGAAAAATAAAACGTTTAATATTATGATTTCTATTTTCGACGCTTAGCAATACTTTTTAATTCCTTATGGATTTCCGAATGCTGCAAATATTGTAAGTACAAATGTTAAACGAACTATAATTCGTATAATATTATTATACAGCGTATATTTGAATAAGTTTAAAGACTAAGATAATTATTTGAATACGTTTTAAATTATACGTTTAAATTAATCGATATCATTAGAAATTAAACGTTTATTAATTTTGTAATGTATATAGAATTCATTAATTTATTTCATAACATTTCTTCCTTCTGTAGCGATAGCCTGAAACTGCAGAGATCCTGTAAGCGGATCCTAAGCATTAAATTCAAAGCAGGTGCATACGTTACTCTGTATGCAAAGTTTTATTATTTTCCCAAGAGATTGTGCCATATACCTGCGCATACTACAGACTACTAACACCAGTTCGGACAAAACGAACCGACATGTGACACGAATACAAGTGAAATCTATAAATTGGAGGTCTAAATTCTAGTCACAAATTTGATTTTCAATTTTTTTTTATCTAAAATTAGATATTACTAATATTTGATTTATATAATAATAACATTTTTTATTACAGATATAACAGCTATATTGCGTAATACTTTTGCAATTAAATTTAAAAATATTGTAGATCAGTAATAAATAAATGAAAAATTGTAATAAAATGATTAATAATTATTTTTAAAATAAAACTAAGCTTAAGTAACTAGTTGTGTATGTAACCCTGCTGCTTTCAGACCTTCCAGCTGCCGTGAAGACTGGTTCAATGTTTGAGAATCGGACAACGTGATTTATACTCTTGAAAGAGCAAATTCACACCCGAAATGACTGGTTGTCCAATGGTTTCAACCGTAAAGCAACAGTGACCCTCGACTACTACGACTGGACTACTAGTCAGGGACTGAATACCGGTTAACTTACTTTGGGAGTTATAATATACCGGTATAATAAAAGTTTTTGTTGATATTCTTTCGTTTTTATTCATATTTACTGAAAAATATTACTGTGGTAAGTTTAGTGTGTATACTCTTTAAAACTAATATCATGGTATCTCAGTCAGACACGTATTTTGAAAAATAAAAATTAACCGGTTTCAGTTCCTGCTACTAGTTACTTCATCTTCAACAACTTAAAATTAAAAAAGCAGTATCAGATTGCTCATATAAGGTGAAATGTCGCTTTTGAAAAGACCTAGTGACAGGGCGCCTCTTTATAATTTTCTACTGTTCTTGTCTATTCTGTTAGCATATATACTGCAGACAGAGATACATCCGAGTCGCCGCTGTCCGTCCGTGTACATGTTTAATAACTCTGTTCCATTTTTTATCTAGGACAAACTTAATGTCTTCAAAAACAACAATACGGGAAGTTTTAAAATTATGTATGAAGTTTTATTTATGAACTGTTGGTGATAAAATACTTTATAGTACCTACAATACTAATACATTGTACCTCCACAAAACCCATCGAGATCCAAATACAGCTACAATGTTTTTATATGTACTTCTACTGATCAATTACATTAATTATCATTAGACTCTGAAAGTTTTGCTTTTTGGAAGCTTTGTCGGGGCGAAAAATAATCAGCTTTCAACATTATAACAGGGGAATTTTCTTCTTCGTTACTTATATTCGGCGACGCGATATCAGTCGAAGAATAATTTAATTATTCCAGCCATTTTTCAATAGAATTCGAGACTCGAATATTTAAAATAAAACTTCCTGTTTTCATTTTAGTATTTCCTTACGCACATATAATTTAAAAATAAACATTTATTTACACTAAAATGAAAAGTTCCACAACTATAAAATATTCTTTAACTAATACTTATTCACAAAACTAGTTTCATGATTGAAACATATGAAGTATTAAACAATATTCCCGAGTGCCTGGAGTCGTAAGTTATATGAGTTGCGAAGACAAACCCCGGAGCCAGCGCTTCAACTTGGCTTATTATACTTCTTCGCAATATTTTAAGAGAGTTTCAAGACGATAACATTTTTAAATACATCAGAAAAATCTTTTAAACTTCTCCAATATAAATGTATATCGGCCAGTTATTATGAAGCAAAAACCAGCACAGTTCTGATGTATCCTTGATCAGGAGGTTTATATAAATAATGTAATGGATTTGATTATTAGGAGTTCAGTTACACGTGGAAATAGTCGTAAAATGCGATCTTATTTAAAAACAATCTTATTTTAGTATCACGTAGGCAAAACTTAACTCACTCTCAAATCATTGATGGAAAGCTTTGAACTGCAAATACTATATTTCACCTAGTCTATAGATATCTGAAGGATAGATGAAAAATGAAATAGGTAGTTTGTAGTTGTAGGCATTGTAGTTGAAATATCAGCTAGAATCATCTGTCTATCAACATCTGATAGAAAAAAAATTATGTTTGGAAATTCAAATTCAAATTCAAAAATCATTTATTCATTTAGGTAACACAATGTACACTTATAAACGTCAATAAAAAATACATATTAATGCTTCTAGTTTTACATTTACTGCCACTTCTCAAATCAAGGGCGTAGAGCGGACGAGAAGAACTGGCAAGAAACTCGCCGCCACTCTTTTTTAATCGCCAAGTTTTTGTTTTACAAATGTTTTGTAAGGAGCTGCAACCATTACACCATATTCCACATGACATCTTTAAGTAATTAACTATAATAATCGAAAAATATATATATAAACGAAAAAATAAAAATAAATAAAAACAAAGATTTGTCCTCTATCAGCAGAATGTATGGTGAAATAGGAGCACTCACTTACATTCTCGTGGGAACAACACGCAAATACATAGACGAAATAACTAATATCACCGCATACACGAATTCAAGTTCGACCAGTCACCACAAGTAGCACCCGTTCACGAGTATGACGCATGGCCAGCCATCGACCCCCTCGCCATATTTTAGGGAGAGAGACAACCCGACGCATGGACGTTGAAAGTAGTTTCTAATAAAATACATTTATTCTTCTCTAAAGTGCCAGGCATTACTGGTCTATTATAGTTGGGTTTAGCTTCAATAAATACCTATTAACTGACAAGATTCAGTTCACCTCCTTTTTGTACCTGTAATTGCAGAATTTCGACTCTAAAAATGAAAAATTCAGAGACAACTGAAGTGTATGATTTATACTGGTTTCTTTTGACTGTAATCCAATTATCACGCCTCGCCAGAAACATTCTGATGCCATGAAATCCCCAGGCAAAAGTTTGCCTTCATTTCTGAATTAATTGCAAAGTAACTTATTATTTTTCTTTCGCACTAAATCATCTTATGATAATCGCTGCTAAAAGCTGTAGCGTGAGTTAGTTTTCAAAATAAAATTATAACTTGTTATGAGTCTTCACTCGGTAGAGGATTACGAAGGATGTTGTTTACATGTCCCAACTATTCGATTACTTTCCTATGAAATTAAATATAACTTTGAAGGTTTTGATGGATCATGTTTTATGATTTGATTGCATTCGTTATTTTTTTAAAGTTCTACCAAAGAATTTATTCTTCCTTGTGTATATTCACCAGATTATTCCAGTTGCAATCGTTCCTCCTCCTCGTTGACTCAAACCATCTCAATGGCATCACAGGCCTCTCGATCTTCGATTCTTTTATTAACGTGAGTATCATACATTTAAATAAAATAACCTTTAGGTACCAATTAATTAAAACGCGATTAGTATGACAACTTTGTGAAAATTCAAATCAGACAACTGTCCCCTTTCAATCTGCCCGTGACCACGGTTGCTAAAAAGCACCCGACATTACTAATGCTAAATGCGACAGATATTTAAATTAAGTTAGCGATTGTTAAGTTTTAAAAAAATGCCAATGTCAAAGTGTAATTCAATCAGAACTATTAGAACTTATTATGATTTATGAGGCGGTTATTCTTGTTCGAGTCGATGTTACGCCATACTTATGACTACGGTAAAACTTTGTACGAACTCTTTTTTTTCTCTCGGACGTACTCATCAACCACAGGAAATCAATTGCGTTGTTGACTACTAAAATATAAAAAATAAAATAAAAATATAAGATTAAGAAGCTTATCTAGAGTCGGTTAGACTCCATGTGGTTTAGAGATATTTCATAAACTCGCATTTAATACTATCTCTTTGAGCAGGTCCTTTCAGAAACCTGGGAATATCACTTCGATGTTTGTGTTTAGCATAGAGCACTGAATCCTTTTGGTGTTCAAAACTAAATTCTAACATCAAACACGGAATTATCTTAAATACATAGATATTATTATACTTGATTATAATTAAATTTTCAATCAAGAACATTACATCTTCTGTATCGATACACTGTTTGTTATGATTAATTTTAACTCTAGTATTTTAATAAAATACTGTATACCGGATTAAAACTCGATTTATTATGTATATATTGTTTAAATTATTTATCCCGACGTTTCGGATGCGTTTCAGCTTGAATTCTAGTATTTTTCTACTAATTAAGTCATAAACAGTGTCTTCTATATGGACGAATAGCTTAAATAGTGTAACAAAGCGTTTCCTTAAGTTGGTCCCATAGTTGGTAGTCGTCCAAACCTATTTATTACAGCAAAGCCGCCCACAACGAGCCGTGAAGAAATGTTACTGCTATTCAGTTCTGAACTAATTAAATACCTACTTTTGTTTATCATAAGCTCTTAACTCACCTTTATAATCATCCATATACACGTTTCCAATCCGGGTAACCACCGTCCATAAATGGATATGCCGTGAAGTACGTTTTCATTCTAAAGTTTTCAAAAGTTTCTATGTAGTGGAAGGGTAGAACACCTGCCGTGCACATCGATGGGTCGTGGGTTCGAATCCCACCGGGACCACATGTTTATAATTTTCTATATCCCCCATGTTTACCCCACGTCTGGTAACTTCGGGCATTGATCGGATGGGAGGAATATTGAAATACCCACCAGTAGGGTTATTCACGATCATTCGAAAACTTTCCGTACCGATATTACAAGATTCCGTACCGATATATCAAGCTTTCTATCATTTTATACTAAGATTCTTATCGGAAACTCCCGAAGAATGCCGATGCTCAATCCTATCGAAATTGAGAATACCATTTTCATATCCCATAGGATACGAAACACTTCAGTGGGAGAGCGTAGCTTTCCGGGCGGAATGATTTCGAACGATCGTGAATAACCCTACTGGTATCGAAACCACCTGGAACCTTCATAGATGGTCCTTCGATATCTAACATAAAAAAAAATATGTTGGAAGCGCATAATTAATGATGATGTGCCTACACTGCTCACTTGAACCACACGCGCCTTTTTACCGGCAAGCAACACTCTCAACACACAGCTGTACCTGTAACTACTCGATCGACCTACTGTCCGAGGGGAGAGTACTGTCTACACATTGTCTCCGAACGCTGAGTATATATACAACGCCTCGACATCAACCACTGGTGCCTTACGGCCGGCAGTCAGTGGTTAGACTTGTTGAGAATTCTTCCTTTAGGTTGGAGGAAGAGCACATCTTTCTTCCGCCTCTTCACCGCTAAGGTAATAATCGCTAAAAAAATAATCTTTGTTCTCTCTCTTGTTGTGAACACTTTATGTTCTCTGCTGATACATCGTATTATTTTTTTTTTTCGCTCAAATTTCCCTCTTCTTATTGATAAGTCATGTAGAGAATGACCATGAGTGAATTTACTACATACTATTATACGTTTGTAGAATAATTCCTAAGGCAATACGATCATTTATTCCGAGGGATTATAGGAATTCTTTAGTATACTGGTACTTTTATAAGAACCTTTTGTGCCGTAATGAAGGCAGCGATAAAAACACTGTTTTATTCAGGCGACGACGGCATTAACGTAATTAGAGATCGCAATAAATTCCTTCCGATTGTTTTCCTTTATCCGAATCTTTTGCTGCTGTGATTTAGGGAAGTCCCTTATCAGTAGAGCTAGCTTTTAATTGGGTTCAATAATATTTGCATGAAACTGGATCACACTTTACTAAAATACGCCATTAAACTGATAGCGCATTATCAACCATAGATTAATATTTAATTAAATTTACAATATAATTTTAATAAATGAGAATAATTAAGGATAATGTATTGTATGCAGTGCCTTGTAGGATTTTGACGTGTTATGGCTCTTTAAATTTAAAAAAAACACAAAAGTTATAATTGTGAGACTCTTGTCTGTACGAACTGTTTCTTTTTCTCAGACGAGTCTCATTTCATGGAATTTGACTCACCACAGGAGATCAATCAGCATTGCGTTGTCGAATATATGAATTCAAATAAAAATATGAGATTAAGTAGCTTATCCAGAGTTGGTTGTCCAATGGTTGGTCCAAAAGTCCATCTCTAATTTTGTTCCAGAAACTGTAAAATTTGTTATTAAACTTACATATATGCCATACAAGTATATTATACACTAAATTCTAAATTTGAGGTTTCTATGTCTGCTAGAAGTGCTTTAGAGTTTTGATGAACGGTCAGTCAGTGAGTGAGTGAGTGAGTGAGTGACAAATTAAGAAACTTTGACTAGTTATAATTCTTAAACTACTGGTATAATTTTATTGGAGTTATTAAATATACCGAGTTTATACAATGCCTGTTTGGTTAGTGAAAAATCAGGCTTCTAGTTTTATCCACAATTAAGTTATAGGGGGTCGAAAATGGCCCGAACTACTTCGAGAAAAGGATAGTAAGGCCGTCCCGCTGCCACTGCCGTGCCCCCAGATAAGTCTTGCTTAGAATTTTACTAAAATTAAATTAATAACTATGTACGTGTATAGACATAGTATATAGTTTATGTAAAGCTTAAATTCCATAAAAGAAATGATATTGGCGAAAACCACAATAACAAATTAAAGTAATGTAGCGAGTCGTATCGGGAGTCGAGAAGTTAATAACAGTAAAACGTTGTGTTTATTTGAACTTTATGAAATTTATTAATTAAGAAACTTGCTTGAAACGGAAAACTGCAGCACAACCGAATAACACAGTAATATTGCTTCTTGGCTTCTTAGAAGAAAACAATTATCTTAGAGAAAACATTGTTTTGATTTTAATTAAAATTGAACGCGATTTAAAAAGATTAACTTGAGATGGGATGTGAATAATTTAGTCTGAATCGTGCAAATAGAAAAATAAGTTCTAATTTTATATTAAGGAAGCAAATGAGATTTTCCCTCCTTAAGCCGAAGCGCTTTCTACAAATTAAAGTATTCATAATTACTTGATACCTGTGATAAGGAATAAATTAATCCATAGAAAAATAATATACATACATATTATATACAATATAGACAAATAAAAGAATGTAAATAACTCAATTTTCCTATACATTCTGAATATATTATTCAGTTTATTTCAATTTATGAAAAGGTAGTTATGAATTCTGGCACACACGATGGCCATTCATTTAATAATGTGAATTGTAAGAGGATTTCCAGCGATTACAGTTGCAGGCTCTGCTTTTGCTCGAGGCTTTCCATTTGCTACCATTCTATAAATTAATATAAAATACTATTATCACTACTAAGCTATATAAAAAAGATGAAAGCGTTGTGCCTTAACTGAGCGACGGTAATTAACAGAAGTAAAAAGAAATTAAGGGTAGACTCCCGCGCGGTGTTAATACAGGACGGACAATTTAACTGCCGTCTCCGCGGCGCAGCGCTGCAGTCGTTGCAAGATATGCGTTCGTTGTAATTACTAAAATTAACATTTTTCTGTTTTCTAAATAGTAATACAATTTAAAAATATAAATAATTTCAATACTTATTATATTATTTCTTTGGGTGATTTAGTCACGAGGCGGCACAAAGGTGTCAGATGCCTGCACTGAAATCTCACAAAGGCGCTACAGTAACGTAAGTGTAGTTGGCTCATTATGGTCAGACCAGTTGACCCATTAAATGGAGATGTCTATTGTTGCATTTCATCAAACTGACAACTGATGACAGCAGAGGATGGAGACAATCTGTCGAAGAATTGACAGCTTGAAATAACACTTTTAAATAAAATAACTTTTAACGGATTAGATATCATAGTAAACATAAATTGCGTTTTATTCCGTGTCAAGATATTTTATTTAAATGTTAAATGCACAACACTGTTTTCTCTGAGACTAATGAGGAGACAGTTCTCATTTATAAATAAAGCAGTTTTACTACACGAATAAAATTTTAGTAAGGTAGCCTTAAATAGGTATATAAAGAAGGACTAATGGTACATCCACCAAAACATAAATATATTTTACATTGCTATAAAGGTACATACGTAATTGACAATAATTTACATGAATACATGTATTTTTTTCTATTCAAACGTTATGAATTACAAAGACATATCATGCCCAACTTTGCACAGCATAAATTGCTTTTCTTTAACTTTCAAAGATGTATGATATTATAATCCTACAGTATTCGACCAAAGGAAAAGTATCTCAAGAAAACACAAATGATATAAGCACGTAAATAAAAGCCCTAAGCTTTACAACTACAATAAATATCAGTGCGTGGTGATAGACGATAGCATCGCGCGGGCGGCGGGCGGCGGGCGGCGGGCAGCGGGCGGCGGGCGGGGCGAGCACGAAGCGAACCGAATGCAGCTGTAAACACCTCGCAGCTGATCATTGATAACAGCGGCGATAGCTCGCATTGATTTACGGTCAGCCTGCAATATATGTATATCAACAAAAAACGTTCAAAATTTAGGAAATATTTTAAGTTTTTTGCTAGTTCACCATTACTTACGATCGGCTAGATGAAATATACAAATATTATATATTATTTAAACGCAAGTTGAAAGTTATTCTTATTCATAAGTAACTTGAAGAGTGATTCTTTTTATTTAAGTTTTTTATTTCTATCTGTCATAAACTGCGGCTCGAACCTTAGGAAAAATGAAATAACTCTGAGTTTAATGTTATAATTATTATTTTCCTTGACGGGATAGATACAACCATCTTCATACTTTTCGTTTTGATACTCAGCTGCGACTCAGAAAAGTATATATATAGGGAAAACATGTTATAGGATAATAACATGTTTTCCAAGTACGTACTGAAAGCTACGTAGCTTTAAATACTAAAATTCCGTTCGGATTAAGAACGGCCGTCTGTGGTTGGGAAACGCGAAGTCTATATAAGTATAACGGTTTCAATCTACGGACTTGCGATGGAAAGTCGAGAGATTTTTGAGTAAGTTATATTCTGTATTAAGTCATATTTCAAGCTAACATTCATTCTAAATTATTTACTGAATGCATATTACATTAATATTCCGTACCTACATTCATTTTCTTAAATTTGGATAGAACGCGAGTAATATACTAAAGGTGATAGCCATTCTATCCTGTTCATGATTGGAAACCCATGAGAATACAACATCAGTCGCGAGAGCAATCGAACCCACGCTCTCTGGATCTATTAATAAAAACGAGGGAATGAAAGACGATAAAACACAACGCGTGTCAAATATTTCAACTACAACACACCTTGCCTCGGGGATGAAGGCTAAGAGTCGCTGAACATGTTGCTTACTGTACTTGAGCCCCTTAAACTTCTGGTTTGGACTTAAGATGCATCACACAAAAATGAAAAAGTCTGACTCGCTGTAAATATTCGGATTTATTTACGTGCAAACATGTTCTGATAGAATTTAATTCAGAGGGGTAGGTTATTGAGCGTTTTAATTACTAGATTTACTATTTCATTTCATTACATTAATTATTAAGCTTAGGAATATATTTGATTTGCAATTTGTATTCAAAATAAATAAGTTTTTGGGAAGTGTTATGATGATATGTCATTCTATTCAATATTTTTTATTGTATCAAAAACAATAAATAGTTCAAAATTCAAAATCGTTTATTCATTTAGGTAACATAATGTACACTTATGAACGTCAATAAAAAAAATACATATTAAATGCTTCTAATTTTACATTTACTGCCAGTTGATGACATCTTTAAGTAATTAACTATAATAATATATATATTTTTATATACGAAAACATAAACGAAATAATAAAAACAAAAAACAAAGATTTGTCCTCTATCAGCAGTAGGCATGGTGAAATAGGAGCACGCACTTACATTCTCGTGGGAACAACACGCAAACACATAGTCGAAATAGCTAACATCACCGCATACACGAATTCAAATCCGACTTGTCAGTACAAGTAGCACCCGTTCACGAGTATGACGCATGGCCAGCCAATGGCCCCCTCGCCATATTTTAGGGAGAGAGAAAACCCGACGCATGGACGCCGCCACAAGCAATGACATTTAAGCGAGCATGACGATCCTTGAAATGTGACAAATAGGTATAACTAATCTAGAGAAGTACATATTGATGGCATTATGGCTAGGCAGCGATTTCTTCCAGTCAAACCAGAAATCATAGGATCAAAAATCATGCATTAGTTAGTTAGGTCTACGACTTTACTTAGAAATCCTATCCTATCAAGAATAATTAAAAAAAAAGATTAAAAGCAAGTCAGTAACTCTTGGACTATAACACGTTCTGAAGTGGAAAATATGTAACGCGTACGACACGACAGCGAATAGGTTTTTTGTTAAAGGAATATTATTATCCTTGTAAATACATTTGCATACAACTGGTGTGCTGTGACTTTCTTCATTGGCTCGCAGTTTGTTGTGATATTATGAGAACTATCTTGTCCAGCCTGCGCTACTAGCGAATAACAAAATTGTATATTATTCGAGCAGGGCATGGAAGAATGATTATTTAATTGCCTGTGAAGAAATATTATCAGCGAAACAAACACAGAATTTTTTCCGCCTCATGCTCCACGAAAGGACTCGGTTATCCATTTTTTTATAATATTATATACTTAAATATGACAGTGTTAGTTTATAACTCAGTCAAGCATATACTGTTTAAGATCAAATTAATGAAAAATTTTGATGATATATTGCACATTTAGAGCAATACCATCCATGGATTAAAAAATATAAAGGATTTTTGTCCTGGATAAATATCCCAATCGTCTGTAAAAGTTTTTGTTCCTAGTTTTTTAAGATGAGTGTATTGTAAAAGTTTCGAACATAAATAATAGGTTTCTTCTGCGTTTAAGTTTACACATACATACTTTTATTATAAAAAATAATCTTCTTTATCAAACCGGGGTTTTCCCACGTCTTGTCTCCTTCGGAAACAGACAATTTCCCCGAAATAAGTGATGACCTTTCTCAGAGAAAAAGTCAAAGTTATCTCCATGTTAAAATATAAGTGAATAAATATCCAATAGGTTGCATCATTTTTGGTAATCTGTCACTTTCAGTCCGTGATGAACAATATACTTAATATTTTTTATTATAAGCTTTTTTTTACAAACTGAAGGATATCTTAATCCTCAAGTATAACGGAAGTGGAATATGCTGCATCATTAAATGCAAAACAAGCACAATATCGGTGTGTGTCATCAACATTGTTTAAAGTCTAAGTTACTCGTAACTCAAACTTGAGATCGCGCTTGTTGACAAAATCTTCAACATTGCAAGGTTACATAATATCATATTATATAGAGCGTATAATATGTAATAATTATACTACCCCATACATATAGTTCAGTAAACATAGGGTAGCATAATTTAGCTTTGCGGTAACCTATATATAATAATTCATTATACACGCTAACATCATAAAAGCCACAGGATTCCCAGCTTGGACTAGAGAATTTACATTTAATATTTGGAGTTATGAAATAAATAAATAGTGCTTATACTTCTAGCGTTCCAATAGGTCGCAGGTTCGAATCGCGCTGGGTCCAATATGTTTTCTAAAAACGTGATTTTCTTTACGTCTGGCCACATCCATTAAAAGTATTCAGAGAAATATCAAAACCCCGTCCGGATCCGAAAACTCTGTTTTTAAATTACATTTTTCATTAAAAGCATCTGCATGATTTATATTTCTTGATGCTGTTCTAAAAATCCGATTTTACGAATTTAACTTCTTATTTAAAATGATGATAGTTTTGCAAAAAAAAACATTATAAAATATATAGACAAATTAGTAGACTTAATAAAAAATACAATGAACAGAACATATGAATCCGGAACGGTATAAAGTTTATTTCATACACAAGAGGTATATATACTTTTATTATCCCAATATTATAAACAACAGAGAAAGATTAATCAGTCATAACTTGACGACTAAAAATATGATCTAATGTTCAGGTAATAGATAATCAAAGTTCGGTGATTAAAGCCGAGCTATCATTACCGGCCACGTAGATATTTTCTTTGACATTCAGTGAGCAGCAGAAGCCTTTCAACTGAGATTAACTGAACATAATCCCAAGTAATACCCCGCAGACTAATAAAATGAGCCTGTTCCGATGTTTGAATATTAACGTCTTAATTTACTGCTAAAGTCATCTTACAATCTTTTCAAAAGTATCTTTAATGATGCTTCTTTTCGGATTTATTTGTAGAAATACAATTTTTTAGATTAACTTCCAATTCCGAATTATATAAATCTGAAATATTCCATTTTTAGTGTGATAGTTAGACACATTTATTATTTCAAAAGCTAGGTGATGTATGTTTTAAATTCTACTGCTTACAAGAAACATTTAGTATCATATATCCCTCGCAAAATCAGATTATTATCTTATCCTAATGAAATAACTGCCAAAAAAACATTTTCTGTTAGTGCTTAATTGAAACCTTTTTTCACGATCATCATCGTGTCGGAGGCGACTCCGTAATTCATCAATTCGGGTCCTTGTCGAGCGATAGTCGCAGTTGGTAATGTGTGAGACTTCTCCGCCGGAAATTGGACATCAAATATTTTTCAGTTACATTTTCTTTACCTAAATTTCAGGGGAATGTTGGATTTAATTTTTAACTGAATCTTTTTTAAAACCTTTACTCTATTTTTTAGCTGTGTAACGTGTTTAAATAAGAGTGCATCAGTTTCTAGTTTCTATTCTAGTTATTAAAAATAATTTTGACAGTCTCAGGTTTCAATTGACGAGTATTTTATTATGTATTTCCGTTTGCAATAATGAAATAAATGCAGCGAAAATGATACTACACTTATTAAAAAATTATGAATCAATGAGTATTTTTCAATCTGACGGACTTCTGCAATGTATGTATATTCGTGGGTTGGATATAAAAAGATCAGCAGATAACGTGTATAATGCAGGTAGGATAATTAAAGTGTGCCAGAGATCCACAGGCTGCCCGCATCGGCATAAATTGTGGAATTAGGTCGCTGATAACCTCCACTACGCCTCCACTCGCCGGTGGCTGGATCCGAGCCCTTTGTTGTTGTTTTCTATCGGAAAACACGTGATTATTCAACCGAAACTATTGTAATTCAGAAGTAAAAAGCCAGTATGCGGCTGTGCGGCTGTATGGCTGTGCGGTTGTACGGATGTACGGCTGCACGGATACGTATCAGAAGCATGGAAATATCGGCAGTTAAGAGTTACGTAATTGTGAAATTCGCTTGTAAAATTTTTGTTCTCTGCTACATTTACCAAATACTCAATAATATGCACTAGTAAGTAACTTTTTTTTTTTTTATAGAGGGGGAAGTTTCAACAAACCTTACCTCACCGGCGGGGCTCTTTTGAAACTGCCGGGAGAGTGTGGGGTTGAATCACTCGCGACTGTCTGCTAGCCAGACAGCCTGGTGACCCGACCCACTAAACCCCCTCTGGCCCCTCTTTTCGCCGTGTTGAGGCCGCGGGATAACGTTGTAAACTACCGCGACCTCGGCGATTTGCCACGATGGCACTACTCGTGTCCTACAATGGACACATTACGGAGAGCGAAGGAGATGGGCGAACCTTCTCCTACGCTCCCCTCTCCTCCTCGCTCTAATGGTGCCCGCTGGAGCGGCGCCCTCCCTTCTCCCACAGTACAACTTACGGACCCCCTGGTCCGGCCCACCTAAATTTGGGAGAAGACGCCCCAACGCGCCAGCCACCGAGACCAATCTCGGCTCCAGCGCCCTAAAATGCGCCCCAAACCCCCATCTTCCATCCAGAATGAGCCCCAGATAACGCATACTGGGACTCACCCTCACGACAACTCCGTCCACACTGATAACAGACCCCGTTGGAGCCCCCCCCCCCTCGGACCGTGGAAAAGTACGGCCTCCGTCTTCGTCAGGGCTACCTCCAGTCCGAGGGCCCTAATCCTATCCACCACTAGAGTGGCCCCCACCGAGGCCAGACTTGACACCTCCCCAAATGTCCCCCCCTGGGCTACGACCAGAGTGTCGTCGGCGAAACAGAGGACGCGCAATCCGCGAAGAAGCGCACTAGTAAGTAACTAGAGTAACTACTACTATGCCTTTTTCGTTATAGCTATATTTGAGTTAAAAAAATGTATAATATGCATTTCTCAATCATATTTAGCAAATTATTACTCCGAAATTAAGAATTATTTGATTGAAGAAGGAAAGTAGTTTAAAAAAAAGTATTTTATAAAAGCGTTGAATAGAAAAGTCCCAGCGTGTGGTTAAAGAGTTTACAAATTGTATCGATACCCAAAACATTTTTGCGGTCAGAATTTATTTATTCACATTGTTTACAAAATCGTGTATTTCCTTGCGAAAATAAATTTGTATGACGGTATTTTTTTGATAACTGATTTATTAATGTGATACATTTATTGTGAGTCTACAAACAACTGTTAATATATAAAGTGTTATTTAAATTGTCACCACATTATCTTTTACTAATTAGCGTCTGTAATGTTATATTTAGGTATACTTAATACTTAACAAGTATAATATAATTATATACTGAAGATAACTGATTTCCTTTGTCAAACGTTAGTGTAAATATCAATTATTAAAAGTTCAGTCGAGACAACGTTTGTTGTCTTATGACGGCAGCATCTATACCAATCCTGTTTTGTTACCAATAAAGTTAAAATAAAACTTAATTCATGTTATATTGAACAAAATGAAAAAACTTTTACGCGATATATTCATATTATTTATCCCGGCGTAACGAGTGTTTTACAGCAAGTATGGTCACGGGCAGACTGACATAAAGGCATGTTTTACACACAATTTAATTTGACAAATGTGTCGAAGCTTTGTAATAAAGTAGGTGTTATTGAAATGGTTTTGAAAAAAATTAAACGAACATATATATCAAATTTCAAGTGAATATTAAAAGTTTTTATCAAGTAATGTTTTGGGTAAGAACAACCTTCATCAGAGACGTTCATAGAATGTAATTAAAATATTTTACATTTATTTTGGCTAAATCTTTATTCTTTAGGTACCTATTACAATTGCTACTCAGACAGAATGTTTTGAATTTTTTTAACAACACAAAATGCTTTAATTCAAGTTGTTACAACATATATTTTTTTCAAATAATGTCCCTATATCTGTATATTACTGAAAAAATAAACGATAAACAGGAACATCAACTCCGACATTGTATAGCTTTGTGGTCTCGTAGACTACGGAATTTATACATAAAAACCTTTGAAAAGTTGTCTAGAAATGAAAGTTTCTTAAAATAAATTATGCATCAGTTATGTTTCAGCGACTCCAATAAGCCGAGCTATACATCAAAAGCTTAGATTAAATTAAAAAGTTCGTGAACGGAACTGACCCTCGTCACATTAACTCCAGTCGTCTTCTTGGTACAAACAAATTAAGCAATATGACATTTCATGCGGAAAATATTTCGGTCTTTAACTTGTAGCTGTTATTTCCAATAAATACGTTATCAACACAGTATAAGTATAAATGATCACAATATTACTCAGGTAGGTAATTGTAACTTTATTTTTCGACGAAATATAATTACATTATATCAATTCTTCTTATTTCCTATTATTTATATCTATTGTTATGACCTTATTGAATTCGTTGATCGCATTTATGACAGCCTTAATTTAAAGAAATGGATTTCAAATGTAATATTATTTTAATACACTACACAAACTAGAGGTATACTTCATTTAACACCCATTTAATATTGTTGTAATGTATTGGTATAATATATTAGTATGGTATAAAAGGAAGTTTTCGAATGTCTCTTTGAAATATTGAATGGCACTCGGTAAGATCCACTCACACGTAAACCATCCTTTACATAGTATTATGACAACTCGATGCCACAGTCAGGAGTGATTATTTTACCAGTAGCCCAAAATTAAATAAAGTTTTAAAACTAATAAGACATAGTACTTGACTTTTAGACAACAAAAACAAGGAAGCTACAGGACTTCTGACTATTTATTTTCCTTTTTTATTACAGCTTCTTACAACTTCAACTACTATAAATTAGTGGATAACGAAGGTATATGAAACTTACGAAAATATTTATTTTCATTGATTTATTATTCTAATATAATAATTTAAATAATGCATATATGATTAATTTATAATATTGTATTGTGTGAACACGAATAACACATTAACATTTCATTAAATGTAAGAACATAGCGTAAGTTGTATCTTGAGACGTTCTCATTGAAACTCGAAGGGAGCCAGGCGAGTAAGCTTACATATTTGAGTTACTACGGTGAATATATTCGTATGCAATAGCTTACGACACCTAACTTTGAACGTAAAACTTAGTGACACGAGAGAACTTAATTATGCTAGAAGCTTGCTCCTAATGCTTCCTACGAGTATCTAGTGATTTACATAATATGTATTTCTAATCTAATAAATGTATAAGTAAAGTCACCAGTAGCTGCCCATAGGATTGGTTGAGAAAATTCGTAGACTATGTATATGTATGCTAAAACCACAATGTATGTTCAAATTCTTTTAGGCTCTATGTTAACAGGCACACATACATACAAATCCTCCACCCTTTCACATATAAGTAAATACCCTTACCTTAAATAGACTTACCTACATATATACCAACTGTGATTTGTATCTTTCTTGTTCAGGGTAAGGTAATAATCATTAATACACACAAACAATAACACAAGATATAAACAAAAAAAAATAGTTTATATTATTTTTATAATTATTATTAATTAAAATTTCGATAATATAACTATAAATGTTATTTTATCTAATTCCCATTTTTACTTAATAAATGTGATGAAGTTTTCTCAAGAAGCATTAAAACTGCAATTAATTTTGCTAATATGCATTATGCTTGTTACCTAAAGTCAATTTATGACCAATTTTAAATAGTGTTGTTTTTACAAACATCATTAGAATCCCAAATCAAGCTCGCGTCATTACGTTCTTAGTAATACATAGCATAATAATTATTGTATTGTTTCAGACGTTTTCACAATTACAGGTCACGAAATATTTTATAATTCACCTCCCAAATAAAAATTGTAAAACGTGAAGGAAAACCTAGCGAGCTAAGTCTCGCTGAGAAATGGTTCTCTGCGAATAGTTGTTAGTTTTAATTTAATTAATTAATTAATTTATGCAAATAGAAGTCGCCCTCATTACCGTGGTCGCAGCTGGAAGCCGTGACTGAATGATTGAATGAATGAATGATAATTCTTTATGGCAATACAACACGAGACAGAAAAGGTCTTATGGACAAATTGACCTAAAGAAACTTGTTTAAAAGGAAAGGTTGTGAAATCACTATATATAATCACGTCATAAACAAAATTAAATGATTATAACTTCAATTGTGTGACAATAAAATACGAGAGATAATATGTATGTGTAAATGAAACAGTAGCTGATATTCTGTGTAACTTTCATCATTGCAAAACTTTCACCGAGTTCGCAATGTAATTTCTTTTTGGCAGTTTTAATAAAAATAAATGTTCATTGTAATAGGCATTTTGGGCGGGAATAAAAAACTTTTTAAATAACTGTCTTCCGTGACTAGATCGCCTGTCAGCGAGTGTCGGCCAGCATAGCCGTGTCGGCGTGTCGGCAATAAGACTACTAATTATACAACCTCAGTATAGGAGTAATATGCTCGTGCAATAATTGATATTTAAAAAAAAAATCTATAATACAACTACAGAAAGTTTATTTGCCATTGAAAAAGCTGCAATTTGAAGAAATTAATTAAGTGCTAAACACTATGCTAGTTATCTTAAGAGTAGTTAGATGAAATTAAGGATCCGTATCGTACAAGTCTTGGCACCCAGCGGAACCGAACACTACAATTAGTTGTAGAAACATTATTCCCGCCCGCCCCGGAGCCGCCCGCCCACGCTCTACTCACTACGAGCATGGAGGCTTTCCCGCGAAACCTCTAAGATTTATTGACGCCTCGAATTAGCAAGGCAATAAAGTTTTCCATGCAACTTACGATTTCCTTATACTTGCTCCAAATTGAAAGTCAAACATACTTTGGTTTATTGGTTTTGTGTGAATTATTTCTTTTAAGCCGAGAAAAACTTCTCTTTTCAACATAAGATAAATTCATGTTTATTTATTAATAAAAAAAGACATATTTAATTAACACTATATTCTTCGTATAAAGTAGGTATTAGTTTACAATGAATATATAAATATAACAAAATATATATCGCTGCTTTGCATAAATAACCGCACCACTCATTTTTTTTTTAATTTCTAGTTGTAAACACCTTGCAATCTAATATTGTCGTTGTTTACTTATTGCATTGGTTGATATTTGACACTATTTTTGTTAAACAGCCACAAATAAAATTGTGAATAATATCTTAACTTTGAATAATGCTCTTTTGATTTATACATTCAATATTTATATATCGTTATCGATGTGACAACAAATATTTTGTCAAACGGCTCTCTTGTAAAATGTCATATTTTGGATTGTGTTACTCATGCAAAAAAGCGATAATATAGTCTCATTTTGATTGTAGTCTATATCTGTGCTGCATAATTATTTATTTTAGTATTTTATTTTACTGCCATCTATTTCTTTTTGCATACAACTTACTACAGTGGGTTACGTGTTTCACAGTTAACAACGTAATATAAGAGGAAAACTAAGTATGCAGTTCATTTATTTCACGCTAGATGACGCCAAAAGCGAACTTCCGATGTTTCGAATTTCCCAGCAATGAGATACAGTAATTCCTGCCGTATTCGATGAAACTAAATTGATATACACTTAGTAAAAATATACAAGATTCATTGATACTATAGCTCCACTCTGAAAGGACTTTTCTCGTGCCACAGACTTCAGTTTTCGTAGTACAGAAAATCCTGGAAATAAAATATTTTTTTTTGTAAACGTATACTTCATCAACAATCAACATACTTGAAATAAATAACTTTTAAGGCATTAAAACGTAATTTATATTATCCTGACAGTATTATATTATATCCGATAAATTCAATTAGATATAAGATATTTGTGTAAACAAATATTATATTGTTTACTTTTTGAATTGTGGCTTTTCAATATACTTATATGAAATTCTAGGTATATGAAATTATTATTATACTGTTCCGTAGCACTAGTAATTTTTATTAACACGTCGACCATATGAATTCTGTTGTACCTTACTAATTTGACTATCTTCTTTAGTACTTTCATTAAAATATAATATAGGTATATTCAGTTAGATTATGACCACTTACTATTAGAAAACATGTCCCTATGACGGCCGCCTTGTAGCGCACATCCAACTGCGGGAGATGTATGACGAAGTTGTCACTTTCGTCGCGCCCGCGCGTCACCCCCTTCCAGCGCTTGCAGATGGCGCCGATACGCTTTTTCTCATTGGAGTACAGCTGGAGGATGAAATGTGTTATTTCAGATCAAAATATAGGCATTGACGGGCTCGTTGGCGTTACACCTTGTTTATAAACAGCGTTCATTTGTAACGTCAAATTATCCGCCTTTATTAGGTTACCTATTATATTTGGATTTAGGACGCTGTAGCTTGTCACTAAAACTGGCAAAGAGAGTAGGGTGGCACATTTGGTAGTAATTGACGACCAACTATCAAATATCTGCATTTTAATTATAAAAAGCAACACAAATCAATTTTCTTTTTAGCTACTGTGGCGCGTAGCCACAGTAGCTACGCAAATGACTACGAAGCTGTAAGCTTTACTTGCTTTTTTATAGGTATATAACTATATAATAATGTAAACTGTAGAGACTAAAAAGTCGTTGGTACATTAAACACCAAACAAACAACACGCATTTTAATATGCCAAACCTTTTGATACAAATAACCCAACCACATGGCCACAGTAGTGCCCCCACCGGCAATGTAACCTCTAACTTTGTATATATAAACATCATTGACATAATATTATTATGATAAAAAATTTATAAATTAGTGTAGTTTCCTAAACCTCCAGCTGCGTGAATGAGATTTTCTCAACGATAAGTCCACCGTGTACAGATGAGATTACGTATTCGATTTACTCGTATCTTAATCTGTGTTTAAAATATTTATGTTTGATTATTCATTGTTATATAATACTTATAACAGAAAATTAAGTGCAGAACCTCAAAGTCACACTCCGAAGTGGTAGAGACAGGTCCCTTGACCCTGATGACTTGCTTGTCGCTCGTGTCGTTGATGGTGAGCACCGGCTTGAAGAAGGTCACCTCCTTACGAACCACAGCGGCCGGCTGACCGCACACCATCACGTCCATTTTATCTTGGCCGACACTGTACGGACGCCGCAGCTTTATCACCTGATTGGAGAGGGCAAAATTTTTTTTTTTTTTCAGAGCGGACAACTGAGCAGGTGGGTGACCTGATGGTAATCACCACCGCCCTTGGACATCCGTGACTCAAGGGTCTTAGATGCGTTGTCGGCCTTTTGAAAATGTATAGGCTCGTATTTTAGTTACATAGAGGAGATGAGCCTGGAGATTTATCTCCATCTCTTACAGCAGTAGATTTGCAAGTCTTTGCAACAATTGGTGACTTAGTTATAGGTTATAAACACATCTACAAAGTCATATTTCTTGCGATCAGGAGAGGAGATTAAGGCAGAGGTTTTTAAGCAAAATTAATATATGGTAATTTCCATCATACTTTTTTACTTATTTAATGTTATTTATTTATACTACATTTATTTATATATTTAATATGAAGAATATTGAATTACATCACCATGATTTATTTCACAAAAATATAAAAAATCACGCACAGAAGGATTAAGGCGGATCTATATTCAAATGATCTCAATATGATATATTTTAGAGGACAATAATAATACTTATCTACAACCGGGTGCTATGCCGACAAGTTCGTCAATCTATCCGATACATTAGGTACAAAACATAGCATGAAAACGTAAGAAACATGATATTTCCGCTAAAAGCCAGCATTAAGTTGAGCGTTAGTGTTGTTTCAGTGTAAATATTGTTTTATTGCTTCCTACGTGACTCTAACTAGCTTATTTTGGAACAATTTGACTGAAATTGTCATAACGCACTTCTGATATAGGTACATATTATGTGTATGTGTGCCCGTATTCCAAGACACGGTTTTGTTGAGTGTGTTCTTATCTTGAGTTTGCTAATCTGTCCAAACAAATGGTTTGCAGTATTTAAACTAGATTCAAACCGGAGACATTTCTTGGAATATAAATACGATACCAAACTTATTTTAAATCATTAGTACCTAACTGTACATGTATTTACAAAAAAAAAGTTAACGATAACATTACGCTAGTAAAATTATCCCTAGTCGTAGTAGTATAACCCATAACGCGTTCGTAAATATCGCACCGAAAACGAATTTAAATTACGAAATCCATGACCCTTGTACACGAATGTTGAACCTCCCAACAGTATGTTACAGTTAATCGTGAAAATACGATGATTTCCACGTAAAAATATAAATTAATGTAAACTTATATTTTTTTTCTCTCAGAATAACTTATAATTTGGTGACACGTCGAATAAGTAGAGGTACGCAAACTTTTGTTGTTTAAAAATTAAAAATATGATATATATCAGGATGAATAGATGTCAGAGAAGAAAAGAACTTTATTAAGTAATTATTAATTACTAACAAATCCTAAGGGCATTATATCCATACTATATCCGAAGTATATTTACGAAAACACGAAATCATCCCTAAATATAGCAGCGAATATTACTCTGCGTAGATCATCCAATCGTCACAAACCGTATTCGCATCCCTTTATCCTTTTAGCATACATAGCCGTTAATTTAAAACGCACCAACTCTCATTATTCTCCAAAATACGTTAATATGGCGAGTATTCAATTATAACTCTATTAATTAAGAGAATACTGGTCAATTTCGCGGCAGACTACATCACCTGCATTAATCGGCACAATTATAGATTGTTATTAACATAGTCTCCAATTGGCCTTTAACATAAATATATTTATTTTTAAAGTATACTCTCGGCTGACTGCACTCTTATCGCATTCTAGATTCGACCTTGAACCCTGTTATTTATTGACGAATAATGTTATGTACCACATAAACAATGAGCTTTTATAGTTTCCTTGACATTTATACTATCATTTGTTGTCGACATGACCGCCTCCGTGACTCAGTGGTATACGCAATACATTTAGCACTGGTCTCGGGTTCTCATACAGGGAAACAAAAAAAAATGTTAAAGTTGGACATGCACATGGTCTACATGCATGTGAAATAAAATGATCAGTGAATCAGACTCAGAAATGTGTCTACTAAGTTCAAAAATTATCAGATGTTTTGGAGAGCCAAGCTCCTAGCTCTACACGCTTTACCCTAACACTCTTATCATAGCGTATTTGCGTGAATCCTATATTAAGTTTTCTACAAACCCTACCTTATTCAACATTTGTGTCTCTCCCATTTCGTTACCCAAGGACTTATTTGCACAAAATTAACGCCACGTTAGTGAATTACTTTCTGTTAATTAGCCCATAGAAGTGTCTACTCACTCTTTGGAAACGCATGTTTAATAACTACTCTATTGATATCATATTCTGAAAAATTGCATTACTGTCCAGACCAAATTTTAAGGGTACAAAAATACAACGAAACGCTTCGAGAAAAGGTAGGTAGTGCCCTGGGTCACTGCCGTGCCCCCAGATCTTGGATAGGTAATTTATAATAAAGTAAATGTGAAATATAATAGCCGTTAAAGCGGGAGTCTATAAAATAAAACCACAATTCAGCTGCGACATGAAATTGTAGTAAAACACTTTCTGTAATAAAATCCCAATAAATATCACACGCAAGGGTTCAGGGCTCAGGGTTCAGTCATTAGAATCAAATAAACTTCAAGAGTGCTGAGTGAGTGAGTGAACCCACAACGGTTCTGCGTAATGGCCCGACCACTGTTTTATTTTACTATAATATGGAAATTAGTTCACGAAATATGAGACCTCTAATATTACTATAGATCAAAATCTTGTATTATTTAAATAACTTTTTACAAGCAGTTAGAGTCGATTTTTTAAAATTAACATTGGTTTGGTTCTATCAACTTTTATAACTTGTAACACATTCAATTTGTAAAGGCGCGATTCCATCCGTGTACAACAGCATACCATAACAGCAGCCGCAGGCGAACATTGGTTTAACTAAGAATCTAAATATAATATTATACAGAACTTATCACGATATGTTAAATGGTTATAATTATTGTTCAACCGATATAATGAACTTTGCTAAAGCGAAGGATCGTAGTTTTAAGAAATATATCCTGGCTTTTTGAGAGTATTAAAAAATATTAAAATAAATTACTTCTCTATTACTCGTATCGAAGATATCGATTTCGAAGGATCTACTCTTCCCAGCCAGGACCTTGTTCACGATGCCGCAGTCTTCCTTCGCGTACAACAGCACGGCGCCATCCGGACTGGTCACCACGTATTTGCTGTCAGGATACTCTGTTGTCTTCTCACGAACCACTACTCGCTCGAGGGTATTAAGCTGGTTTAAGCCTGTCGAAAATTATATTAACATCTTTTTATACCTACGTCTTTTGATAACACAATTATCCGATATTTAACTGAAAAATCGTTTACAGGTTAAAATAAGAATGTTTAATTTCACAAAGCTGTAGGGTATATATGAACACACTTTAGACAAGGCAAACCATAATATACATTTCTGTTACCTAATATACGTAGTATTGCAACTCGAAAACATCCGAACTTCAATAGAGAAGATAGTATCTACAACACCACTATATACTAATTAAAAGAGTAATCGCTAAAAGCTAAAGCGCTCTCTACGTTAGGATAATATGGACGCTGTTAAGCAATACACTGTCAACCCACTAAATAATAAAAATGTAAATTTTGATACCAATCGCTTCCTTATGAGCTGGAGTACATATTTCAAAAGAGATATAATATATCATTTTAATTGTTTTAATAGCAAACATATTGAAAAACTAGTGGGCACGAAACTCTAAAATGTTTAGAATATTTAACAATAATGCACTTAATTCAATTAAGTACCTTGATTGCTATCAAGAAAAACGATGTATATTTAGTGTAATAATAATAATTACAACAAAATATTACTTCTATTATTTTTTAAAAGAAATTTACTAAATCCCAATTAAAACTTCAAACTGAATTTTCTCAAAATGGCAACCATGTGGGCATCGTCCATATAATAAATAAATCATCACACAATTGAATGGAGCAGGGCAGTCCCAGGGATCCACTCTCTTATTAAAATGTCTGTTTTATTACAGTCACGGCGACACCCATCGTCTACTGAATTATTTCAACGAGTTTGCTGAACGTCTATCTACCCGTCTGCTTGTTTAATTTTGCATTTAAAATATTGGTTGTACAGTCCATATTGACACACAAGAAGCAGAGTTTTATCTGCTCACATATAAAAGAAATAAACGAAAGCTATAATTTATTGTTCAATAAAATAAATAAAATGAAGTTAGTTTCAAAACATCGGATAAAAGTGGTGAATGGGCTGTATAAATAAACAGAAAAGCTGCGCCGACGCATCTGCTATCGTTGGGGTAGTTTACGATATTTCCTCAAAACATTTCGAACTCCTACGTATTTATTTAAAATAATCTGCAAAGTTTATTGAATTAAGTTAACAGACTCTAGTACTAAATTAAAGAATACGTACTATGTTTAACCCAACTCAACGAACTTACCGTTAATATTCTCAGGTGAAGTCATTTCACAATCTTCTCCTTTGTTATATGACAACACAAACTTTTGAGTTTAAAATATCGAGCTGTTATTTTACTTTTAAGCTACAAATGTTAAGAAAAGATGATACAATGAAAAAAAACTATCTATATTTATCCGATCTTAATATATTCGATATAAAAAAATAAACGTGTCTTTATGGACGTTATAATCGAATCTGTCTACGATGTCTCATTGTAGGCGTATTCTTAATTCGTATAGGTACCATCATCACGATTAGATGCGGTTACTAAATGAAATTTTAATAACAACTGCATATATGTCTATTATTAACAATATTTATCAGTAAATAGTATTTACATAATAAATAACTAAGTCTATGAGATCTACTAACATTATTTGTGCAAAACGACAGTTTCGTTTTATATTTCGTCCGGAAAATGTATAAATTATAAATTCGCCACTTTTTATTAATCTTACCTAAAGAATTATGGAATTCATACAAACACCACCCCCTATTTGACCCTTCTGGGGTATAATTTCAAATTTTGATAAGTACTTAGATGTTTACACCTTAAAGAATAAAATGCCTATTATCACATATTGTTTAGCTTCTTCTACACATGTATTATACTGATATCTAATATCTAAAAGAAACATTTGCTGTACACGGACTTAACTGGTGTATACTGGAGAGACATCAGACAACTCATATATCTACAAAATTTAACGTCACATACACATACTAATTGATACAAAAATACGAGTAAATCATCATGAGTAGATAGAAATGCTTCGTAAAAATTATGTTAATTTCATGGGTAAAGTTCCGTAAAGTAAATATTTGTTGTGGCAGTTTTAATTGGTTTTACTCTAACATCGGTATTTATTTACATTTATGCGTAACGAAAACCATATTTATTCATCAAATATTCAAAACTTTAGAATTTTAATCACCTTCTTTGATCACAATCTAATAATATTATGTTAAAATAACGGCAATCGCGTGGAAATGACAACCGGACTTCCGACTGAAGGCGAGCTCTACGACTCTACGACTGAAATCCGAGTTTCGTAGTCGTTCGTAATTTGGTAATTCAGCTAAGTGTACACTATGGCTAGAATTATTTTTGAATTTTGTTGTTAATTTTAAAATTTATTAAAATAATTGCAAACTTAGAGAATTAATAGGTTTTTGTTTAGAAATGATGGTTATCTTTTGAGTACTTTAGATATATGTACCTACCATTTCTGTATGTCATTATTTCAGAGGCTACCAGACGAAAATTAAAAGGTATACTTCTATATATAATGTAGTTTGGAGCTGTGAACACAGAAAACAAGTCCAATTCACGGACATATTATGCTAAAATAAACGAATTCTATTGAGGAAACTTTTTAAGAATTATATGAAGAAACCTCTCATGAATATATATTATTGTATTAAGACATTTATTTCTTTAATTAATGTATCCACTATATCTTAATACCCATCAACCAACTTTAATAAATAAATAATACCACAAGTAAATATTTTCTTTTAAAATCTTGTACTCTAGGCATTATTGGTTGGAAACAGTAAATTCTTGTACATACTTACGGAGTTAGGTATTGGCTGTTTTAGTTTGAACAACACAGATTTGGGACGCGTTTCATGAGCTCAGGTCACCATTTTGAAAAACTTCTTCTCTAACAATTACACTAATGACTAATGTAGATGCTACCCAACCATTTACCTAGTGTATAAATTTCCTATTAGTTATACAAAAACCTTTACTATACATTCTTAAAATTCAGATGCCAATAATTAGTGTAGTCACAGTGACCGAAATAATATGTAAAAATTAAAACCTTGACAATTGTATTCTTATACATTACTACAATTTTTTTTTTCTGAAGAAATTTTCAGTACTTTGGATTACTGCAGGTTATTTTTAAATAAATTAATATTCTTATTTCTTACCTAATAATAATTGTAATGGATACAAAATTGGTAGCGCTGATTCCTCAGTGAGAAATTCTCACCCGTTCTTAATCTGTCAATTCCAATCTCTTTCCAAGCCGAGGCCGACGTGTGTATGATCGAACGCAATAATTTCGTCTGCTTATTATCAAGTGGCCGACTAAATTACAGAATGCTTTTGAAAAACTCCTTGATACATTTATTGTTAGATGATTTGCGATATTACGAGTGGGAGTATATGTTTCGTGTTACTACGAGCAAGTAATTTGGCCACGTCTGAGGATTTTAATTTCCTTTATTTTTTTAATCACAAGTCTAGTCATTAACGTCGTAGACGACAAACATTACTATTGTAATTCTTGCTTTTGCCAAAGAATCGCCTTCGAGCATACGGTTTACCAATCGGAAAATGAAATCAGAGGCTGGAAATATTATAGATACGTTGTCGATATAGATACTTTGATAGAGGAATATTTCTTAAAAATCCCCCATATAAATATTGCTAGCGAAAATTAATAAATTGCGTCTTCCCGTGGGACAATCCTTCGTACCTATGGGCTAAATTTCATACAAATCTCTTCAGTTCTTCCATATTTACCTACCTACATATATTAATTAAGTAGGTATTTAAAGAAAACTCCTTTTTATTATAATAGCTAATTACTTCAAGATGTCATGTGGAACATGGTGTAATGGTCGCAGCTCCTTACAAACATTTTGTAAAACAAAAACTTGGCGATTAAAAAGAGTGGCGGCGAGTTTATTTCCAGTTCTTCTCGTCCGTTCTACGCCCTTGATTTAAGATCTGGCAGTAAAATGTAAAATTAGAAGCAATTATTTTTTTTATTTTTAATGACGTTCATAAGTGTACCTTACCTAAATGAATAAATGATTTGAATTTGAATATCGAGAGACAATCATGAGGTTTACAGCCGGCCTAGCATGACAACCGCGACAAAATTTTGTCTACCGTTTTCTCGTGTTTTAATCGATTATCTCTTTATTTCTTTCGGGTCTAACATGACAATTACACTTAAAACTCGACTTTTAATATCAAAAATAAATATATTTGTCAATCGAGATATCTTTTCTATCATGTTTTTGTCGATGTCGAGATATAATATATCTCAATATCTTACATCTTAGTTTGTCTTCTCTCGTCCGCGACATATCTCGTGGCGGTCATGCTAGGCCGGTGAATTAAGGCGCTTTAAACATGTATAGTAGCGCCTATCTGTTTACATACATCTCAATAGAACTACGCACACGTAGCAACTCGAGTTGCGAGTTCCGGTGATAGAAAACAGTTTTAAGTTGCAGCAATCGATGACTAAGTTAGTTTCTAATTGCCGCAACTATCAACTGCCGCATTTGTATCGGTTGTGTTATGTGTAAAGTTGCTGGTTTCCTAAGCTGGCTTAACCTACAGTAAACAGACATTCTAAGGTATTTTTTAAAATTTTCAATATATTTTTGAAGCTTTTTATGTTAATACTAGCTGACCTGGCAAACGTTGAATAAAATACTGTAGGTATAGGTACCGAATTAAAACCACGGTTGCTGAAAAGCATCCGAAACGTCGGGATAAATAATTTAAACAATATAAATAATAAATCGCGTTTTAATCCGGTATACAGTATTTTATTTAAATGTGTGATACTCGCGTTAATAAAAGACAATATTACTGGCAAACGTTGATTTGCCATGTAAATAATTTCTAAAAAGCAGGGGTTGGTGATAAAAAAGTAAAAATTTAGGGTTGTATGTATTTTTTTAATGCCACATTATAAAAAAATAAAAACAAAAATTTCGTCCAAAAATAAAAATAAAAAATTAAGGGTGAACAACCCTTATCACTTAGGGGTATGAAAAATAGATAGTAGCCGATTCTCAGACCTACTGAATACGCATATAAAATTTGGTAAAAATCGGTAAAGCCGTATCGGAGGAGTTTGGGAACGAACTTTGTGATACGAGAATTTTATATATTAGAAATTCTGTTAATTAAAGTCCTAGCTGGATTCGAACCCGCGACACATCGGTGTGCAACGTAGGTATTCTACTAAACGCGCCAAGGAATTTTCCTGTAATTCCAGGAAAATACATAAAAAGGTACTACGCATAATTATTATGGACATTTCCACTAACAAGAAGGCCATCTCAAACGTGTGGGTCGAGAATTTCAACGGTTTTTGGTGGGGTGGTAGAGGGCCCCAGATATAACAACCACCTAATGTTAGGGTCAACTGGGCCCTCGTTAAAAATATATTAAGCACCAAAGTAAGATAGATAATTTATAATTCCTACCTTGCATATTACCTTTATTATCCTTACATCGCGTTGTGCGTCGTTACTCGTTAGTAGTATCTACTTATGCGAGTAATAAAAACGAACAGCGTATATTTGACAATGTTTATTTATCATTTAACAAAATTATAAAATGCATTCTCCTCTAATCATCAACTTAAAATAAAATTAGATTCTACGGACTTAGTAGGTGAAAACGATTAAGATTTTGCACTTTCTGAAGTTTTTTCTTGAATCGGGATAGCTCTTTCTTGCAGGGGTTCTGATCTAAACGCTACCAACTTTAACTTTCCTTTATCGAGATGGCATTCTACTCGTTCTGGAGGAAAGCCTTCAGGTAGCAAAAACCTCCTTTCAAAATGGCTCCGCGTCCAACCGTCCTCGCGCTTTACCTCTTTTTTTCCTTCCACCATGATCTCGTTGCCGACTGTCTTCACTTGAATCTGCTCTGGACTAAAGTTCTGAACGTCCAAATGCACTTCCACCTTCTTGCCGTCGATTTTTACCTCGGAATCTGAATAAATCCCTTCGATGCCATGTTCGCTCTCCAACGGGGCTGTCACTTGCCTGAGATATTTCATTGGGTCTCGAAAGAACGGGTCCCTAGAGAATGCAGTTAATGGATCTTCTAGAGCTTTCATAACGGGATCACGATACGTGAGGTTCCTCAAATGGCGCAACCAATACGGCACGAGCGACATTTTGCTTTTTACTGCGCTTCACACACTTCAAGTCTTGTATATTTTCAACTGAATGGAATTGCGCGCTCTGACAGTTTATATAGTAGTCACGTGCGGCGCTATCTATCGTCGAGAATCCGCGAGTTTTATCGCGAAGCTTCTAGCTTGAACCAGAATTTCTAAATATTTACTTACAAAGTGGTGACATCTGTTGGGGAATAGATTAATTCATGGAAACTAAGTATATACAATACAGTCAACCTGTGTAACTTTAGCCAACTTTGGAAGGATTTTAAGGTACTATGTATTTAGTAATTATTTATTGTTTTTAGTGGTATTTTAACTCATTAAATCTAAACTTCTATATTATTTAACAAAAAAAACTAAATAAACCATAAATTATCAAAACAACATTGTCCTGCTTAAAGATGTGATGAATAAAATCGATAATGTAATGTAATTTTTATTTATGCCTAGTAAAAGTTGATTCCAGGTTACCAAGGAGTTTCATTTTGTTATAATTATTGTAGAAACATATGATTAAATTCACTAATTTTAAACTTAAAACATAAGATATTTTGACCTAAAATATATGAAACGTTTTAGATTATCGATAAGGTATTTTTTACTTACTGTTATAATCAGAATTTTTAAATAACAGAAAAAATTACTTAACTTCAAAACAAAATAAACAAATGTTGATTCTCAATCCCCTCATTCCATATGCATAAATTGATCATCAATGGTATATGCATGGTCGAAGAGGTGTGGAGGCCTCGGAGCAACAAAGGAGTGGAGGCCTCCTGGTCCCAAATCATTTCCCAACTAAAAATAACAGTTTTTTTTTTTATATTTAGAACAGTATTAGCATATATGTACATTACACATACATATAGTAGGTAAAAGTATAACAGTGGAAAAAAATATCAAAGGAAAAGTTTACTCGTCGGAATTTGAAAAAATTGTTTTCCAAAGTCTATTGTGGATATCCCTCTTTTGTGGAGGCAGTTACCCCGAATGACTTCGTCTAAATCGGGCTCTGGGCATATGAATCGCCTCGCTTTGTAATTTTACCGTCGTCTAAATATGCTTTTGGGATGATATGTTATATCAAGTTTCGGTAATGATTCTTCCTGGAAAAAGACTTCGTATTTGACAATGCAAAATTCAGATCTTATATCAGGTTTTTTGGTTAATTTTCGGAACTCTTTTTTCTTTTTGGACTTTACTTGAGTTTGTTTATTTTATCTGCTCCAGTATTCTTTCATGGGTTTCATAGTTTCCTAAAATATCACATTTAAGACTTTCTTCAGCGATCTGGGAATCAATAAATGAAAATGAAATGAAAACATATTTTATTGTACACCGTAAAATAAAATTAACAAAATATACACTACCGCTCATACTCACTACATCAGTCGATATTTCTTGCCGCTTAAAGTTGAATTACTCTGGCAAATAAAAAGATATTCGAATTTACAAAGCAGGGTTTTAAAATGCTTTAATTTGCTCTATTTAAAGATATTATTTGTTTTTTTTCGACCCTTAACGGACTTTGATTCGTATGCGTTTTAGGCCTTTTATCGACCATCACAAATCAGGCGCACAATTAATATTTTCAAATGATTCTCTAAAAGATCTCCAAGTCCTGTCTTTCAAGATTTTTTAAAGGCATGTTAAGGATAAAAAAATATTTCTCAAAAAACCATGTCAGTACCTTGTAAAGAATTCATCCAAGTTTCTGAAACACACCTTCAACTTTCTGTGATGTTTCACTTTAATACTACCATTTTTATCAAAGAAAATTTAGTTTTTTTTTGATCCCTTAATATTTTCCACTAGTGTATAACATGTTATTATTATATTTACAAGGACATCATCACGGCGGCATTCTCGAAGTGAACGGTTAGTATCATTATATCCAAAGAGCGACTGGTGAGCCAATGTTACACTGAAAGCTTACGTGGTACCCAGATTGACTGAGATTCGTAGTGTCACGTACTGTCATTACAACCAGGGGCTTTAGACATGTTGCTTTCGCTTCGGAGCGATTCTATTTCTACAATAGTCATCGCTTTAACAATAGCGAAGTTGGATTGGTAGCCAAAGCAACATTCGTTTATCGTTCGCTTAGGCGAATCATTTGTTCGATAAAAGTCAAGTTTAGTCTATGATCTATCTACAATTGTACTGTCAAGTGTCAATTGTCATCAAACGTTAAATTATTAATTAAATACGCGTAATGTTTTGAACGTTTTAAAATGTATATTTTATTATTTTTTGCTGTTGTTGTGACCTCTATTAACTAAAATTTTGTAAAGTCATTAAATTTTTCAAATTGTGTATGTAGATTTATATTTATTTTCGTCTTTGTCAAAAAGCAAATAAAGTTTTTTTTGTAGTAATGGAATCAAGAGCACAAGCTAGTGGATAGCAATTTGCTTCTCTTTTGGAGTTTATTGAAAGGTAAAATATCAATATTAATCATTAATTGTAATCAGAGATTTTCCTTTAATTATCATAGTAGCTTATAAGCTTCAATGTTATTGCTTCAAATGTATGTAATTTAAAAATTCTTTATAATATCCAGCATATATAAAGTTTTTTCTTTCTCTAAATTCCAGGAATGGTGATCTTGCCAAGTCTTAGTCTGGTGCTCAAGGATCTGTTGGTGAGGAAGACTGACCAATTGTGACAGGAACTAACAAATTCATTAAATGCAATTGGTGGTGGTATAAATCAGCAGAAGCAGAAAAGGTTAAATTATTTATGTGTTGATTAACTTATAATAACCATGATTTAACCATAATAATATAATTATAAAATATAATATACAATATAACGTAACAAAGATGTTAGGTAATGAAACTCTTATGTTCAAACAAAAATAGACATTTGAATTAAAATTTTGTTTTGCAGATATACTACCAATTCAGACCCACCAATGCCAGAGATTGGAGTCCCTGTACAAACATATTCAACAACAGCTCAATCAACCATCCCTCAACTGATAAGACTGAAATTGTGTTTTTGTTTGTTTTAAATTATGTAATTTTAATAAAAGATGATTATTTTTAAGGTTGTTTAATGCATGTTGACTGTTACAAGTTTACTATTTATACCTGTATCTGATATAGTTTATAAGTTGATTACACATTTTATTTAAAGAAATGTTTTAATGTATGAGGAAACTAGCTGTTAAGAATAGGTTATAATTGAATGTACCTACTTATTGTTTTTGTAGGTATATCAAAGTTTGTAAATCTTAATTAAATATGAAATTACTATATGTATTGTAATAAAATAATGAAGTGTATTAATGAATACCCTGTAATTTTAAAATATATGAATATAGTTTATAATGTACAAGAATATTCAATTCTGTTTATCTAACATTCACTTTAACTTGCTTAGGAATAGATCAGTGTGTTTTTATTTTTTACATTAGTATTGTTTTGGCTCGCTTGTGCCAGCGCGCCCTTCCACTGGACTTCTGTCCCAACTTATACTGAGTGGTCTTCTGCTTCAAGCATCACTTGTTTTTTTTTTACTTTTTACAACGTTAATGTTTTGTATTTCATATTGTGTATACTTTCAGAACTGTTTTATATATTATTTGTAATATTGTTTTATAATACCTACAAGTAATAGTTTTAAGTGGTTACCTGAATAAACTTTTTCTATTTCCATTCTATTATTTACTATTTAAGTAAGTCTAAAGGTTTATTAAGTAATATTATAGAAAGTAAATGTAAATTGTAAGATGTCTAATACCAAATATTAAATAATATGTAAAAAGCTGATTACAAATATTATGCAAAGTTGTCTCAAGTAACAAATCAAATGATAAAAAAATAATAATATGAACTAGCAAGTAGTCAATACACCACTCATTACTGTATAGAGCTATTGTTAAAAGCAGTGAAGCAAAGATAAAAAAAGGATAATTTAAATGAAAGCATTTATATTGTTATTTGAGCAGTTTTATACAATCCAAACATCCTATTATATATTCAAATTGTATTTCCCTTGAAATACCAAGTATTATATTTATGTAAAAAGCTGATTACAAATATGCAGCTATCTCAAGTAACAAGGAATCACAAATGAAAATGATAATAATAACTTTATTGTCACAAGTAGTTGATACACTAAATTAAAATAATAGGTTTAAACAATTGGCTGTGACATCAGCATAAAGCACTTAACAGCAGTTTTGTAACCAGTTTGCACAGTGCTGATTTTCAACCAGCCCTTCTACCAGATTTTTTTATATACTTATTAATGCATAGATACTGTTAGAAGCAAGGCAGCAAATATAAAAATAAATGATGATTTCAACTAAAATGAAAGATATAAATTATTTTATGTAATCCAAACTATCTCTTATGCTATTCAAATTGTATATCCTTTGCAATACCAAATATTATATTTATGTAAAAAGTTGATTACAAATATGCAAAGTTGTCTCAAGTAAGTAAGTAAGGAATCACAAATGAAAATGATATTAATAATAATACAAACTTTATTATCACAAGTAGTCAATACACTAAATCCAAACAAAATAATATGCTTAAACAATTGGCTGTGAAAATATCAGCATAAAGCTGTTAAACAGCACAGTTTTCTGACCAGTCTGCACTCATTTCACCACAGTTTTTTAAATTACCGCATAGCTATTGTTAAAAGCAGTGCAACAAAGATAAATCGTTTTACTGTATGGAATCCAAACATCCTATTATTCTATTCAAGTTGTATTTCCTTTGATACCTGTAAAAAAGCACGAATAGTGGTTATACAAATAAAAGCAGAATCTATCCTAAATAAACATAGAATTTTCTTTGATATCTCAATAATCTTGAAAATATTCACTTACTCTTCTTTAATTTGTGATCGTTCTTATGATGTTTTCGTTTACTGCTAACTAAATTGAGTGCAACCTCTCCAATACAACGCCTTGTTGTTCTTTTAGTTAGGTGTTCATAATATTTACAATTATTTCGTAAGACCCTGTTGCCGAAAGCATCTAAAAAGACTATGATGACGCTTTCCAATTATTGTCCGCGCACAGTATCTTTGTTGTTTAAGTCAAACACTTTCATTATGCGACGAAGGGTATGCATTTTAAATCAAATTAAACACTCAAAGCACAATACACTCTACAATACAACATATGCAACCACCATTTTGATTCGTTTTCTACAGGGTTTTAGTATTCGCTAAACTTTCTATCAAACGAATCGATACCAAGCGAAAGCGCTTGTCAAAAGTGTCATTTGGCTAGCTATTTCTATGAAACTAAGCGATCGGCGCTATCGATTCGCTGATGGAATCGAATGTTATTAACGTTGGCTACCTAATTTCTATTCGTTTACGACAGACCACGTGACATTTCTATAGCAGCTGTCAATCCCATACATTTTTGGAGTTATCGACTAGCGAATTCGACAATAGAATGTCTCGATGTCTAGGCCCCCAGTAACCTTTTGTATCTATGAGATTCCTAACCTATCATGCGCCATCTGTTATTGAGTAGCGTTTATTTGCAATTCCACTAAGAGTATATTTATAAAATTGAATTCCACTAACCACTTTGTTTTGGAACAGCTACTCCCGGCTTTCTTATATACATTATCCATTAAAATTCCAATACAAATACTTATATGAGCTCCACTATTAAATAAACTAGTACCTAGGTAATTCTATGAATTAAATACATAGTTCTCAGCAGGGACTGAAACCGGTTAATTTTTATTTTCCAAAATACGTGTCTGACTGAGATAATGATATTAGATTTAGAGAGTAATACACACTAAACTTACCACAGTATTTGTTTTCAGTAAATATGAATAAAAACGAAAGAATACTAACAAAAACCTTTGTTATACCGGTATAACTCCCATAGTAAATTAAGCAGTATTGCATAATAATTTTCCTAATTACAATTCGTTCAATTTTGACGATGATGAAAAAAAGCTCTATTGTATCATCTATCATTAATTTACTTTTTTATTCATTAAAAAAAACGGTCATCACAGGTTTAGTTTGTTAATATGTATGTACCTATACAAACTTGTTCTAAATTATTTTTTATTTAAAATATGTACTTATCTATCTTTATTTTTCCTAATCTCTAGTTGCAATTTAATTGTAAAAATTATCTAATTACATAAATCTATACATATAATAAAACTGTAGAGTTCAAATGTCTATACATAGAAAAAAAATTCTAATAACCGAGTCAGGGGATGTAAGAAGAGAAATATTAGAACAAACCCAGATTATTTTTATTTTTTTTGTTTCTCTGCCTGTTTGTCTGTGTATCTGTTTGTCTGTATGTACGGGCTAATCTCCGAAGATACTTACCTAAATATATAAAACCGATTTGCATGCGATTTTATATATTTAGGTATATTAAGCAAAGCCCGGGGCAACAAACAGACTTTGTTTCTTCAAAATCGGTTGTCGGAAAGAAAAGTTATCATAATTTAAAGCCTTTTTATATTTAATCTGAGATTTAAAGATTATTTTATTTTAACAAATTGCAATGCAAACTGACTCGCGTCGAACTTTTTCGAATTGTCAGATGTCAAAAACAGTTGGTATGTAAATGAAATAGTTTGAATATTTCGCCACTTTCAATTGAATATAATATATCATATGAAGAAACCTCCCTATGGAAAAAGTCTCATAAACCTCATAAAAACATGGACAAATGCAGATCAAATTCTCATCAGAGGCTATGAGATTTATGAGAAATCGGTCTGCATTTGTCCATGTTTTTATGAGGTTTATGAGATTTTTTCCATAGGGCTTGCTCAAAAGCTCAGCCTAAGAAGCCTACGCGAACGAAGTCGCTGGCATCAGGTAGGTACTTATTTATTTGAATCATTTAAGTAATAAAAATGAACTGCGTTGAATGGACTAATTAATGAAAAGTTGGCCACAAACAACATCTTACACTGACAGATAGCTCCTATAATATTATAATAATAGGAACCTTATATAAAATACATGTTTATATACTAGTATTATTGAATCAAAGATTACAGAAAACAAGATAATGATATATATTTTTTTAAACAATACTCAAAACACCAGGTTATATTATATTTAATTAATTGCCAATAGTCAAAGGGGTACTTACCTTTTCACGAGCCATTTATATACATTATTCTCATTCCGTTTTTACATAAGCAACAGCTAAAGTTCGAATTTAGGATATTTGCATCACAATTATACCAGGCACCACGGTAGGTTATTCATGTTTAAAATTATGCAATAAACCCAAGACTAGCACAAAAGAATCCTTGACGTTTATCGTTGTTGTACAAACAAGCATATAAAACTGTAACCTGTAAGTAGTACGATGCTGTAGGAAAAATGAAAAATCACGTCAATGTGCACAAATCATTATATTTTATTAGCAGCTCCTAATCGCTTTATAAAAATCATTACGAAGTGCGAATGACGCACGAACGCATTCCGTGGTGGGGGTTTTCATGGTATTTAAATACTTCTGAAAACCTCGAGAACTAAGGAAGAACTGCAAAAATGGATTTGTCATTACTCGTGTTATTCGCTCTTGTTTGTGCAGTGTTTAGTTTTCCCGTTGATAATTCTAATATTGGTAAGTATTCTTAAGTTCAACAATGTTACTTCACAAACATTCGTTATTGCATCAGGGCTGTCCAAATCAAGGCACGCAACGCAAAATCTTTTAATTTCTTATATCTTTTTGTATTGTTTAAAAAACAAAATTTAGAAAATTTGCGTTTAAAATTGTAAATATAAACATCTGCCCTCGTATTTATTTAGTCATTTTTATTGGCCCTTGATCCCATTTAGTTTGGACAGCCCTGGAATAAATCATTGAAGTTAATTTTTTCTACATTTCTATTTATATAAAGGTTACTAAACACATCTTTATTTTTTTCTTAATCCAATAGAACAAGATGTTGCGTCGAACGACCATACAATCATGAAGAGATATATCAACCCATCATTACCAATAGGGGAATTCTCAAGCGATACTTTCAGTAGAATAAGGACGAAAAGAAGGTATTACTTTAACCCCGAGCCACATCACTCGGCAATCAATGAGGTACCAAGCTCCTTCGAGTAGTAATTATAACTTCTAATTATTTACTTTTTAGTTCTGAAGAGGAATGTGAGAAACTCGCCTTGTGTAAGCTACATGCTCGATCGCAGCGAAATTTCATAGCAGCATTTCAGTTATATTTCGTCAAGTAAGTGGTATTAATTGTTATTCATTGGATACTAATTTCTTTTTAAATAAAATATTATGTAATGCAAGACAAACAATACCATATTCATTTTTCTAACTAGAATTTTAATGAAAATCATCGGGATAGCAAATTATTTTTTTATTTTTTTTATTAGATATCGATAGTAGAGCATTAGTTTCACTTATTGGTATGTGATACCTCAGCCACAGAACATCAGTCAATGATGCGCTGTCGAGTTACCAGACGTGGGGAAAACATTTTTACAGAAAATTATAAACATGTCGTCCCGGTGGGATTCGAACCCACGACCCATCGGAGCACACGGCAGGTGTTCTACCAAACGCGCCAACGAGCCCGTCAAACTTAAATATTGTACCTCCAGATAGACACAAGCTAGAAAAATAGGTATTGTCTTTATTATGGGTGAAACAATAGGGAGTCGTATCTCGATCTCTTAGGACTTAGACCATTGACGACACTCAACATGAAGTGCATTTAATGATATTCGGGCACTTTTCTCGTTAAATAAACCAATTATGCCCATATTCCTCTTATGGCAGGACCAGGCAGACGGGGTGATGTTAAATTATTGTTTAATTTTTATTTCAGCAAAGAGAACGCACACCTTTGGGATCACCGGGCTCATTCAATATCAGACTGCTATCAGCTCTACAGCTGCGATAGATAGGATGCAACCACTTTACGAGTTTACAAAAATTAATATGCTAAGAAGATAGATATTCCTTTTGTTGAATATAAAAAAATCCTTAAAATATTGAATAAAATAGGGACCATCCATAAAGTACGTGACATGTTAAGGGGGGGAGGGGTGGAGGAATCGACGAAGTGTGACATTGTGTGAGAGGGATCCTAAGTTTCGTGACGTCACATTTCAAAGTATTCAAATATGAACTATTAATGAAAAACTTTAAAATATTTTCAACTCTACCCGTATTAATGTAAATAAGACTAATTTCGGAACTGCTGTTTTAATTTCATAATTTCTAGGTTAAAATTGCAAAATATGTGACGTCACACTAGGTGAGGTGGTTCTCACAAATGGGAGGTGTCAAAAAATTACGAAATTAGTGTGACGTACTTTATGGATGACCAAATATAGATTAAGATGTAGCTCATTAAACTGACCTGTGATAAATATAAACCACACAAATCACCAACAATGCCTTTTATTTCACAAACACACCACATTAAATGCACAAAAATTATTTCCATAATCCAAATTATATAAATTAAAATATTTCACTTAAAAAGGAATTCATACTTTTTTCTTAAATTTCACCGATGTTACCAGACAGTAATCATATTCACTATTCATTTATTATTTAACAAAAAAAAAAAAATATTGCAACATAATACTTACTTGAGGTGTTATCCTCATTTAAATGATTAAATAAAATTATTATTTTATCTATATTCATATGAATTGATTTAGGATTTACAATTATTTACATCTAATATTAAAAAAAAACTATTATTTCGCCGGCTCCGGAGAATAAAATAATAACTGCTTAAAATTTATATGGCAATTATCATATTGTTCTCCGGAACCGGCGATTTATATTTTTAGGACAGAAATTACAGTAACATGGAAGGAAATTCACTACAACCTTAAAATCGATTACTCAACTTGTAACCTATTTCCTCATAATAAAACCTGTTTAAATCACCTTTTAGTCAGTAAAATTGCGATCAGACAGATATTGTAAAGGAAAACTGTCTTGATGTTAAAAGTGTAGGTTAAAAGATGAGAACTTAATAAAAGTAAAATTCGATAATGAAATGTATACTCTACCGGGCGAGCGAGGCCCATATTAAAATAAGACAAATTCTAACGACTTCCTTCAACCCTCCGGTCCGCGCTATAGTTATACTCCCATTAACTCCATATAAAACCATTTCCATAGAGATCGCATCAGCTACCCTCAAGTTATCGCTAAACAAAAGCACAATAGCTTTTAAATGAATTGAAAATTACTTTCAACAGACCAAAACGCAATTTTTTCATTACATCAATCATCCCAACGTCACAGAAATAATTATAGGGAATATACATGTGATTCCAATGAGGGTCAAACATTTTTTTAATAAACTTTATTACTTCAGAATTACGCTTCCATCAATATGTTTTATTACAATTTTAGTTTTGAGAGAGAAATTAATTTTTAAAAAGTGAAAATAAACTGTGGGAAATTCAAATATTTGAAAAGCCACGCCATTGGTCAGAACGAATATGACGTAAATTAAGTAATATTCCAAATCCAAAGTAACTATATATTCATAGTTCATACACATTGAAAAAATCGCGTTTGAATCCGATAAAATTGAAATCATATAAAAGTGTTTGTGTACTTGTTCAGCGACAACTTAACCATGGTCGATGTGATCTCTGCGAATTATTCAAAGTTAAATGACCCCGCCTACCGCGCCCACCTACTGCGCCCGCGCCCGCCTACTGCGGCCGCTTGCGCGCCAGCCGGCGGCCGCCGTCGGGCCGCAGCCACGCCAGCAGCCGGCCGCGCTGCAGCGCGCCGCCCGCCAGCGCCAGCAGCAGCGGCAGCAGCAGCAGCGACGTGGCGCGGAGCTCCTGCTCCGACGACTTCACCTGTGCACACGTTATATTACTAGAGACGACACTGAATAGGATATCATAAACGTTTATTCATAAACTATTTCCAAGTTTAAATAAAATACTGTATACCGGATTAAAACGCGATTTATTGTTTAAATTATTTATCCCGACGTTTCGGATGCTTTTCAGCAACCGTGGTCGCGGGAGAACAATAAATCGCGTTTTAATCCGGTATACAGTATTTTATTTAAATGTGTGATACTCGCGTTAATAAAAGACAATATTATTTCCAAGTTTACAAAAGGTTTATGAATAAGTCTAGACATAATTTACAAATAAGACAAGAAACAGATTGAAATAAAGATCTTTTCAATCTTTTTATACAGAATGATTTTTTCAAGTGTGCATGTGGCTAAATCTAAAATCTAAAAGATTTACAGCGAAAACAACTCAAAGGAGTCTCGCGGTCGACTTTGATGAAAACTAAATTTACATTATTGAATTTTTGAAAAATCAATATTCCCAGCCAGGATTCACACTCGTTGATTAAAAAAACACTGTATTATTCGTTGTACGTATTGTACGCTTTACGTACTGTATTGTACGTTGATTAAAATACACCATTCGATAGTGTCGCTATCGAGCTCCTCCTGTCAAGTGAACCTGTAACGCATAAAGGCACTCACCTTAGCAACAAAGTGCATATCGAAGTGCTTGTACCGGCCGTCCGACGTGAAGTACGCCACGGGCTCCTCGTACTCGTGCGTGAGGCGGGACAGCGCGGACGTGAGCCGCACGCTGTACGTGCGGTTGTCGGCCGGCAGCCGCGGCAGCGCGTGCATGCCCGCTCCCGCTCCGCCCGCTCCCGCCCCGCCCGCTCCCGCTCCGCCCGCCGCGTACAGCGCCTGCTCCGTGTCGGCCAGCGCCAGCGTCAGCTTGAGCGAGCGGTAGTGGTCGGCGTGCGCGTGCACCAGCACGGAGCAGTCCGTCAGCTGGGTGGGCTGGATCACGATCAGCTGCACGTCCTCTATGTCTTTGCCTTTCACCTGAAATGAACAACAAGAATATTTGATATTTCCTTATATGTAATTTGAATCTGCAGTCCCCTTCTTAACCACATTCAAAAGAGTATTAAGTTGGTATGAAAACCATTTTTTTATTGACACCACACTGTAAGAATACATTTTTAAAACAAAATAACTTGTGCCTCACACATTCAAAAACTAAAAGGACACTGTTTCTATGAAGAAACATTCCTTATTATTAATTGATATCTAGGTTGTATATTTATTTATATATATATGTGTGTGTGTGTGTGCCCGACCTGTATCGGCGGCGGAGCGCGCGCGAGCCGCGTGCCGGCCAGCTCGGCGGCGGCGCTGTCCCGCAGCTCCAGCGCGTACACGCAGTCGGGCAGCAGCCCGCGGATCCTGCGCCGATCACAGCGATATACCAACATTCTCGTAGTTAAAAAAATAAAAATCAGTTTTTAAGATTAATGCAAAGTGAAGGATATGTATGATACTTAGGTGTTTTTACTACAAATGTAGGGCCGGTTTAAAACCAATTAAACCAATCAGTTTAAAATAAATAGTAATTTGGGGTTTAAAACGGCAACATTTGATTAAAAACGTTTTAAATCGGTTATTTTACATCTATAGTTCTTACAATGAATGTTGACTTTGCTCGTATAAAAGTGACAGGCGTTTTAATAAAATTTCCCACTACATAAACTGATAAGCTCAATTTAAAAGCGATCAAAATACAAATCTTGACTGAGACCAGCCGCCGACGTTACCTGAAGTGTCCGGTGGGCGCGGCGGTTGCGTCCTGCGGCACGCAGCGGCCGCCCGCGGGCCCCGGCCGCGCCCGCAGCGCCGCGCCGGCCGCGCCCGCGCCGCCCAGCGTCAGCGCGCGCCCCGACACCGACCACGCCACCCGCGACCCCCTGCGCGACACACCGGTTAGTATTCTCACCAACAACATTAAAAGCGACACCTCCAACCGAGTGGTAGTCTATATATCAATTCACGAAAGATGACCACAGATGGCGGTCGTCTGCACATGTGAGCGCGTCAACGCCGCGACAGACGAATAGCGACTGAGCGGCGTGTCACGCGCACCAATGGCGTCGCTCGGTGTTGACGCATTTCGCCCGCACCTCACCCCGCACCTCAAATGTGATCTAAAAAATGCCCTCTGCGCAGTGGTCAACTTACATGAACCGATCTGTACATTTTTTTTGTTACACAATTTAAAATTAACACTTTATTTACACAATGAAAGAAATAACATGCGCAGTGTGTAATGATAAGGTACTAAACAGTTAATTATTGTAATATATCGGAGACGAACTTCTACGTATATATTCAATATTATCTTTTCTCGTGTATGAGTGAGTGATTATTATAAGTTTTTAATGAGAAATACATAAATGTATTTAAACCTTCAATTTTCAATTACAACAATTAGTATTCGTTCATGGAAATGAATTCAAACAATGAATTCGGAACAATGAAAGACGTGACTCAAGTTCGAGCCTAGTTTTGAGGATTTTCACTCTTATTTACATCACGTCTCCTATGTAATCCATGTAGAGTCCCCGACACTCACCTGAAGACCAGCTGCGTGGTCTGCGACTGTTGCCGATCGCGCACGTCGACGATGTGGTGGGGGGGCGCGAACCGGTACTCCTTCATGTTGGCCTTCACGTAGTACTGCGCGGCGCCCAGCGACCCGAACAGCAGCCGGCCGGCCGCGCCGCTCGCCACGTTGCGGCGGTACGCGCCGCCCGACACCGACACCAGCGCGCCCTGTAATACAACACAAGACAAACCGTTCAAAATATTTAAAATAAATGTTAACTTAGGAAGGCAACAAAACGTGAGAATGCTTGGTTAAGTGCAGCAAACCCAATTACTTATGTTTTTAGTAATCGGTAAAATCAAAAAAGCTAAATTATCCGGCCTAAAGGACCACCATTGAAATCGTAAATAATCAAATTATAATGTTGTCATGTTTTTTTTTTAAATAATGTTAGTTTTGCACGCCCAATATACATCGCTCATTGAATACAAAACTGCCACAAGTCAAACTACACTTTTTTACAAAAGGGCTTATGTTTACGTTTTTTGTTCTTTCATAAGCTCTTCTGTAAAAAAGTGTAGTTTGACTTGTGGCAGTTTTGTATTCAATGAGCGACATATACGGGCAGGATGTTTAGAACTCAACCAAACGTGAACATTTGTAACCACTACATTCTGGCAAATAATTTTTTTTGAATTTTGAATTTGAATCGAAACAAACGCTTATATTAACTACCGTAGTTCAAAGGCATGATTAAATTAATAAGGGAAAACACTCTGATAATGTCGCCATTGAAGTGCAAAACCCTCATAGCCAAAACTAAATAAATTTTGTAAAAAAAGTAAAATACTTAAAGTATACCTCTAAGGGTGTTTCATCAGCGTCATCAATCAGCAGCACCTCGATCTCGGCCAGCTTGTGCGCGGCGATGTCCCCGCGCGCGTCGCGCTGCCCGAACGAGTAGGAGGCCTTCTCGGCGGTCACGGCGTACTGCTTGTCCGCTTCGAGAGGGCCGAAGCTGTACGCGCCGTCCTCTTTCGTCACTTGCGTCAATTTTACATCGTCTGGAATGAACCACGTTAGAAATGTTTACTGTTTGCTGAGGATTTTGGGAACTAAATGATAAAACATCAATTATTATATATTTTTACTTAAGAGGTGAAAATAATTATAACGCGAATCCCTAAGCTTCGGACTCTGTAACACTAAAGCCCTAAAGGCTAATTGGATGTATTTTAGCAAAAAGTAAGCAACCACAAAGAACTCATTGTATGAATGTTGGATCCCTTTTGCTAAACTATGTACGTAGAATTGTGGTTTTAAAGATAACCCTTTCGTCGCTGCAGTAACAAACGATTCATTTTAGTCCAAATAGGTATAAATAACCAGGTTGAAGCTGTAGCACCTCAGCACCAAGTTGTCAACGTACCCCCCGTGAGCGTGACGAGCACTTGCGCGACGGGCGGCACTACGCGGCCGGCCACCGTGACGCCCAGCGCGGCGCGCACGGTGAGCGCGGCCGGCTCGCAGCGCCCCGACCCCACCAGCCGCTGCTGCGCCGGCCTGAACAGCAAGCTGTCGGACTGCGGGATCACTGTCACCACTTCACCCTACAAAAAATGTTTTTTTTTTTTTAATGTCAGATACATCAGTCAATGATGCGCTGTCGACCCAAAAATGATAAACATAAGATAATCATTTTATTATTGCTTTTTTTTAAATGTATAATGCTCTAAGGGTCGTCCATTATTCACGTTAACGAAAAATTTCACGAAAAAAAATATTTTTAAGCAAAAAACAAAAACCGACTTCAAAACTATAACTAAAAAGTAAAAAATAATATTTTAATTACTTCAAAGCATTATTTATTAACAGTTATTTTTGGAGTCGGTGCCAGCAAAGAAGGACTGTTTAATCCTGCTTTTGCAACTTTTCGAACGGTACGGAGCGGCATCGGTTGGGAGGCACCGACTTCAAAAATAATTGTTAATAAATAATGCTTTGAAGTAATTAAAATATTATTTTTTACTTTTTAGTTATAGTTTTGAAGTCGGTTTTTGTTTTTTGCTTAAAAATAATTTGAAGTCGGTTAAAAATTAATATACGTGATGTCTCATTATACCTCCCTCCCTTCTTGTAAATGTTCGTGATTTTTTCCGAAAGCCTCCCCCCTTTTGAACCTCAAGTGATTAATGGATGATTCCCTAGTAAAAACCTAACCTAATAAAGACAGAGTTACCTCAGCTAAATACAGAGTGTGCTCGTACACATATCCGTCGTCGGTGGCGGTGCGGCGCGGCGTGACGGTGGACCGCTCGGAGTCCGCCTCCAGCCGCAGCGCCAGCTCGGCGGCCGCGCGCGACTCCACGCGCACCACGGCCGCGTGCGAGCGCGCTGTGAACTCCACGCTCTGGAACAAACAGTCATTAATGAGATATGTGATTTTATGTTTTTTATAATCCGGTTCGAAGGACCAAGAACTATTTAAAAGATAGTTTGGTATTTCGATAATTCCGATTTTATAGAATCTAGTTTGGTACTGACGACATAATGTTATTTAAACATTCATCATCAAATAATTATAATCAATAATTTAAGGCCCATTTACACGACGCAAGTTTCTTACCTGTTGCACACAATTAAATTGAAGCATTAAATGATTTCATGGTCTAAACAACACGTAACATTCTTGATCTGTTATACAAGTTTTATTTCAATACTTTTCTTGGTGTAAGCAGCACATAATATTTGTGTGTAAGCTGCTCCTCCCCCCCCGTACTCACCGGCACTCGGTCCCCGTCGCAGGTGACGGTGGCGCGCGCGGGCTGCACCCGCCGGCAGCCGCGCGGCGCCAGCGTGTAGACGGCCGCGCGCGGCACGCACTGCGCGCTGGGCCCGCTCGGCGCCGCCAGCACGCCGCGCGACCCGCCGCCCTCGTACTCCACCTGCACGCGATACATGTTTTAATACTATTCGTACGGTATTATAAAAAAACGCGCATAAAACTTTTAAAATGATGATGCTATAACTACTGTCTGATATCAAGAGGTATCTCGCGGACCGGAGCGAAGACAAATTAAGATATAAGATATCTCAATATATTATATCTCAACATCGACAACTTTGATAGACAAGATATCTCGACTAACAAATATCTCAATTTTTTACATTAGAATTCGAGTTTTAAGTTTTTGATGTTTTATGGCTGAAATATTATCAACCTGTGAACCTCATGCTCGTCTGTCGATATCTAACATAAAAAAAAAAACCTGCAAGAATGGCAACGGTGATCACTAACCATCACGTGAGCCACCTGGCAGTTTGTGTAAATTGAGTTTTAATTTTCAATTTTGTTTCTTTAAAAAATAGCAAAAATAATGAATATATTTGTAATTATTATTATTTCAATTATTGTATGTCGCTTTTCATTTACTATGTTATTGGATTTAGTGCAAATTAACAAATAGGTAATTTGCACTAAATTTGACATCTGAGTTGATTGTATTTTTATTAAAAGCAGTTGTCCATAATCACAAAACAATATATCATCTAAATAGTATTAAATGCAACACCGGAGGGTTGTACTGAAATGAGTCCCGGGCCTACCTCCATGTCGTGCGAGCAGACGAGCCTCAGAACCAGTCCTTTGAGCACGAAGTTGGGCACCGTGGCCAGGTCCGACACCACGGCCACGTTGTGGGCGCTCTCCTGCCAGCACACCCGCGAGCTGTCCACCGATACTTCCACACTGCCGGGCAACACATCCTCGAACTCATAAGTGCCATCTGTAATTGGATATTAAATATTTCAGAAGTGCTAAGAATTACCTTTGTTGCGGACTGTAAACTCTATTAATTGCTTCCGTTTGCTAAGTATCCCACGTTGTTAGCAGGTAGGTTAATGTAACTTTAACTAGATCCAGACTTGAAATAGTGGGCATTGCATGTGAAGAGGACAGATAAAAAAGGCTATGTTACCGGTTTTAGTAATATTTGAGTATTTTGTCTCTATACATGTCCTTGACAGTGTCCCAAATATGTTTGCAATAGTTTAAAGAGTGCTCCTTATCCTTAAAATTATAGTGACAATTTTCCCATGCATAAATAAAAACTACATACTTTAAAATATTTTTTACTTTATTTTTTGGCAAATACGATTGTGCTCTTTATTGGTAAACTTATTCGGTTCGTTTTCCTATCCTACTATTTTCAATTTAAACTCTGCACGCACCCGAATTGCTAATACTTTCATACTTGCAAGTTTTTCCCACTTAAACCAGGGCGCCCTATTTGCAAGTGCAACCCTGTTTTTTAAGCCCTGTATCGTAAAGATCGTCTCTTTAATAGAAACCCAAGGACCACCCTATCTATATGACCTGGTTTCAGCTCCGTGTATGTGGGCTGCCCGAGGTAGCTGCCGTCCGCCGCCAGGCTGCGCAGCGCCACGCGCAGGCCGGCGCACACGCCCGCGCCGGTCCCCGCCCCCGCCGCCGCGCCGGTCCCCGCCCCCGCCGCCGCGCCCGTCCCCGCCCCCGCTCCCGACCCCGTCCCCGCCCCCCCGCACTCCGCGCGCCCCGCCACGCGCGCGCGCAGCTGCGAGAAGGCCACGCCGCTGACCGGCGCGCCGCCCACCTCCACCTGCTGCCACTCCGGGTAGAACCTGCATACAGACACGTCACTCGCTAGCGGCTAGACTGAGGGCAGGGTGAGTACGGGCAGTGTCAGAGAGCCAAATGTAATGAATATCATATTGTTCAGGAGCTTATCCGTTTACATTACCATTTATGTAGTTTGTGACTATTAGTGTCATTGAATGACCTGGAAAAAAATCTATTTCAAAAAGGCTATTCCAAAGCCTCTGTAGACTATATTACGAATATTATGTATATTATCTTCTTATTTATGCCAACGAATAGAAAAATTTACAAATTCAGCTTTACTAGAAAACACCTCTACCATTACTGCCCAAAGAACAATTAATATTATTGTAATGAATAACCACACATATCAATAGGAGCTAGCTAAGTTGAGGTTTAATATAACAAAGTGTACATACTGCAGGCCGTCCCTGTGCTCCTGCTCCGTGACGTCGACGCGCGCCGTGTACGTGCCCGCCGCCAGGAACGCGCACCACGCGCCTGCACACACACACGCGGCGTCAGTTAGCAGTGTACACAGTTCTCTGAGCGGGCTGAGTTAGATGTCAGTGTTGAAGTCCGCCGGGAGCACAACACATCCATCATCACAATTGATGTTTTTAATTTAATGAATACATATGTTTGCGCTTTCAACACTAAACTTTACTACTACTTACTTTAATAATGCATATAGAGCTACAGAGAAAGAAAGACGAATAGTTTATTTTAGTAACCGTCAGCGTCGCTAGTGACTCGGACCGCAGCGCCGGCAGCGCGCAGGGTGACGCGGCGCGCGGGGGCGGGCAGCGGGGCCACGCTGCCGCACACGCGCCAGCGCGCCGCCGCCGCCTGCAGCGAGCCGCTCACGCCGCCGGGAGCCACTCACCGTCAGCGTCGCTAGTGACTCGGACCGCAGCGCCGGCAGCGCGCAGGGTGACGCGGCGCGCGGGGGCGGGCAGCGGGGCCACGCTGCCGCACACGCGCCAGCGCGCCGCCGCCGCCTGCAGCGAGCCGCTCACGCCGCCGGGAGCCACGCGCACTTCTATTTCATCCCACTCGTATTGCTCTGCAAATTGGTTTTTGTTGATTAATTACACAAAAAGTTGCATAAATTGAGTTGCTGTATTTTCAGTTACATATTTTTTAATAATATAATTTAAAAAAATATATAAAATATGTTTTAATGTTATAAATATTTTATTACATATTTATATATCCATACACTGACCATGTTGTAAAGTGATTGTATAGAGCCCAGGCGTGAGTGCGGTGAGAGTGAACTTGCCCGCTGAATCAGTGGTGGCCACCGGCTCGCCGCCCAGGAGGACGCGCGCGCCCGACACCGCCTTACCGCCTTTAGATGCTAAGGCTGTTCCCACTATTGTGAATCCAGTTACCTAAACAAATTAATTTAAAAATAAATTATCATCCAACATAAAATGGTCCTTAAATAAAGGTCTTATTCATTGTGATATAGATACTGATGCAAAACTGATTATTATTTGCCTATGAGCATTATTTTTTTATTTTATTCGGGAAGGGTTTGCAAATATTTCTTTCAATGTATTTATTTAAATTCGTTTTTCTTGTTATTTTATTAATATGCTATGAATATAAGATGGAATTCAACACAGATGCTCACCTCAAAAGCATTTTTAATGTACTGACTGTCATGATGCACACTAAACATGACACTATCAGGTTTAATATTGTAAGTCACTGTCGCCTGTCCTGGTGTCTTGCTCAAGGCCAACAACTTATACTCTCCAGCAGGCACCAGTCCAAAGCTGAATTCTCCAGACTGATTAGTTATTGAGTAACATATTGGTGAATCTGGAACACCTTGCAGCAAGGCTGTTTTACAACCTTCCACTCGGAATTTTGGATTCTCCTAAACATAATACAATAAAGTTAAACTTAAAAATACAATCATACATTTTAAACCTTTATAAATTTATTGATATTTTATTTTAGCTGACATATTTTAAACATGAATGCAGATGATATTATAACCCTAAACATAGAACACCATTTATGCACAGCTTACCCAAAGAAATTCACATTTCATAAAAGAAATACTACTGGACACAACTATCTTGTAATCCAAGAGCTGATATGATTTATATACTTTAGATTTAAAATAAAATTAATTTTATATCTTGGTTTCTGATTTGAACCTGTCTCCACTAATCTATAGTAATATTATAAAGAGGACAGACTTGTATTTTTCTAATGAATAAACTCCAAAACTACTGAAGCGATTTAAAAATTCTTTCACCAATAGAAAGCTACATTATCAGCGAGTAACATAGGCTATTTTTTTGTATCATACATCCATGCAAAGCCGGGGTGTGTTGCTAGTAATCAATAAAACAATAAAAAAAATCTTACCTCTTTAGAATACAAGAGCACATACACACCAGCAATGGAGCTGCCAAATGAGGTGACAGACCCAGACACATCATAGCCCTTCACAGCAAGCACACCCACTGGCAAAACTGTGTTACCTTCCTTCACTTGCACATTTGCCTGGGCTGGCTCTAACTTCCACCTAACAACAAAACTTGACTTTAAGAAATAACACCAAAAAGTAATTTCTAGTATGCTTTGAAGAAAAATAGCTAATATTAAATTTAATACAAAATAAACCTATTAGATGTAAATTCAAAAGTACTGTAATATTGAACTGCATTCATAGTGAGTTTTTTGAATTATCATAGTTATTTCTGATATACTTTTGTTTAATAAAAAGGAAGTTAGGTCACCATTTTTGATCAACTAAGAATTACCTGCTATGAGATGCCTTCAACACATAATTTCCAGGAATAACTGGTGTGAAATGAAAGTCTCCACCAGCACTGGTGACTGTATTTCTAACATCGCCTTTATCATCCACCAACTGCACGGATATACCACTTGGTCCCGACTGTTTTCCAGCTGTTATTACTTTACCAGTAATACCAAAACCGTTAAAGGAAAAATTAACATCCTGTCCTGTGGAACACTGATCTGTTTCTCCATCAACTGATAATTCTACTTCAGATGGCTCGAAGCTCCACCCTGCCGGGGGATGAACTTTTAAGACATAATCTCCCTTTTCGTAAAGTGGTACAAAATAGTAGCCATTTGTAGGGGCACATTCAGTTTTTTCTACCAAACTCCCTTCTTTGGTGTACCTTTAACATAAGGTAAAGTGATTAAAATCAGATATGTAAAAGATAATTCAATTAATTTTATTAGAGGTTAACTTACAATCCTATTTCAATATTGGACACATCCAAAGCGACGTGACTTTTTACAAAACCGCCGCATCCTAATATATCATTTCCATAACTTTGTGATAAGCTTAAAATTAAAATTGATATAAAACAGTTAAAACTCATTATACTAGAATTAGGCTAGCTTATAACTTAATTATTTTTATCATTTCTGTCTTGAATCTAAAGTTTAAATTACTATGCTACTATCTATATAGACTATATATTAATTTTTGACAGTAATTGAAATTTGACATTAATTTTGTTTTCAAGGGATGTTAATCGGTACACAATAATCGGTAAATCGACGTTATCGCCGCCGTACTTAAAACTCTTTTTTAAAGTGGTCGTATTTTCAAAATTTCACCGCTTAGTTATAATAATTTTTAAATGAAAATACATAAAATTAACTATGTAATGGTATAAGTAAACATAGACTTCCTAATTTTTTGAATCGTAAAATAAAATAATATATTAGTGGAGACATTAGTGTGCTGTCTCCCGATACTATATTTTAAAATATTACCCGAATTCCGAAAAAGACTTCGAAACTGCGACTAAAAATGTTTGATGAAACAAACGCGCTCAAACAAACATTTCGTAGCAAACAAAACAAGTTATTTCGTAGCAGCTGTTAAAAAAGTATATATTTTTTTACACCATCAGAAAGAAGATATTTCAACGAACAAAAAGCCCCCAAACTTTTTGAAAAAAAGCTGATATTTGACGTCAGAATTTTCGATTGAAAATTAGGGTGCTTTTTTGATAATAAGTTAAAATAAGGCGAAAAAATAAATATTTTAAATCAAATAAATTACAGTGTATTTGGGACATAATAAGGTAAGTTTTCACCAAATTTTGTAGATAATTTTTTTTTTTTGTAAAAGATAAAAATAAAAAACCAAAAACTTGGTTTTTTGAATTTTTCACATAAATTTTGAGGTTATGTGAAAAAAGTGTAAATACAAAAGTTGTAGATCTTTTTATTACCTACAACTTTGCCATTTGACTTTTTTCCATAGGACTTGTAGTTTTGCCGGAAAACGAGATAAACCGTTTTTTACCCTTAAACCCCCCCCCCACTTCCATTTCCCGAACTCGGATCGACCGTAATTTATTTTTCCTTTCATTTTGATCATATTCCCCTCCTTTTCTAATGGGTTTCATCCTACTGTAATTTTTTTTGGTTTCAATTATCGACACTGGTCTACATAGAGTACATTTATATATATTATGGCTCCTCTTCACATTGGACCATTACAGGCGAATACAGGCAATCACGCAAGTGTAGAGGGCTTAAATGTCTGTAATCGGCGATGTTTGTACGTATTCGGCGCTGTGTCGGTACATCAAAGGAATGTTTGCCCATTATGGCGTGCGCGTCCACACAATCGCCGATTACTCAGTACGTAGTTGTTAACGAGAATTGTGGCTCAAACAATTATATACCGCATTTATCCTACATACGTTTATTTAATATATTATAATTAAGTACTCATTTCCTTTCCTAGTAGGAAAAAAATATTATTCTTGAAAATTTAATATAATTATTTGCTTAATCATAACATTGTAATCTACGCATTCTCCAGACAGACAGTTAATGAACGTTCACGATTGTGTGGAGGGTTGCCCGATCATGGACGATAATTTGATAGGCCATCATGGCTCATTGTGAAGAGGAGCCTTTAGAGATATACGCCGTTGCACGCGCAGCGTGCCAAAGCGAGCAACAATGTATCTTTCGCGCCAACGTTCGGATAATAGAGCGTTCGGACAAACCAAGTCATCGTTCGGATTATTGAGTGTTCGGATAATCGAGGTTTACTGTATAATGAAATACATGAACGATTATTTGACTGCTATCTTCGAAAACGTGTATACTTTAAATAATTCTGATTTTAATTGTAAATTATTAAGGTTACATACATACATATACATTACATACGCCTATTTCCCATTGGGGTAGGCAGAGATCACGGAATTCCATATGCTCCGATCCTTACATACCACTTTCGTTCTTCTACTTTCATACATACTCGTCGGCAATTATATAGATTATAGATCAATTTTGCTTTACAAAAACAAAAAAAAACCGGCAAAGTGCAAGTCGGACGCACACGATGCGTTCCGTACCATACCAGTATCTATAAAAACCGGCAAAGTGCAAGTCGGACGCGCACGATGCGTTCCGTACCATACCAGTATCTATAAAAACCGGCAAAGTGCAAGTCGGACGCGCACGATGCGTTCCGTACCATACCAGTATCTATAAAAACCGGCAAAGTGCAAGTCGGACGCGCACGATGCGTTCCGTACCATACCAGTATCTATAAAAACCGGCAAAGTGCAAGTCGGACGCGCACGATGCGTTCCGTACCATACCAGTATCTATAAAAACCGGCAAAGTGCAAGTCGGACGCGCACGATGCGTTCCGTACCATACCAGTATCTATAAAAACCGGCAAAGTGCAAGTCGGACGCGCACGATGCGTTCCGTACCATACCAGTATCTATAAAAACCGGCAAAAAAACCACGTTTGCTGTATGAGAAGAATATATTTTTTTTATTCAATCAGATGTATTTTTAAAATGAATATATATCTAAATTATCTATTTATATTTCAAGCGTCTACCTGTCGCCGTTATCAATGTCGAGGAAAAATTCTTGTTTAGGAGCCCCCTTAAATATTTATTTTATTGTTTTTTAGTATTGTTGTTATAGCGGCAACAGAAATACATCATATTCTGCGAAAGTTTCAACTGTCTAATGTCTATCACAGACTATTGAGATACCCCACAAAGAGTATAGTATATATAGGGCACAGACGGATGGACAGCAGAGTCTTAGTAAAAGGGTCCCGTTTTACCCTTTGGGTATGGAACCCTAAAAAGCAAATATGGAATTCCAATATCCAACTTCTTCCTATTATTGATAGGATATGATCACACAATGCTTTATAATTTTTTTCACAAACCTTAGTGATTATTGGTTCATAAAAAATGTGGTAAATAAGTCATAAGAGGGCAGAGGTATTTAATTAAAAGTAATAATTACTCTGAACTGAGTATTACTTGAAAGCATCTAGTGAATCTTGATCAATTTAATCAATAACTGAATAAGTGTTGTTAAAGAAAATGAAAGCTATGTTATTTATGTGCATGTTTATTTTTATAACATGTTGGTCAATTGTGTAGAGTTGTATATAAACAGAAATAAAATAGACTTAAATATTATATTTACTAAGGTGAATTGTAACTATAATTTTAAGTAGCAACAGCTGTTTTTGCTTTGTTTTGTATAGGAAGGAATAGTTTGAACTCTGCTGGTAATTCATCTTCTGAATACAATCTGTCAGAGAAGTAGACTCGTCTGATCCTACAATTAGCATGTATTTGTACTCGTAGAGTTTCTACATAATTTGTTCCATAAGCTCTTCTAGTAAAGTCAGCTAAATTGAACTGGATTTGATTCCAGCCTTCATCGAGTCTCATTGGCATAGTACAAATGAAAGGTTTTACTCTAGTTGTGGATTGATAGTTACTTGCCCGGAACCTTCTTCGGACATTTTTGTCATCAAGAACCTGAAATTATATTTTAATGCTAATTGATTTCTATTTATTCCTTAAATTATTACCAGAATCCAAACTTCAGAAATGTTCTGACTATTATTTCTCTCTTCTTTATCTACAAGTTTTAGTGTTAATTAAAAAGGTTTAACAGTTTACCTGAACTTCGAAGGTAAAATACTTTTTGAGGTTTTTAATAATCATAACCAAAAAAGGTAACTTGATGCCGAGGGTCTTCTTCGGATCCGCTGGACAAGTAATATAGGTTGTTGATACATTAGTACCGACTATCTCCAAGACCAGGCTTTGTATATCATTGTCTGTAATTCTTTTTATGTGCCCATTACGAACTTTTTTATCCCAAATTTGCAAAGGTTTACTGCCTATACTGTAAAGAATTGAAAGAAAACCGGACTGAAATGTATTCTTGAACATGGTGAGTGCACTACAGTCACGATAGTTCAGCCATATAATTATTAATAGTTAACTAGGGTTGTTTAATCAATAAATTGTAAGTTTTCGCGGTTGAATAAGAAACTGACAATGTGACAACAAACACAAGAATTTTGAAACTCGGCCATTGGCCATAAGTTTGTTATCGTTGTAAAGTTGCCATAGCAACGAATTACGAAATGCTAAGTGCACTAGACATGGGTATCACTGCGCTGCGCCGCGCAATTGCGCCGGCACGCTTCACTGCGCATGTTGAGTCAGCTCACACATTCATAATGTGTCGGCGCACGGCGCAGTACCTCACTCACTGAGTCAAGTATGAGCGTGGCGTTGCGTGCGTTTCGGAGGTTTCACTACTTTGCGCGTGCCATTTTGTTGCGTCGTGGCGCAATTTTGAGTTGACTCAAGGAGCCGACGCACTACACTGCGCCTGAGTTGCTGAGTTGGCGCGGAGAATTTCGCTGAGTTCCATGTCTAAAGTGCACCTTACGCAATCTATGATAAATTGAACAGATAATCTATATCTATATATATATATAATAAAACTAAGTCGATAAAATGTGCGTGCCGATAAAACTTAAAAAGGAGTCCCGACACGATAAAGGGACTTATGTGGTGTGATAGCCCTTTATCCCCCCTCGAACAAGAAAGTTCCCGTTTTAATCTAAAGGGCATGTTTTTAAAGATATAAGGGACTTTCCGACCCTTCAACTTGGAAATTAAGTGCAGTGGCGCCATCTGTTATCGAATATTTGAACTTCGTTCAAGACAACTATGGAGACTATACACTCCAATAGTCATAGTGTATAGTCTCCATAGTTGTGAGCCATTGCAGCATGTGTAGTAGTGGCGCGAAATTTAAAATTCCAATTTCAATAAAATCTTAAATTTCATTTGTTACTATAATAAATTTGTTAAATTTTGTGTATTTATACGTCATTAGCTAACTTATATTTTGGAGTTAAAGCGACATAAATTAGTTCTCAAAATATTTAAAAATTTAGGTTTTTAAATTTCGCGCCTTTACTACATACGCTACCGCTACAGAAGCTAGAAAGTTCCCGTTTTAATCTAAAGGGCGTGTTTCTAAAGATATAAGGAACTTTCCAACCCTACAACTTGGAAATTAAGTATAGTGGCGCCATCTGTTATCGAATATTTGAACTTCATTCAGGACAACGATTGTTTGGGTTGCAACTTGCATTTCCAAAAGCGTTGCGAGCAATTGTAGCATGTGTAGTAGTGACACAAAATTTAAAATTCCAATTTCAATAAAGTCTTAAATTTAATTTGTTGCTATAATAAAGTTATTAAATTTTGTGTATTTATACGTCATTAGTTAACTTATATTTTGGAGTTAAAGCGACATAATTTTAGTTATCCAAATTAGTTCTCAAAACATTAAAAAAAATAGGTTTTTAAATTTCGCGCTTTTACTACAAATGCTACCGCTATAGAACCTTTTATTATGGCGGACGATAATGACCAGAAACCTCTAGAAGGTGTGAGAGAGAAAATATTTTCAAATTTTGCTCGAATATTCTAGAGCCTAGCTCTCTGAATATATAAGAGCCCGGTGTCGCTCACCAGAGTTAGTTTAATTTGAACAGGGAAATCAACTCCCGGGCGAAGCCGGGTTTTTTAGCTAGTATAATATATAAGATACACAGTTTATTATATTTCCACTAGCCATTCACTTTGAGAATGCCACCATCGAACGTTATGATGTCCTTGTAACGGTACTGGATGACAAAAATATAATAGAACGCGTGTTCGATCTCGGTATGGAGGGTAGAGATAAGGAGCACTCTCTCATATGGGGCTTTACTTTCAAAAGTGTCCATGATAAGCTGATAGATTATAGTTCCAAAACCGACTAAAAACTTAAAAAGGCGCTGATGACCACTGATGGTTCGATGTGAATTTGGTGATTATAACCGCAATAATAATTATTAATGAAGTGAAGTATGCCAAACGGAAATAGTAAAGTTCAGAAGTAGTTGTACTGAATAGAGTAGTTTTTAAAAATAAAGTAAATGAGTATGCAATTGAAAACGTCATTACTCAAAAGAATTCTGAAATTTTTAAAATTATTGTTATATATTTAATCAATGTATGAAATTACTTTACTTTATAACTACATTTTTGAAAGTCGTTACGGACCGGATAAATATCTTTCTTCGTTTCATTCTGTTCTACTCTAACAGTTTTAGGCGCTTTCTTTCAAATGCAGTCATCAGCTTACAGCAGCGCCACCATAATATCACATGACTTTATGGACACTTCTAATATACAGAGAGATTACTCCTTATCTCTACCCTCCATAGGCAAGACCTAGCGAGCAATCTAGCAGCAAAATATGACACATCGAACCATCAGTGGTCATCAGCGCCTTTTTAAGTTTTTAGTTGGTTTTGGAACTATAATCTAACAGCTTATCATGGACACTTTTGAAAGTAAAGCCCCACATGAGAGATTCCTCCTTATCTCTACCCTCCATACAGCAAAACAAGCGTCAATATTTTTTTGACAATGGACATTGACAGATTGACTCTTGACATTTTAATTATTTCATATTTGACAGATACATGAAATTCCTGTGATCATGCGATGCATTATATCGCACACTATTCTAAAAATTATATTTTATTGAATTTCATGTCTTATTTTGTATAAAATGAACTAATACATAATTCACTATCGTGAAATATATTATAATGTTCTTTTGTTTATATATTTTTGTTGTATGATTGTGTTACATTGAAAATGACTGAAAACTCATCATCAAAGAGGTAAGTTCAACTTCGATATCTAATTTTTTGTCTGAATGCCTTTTTTGATTTTACATATAATTACCTGATTAACTGCTCTGAGAAACAAGTCACATAAAACCTTATCTTTAGCAATCAAGATGCGTTATTGTTTTTTGATAAATTGACTATTATAGTATATATTATACAAATAAGATGCGTAGAAAATAAATATATAGCAAAAAGCTTTAAAAAAATATAAGTCAAAAACTAAAACAAGTAAAAATTATGGATTGACAAAAAATGACATTATGTCACATCAAGATTTTTTTTACAAAAAAGTTATAATGGTATTGCCACTGATCATACAATATATAATAATATCAAAAATAAGTTCTTATATATTGAGGGAGCCCGACAGGCTAATAAAGGTAGTATTTATTTACTTAATAACACTATATTGTTGAAGACTCAAATAAATAAAAAAATATTATATCATGAAATGTATTTATAAATATTTACAAAAAAAACTGATGTTCTTATCTGATTTACTTAATTAAGATCTAAAATGTATACTAGTGACTTGTAAAAAATAATCTACCAGCCAATGAATCTTTGAAATATTTATGGTGTCCTAAGAAACAAGTTAATTATTTTAATTAATATAAATTATTTGGTTAATATTTTTTTTAGAAATTTTGTAAATATTTAACTTTAAACATCACCTTGTGATGTTAAGATGCTGTTAAGTAGCAGTATTTATCTGTCAACTTTACTGTATTTTAAGTAAAATTTAACTACTTAATAAATTAAAAAAATATGGATTAGATTTGGGTGGAAACATTGTAACCTTTTTTTTCATACATTAGATACATTTTTTAAAACTTTAAAAACAAAATAATCTTTATCACTTAATGTATCTTCTTGGATTTTTATATTCGCAAATAACATTATAATGAACTATATAAAACATACAATTATTGAATGAATAGCATCAAAGGCTCTGATTTCATTTGTCTTGAGGTCAACCAACTTTTGTTTATATGAATCAGAATATTCAATCAGCATGAGAAGCAGTGCTCATAATATATTAATGTTATTTAAATACTGTGAATTTTTGCATGTGAGAAAAACATGGGTGTTACTTTGTGTTTTTATAAGTATAAGTTCTAAAGTATACATATTATATTCTGCTGTAGCATTTTCAGACATACAGATAGAAATGCCCTTGTTATATATGGATTATAATTTATATATATATATTTTTTAAATGTAGCACTTATTGTTAAAAAGGTCACTCTTGACCATGGGCACAGATGTAACAAGGTGTGTATATTTTGTAGATTTCATACATAAACTTTCTTAGTGTAAATTACCCCAAATGAAAAGTGTTTCTGCAAGAGATAAACCAAAAAAAATGGCAGTGCGGTTTAATCATAGAATAATTGCTACTTATGAAAATTCATGTTGCCTTCTTACAATGGATGGGCTCACATTTTTATTCTTTTTGTTTGTTTTTTTAAATAAAATAATATCTTGTCTTTGTTTCCCGCCATACAACCATGGTTGCTTGTATTAATTAGCATATAAATAAATAAAAGTGTAACTTCTCGCGTGTTTCGGCTCATGTTTTGAAGTTTGTGAATATTGTTTACCTGACCTACAATTTGAATGAATTTTTTGGACTATTAACAGTGTTTTTTCCTAGCACTAACCATTTCATGAGCGAAGGTATCTAGGTGAAGTTCTTTAGCCAGATCTGCTTTAAAACTTACCGTCCTACTTAATTGGAAATTGTATGCGCCAAAATTGTACACAAGCTAATAAAATAGTGTTATATATGTGTGCCTTAGACACGGGCTGTTTACGGCAAGCTATTGTTTAACATCAGCTTTTATAGCGAGGTAACGACGCTGATCGTAGCCTACTTGCCGCCTATTGTTCTCAATCAACTCGTTATACCCACCGCCCTGGCGAGGACTGCGCGATTGACAGTTTGTCCGCGATTGTTGTATGGAATGTGAAGTATTTTTATTGTAGAATAATATAAGTGAAAGATGTGGTTGGATAATAGATTGGAGTGCCTTATGAAAAGGTGAGGTTCATTTCAAGTTATTTTTAATCAATTCGTAGCTGGTTTCTTAACACAAATGTTTGCCTAGATTAATATATTAAATATAGTCCGAATTTCGCAATTCGACTATAAGTCTTTCAGTTTCACCTACTAAGAATTACAGTTTTTAAACACAATCTTGAAACATGAAATGACTGTCTATCACTGAACGCGTGGGTATATCGAAAAGCGAGTCTAGTATTTACCCGGATTCTAGGTCGTCGATCTTAGATGACCTGTCCTGTTTTGCGAACTCTCCTTTCGTTTAGCTTTACATAAGCTTTTCTCTCATGGTGATTGTTTATTTGCTATGAGAAATTATTTTTACCGCGCATTTTCCCATGATTATTGCTCTCAAGCAGAGCTGAAACGGTACTCAAAGTTGAGCGTTACTCAAGTGTGCATATTATGTATATTAGTAGTTATTTAACAGACTAATAATTGTGTTATAGAATGTGTATGTTTCTCGAGAGTGAAAAAATACAACCATTTAAAACATAAATTGCATATAAAAATTACTTTTATCTCTTCAAAAAAATTCAATTATACTCCATTTTGTCGTGACAGACAAACAAATAAATACACATTATGAAGAATATTTACCATATCTAAAAATTCATACGAAGGCTTTTAATTGTAGTTCATTGACCCGGAAAGTGCAAAATATAACGAACGGATACACGTCATAAGTCAAATACTAGATCATCCACAAGTCGGCGAGGGCTTAAGTATAAAGCTTTCGATTGCCCTATAATCCGTTAAGATGCGGAGTTCGTTTTAAATTTATTTGTAAACATATTAATAAAAATATCCAGAGAGTCACCAGTTGAAGGGGTTCTAGAAGGAATTAAACTAAACAAAAAAATATTGTATTCTATGCAAATGAGAGTCCGTAAGCTCACGAAATTGTTATTTGTCCAGAGCGCATGGAAAAGCTTCACGTTGGAAACGAAAGTAAATATTTGCATAAAATATCGCTTAGATTCTCATGTAGGTTAATCCATAGCTGGCGTAGGAAGATGGACGGGCATGCCAATAAAAAGGTCAGTGTGGTGCAGATTCGTGCTTATTTATAGTTTCGCGTAGCCGAAAGCTCGCCCACCATCTATGAACATATTTCATAATATAGTATTTTTGGATTTTTTATGTCAGAAATCAATGGACGAGTGCTAGGCTCCCTTGATGATATTTCAGCCACAGGACATCAGTCAATGATGCGCTGTCGACTTATACATCAATTTCCTTGCATAATAGAAACTAGTAGAACAAAAATCGTATAATTAAGGCGATCTCATGGATTGTTATTACCACACACTTAACAGTCAATTCTGTGATAAAAACAATATACATGTATTAGTATGTAGGTATGAATGCTCCAATTAAAAAAAATAAGTCGAAAGCGCACTATTGTTCATCATTAGTATAGAGATAACTCTGATTTTGATAATGATTAGTAACATTTCAACGTTGTACATACGTACTATAAACAATTTACTTCAATACATGTAATTAAAATTCATATCTAATTAAATAGGCTTTGAATTCTTTCATCATATTATAAAAAATAATTATATTAGGAAATTATAGAGTCGATTTAATTACACCGGCACACAAAAAAAAAAATTGTCTGTACACCGGGCGACACCTATCTACGGGTATGTATATTGACCCGCTGAATACGAATTTCAAGTCAGTTTAGGCCGTCCAGCCTTCAGTTTCAAGTAAATTGCAAAAAACCCCAAAAAATAGCGAAAATTCGATGTTTTGGCAAGAATATTTACCGGCTCAAACTCCCCACAAACGTAACAAAATAGATTAGAATTCTTATTGCATAGATGGGAATTGCTTCTTGTAATAGTATACTCTCCAGTAGCCAAGTTTCCCACTACTGAAGAGCTGCAGTCGCTGGATGACGACGCCTGCGGGCCTGCTTTCTCACCCTGACCAGACGCCGATACTGGGTTTACGAATCCCTGCATCGTAAAGTACTCATCACTTGTACCTGCCATGACGGCACACACGCCGTTCACCCAGGGACTCTGCCAGATGGTTCTGTTGCCCACCGTCACCTCGAGGATGTGCCCTGGTTGCAAGTACAAGCGATCATGCAACGAAATGAAGTCTGCACATCGAAGAAGTTGAAATCCCAACACGATGGCAAATTTTTACTAAATAAAGGAAAAGGTGGAAGAAGAGGTATCCACGTCGTAGAACATTTGAAAATGAAACAGTACAATACCGCTAATACAGTAATTTTCGCTATTTTTTGGGGTTTTTTGCAATTTACTCGAAACTGAAGGCTGGACGGCCTAAACTGACTTGAAATTCGTATTCAGCGGGTCGAAAAACATGCCCGTAGATAGGTGGCGCCCGGTGTACAGACAATTTTTTTTTTTTGTGTGCCGGTGTTATTTTAGAGGTGCTTGGAAAGTCAAGTCAAGTGCAATGCTTTTGTAATTTCTTGAATGAGCTCCTGAAACACAATTCATAAATTACGAAATGTTTACAAACATCAAATAATACATGTCTTCATTTAAACGTTGTGTTAATAAACATACTAGATATACAATTTGTATCAATACATTGTCCTGTAACGCAACTACATACATACAATATATAAATTCTGATGAATCTTCCTTCCTTGTGTATATTTAGAAATGGACCAATTTGTTGCTTTCGGCTAGAAATGATTTGGTGAAACGATCGCACGAGGTTAAGTTTTCAAAGAATGCAACTATTTCTGAATCATAGATAAATGTTGTTTTTTCCCTAATATGTTGTTTGTTTCCGAGGAGGTGTGAGAGGCAGTTTTGTAAGTACGCTCGCGTGAACCGTTCGTCTTTCGAGATAATATTGCTTTAGATTCGTATAGTTTTTGTTAGTCATGTTTATGTGCCAAAAGAAGTGACTCTATTGGAATTTTAATCCATTTTACTGACCAATATTTGTAAATTGGTACTGTTTATAGATAACAAAATAAATTTGTTGTTGTCGTATGTATGATAAGTTTAAGTGTGTAATGGAGAAGAAATAAGTTATTAAAAATTGAGTTCTTTATTCGGAATACTACGTGGAATAAGGAGGATGCAAGCATCACATGGATGCGGACGGTAGACTTATATTTTGGAAGAGTGGGTTGTGGGAGGGAGGCCTTCCCTCCATCAGGTGTGACACCTGTAGGAAACGACAAGTTGACAAAATGAGTGCTAAAACATTGGAGAGACCGATTGGGTGAGTCAGAACTAAAACGTTACGTTTTATTAATTGTTGAATATCATGAAGCTGAATCGGTAGATACACACTGTGAAATCTACGGCTGGTCTTTAGATTAGTTCATTAGTTACATGAGTATTTTTCAATGGGTCGTTTATAAATCAAAAGCGGCTAATGGCTATCTAACTTATCAACAAAGAGCTTCCTTTCCTCATCCTTCTCAATTGTGCCAATATTGACGTCTAAGTTTTATAAAAAGCCAGGGTTGCGTCGTTATATTATAAACAGCAAAAACATGTTTTAAAATTGAAGTTAAGTCTTGCGAGATAAAGGAAAACGTAGTTACACGATCGGATAGAATCAGGGTTAAGGGATATAATCAACACATGAATAGTTTATCAGCAATTATATACCTGCATAAAATAAAAAAAGATAGACAAAATATTGCAAATATTACGATTTCCAATTGAAAATTCCGAGCATAATATGGTGGCATAGTTAAGTGCATATTTATAATTGTGTTGTAATTTGTGTAATGTAATTATTCATCGGCATACTGTTTTTATTTTGTTACTCATGTCGGGAACTTTTCCGCCATTCTTTATGATTCAGGTTATAATTGTGGTGAAATGCGTTGTTAATGTATTCACGTAATTCATAAGACCATATGTATTACTTCATACAATTTTTATTTTACATAAAAATAAATGATCTTATCGAGTGAACGGAGAAGGGACCGCGACCGTGCGCCGAGTTTAAAGGCAATTAAACAGAAAATCCGGATCGATGACTCACAAGAATTGAAATATGTACAAATATTAGAAGGAAGCGATTGCATTTATTATTATTAACCTTGACTTTAAATAGAAGGTATAAGTAATTAAATATCGCTCAAAACTATAATTCGAGCGAGGTGCAGTCGGAAATGGAAATGTTTAATCTGGTGATCGAGGCTAGAGCTCAAATAAGGATTTTGTTATTTCATTGATGTACATTTTTATTTTTATTATTTACATAAATAACACACTAGACATTGTATGTGTAAGTCATTGTTGAATCATTTGTGAAGTCTCAGAATTTATCTAAGTTCATGATGAAAACAAGGTTGAGTTCAATGTTCTAGCTGCCCACAACACAGGGAATCCTAGTGTGGGAGCTAGAGCTACACCAATATCTATGTGTAATGTGTTTTTGTGAAATAAATCTTTTTCTTTTCTTTTTAATGTTCAAATATTTCATTTATTTGAAAAGCGTCACGAAATGTTGGTCAATGCAATAATTAACTAAAAAGCAAACTTTATTTATATCACCGACAATACCAATTATTTCGTTTCTGTCTTTAAAATGTAACATAATGTGTTTGATATTACCTATCCATGTCATGGCTGTCCTTTTGTATTATTTCTGTTAATTCCAGTTTGGCTTTTTGATATAAATTTACACGTCATTTGTACTGCAATGCGGTAAAAGGGATGTTTTTCACGCATTAATACATATTTGAGCGATGGGGAAACGGGAATTTTCCCTTAATAAGTAGGTAATAATGTCAATTGCTGCAAGCATCCTTTGAAGTTTAATAGTTTTGCTAAGAAATATATTATTATATCTTAATAATATATTTCTTTTAAAATCTATGTATTGAATAGTAGCCTATGTAAATGTTATTTGTGTCAAAGTTATTTTCTTAGTTAAAAAAAAACGTTCTATTTAGGTTGCTCTCCCGCTTCAGACAATCTCAAGAATGTTCAGAGTATGACTATATAAAGAAACTAAAATGTGCCGGCGCATTCCTCGGCCACAGATGTGTGGCACACGTGACACGTGTCTCGAACATACTATTAAAGCTTCACGCGCGATTATTGTTGTCGGAAAAGTAGATATTAGGTCAACTTCTTACAATTAGAAAATTCATTACAGTTTTTGTTATTGCCAGTAGGACATTTTGAACATTTCTCTTTTAATGTTTTGGTCATTGTTTTCTCTTATGTAAGATAACTGTTAGTCCAGAGGTTGCTCCGGTGGCACACTGAAAACCGCCATTCGTCAACAAAAGAACTATAGGTGGAGCATATGCTGAGTGTATTCCCCTTCCGCATACATAATTATTTTTTAATGTAATAACTATTTGCAATATATGTTTGAGATTATCAAGTGCAGTTAGTCAGTCTGCTTCGTTATTAAAAAATAATAATCAACCCAATTTAAATACTATCATTAAAATATAATGCAAACGCTCGTATTTTGTGTGGGCGATAAACGTGACTTTCATGACCATATGACGGCGATAGCGGAATTGTGAAACTGTCGACGACCCCTCGTAAAACTCGACAGGAGCTCCGAAATCGAACATCGAGTCTTTAATTAGACTTCACTTGTACGATAGCGAAGATATTGCTGCAATATACGATTCACTGTTATGACTCGATCCCAATAAAGGCTTTTTTCGAAATTGGAGGTCAAAAATATTCCATCTCCAGATCCAATTGTGAGTTGTATAATCTGGTCAAAGCGAGGGTTATCAACTGTTGATATAATCAGAGATAATGAGCACGGAACATCTATGCTCTCAGGGGTGGCTCGTATGAAAAGTGACCTAGAGTTCAGTCTATATAAGCTGTGAAGTAATACGGCAAATAATGAAACTGAGGTTTAAAGAATTCCGAACACTTGGTTACGTTTGGCCACTTTGGACATTAAACTCCTGTTTTGAACGAATGGCTTTTAACAATGCTTTAAGCACTTAGTAGCATAACTAAGGTTATGATCATATTGAATGTCGTGCCCCCAAAACATAATGTGAACTTCACGTAATGATTCACGAGGTCATTGACTTATGACTGCATATCAAATAGCGAGAGGTAAACATAAACCCCGTAATAAAAGCAATGCCGCAACTTGATAACCGACAATCATACGCCCTTTAACCTCAATAACTAGGCATTTTATCGGAATCATTTACACATTTTTCCTTGTTAGGGTTTAAACAAATAAATTGTTTTATTTCCATTATTCTGTGTCTTATGGACCGCCTTCTTGGAACAGTGGAACGCCTGTTATTTTTTTACGGCGGATCGGAAAATGATCAGTGAAACAGACACAGAAATGTGTCTGCCCATGCCTAGTCCACTAGAGGACACGGTAATTCATTTAATACCGTGTTTGTTGTACGTCAAACAGTACCTAATGTTTTCTCACGCAATGTTATGCAGCTTTGATTTCATTAAAAATATATCTAAGAATTTTTCGCACGAACCCGGACGCTATAGTTTTTAATGATTACGCGGTAGAATCATTGAACACGCTTATTTAATAAAAAGTACTACACGCTTTATATATTTTATGGTCTTTTGAGGTTTTTTTTTAATTCGACATGTTCGTAGAACAAAGTTACTTCTGCACGACGCTCTACTTTACACTTGACCTATAATAGATATGTCAAACATATATATTAAATTTTTAGAATAACATCATTGTTAAAATTATACGCATACATAATGCGTAGGCTTTCAGGATACATCCCTTTCCTATATATTATGTGAATCTTTTGAATATGCTAGGCAGAACCCCGGGTTCTTCAGTATCGCTTCAGTGATGTACGATGAACATGGATTGTGGAGACATCTTCACGATTTATATTCATCGCGTAATATCTATTATAATAGTTGTTGAAGATTCCTTAATTTCGTCCATACGTGTTCTAACACCATGTCAGAATTTCCTCGATTCTCATGTAGAACGTGTCTATTAGCATCTGGACCGGTGCTTTGATATTATATTTATTATTATATATATTTTTTATTAGAGTAACGATCTCTATTTAGTATACTATCATTTATACTGGAGAATCGTGACCAAGTGACATGTACGAATTGGTAATTTGGGAACGAGTATGCTCCAACTACCGTATGATTTTAATGAATACAATGAAACAGTAGTTACTGAATATTATAATAACTATTTAGACACATAATACGGTGTTTTAACCACATTTATATCTGTTTCAGTGAGTTAAAGAAGCTATCGGAGGAGAGTCTCACGCGGCAACCGGAAGAAGTGTTCGATATCATTTGCAAGCTCGGAGAAGGTTCCTATGGCAGTGTTTATAAGGTGATTTAAGGGGTTTCACCCAATCCTAATAAATATCGAACGATGGTTCATGTCATGCGGAGTAAAACTAGCTTCTATGCAATATCTATCTCTAGTGCCGCTGATCGCACAGAAATGGTGATCACAATGTCATTTCAAATGATCTGGCAAATTATTAGGCCACTCGCTAAAGAATCTATCTCCAAATATCCTTTACTTTTTAAAGTAGGTATTTTTTTTTAATAAATCGTACTTAATGTATTTTTAAGTGTGTAACGGCGATAACAAAAAACGATGGAAAAAAAAAAATGGCAATCTTTGGAGGAGGCTTTTACCCGAAAGGGGTCCATTACATAAAAATTATAATATACATAAGATAATGATTAATTTCTATATAATTACTAAACGAAGATTTATTCTCATTAATTTTATGTAAAAACTAATCTCAGTTATATATTAAACTGAGATTGACTTGTATGTAAGTGTAATGGAATAATTAATAAAGCTTTTTTATTTTATTTATTTTTATTAACGGCGATAACTTTAAAATCGATCATACAGGTATTGTAATGTATTCGGAGTGTAATATATCTCTTTCGCCTGCGTCCCGCAGAGCCGCGTGTTCGCATTACTGCGTTAACGATGTCAATGCTCTTGCGCATGTCGCTACAATGTATGCCAAATGTGTGCTTCGTAGCATCTCCTGAAATACCACGTGTTTACGACAATTAGTGGGGGAATTTCTGATTCAGATGCGATACAATATATTGTTTATACAATGTTATTGTGTCAATTTTCTAATGATTGGTATATTCATTTATGTATATAAAAAAATAGGTAAGAGCTATTATTTGGTTAAATGTGCTGTTTTTAAAGTTGAATATTCATCGTGCCACGGAGTGCTGTAGCTTCCAATCTAATATTATGTTGCATTTTATGTTGTGTAGAATTGTAAGCTATGAGTAATCCCTTTAAGAACCGGTGTTGAAACTACAGACTTGCTGCAGTAGGTACAGATAGGGTAGTTTCACACTGGATTATTTTGAAAAATTTGCGACTTCATATAAAGTTGTAAACTCAATCACGAATGTGACCGTTGTTTTTCACGTACTGTAATCTAGCCCTCGTAACAAAAACAATTCAGCTCCTATATCTATCAGCCAATGTAGAGCGTCTGGCATCTATTGCCTGAATGTGTAAAAATCATCCGATTCCAGCTGAAACTAATCTTCGCAACTCTTCTCCGTCAGTGTTGCCCTTTGCAGTGGCCTTTGGTTCTTTATGTGCGGATCAATTATAATTTGTGTTTGGAAAACGAAAGCGAAAAAAGCTAGCTGATGTACATCAAGCGTTCTACGATGTAATTTGTCTTTTTTTAAGAGAAAAACGTAAAAGGTTAATTTAAAACTAGGCTTACAACAGCCACAGAAATATACCGTTAAGTTGCCATTGGGTCTAAATCGGCTGAGCGTTCGATACCTACATTACATTACCCTTCGCGGAAATTTGTTTGAATATTGAACCGGTTACGTGTTCTCCTTAGCAGTGAATTTATGATACGGATAGGATTTCACAGCATGTTTTCAATCGGAATTTTATATTGATGTTGTTTTTTTATTATGTGTCTTAAATAAAATTGTTGATCTATTAATCACAATGTTTGTGGAACAGGAAGTAAAATCAGTTCTGTCATTTAGCTTTCTTCTTTGCAAGTCATATACATACTTCTTGATGACATACATTATTACATCCAATAGGAAACGGATTATATAATGCAATAGTCTAAAATGTTAACTTAGATTTATTTTTTATTTCTAATAGGAAACGAACCTGTGATGAATATAAGATTGTGGCTAGCACTAGGTCATGTTCATCGTAATACTAAAACGGATATATTGTGTAACGGATTACATAACAACGAAATTGATAGCTTAATATATAGTATTTTATTATAGCTTAATATAGTAGTAAAGGGCAGAAATGACGTCCCATAATTTTATACGGCGATTGCAGACATTAGTATGTTGTATGTAAGACCGAACAGAATTCCAGTACTGTAAACTTAAGCTGTGATTACTCACTACTACGTAACGGATTATGGCTTCCTACGCCCGTGAAGTGCTAAGCCATTTTTACGAAGGAGTCTTGGAATTATGGTTGCGGTCTGTTTGTTTTTAGAGTAACGAAACTTAGAAGTATGAATAACTTGGTCACTTGTCGCTAGGTGATCAATACCCTACCATAGGATCTATGACGCCCTTTCGTCCTATGTTCGTTTTTCCATAGACTAAAAACTTTTCATCTACAAGCCTTTCCATCTATGAACGATAGTTAGGTTACCCGTAGGATACACAGAAAATGTCAAATACGGTTAGATTTGAATCTGCGACTTATCGGAACGCAAGGCTGTTGAACCACTTAAAATATTATTGACTGGTGCTGCCACGACAAGCGTCTGTTATTTTTACTTAGTGCACATTAAATGTACGCTGTGAAACAGACAAAAGGGAATGTTCAGATGTATTCCATTGTTGTCTTTCGTTGATACTTGTTTTGTCTATACTTATTTACTTATTATTATATTGTTATTAATATTATAAAGAGGAAAGATTTGTATTTTTGAATTTTTCTATGTTATGAATAAACTCAAAAACTACTGGACCGATTTCACCAATAGATAGCTACATTATCAGCGTGTAACATAGGCTATATTTTGTGTATAGTCCATCTATACTGTACCCGTGTGAAGCCGGGGCGCATTTCTAGTTTCTAATAAAGCAAATAAGAAGTGATCGTTGAACTTGGATCTCTGACCTTCCAGGCGTTACACAAGGAGAGCGAGCAGGTGCTGGCCATCAAGCAGGTGCCCGTGGACACGGACCTGCAGGAGATCATCAAGGAGATCTCCATCATGCAGCAGTGCGACAGCCCCTACGTAGTCAAATATTATGGCAGTTACTTTAAGAACACAGATTTATGGGTCAGTATCTACATGTCCACAGACACTTTACCGCCATCTTTTAAAGCAATATTATTGCAGAAGTTCTTGATAGTAAAGGCTTGATAGTTATTATACACAATATGTGTTAATTTAAAATACACATCAATGAAAATATTCATCGTCAAGCTAGAATCTTATAGTACACGAAGTTTTTTTTATAGATCAACTTTCAAAAATAATATAATTCAAAATATTATGTTGTTCATGTTGTACTATGCTGCCGTTAGGTTAGCTTCCTCTGTTATCTATGTTTACCTGAACTATAGTAGGTATGAGATGTCTCAAATATGCATTTAAAAGTGAAACCGAAACGCGCAATATGCACTTCACGGTTTTATCATCTATGTTATTTTTGGTAATTCTCCATAAATATAGGAAAGTCTATTCGAATTATGATCTCGGCAGATCGTAATGGAGTACTGCGGCGCGGGCTCGGTGTCGGACATCATGCGGCTGCGCAAGAAGACGCTGTCGGAGGACGAGATCGCGACCATCCTGTGCGACACGCTGAAGGGGCTGGAGTACCTGCACCGGCGGCGCAAGATCCACCGCGACATCAAGGCGGGCAACATCCTGCTCAACATGGAGGGCCACGCCAAGCTGGCGGACTTCGGCGTGGCGGGACAGTTGACGGTCAGTAGGTATTTTGTTGTCTTTTATTTAATGCGAGTATCACATATTTAAATCAAAAACTATCATTTAAATCAAAATCATTTAAATTAAAAATCAGACAACTCTTACCAAAATCTTAATAACTAAATGCTGTGTGGCACCGGTCTTCCAAAACTGGAGTCTACTCAGTTACAGTTGTGCTCGTACTTTAATAAGCACAACACTGATTTTCAGTGACCCTATTGTGTGACATTAAATAAATAATCATTAACAAGTCTTCCGACTTTCTATCAACATCTCGGTAGCCACACTCCTTCAGCTACCAAAATGTTGTTATCGTCCGATCGTAGGACACAATGGCGAAGCGCAACACCGTGATCGGCACGCCGTTCTGGATGGCGCCCGAGGTGATCCAGGAGATCGGCTACGACTGCGTGGCCGACATCTGGTCGCTGGGCATCACGGCGCTGGAGATGGCGGAGGGCAAGCCGCCCTACGGCGACATCCACCCCATGCGGGCCATCTTCATGATTCCCACCAAGCCGCCGCCCTCCTTCAGGTCGGTTTGCATATCTCTGTATGAACACGACCGCGACGTCTTGAATAGCTATGCAAAACGCGACGCAACGCTACGGCATCTGACGCTGTCAGTACTAATCTGTCCCATATATTTAATACGTTCAGAAACATACAGAAAACACGCCACGTGATCACACGCACCCCACGCGATAAATCCATAGAGCTACGTCAATACTCTTTCGCTTTTCACAAAGCTTTCACTAGCAAAGCGTGTAGTGTAATGTTGTCATACATTTTGTTTATGACTTTAGAGAGTGCCTGTCCTATATTAAGTTGTGAGTGACAAAAAAAAATGTAGTAGACACAAAAAAGCCTATGTTACTCGATGATAATGTAACTTTCTATCGGTGAAAAATTTTTTAAAATCGGTTCGATCGATTAGATTACCCCCTACATCATCACAAACTTTACCTTTTTATAATATTTAATTCTTATAAGGGGTTCAATCAAACTCCTTTCTAGAGTTGTGCTGTGACTTGTTGGTAGGATCAATTATCCGAGATCATGAAAACGAATCTTATTCCGTTGTTTAATTTAAATTGTATCGCAGGGAGCCCGACCAGTGGTCGCCCGAGTTCATCGACTTCGTGAGCCAGTGCCTCGTGAAGAACCCCGAGGAGAGAGCCACCGCCGAGTTCCTGTTGACGCACGAGTTTATAGGTGAGGAGGCTAGTGTGTGTGTGGCCATAGATCCGCATAGATAAATAGTTATGTAGGCATGTATTTATGTAAATAAAATATAATTATACCCGTTTTTTTAAGAAATTTAATTGATTTGAAATTTTAAGTATCATGTTTAAACTTCTTTTTTCGACATAATATGTTGGGTCCTTTGGAATAGTGCAAAACTACAGTTGAAAAGTAGGTAAATAATACAACATGTGTGTGTCGCAGGTAACGCGAAGCAGCCGCACATCCTCAGCCAGATGATAGAGGAGGCGGGCGAGATCCGCGACAGCCAGCCCTACCGCAGCGCCTCCAACGCCAAGACCTTCGCCGCGGGCGTGGGCTGTGCGGTGGGCGGCGACGGGTACAGCTCGGACACCATGAAGCAGGCGCGCGGCACGCTGGTGCCCGCGCGGGACGGCTCCGGCGAGCTGGCGGCCGGCCTGGCCACCATGGTCATCAACGAGCAGGACCTCGCCACCATGAAGCGTGAGTAGGGCGGGGGGGACCCGGGGACATCCCCCCCACTGTCGCTCAGCGTTCTTTTTACGTGACGGGAACTATATACGACTCTGCCAGGCAGTTTCGGCGTTGTAGCTGTGACGCGGTGCCAAATGGCGCCTTCGTTCCGCGTGTACTCCTGACAATGCAATACCATGAATCGACGCTTCGTAAACATAAGTCCAAGCCACGCTCCATATTCATAACCGGATGCGACATGTGTTGTATATACTAAACGAGTTATAAATTATCACAAATACAAAATATTAAATATATTGTATTTGGTAATGAAGTATTAAATTTGTCGCAGGGCACGACACGGACCCGCTGGACCCCAGCAAGCCCAAGTACCGGCCGCTGTTCCTGGAGCACTTCGAGAAGAAGGAGCTGAGCCTGCCCGTCCCCAACGGCACGCTCACGGGCCGCCTGCGCATGCCCGACAGCGACCCCATCAGGTCACCACATTACATATTGCCATTGTTCATTATAAACAAAATAGGCCTATAAGTAACTAAAAGACATAAATAAAAGAAAGTAAGGTCCGTATTTAAGAACGGCTGAGAGAAAAAATGTACGAGCTATATGTTCCTGTATATAAAAAATGCATTTTTTTTTTATGTCAGATATCGACAGACGAGCATGAGGTTCACTTGATGGTAGGTGATACCTCAGCCACAGAACATCAGTCAATGATGCGCTGTCGACCTAATATTAATAATAATTTACTTCGAGCATTCGGAAATCCATAGACTGAAACCGAAACGCGCAATATGCACTTCACGGTTTTTCCATCTATGAACGGTGGTTCGTTACCCGGTCGGAATTTAGATATTCCTCCCACCCGATCAATGCCCGAAGTTACCAGACGTGGGGAAAACATGCTTACAGAAAATTATAAACATGTGGTCCCGGTGGGATTCGAACCCACGACCCATCGATGCGCACGGCAGGTGTCCTACCGAACGCGCCAACGAGCCCGTCAAATATTTGCATAGTATTTTTATAAGCATTTTTTATATACAGTGACATTATTTCAATCAGTTCTATTAAAACATTCACCAGCACTGGACGGGTTTTAATTCATCATAATACTTCTGACTGTAGTCTGGCCCACAGCGGACGGACACAAATCATAACCTGAATATTCCTTTACTTAAAGTTACTCTAGTTACTTATAGTAACGCGCAATGTAGGATTGACATCAAAGTATAGAATTATATTATTTAATATGAGTACCTGTTAGAGATGAGACCTATTTACGATACCTGGTTTAAATACCAGGGCTTCGTTCGCCCTGATACGAGCGAAAGATGCTTGCAAGTATGAAGGTATTAGTTATTCGTATAAAACGATCCGTATTTTCTAACTAATAATGAGCATAATCTTATGAAAGTATACTATACTTTAAAGTATTTTATCGCAAATAAGACTGTACTCCTTATCGTTTAGAAAATACGGATAGTTTTCCTATGCAAGTATTTTTATGTATGGCGAGTTCGGAGCTCGGTGAAAATATTATAAAACCTGGTTTACGACCCTGGTATTTTTCGTACTTGGAAGCCCTGGTATTAAATTTGGCAAGTATCATCGCTAGTACACATGTGTCAATGAGTGTTCACGTACCCGCTTCCAGCACGCAAGTGGCGGTGTGCGGCGCGGGCAGCGTGGGCGCGCTCATCGAGTCGGGCAACTTCGAATTCGTAAGTCAACTGCACGTCGTCTCTCTCTTGCCTCTGCGCGCGCCCCGTGAGTTGACACACCCCGCACACCCACACACCCGCTCACACACACACACACACCCCGCACACACCTCACAGTATACTTGTATATAAAACACAGTTCGTATCTTTTTAATATGAATTTAATCTTACCGTATAATCGTTTTAACAAAAAAACAATATTTTTGTGTGGTTTGCTACCCTTATAACTAATTACAATTGATTTTTAATCTATAATATACGTAATTAAACAAATATATAACAATAAAAAAAAAATTAACTGCAAATACATGCTTATAATAATGTAATAGCTTCATTTTTATTGTAAGTTTTAATAAACAATACTACAATGTCTGTGCATCTTACGGGGCGTACGTAGTAATAACAGAATTATTGTGTGTTAATATGATTAAAACTGTTACATTAATCAGTGAAACAATTGTTCGTAACATTGGATGTTGAGCTGTACCACGGTCTCTTAGCGCAGTGTTATTACCGCTTTGCGAGAGAACGTGACAGTGAGATACAACGTGTATAACTCTGTCTTTCTATTGTCAACAACGCATGTAATAATTTTGGTCTAAAAGATGTCGGGCCTGCCGCTAAATAACAAAACATTCAAAGAAATTTTTAATTTAACAGTTTTAAGGCCATATTCAGAGACGATAACGGTAAAAAGACTGAAATTTTCTTAATTTTCTATCTCTGTTTATTGTTTGGCAATAATAGAGAGAGGTAAATAACTTATGTAAGCCTCCTATCGTAGGTTTATTTTTTGTCTCTGATTACGGCCGTTGTTGGTGGAGTCTAATAATAGTTATAACTAATTAACATAAGCTTGAGTTGACCGCTACTCGCTAACTCGAACTCATTGCTAAATTCCATCATTTACATTACAGTCCTATTTAACTCTAAACATATTTGATTTCCGCCTTTATTAAGTTTCTAAATACATTCAAATATTTCCAGAACTAGGATTAAATAATAATAATCGTTCATAAATTCTTGGCATAACGCCGTTCGGACAACTGTGTCGGGCCCCCGAGCTGCGGTTAGACGGAAAACAATAATAAATAGTAAACATTGAAAATTATCTGTTTTCCTTAAAAAAAATCTATTGACTATATATAAAATTATTTGTAAGTCTACCAGAGAATTGCACATCTAATAGTGTGCGATCTAAACACGATTGTTCCCGATGGCGCGCGCAGCTGTCGTACCTGTCGGAGTGCGAGCTGGAGGCGCTGCAGGCGCGGCTCGACGTCGAGATGGAGGCGGAGATCGAGCACCTGCACGCGCTGTACGAGCGCAAGCGCCGCCCCATCCTCGACGCCATCTCGCTCAAGCGCAAGCGCCAGCAGAACTTCTAGCGCCGCCCGCCGCGCGCCCGGCCCCGCCCCCCGCGCGCCCGGCCCCGCCCCCCGCGCGCCCGGCCCCGCCCCCCGCGCGCCCGGCCCCGCCCCCCGCGCGCCCGGCCCCGCCCGCCGCGCGTCACGTCTGCGGCCGCCTGCGCTCGACCGTTCCGTAATAAGATGTTAGCGGTGTCGACGCACGCGCGCAGTGCAGTTGCAAAAAGATTGAGCTTTTGAAGAAAATAGCCTCAATTTGTTTTATGGTTTATTGTAATTGTTTATACGCACTGCGCATTGTTGTTCCATTGAGAACCTTTTCTAAATAAATACAATTGATGCATCGTGAAATGTGTTAGAAGACTACTAGATAATGTTGAGTTATATTTTGGGGTGCAGCAATATAATGCATAACACTGGTGTGAGGCAGGAGACCCCCTCGCTGTCCGGAGCTGGCCGTGTCCATATATTTTTAATTCATTATTCATATTCCGATAGACTTCACCGCGCCACTAACTCGGTAGCTCCTCCACATCATATTTAGATATATAATTAATCATTCACGCATCCGTCGTCCCGCTCTAGACGATTCTGTGACCAAACTAGATCAGATCAGTCTGTAAGATTGAGAATACTGTACGAAAATGGCTTTTAATGACTATCAGAGGAGATTTGGTTCAAGTATAGCCGAGAGCCGGGCCATATGTAGCAACGTCGAAGGGGCTTAATTTGAATTAATATTTTTTAAAGTTTCTAAAACATTGATTGTCTGTTATACTTCATATTATCCACTATAATTGGTTGAAGACTAACATCTACACTGAAAATTCATTTGGTAGCTGATTTCGTATTTTTATTGTTTACCAATTTTCCAGGGAGATATTTCAATTCTACCGAGGAGAATATTGTTTTCATTGCTTTAGATGATGACTTTAGAATTAAGGGAATCAATGTGAAGTCTATCCAAAAATGTTAATATAATGTATTAATCTGTATATAAATTATAGAATCATTGACGAATCAGTCTGGCTCCGGACAACGCACGACCTATGAATTCCTATATTTATGGACAAAATGTTAAGCGGGATAATGAATTTTACATAATATTACTTTTGCATTTACTTTTATGCATTCACGTGAATTAGATTTATTTATTAGTTTATGTTGTCAATATACAATGAGCGTTGATTGAATGAAATATTGTTAAAGTATTGAAAAATCATTTGATTGGTCATTTTATGAAATGTGAACTTTTGCAATAAGTGTTCAATTGATATCTGTGTGATACGGGAGCTCGTCAGAACTGAAGCTGCCGAATGATGAAGAAGCGATCTTCGTTCCTAATAGGTACATTGAAACTTTCAAGATCTACCAAAAAAAATATTTCGCCAAATTTTCGATATTTAGCCAAACGCGTTTTTCATCTCGAACAGGGAGTGCGGTTCTCCCTTAGTATTAATTTAGGGTAAGTTGTTATTCTAGAGTAGATTTTGAATTGTAAGAGCGCTGAAACATATCCTCGTAGTGTCGACCTTTGCCCGCTAGATGGCTCCGATGACAATATCAATAGTTGAAAAGAGATGGAAAATAATCATAAATATTGACTCAATGAAGAGTTTTTATTTTCCTTCGGCTCTTCAACTAAATCCGCTAGTGAACACGTGTGTAATGTTTTTATATCTACCCACATTGTATAATATAAGGTGCTAGAAACATTCTCCAATAGATGAATAAATAGTGAATAATTTCCAATGGCAACACCGTGTAGCGGCGTTAAGTGGGCTTTCTGTTTCTAGTTGGGATCGGAGTCGTCCTGCGGCAGGAAGGAACATGTACGATTTTGTAGCATATTATAGATACGTGACAATACTGTAGATAGATAGCTCTGTTACTTTCGATCGGGTCCCGCGTTGCAGGTCTGACGATCTCACAGCGATCGGGCTGCGCGGGACCGATTGGTTTAATTTAAAGGAGCTGATCGGTTCAGCTTCGAAAGGATGCTTTTATGTATGCTTCCTGTATTTTTGAAGGTGAAAAAATAATCATAAATATTGGCTAAAATAATAAACCCCATTTACAAAATTTAGTAGTTTAAGACCCATTCAAAAACATTGTATAAGCTTGGAATAATTAGACTGTTTTGTTTCCTTCAAGTCATTTTGTAGTCGATAGAGCGAGACAAAACATACTTCAACTATTTCAAGCTTAAACTTGTATGATATTAATTTTTGAAGTGACATTTAAAGAAACTGATTGTAATGCGGGAGTAAGGACAATGCGGCGCAGTGGCCGGAGCGTCCGATAGTTATTAGTTCCTTTTGTTTGGATCTCAACGCGTCTCGCGAGTGTCTCCTATAGGATAGCGGCTTTAAGTTACATTAAAACATTTATTCTTATAAAAACAAACAAAGATAAAATATATCCATAAATCTGACAATCTGTGTAGTCTTAAAATATCCTCTACGTCGCCGCGTCCTGTGACGATAGTTGAATTGTATTCATTGTACATGACTTCAGTAGTGGGTTGTGAGATTCAGAATATATTGAAATGTAAAATTTATATTGTGCAGTTAACGATTTGTGCAGTTTGCTGCAGGTCGCAGTCGGCGATGATGACTGTTGACGTTACGTTCGTGGTGTAGCAGTGGTCTCGATAGTCAAATGAGAAATCGGTGGGATTGCCGAGTAAAATCGGTACATTTGGACCAAAAATCGGTAAATAAATCGAAAGAATAAAAGCAATTTTGATTAAATCTGTATTTTAAACTAAGAATGTCATTTTATTCACTAATCATATTATTGTATTAAAACTACCGAAAAATTATTCGATTTGAGACCACTGCGGTGTAGATATCTGTTTGATGTCATACTAAAGTGTACCTAAGTAATCAAAATAATGTCTGGTGACCACGATACTCATACTGACATACAAAAGTTACGAATGTACGTTTACCTATCTGCCTATACAAAAGTGCGTCTAGCTACATATAAGATATCTATAAATAGTTAAAACTTTTTATAAAATTATTAAGATAAAAACATTTAGAAGTGCCATTAAATGTAAATTCATAGTATTTTCGTACTTTGAGCGATAGACGAAATAATTTTAGGATTTTGTCCTGTCTGAGCTGAAGTCGGTTCGGTCGGCGCCGGCTGCCGAGACCGAGAGATATTTCTTATGATTTAGTTCTCTATGAAGACGTTGAACTCTCAGTTTTAGCGATAATCTTATTATTTAGGAACAAAAGTTTGTACACAGCTGTAATAAATATTGGCCTACAATGAAAATATTTTTTCTATAAATTTATACAGGGTAAACGATTAATGATTGTATTAAAATTGCTGAAAGCTCATTTTCATTGATTTTGCTTATTGTTTTCTTCTTTAAGAGCAAAGGCAAAATTGTTTTGTAGAATTTTTTGCCAACAGTAACAAATTATATAGATTTTATTTGATACAGTTGATCGCCATCTTTCAAAGCATTATTTTATAATTTAGACGAAGTTATACAGCGTAATGCGCTGTCACATTCTCTCGCAAAGAAAGGTGGTACTAATATTGCTCTAAGAGCTCGCGATATGGCTTTATATAATTAAGGCACTCACTGTAATCAACTTTTTTGTTCTCTTTTTTTCGATAAACCATTTCTGCGGATAAAATCTATGCAACAAATAAACTGTTGTAAATAAGGTATAGTTTGTCAAATACCGATCTCAGTCGATTTTGGATGATGCGACTTGCACGAGACAAGCGCGAACTCTCCTTATTTGAGACAATTTATTATGAGTGTGTTCAAATATATGCCGTGACAACAAAGCGAACTTTAAGTACACACTGTCTAAAGTTCGTTCAGCGTTAATTAACTGGTTCAAATATTTGTATGAATAATCTAAATAACAGCAGAAGACTTGTGTTAATTGTTGATTTCTAATATATTATAATATCATCAACAAAATTTATTATTTTTAAATTTTAAGTTTCTTATCAAAAAGTGTTTGTCTCACGATAGTATAATTGGGAGATTATATGGTGATAAAAAATCAAATTAATACGTATTCAAGTATAAAGATGGTTGTCTCGTGCAAGTATGTATTTCTGAAATATGGAGTGAACATATCGCACCTTTAGAATTAAAGTAACCTAACTCCAAAATGTTGCCATCAATTACTTAGTTTAAATTTAAATAGAACTGTCCAAATCTTAGAGTATATTTAAGCATTTATCGATCAAACGTTTTGTAGGTCACTTCAAAGCTAAAGGTGCAATATACAGAAATAAAATCTATTTTTAATTAAATTACAATTTCCTTACCTGATTGTGAAATGCTCCGCTCTGTATTTGTAGTAAAGCAACCTTAGACCCTCATATATGGTATGGTTTATTTTCAAGATGAAACTTTTTATTAAGTAGTAAACAATTAATAGTATGTCGGAAGATGAATCAAGTGTTCCATATATGGGGGCTGAGGCGGTCGGAACACATGGGCCATTTCGACTGCTGCTGTTGGTATATTTTTGGATGATCGACTCACTGATTAAAGAAATTCTAAAACACGACGTATTTCATTTAAATAATTTATTTTAAAATATCATAGGATAAAATTCGATAATCACAAGAATAATATAACTAAAGGTTAAACTAACAGATCCTAATATTTTTGGTATCTTCCTAAACAAATTGACCGATACAACCTGCTCATCCAATTTATAAAATCTCATAATATAACACAAATTTCGTTTTAAAAACTTGCCATAAAAGGCTTTAACAATTTCCAACAGGTACCCTTTGTGTACTTATTTCCTAAACAATCTAATTAATGGCAAGTAAAAAAATTAACGAATTACAAAAAGATAATGTGATGTTTTGTTATCACACACTAGGTAAAAATAAAAACAGTATAAATCTTATTAAATTCCATAAAAAATAAAAACGATTTTAAATAAGGTTCAGTGATAAAATTTGTTACATTATATACATATACATACAGCAGTAACATTGTTTCAATTTATATACAAGTAGAAGTCATTTATATATATTATGTATACTCGTAAATGCTGCCTTGGTTAAATATTCAACAAATGAGTAATATTGTAGGAACTTATTGAAATTATACAAATGCAATTAAAATAGATACATTTCATGTCTCGCTATCAAATAATCAACTTAATAAAATGCAAGTTAATGCCTAAACTACGATTTTGGTTGATATTTAAAAATCACAGAATTATGGAAAAAGACATCACCTCAATCAAATTGCCTATCTATGTAGAGAAAGGACTGCTTGAAATTATATTGAAAATTACCAATACAGTGTATTTTTGCGTGCTTAAATAACTATTATATATTTATTTTAGTCATTAAGCAACCTTCTTAGTTAAAGCTATTTAGCAAGTCTACGATTTTCTTTTATCATTATTGGGATGATGTCACAAAATAAACTATTCTATAAAAAGATTAAGACTAAGTTATATCACTTGAAATAATACTTATTTAAAGTAAGTGTTAGGTACTTACTATAGAGATCATTGTGAAGTCTCACGATAGGAATGTGTCTACGACAGCTAAGATATATAGATATGTGGGCGGAGCCAGGGAGATATACAAAAGATACTGTTCTGAATACAATGTTCTGTGAAGTCTGGAAGGGGAAGAAGCAAGTACCGATATCCAACTTCTCCAGCTAACACATTTACGGTTTTTCTTGCCTTTCTTTTACATATTTTAAAGACAGGATTACCAATTATTTTCTAATGAAATATTTATGATAATAAATACATTTGGTACAAACTGAAAATATATGCTTTTCAGTAAAAATCTTGATATATACAGTTATACACTACACACTAGCTCGGCCCAACAAATAATAATTTGAAATAAAAATAACAGTTAATACTAGTGTCTCAGTATCATTTGACAGTAGAGAAAGCTGTCCAGCACTGGAACAATAAATATTATAGTTGTTAGCTTTTTTACTTAGTAGTATAAGTAATTAAATAAAATACTACTACAAAAACAACAAATCCGTAAACTGGATGAGAAATCAGTTTCAACATCATGTGTAAACATTCAATGCTTTTCAATATTGTTATACATATTATTGTAAGGAGAAACAAATACTAATACAGGCACACGGCCGCGGCGCCTCTCTAATCTCTGCGGCCGCTGCACACACTTTGGAAATAATAGTGTTTGTAACAAAACTCCTTCGAAACGGCTTGACCAATTCTTATGAAATTGTGTGTGAATATTCAGTAGATATGAGAATAGGACGTAAACTATTTTAATATTTACATTTTTCTAATCTATTTTTTTTTTATTTTTGGATAAAAAATAATACTGACACCACATCAATACCTAAATTGTATCCGTGCTAAGCCGGGGCGGGTCACTAGTATATCTAAATGTGACACATTTACATAAATTAAGTAATGTTGAAAACACTTACAATACTGTGCGACGCTTATGAACAGCTCATAGAACTGCAGCGGACCCTTCCCCTTCAGTATGATCTCGCACAGAAACACGTATATCACACGAGACGTCTCAAAAAGAGAGTCCAGCAATAACCACACCGTGATGTTACGCCCGGTGTTGTGGTTTGCACTGCGGTTCATCACTATAAGGCTGTTTAGAAACCCAATAGCGCTTGTTACGAGCATCAAACCACTTACAAAGTAATGGATCGCTGAAAAATGTAAATAAATCTTTTTATTCCATAGTGATGATAATATCAGATGACCAGAGTGTCTGATGGTAAACAAGTCTGATCTAAATGAGCAAATGGGGACAACTAATAACTAGAATATTATGCATGGATGAATGGGTGTTTATTGTTTGTCTGATTAATGATTTGTGTAATGTAGTTAGGATTATGGTGTAGCAGTGAGTGATGGGCAGATTGAACAGACGCAGGCAGAACAAACAACTAACTAACGGCCTTGAGAGACTGAGATAGAATGTGTTGAATCTTTGAAACCACCAGTAAAACAGACAGTAACGGACACTGCCAAAGATATGGTAAAAGCAGTGTCAGTTTGAGCTTTATGAGACCAACCACCTAATTTAGTCAGTACTCACTAAATAATATACTATTCTTGATAGAATCAAGCATACCACTTTTGAAATATTCATGATTAAAGTACTACTTAAATAATAAAATATCTATTTTATTCATGTAATGGCAACATTGTTTTAATCAACTGAGGTCAATAATGGTAGTTTGATAAAAATATTAAAATTTCATACATAAGTAATCCATCTGCACGTACATAAAGCTTCCCACTAGTGAAATAATAAATAAATAACCGTTTTTATTATTATAAGTAGCTGAATAGCATAACAAACATTTACTTTATTAACTGAGTTCCTACCTGTTTTGTTTATTTTATCACTACTCTTATTTCTAGACACTACCACTAGTGTTGGCGTTACTCATACTCCAGTTAGAGAATTTGTCAGATTAAACTAATGTTAGGGTACAATTTTAATAATTAATTATGTTTCAGAAAGTTTATTTCAAAGAATTATTATATATTATTATAGATATATATACACTTAAATATTCACAAAACAAATAAAACCATTGTACAAACTCAGTTAATTAAAGTAAATAGTGTTACCATGAAAATAGGAGGCAATTTATTGATTGTGCTTACCAATATCTGTATTATCTAATATATCTAAATAATACAACTCTGGGTAAAGGAGGCGCAGAAGAGCCATGACAAAAGCTGTAGCTGATGATATCTGGAATATCCCAAATACATTTAATAAATTATATATGCACTCTTTTCTTAAGCGTGCCAAGGTCGTTAGACTCGGAATATTATGGTTCGGGAAGGCAGCAGATTCTGGTGAAGTTGTGCAAGGCAGCAAGAGTAAGAAATTGCTCAGTTTTTAATTTCTCGACAAAATTCTGATACGATACCAACACCAAAATTTGGCTAAACGATTTAAAATCAGATATCAACTATTCTTGGGAAACATTTGTTTTTAGATATCCACTGAATACAATACGAATAAGAATTATTTAAACTTTGGATTTCTCATAGGCTGTTTGAGTGAAGGTAGTTTTATATGGTATGAGTAAATAATTAATCATTAATAAAACTTACCGAAAATACCGCAGCCACAACGCGTATGTACACTTTCAAATCAATCAACGGCATTGTTTTGGACTGCGTAGACATCGATATCAATATAGGTTTAATATTAAAGTATTTATAATAAGCTCAATTTGAAATGAAGGTTGTACCATATGTTTTTCTACAAATAAATCAATAATAAAAATCTGTAAACATGTTAACTCTACACAGCTCGAGTTACAAATAAAATATTAATAAATAAATAATCGTCAAATGTCAAAACTGAAAACTGTCAACTGATATGTACTCTGTGATCAAATGTCAATCAGTAATAAATTAATAGGTATGTAATAATTATAATATAATATTAACAAATACATGTTATCTTTTAAAAATACAATTAATATGTTGTAGAAACGTATGTTTGCTATGTTATGAGATTATATTCATAGATGCTTCAAATTAATTAACATTTACTTCGATATTCAAATCTCTATTTCTCGATAATAGATGGCGCTATATATTTAAGATTGTTTTGCTGAGAACCTACTTTATATTTTCAAGGTGAAAATGAGATGAGATCCTTCTTTGTATTAATTCAAGATATTATGTAAAAAATATGTCTTAGTAAAGAAAAAAAAAGTGAGTGTGCTTTATAATACGAGAGCTCACGACCAAAACCTTGTTTTACGGCCAAAACTGTATACCTAATACCGTTAGAGTAGATGAATCTGAACCCAGCTAAGTGGGCAGTACCGGCTAGAAACGTCTCAGTTTTATGGGCGAGCATTTCTGCTACAGTAAAAAAAATAGGCAAACAGTTTTATCACAATATTAATAAAAATGTACATAGGTTTCGTCATTTTATTACGAAAAAAATTGTTTTCAGACATTTTGCGCGTCACATGTGACCTAGCATTTTCAAAAATGTAAAAAAAATTACCCGACCTGTATCATCATATCATAGCAGCTTGGTTAATTTTTTTTAAATCTTTTGTATGGCTGCCAGACTTCAAAAACTATTGAAAACAAAAGAAGATATTGAAGATTTGGTACTGGAGTGATTTTGATGATGACGACGACTACGATGACGAGTCCACCAGTGATTGAAAACGATGCTATTTTTTCAATAAACAGTATTTTTCAAACGTTATCCCAATTTCCTTTTGTCCAATTTATTAAAAGTGTCCTTCAATTTTAGTTCGATGGTTTCGAGTAAGCTCTCTATCGATCATCATCTAAAAATTTGCGAGTTGCAGCTTATTCATTTGTTTAACAGACGTAAATACGCCACAATACGATTTTTTAATAATTTCTGACTCGAAAAGTTGTCTGATTAATGAAGTTCAACACTAAATTTGTCTCATATAATATTTTTGTCTGCATCCAGGCAACTTTTTTCATGATGTAGAACAGTTTTCAGACATAACGTTTCTTGAACGGGTGCTACTTGTGGTGACTGGTCGAACTTGAATTCGTGTATGCGGTGATATTAGTTATTTCGTCTATGTATTTGCGTGTTGTTCCCACGAGAATGTAAGTGAGTGCTCCTATTTCACCATACATTTTGCTGATAGAGGACAAATCTTTGTTTTTATTTATTTTTATTTTTTCGTTTATAGGTATATATATTTTTCGATTATTATAGTAAATTACTTAAAGATGTCATGTGGAACATGGTGTAATGGTTGCAGCTCCTTACAAAACATTTGTAAAACAAAAACTTGGCTATTAAAAAAGAGTGGCGGCGAGTTTCTTGCCAGTTCTTCTCGTCCGTTCTACGCCCTTGATTTGAGAACTGGCAGTAAATGTAAAACTAGAAGCATTTAATATGTATTTTTTATTGACGTTCATAAGTGTACATTGTGTTACCTAAATGAATAAATGATTTTTGAATTTGAATTTGAATTTGAATGCTATGGAAAATATCGGTAAAATTTTTCAACACGTTCAAAATGGTTTCAACACATAAGATGCTCACATTTTCTTCTGAAAAAATGTTAATTTGCAACAACTGACATTGATCAGGTTCATTTGAAAAAAAAATTTCCAGACGGTTTGCTATAGGTTTTTTTTTTGCCTCATTTTTAATTTTCTGGGTACGTGCGACGCTTGTGGTGTCTGAAAATTGTGTTTTCAGTATCTAAAAATTATCGTTCAACTACATTCTGAAAATCAGACAGATTACTATGAAACAATTCGGTAATTTTTTTTGACATCTTCGAAAATGCGGTCAGGTCAGATGTAGAAAATTTCTGATATTAGTATTTTTGCAACAGAATCACCAAATCTATCGATTTTATACAGTTTTGATCGTAAAACGATAAGACAAACCTTTTGGTCGTGGGCTCTCGTACTATTAGATCCTTTGACTTTTTACAGGTACCTAAAGTTTAGTCCACACAACTGAAGTTAAACGTCTTTCGCAACAAACAGATATATTTTTTTATTCATTACAAGAATCTTAAAAATTGCATTTATGCATTCTGCTACCCTTCTTTTATCACCCCTCTTAATTTCTGGTAAAAATATTTAGTGAAGCGTAATTTCGATCCTACTCTTTTATTATATGTAGGTATAGATTTGCATTCACCATTTCAAATAAAAATAACAAAATTCGAATTTGTTTTCGTTTTGTGCAAATCGTACATTGTTACCACAAACGTTGATGTATCAGATGAATAAAGGAGATAACAACTTTCGTTCGCCTCCGCCGATCACAGTTCACACTATTCCCAAATCTTGCATATTTTTATTTCTACACTTTACATGTGACAGATCGCATTATATTAAAAATTGTTACGATTCGTTCCAGCCGTCCGCGGTTCGTCACTTGCTTGCTTTCAAATTCTAACAATTAAAACTATTTAAATTCAACATCACGCCTGTTAACAATCAAATCCCATTCAATTTGCATACAAAGTTAGGGTTTATTAAAATTAGTGTAAGCTTTCATGAATATTAAAGTTTTGTTTAGCGTTTTGTTGTTTAATATACCTAGGTAGTGAAAAATTTCGAAAAAATGAGATGAAGATGTTCATTTATTGTTATTTAATTACCAAATTAGAACAAATAATATCGTAGATTATTTTAAAGTTGTACATCAATATTTTACGATTTAAATTATGTTTGCTCAATACGGCAAAATCTAGATCCATTCGAGTTGTGTTAGGCCCAGACTTATTCAAAATTAAGTCATCTGGCCTAACAAAACTCGAATCACAGTCAACCTTAGATTTTATATTGAAATTATTATGAAAAAAACTAGCAGGACGACCAGCTTCGCACGCGAAGAGAAGTATGTTTGACGCTTGAATTTGTTTTCGCCCGCGTTAATTTTTTGCGATAACTTCGAAGATATTCATTTAATTTACAAAGGTAAGTAACGTATTTAAGTTGATAAATATTAATACTGTATCCATATAAATAGCTTTCCAATGACCGCATTGTACGTGATCATTTTTTATAAAGATATAATGGATATTGTGAGCCATCCTTAACTATTATTTATTTACAATTATCACGAACATTTTAAAAGTGTATGCCATCCTGGACCTTTTTGTAGATCTATAAAAGATGAATATCCAACCATGTATTGTTTTGTTATATCTCAGGTTTAGGCAGCGATTTTGATGAAAGCTCCCAGGCGATTTGACCATTGTTATATTTCAACTAATTTACACAAATCGTTGACAAGTCATATACCTAAACCTCATGAATCATTCTATCTATTTAGTAATTTATTAGTTTTTGAGGTTGTCGCGAACAGACGGACAGACAGACGCAGCAGAGAACTTTGTTTTGTAATGTGTAATGATTATTAATCGATCACAGGCCACTATCCACCAGAAGTAAATATGTATCTTGATTATGGAGAATCGTATATTCGTGATTAAATTAATCGAAGGCTTGTATTCTTAATACGTGAAGCTATAATTGCAAAACGCAATCATCAAACCCTATTCATATTCTGAGCTCGCCATTAACAACTGAACTAATTCAATTACGACCCGAGTGTTGCCCGTTGTAAATTTCACGCAATTGTCGCTTATTGCTAATTTTTAATTTATTATTTGGTTACATCTGTGATATTTATTACTACATTTATGCATTTTTCATTATATCATATTTTATAAGAATTCGAAATTTAATTTTAGGGTAAAATATTTGATTGTTTGAGATGCACGTTGGAACAATGTAACTATGGGTCACGTGTTCGATCCCGACAAGGTTGGACATATTTATGTTATATTATGCTTTAAGCTTTATACATCTCTCGCCAGTTATCTTTACTACCAGTTGATTATTATCATTATTTACAGTCAATACACCAATTTTGTTGCAGCAACTTGTTTGCATTTTCTTATTATAAATTAAAGCAAAACTTACAAAAACGTTCGCCTATTTATAAATGAAAAAGCGTCGTTTGGCTACCTGTGCGTCGTATTCAAAAAGAAACCTTACCTTACCAGCCACCATTGAGGCACAGCTCGTTGACAATAAATGATCACCTTCTGTCAATTTAATGTATTCTGGTAGGTAAATAATTGCACAATACACTTGTCTATATTTTCTTTGACCATCCGACAGTGGTCAGCGGTCATTCAATTAAATTATATTTGTGCTATACAATAATGGACTCTAGAAGCTGGTGATAAGAGCCACCCCCGAGATGGGGGAGAATTAATCGTTAAGCAATAAAACGGTATGGTCAGTTGAGAGCTTTCACGCAATTGTTGTTATAATTGTGTTATATAGTAGGATGTGTTGATGTTGATACTTTGATGTCTGACTTAAATATAAATCAACTACATTTATTTGGAACGGCCGGCACGATAAAAGTAGGTATCATAAATTTAACAAAAACTACAATATTCATATTGTATAGATATGATTAAAAAAATAACTGTGTGTAACAACTATTTAATTTTTATAGGTAATACTTATTGAAATTTGTACCGCAAATATAAGATTAATATTTATATATATACGTTATTTCATGAATTTTCACTTACAATTAGTAATTGATAGAAATCTCAAAATCTATTCACTAAATTTTGTCATATTTAAACTCAACTATTGTTTGAATATTGTTTATAAATATCAGTTTAGTTTTGACACTACATTTGCATTCATGCGAGGCCCGGTGAAGTTGACACTGCCAAGTATCAATGCGATAAATTCCAGTATAAATCATTGGTCATCTCCGTGAATATCAATAACGCATAAAATAATATCAAAATAATTAACATGTCTCGTTCAAAATGTTTGTGAACATAACTCAAATGTGGTCAATGGGGCGAATGTCGGGCTTTGTCACTCTGTAGTTACTGCAGAGCAATAATAAATGCAATACAGAAATTGAATATTCGTGTCCTCTAGTGAGGCATGGGCAGACATATTTCTGTATCTGTTTCATTGATCATTTTTCCTTTACAGGCAAATAGTCTCCCGTGCTCAGTCCAAATGAAACATTTTTTTTTTAAAATCTGTTTCCACGGGATTTAAACCCGTCTATTCCTAAAAAGCAAAGTGCAAGTTTTAAGCCTGTTCCGTATAACAGAATAACTATTAAAATATCGGAAAAGTTAAAAATAAATTAGCTTCGGAACTCCGCCATCTTCTGTATGTGATAGCTCATGTCACGCAAGCTTTCAGCTTTTTTGTAACAATTGATGTCCACTAGAAATCAGTGACATACTATACATTATATAATGGAGGGGTAAAATAGCATATTCAAATCGAAATTCGCTGGGTCAACTTTTTCAAATATTAGAAAATCCATAGACGTACCACACGCGCAACCTATACTTCACGATTTTCCCTATTCCTTCTGTGACGTTGGTTTAACCTGAGTGGTTTTCGATATTAGGTAAAGCAAGCCATTGAAAGAGAAAATTAACAACATAATATACATACACCTACTTACATATAATATAATTTCCTGATCTAGATCTAGGAGCAATATTGTCGTTGTTATCAGTTTTGCTTCCATTTCCAATAAATCTAAATTTTTCAGTTTAAACAGCGATTTTTTAACTCAATAAAAATGTTCTTTAATAATAAATTGATTCTTTAAAATATCGTATTGATCAAGCTATTTACTACCAATAAACAATATCTTAATATCTACATATTATGTTTTAAAAGAAAGTAAAAGGGATTAATACTGAAGATTAGGACTTCGGGGCTACAATCCATTGGCTTTTGACCACATACAGTTTTAGTAAATTAAGATCATAAGTCACAGCACAGATACTAAAGATACTAACTGCTAGCTTAATCGAACTTAACCAGAGCTGATTCATCTACAAACAATACAATACAGTGAGCGCAGCCAATCTCCGATAGCGAGGGCTTACAAAATAAATTAAAATAACAATATTTGACAATTACCCACAACTCTTCCTCACAAGCGCCTGATGACGATTGCCTGTCGATTTGTATGATCGATGATAACCGATCGTCATTTCGATTCCCTTAATCAAATCAATTTTAAAATGATCACATCTGTTGATTAATATCTAGTATTTTTTTATTCTGTAAGTGCTGTATGCATTAAAACTATGTCAACGGCTGTAAGCATTTATTACAATATAGATCTAATTTTGTAAAATGTTCAACTAAAATTTTATGTGAAATATAGAGACATTGCAAAGTTATTCGCTTTTTAAATTATTATTTAAATGTGATATTTGGTTAGTTTATATATTTTTTATTTATTTAATCATTGACGTAGAATATGTAAAATAATACGGAATTGCTTCTGAAAAATGTTTTAGCCAATCTAAAGTTTTTATAAAAGCTTTCAGCGGTTCCATGGTGTAACGGTTAGCACTCTGGACTCTGAATCCAGCGATCCGAGTTCAAATCTCGGTGGAACCTATCGTTTTACTTTTAAAAATAACTTTACCACTTTGGTTGTGGGGAAATATTTTGTAAGAAAATGTTGAATACAATTTTATTTTTGCGATATTTAAAATTTACAGTGTAACATAACACGTCAACATCTGATGCCTGATATATATACATATACATGTATTTGTACATAAAAAATATGTTCCACAAACAAATGACAGATTTAAATATAACTTTATGAAATACCTCTCAATATTTTGTCAAAACCAGATACAATAATCCTGCGTGACCTATTTCGAACCGAATAGCGAATATTAGCAACGAACAACAAATTTCTTTGAAAGCTTTTCCTAAGGCGGCACGTGTCTCGCACGCGCGCGACGCAGGCTCCATTATACTTTTTGTATAATGAGAAAAAATATTTAATTGCTTATTGTGTGGACTGTAAACTCATCTTGTACAGTGCTCGTTAAATAAAGATTGACACGTGTTTGGCTGAAGGATTAAATTCCGTACATATCTATAAGTATATCTACAAAAATAAAAAAGTTTCTAATTAAAAAATATTAAATTATATAGAGATTTCACAAGTTTAATTATGACGTTGATGCATAAGAAAATATAAATAAACATTTTAAAAAACGCGTAATTTAGCCCATTATATGAGATGATGTGATAATAAAAATTATTTATTTCATCGCTTTTGTGTACACCATAATATATTGAGTTACTGGCTAGCCGCTAGGGTAATAGAGAGTAAGCGAAGATTAAGTACAAAGAGAAGTGGGATGCAAGGATCGTAAGAAACATAGATTTTAAAAAATTGAAAATGGTTTATCTAAACGACTGTTACTTTTATATATTTAGATATTATTTGCAAATATCACGTTAAATAAACTTAACATTTAATAATTATATAGAAACTGTTTATTGCAAAATGTGTAGAATGTTGCATTTTAAAAAACTATAGATATGTACGTAATCAATTGGGGTGGTTATCTACATTGTATTTAACCCATTTTCACCCTTATCACCGTAGATCAAGGTTTATATCTATTGATTCCCATTACTGGGGTGAATGCGATTAATTCTTGGGCACGCGCCCGGCGCTAAGCGTGGGAAGTGTTGACGTAGCATTTCCCACGTAAGTTAGTGCGCAGAATACTGCACTTTACATGCGAATGTGTTGTAAGGTGATGTTGTTGAGTGTTATTGAATTATTTTGAAATAGAGAGGCTGAAAGGGGAGATGAAAAGGAAACATCGCAACCTATCATTATTGTAACAGAAGAGGACTTGCAGGTGTGTTGCTGGCCTTTTTCTGATTAATAATTATTTAATCAATATAACAAATTCACAGTTTATTTTGCATGAATGTATAATATGTGAAATATCGCCTTCATAGTAATGCTTTTAAAAAATAAACGATCTTGACCTGCGATTGATAGCCATAAATTTTCATTTATTAGAAAAGACCTAAAATTATATTATTTTATAAAAAAAAATGTATTATTATTTTCACACTACAAATTTGACCAAAATCGAGTCACTTGTTTGTTGTAAATAAGAAGTGTTCAAGAGTAGGTATTGCTTGAAGACAGTAAATTAATCAAATGATTATTTCTTTTATAAATAAAATCGGCATCGCGACGGGTAAAACACACAATGTCCCGCCGCCCTGGTCCCGCCCGCCCTCAGCACACTGAGTAACGCGACACCGCTGTGTCGCAGTCAACACGGGTTTGTTTGACCACTCCGCTGAGATTGGAAATTATATCGTAGCACTGATATTGATAACTTTCGTGATTAAATTTTATTTTGTAGATTGGGCTAAGATAGTATAATCATTAATGACCACGTTCCACAATCAATTAAAACAATGTTTATTTACTATATTATGCTAATGTTTATTCACAAAGTATTCTCTTACTGATACATTACTGAAACATCGAATCGCTACAATAGTTTCTGACATGGATACTGGTCAGTTCAATAGTTCGTGCTTATATTTTATGTCCATACAAACGAATTAAGCACGAAACAAAAAAATAAAACTAATATTAATAATAACATATTAACATAATCAATTATTATACGAATATTATCTATAACTTACTGCCATCTGTATAGTAACATTTATGTTATGCATTGCTATTTAAAATCAAAATGCCTCACTTACGTTAATTGTTTACATTTGTTTATTTCTATGATTTCTCAGTGAACAAGGACTGAGCAATTTCAAGTATACCTTAACGTCTATGAGTGTTGCCATAAAGGCTCTTTCAAAAAGGACCGGTGAACTGGGGCCGCGTGATTATACTAATTTGTAATGTTCAAACAGTCTTCTGAACTCAAATATAATTGAACTTAAAGATCTTCCAAAACCAAACCTAAATACCAAATTGTATAAAACTATGAATTACTTTGATAAAAAATCAGCCAAACCTGATTTACCTAATAAAGCAACAGGATCACATTCAAGGTGTATTTTACTAGCAGAATGGAGAAACGTGCTTTTTTGGTTACTAAAGATAATCAGCCCTGATCTTGAGACAACAACTGTCTCATTGTGAAAGCGCCCTAAGATCCCTCCCGACCTAATGTATATAATATAAGAAGTCAGTGTCCTTGACGACCCGCGGAACGTGATTCGGACTTCCGAAGCCACATTCTCTTTTGACGGGCTCGTTGGCGTGTTCGGTAGAACACCTGCCGTGCGCATCGATGGGTCGTGGGTTCGAATCCTACCGAGAGCACATGCTTACAATTATCTGTAAGCATGTTTTCCCCACGTCTGGTAACTTCGGGCATTGATCGGGTGGGAGGAATACCTAAATTCCGACCGGGTAACCAACCACCGTTCATAGATGGAAAAACCGTGAAGTGCATATTGCGCGTTTCGGTTTCAGTCTATGGATTTCCGAATGCTCGAAGTAAAAATAAGGTCGACAGCGCATCATTGACTGATGTTCTGTGGCTGAGATATTCTACCATCAAGTGAACCTCATGCTCGTCTGTCGATATCTGACATAAAACAAAACATCAAAGAAGGTAAAGTTATAAAGGCTTAAATATACCCTCAGCAGTCGTGGCTATGTGAAATTTCTAGAAATAGCATTTAATTAAAATAGCAGTACCCCTTGCGCACACTTTCAGGTATTTTGGTATTTGTGACGTAGTTACGTTAATAATTGAATACGTAGGTTACCACTATACTTTGTTGCTGACGTCACGGAGAGTTGACGCTTGAGTTCTGATATAGAAATCAATCAAAAATGATGCACACTTAAGCATTGGTAGTTCCTTGCTTAGCGTTTTCTCATTCTCCATCTTCTAAAATTATTATACCCCTTCTGTATTTACATTAAAATTCTATAAGTAGTCTAAGTAAATAAATAATATATAATAATTAATAAACACAAACAGACTACAGTGAGTTCTCTGTGGGTTGGATCCTTGTTGTTAAACGACGTCCAATTTTAAATCGAAGAGGATGTATTCAGCTTTATATTTCCTGCACTGTCCGACTAACACGTGGTAGACTCCGTGACCGGTGTGAGATGTTGTGAGAGACGAGGGGCATTGAATAATTAAACAAGGGGGAATACGTATTCCAAGATGTTGTTGACATTCAGTTGCGAGAACGGAGCTACACACGAAGTACTTGCGAGTAGGTAAATGTTTTGTATCTTCAGCCGGCCTAGCATGACAACCGCGGCAAAATTTTGTCGACCGGTTACTCATGTTTTAATGGATAATCTCTTTATTTCTTCCGGGTCTAACATGACAATTACACTTAAAACTCGACTTTTAATATCAAAAATAGATATTTGTCGATCGAGATCTTTTCTATCAAAATTATCGATGTCGAGATACAATATATCTCCATATCTTACATCTTAGTTTGTCTTCTCTCGTCCGCGACATATCTCGTAGCGGCCATGCTAGGCCGGCAGAACATCTAAACGCAAAACCCTAAGTACTTACTAGGGTAGCGGCATCCTATATATCTGTTTCCATATAGAGTTAATCACATCGATGGCTGACATTCAATAAGGGAAAACCGCAATTCCACAACTTTACAGGAAGGTACAATAATTTAAACTTCAGAAAGCTCATAAATATTTATATATTTGATTCCTAAATGGAATGAAAGCGTCAAAAAGTTTGTCGTAGATTCATGAAATTTAGACCAAATGATGATAGGCAAAAACAGAAAATTTTATTTTTCCAGAAATGTCGCTTATCTCGTTTTGGCTGTTAGCCATCGATATACATATTATATTTTTTATTAATAATAATAATAATAAACATTTATTTCAGACATGATAATCCATTTTTGTCAGTATGTTAGTTACATTTTTTCTTATCCTATGCTAGTCTAAGAAATAAATTGGTCTAATAATAATAATCAGTCACGAAAACAACACATTACGTAGAGAATTACATACGCATTGTATGGCACGCAAATGTATCACTATATAATATGTACATTAGATTGCTGAACTGCATTGGAATATTGTATTTTTTACCTCCTTAGTTTTAACATAGTTTAAACTATAGATCGTCCTCTTTGCAGAGAATGATATTGCACTATTTATTAGAGCTAAATCTGCATGGAAATGAATATAACAAAGAGCGTTTGTTTGTAGATAATAATCTCTGGATTTATTGATCCGATTTGAAAAAACGTTCTCTAATAAATAATTATATTATCCCGAATTTAAATATGATGTAAGTATACAGTTTATGATATCTAGTTGTAACTTTCTCCAAAACGATTCAGTAGTTACAAATATTTTCTCATACAAACAATTGTTTGTTTTAGGAGGGTCAGAGTGTGGATGGATTTAGGGGTAGAAGCAAATCGAGTATGATATGAATGGATTGCGTGAAAACTCATATGTAATATAGAGAAAAGTGGAAGGAAATCTATTGTAAGACGAAGTAACTCTACCTCTCTAATGTAAACTATATAATGTGTACCTACTTCTGTTTCTGTTATGGTTTAAAGGGACAATAGATACAAATATGTGTCTGTTACTTGGTACAAATAGCAGGGTAAAATAAAAAGTAAAATATACACAAAATATCCGGCTAATATTAAAATTGATAATATTAGCCGCATATTTTGGTTTGGTATTTTAAAAATAAATATGTACATACCGTGTGAAGTATAAAAAAATTGTCAGAAAAACTTGACTTTTCAATTAAATGAAAAGACAATCATACGCTTATTGGCTCAGCAAACACACTAAACAAACAGTCAATCAGAATATTTATTAGATGATATTTCCATAAGTGACGCACATACCAGATACATTCCATAGCGTTACAAATACTAGGTTAAGCCCGTGTCTTCACTAACTTCTCGCACGATGACACAAGTAGAATTAATTATTGTGATTGAAATTATTTATAATGGAATAAAATTTTCTCGCTTAAATATTTTGTTTATGAAACTCCTCTTAATATTCAAAAAAAAAGCTAAGTATCTTTATAATTATAATAATCTCTTGATAATTATTATAATTTTTTTTAGAGAAAAATTGAATAAACAATATTGGTAAAGCATACAAGTAAATGGGATATTAGCTGACAAGTGTCCTTAACAATAATTAAATAAGGTGAAAAAATTACCTAATTAGTGTTAGTCTCATATAATTATTATTTACCTTAAGGAAGAACTCTATGACATACATTCTGTACATGATATTATATGTAATGTTATTGCGTAATTGTATGCAGAAAAGAAGAAAGAATCTGCTGAAGGATATTAGGAAAGTTCTAATAGCTGTAACAAATTTGAAGAGTTTTAGAAGAGCTTTTTATATTTGATAAAAATAAACATCAAATCGTATATCTCATAAGTACTGAAGCTAAGGTGGAATTAAAGAAGTTTAGACATCGCTACTTTATTAATACTATTATCACGAATAGGAAAGATGCAGGTTCGGAAGGTGTTCAGCCCCGGCCTAACATGACAATCGCGACAAATCGATTATCTCCTTATTTCTTCCGGCTAACATGACAATTACTCTTAAAACTCGACTTTTAATATCAAAAATAGATATATTTGTCGATCGAGATATCTTTTCTATCAAACTTGTCGATGTCGAGATGTAATATATCGAGATATCTTACATCTTAGTTTGTCTTCTCTCGTCCGCGACATATCTCGTGTCGGTCATGCTAGGCCGGCATGACTGAACTAGTAAATAATTTAATTATATTAAGCATAAATATAGCTTAAACACGGGGGTAGGTGATAAATATTTTCGGTAAAACCATGGCAAACGTTATAACGGATATTCTCTCTATTCTACTGAACTTGCAGACGTTTTTCGTTTGTTGTTTGTTTTCATCGAAACCAGTTACGACTTGCGAAATAGTTTTATTTTTATGTTTCATAACAAGTTATCATTGAAGAAAAACCTTATTTACACTAGTTACACAAAAGATTTAAAGAATCACTTAAAATACATATTATGTAATAAATTTTTTTCCGTATTCTTTACTTCTTATTTTTTATTGATGTTTTATATAACAGGCTCTCCTAGTATAGAAGTCAGGACTATTATAATTATTGTCGCGTCGGCGCCGGCGTCGGTTAAATGGTAAAACTCACTAAGGGTCATTTTAAATATATTTTTTTTGTTACTATTACTTATTTTAACCGTAAACCTACGCTAAGAACAATTTACATATTATGTGTTCTGGTCCATAATTAAACTATGAAGTGCAATACATACTTATTTATTGGTTCTTATCGTAGTAGCAATATTTATTTTTATTCAACGATATTAAGAAAGTAGCATTATTTGTTAATAAAACTTTATTTTATTGTTATTTACTAGGTATGTATACCTGGTTGTCGCAATTCTGTATGCACTGCAGTGCCTCCCTGGCGCCCAGCCGCCGGCGTCGCACCTGTGATGTGCACGCTGTATACGGAGATGTGACGTCGCCCTTTGTGGGCACGTGTCGAACAAGATGAGCCACAGACCCAGTTATTTTTGCTTTATTTGCGCTTCCGTATTGAGAAGTCTGTTGAAGCAATTATTCATATTGTTTTGAAAAACAATATTTACTTTAATGTTTCCGTCGACCAGTGACGTCATGGTTATATTTCTTTTAAGATTATCAAATGGTTGGAAATTATTTTTTAAACTCCAATTTCTGATGTAATAATATTATATATACTCAAAACATTGGCTTGTCCTGAACATTATACGGCAGGTAATTCTTAATTTCCCTAACGGAGAATGAACACATGAATATGTAGGCTTCAAACCGAATGTTCTATCTATTTTTGATAAATAATTTCCAAAATATAACGCCAATTGAGATTTACGTTACTGACCAATTATATGAAAATTTTTTTCATTTTGTCGAATTAGGAAATAGCTATACCACGAGTCATAAATTATAATTATATAAAATGTAATAAATACTTTAAGCGAAATTACAAAAAAGTATTTTAATATAAGTATAACACGAAGGTGTTCATAATGCTTCAAAATAAAGTATATTTAGTTAAGTATATTCAATATTTAGGTAAGTACCAAGACCCTATCTTCGCGATGCGACTTGTAGATTATATCTGGGGGGTCACGGCTGAACTGTCATTGTAACTGAATACGCATTAACCACGTATATTGATATATTTTAAAATAAAATATACTTATATTTATTCATTGAATATTTCAAACTCTCCTTGTTTAATTTATCATTATGAATACAATATATACAAGATGTTACGTTAATATACTGTCATCGTGTTCATCGAGGAAATATTTGAAAAAAATGTTTATCCTTATTAGAAATATTTTATAAGGGAAAAAATTTAATAAAAATATATTAGTTATAGGTATTAAATTACGCTCGAAAATAAACAGATTGCATTTTATCCCAATATTGACGCAATTTGAAAAGCGTATTACATTCTAAAAAAGGTTGGCTTTCTGGTTAAATATAACTATATAGTGGTCATATTAAACGATAAGTAATTATTTCGAATCATAACGATTCCAAAACGTTACTCAAGTCGAAATAGATTCATGAGTAGGTACTCTCAAAATGCCAAACTATGGCATAAAAAATGGTTTGACAAAAACTTTATTTTTTATGATGGATATCGACAGAAAAACAAGCGGTCACTTTATGGTAGGTAATACCTCAGCCACAGAAGATCAGTCAATGATGCACTGTCGACCTATTTTTTACTTCGAATATTCGGAAATCCATAAACTGAAACCGAAACGCGTAATATGCATTAAACGGTTTTTGCATCTATGAACGGTGGTTCGTTACACGGTGGGAATACACGATATTCCTCCCACCCGTTCAATGCCCGAAGTTACCAGACGTAGGGTAGACATGCTTACAGAAAATTATAAACATGTCGTCCCGGTGGGATTCCAACTCACGACCCATCGATATTCTACCGAACGCGCTAAGGAGCCCGAAAACTAACACTAGATTCAAACCTGAGTCAAGTCTCAAAGTACCAATGAACAAACACTAAAACAGTAACTAATTAGTATGGATTACTTCCGCCTAAACAACAACCCCGCATATAAACTTTCCCACAGTACTCGTAGTAAATGCGCATCGAAAAATTTAAAAGCTCGTTGAAGTCACCCTTTACGTTTGCGGTGTATTGGCTAGTACTAGTGACGCGGGGGCGAAACTTCACTCCCTCGCGAGACCTCCAAGTGAACGCACGCTCGTATCTCAGTGCACGACACGCGAACGCGATATTGCAGTGATGGTGTTCGCCGAGTTTTTGACAGAAACCAGACGGAAGTGGTTGCAGGTGTGTAGTTTTTTTGATACCTCATTCTTATGGGAATTTGTGACTCTAAGATGTAGAGTCGACTCTACATGAATAGATATTTATTTGAGGTTTAAACTTTGATTAAATTAAATTTTTGTTTTGGGTATGCGTACAAAATAAGTCTTATTACATTATAATATTATATGGTAGTAAATTCTTATTTGTTGCAAAAAAAAAAAATTGTATTATTTATATCAAAATTTATCTTCACACAATGCTTATGATTGAATTATCTAATTCAAAGTAAACAATCTCAAAATGCTTAATATTTAACGTGCTAGTAATGATAAGATAAATTTATTATTTTTCTCTATAATATTTATAACAGAGGACTCTACATTTCACTTTATCTTCTTAACAAATATTATTTGAATTTTCAAAGTTAGTTTTTTTTTCAATTTAATTATATTTAAGTATATATATTTGAATTCTTGAATGCCTTGGAATATCTACACCGTATGTAACTCAATTGTACTCAAACATTTTATGACCGGTGGAACTAGTGTATAGCTAAGCGGTAGGTAATGGAACTATTTACTTCTACATCACTTTGATGTATAGATATGTAACTAGTTTTTACAAAAATAAATTACAACAAAAATCCAGTCACCTTCTGCACTTTTACAACTAAAAATCTTAACTTCTTTATAAAAATTCAATCGGTGTTTTCTCACGTTGATATTATAGTGATATATACATGAAGGAAATACTCGCAATAAATACTTAAATATTCTTATAAGTGTTAAATGGTTCACGATTTCTGTCCTTACGCTTTAGATAAGAGATTAGGCAGTATTTCTGTTTGTATAGGTGTTTGCATGAGATAGTGGGAACGGAGAGGTGGGGGTTCATGGTTGCTTGTTAATGAAGTGGTTTTATTAAATTTTATACACATTCAATAAATATTTCATAAAGGAATACTATGATATCACACGGCAAATAAATGCGGCGCTCTTAGAATATTTAAATAATATAAGGATGCGCTGACTACTTTTGTTGAGGATTCGGAAATTCAGAAACTAAAACGGAGGTATAATATGCGAATGGAATTTTGAAATTAATTCGACCCATATGAGATATAGAGGGTATTCAAAAAAAAAAGGCCTTATATACTGTGCAGTGGTATTTATGTCCATATGCTATGAAGCCATAAATAACTATAATGCCATTCAAAATATGTTAGAAAAATGAACTTGCGACTCTTGACTGCATGTAATTGCGCATCAAGCTCCTCACATTTTTGTACCAGTATTCTATTAACTATTATCTATGAAGAGATATCTAAACTCTAACTATTATCTATTAAGAATATAATCATGTATTTACGTAATCGCGTTGTGATTAAACATCGCAATATTATATTCACGTAACAGTTTTTCTTATTTATATGAAGAATATGTTACAATATAAAGGCTATATGTTACGTAATTATTATGTTAATGTTATGAATATAAATTATTTAACGTCGAAAAGAAAGTTATAATGAATCGATTCGTTTGAGAAAGTTGTTCTCGATGTAGCTCGCAACATCTCAGATGAGAACTGCGGCCCGCGTGAATTATGTATATTTCCTCAATCATAAATAATAATAAGTAAATTAGACCGAACCGCATTTTGCTTGAAAATTGCAATAATATAAATAATGATTAATTTAATTTTTTATCGTATAGTTCCTAATGTTATTTTACATAAGACTATATAACATAGAGACGTGCACGTGTATTTACATGTCAATACCTTTTATCATCAGACGGCCTAGCACGAACTTGCGAAAAAGTATATTATTTGTACAGTTACAAATTAAAAGCGATATATGACAATATATAGGCTAGGATAAGTTGTAAATTGGGAGCTGAAATAGCTAAATTCAAGGGTTTTTCAATCTCAAAAAGTCGAAAAATTAGGCCAGAATGTCTCAAAAAGTTTGAAATGCTGCAAAACTCTTATATGAATACCGTTTGAATTGAGAGTACTGGCGGTCTTTTCACTGTGTCAAATTGAAGGTTATAAACCTCAATACACACGTGGTAGCACGCCCATTGACGTAATACAACTATTTTTATTTGCAATATCTTTTTCCAGATTCCTTTTTGATGATGATGTATGATTGCAACAAAGTTTTACCCGCCCAATGCGTAACTTATTAAGTTAGTGCATCGCGTTTTAAAATCTTTGGCTTTTGAAATATACCTGTTTTTGTAGATAAATTGTCTAGATTATTTATTATTATTATAATAATTGTGGATAGTCAATCGATGCGAGTTAACTATTATCCGAATCATAATTGAATTAGCGATTCTGAGATAGATCGGTCACCATAGTACCGAATAATATACAAAAAGAATTCGTGAATATTAATATTTATAACGGTCACATGTTCATTTAAAATAACTACGTGTATTGGTACTGTCATACCAATGTATGATTTCAGGTGGTTTTCCCTGTATTTAATTATGCAAAAGTTAAATGGTACACACGTCATTAATTATTATTATTTAGAGATAATATCAATTTTGTTTTTAAAATGTATTTTTTTCTAGACTAATTGTTAAAATTTTCAACAAATATGATTCTCTCTTTCTACTGACTGCTTCAAAAATTAAACATTTGAGTGGAATATTGATATAAAGGCTAATGAACCATATTTTATATACGAATTCACTGTAGGTGTCCGAGAACTGTCCTATGAGTGCAGCATCGCGTACCTGAGCCTCTCGCTGATTAAAAAAGAGAGACGTAATGGATTTCAACCGTTTTGATCCAGACGTATTTCCACCAATAACGCGGTATCTATTTCGATTTAATTGGGACAGTGTAGAGCTAAATATATGCTGACCTGATTTCATCACTATTGTTTAAAAACGCGACCCACTCTCCTTTAAGTGATACGTAGCGTTTTGTGAACACCAGCTCTTCTCCATCTTATTACCGTTGTTGATTGATTATTTTTGAATTTCAAAGTTTGTACTCTATTTCGGTAAGTAAAGGATATATTATAAGCAAACGATTTTCAACAGAATTTTTTTTTTAATGTCAGATATCGACAGACGAGCATGAGGTTCAGTTGATGGTAGGTGATACCACTACTCAGCCACAGAACATCAGTCGATGATGCGCTGTCGACCTAATTTTTACTTCGAGCATTCGGAAATCCATAGACTGAAACCGAAACGCGCAATGTGCACTTCACGGTTTTTCCATCTATGAACGGTGGTTCGTTACCCGGTCGGAATTTAGATATTCCTCCCACCTGATCAATGTCCGAAGTTACCAGACGTGGGGAAAACATGCTTACAGAAAATTATAAACATGTCGTCCGCGTGGGATTCGAACCCACGACCCATCGATGCGCACGGCAGTTGTTCTACCGAACGCGCCAACGAGCCCGTCGTGTCTTAGTTTCCGTAAGACTGTTTAATTTGATGCGATCAGTTAACCAAAATATTAGTAACCCATCTAAATAACTGGAATTCCGTAATTTACGTTTACTGAGGAGACTTTAAAACGCGCAGTATCTCTCATATTAATTCCATTAAAATTCAAACTAATAAATCATTTTAAGCTATATATCAATGATGTTTTCTTTTAAAAATATAGAGATTTAGTAGGTTATATTTCTAGAGACAAATAACTAAAGAATCTCTTCATTATTATATTGGTTTAGATTTATGATGTGCTTGTACATTTATTTTGAGAGACATTAATTCTATCACAGAATAGAGCCTTTTTAACTTTTCCGTAAAATCAAGAAAATAATCTAAGTTCATATACGATTATTTTATTTTGATAGACAATTAGATACTTAGCAATATTTAATTCAATAAAACATGCGAATATTTCACTGAATGATAGTAAATATTATTCGTTATCTATCCACAACAGACGGCATGTCAGTGTGAAGTGATAACAGTTGTATGTATACGTATGGTAACGTGTTGATACGCGACACAAGTAGCCGGCAATAATAATGAATTGTATGAGTGTTTTATTTAATTTTGTTGACTATACAGATTTCCAAATTCTCTAAGTAAATATAGATATCTGACAAAAATAATATGCTTAAGTATCTGTCTTTCATAAACATCGTGAAATCTGATATTCTGATATGTAGAAGATTAATGCGTTGTAAAAATACTCTGTCATAAAATAAGCTTATAACTCATACGAGCGTGACACGTCCAGTTCAATGGCTCTGTAGTAAAAAATAATAATATAAACCTTAGCTTAGGTTAACCCTTTAACTATTCACGAGTGTATGTTCTGTCCAAAAATATTTTTTCGGAGGTGCAGTAACATTAGCTCCAGTAAAATCTTTTGCTCACGAATTTAATATGATAGATAGAAAGACACGTCTATAATATTACTAGTGATTCACCTCACTACACACGGACATGGTTCTTATACATAATAAAGCTTCCTGGGGAGATTCTGTATGTGATAAACAAAACGTTATTAAAATCCATTATATAGTTTATAGTCTATGCGTTTAAGTAGACAAACAGAATTTCCAAACTGCAGTTCATACAATTCTACTTTATAGAAGAAGTGTGGTAAGGATTGGGAATAAAACTCACATGGTCTTTCAATTATTTTTTAATTTTATTAGAAATTTAAGATATAAAAAAAAAACATGGCAGTTTTAGTATATGTATGGTTTTATTATTGTATATTAGAAGATATATCTACATACCTATATATTTTTCGGAGCTTGAAAATAAATAAACGCGAATGCGATGCTCGCGTCTAACCTCCCTTAGTAACCTCCAACAAAAATTATATTTTATTTGACAATATTCTATTTGCTTACTCCTTGACATTTAATTCACAGTTTCACTCAATGTCAAAGGTCAACCATTATTCTGACATAGATACTAGTGCAGAACTAATTTAATTTTTATCATTTTTTTCATAAAACCCGGATTAATGACAAGTTTCAATTAAAAGTTTATTCGTTTGTAATCCAAAGTGACATAAACATGTAGGTACAATATTTCAGGTCATGTCAGGGAATGTATATTTTAATCTTATTGACACGTTTTTCCCTCGGGATAACGAGAAAATTATGACCTAAAAACGTAGCGTATTAACACTCGAGAGCTCACGGGAATAAAACACTTAACCACGTCGCGACGTAAGCAGCTGATAAGGGCATGTTCGGCGATAACAAAAATATTGTATTTCGGGATAGCCTCTACTAACTATACTCTGTTGTGGATCACTTAACTTTAATAAAAAAAAATAGTTTTCGAAACGACTGGATTGATACATATGTCATACGAACATGCAAGTAATTGAAGCTAAAATAGACTTTCTTTCATCAATCAATCCCAAAAAAGAAGGAATATGGTGTAAAAAAAGTCTACAAATTTTAAAATGCGAAAAACTTTTTCTTATTTTTTCCTTCTTTTATACGCCAAAGCCTCACATTGACTTATTTTTTTTGGATAAGACTAGTTAAGAAATAAATACGTGAAATATGCCTATAATTCTAGACTTATTTATTTATCTCGTTTTTGTGCTCTTTCGACATAATAAAAAGTTTATCCTATACAAATTGAGATTATAAATTTGAATAAATTTAATTGCTAATATTGTTTTGTTCGATAATGGTGGCTTGAATAAGAAAAAACCTTCAAAGTTCTTCCGTACATCTTTATCATGACAATATATTGCATCAAACATTTACAATTTTCCACTTATATAGTAATTGAGAAACTGAATTATCTATTACTTATACACGGCTACTCGCTGATTTTAATATGATTATGCTTGAAATACGATAAGCTCTTACAAGGTAGTTAAAGATGAAATAAAGTAATATATTTTGCGCTTTTCGATTTTTCAGTCTATGAATTTCCGAATGCTCGAAGTAGGTCGACGGCGCATCATTTACTTCTGTGGCTTGATATCACCTACCATCAAATGAAATTAAGCTCATCTATCGATATTCGATATCTAACATAAAAATAAAACACTAGAAATTTGGTTATATCATAGAAACCTAAGATATTATTTAAATTCTGAGATAAGGTATCAATTGTATCAACTATCAACCACACACTAAGGATTTGACCCAAGGCTATGTGTGTCTAAAAATACTATTTCAAGCATTTGCGTAATCTTATTACTGATTATATAACAAGTCCTATCCATAATAACAATAAAAGTAGGCATACGTAGTAATTTATCACATTTTATAATAATAAATGTGAAATACTTATATATAATATAAGATATATAAGTGATAATTGCTTGTAAACGAGAGGAAATAGCATCGGGTTGTGCGTTCAACTTTGATCGCAAACATTATCATGCAAATTATATATTATTGTTCCATATCTACTCTATATTGTGACTGAATAATTTGCAGCAAAATTAAATTGATTCGTAAAAACTATATACTATTTTATTTTATAAATATTGTATTATATTATAAAAGAAAAATAAGATGGATAAAACTATTTCGTGCATTTAAGGAAATAATATAATTTCTTATTTCAAAAGCATTGAAAAGATTCGAAGGAAAATTCAAACCTTTAGTAGTTTAAGAAAAAGTAATAGGATGAAAATTACCCCGGATTATGTATCAGCCTGACGTTGTTTTTATTAATTTAGTAAAGGTCTTAGAATTGTTTGTACGTAGGTACTTTGTACTAAGTAGATTTTTTACTAACGATATACTATAAAAAAATATTTTTAAGCAAAAAACAAAAACCGACTTCAAAACTACAACATGCACTAAAAAGTAAAAATAATATTTTAATTAGGTACTTCAAAGCATTATTTATTAACAGTTATTTTTGAAATCGGTGCCGCTCCATACAGTTCGAAAATTTGTTGCAAAAGCAGGATTAAACTGTCCTTCTTGGCTGGCACCGACCCCAAAAATAACTGTTAATAAATAATGCTTTGAAGTAATTAAAATATTATTTTTTACTTTTTAGTGCATGTTGTAGTTTTGAAGTCGGTTTTTGTTTTTTGCTTAAAAATAGTTTTTTTTCAATTTTTTTGTAGGAAGTGTATGTATTTAAGTTCATTAATCCTTAGATAATAATTTAGTAGACCTACCACTAAACGTGCTGCTCAAATGAGACAGCGCCGTGAAAGGAACCACAAAGCAAAACATCATCTACGTATAAGTAAATTTTTGTTATCGTTGATTTTCTAAAAAAGCACCAAACCAATGCCGATAAATATTATATGGGACCACCTCTGAAATATCCCCTACCAAACAAAAAAAGGATCATGCAAAACCTCCTCCTTTTTTGAAGTCGGTTAAAAACAAACATTAATTCGCTAAAAGATATAATTAATTATCAGAAATATGTATATAATATATAATGTATATAAATGAATAAAGACGGAGACAATTCCATCATCCAACATTTGAAAAAAGTAATTTAACATTCCTGTACATAATTTGTCTTTGTTACACAAAAATATAATGTGGAATAGCTATAATGCTTCAAAGGTCACGGCCCAATCACACTAGTCGGCTACGTCAGGCTGCGTCACTCTGACGTCATAGTCATACTAAATTAACCTGTCTGCGATTACTGAATTGTCCAACAGTTGTAATTAACATAACTGTATATATACATGTTTTTATTAGATATCGACAGACAAGCTTGATTGTAGGCGATACCTCAGCTACAGAACATCAGTCAGTGATGCGCTGTCGACCTACTTTTTAAACCTAGCACTTAGAATCCCGTAGACTGAGATGGACGTAGTAGTGCGTAGTGTATAACTTATATGTATATGTATAACTTAAAACAAAGCTATCATTGACATATTTAATACTTTGTCAATGATAGCTGTGCTTTAATGTTTTTGTTATATTATTGTACAATTTCGTAAGCGATTACTGCCGCTCACAGTCATCCTCAACACCAGAGGTCCTTAGTATGTGCAACCGGCCTTTCTGATAAGAATAAGTTCGTTTCTTGACCCCATAATCGGTCTCTTTCTTTCTTAAAATTAATTATAATTACATTTTATATACATTATACGTTATACATAATTGCTTATCATCATACAGAGGTCTTATTAATATGTTATTAGACAATAATAAATAAATAACGTAAGCTTAATATTCGTAACTATATTACACGTCATACAATAACAACAGTTGATAAAAGTACGTCCGGTTTGTATCATTACATGTTTCATGTTATTATTACAGCTTTATCGTTTTCACAATATAAACATAATATAATATGTAACCACCTATATCCACGGGTATTGGCCCAAAATGCCCAATATACATAGATCCACCTATGATAGTAAGCCTTTTAAACGGAATGTCTTCAATAATAGCAACACGCCCCGGCTTCGTACGGGTGCAATGTAGATATACTATACTCAAAAATGGTATTCGTTGATAACGTACCTTTCTATTGGTGAAAGCATTTTTAAAATCAGTTCAGTAGATCCAGACATTACCCCCATCAACTTCACAAACTAGATGTAGGTATGTATACCTGAACAAAACTCTAATATGGTTAATAAGGCTAATGTTGGAATACTAAAATGGTTTTCAAAGTTGAGAGCTACTTAAAATGTTTGTCTCTTATACATTGAGAAAGTAGTAGTATTATATGTATATTAATGAAAAAACATAAAAGTTTAATTAAAACTCAATTTTGAGTAGTGTTTGAGTATTCGGTCATAAGGCTCATATTATACGCAATTGAATTTATAAAAAAAAATTAGGTGAGCTCCTGCAGGTAGATGAATTTTGATCATTAAATTGTAAGATCTCGCTATGCTACATCATATTCATAATTATCTTTAATTTAGTGTTTAGACGTTTTAATGCGAACACTCGTATCAAGATAGCCTCAATTGCTGTTTGCAGAGTTTACAAATTACTGTGCTTACTCTATTTATAATTGAATTTACTGGATGATAGTGTAATTATTTGTTATCAATGGCCATTGTGTCAGACAACGCATAAAATAATGGCTTCATATTAGGAATATTTAATTAACATTTCATTATTCAGTCAAAACAAGCATAATATATACAAAATTGTATAGTTTCGTAAATAAAATATAAATACACACACACACTACACAGGTCATTGTAAATTGAAAAAGAACCAGAAATACGTTTAACAGATTTTTATATTTACTATACAGTATAGTATTTTTTAAGTAATTCACGTACTAGCCAGTCAAAACTATCGCTTATACTTTAATAGTGATCTTACTTTATATAAATAAATTAGTTTGATAACACAGTATTTGAACGTATAAAATTATAACAATTATAAATTGCATTGCTGAAGAAGCGTGCATCGACCCAATTCGCCTTGTTAGCCAGCTCGGCGCCGAAGTCGACAAACAGGACTTTAATGACGAAAGTAAAGTCACGTACCTAAAGCGGCTTTTGCGCAAATACCTACGCCTTCTTTTTTTAATATTAAATTCTGAGCTTAATCTTCAATAGTGCTAAAGTTCTGAAGCCAGCACGATGTAAAGATTATTGAGGTACATACCGAGTAACCTTGCCATTAAAGGTCATCACAAATAATGATTTTCTAGTATTCGTTCTCTCTAAATTATTTTGTCCTTAACAAATGTTTTCTTCTCATTGTTTTAAACTGGCCAAAGACCGGATATAATGCAGTCATAACACGCATTTATAATATTTTACATAAGATCACAGATCATGTTTTATATGATAACATTTCTTCATTTAAATAACACTATTTTTTTTTTGTTACAGGCCTTCAAAGTCTTCAAAAGCAAAAACAAGAAGTCACATAACCGCGTGTCACCTGACGCAGATCCATCGCGGTCTTCGAGTGGCACGGTCGACGCACGCGCAGATATCGATGTCAATTTCTGTGGGTGCCGTCGCAGTCTCCCGCCCCTACATATAAACGAATATGAAAACACCTCTGAATACCACAGTAGCTGCAATAGCTACGGCAGTAACCAGGCGAGCCTACGAAGCTACGCAAGATCGGTTTCCAACAATGACTCAGCCTACGACTCTCCCCGTAGCACCCCGTCTCAAACGAGGCCGATGTACTATGCTACGATGACATACTTAAATGTTAATGACTCTGAAGATAGCTCCAGTATTCACACAGAGTATACGATGTTGGACTTCGAGCCGGATACAGAAGAAGATGAAAAAGCTCAGAATATGATCAATGAGAGTATTGAGTTAGTGAGCACGTTATGAATCTGATACAGTAGCATTATTTCTGTATGACTGCAGTGTGTGCATAATAAAAAGTATCAGAGTAGCGTCTTATCGAGTTTTGATTCAAATATAACGTTATTCAAGTACTTTTAAAAATCAGTTTTTTTTTAAAGCTACCACCGGTTCAGAATGTTTCTGTAACCGAGAAGAGTCGGCAATAAACTCGATAGTTACTCGATTCTAGTTTTATAAATAGAATAAAATAATGTAGTTATACATATATATTTTCTAATTTATATACTTAGTAAATATGAGTAAAACTAGATTTTAACAAACAAAATGTCTCTAAAATAATTTTAAAAATAATAACTGAACATATACAACGAAAATATTTAGGTAACTACAATATAATACTATTCTTTCCAATTTTTATAATTAATATACTGACGCAAACATCATATTGTAAAAAATATTATTTGATTTTATTCAAATTCTATTGTATAATTTTTCCGCTCTGTGTTCTGTTGTTAATTGTCAAATAACGTTTTTATCTGTTAAACTCCAGGAGAGAACGTTAAACGTTTGGTGAATATGTAGTTTGTCCGGTATTTCGAATTACAAACGGTTGATAACATAAGAGTACCTCGAGCATTCGTGTGGTTTGAGGAAAATAATAATAAATGGCATACCTATTGCAATATCAGAATTCCCAACGTGGAAACAACACACGACATGCTATATTAATACCGTGAAATATTATTTACCCAAAACGTCATATTATAAATAAATAATATATAACCAATATTACTTATTGATGAACAGAAAAATATATTTTTATAAAAAACTCTTAAACTGAACTGGTAATGTTATTTTGTTTTGCAAAATAGCTTCTACCTGAGAAATAGAGTTTGGTACCGTAACTTTATGTAAACAATATAAGTCTCTTATTAATTTTATTAAGATGCTTGTTTTCAATATCTCTGTATCATTTTCTTTGCACAAAGGTAAATGTATACATATTTAGAGGTATGATACAGGTTTACCAGCCAGCCTCTAGAAAGACTGTTTTTGTTACCTATTGGCTGGTTGGACAGATTTATTTAAGCTAAGAATTCGTAAAGTGTATATATAGACCAAAGTTAATGTGATATTATTTATACAAATCCATTATTACGATCACAATTAGAATATTTTATTTATGATGATCTCAAATAGTCGTAAGTCCTAGTATGTAACTATATTGTAAATAAATTAATAAAAATATTTTCAAATATTTGCTTATTTATTTCTATAATTGAAGAAAAAATACAGATTCTGTTAGCTCTGTCCAAGACAGGTGAAAATTTATGCATAAAATCCTTTAAAATATAAGTAATTCTATTGAATTTAATTAAATTGAATTGAAAGGTTATTACCTTAGATTAATAAATAATATAAGTCAATAACATTACAAAATATATATGAAGGACATTGCTAAAATAAAAACCGCCAAAATCAGTGACAACATGGCAAAATATTTTTCAAAAGGATTAATATTTAAACATCATTTTCAATAAGCCGCTGGTAATACGCAAAACAAGTAAAACCGGTAGAAGCACTAAACCACAGACAATAATATATTGTCAATGACTTAACGATAGACAACGCAATTATGCCTCAAATATACAATGGCCTATAGTTTTGTTAACGGGGACAATAATTATGAACGTGTTTCTTTACAATCTTAACACAAAAGGTCGGAGACGACGTGCAAAACTAATTGGACGGTGTTAGAGTTAATGCCAACACCACAGCGAGACAGCTCTGCTATCACTTGATAAGGAATATCTGCGGAACAAACACTGCGAGCAAGGTTTACCAAATACGACCAAAGATTGCCCGTGGTTTGGTTTCTCTAGAAAAACTGTGATATAAAAAAATAGGCTATGTAACTAACCTTCAAACAGTCCATTAGATAGTAATCTGTTGCTTAATTTACACACATTTCTTGAATAAAAAGAGGACAATTAAAATTGTAAACTAAACTATTTAGATAGCGCACATTTATAATATGGGAATAGTAAATTACACGGAGGAAAATTCAATATTCCTTCCCACCGTTCTACGTCCGAAGTTAAAAAAAAATTAGATTTAAAAAAATTCAACACGCTAGACTCGGCGAAAATCGATCCCGCGACCCAAGGACACTATACATATTAACCGGTGCACTAGCGACTCTGATAATAATTAATTTATCTGTTTCTAGCAACACTAAGTACATTTCTGGACCACAGATGAGAAAGAGAAAGAGAGAAGTTTTTTAACTGCACAATAAAAAAATGGACATTATTTTGACAAATATTATTTAAATAAAATACTGTATACTAGGATTAAAACGCGATTTATTATTTATATTGTTTAAATTATTTATCCCGACGTTTCGGATGCTTTTGGTTTAGTTTAGTTTTTAAGTATTATTTAAAAACTAAACTAGACAAATAAATAACAAAAATATATTAAATGTTTGGCAGTCAAAATGCCGCATTCTTAGCATTGTGTGGTACGCTTTAGCCTCTCAATCACACCACTGACAATCGAACGCTTTACTTTAACGCTTTTTTCCAGTTCTCTGTTACACACAGACCGGCTCGAAGAGAAGAGTATATTTTGATAGCACTTCAAATAGAGTTTTGGACAACTGAAACAAGGTTTATTTTTACATTTCACTTCTTATGTTACTGTGAATTCTTGAGAACCAACCTAACACGCTTAAGATGACCGGCTGCTTTTGATGACGTGTTGTTCCACGCTCGCTCAGCCAAACGTCTCCGTTTACATGCCATTTCATGAACCTAGAAACTAGAGGTAAAACTGCCCTTGTAGAGCACACCCTTGGCTCTGAGCGCATCCGTTTTACCAGTGCTCTTCCAGCCAGTCTATGTGAAACGGCTTGGTCGGGTCCCACTAGTTCCAAGCGTATAACCCGCGCCGGTTTGTGTGAAAAGAAGAGCGGGGCGCCGGCCGCGGCCGCCCGAATCTCTCCGAGCCGGTCTGTGTGAACGGACACTTGCAGGAATATAAAATAACAATTAAACGAATAAACAAAACAAAAAAATATATTAATAAAATAAATAAAATTGTAGTTGCGAGTGTGGCCATTTTTAAAGATTACCATTAAAAATAACTTGTCCTGACAAACGAATCTGGGAATCAATGGGGTTACCATATTTCAATAGCTTTTGTAAATCAATAACTGGTATAACTTGTTTTATTTATAGCCAAATTTAATATAGATAAAGGAATGTTGTATTTCGCAGCCGTTTTTGGTTTTGCCATTCCGAGGGTCAAAGGGCAAAAAACTTGTACCTACACAAGAAAAATATCAAACTTGGTGTAATTATAATAATATAAACTAAAATGAAACAAACAATGATAAGTTAACGGTACTTATAGCACTGTATTATACATTTTAATGACAAAATGTTAGATAATAATTATTGTAAAATGAAATTTATTCATGTCGACGTTGACAGGATTTTACAGCAAGCGCCTTGCGATAAATTCGCATATTATATTCAAACAGGATAAAAGAAAGATTTTAGAGAATTTTAAATTTGAAAGGAAATAACGTCTTTCTGAAGGTCAAATCATTTCGGAAATACCATTGACGTTATTGATTTCATACACTACGTGAGGAGGTAATACTGCGAAATACGCTATCAATTATTATTATAAAATGTTCATATTTAATAATTTAGATGGAATTGCGACTTAAAGGTAAAATCCCATGTCCGTATGAAGAAGATTTTTAAGTCAAAGGGGCGTTTACTTAATTATTACGATTTGATTTGACTTCTATTTTTTTAATTTGTAACAACTATGTATTTAGTTTAAATTGTAACAATTAGTAAAACAACAAAGTAAAGAAAAAGTAAGTAATTAAAAGTGATGAAGATGTCATTACATATATATCGGTTAAAGTGTTGGATTATTCTTGAAGGATAATTCTCATTATTTTTGCTATGTAGATATTATGTATGCGCCCGGAAATTTTTGTTTCATCCATCGTAAATTACAAAATAAGAAAATCACTTAGATTCCGAACAATTTAGAATTTATTTTGTACTCAAATTCGAAAACAAACAAGTTAACTATCACTTACACAATAATTACTTATTTGTTTAGAGAGAAAATATATATTTTTATCTTAATATTGTGTACTCTACAAGACGCGTCACGTCTCCAAGGACGAGCACAGTACACTGACCAGTCAGTAACTCAACTTATTTATATAGCTATAGTTGGCATAATATATTGCATGCAATTGAAGTTCTCAGGGCGATCTTTATTATTTTGGAATTTTCTCGTCTTTTAGTAAGTGTGCTTGTTATTACATAAGGTTAACAATGTTTTCTCTATAAATGAAATGTATATTTCTTTTAGAGAAAATAAATAATTATAAACAATATAAGACTATGCAATCTTAAAAAAAAGTTTTGTTCTGCCCAGTCAACGTTTACATTAGATTGCACTTCACGGTTTTCCAGACCCAATTTCGATATTCCTCCCACCCGATCAATGCCCGAAGTTCCCAGACTCGGAGAAGACATACTTACAGAAAATTATAATCATGTCGTCCCGGTGGGATTCGAACCCACGACCCATCGATGCGCACGGCAGGTGTTCTACCGAACGCGCCAATGAGCCCGTTAGATATAAAAACATCATACAAATACACATTTAAATAAAATAACTTTAACCGAATTAAAACGCGATTTTTAATTTATATGTATTATTTATCCCGACGTTTCGTTTGCTTTTCAGCATACGTGGTCACTGGCAGACTGAAAGGACAGCTCTGTCTGATTTGTGTTGCCATATTAACGCCATCTCTTTTACGGAGTTGATATTTGCTGTATTTCTATATTATGGCAACTTTGACTAAAATTTAGTCCTCATTACATTTAATGTCCTCTTGTTTTTTAGTATGTTTGCCTTTATGTATATCCATAATTTCTCATCCATGCCATATAAACGCATAATTTCCTAAGATATATTGAAATATATTGAGATTAAATTTAGCTCCAAAGTTAGGTTGGGTTACGAAGAGATTCTCCCGCGGTGGCATGCTTCGGTGATCTCATGGGCTCCATTATGGAGGATTGACGGTGTGAAGTGGTTTTAGTGCGTAGTTCCCAGTGACCCAGCTGAGTGAAGCAGAGGGCACATATCCCTCAGTCTGAGGAAGGGCGAGTATTACACTCCCTGCATTCTTGCACAACCCGACAGTGAGTGCGAGTGTATGCATTTCCCCTTAGTAAAGAAAGTGATAAAGAGATTTATATGCATATGCATACATATACATAATATATTTGCCAAGGACAAGAAATTGACGTAAACTGCATATTTCTGTTTTCTTTATTAATTAATTAATTCATTCATAACATTCTAAGCCAGTACAAGGAGACCTCAAGGGTGAGGAATATTCAAATCATGAAGAGTTCTTTCCGTTATAAAAAGTAATAAATTCGCTGTTTGATAATTTAAGAAAATTTTAAAATGAATTATATAATACTAGCAACGTGCCCCGGCTTCACACGGGTGCAACGTAGATGTACTATAAACAAAACATATTAGTATTAGTATAGATTAGTATAGTAGTAAAGATAAGATATTTTTATACTTATTGGACTTTTTATATTTGGACTCTTGTCGTCTCCTTCTTAGATAATGGTACATATTAATATACTTTCCGCAAACCTCTTGACAATAATAGATACAGTAAGAACAGGTGTCAACTGACCCCACCAGTCACCAGATGTCCAACACTGGGCCCACCGTCCCACTCCACTGCTCGTATGGGATATAACTTCCCTAACGTTTCTCACACCCATCTCTATCGCACACACGACAAACATATTCTAGCTCTCTTTCCTTACTTCCGTAGGAACTGGGGTGCAAAAACGTCAATTTTTTGTGCGATCGTGTGCGTGTCTTGTGTCGGCTGTTTACTTGTGTGTGTTGGCATTTAATGTGTTATTTTTTCTTTCCGTGATAAATGAGTGAATTTGTGACATTTAAAGACAAAATAGTTATGTGAGAGTATTAATTACGAATTAGAATAAAATAAAGGAAGTTAAAATTTTAGAAAATAATTTATTTTATCATAATATGGTAATGTACAATATTATATACAAAACATTATTTAGACACATTTATTTTCATTGTTATATAATATATTGTTATAGTCTATAATATTTAACACTTTGTATATACATAGTGAAAAGAAAATATCACCCAAACTCTTCATGATGTTATATATGGCCAGAAATTGTTATTTAAATTTTACATAAAAAACATAGGAATGCTACTAGTATTCTCAAGGCCTATTAAATACACTAATGTTGGAAGGATATTTAAGAAATGTTAAAATAACATTTATTTTATTTCTTGATTGTAAATGATCACTGCCACAATTTTTTTTTTAAATAGACAACGACATTAAGCGATTTTCTGTGTTCGCAGCATGAAGCGTCTTGAGTGACATATTTTTTTACGGTCACATGAAGGTAATAATTTCTCGTCCCGGACATTATCAGTATATTCACTTCACTTTAACCCATAATGCGAGGGGGCCAAGCAGTAAATAGGTCCATATTATATACTATTCTAATCCATCCCGACTCTTAACTATTCACAACCAAGAGAAAAGGCTTATATACAATTAAAGATATGTTACAGATATTTTAAAGCTTATTTTTGGTCCCAAAATAAATTACTTTATAAACCTATTTAATATAATATATAATTATCACACAACTTAAATTAATCTAGATTTAACAGTCTTCAATAATTTTGGTATAAACTCTGGAGATCTACAGTAACATGGAAAATCGATAAGGCTCATTTTATTTCAAAGTACTAGAAGAACTCAGCTGGCGACTTTCTTTTTTTCAACTCTACGGATCAAAATTATAATTTACGAAATACTTGATGAGTATTGTGCCTTCTGTCTTGGTAACTAATACAAACACTTAATTATTATACTAAGTGCGGTTATTAATCACCGTTATTCTTGTAATTGTTTAGCAATTATTATTGGAAACAGCATTTGATATTCCACGCACTAAAGGTGAATAGGAAAATGCAATGAAATCTTGAATGCTAATGAGCTTCAGGCATCAGTGTGTACACTTCTGAGTTGCCTGGTGAATTATTATTCGAGAAAGTCATCTCTCATTGCGGCATTACATATCAAAATTGTCAAATAGATTCAATCTAATACGCAAGCTCAGCACCCCAAGGTCGATAGGGTTTCGAGCTGTTCTGAGAATACTGATGATGTGGGGGGTGATGTGGATACGGAGCGGGATAATGAGGCGCTGTAGGGGCTGGGTGGGGGCCCGGAGGTGCTGGAGGTCCAGGCGGGGCGGGTGGAGCTGGGGCGTAATGGGGGTAGCTCGGAGCCGCTGATAAAGGTGCAGCGACTGCTGTGGGGGCGGGTATAGACGGAGCTGTCGACGTTGAAGGGTCCTGGCTTGTATATCCTGAATGCTGAACGGGTGGGTATTGAGGATACCCCCAATTCGCAGACTTAGCGGCGAGTTCCCTCTGTGCCGCGAAGCACTGCAGGTGACTCATGAGACGCAGCCGGAGCGGGTCTTGGATGTCAAGCCCCTCGCAGCTGACGAGATACCTGGCGACTTCAGCGGCACACTCCCTGAAGCCAATACTGTGGTAGTCCATGGCGTACCTCTGGGGATCGTAGGCGAGGGTGTCGAGTCCTGAAACAAAGAGATCGTATTAAGTGGTTTGATAAAAAAAATATTATGAGTTTTTGACCATGTTTCTCAAATTGGTTTAAATATATCTCTAAATAATAATGTAAATATATAGTTTTAATGAAGTTTATCAAAAATGGAAATTAAAGGAAATCCCGAAGCTTTTAATAATGCCGACGTTCGTGATAACCCATGAATTCCTCGGCTTAACGTTATTGACGATTTAAATGAGAAAACTTTTACCAGATTAATTCATTATGTAATGATCGCGTTAACAAAAGTCAATATTATCACTGATTACAGTTGTTTTCCACCAATTATTTTATTAAAAAACAATATCTCATATTGTTAAACATAGAAAGAAAGACATTTTTTAACGTATAAGAAGTCTAATACGGGATAATAAAATGAGAAAAGTATGAATAAGAACTGCGAAGTGATGCGTGATGTAGTAAATATATTACGAAGATCTAACAATCGTGTTCCATAATATGTAGATTGTAATTGCATATAGTTAGCAAAGGGCGTACAGTCTGATTCTATCTCATGACGCTTAGCGCTGACCGCTTCAATAAATACTGTTTTTTTTTTTAAGTTTAACGTTACGTTGATAATTCTATCGGGTCTTATAAATTACTAGATTAGATTTTTTTTACAAAATTACTGTGTAGACGTGTGTATTCGGTTCATGCCTGCTTACCCGCACTCTACAAACATTAGCCTCGTACGCAGATGTTGTTTTGCGTCACAAAGAAATCTTTTTATTGAAGAAAACAAAAACGATTCTTCCCATTCAGATTCACCCTTTAAAGGTACTTACCCTTTCTTATGCAACAAGTTATAGACAGAGATAGAGATTTGAATTAAGGCGAGGTGGAAGGGAGACAACATATAACGGGAACGCTTTCCGGAGTTCTTCCGGGGATAAAAATATAAAATTAATAAGATCCGCTATGCTCTTGATGTGAAGGGTTCGTGAAGGTAAGGCAGGAGTAAAACGTAGCTTCATCCCTTTTACTACAATAAGTGTTATTCGGTTTTGAATACACTTCGAGTGACAATCTTTTTTTTATGGGCTCGTATAGTAGTTACCTTACATCCATGGATAGTGGGTTCCGATTCCCGTCGAATCTGATCTGATTTCATAATTCTTTAAACATGTTTTTCATCTCATTAAGCTACCTTAAAGTTCAAAAAGTGTTAAGAATACCAAAGTTGTGTACGGGTAACGAATCGTCACCGCGCCGTTCAAAGAAAGGATTTATCCATATTTGAAGTTAAATAAATATAAGTCGACAGCGCATTATTGTATTGGGAACGTCAGATTTTCATTTGTATGCAATTTCAACTGACTCATACAAATGTCAGATTGACGATAATACTACTTTCTCGCAAGTCGTTCATGTTCTGGTTTCTGCCTGCTGTTATACTTTTGATAAAATTATAAATCCATTTATTCGATATAATTAATAAAAATTATATAGCAAAAAGCGCCGGATTCTTCCTTTCGACACTTTTTGTTTTTTATAAAGGTGAGGAGTCGGGAGCTTTTGGACATAAAGTGCGCCACTTCCGTTTGTCATAGACGACAATGGGCACGTGATAGGGGTAAGGGAATTTAGATTATAGGGTTTAGAGGAAAGGGTAGTCTTTTTATGTAGGTTTTTTTCTATAAATTTCTCTGACGTCTGATGGCATTTCAATTAATCATGGAAATGTGGGAAAAATTATTTGTTTGCTTTATGAAAGCGTAAATAATTTAAAAGTAAACAAGTTTGCCTTTAAATTGATAAGTCATATGTCTTTATTAATACAATAATCGCTATTTGTTACGAATTATTTAATAAGATTATAACTTATATGACATTAAACATATACCAGGGTGAATCAAAAAGTTCTTAGAAGTGCATATATATGAAACCTTTTTGGATCAAGTTCGATATTCAAATTAAAGAGTGTCTATCACACTATATTTATGCAGACTGTCACTTGTTTTTGTCAGTTCGTTCGCATGTAATAAATTTTTTTGTGCAACGAGTTGCTAAAAAGTCAAAATTATGGATAAAAGTGAGTTACGTGCGGTGATAAAATATCTCAGTTTGAAAAAAATGTCTACGAAGGAAATTTTTTTGGACATTCAGCAGACATTAGGGGGTGATACTGTACCCTATTCTACGGTTGCGTACTGGGTGGCTGAATTTAAAAGAGGTAGATCAAGCTGTAAAGATGACCCGCGTTCTGGGCGGCCTTCAACCTCCGTTACAGAAGAAAATGTCAAAAAGGTTGAGAATCTGGTTTTGGAAGACAGAAGAATGACTATAAAACATATAGCTGAGATCCTAAAGATATCTTTTGGGAGCGTTCAATCCATTTTAATTGATTCACTGGGGTTCAAAAAAGTGTCTGCAAGATGGGTGCCACGAATGTTAACCGACGAAAACAAAAAGCGACGTTTGGAAATTTCCAAGCGTAATCTCGAAATGTTCCAGCGTGATTCGGATAATTTTTGCCGTCGTCTTGTCACCATGGATGAAACGTGGGTCCACCATTTTGATCCTGAAACTAAAAGACAAAGCATGTCTTGGAAACGACCATCCTCTCCATCCATCAAGAAATTTCGAGTTGCTCCTACCGCTGGCAAAGTTATGGCCTCTGTGTTCTGGGATAGTGAAGGAATCCTTTTTATTGATTACATGCCAAAAGGCCAGACGATTACTGGACCCTATTATGCAAATTTAATCCCTAAAGTGCGTGAAGCGATTAAAGAAAAACGTCGTGGAAAACTGTCGTTGGGCGTGTTGTTCCTTCAAGATAACGCTCCTGCTCATCGATCGGAAGTTGCGCTCAACGCAATCCGCTGTGCTGGCTTCAATCTCCTTGACCACCCACCATATTCTCCGGACTTAGCCCCAAGTGATTTTCACTTATTTCCAAAATTAAAAGAGGAAATTCGTGGAACAAAATTTCACGATAATGACGCGGTTATAGCTGCCGTAGAGGACTTTTTCGAGAGTCAAGAAAATAATTTTTTTTCACAAGGAATAAGGAAGTTAGAAACGCGTTATTCTAAATGCATTGCATTGGAGGGAGATTATGTAGAAAAATAAAATATTATTATTTAAATCTTTGCATTTTTTAATATTGATTCCAAGAATTTTTTGATTCACCCTCGTATATGTAGAATATAATTAATCTGTAAAGATTACAAATAAGTACTGTGCGAAATATTATCAAAAATTTGCATAATACCATGGCGCTAATACCCTTACATAAAACATACGTCAGTAAGGCACAGAGGGTCAGCCCTCCGCGCAGTGGGAGAGTATCGGGGGTTCAATTCCCACGCCACCCCTCTTGGCTAACTGGTATATTTGATGAACTGATACCATATTGATTTACGTTTATTGTTTTATTCTTATTGATTTTGACGGGGATCATTTTTTTTGTTAGACACCACAGTCTTGATGATTGTTTTTTTAATGTATTTAAACTAAAAGTTTCATTCTTGAAAATGTCAAGCGTTGATTAAAACAGAGTTTCAAAACATTGCTATCAGATTATCACATGCCCTGCGAGGATGGGGGAGGTGGGGGGAAGCTTCCATGACCTAGAATTTAACATGACCTTTTAATGAAATTAATTATTTTAAAACATAAAAATATTTAGGCAAATAATACTATAATATATTATTTTAAACTATTTTATTGCATTTTAATTTTGTCAGGCGTTTCTTATTCTTAACATTTTGTTAAAAATTCATAATTATTTGGTTGTTAATGTTTTTTTTTTAATTTAAATTATATATCTATATCCTGTTCTGTACTTTTTTTGCTAGTCGCTTGGACAAAAACTGTCCACCTTTAGGCTGTTTTTGTATCAAAAGCACCTGATAATACCTTAAAACAATTCCACGGTCAAATAATTTTATAAAAAGCTAATCCTTCATATCGTATGCGCGAGAGAGTGCGTATTTGATCTATCGGATCGGTATCACTTCCTGTTTGTAAGGTTTTTGTAAGCGCCAGGTGTCCGTCCGTTTGTGTGTTACCCCAGAACGATCGGACTACCTGCGGTTTGATGGTTTATTAATTATTGTGCCCACTAGTATTGTGGTGTAAACGCTTCTTTAATATAGTTAAGCATTTGTTACAACGATTATAAATGGTTGTTAGTTGTGGAACGGTTTTTTCTCAATTTATTACGCGAGAAATTTTGTTGGAATACTTTTTTACTAAATATTATTTTATGAAAAGAAAAATAATTTAATTTACATTTTTTATAATAATATCTTTGACTAATTAGCTCATCGAAGGGTTTATGACTTATGATGAATTCTGTTGTGCTTTGCATAAAAAATATTAAAAAAAAACTTACTAAGAAAATTATTAGATTTTTTTTATAATTTTAAGCTAATAAAAAATAATATAAACATATTACATATAAAGGTTTAAAGATTCTTAATTTTTCATTAAAACAAATACAGTCACTTACATGAAAAATAAATAAAAATATATAATTTTAATCGTTAGAACACTACTACTTTTCTACGAGTTCCCAAAGCAATACTACATTATACATATAGTCTAAAATTGCATGAATTCAATTAAAATTAACGCTTTATAATTTAAAAATACAGTGAAAATCTCTGGAGCATAAATCCGTGGCTTACCACAAAACTGACGCAACCGCAAACAAGTCTTTTAAATATTCATACTCTTCCCAAAGGTCAACGGAAGGATGTCAAATTAATTTTTTAGCGTTGCGATTGAAATAATATATTTTAGTGAATGTATATGAAAAATGTATAAGTATAAAGAATATAATTTACTTTTTGAATAAGTCCATGAAATTTCTTTGCCTGTTAGCGCAATGTTTCCAAACTACATCGGAATATCTCCCTGGACTGCTAATAGATCTTTGTTATGGAAGCTGATAAAATTACTTATAGTCAATAAAAATATACCAATAATTCAAAAAGTTCACAATTATTGGGCAATCGCATTCTAATTTTCCGAAAGTTTGTGTTCTGTTTTGCTATCTTTATATTTATATTTTTTCGTGTGTTTACACGTCATATATACGTATATTTTTGGAGCCAACGTTTCAGCAGAATCAACGTCTGTCGGGTATTTTTTTTTGTTTTTTTTTATATCAGAGGAGGCAAACGGGCACGCGGCTCACCTGATGGTAAGTGACTACCGCCGCCCATAGACATCCGCAACACCTGGGGTCCTGAGGACGCGTTGCCGGCCTTTAAGAAAAGTATATGCTCGTTTCTTGAAGGTTACCAAGTCGTATCGGTTCGGAAAAACCGCCGGCGAGAGCTGGTTCCACAAAGTGGTAGTGCGTGGCAAAAAGTGCCTAAGGAAACGCGCAGTTGTGGATCGCCAGACATCGAGGTGGTGAGGATGGAACTTCGTGTTTTGTCGCGATGTCCGATGTTGGAATTCAGCAGCCGGGATTAATCCAAACAATTCCTCGGAACACTCCCCATGATATATGCGATAGAAGATGCAGAGTGATCCAACATCTCTACGCAGCGCCAAAGGATCAAGCCGTTCGGATAGAGTCTCATCGTCGACGATTCGAGCCGCTCTACGTTGAATGCGGTCAAATGGAAGGAGCTGGTACTGGGGAGCCCCCGACCAAAGGTGAGAACAATACTCCATGTGAGGCCGAATTTGCGCCTTATAAAGTTGTAGGCGATGGGCCGGCATGAAGTATTGTTTCGCCTTATTGAGCACACCAAGCTTCTTTGAGGCTAATTTATAATAGGCCTTCCCTTCCAGATGACCACGAAACTGAACGTCGCTCGATATGTCGACGCCGAGAATCCCGATACTGGCTGCGGCCGATAGTGAAGTGATTATAATTAATAAAAAAATTCAACATACAAACTTATTACTAATCGTAAGATAGTTTTGATAATAAAACCGTTTCCAATCTAACTTTAACAAAATATTAAATGTTTGCAAAACATTTCCGGATACATTTGCAAGTGCGGCCCACATTGAATACTATTCCGTGGTATCCTGTCATAAAAACAAACGCCACCTGTCGCCGCCGCCGTGGGAACTAGGACCCCACTGGACTGACATTGATAACATAGATAGCGGTTGATATGCTAATTTTGTACGTTAAACACGTAAAATTGCTTTTAAGCACTTTTAGGGTATAATTGCTTTTTGTTTATTATTATTGCTTATTTATCGTAGTAATTGAACAATGTTATATTGTTGGGACTAGTTTTTTTTAAAGCATTTGCAAATCGTGCTTCAATCTTGAATTATTTTTATTTAATTATTTTTCACTTTGTATTATTTTTTTTTTTCGTCATACGACGATTAGATATAGATGATAGCTCCACATAAGCAGCTCATAATTAATAAATTGTACAAATTTTATTTTCGTATTCTGAAATTCATAAGCCAATATGCGCAAATTCATAATTTTTCGACATGGGTATGCCTTCCAGCTATTTCAAGTATGAATATTGATTAGTAAATCAGGTGAAGGAAATAAATATTTATCACAATGTCAAACTATTATTTTTATACTAAACAACCAAAATAATATAAAACGACGATCTACGTGAATGAGTTTATGACTGAATCAAAAAGAAAACGGTAAAATAAGCTTTAGAAATGTTTTTATCGCGAAACCTTTGTTAATTGCGAAGAAGCGGAAACGAAGAATTTCAACAGGTTTTCTGTAATTGTCGGATGTAACGGTTCTTTACTTGGAGTTTTTAGATATTTTAATGTTTATGTACGGTAATATTAGAACGTAATATTTTATGGTAGTTACCGGTTGGTTTGTGGTATACTGAAGTATCTTTGATTTACAAAATACTTTACGGTTTACCTTTATATAACTGAATTAGGAGCCGCATTAAATCTCTACATATTTGTATAATATGGTTTTTTACTAATCTCACTTATATTATTATCAGTGAAAAGATGGATATTTTATTTTCAATTACAAACGATTCACGCGAATTTGGATGATGTTTGGCAAACATATAGACTACAATCTTTTTAAAAACGGTGTAACGGCGGTAACTTTCTTGTATTTTTGAAATAATAGTTTTTTTTACTTTGAATTTATATGGATCAACACCAGAATACCATAAGCAATAGTAAGTCGTGCTAAAATCGGTTCTCAACCGAATTCTATGTTCATTGTATTGTACATAATGTATTGCTAAAATTGAATAGAGTACGTTGTTGTAGCGATACGAATCGAGGTTCGATTGACGAATTTGTGTTTGACGATGTCAAAGTTGAAACAAAGACATGGGTCAATTACCTTTAGCATGCAGCATCTTCAAATGGTCTACAGTGAGCTGCAAGATCTCTGCTTTCTCCAGCTTAGCAGACCCTTGCTTCTCACAGGCAGCGGGAACCAATCGCTTGAGCTCGGTCAACGAGGTGTTGATCCTGTCTCTACGTTTCTTCTCGATCACTCCTCGTCTTCGCTTGCGGGTCATTAGCTGGCAGGAGTCACCCCCTGGAGACCTGTACATCATGAAATTTATAAGAATCTATTATAATTATAAAAGTGCCTTCAAAATCTAAACGGAGTAAGACTATATTATATGTATATGATTTTCGAGATAGTTCATAGGAAAAGTTGGCTTTATATAAAAAAGATTTGCAGATGTTTGAGGTGCGATTTTACATTCCCCATGCATGGAGCAAATACATTTTTGTCACATCGGAGTATTTTTATTTAACTATATCTAAACAGCCAAATAGTTTACCAGATTGAATATAAAGTTTGTATCCCCGGGATTTGAACTTATGACCTCTGATGCTAAACGCAAAGATTCACTTAAATTTGATTCAGATTATTTTCTGAGTTTAATCTTAATCGCAAATCTCTGTTTCATGAATATTCTAGTCGACGACAACTTGAAATGTGTAATTAATATTTAGTTTGTTAAACTTAGTTGTACCTAAAGAGATTGTTCTCTCAACCTCTGAACTCCTAGTTAATTACATTTGATATCCACACTATACTAGCAACTCCGTTCGATGTCACTCGCGCTCTAATTATCTTTATAGGTGCTTTAATATTAAACATAGAAATATAACATCGATAGTTACTCGTATGTAATAACAATATTATATATTGTTCAAACTCTATCATGTTGTCATAAATTAAGCTTTTTATTGTATAGAAACAGTTTGGTAAACAAGTGATGATAATATTGAGATTAGAGAGCGATTTTATTATAATTTTAATAACATTCATTTCGATAAAACCGTTTAAGTTTAAAATGAACATAATTTTAATATCTATTTGGCAAAAATATGCAAAAGGTCGAAATTTTGTTTCTCTTTATTGAATATTTTAATAGTTTTCGAAATATTAATAAAATAATTTATTGAATTCAAGAATCAAACCTTAATTACAAATGCAGTTTGAAGGACTTTCATTAAATATGTTATCAGCGGTATTCAATACATTTATAATAACGAAATAACTTCAATAAAAGAGACAGAATTACTTTTAAGTATACCTCAGTGATAATTAGCGTTTAATAATTCGGTCATCCGTGGCTAATTTAAACATATTCAATTCATAGTGCTACGTCGTAGCGCTGCGTAGGCGTTAAAGATTTTCTTTTAATGTAACTTTCTTTTATAACAAAAATATATATATAATTATCTCAAATAATATAAGACCATTAACAGATTACTGACCATCAAAGCACATTCTCATGTTTTTGTTTAATTTAAAAGCTTTCAGATTTGCGCGATTCCCAAAACGCTGAAATTCTTGAGACTTTGGAAATCACTCACAGTAACGAAAAATATTACTTTTTTTAGGGATTGTAAGATTTCAATATTTTTCTTAATATATAATGAAATATTAGGTATACATTTCATATATTAAGGTTATTAAATGGGTTTCAAATACATGTTAAGTTTAATTAAGGACTTAAGAGCCTTTCTATCACTGTCTGCTTTTAGCTATTATAAGATGTTTTAAAGTTCAGCAATTAGCTTTAGAATATTTAAAAATATATTCAATACTCACGTTGCATCTTTGCTACTCTCTTCCGAGAAGGCATCGTCTTCACTTTCGGAGTGTGTCCTCTTGTTTCTCTGGGCTGGGGCCGGTGGCAGCGCTGGAGCCGGTGCCGGCGCAGGCGCAGGCGGACCCCAGCCGTAGTTCCACTGGCTTGGCTGACTCTGCTGGTGAGAAGCCTCCATGTGTCTATGGTAATCCATAATACTCGAGAGAAAAGTTATCTTTATCGGATGCTTCGGAGTCTTCACGAGTTTTATTATATTCTTATAAAAAACACATTATATTGTAAGTTCCGAGATAATTTTTTGAGCTTTTTCACATGTAAAAGTCACACACACTTTTGAATTCAATGTTTAATGAACGAAAATCTTCAGTCACAAAGTTAACGGAAAAAACAAATTCAAAATAACTTCTTATCAGTTTCAGTAAAGTTCGTAATTATCACTAGTGCGAGCATGCGACGCTGCACACGTGCGCACGCGTCGAGCGACGTTTCGGGAGTGTGCCGGACGCCCGCGGCACGCCGCGTGTGTAAAACAACCCTTAACGCAAAATAACAACTACCCGAAATTAAACTCTATTCAATTGGTTTAAGAACTAATATAACTGCATAATAATTATGCACTGTTTTCCAAATCACAACTTTATATGATCAACCGAAACACACAATTCTGAACACTGTCCCAGTTGAATAGGAAACAGTATAACGCATTATCATTTTCAAAGGATCATAATCATTTGATGTATTCAAAGTTTAATGTAGAGATATGATTATCGACTCTATTCGCTTTCAATAGTGTGTATTTTCTTTCATGTATTAGCTTCCTGGATGTTTTAGGCTGCCGCGTGGCCGGCGCATGTGGGAAACTGCATCAATTAGGAAACGCTATTTCATTGGGCTAACAATTGCTTTTAGGGGAAAGCTTTATGAGGAGCGTGCGACTCTAGGGAATAGGGATTAACTTGGTATTGGATGACCTAGTTAGGTATTTTATTTTTCTTTTGTGTAAGGTAAATAATAATATGTATGTATAAGTGCGAATAACTGTATTCCTGAAAAACATATTATGTAAAAGTATTTTTTAGTAGTTATAGCTTTGTTATATACCTAAAAAACCTTCGAACTAGGTCAGAAAACTGGCCTGCAGATTCCGGAACTATGTATGTATATACTTATTACTTATTTTTAAGTTTTAAAAATCCACTAAACTATTACTGATAAATTACGTCAATATAATGAAATCTGTAAAATATCACGGTATGAAATATTTTCAATTTCCATGTGTTTCAATTGTACTTTCTAAAATTTAAAATACAATAAATGCAAACAATGCAAGTAATTTTTAGATCAAATCAAATTGTTATTTATTCATTTAGGTAACACAATATACACTTATGAAAGCCAATAAAAAAATGCTTCTACATTGCCAGTACTCAAATCAAGGGCGTAGCACGGTGGAGAAGAACCGGCAATAAACTCTCCGCCACTCTTTTTAATCGCCAAGTTTTTTGTTTTACGGAGCTGCATTCATTACACCATGCTTACATAATCTCTAAGTATCTTGCTACAAAGAAGTTCAATTATTGCGCAAGCATATATCATTACTACATTATTCTTAATTTTAATTATACTATTCATTCAATTTCTTGAAGTACGAAATAATATCAATACATAAAGAAGCACCGAATCACAGTTATATCTTCGTGTTATCGTGGTTTATATCTCACGTTTCTCATAAAGGCATTTCACAGTGTAGCTTACATGACACGTCATGCAGTCTCGTATTCCATTTTTAGATAGATAAAACCCTCTCAACCTTAAAACTTTTTCAAAATATGCACAAAAAACAAACTTTTCTGCCTAAAGAGCTAACCCGTTTTTTGTAGGCGTGAGAGACTTTTGGACAGGTGTCTTAAAAAGAATTGTTATAGAACTTTTGTCCGCAAAACGAGGTCCTTTGTACTTATTGAGTACAAATATTACGATTCAAGGACTGTGCCATTGTTATAAAATGTTTTTGATGAAGTATATGTTCAGTTCGCTTGGGAACTTCGCTTGTTTTAAACTGCTCGAGGATATTTTTTGAGGTTCAAAAAATATCCTATAATAATATAAACACGGGTTAAAATAATATTGTATTGCTGAAATAAACCATATTGTACATTGGTTTAAGAATCCATCCAACGTTATTTTTGTAAACTATAAAGCTATTCATTGTTTATTATCCTCTTAATATACCCACCGCGGTTTTCTGATTAGGTAAGGGGATTGGCAATATCTAACGTTTTGATCCATATGTAAACGTATAATATGGATATAATCATAGACAAATAATCCTAGAAATATTTGAAACTAACGCCGTAGATTTTAACTAAGATTATAATAAAAAATTGACGATTTTATAAAACAATCTATTCTTATGAAGGATTTAATGTCCAAAGATACTATAATTTATTTTTCCATGTTTTTTGTAAAAGTACTCGAATCTCTAGATTATATAAATCAGATTTTTTAAAAAATAATTCGCTAGCGCAATGGGATTACCATTCACCAAACTTCTTTCTTTGCTGTAATCGGATTAGCAGTTTAAAGTAAATCTTATATTGTACAAGATGGTATCACCTTATACAATGTACGATTTGAACATAAATAAAAACACAATGTAGCTAATAAAAAGTATAGTGTGCGAATTTAAGTTCTAAGCCTATTTTAAGATGAAGGATAGAAAATGATAATAATAAAAAATAAACGAATGATCATACAAATCGAAACCAAATACAAATTTTATCGGATTAAAATGCGTTTTAGTAATTATCATTACATTATAAAACAAAGTTCTCCGCCGCGTTAGTCTGTTCGCGATAAACTCAAAAACAAAATAAAGTATGGTGGGATCTTCTTTCGTAGATCTTTTAAAGTTGGCATATATGTATGTTTTAATGATAGCTTAATATACCCATCCTATTTTCTAAAAATATTTAGACAGATACAGTTTTAATTATTATCAACTTAAATACATTAGTTACCTTGAGCTGCATTTCATTATCCTTTACATCATATAATTTAAATTAATATCTTAGGAGATATCGCAAAAAATTAACGCACGCGATTGCGACCCTAAAATAGATAAGACATGTAGGTATAATACGCTATACTACCCGTGCGAAGACGGGGCGGGTACTAGTATTATTTATTCCGAAATTCGAACATAGATAGTGTGGTCACGTGCAGACTGAAAGACGTGAGGTGAATGAGGTGTCTGAGTAGTTCTACCGAGCTCGAGTAATCGCGAGTCACCGGCCCTTTGGCCCCTTCTAAAATTAAAAAAAAAGGTAATCTTGTCCTATTATTTTTTATCAATTACTGGATCATCCCTATCTGACGATGGATAATATAAATAATAAATCATGTTAGAATTCGGGAAAGTTATTTCATTTAAATGTATGATAGTCTCGTTAATGAAAGGCAATTTTAGTAGCTACCTAATATAATGTTTTCCTACATAGATACTTCGACAATTCAGCAGTGGGATAAGTTCGCTATATTATCAAAAACTTGGCGATTAAAAAGAGTGGCGGCGAGTTTCTTGCCAGTTCTTCTCGTCCGCTCTATGCCCTTGATTTGAGAACTGGCAGTAAATGTAAAATTAGTAGCATTTATGTATGATTTATATGCTTTTTATAGATATACTACTAGTAAACCCGTCATACGTTGTCCTGCCCGAACGATAACTATTGCTGGTTCCATTATGAAACTAAACCTCCACAAAAACACACAAAGAAACCTTCAAAATCGGTCCAGTGGTTAAGGAGCAGTTCAATGATACACACGTAAGTATAGAAAAATAATATATATACAGATATAAGACGAGTTTTCTTTCGCTTAGTAATGCCGATAAGGCCTAGATGGCTAAAGGGATGTCAATATAAAATAAATTTAAACCACATAGTTCGGCAGTTTTGTCAACAGGCAGAAGTATGTAAAATCAGGCATTTCTGTACAGTTTTGAAACCAGAATATTAATTTTTTTAAATAACTAATGGAGTAAACATCTACCGCGTGCTACTATTTACCCACGATCAGTCAAGACCACTAAATGTCGCGGAACAAACACAATTTACAATCAAAACCACTACTTGCATTATTCGTATCGTTTTACTCCAATACATATTTATCAATACATCTTAAATAGCCCTTATTATGGTGTAATAAGGTTGAATTCATAAATAATTGCGCTTTAGTCGAAATTTGGGGTGAAGTTGGTTCCCATGTGAAAGAGGGTGTATGGGGGTGTATGGAACTCTATAATTTGATGTGATAATATTCTACTGTTAGGTCGGGACGTGTGTGGGATTTACTGTTGTATTTAATAGATAAACTTTAATTACCTAAGTAAGTACTGTACTGTATTTTAAATAATTTTAAGTGTGAATTTTTGCAATTTGTGGATCTTTATACTCAAATAAAATTAGAACATTTGGAATTATATTTTTTCTAAAAGCCAAAAAGACTTACAACATTTTTAAATTAGTAGGTTATTTTGCACCTAATGAGTAGATACAAGAATTAATATTAAAGTTATTTATATAGTTGGTAAGACATGACAGTATGATAAACCACGGATCATATCGAAGCATATTTTGGCAGAAAGCGAATAGCGCGTTTGCTAAAAAAAACCGACTGATCAGTTTGCCTCACTGAGTCTTTCTAAATTTTTGTTTTGTGTTAGGACTTTCTCGTTTCAAATCGTGATGAGTAGATAAGTATAATATGATGAAGATGTACATTCGCGAAAATAATTTCCTTCATTAAGCATACTCACGAGCTTCGTCAAGGATCAAAGTAATAAAGGTTCCATTTTAAATCAAGAATGTTAAGCAAAAAACATCAATCAATACTTTCCCTCATATCAGTCATAAAGGTCTCCCCAAGCGGCGCGTGCGCGGCGTGCGACCGGCGCCGCGCACGCGCTCACACGCGACCCGCGCAACGCGCATTGTGAACGATGCACTTGATTTAACTAACAGGTGATCCGATATTAATTAATAGGGGACTATATAGATCGTTTGACTCACTTTATGATTAAAATGAGTGTCAAAAAAGTATGTTTACTAAAATAGCACGGTTTTTAAATATTAACATATCCTCAACCCTTCACCCCTAGCACACCTCCGCCGCGAAATCACAGAAGCGAAACCGCCATAAGAGTTCCACTGCGATCAAATGTTTAATGTAGTTCGAGCAGCGGAACTGGGCGTCGGAACGGTGGTTGAGGTAATTAGAGCGAAATGTCGTCGTTATCAGGAGAGGAAGCAATATAACCGTGGACTTTAACTTTGAAAAGGTTATTTCTGACCTCTTAAATAAATTTTTCTGAAAAATCGAAGTCCATTTATCGGTATAATTTTGTCGACTTCCACAAACACGTGAACGCGGCACCGCAACAAAATTGCGGACCGAGTGCGGAGGTGTAGCTGGCTGGCATCGGAGCAGATTGGCGAAAATGCCCGGGAAAGAGATCATAGTATACGTTAGAAGAGGCAGTTTCGCTTCTGTTCCGCTTGTCTTACAACGGACAAGTCATGGCGAAACTACCGCGGTTTCGCGGCGGAGGTGTGCTATCGCCCTCACATATCTGTACTTAAAATATATCGTCTCTTTTATAAGAGATATTCCTAATATGAAAGTATTTGCCCGCCGCGACTCTGATGTAGCTCTCCCCCATATTTTCTTAATATCCTTTTTTTTCTCCTTTTTTATAGGCTATGTATGTAGTTGTATAAATAAGTTATTTTACTAAATTTTTATGCACTTTTTTAAATCTTATTAAAACTTCTAGAGATATGTACATACTATTCAAATTAATATGATTATATAATAAACCTACTTTAAAGAAATGTTGAAGAAGAGAATAGATAGACATGGAAGATGATTATGATTCCATGGACTACCAGCAAAACTTTGAGGTATGATGTCGCGCTAAACTAGTATCCTCATTGGAGCGTTATTTAACAGAGTTACTAACATAATATATAAAGTATCATTACTGAATCAGTGTAAAAAGATTCGCAAAAAAAAACCTGATATTTTTCTTGTTCAAAATTTTACCTTGATACTTACCTATCTATTTTAGTGAGGTTAGGTTCTTGATTTTTTGACGACTTTTCAACTTCAATTTGGATGTAGGTACCTATTATACGTATAAATTTTGCGTAAATACATAGTATATCTTAAATACAGTGTAAACCGTATCGAAATCCTTTATATGGTTTAGGAGTACCTACTTAAGCGGAGAAACAGACAGACGCGACTTCGTTTTATCTTTACTTCAATAATAATACTAATTACTAATAATATTATAAAGAGGAAAGATTTGTATTTTTATATGTTATGAATAAACTCAAAAACTACTAGACCGATTTTAAAAATTCTTTCACCAATAGAAAGCTACTTTATCAGCGAGTAACAAAGACTATTTTTTGTGTATAGTACCTACATCTACATTGCATCCGTGTGAAGCCGGGGCGCGTTGCTAGTACTATATAAAGTTAGAATTTGAAGTTGATAGACAGGAGGTAAACCGCGCAACTTCTCATTTTTTTATTTTGTATCACTTGCGCTGTACCAGTTTAACTATTTTTAGTTTTAGCAATTATAGGTACTGTAACAAATGAAATGGCCGCTCGCGCCCTCCAATTAATTCTTACAATTTTCACCCCAGCTAGAGCAGTCTGAATTCAACAAAACGGTTCATTGAATTTAAAGTCTATTAATTTGATTGTATAGTTGGTGATATTAATTTTATTATTCTCATTTCGAGACCGATTTATATGTTCAGTATTTTGTAATTAACTTTCAAGCGATTGCGCCGATTTCAACGGTTAAGATTTTTTTTATATCTTCGAATTTTTTCATCACAAATATGTCGTATATAAACGTTTTTGATTTTATTTAAATACTATCCCGACCGAAATATAACTATAAAAAGTAAATAATTATTTAATTATATTTTGTTATTTCAAATCCCTTAATTTCGTCCGGACGTCTTTTCAGTTACGCGCAACCGCTTGAAGGTTACAAAGAAAAAGAGAAGATGTTTTTAATACGTAATATATAACATATAAAATATCTGTTTATAACATTGAAAGCCATTTTAGTAAATTTATAACAAAATTTTATTAATTATTCCGCATCGTGCCACTAATTTTGAGGCTGGATTTTTTAATGATTTGGTAACGTCATAAAAATTATGTCAGGTTGACGCATTACCATTTTTTGACTTGAAAAAAAAAACAAAGTAAAATGAGTAGGATTTATTCAAGTCAAAAAAAAAGTCAGAATTATAAATAAATAAATTTTAGAATCCATAATGCACCTGTAATAAAAATGCCTCAAAATCGGTGGTGGCTCTATACGGAATAATTACCCATTTTTTCATTGTGCTGCGTAATATAATATAAAGAAAAACTTAAAGGATAACTACTTACTAGATGAAAATGGACAAAACTAACTTTTATGGAGGGTAGAGTCAAGGAGGAATTTCTCTGTATATTAGAAGTGTCCATAAAGTCATATGAAATTAAGGTGGCACTGCTGTAAGCTGATGACTGCATTTGAAAGAAAGCGCCTAAAACTGTTAGAGTAGGACAGAATGAAACGAAGAAAGATATATATCCGGTCCGTAACGACTTTCAAAAATTTAGTTGTAAAGTAAAGTAATTTCTTACATTGATTAAATATATAACAATAATTTTAAAAATTTCAGATTTTTTTTGAATAATGACGTTTTCAATTGCATACTCATTTACTTTATTTTTATAAACTACTCTATTCAGTACAACTACTTCTGTACTTTACTGTTTCCGTTTGGCATACTTCACTTCATTAATAATCGCCAATCACATCGTGGTCATCAGCGCCCTCTAAAGTTTTTAGTTGGTTTTGGAACTATAATCTAACAGCTTATCATGGCTCATTTTGAAAGTAAAGCCCCATATGAGAAATTCCTCCTTGACTCTACCCTCCATACTAACTTTGTTGGTTATATTAACGCGATGCTGGCGCCATCTAGTATCACTTTATTCAACTAAACACACGAAGGTACCCCTTAATTTTAATTAAATTCAATCATAACTTCTGGATGTTACCTATAATGCAGGACGCCGTTTCGTTTCCGATCACTTTAATAACGATAAATAGAAGAAATATGGTGATTCATTGTTCAAATTGACAGTAGTTCAGTGAACCGCTGTTATTACGATTTGTTAACTATTCGATATATATTTTGTAGATTGTGGGTTAACAGCGCTGATAAATATCCAGCTCTATGTCCAATCAAGAGAAATGGAGATGCAGTGCAATTGTAGCTTCAAGTAAATCGAACAATCTATGTCAACCTAAGAACGTCTGGAACTGCGCAGTAGTTAAACCATAGTTAGTTCCGGTAATCCGGATTAAGAAGGTGGCACGTACCTTGATTTGGAGCTGGAATCCCCGATCTTTGTACATCACAATGACACATTATACAGTAACAACACTGTAATGAGAAAAATCGATGAATTGACGTTCGAATGTTGATCGCATCGATTGGCCGTGGGTTCAAATCCCACCGGATTATAATTTTCTGCATGTGTTTCCCGTCTGGTAACTGGAAGGAAGTGGGAGGAATATTTAAATTCCGACCGGGTAACGAACCACCGTTCATAGATAGAAAAATCGTGAAGTGCATATTGCGCGTTTCGGTCTCAGACCATGGATTACCGAATGCCCGAAGTAATACATAGGTCGACAGACGATTACTGAAAGCGCAACTGGCCTTTTTTAACCGACTTCAAAAAAGGAGGAGGTTCTCAATTCGTCTGTATGTTGTTTTTTTTTTTATATGTTTGTTACGCGATAACTCCGTAAGTAATATGTATGATGGATTTGGATGATTCTTTTGTTTGGTAGGCGATATTTCAGAGGTGGTCCCATATAATTTTTATCGGCATTGGTTTGGTGCTTTTTTAGAAAATCAACAATAACAAAAATTTACTTATATGTAGATGTTTTGCTTTGTGGTTCCTTTCACGGCGCTGTCTCATTTGAGCAGGTCTACTAAATTATTATCTAAGGATTAATGAACTTAGATACATACACTTCCTACAAAAATTTAGAAAAAAATATATTTTTAAGCAAAAACATAAACCGACTTCAAAACTACAACTTGCACTAAAAAGTAAAAAATAATATTTTAATTACTTCAAAGCATTATTTATTAACAGTTATTTTTGGAGTCGGTGCCAGCCAAGAAGAACAGTTTAATCTTGCTTTTGCAACAAATTTTCGAACTGTATGGAGCGGCACCGATTTCAAAAATAACTGTTAATAAATAATGCTTTGAAGTAATTAAAATATTATTTTTTACTTTTTAGTGCAAGTTGTAGTTTTGAAGTCGGTTTATGTTTTTTTTATTTTCTACTTTTAAAAGAGGAATGTATAGTAACACACAGAACTGCCTAAAATATAATTAAAATAAGTCAGGATAAATTAAAAAAACAACAACAATTTTAACGTTTTATTTTTATATTCAGACATATTTCTCTTATAATTACCTTAACAGTTTTACTCTATTACAGCTAGAATATAGTACACCTCCTCTATAGAAACATAAATGGAGGGCTAGTGTCCGACAGCTATTTGTCCTGACTGGACCTGGAGTCAGGGTCTGAAGCGTCCCGCAGCTCGTGCAGCTCCAGCTCGAAGTCATCCACCGCCATCGGGGTATCTGCAACATTTTAGTACGTAACGGTAAGTTGTTGCGAATAAGGTTGTACTGGAACTTATAAACGTGTGTCACTTGTTCAATGGTTTAATTGCGACTCACGCCGCGGGCACAGCGCCGGGCGCCAGGCGGCCGTGTGTGTGTGTTTTTTTTTATGTCAGATATCGACAGACGAGCATGAGGTTCATTTGATGGTAGGTGATACTCCAGCCACAGAACATCAGTCAATTATGCTGTCGACCTAACTTTTACTTCGAGCATTCGGAAATCCATAGACTGAAACCGAAACGCGCAATGTGCACTTCACGATTTTTCCATCTATGAACGGTGGTTCGTTACCCGGTCGGAATATCGATATTCCTCCCACCCGATCAATGCCCGAAGTCACCAGACGTGGAGAAAACATGTTCACAGAAAACTATAAACATGTTATCCCGGGTGGGATTCGATCCCACGACCCATCGATGCCCGTCAAGTCAAGTGTGAGGGGCGTGTCGCACTCACCGAGGTGGTCGAGCGTGACGCCCATGGCGCGGCGCAGCGCGGGCAGCGGCGCCACGTGGCGGGGCGGCACGCGCTGCAGCATGGCGCGCAGGCAGCCGGCGGCCAGGCGGGCCAGCTCGCGCTCCGCCGCGCCCGGCCGCGGGCACAGCGCCAGGTGCCACGGCGGCGGCGCGGACAGCCTGCGCGGGCGCACACACAGCTCAGTCACAGATATACACTACCGGTCTTATAAGCTTGATATAGTTAAAGTATGTTTTGTTTCTTTCGTTCTGTAGTCTTTCTATATTCGATAGAGCGAGACAAAACATATTTTTTAACTATTTCAAACTTATACTACGTTTATGAATAAGACCGTACATTAACCGCACACACCACAAATAAGACACTAGAGAATACAATATCACATGCTCTTATATCCACCAATTTTATTAAGTATTTTAATTAAAATCACACTAACGACAATTATTAATTTTGATAGATAGGAGACATTTTTTTTACATATTTTTTTTTTTTTTTTAGTTTATTTGGTTCACTCACGGTTAGTGAGTGAGTATACATATACATATTATTTATATGAAGAATAAAACACAAAAATATTAAGTTCCGGAGAGCAAACGCATTAATTTTTCAAGTCATTCTCTATAAAAAAGGCTTCACATAAAAAGTATTTCTATAATAAGAATTATAAAATAAAGGCATTTGAAATCTAACCGATCCTTCTGCTCCTTCTCGAGCTTGGCGATGAGGTCGCCGGTGTGTCGCAGGGCGGCGGAGATGCCGTAGTCGTGCTGCGCGGCCGCCACCTCCTCCTCGACCTCCGCCAGGAAGTCCGTGTCCAGCCCGACCTCGGCCGACAGCGTGCGCAGCTCCTCTATGTCGATCTTCACTTTGGACAGATCCTGGAAGTAATCATATCTAATATATAAAATTTCCATGTCACAATGTTAGTTATCGTACTCCTCCGAAACGGCTTTACCGATTTTTACCAAATTTTATATGCGTATTCAGTAGGTCTGAGAATCGGCTACTATTTTTCATACCCCTAAGTGATAAGGGTTGTTCACCCTTAAAAATTTTTTTTTTAATTTTTGGACGAAATTTTTATTTTTTTAAATGTTGCATTAAAAAATACATACAACCCTAAATTTTTACCTTTTTTATCACCAACCCCTGCTTTTTTTTTTCAAAAAATTTAGATCCGTGCGAAGCCGGGGCGGGTCGCTAGTAACTTTTATATACATTTTCCTAATTTAAAAATATTTTTGTGGAGGAAGGGAGGTGTGGTCTTCCTCCAAGCTAAAGGGAGGATCCTCGACCAGTCGAACCACTGACTGGCCGACTCTAAGGCCCCAGTGGTTGAGGTCGAGATGTTGTATATATGTATACTCAGCGCTCCGAAATATTTATATAGCGCGATTCAGGATTAGATGTCTTCGTATTGATTCCCTTAGCTGATCATAGATGTCGCTACATTTTCCTTCAAAATATTTTATTTGATACACACAATATACGGCCAAAAAAATTAAATATATAAATTACAATAAATTGTTTCTATAAATATTACAGTGTAGAACCACATTGAGTAAAAGCTGGTTATCAGTGATAAACACAACACTGAAATTCAGTAATGTATTTATGAATAATTACACACCCGACTCCGCACGGGTGCAAAGTAGATATACTATACATGCCTATGTTACTCGCTGATAATGTAACTTTCTATTGGTGAAAGAATTTTAAAAATCGGTCGAGTAGTTTTTGCGTTACATCGTAACAAACATACAAACAAAAAAAAACCTCTTTATAATATTAGTATAGAAGCATAGATATTTTATTTAAGAAGAAGAAGAAGAAAAATCATTTATTTAAAATACACACACAAATAAAAAGAAATTGAAAACAAAATCAAACAAAAATAAAATAAAAATGTATGTGTGGTATCTAAAAAGGGAGCCACTTTATGACCAGTTTCTTGTGTCTTGCGCGAACCTAACTTTTTTAAATGTTTATCCAGGTTTCAATACCAGACATAAAAAGAATAATAAAAAATGAAATACACGCAAACCCAGCGCACTACTTTACATTATCATCTCTGTGCGCGGTCGGCTCAGGCGGGTGCTTCTTGCCCGGGAACAGGGCCTCCATGTCGTATATGAGCGCCCAGGGCGAGTCGGGGGCGAAGCGCAGGAGCTCCTCGCTGCCTTGACCCGTCTCTGACGCTGGAAGATTGTATCGTTGATAAGGCATACTTTTTCAGCAGATCGGAGGTTCCAGTGTGACGAGAGCAGTCTTACTTTCTATATGAACTCAGCATTGTACTATGATGGGGTAATTATAATATTAACTTACTTTACTCTGTAAAGTTTACAGATAAACGGACATATCTCACAGAATCGTTTACAGATATTCAAGCACAAATAACTTGCGAGCAAGTAGTCCTATCGTTCTAATTGAAAGTGGATAATTCAAATTCAAAATCATTTATTCTTTTAGGTAACACAATGTACACTTATGAACGTCAGTAGAAAATACATATTAAATGCTTCTAATTTTACATTTACCGCCAGTTCTCAAATCAAGGGCGTAGAACGGAAGAGAAGAACTGGCAATAAACTCTTCGTCACTCTTTTTATTGATATCGACTTCCTCTAAAAAAATCTATGTTATTATCGTTTTACTCACGTAACGTGTGATATATAAGATGGGTCTCATCCTTGGTGAGTGTGGAGAATGTTCCGTCGTATGAAGGAGCGTACGAGCTAAACGGGCCATAGTTCAGCGGTTTCACGCACTTGGCCATATTGCGGCGGTCCTCACGGGTCGCTGGAATAGACAAATTCGAAAATAAGCTAATATTAAAAAGTTATCCGGCTCGAAGGACCAAGTATTTAAGCTTTAAAATAATTTATAATAATAATATATAATATAAATATAGATGTAAATCTTCCTTAATGTTAAGATTTAAAAAGTACACATATAATTTGATAGCTTACCTATTATATATGACATATAGGATCTGCATTATCACGGAGTACAGTTTGGATAAATAAATAAATACATATATTCTTTTAGCTTCAAGTTCAGTGGTACTGATCACTGAATATTCAAACAGTTACAAATCAGGCGTTAAAAGTCATTTAATACTTGTAAATAAATTATTTACTATAATATATTAATATCCTACAAAATATAGGGACGCAAGTATATATATTTGTATATACATAAGCACCTGAACATTACAACTCTACCCCCTACAACTAGTAAATAGTAGTATTTTAATTAGAACACACACTGCTTTGTTTAACAATTATCAGAAGTTTACATAAACTCATTTTCAAGACATATTAAAAAAAAAGGATAAATTTTTTTAAGGTTTTATAGTATTAGAGAAGCAAAAATCAATAGATTACTTACTGTGCAAAGAGCCAGTTCCCTGCGCGAGCCTCCCGATGTACTGGCCGAGCGTGGGCGGGCGCTCCTCCGCGCCGTCCGCGGAGCCGGCCACCAGGCACAGCGTGGTCTTGCCGTCCGCGTCCATACGCGGGAACGCTGCGATAAACTTATTTTTAGGGTTCCGTACTCCATACCAAAAACGGAACCCTTATAAGATCACTTTGTTGCCTGTCTGTGATCCTCCTTCTCAGGAGTTGACATTAATATATATAAAAAATCTATTCCTAGATTTGAATGTTGCTATTCTACTTCTATAATATCTAATATGTCACTAATTTGCAGTGGACATAAATTATTACAAAAAAAGCTATAAGTCTACGTGACGTGAGCTGTTAATTGCGAAAGATGGCGGAGTTACGTTTAATTTATAGTTAAAATAAATTTTCTTCATTTTTCCTGACGTTTTCCGATATTTTGAATGGCTATCAGATAAAAAGGGAAAACCGCCATTTTACAACTTTACAGGAAAATAATTTAAAGTTCGTAATAAACGAAAAAAAGATATATAAATATATGAGAGACATAAAGATTATAGATTCAAGAACCTTAGAAAAAATGACACATGAAAAAAAAAAATGGAAAATAAGTCTATTTAGCCAAAAAAATTCCGTTTCTCTATTACTAATTATTCGATAGTCGAAATTTATGCCAATTTTGATGGTGATCGGTCAACACGACATTGGAGTTTATCACCTATATTCAGATTTCCAAACCTTCAAAAACAGTTTTCTCATTTCACGGCAGTTGTAAAGACACATCGCCCCTTCCAGATTAAAGGGGGCTTCATACCTTTCTTAGCCAATCTGCGCCGGTGCTGCTCCCTGGCGGCCTCCATCTGTATCTTGACGCTGTCCCCGGAGTCCTGCCGGTCCGGCCCGTCCGACACCACCTCGCACTCCGAGCCGCCGCTCTTGATAGGACTGCTGCGCTTCAGCACCTTGTGCTGGGGGAGGTCAACTTATTATAGATACTAGCTTTGGTACCGTTTAGCAACCTTATGGTCTAAGTCGCTTTGACATCTGTTTTAGCAGTTACTTCGAAAAAGTTTAAACTTAAATTATTATTTAATTGGCACATAATACATCTATTACAAAAAATCTGGGACTGGGATTTACTTAATATAAGAAGGAATTAATTATATTTCCTTGGAAAGATAACAAAAGTAAACATTTATTTCACTGCTATGATAGAAACCCCCAGAACCAAAACAACCTGATAAATTATAGTAAATAATTTCTAATTATGTGCCAATTAAATGTTAAAAAACTGTACAGACATATTATTTGGAAGACTGAAAAGCATTGCGAATTCTCAAATAAAAACAACGACGGTTCATTCCAGAGTAGTCTTCCAAATAATTTAAATATTCATAAAAATCACCACTATCAATAACACAAAACACACACGCCGCATGCAAAAGTTCGCACTATAATTAAGAGGTATCAAACAAACAAACAAACTGGTCGTAAGCGAGTCTAGTGCTAAGTGCATACACTACTAAGGTAATTATATTGCCAACCTTTCTACCGTAAGTCCGGAGCGGCTGCGTGGAACATTTCTCTCATCAATCGTTTAATGTAAACACTCATTGTACATTGTCAAACTATTGTTTGTTTTACATACAAAAATTAATACACATGCACATGTTTCATGTTAAATAATAGTTAATGGTCATAAAAGAATAGATGGAATGATATTAATTTGACAATTTACAATGAATCAATTTTGACTTTTGTACGTAACATAAAAAACATGACAAAATAATAACAAAACTTATGTTCGAAGAACTTATGTCATTAAATGTAACATTTTAAACCTGAGGGCCTAGCACGAATGACTATCAAAAAAGTATTCAAATCGTGCATCTGTCAGTTGTATGATTTAAAATTTCATACAAACAATAGCTCAACAATACACAACCTCTGATTGAAATACAACACATAGTTCAAGATAAGGGTTTTTTTTGTGGAGATTTTGTTTTTTGAAACAGTTGTAAATACGTTTATGATAGACTAAGAAATCACTAATAAAACTATTAAAAGAAAGGAAATCCAAATATACGCAATGGAAAGGGATTAGTTTTACAAAATATGTATAATTAAAACGAATCTGTTATGATTCTGATTAAAATTAAATTCATTATTCCAGATATATCTCATTCTTTATTTTCTTCTAGGAAACAGAAAGTAATTATCTAATATTATATGTAATGCTTTCCAGTCATAATGTTACAAAAATAGCTTACACTAGCTTAGCCTGTTTTTTTAAATCTATAATTCAATATATTAATTAATACTTTGCATAACTTGTGTTCCAAATAATATAATAAATATAACCACTTATCCACTCACCACATCCATTTTTCCAATGTCGAACCCAAGTTCCCTGATGGGTATCTCATACATATAGGTGAGAATATCGCCGAGTGGTCTCAGTTTCTGAGGGGTCAGCTGTTTGAGTCCTGCGTGCAGCAACCGCCGAGCCGCCTTGTGGTACACAGTCCCAGGCTTATTGTATTTCATCGCGTTATTGCACATTAGTTTGAAGTCGCTCTGAAAAAAGTGTTTCACTTGAATGGTAAAAATCAAAGGCAAAATTGGCCAAAATGAGTAAAATGCAATTTACATTATGTTTTTAATAGCAGTATAATTTTAACAAAAAGTTTGTTTGAGCACAAATGAACACATGGTGTGAGTAGCACTGCGTAGACCCAACAGGCTAAATTCGAGAAAGCACTTGCTACTTGGATAAATTAAAATACAGTTCAGCCGATTATGAACTTCGATAAATACATATAAAAATATATCAATAGAAATATACAAATATGTTAGATTTTGTTATTTGAGTATTCAATCCATAGGAACATCAGGTACACCCATCACAAATATGAGTTTAACATGTGAATCTACAATTTAACTTAAACAACATTTCTTAGTAAGCCAAAGGTACTCACAATAAAGCAATTAAGAGACCGATACTCATTATCATCAATCTTCTGCTTCATAGTTGAGAAGTCCATAGGTCTCCTTATGATATTGGAGTAGTTGGGTGCAAAGTTGTCATTCACTGGCCACGCAAAGAACTGATGAGGGTCACGCTTCTCAAGATTACGGAGCAGTTGTTCTAGCAAGCGCGATAAGGGGCGACGTTTTTGACTTGCCTGTTAATAAATATATTTTCGGTTGTATAATGAATTTCAAAGATGAAACTACAATATAGTAGTAATTTAAATGAAAAAGTAAATTTTATATATTTAAATATAAATTCTGCACACCCATTGTGCTAAGCATCAATTTAACATGAAATCTTAGAAAAGCAAATTAGCAAATATTTTGGATGCATTTTCACTCAGTCTTTCCAACCCACGAGTGAGTATATTCTAGTAGCACGGGAGGTCCTGGGTTTGAATCCTACAAAAATGATCACCAACTTGCCTATAAAAAAATGATCACTGAAACGGACACAAAAATGTATCCACACTATGGCACTCATAAATTCATTATTATATTACATAGGGATAATTTTGTTTGATTCTGTATTCTAAACGGACTTATATTTTGAGCAGTAAATTGATACTTTGTCTAGAAAGATACAGGTAGCTATAGTGATTATTATTGATATTACTGATTTTGATGGTTGTTTCTACTAATATTAGAAAATAATCTTGATAGTTACTCTTTTAAATTACCTTAAGAACGCAGGTCCTCGGTTCCCTATGCGAGGCAGGAGAGTTAGGACCAGGACTCTGCCTCCGCAGAAGTTTCTTAGCCAGACCCTCATCATCAGTGTCATCGTCGTCTGACAACTTTATCTGTAAACCATTATTATAAATATAATAATCTTTACAAATAGTTTTACATTGCTTTAACATAGTGTTAGATTATGTTAAATGTAAGGAACTGAACTTGGAAATAGCTCTATAAGTCTGGAAAATAATCAGCTCAGTAATCAGTATACGAATCAAACTGACCATGTCAATTTCACGACGTCTTCGTTTCCGATTTTTCTTGGGTTTATCCTCCCTCTCTTTGACATCTTCAGAAGCCGAATGTTCAACATCACTTATATCTAACTCTTCCTCTGAAATAAGCAGCCGAAATTATAGCAAAACAACAAAATTCTCTAGTAGCCTTATACGACATCAACACTCACTACAACTCAGCTTTTCTATGTCATCTATCATGATGTATAAAATATTGTACTAGTTTTAGTAACTTTCAATGAAATTGACTTAGAATAAACCATAAAAGCATTCTATGATGCCTTTAAATTTTAATTGTTTACGGGTTGCGATTCGAATTTTTATATTATTGAGATTATTATCATGACATGACGCTACGGCCTACAACGCGTTTGTCAGTTTTCACCATAGAATAAAAATAGTCTATTCTAGTTTGCAGCACAGATCTAAACACAATTTTTTTTTTATCAGTAGACTATTTAGTTTATAGGTATATTTTGTGGTAGTAGGTAAAACAAAACATTGGAATTGTTGGTGGAATTGTGTGTATTTTGTGAACTTAATGTTATTAATGGAACCTGAAGGCTGAAACTTCCAAGGTCTACTCAAAATTATATTGTGGAATGTGGCGTATTTAGTACATGTCAACTTCATATTTGCTTAAAACTATATATTTATAGGTATTATGTTATTTAGAAAATATAATCTATTTTTATGACTCGCTAGCCGTATCCGGCATACGTTGCAATGAAACGTAAAGTAAAAACCTGCCAAGTGCGAGTCGGACTCGCGCACAAAGGGTACCTAATATCAATATCGAACCAAAAACGAGCAAAAAATCACAATTACTTTATTCCGTTTTTAGTAGTTGTTGTTATAGCGGCAACAAAAATACATCATCTGTGAAAATTTCATCTGTGTAACTATCACGGTTCACGAGATACAGCCTGGAGACAGACGGGCAAACAGACAAACGGACGGACAGTGGAGTCTTAGTAATAGAGTCCGGTTATACCCTTTGGGTACGGAAACATAAAAGTGTTTATTTTTTGGGTTTTGTTTTGCACGCAAAGGTTGCTGACCTTTGCGTGCATATGCAGAACAACTCACCAAAGTTTCATCATAATCAGATGAATAATTTAGGAGTACATAGAAGACCAACATACTTACATTAATTTTTATTTATATAGAAGATTAGTGATCAGCCCTGACTTCGCACGGGTGCAATGTAGATAACAATTAAATTTAAAATATATTTTATTTAAAAAAAAGCGTGGAGTGCATGGTGTCAATAGTTATAAATATTTTATTAGCACCCCACGCTTTTTTTTAAATAAAATATATTTTAAATTTAAATTTATTTTCTATTTTTTAGTTCGGTTTTTTATAAAAAGCGTGTTTTTTAGTTTTTTTTAAACTTATTTATTTTCTACTTTTTAGTATGGTTTATTTATAATAGCTTGTTTTTTTAATTTTAAACTATTAAAATTAAAATTAAGTTTATGGAATAATATAGTATTAAGTACAGCGCTACCTTGTGACAGTAGCCAGAATGCGCGTGGCGTGACCGATAGTTTATACAACGCAGTGTTTTAAATGCCGCTTAATATCAATTTCTAGTGACAGCGCCATCTAGTAGCGCGTGTCGTCGCATAGATGGCATCGCGTCTGCAGATAAATTAACAAAAATCATAATTTGCAAATTGAAAAATGGAATAATTTTATCAAATTAGTGTATTGTCATCGGTCCTTGATACGTATGCAAAGTTTCAAGTTAATCAGATGTTTAGAAACCGGTGAAAATCGTGCTCAAAGATTCCGTTACATACATACAACCCAAGCTAATAAAAGCGTGTTAAAAACAGAGAAAAATTAGCCTATGTTACTCAATGATAATGTAGCTTTCTATGTGTGAAATAATTTTTAAAATCGATCCAGTTGTTTTTGAGTAAAATCTTAACAAACAAACAAATCTTTCCTCTTTATAATATTAGTATTTTTATTAGTTTTAATTAGTTTACGCGAAGCTTAGCGTCTTACAGACAGAAAGCTTTTGCTAATATACATCTAAGGTCACTGATAAACTAATTTTTAGATGAGTCTCACGCTTGTTTGCCAATCTATACTTCTATACCTACTACCTACTTATATTATAAAGAGGAAAGATTTGTATTTTTGTATTTTTATATTATTGTATTTTTGTATGTAATGAATAAACTTAAAAACTGCTCGACCGATTTTAAAAGGTATTTCACCAATAGAAAGCTATATTATCATTGAGTAACATAGGCTATTTTTTTTCATCTACATTGCACCCGTGCGAAGCCGGGGCGTTTTGCTAGTCCCACATTAAAAAGCTAGTTTATGGACTATTATATCAATATACCTATATATATAGCACTACTAGGTACTACTAAACTACGTTAGGCGCAAACAATTAATATTGTGTAGACGTGTTTTGTTATAAGATACGACCTTCTTCCGCAATGTAGATCCTACATAGTTTTAGGTAGTATCCACTGCGCTAATATCTAGATAGGGTTCGTTTACACGGGCAACTGCCAACAGCTAAACAACCGAAACCTAACCGAAAAAAGTTAAAGCAATATAAAGATTTTATTAAATATCATTCTAAACATCCTCCTAATATAATAATTTATGAGGATGTATGGATAGATTTTTATTGGATTTCACGCAAATTATTGAGTTATTTGGCCAAATTATAACGATGAGTGTCAAGTAAGTCGGAAAAAAATCCTGCTATCTGAGAACTATTTCGCCCAGCGAAGTAGATCTAAGCTGTCTGTCAGTCCGTATCAACTCGGATACATATATGTACTAGCGACCCGCCCCGGCTTCGCACGGGTCTAGATTTTTTGACAAAAAAAGCAGGGGTTGTATGTATTTTTTAATTCCATATTATAAAAAAATAAAAACAAAAAAATTCGTCCAAAAATTAAAAAAAAAATTTAGGGGTGGACTACCCCTAACATTTAGGGGGATGAAAAATAGATGTTGGCCGATTCTCAGACTAACCGAATATGCATAAAAAATTTCATAAGAATCGGTCGAGCCGTTTCAGAGGAGTATGGCAACGAAAACTGTGACACGAGCATTTTATATATATGTACATAAAAGATCAAAAATAAAGGAGTATACGTAACTAGAAACGTTACTTTTAATATACGTTATTTTTAAAATATAGACTCCACTTTGATAACTACTAGGAAAAGTTTTAATTTGTTCTGACTAATCGATCTAATTTGAATATAATTGGTAGCTACGTAAGTAGTTACGTTAATTACAAACGATTGAGACTGGATCACATAAGTAAGCTTACTTCTCGGTTCTCACGTAGCTATTGTGCCATATTTGTATATTGCTAAATAAAATGAAGACGTTGTATAACACCTACCTACTTCTTTTTATTAAAGAAGGAAACAAAAGCACTGCGGCCTCGATCTCTAAGAGCAGTATGATTGCCGTCTTAGTTTACGAGAGAACGTAAATAGTTCGACACATTTGGTGGGGTGCCGAGTTCTGGAGTATCTACGGCATACCCCCAATATCGTGCCCTACGCTCTGTGCTGTAGCTACAAAATTTTCTATGTCCACGACGATAGCTCTGGGTAACGCTAAAGGATAGATATTTTTTTTAAATACACGTACATTCACATTGGTTGAGCAAAAAAATAATACTCAAATAAAAAGTAGTCTTCTGTCTTATTATGATCATGAAATTATTTATTTTATTTTAAAATAAATTATGAATTTAAACATAAAGCTCTTGCAAATATTAACTGTGGAATGAATTACGGCCTTCAGTTTTTCCAACTGATTACGGATTTCTTGGTTTCAAGAAGCGATATTTTATAATATACAATAATTATTAATAATAGGTACTATATTTTTTAAAAGGCAGCAACGGATCTAAGTCGCATTTGTTCGGTCGGTGGTGATAGGTAACAAGCGGCTTGTTTATACTCTGTATTAAGGTCCCAACGGAAGTTCAGCGCTGGTTGAATGCTGAGTTGAGGCCCTTTTTGTGACACTTTAGTTTGTAATAAAATTTCTTTCCATGTGTTTTTGTTTTTTAGTTTGTCACAAATAAATAACATTTCATTTCATTTATTAAAAAATAAATAAGCGACTATGAACGTAGTTTTAGAACGATTCACCGCTGTTACAGCATCCTTCCGTGTGATCAGCTAATTAAATTGGCTTACAACTGCACTGGCTAATGGAGAGTCGCCAATAAATTTAAGTAGAGCTCACGATATTGTGTTAGATCGATGAAACATTGTTGTATTGGCTTGTATCGAAAATTAATTAGTATTTGTTGTAAAACAAAGGTGTTGGGATACGTAGTATAGTGAAATCGCCAGTGTACAGTATCCAAACTATAGATGTAAGGCCGGTTTAAAACCAATTAAATCAATCAGTTTAAAACTAAAAAAATGGTTTAAAACCAAAATAAACCATTTTTTTTGGTTTAAAACGGTTGGTGTTGATAACTATGATTTTCTTAATCATAACTACATTCTTGATTTTACCGAGGTAGAGATATAACGGAGTACCTAAAAACTGTGTAAATATTTTTTTTAATATGTGATATACTGATATTGATATACTTAGCAGCTTCAGTTTTAGATGGTTCGTCTGAACAAGCGTAGGTATTACCTACCTAAGTTATAAAAACTCTATTGATAAGTTAAAAACACTGTGTTGGTAAATAAATTATTTTTTCATTGTTTTCAAACAATGTTTCAATTTGTTTTGGTTTAAAACCAAATGCACACTCTTGCACTCTCGTTGACTAGCCTACGCTCACATGCACATACATAATATGTGTGACATAAACAGCTGCGCCAGTTGACAGTTGAATTTGACAGCTGACAAAATGGGACTTTAAAAGCTTGCAATAATTTGCATAAATAATAGTTCGTATTGTATCTTTATCAAAAGGATTGCTATTGTGACTATAAATAAAGCATAAGTACAAGTAAAACGGACGGCATTGTGTTAATTTTGTCTTCTATTCTAGGTTGTGTAATATAATATAATAAATAAACATACTTTAAAAGTTTTCGTGTAGTAGGTAATATAGGTACTTTTTAGTGACTTTTTATATACTAATTAAAATAAAACAAGACGTCAGGTGACCAAAAATGTCCCATAATGAAATGTAAAACAGTTCTTTCATTTTTGTAGGCGAGTTTTCAACCGTTTAAAACCATTTATTTTGAGTTTAAAATGGCAACATTTGATTTAAAACGTTTTAAATCGGTTGTTTTACATCTATAATCCAAACGTATATTTCCATCTTCAATACAGATTTGACTTCTCGGACATGAATATATTCAACTACCAACACGTGTACAATTTCTTAAAATATCGATATTCACTTTGTATAGACGTTAATACATAATAATACATCACGAGATTACGAACAGTATAACTAGGACTTTACTGGAGCACGACTGTAGACAGAATGCCCGTTTTCTAATAATTTTGCTTAACCGCTAGACATTAGACGATACTTTCTCAATATTGAGTGATTGAAAGGAACGAATGACATGAGTGAACACGTGACGAGTGAACTGTCGAATGAATTGAATGACTGATATTAATTCCACAATAAGACCAATTGAACATCTGAATTAAATACACTTTAAAGTATCGATACAATATGTAAACTCATTATAATTAATATAAATTATTTCTATTTTTAATACTAAATTTGATTACAATATACAATTTTGCCTTTTAAATTAACGAATCACAACAGTAGCAAGAAGATAATACAGTTTTGGAATTATAATGATTTAATATTAAAGACGCCCCCGTTGCTCAGTGGTAAGCGCGATACACTTTGCACCGGAGGTCCTGGGTTCGAATCCCTGGGAAAAGAGATTAAAAAAAATTGTTTCGATTGGGCAAGGCAAAGAAGTCTGATCACCTAATCGCCTGTAGAGAAAAATGATCAGTGAAACAGACACAGAAATGGGTCTGCCCCATACCCACTAGGGGACTCGGGAATTCACTTTTTTATATTAAATAATTTAACCAGTACTAATCACAATTCAGGTATTCCTAATCTACTTTTAACTCCAAACGAGTTATAACTACATGATATCATTTATAAATCTAGTCAGAAAATTATACCGTGTTAACATACTTAATTAGAACTTAAAGTAATCGCTGAATAAATGGTTTTGACCACATCCTTTCAATTAATGCGTTATATTCCTACCTCTAAATTTGCCAAATTATTCAGAGATGGGGCATAACTGGTAAATTATGCGCTTGTTTACATTTATTTCACTTTACATTTGCAAATAATGTGTTCATACTCGGAGAAATCACACACAGGATGAAAAACCTGTTAATATTCACTAATGCATCCAGTTTTTAAGCTCTATGCTTACGTAATAATATCCTAATGTGAAGGCCGAGCGACGAGAGGTAATATTTTAATACCAAAATTTAAGTTTAAAGAAAGTTTAATTTTATGCGTACAATGCCACCTAAAGCATTCAGTGTTTAGGCCCAGGAACCTCCACGGCCCACGGGCCACCAATATTGCATCATTATTAGATGAATAGTTTACATAACATAGGGGATAAACATACATCCATTATTATTAAAGAACAGTTAATAAAAGCACCTTAAAAAATATGAAATAATAAAACAATATTGAAATGGATTTTCATGAAATATATTTATTTTTATTTTTATCCGTAATGTTGCGTTACTTCCACGGTGCACAATGCGTATGGTTCGCGTTGCAGTGAGACGCGGCTTCGAATACTGTTGAAACGTATTAAAAAAATATTTAAAACATATTTTTATACAAATATCGTATAAATTAACGAACTATGTTGCAATTATATATTAACTGTACTAAGTTAATATATTTATTTTAAAATGATTAAGCTGTATAATCCTATTATTTATTGTTGGTGATTTACTTATATTAATAAAATTATCAATTTTATTAGTGTTGGTTCTTGCCTGAAACATAGAATTACCTATTTCAAGCACCTCTTATGCAATTTATACTTATAAGTAAATAATATAAGTATTTTAGTTATTATGTAACCTAATTTTTATGAACAAAGATTGAATTTGATAGTTTTATCTTGTTTACCCAACATTACCTTATTTGCCGGAGCGTAGGCGCAAGCATTCGAATTACCGCAGAAATAAAATCTGACGTAATAATCTATGGCGGAATATCTTGTCTATGGCTTTACTGCGCTTGTAAACTTTATTTTTACTTAATAGGTTTATTGACTTTGATTGTAGGAAGATAGTTTAGTTTTTTAAGTCAAGATACGTTTTAGTCGTAGATTCGTTCGCAAGTAAATACTAGCTACTACGCTAGGGAAAGATATCGGAATAGATCTATATGATATAGATGAGAGAGTTACGTTAGAGAATGTACTTTATAATAATTTTGTTACAATAATTATGTTGTACGGTTTGTGGCACAAATAAATACTTTTATAAGTAATAACAGTGATATCTTTACTATGACTTTAGTGGCGACGACACTGGAGGTTAAACCAAACAATAATATGGAGTATGGAGGACAAAATGATTCAAAATGATTTGACATCTCATATTTTAAAATTAAGGCAGCGTTAAAACTTTATGGATCAAGTATTTTAAATCTATCTGGATGAGGTTGGTGGACTTCAAAGTGGACGTAAAAACATTTTATTGTTTTAAAATTTTGTGTCTTTTTATATTGACTTTGAATACGGCTCGTTGGCGCGTTCGGTAGAATACCTGCCGTGCGCACCGATGGGTCGTGGGCTCGAATCCCACCAGGGCAACATGTTTATAGTTTTCTGTAAGCATGTTTTCCCCACGTCTGGTAATTTCGGGCATTGATCGGGTGATGCCGACGAAGAAGAGCTGATAACTCGATAGTTAGTCTTTCCAATGCCACAACTATAATATACACATATACTCAATAAAATAGAGGCAGAAAACCTTTAAAAAAATCATAGGGACTGTCGAAAGTAGTGAAATATCAGAACTATTATGTACGCTAGTCTGGCTATTTATAGTTACAGATATACTATATGTACTGTTAGCATTAGGATGTCGGTGACGCGAATCTATAAGCCTTTTTCCTCTAAAAAGCTTTCACTTCAAAAATTGTAGAAAAATAAAATTGATATAATTATTAGGCTGAAGATTTTCAACAGATATTTTTAAGTGCAAGCTTTATTTGTCGTTGACCGTCAATTACATATAACCGAAAATCGAATTTTGAACATTTTAGTGTTGTTACTTTGCTTTGCAATGGCAACGATCGGCACGGACAGGTATTCAAGTGTAACGGCTAAACGACTGTTGCTTCCGAGTTCTTAATTATGTATTTATTATTATTATTTTTATCTTAGATATTGATAGCCGAACATCATTTTATTGTATAAGGCACAAGTTCGGTCCCACATGGAATACTGCTCTCATATTTGGGCGGTAGCTCCTCAATCCTTACCAGCTCCTTACTTTTGAGTTTTGACCGCATTCAACGTAGAGCGACTCGAATCGTCGACGACAAGGCTCTCTCCGATCAACATCGACGCGATGCAAGTTTCTTGCCTGTTGCACACAATAATTGAATTATTGAAATTAAATTAAATAAATTGCACGGTCTAAACAACACGTTCTTGATCTGTCATACAAGTTTTGCTTCAATACTTTTCTTGGTGTAAACAGCACATAACATCCGCTTGTCCGATGTCCTTTTACCTTTAATGCGCTTAAATAATTGCATTCAATTATTGCTCTTGTATGTAAAAGAAAATGGCATGTAAATGGCCCTTAACAGACATTGATTTATTAATATTTAAATCATTTTTATTTTGACAAAATTCCGTCAAAGGTTTGTAATTTGTAAATGAAGATGGAAAATGTGCTAATGGTGGTTTTATCGACGTGCGTTTTCTAAACAGTTGAATTTAGGTGAAAGTGATGTCCTACAACTATTGTTCTAGTTTAATCTCTGCAAATATCCTTGAAATTATATATCTATCATTGTGCCGTGCGTATTTGAAATCATGCGTGATTGTTAGTTTCTAAAAAGCTATGTAAAAGTTGTAAAGTCACGTAAATAGCGAATGTGGTGGAAAGCTTGGTTTCTCCAGGCTTGTAGAAACGCATGATACTTAAACATCGGGGCAGGATGCGTTTCGCGTGCTCTCAGTACTTGTTAAGTATTAGTATTCTATTGTCAAGGTTGCGCGTGCGGCGAATACTTTACCACACGGAACAGCCTGTGGGTCACATCTCGGTTGTAACTCTCACTATCTTTTTTATATAAATTATTTATTTTCAACGAGTATTAAGTTATATGATAACCTTGTATGTAATATTTTTTTTGTATGTGTAATACTGTAATGTACACGTCTTTAACTCAAAGCATTACCTGTAGGTACCTGTTCCACAATGTATTCTAATTAATGTTTTATTGCGTCAAAAATTAAAAAAAATATATTTAAATTTAAGGCTTTTTATAGTATTCACGTTGTTCAACTATAACAGTTTATGACATATTCGGTTAAAATTATATTATTACTAGCAACGCGCCCCGGTTTCACATGGGTGCAATGTAGATGTAGGTACTATACACAACAAAAATATACTACCTATTTTACTCGCTGATAATATAGCTTTCTATTAGTGAAAGAATTTTTAAAATCGGTCTAGTAGTTTTTGAGTTTATTATGAATACAACAATATAAATCTTTCCTCTTTATAATATTAGTACAGGTTTATAAAAACACAGTATCAGAAAATGTAAGGGGTTTCTACTAGGTAACTAGCATGTAAAAGTACAATAAATTCATATCAAAGAATAATTATTAATCAGATTTTGCAAATTGTTTCATGATAGTTAACAATTGGTATTAATTGCCAGCAATTTACCAAGTGTTTATACTAAATAGGTGCTTCATACAAGTTCTTAAAAAAACATCTATTTATCTGTATCCTCAATTTTAGGAAATGTTGTTTCGGAAGACACCTATTATGTTAAGGAATATGACAATTATATCTAAGAGTTAGAAATCTTAAATTGCATTATACAAATATACCTACATAGTAATCGAAAATAATGGCAATAATTTCATGAATACTATTATACTCTAATATAAGTGCTACGGTAACTCTGTTATATTATTATGCCTTAAAATTAAATAATATGTTAAATATTGATGAAATTTTACACGGATAAAACTTTAACTACTGCGAAGGACAACGGCCTTTTTTTGAAATTTCTATTGAAATGAAACCGCGGGCGATTATTGTTTTCTAAATTCTATGATATAATTATTACGGATGGGCCGAATGTAATTTGAACCGAATACGAAGTTCGGCCGAACATTCGGTTAAAATTCAAAATTCGGCCGAACTTCGGCCGAAGTTCGGTTACTTTCAAAACGCTTTATCGAGTGGTTGTCACTAAAATGAACTAGGTGGACGCATTTTTGTATCTACATATCTAGACATTGGGTCTTTACTCCTTATTCATCTAATAAGTTTTAAAGAAGAATCCTCAATGTATTTTACCCTAGTAAATTTTAGGTAACTACTAGTTATTTAATGTATTCATGTGTAAAAAATTGACCGTTTTTTGATGATAATTAATTTGATTTTAATAATTTCAAAATTTTATTAAGGTACATTAAAAATGATAAAACAAAATTTAACTTTGTAGTGGGTTATAGGCATGTATGTTATTTATTTTTTCGTTTCCTTTATTTAACTAGCAAAACGCCCCGGCTTCGCAGGGTACATTGTTGCTCAAATATTAAAAAATATATTTTTTTAAGAAAAAGTATCCTATGTCCTTTCTATTACCTCTAAAAATATGTGGTTTAAAAAAGTTTTGGCGTGAAAGCGTAACAAACAAACTTACATTCACATTTATATTATTAGTAGGGATATTAATTTTAGGAGAAACGAATGATCCCATTTTTTAAAATTTAGTACAACTGCATAATTTATTTTCATTGAGATTTCTTCATTTAGAGGAAATGATTTGAGTGTAAAATATTAGGTCATTATATTAAATTGGCGTATTATCGAACTGGCCACATTGATCTCAAAAATCCGGCGTTTGGTTTGGAATTCCAACATCAAATTTACATCAATTTAAAGCTTGTCTATTTGTGTTTAGAATGTGATAATTCATTTGTTTTTACGCCATTTCATTTTGCTTTGACATCATTCTGTGCACAATATGGAAAACTTAAAATATCGCATTCTTTTCGAATACGAATACAGCGCTGCAGAAACAGCTCGAAGGATTAATAGTTTTGCTTATAAAAAAAATATTTTTAAACATAAACAAAAACCGACTTCAAAACTATAACTACATATAGTATGTACAAAATTACACTAAAAAGAAAAAAAATATATTTTAATTACTTCAAAGCATTATTCGTGTAGTGGGCAGACTCCTTAGATCGTGAGTTTGCAAAACGTCTGTCGTGTCTGTGACCATAACCTACGCTGTCGCTCGGAGGTCGGCCCGTCCACTTTCCCTCAGCGCTTTGTGCTCCGATCGACAACTGTGATAACATCATCCCATCTTCATTGATAACGTGCACACGACTCTGAATAATCAACTAAACGAATAAAGCTCAAAGATTAATATTTACGGTTGAGAGCTCAGTTTCTGTTTTTATTTTATTATACATTTTTAGTCATTAATCGAATGTTTATTTTTGTACAAGTTTTACAAAGCCATAATATTTTTAACGAATTGATTGTTCGCTCACAATATAGGTACATATTATGTTAAACGAAACTACTTTTCTTCCCGACATCCGATTTATGTAAAACAAACTTATATGAGAATTAGTAGGTACAATAGTTTTGAAGATTAGCATAAATATACATAATTTATTTTTTATGTATTATCGTATAGGGGACGCGCTCTCAATGTCTGGTAAATATACCTAAAATTCAATTTACAGAGTAGTTGATTGTAGAACTTATTGTTTTTCTATGAACTCATTATAAACTGTAATACAGCACTATCAAAAATTTAGATAACGCTATTGCAATTTGCCTCATCTGCGGATTAAATAGTTCCTCTTTGATCGACCACACCGGCCGCTTTCCACGGTGCGTCCGCGCTGCACATAACGGGTCGACGTGTGTTCGCGCGAGGACGTTATTCTTGCGCTCGGATCGCGTGTGTTTTGTGCAATCGTTGCGTGTGCAGTGTTCGAAATTCGAATTTCAATCTTGTGTTCCATAGACTGCAGGTAAATGGTGAATTTCTATTTTCTTTATTTATTCTGCAATCTGCGTCCATTTTCGCTGTGAAGTGTAATGCGCTGATTAAGAAATTCTCATTAACTTTGCGATGGTACTCTCACTAACAGAAACTATTTTACTCAAAATAATTGGATGCTTACAAGAGATTGGTCATTGGCCTATGACTATATTTTCTCTGTATAGATTTAAGTTGTGTATAGTTTAAGAATACTTGTATATATTTTGGACTATATATGATTAAATAATCAAAAAAATGCGGTTGATGTACATATAATGGATATCGTATTTATACTTAATAGTATTATAACGTTAATTAATGTCCTAACTTCCAATGAATGTGAAGGTTACCGTAGTTCGTTACGACATAGATACCTAAGTATACTACCTACCTATTCGAATTACAATTCGTGAATGTCATTGCAATACATAAACTTGTAGTATTATTATTTAAATCACGAGTTTTGCGTAAGTTTAAAACATTTATAAATATATTTCTTATAGCTTTCTAGTTACAACACTCAGGTCAAAATAGGTTTTCGCTTATATTCCGGTTTAGTGTCAAAAAATCTGAATTATACCGATTTATACCTATTAGGTAATGTCAACTGCTATTATGGGTCTTTTAAAATAATGTCAGACCACGAAAAATGAGATAGTAGAATTGTCTCACATTCCATTCTCCAAAATTAAGTAAAAATAACTACGTAGGTACTTAATTATTTATTTAATTTTTAATTTTAATTCACCATTCAAGAAGATATAAGTGATTTAAAGGATGCCATGAAAAACGTAATTAATATTCGTCCATGAGAGAGGCCATTCTAGTCCATAACGAATTTATTTTTCGTAGACCTACCTATTTAATATTTATTTTATTAAATTCTTTAAAATCGGCCTTTAGTTTTTGTTAAGTGTGCCTTGACAACGAATGTATTATAAACATAAGACAGTAGTGTTACCTTAATTAGTTACTTACCCCTGATTCAAAATCTATGGACCAAGATGACATCATAATATGTTTTATTATACTTACATTATGCATATGCCCTAAATATTGTAATATAGCATATTTTCTACAATTTTTTTATGTTTGAAATACGACTTTGAGCTTCACTTGATGGTAGTGTGATACCGCCATATTAGTACATCATTCAATTATGCGCTGTAGACCCATTTCTTAATTCGAGCATTTATTACCTACATATTATACTGAAACTGAAAAGCGCAATTTGCATTTTACGGTCTCTCCATCTATTAATGGTGGTTCGTAATCCGATCGGAATTTCGAGACGTAGGACGAAAGATATATTTATAGAAAATTATAAACATGTCTCGACGGGATTCGAATCCGCGACCTATCGGAAGTGTTCTTTCCAACGCGCCAACGAGCTCGTCTTTCTTTGTTTTATCACCATAATATTAGCGACTTGCAGCTGCGTTCAAAGTTTAATTAAAATACTTCAAAATCTAAATTAAAATATTTTCTTATTGATACAAGCACAAGTTCAAATGTCTAAGAGGATTTTTCCTAAGTTAATGTGCCATTAACTGTGGCGGTCGTTGACCCACATGCCGTTACAACGAGGGTAATTGCTAATAAATGGATTACAAATGTTTTTCAATAATAACTTTTATACTAAGAAGATTAGATAGCCGTTTAATTGAGAACAAATCTATGTGTGTTTAGTTGCTTTTGATAAATTTTTGAGTAGCCACATAAAATGTACCTACTTACTACATTTTAATATTTCCTAAGTAATTATATATTTTTTAAAACAGTTCTAGTGATAAGTTCGTAATCTCAAATGAATGGGGCAGATGCATTTCTGTCTGTTTCATTTTTTTATAACAACGTCCGATAACCGAGCAGGTGGGTACTTGATGGTAAGTAATCACCACCGCCCATGGACATCCGCGACTTAAAAAGCCCCAGATGCGTTGTTGGCCTTTAAAAAAAATAAAGGCTCGCTTTTTAAAATCAACGAGTTCGTAGTCAGATGGAAACATTGAAGGCGGTATTCATCATTTGGTAGTGCGTGAATTGAAGTTGCGCGTGAACCTTACCGTGATCCACTTCTATTCATCGAGATGATGAGGGTATTTTCTCCTGATTCGAGTTAATTCACCAAGTCAAAGTGGCGGCCAAACAAAATGAAATAAAAAAAAGTCAATTCAGAGTTCAACTTTCTTTATTTTTCATAAGTATATGGTTGATATATTAACAACTACTACTTACTCGTATATTCTTAATTAATAAAATTTATTTTTCTCTGGATTACTTAGTCGTAGTAGGTGGTAGGTGGTGATGGGATCTAAGGTATAGCTAGCCGAAAGAAAAAGTCTACTCGCGCCTTAAAGAGGTGCAAATTATAATGAATCGGGAAGGCAGATATAGTTATAATTTGTAATTAATGTTTATAAAATGGTTAAAATATTAACTGTGCTTCTTCAAAACATATTTTATTTATCATAATAATTTCGGACCCACGGTTCGATGGAAAGTGCAGTGAAGTGCATACTGTGCGTTTCGATCTGTCTATTTCTGAATGCTTGAAATTAAAATTAGGTTTACAGCGCATCATTGACTGATGTGCTATTGAATGAACCTCATGCTCGTCTGTCGATTATATAACATAAAACAATTGAATTTTATGACAGAATGAATGAAATTTAAATGAATGAAGTTAAATAAGATGAAATATTTTTTGATTTCCCTTGTGTTAGCGTAGTCAGTAGCAATAGTTTCATTATTTTATTTTGAAATCTTTGTGGATAATTTTTATCCCCCATATCTCATTTAAAATATTCTCAGCTCATGTTTGACTCCGTCCGAATCTACATATATATATATTATCTAATTCAGCAGCTACTAACATTTACTAGCTCTATTGATTGAATCGCAGCTGAGAAAATAGCGGCTTGAAGAAATTAAATTCAATAACATTTTACCGTAGCTCAACTATAGTAATTTTGCTCACGATTCGTTTGATTAGCTGGTATTATTAAATTTTAAATGTATTATGGAGTGTGTTTATATTGGAAAAGAGTATAATCCAGCACTTTTATTTATATAACACTTCAATTTATTTACTTTATTTTCCCAAAGCACTGCAAAGCCACGTATAGTAAGATAAAGTGTTTTTTTTTGGACCAGAAACTTTCGCGGGCGTATGAAACTCACCAAAGTTGCATCATAATCGGATGGATAATTTAGGAGTGTATTGAGGAAAATTGATTAAATTATTATTGATATACATATTTTAGAAGATTTTTTTTTGTTCTGAAAAATTGATTTTTATTGATATATCATATTTTCGGAGATCTTTTTTTGTCTGTTCTGAAATACAAAAAGGAACGTAAGAAAACTGCCGCCAGACTATAGTTCAGACTAAGAAATGAATATCTGATTACTTCTGGACCATATTCATGGAATCATAGTCCGGAATACAGTGGCTTCATTTCCTATCTCATCAATATTCAGAGCGTGGCGTCTGTGAAGTCGGAGTATAATGTGAATTTGCTTACAATCGTCTCCTGACACCACACAACACTTACGTTCCGCATTCACTTGCCTATAATGTTGCATTCGAGTTTTTTCTATTTTACTACGAAGTATATACCTCGTGTTGCTGTTTAAACAGTAGCGCTACAAAGTGATTTAAAGTCAGTAAAGTCTTTCTAATTTGTAAGATAGAACTGTCTTCAAGAAATAGTATAATATTTTTTAACGAAATTCGTTACGTTACATGATACATCACGTTTACATTTTTAAATTTATACGATCTTTCCTTACTAAATCATTACAAAATATATTTTGACGGGCTCGTTGGCACGTTCGGTAGACCAACTGCTGTGCCCATCGATGGGTCGTGGGTTTGAATCCCACCGAGACGACATGTTTATAATTTTCTATAAGCATGTCTTCCTCACGTCTGGTAACCTTGGGTACTGATCTCATTGATACGAGATACAAAAATAAATTATATTATCCGACGTGCAGAATAAATATGGCAAGCAAAAGTACTATATTTATGGCAATCAAAATTTATAATAAAGTTTCAGATAACATTAAAGAATTACCAACACATTTATTTTTAAGAAGGTTGACGAAATGGTTAATGACAAAGCAATTTTATAATATTAATGAATTTTTGTATAGTAACAATAATGAATAAGTTTTGACATGTATAAAATTGACTGTAAATATTGACATGTATCTATAAATTGACTTTGAAAAATTTTGAATTTCTAAACAATCAAATTATAATGTTGTCATGTTTCTCTTTTTTTTTAAATAATGTTATTTTTGCACGCCCAATATACGGGCAGAATGTCTAGAACTCAACCAAACGTGTACATCTGTAACCACTACATTCTGGCAAATAAATGTTTTTGAATTTGAATTTTGAATTTGAATTGAATTTGAATTTGATCGGGTGGGAGGAATATCGAAATTACGACCGGGTAACGAACCACGATTCATAGGTGGAAAAACCATGTATGAACCATGTGAAGTGCATATTGCGTGTTTCGGTTTTAGTCTATGACTTTGTGAATGCTCGAAGTAAAAATTAGGTCGACAGCGCATTATTGACTGATGTTCTATGGCTGCGGTTCTACCATCATGTAAACCTCATGCTCGTCTGTCGATATCTGACATAAAAAAGATACCTTTATCAATGTTGCTTGCTGCTTTGCACAGGAGAATTAAGCCAGTGGTTTATCTTATCTTTTAATCAAACTACAGTCCATAATTGTGAAAAATTCATTCAAATTTGTTGAAACCTAATTAAGTAACAAACATCATCACTTTCACATTTATAACTGAGTAAGTAGTACGATTATAAAACTAATTGGAGTTTTTATAAAAACTTTTTATTTACGTCTTACGTATTACTACTATTTTCTATTAGACCTTGATATAAATGTACGCATCCTTGAAGATATAGCTTTTGTAAGAATAAGGGATATTGTTATTATGTTTCTTTCATAAACGGTTGAAGTGTTCATTAATATTGTCTAATATAAACGCGAATATCACTCATTTAAATATAATAATTTATACCGGATTAAAACGCGATTTTATTTATATTATTTATCCCGATGTTACGTATACTTTTGAGCAACCGTGGTCTGCCCGTAGAATAAATCGCGTTTTAATTCGCTTTAAAGTATTTTACTTAAATGTATTGATTATTTTCAAACTGTGGTATAAAGTATTCACTTGATATAATGCAAAGCCTATTGGATTACGGTACTCGATCGTATCGAACTGTCAATAGTAAGAGCTCGGTTTGAACCAGCATTGTCCCATTATGAAACTGTACTCAATACAAAAGTAGGTTTCTGTGCCTTTGCCCTTTACGAATCCTTAGAAAAGCTCGCTAGCTCAGTTAGCATTAAGGACCTATTTTACTAAACAAACTTAAGTGTCGAGAAAGCTAATAGTTAATGAGACAATTTCACCTTTGATTGACGTTGATCGCTAATTAAACTGTGAAATAGGGAATTGGAAAGACACGCCAAAAGGTTTATAGGCGTGGAGTGAGTCACTAATTGTTGGGCGATCGATTACGAAGCCTCGATCTCTATATCTCTGTGTTTCTATGGTGTACACAAAAGTACTAGATAGTAAGTAGTAAGTAGTTGATAATGCTGGTACTGGGTTATGAGGATTGAAAAAGCTAAGAATTTTGACAATGTGTATATCAGTTTCTAAATCTGTGTAAAGAATAATCCATAACTAAAACGAAAACTACTATATTAAAAATTAGAAAAGATGAAATTTTATATACAAAAGGGTTTTAAATATTTACTTTATTGGTACGCAGAGAATTTCGATATTCCTTCCTCTTGTATAATGTACAATGCTCTTTTTGGTCAGAAGATTTCTGTTTTCTAAGCGAATTTTAAAAAAATCATATATATCATCAACCTACATGTCAGACCCGGCGAAAATCTGGTGTTCCTTTGAGCTCGCCAAAAAGTGTTATTGCCACGTTTTAATATTTAATATATATCGCATAAAATACTTAATTCGTTCATTCGGGTACTTGGTCTAAATCCAGCCATATTGATTACTTTGCACAAGGGCAGGTATGCTCGAGTTGCAAAACGTACAAAATATTTGTTTAGATAAGGAAAATCGTCATGTTTCGCGAGCTTGACACGGATATTTTAGACATACTATATACTTATTCGTATGTCGCTATTTAAATAACGTTAATTTGATCATATCTGAGAGTAAAACGAAAACAGTATAGATACATACATGAATTTCGTTAGATTCAAACAGTTATTATAAGCACCTAGCATTTATTCTCGTAATGTTATTTTTGAGTACCAAGGGGTCATCCGTAAAATACGTCACATTCATTTCATGTTTTTTTGACCCCTCCGCCGTCTTTGTCACAGTTGGTCACATTTTTGAGACCTCCCAAGTGTCACGTCACCTATTTTGCAATTTTACATATAGAAATAAAAAGGTAAAGCAGCAGTTCCTAAATTAGTTTTATTTACATTTATAAAGAGCTCAGGCGGCTACACTAGTAGAGCGAGTTTGAGCTAACGCCAACAAAACAATTTAACCCATATATTCATAGTAGAGTTGAAAATATTTTGTATCATTAATAATATGTAGTTTACATTTAATTTAATTTTAATGCAATTCATTCGGTAAAAAAATCCCAGAAAAAATGTAATGCTACCTCCCGTAGTATAATACATATTTACACATTTCATTCATGAAGAGTTAAGCGAGGAAGACATGAGACGCATTTCCACAAACATTTACCATTTTACCGCATCAGGATACGCATAAGTCGCATTCACAGTGCGCTCGGCAACAGTCGCATATTGCCACGCTGAGCAGACATAATTAATTTAATTTTGAGTATTGCGCGGCTTAGCCGCTGCACGGTTTAGCTATGAATTCAGAGAAACTTATAGCGAATGAACTATTGGCGTTCATTCAACACGCCATCGATACAATGGACGAGATCAGCATCTTGCAGATTTGCAAATCCAACTTCAAAGAAGAGGAGATCTGCAGTGGCAAGGTGCTCCTGTATCAGACTCTTGGGAAGGCCGACCGAATGAAAACCCGTAAAAGGGATGACAAAGGTGAAAGGGATCTCCAGGATATTATCAACCTGTTTAAAGAGACTGACCCGGATAACGTACCCGCCTTTGTGGCAAAGCAGTTGCACAAGCTACCACCTGTCACCTTTGACCACGTCGATGTCACCCGATTACTTAAGGACATCATCATCTTGAAGACAAGCTTGGCTGAAATGCAGTCTAGGTTAGAAGTCTCAGAATCTACCATGAGTGAGCTGCGTGCTGAATTATTAACTTTAAAAAATAATGATTCGGTAAGTAGGTCACCTACGATTTCTAACGTAAACACACGTCGTGGGGCGCAATTTGCCTCAGTCAGCTGTTTTGCGTCGTCGCCGAGTGCAGTTGTCACTGCGTGCAATACACCAAGCCCCGCCGCCCGCACTCCGGCCCCGCCGGAAACAAACGTGAGCGTGTCAATGACACGTGCCTACGCCGCTGCCGCAGCGACCGCCGTCACCAACGCCGCCCCCGCACCCGCCGCCCCGCGATTACAGCGGGCTTCGATTGAGGGTAAAAGGCAGAGCAGGGACGAACCTGCTCGAAAAACAGTGTCAAGGAGTCGAAAGAACGATCAGTGTGACGAGGAGGGCTTTGTGAGAGTAGAGAGGAAGAAGAAGAAGCCCTCGAGCCGAAACCACTGTGGCACCGCTCCGACTGGACCAAACCAGCTACTGCGTCCTGCAGTTCCAACGACGCAGCTATACGTGTCCCGACTGCACTGGGCTACGAAGGTCGAGGAGGTCGTAGACTATGTCTTCAAGAAGTCAAATGTTGTCCTGAGGGTTGAACGGTTAGAGTCCCGCCATAAAACAAATTTTAGTTCGTTTGTGGTGAGAGTGCCGACTAATGGATTGACGACATTTATGAAGGAGGACTTCTGGCCGCAGGGTGTCGTATTTCGGAGATTTCGAGGTCGGCTACCTGCTGACACCGCGCGCAACACGTCGTCGATGTTTCGTGTTACTTAGGATATAAGTTTTATTTATATATATATATATTAGTTATAAGGTATATATAATATGGGCCAACATTTTATGTAATGTAAATTTTGATGCCTGATTTAAATAAATAAATAAAAATAAATAAATAAATAAAAAATAAATAAAAGTTAACATCATTTTAACTTTTGGTTACCGTTCGGCAAATACCTCCATACATATGTAATGTATGCACATGTTTTGCTATTGCATCACAACTATTACTTAATGGAAGGGAATCTGTTACTTGAACTAGCACAAGAATTGACTAACGTTACTTAACAGCGCGGGTGACATGTAACAGTGTTCGATTTCCTTCACTCATGAACTGCAACTTGTTTAGCGGCTTTATATGTACTTATACGTAGGTCCGTATTCTAAGCTGTTACTCAAGTCGATATATATGCTTGAAAATCAAACATTTATGTAAATTGTAGTAATTTATAAAGGTATTTTGAATTGTCAATTAAAAATAAGTTACGTTTTTTTCCTTCAGTCTTTGTTCATAGGAAAGTAAGTTTCGTGTTTATATCTAACTAGCAACACGCCCCGGCTTCAGACGAGTGCAATGTAGATGTACTATACACAAAAAGCTATATAGCCTACTAGCGTTACTCGCTGATAATGTCGCTTTCTATTGGTGAAAGAATTTTTAAAATCGGTATAGTACTTAGTAGTTTTTGAGTTTATTCATAACGTACAAATCTTTTCTGTTTATAATATTAGTATAGACTAGCAAAACGCCCCGGCTTTACACGGGTGCGATGTAGATGTAGGTACTATACACAAAAAAATACAACCTATGTTACTCGCTGACAAAGTAGCTTTCCATTAGTGAAATATTTTTTTTAAATCGGTCGAGTAGTTTTACCCCTTGGCCACAGTCACCTGCGGCGCGGTTTGCGGCGCGGTTTGCGGCGCGCAAAGCGGCGAGCGGCAAAAACAAATTGAGCAAATTGTATGAAGTATGCCACAGCTATCGGCGACGCGCATTGCGGTGCGACCTGGGGCGCGGTGGCTACTCGCGCGGCGGCGGTGGCGGCGGCCTGCGCGGCGTGCGAGTGAAACAAATGCACTCGGGAGTATCGAGGCTAGAGGTGTAAAAGTAACGAAAAAAAAACGTACCCGTATGTATTCGTTACTATACATTCAGTACTCGTTACTATCGTATCGTTACTCGTTACTCCTAATACCTCATAACATGCTATGTTATGCTAGAGAAACAAATTTACAGAACTAGTTTAAATTATTTAAATATTGTTTGAAAATTAAGTTACAGTGAAATAATTTTAGAATTTCATGAGAAACTAAAACTTTCACTTTCGTTTATTACATAAAATTTATGAAATTTTAGTGGCAAAATTTTATGAAAACACCTTTTCACAAGTATATACTTTTTTTACTGCATACTCTGTTAAAGAAAACTTTGTTTTGAATATTTGAAGTTACATTGCGTCATTGAAACAGCGTATGTAACCATGATACGAAACATGCGAGTAACGAAAAGTATTCGTGAGTAACGTTTCGTTACTCGGTACTAGATGGCGTACCCGTTACTCAGTAACGAATACATACGGTTTGCTACAGCTCTAATCGAGGCGGCCACAGCTCAGAGCGTCGCGCGCAGCGGCAGTGGTGGACGCATTTAGCATCGCGCGACCAAAACAAATAATTTTGTTTTTATCGCGCATTGAGCTCATATAAGATAATGAATACAGAACAATTTATTAGTGAAATACTGAGTAGACCAGCAATATGGATGTCAAAACATACACATCATAAATATAGGCATGTTATTATTATTATTATATATATTATATTATTATTCTCTATACTCTAAATACGTCCACCGCTGATGCCGCCGCGGTCCGCCGCGGTCGCAACTGATCGAGCTGTGGCATACCACCGCAAACCGCGCCTCTCGCAGACCCTCTTGCCGCGCCGCGCTCCTCACCGCCAGAAGCTGTGGCCAGGCCCTTAGAGTTAAATCATAACAAACTAACAAACAAATATTTCTTATTTATAATAACCCAGACTTTCTTCCTTTTTTATATGTTGTATTCTTATTTTATTTTTAATTTGTAATGAAATATATTTCAATAAGATGTTATAGTAGGTAGGTTTTACCGTTCTTCTCAATAAATAAGTAACAACGTTACAATAAATCCCTTTGACAACTTGCGCCACATTACTGTAAGGTTTAGAAGCTTTACAGAGTTATCTAGACCAAACATAATAAAAACCCACCAATTGATCGAACAAAGGAGTTAAGTCATACTCTCACGGATTGCGTGAACGCGTGTGAGCGGGCCGGTAGGTACACACGGAAAGACGCACTTTTATAATATTATGCTCTATGAACCATTGATCACTATCTCTCTTCTTTCGAACAAAGAAAATAAAGGATATCCTTGATTATTATCTCTTTAAGAGTTTACTAACGGTAGACGGTTTATGACAAACATGGTTTTTTGTCGGGAGTCGACCTAGGCGAACGTACCTCGATCAGATGGGGGACGTTCTTCAGAAGGGCCAGAGGGCCTAGCACGAACAAATTGACAGGTGCATGAGAAATTATTTGAAATTTCATACAAAAGACAGTTCGGCTATAAGAATACCTTTTCGATAGTTGTTCTAGCTCCTCAGGTAAAAAGTACTCGAACCGACGAGTGGAAGAAACGAAAGTGGTATGTAAGGATCGGAGCATATGTAATTCCGTCATCTGTCTACCCCGATGGGAGAGAGGCGTGATGTATATGTAGGTATATATGTATGGTTTGTACTTGTCTGGAAATGACATCTCAGGAGGACATTAATCAATGATGATCACCTTTTTATTTATAGGAATGAAACACGCACTGTTTTTTTATTATATAATACATGATCTTTGTGAACGTTTAAAGTCGGCCTGAATGTCGGTCAGTCAATAATTATCTAGAGAGAGAAAGGTGTAAGCTTCCTTCAGAAGGAAAGACCCAGGTTGAATTCCTAACTGGCCGTTGGGCCACAAAGGCCGAGAAATTGTTTAGTCTCGTATAAACTTCAGTAGCGTTAAGCACAATATTTTTTATCTGTTTAAGAATAGTTAATCAAGATTGTGTAATCTGTGCAACTTTGTAAACTGTAAATTATATCGGTTCATCCGTCGTCAAATACGGTCTTTTATTTTAGAACCTGTTATTGAAGTATTTAAGCTAGTCGCTTGGCGCGTTCGGTAGAACACCTGCCGTGCGCATCGATGGGTCGTGGGTTCGAATCCCACCGGGACGACATGTTTATAGTTTTCTGTAAGCACGTTTTCCTCACGTCCGGTAACTTCGGGCATTGATCGGGTGGGAGGAATATCGAAATTCCGACCGGGTAACGAACCACCGTTTATATTTGATTGTTTGTGGTATGCAATAAAGTTATATTTCATCCCATTTCACCATAGATGGAAAAACCGTGAAGTGCACATTGCACGTTTCGGTTTCAGTCTATGGATTTCCGAATACTCGAAGTAAAAAGTAGGTCGACAGTGCATCATTGACTGATGTTCTGTGGCTGAGGTATCACTTACCATCAAGTGAACCTCATGCACGTCCGTCGATATCACTGTAGATTGTCACTCAAATGATCATATCCTGTCACTTTCACTCGATGCAAGTTGTGCATAATGCATTAAGGCGCGCCAAAAAAGGTTTTTTTTCTGAATATGCAGTAGTATTCTTGCGAAATCGTATTTTTGGATTCGCAACTTAGCGAGGTCGTCGACACGTCAGAATTACACAGTCGAAATGAATGATCGCTCACAGCTCGCAGCTCAGTAGGGTTATTCACGATCATTCGAAAACTTTCCGTTCCGATATTACAAGATTTCGTACCAATATATCATTGACATAGTATTAAATAGACTTCAGGTCGCATACAAAATTCACGAAAAAAGTAACCTGTTCTTTAAACCACGCCCCTTGTCAAATTTTGAAAAAATGACACTGCTCAATGGGAACAAAGAAAAGAGTGAAGTCGAAATATGATTTTATTTGTTACCAAAATATATATACATATCTATGTATTATACATACACACTTGACTAACTTCGAAGACTTTGGTATTATTAGTATAGTTTATGAAACACCAATGTGTAAATTATCATGTATCTAGTAGGGTACAAAATAATATATCAACATGAAACGTAAACTATAATATATTTGATAAACAATAATATAATGTTTTATATAAATTGTAATTCTTATTGTTACGAACTATAATGGTTCGGGATTAATAAACGCCGCTCTTATACACTGAGGATTTATTTATAAAAATAACACAAAAGAAAATAAATAAAATAATGAATTAATTAAAAATTACACTACTACAATTAGAGAAAAACGAAACTAAAAAAAAAACACTACAATTACACTGCGCACAAAACACTGACTCTTATACTCTTCTGGCTCTCGAACTATCGCACTCGGATCTCTCGTAAATCGCAGAAGTTGATCGCTTGGTATCGCTTTCCGAATTTTTGCTATTTGATAGATACTGCCTTAAAACGGCCTGAAATCGTATGTCAGCTTGCTGAAAACGTCTCTAAGTGACTGAAATATACCAGAAATGTTTCTCGAACTTTCTTCAGCCTGTCTCCGTAACACTCCGCAAAATGAACATACAGATTGGAATGTTTTCTTTTCCGTGTTAGCGTGAAAGCGTAACAAACAAAAATATCACTTTCGTATTTATAATATTACTAAGGATTATCCTAAGATAGTAAGGATTATTTCAGTACAAATCTACTCCATGCATCCACTATTCTGTTACACAATAGTTGGCGCGTGTCTTGGCCAACCTTGGCCAAACATTTGTAGCGTTGATTTAAAACAGATAATTTTGTTCAAATTTTGAATTATTTGTTAGTTTAAAAGCTTAAAATATATCTTATTTTATATGTACTAACCAAAAATAAGACTCCGTCCGTAAAATTGTTTTTTCGGGAATTATTTTTGCAATTTTTGAAGACAAACTGCGTCATTGTGAAACATCTTAACATTGGCCGTGCTTGAAGAGAACTAAACAAAATAGACTCTCACATTTCAACTGAGCCGATATTTACCGGCACGGATTTTTTGCGTCGACCCGATATCTAGTATATTGTTGATCGAAGCAATATATCAAGCTTTCTATCATTTTATACTAAGATTCTAATCGGAAACTCCCGAAGAATGCCGATGCTCAAATCCTATGGGAATTGTGAATACCATTTTCATATCCGGTAAATACGAAAAAACTTTCAGTGGGAGAGCGTAGCTTTCCGGGCGGATCGATTTCGAATGATCGTGAATAGCCCTACAGGTGCCGTTATTGTTCGTCTAACAATTGAACCGAGATTAAGGCCGAACCCGCCATTACTTTCAATAATTCTCAATTTGTCAGTTTTAATCGACTTATCAAAACAGTGTTGTGATTTAGAGGAAGCAACAGAGGTATAATGACTTCAATATCTGATGGAAATCTCATTAAAATTATTGGACCTAATGACAATTTGTATTTTTGGTTAGAAAGCAAATTAAAATCTAAATGCACAGTCGGCATTCGCGGCTCGAGGAATTTGGATATTTCTCTCACCCATGTTATTTTTTACTCTTGATGTCATTGGACCCAAGAAACGAGCCTACTCTCACCTTAAAGGCCGGCACTTCCTCAAGACCTCTGGTGTTGCGGTCCATGGACGGAGGTAGTCGCTTAACATCGTCTAATATAAAATAAAAAACTTAAAACTTCTCAATTTAAGGAATCGGTTATAAGAACATTTTTTTCATTTTTAATAATCTGCGCGAGTCTGGGAGAGTCGCACCAATGTTAAAATTTAGTTTCGATATAAAATGATATATACGGCATTTTTTTACTAAAGAACAATAAAATTGTACTTGTTTCACATAAAATCAATCATTAACGCCATGTTTCTATATTCAACTAACTTGACCACCTCCGTGGCTGACCACCTCCATGGCTGAGTGGTTATCGTGATGCGTTTAGCAACGTAGATCCAGGGTTTTATCACGGGGATACAAGATTTTAAAAAATGTATTATATAATATATAAATTGTAAATTTCTATATTTAACGAATCTATGACTGTAGACATCTATAGCAAAGTGGTTTATTTACAATATGTATCGGGAATGTAATGTAATGGGAAGCACTGCTGGCTGCCCCGGTTCCACAGACTGACAAATGTCAACTGGAGTCACGAAGAAAAAGGTGTTTGTATGTATTTCAAGGTTACCAGAAATCGAATTGATAAAATAGCCTTTATTCAGATAAAGACAGCATTTTTATTAAATACTAATGTTTGATACCGATGTCATTCCTAAGTCTGATTGACCTATCCATTTCTTTCTACCTTGAGCTATCCTCGACCAAGGCTCGACCATGATCCTCCTGGTATTGCCTTCCACGTTTATGTTTATTCTTAACTAGTAAACCAAACAATTCTTTGGATAACTTTATGATACTTTTCGATCTCGAAATAAAATATTTATTTGGCCGACGTCAAAGTTTGAAGATAACATAAATTTTAGTCACAACAAATATTTAAAACCATCAAAGGTAATGTTTGCAGATCAGACATTAAGTCACGTCTTATTTCGACATTATTATGTCAATATGTCATTTGTAGAGTTTTGTAATTGTGTGGAAATGTGTGCGTGCCTCCGACCTTATTGTGTGCTTTAAGGTTATTATCACGTGCGTTTATTATTCGATTTGCGGAGCGTACTACATGTTGACTAGTATAATTTAATTTCATGTGAGGTTTAGTAGGGCAATCAGTATCTTGCGAGCTTGCGGCAGTATGCTCTGCGATCCCAGAAACCTCATATCGGCGGAGGGTCAAGAGGGGTTTAGTGGGTATTACTCGCCCGGCTTTCTGACTAGCATAGTATCATCGGGTGAGCTCGAGTCCCACACTCCCCCCGCATAACATCCCACGGGGGGGTACCCAGTGCGCAAATGCATTCCCCTCTTTAAAAAAGGGCAATTAGTATCTAAATGAATTAAGTGATCATCACTTTGTCAATTATATGAGTTGCATCCTTGGTTGTAACCCAAATAACCAAATAGTCGGTGACAATTTGTGTTATTTTGACAGATCACGTTCGAAGTAAAAATACAGGTCGACAGCGCATAATTGCCAGATGTACTGAGGCTGTGGTACCCTACCAGCAAGTGAGCTTCACGCTTTTCTGATGAGTAATGATGAAACAGAAGTTCTAGCTCTGAACTGGCGACATCTTCCGTATGATTTAATTGAATAAAAATAGACGTGTTAGTTACATTATACCATTTTATTGCACACAGAGCAATTTTATTCCATTTTTTATGCAGCTTATCATATTAATAGAGCAGAAAGAAACGATTGCACATCAAGGATAAGAATATTTATCACAATACAAACACACGAATGCGCACGATCACACACGTACACTTAAAAATATTAAATGAAAGAAAAAAATCTTGATTAATTTATTAATTCGTTTTTTAAATTGTTACCGTGTTATCAGTAGATAGAGCCAATATGTATGACAATATCGTACCATTAATTAATTTTCTTAAATCGAAGAACATAAGCTTGACCATATTTTTAAACGTACAGGATCTATATGTATCAAATAAAAAATAATATTGTTTCCGTGATTAATTAGTTACAGTAAACCGTAATTGTACTCATGGAGCTAGATAACGACTGCTGTTAGGCAGTTAAAAATCAAGGATAGTATAATAATAATTTTTATTCACTTTCCAAAATAAATACACAAATTACGCTTATTTTTTGTATTTCTTACCGATTCAGAAGAAGGTAATTCCGATAAACGATTGGAAATTTGTATCTTTTTACCTTTATACAGGCGTCAAAATCCCTCATATTCTTAAACTCTGATCGACAAGTGCTCCTTTAAATTTAAAATCCCATCAACCTGGGAATTGAACCTGGAACGCATGGGTGAGTTTTGGTTACATGAAAAGTAACCAAACTGCATAATTACTGAACACACCTTGCGCTCCGATGGGTCACGGGATTGAATCCCACCGGGACGACATGTTCATATGTAGTTTTCTGTAAACATGTCTTCCCAACGTCTGGTCACTTCGTGTATTAAACGGGTGGGAGGAATATCGCTGGGAATTCCAACTGGATAACGAAACACCGTTCATAGATGGAAAAATCGTAAAGTGCATATTGCGCGTTTCGGTCTCAGTCTATGAATTTCCAATTGCTCGAAGTTAAAAGTAGGTCGACAGCGCATCATTGACTGATGTTCTGCGGCTGAGGTATCACAACGTCTGTCGATAACTTTCATAAAACAAAATTATTGGGTATTGAACGTTGATCAGTTTGAAAGCACTGGAATGCATTTCTTATCTCACCATAGAAACATTTATTACTGCAGTGTTGTTTTATAACCCTGTAAATAGATCTATTTTTCCCAGACTGAGGATCAGCGTTGAATGTTGGAGCACCTGCAGAATAAGATATAGCTTGATTTTTACAATTGGTCCAAAAATATATTTCACAAGTTTGGTATTTGTGTGTGCAATAAAATGATAATATTATTTTTACACTAGCTGATGCCAGCGACTTCGTTCGCGTAGGCTTCACCTTAACCTTAGTTTTTGAGCATGGTTTCTTCATATAATATATTCAATTGAAAGTGGAGAAATAATCAAACTGTTTTAGTTACATATCAAACGGTTATTGACATCTGATAATTCGAAAAAGTTCGACGCGCGTCAGTTGCATTGCATTGCAATTTGTTGATATGGTGCCTTTAAAATCTTTAAATGATGATAACTTTTCTATCCGACAATCGATTTTGATGAAACAAAGCCTATATGTTGCCCCGGAGTTTGTTTAATATTAATATATTTGTGAAAATTGCATGAAAAGTATCTTCGGAGATTAGCCCGTACAAATAGACAAACAGACAAACAGATACACAGTCAAACGGACAAACAGACAGAGAAACAAAAAATTTAAAAATACTGCTTTGTTCTGTTTCTCTTCTTACATCCCCCTGACTCGGTTTTTAGCATTTTTTTTCTATGTACAGACATTTCACCTCTACAGTTTTATTATATGTACTATCGGACCCGACAGACGTTGTCCTGTCTACACGTCTTTAATTTGAAAATTTCTTTTTTGTGAATCTAAACCATTCCCAGATCCCCTTGAACACACACAAAAAATTTCATCAAAATCGGTCCAGTCGTTTGAGAGAAGTTCAGTGACATACACACTCACAGAAGAATTATATATACATATAAAGATGTATAGATAAACAACAAATATATACATGGGTATCTGTCAAAGTGAAATAATTACACTTTCTCTGAAATGGTATTTAATTTAATAATTTTCATAATTCCTTATTTCAACATCATATAAGTGCTTCGACCTTTAGCTATTTGGTCTTTTGTGAAGGTTTCGTGTTACGTAGGCGTTTTTATAAATAATAATATTATGATTCACAAAAACTGGTTTCATAGCAATATTTATTAACTAAATCTATTTTATTATTTAACAAATGCATTAAAGCACTATAATAATATCGTAAGTTAAACTTAATTTTTGCGATCAAATTTTAATCGAGAATTGGACGCTGTCAACCCACATGGTTGACATTTTGAGAAAATTGAGTTTAATTAGGTTTTATTAAATTTATTTTAAAAAATAACAAAGATAATAGATTTTTTTTGTAATTATTATTATTACATGTATATCGTATTTCTTGATAGCAACCAAAGCAATAGAATTTAGTGCATTATTGTAAAATATTCTAAACATTTTAGGGTTTCGTCCCCACTAGTTTTTTCAATATTTTTGCTATTAAAATGATTTTAACAATATATATCTCTTTTGAAATATGTATTCCAAATCATAAGGAAGCGATTGGTATCAAAATTGTATTGCTTAACAGCATCCAATTATAGTATTAAATTTTGGAACCCAAAAATTGACGTTACCGAAAGTAAAGAACAAGTAACCTTCGTTAAAGATAACCGTCACCTTCATAGTGAAAAAGTTGATTTGTTTTCGGTTGCAAAATAGTATATGTATGGGAAATGTAACTGTATCGCTTCGTCCATGTACTATGGACAATAGTGCAGTCTGCAGGATGGCAGCCATTGTGCTACGTTCTCAGCCTCTGGCCTCGGCTGTCCATTGTGGGGGAGCAATTAAGAGGAATTTTGAAAAACACGAGCAATTAATTATTTTTACTTTGTATTTTCGATTCGATCGATTTAATTTATGTGGCTGTATTTTCAGAGAGGCTGTCTGATTATAAATTCTGTTTTATTTATGACAGTTGTATTATTATAATGTTAATTTTATCTGTAATATATTGTAGTTATTTATTGCTCAAGCTTTTTTAAAAAAAAACTTTATTATTACAGCTTAAATACACTATAAGTTATTTCTTAATCGTCATTGAAATATATTATGTATAAAATCGTATCACTCGCCGTCTGCACCGTCATTAATTCGTCATGTAAAATTAAAGTTAAAATCATCCAAACTTTAACTTATTTTATTTATGTAATAACCTTTATAATATCTTTTCACTTCAGCTTCCAAGTATATTTTCAAGGGTCAATTAAAAACACGTGTAACCCGCCTTCTATTCCAAATAAGACCATTGTTGTTCTCGATATAAGTAACAAAAGCATGGAGCTATCAAAGCGATATGTGAAGGACAATGTACCGAAATATCGCACGGATTGTTATAACAGTTAAGGTAATGGCTGTAAGCGGTCTCAATAGCAAATCTGCGCCCGCGCAGTAATGGGATCGCGTGCGGAGCGTTGCGTCATGGTGGCGCGCGGCACGAGCGGACAGCGGGAAGACTGTTACCAAGCAAAAAGAGCCCACATTCGAGCATTAATGAGAAACTTACCCCTTTTGCCCCTGAATATTGCTTGAAACTCAAAGAATATAAACTTTCTCATAGCTTTTCACGGTTAAGTTGAATTTCTGGAGTGATGAAAGCGTTTTTATTACTTAATATTCAAGTAACACCGTTCCAAGGGCGTCGGAAGCATCAGGCTAATGAAAGTAAAGTAAGCTAACTTAAAACAATGAAAAGCACAGCCTAAATATTAATCTATACTAATACTAGCTGACCCGGCAAACGTTGATTTCAAACAAACAAAAAACAAAAGATTTGCCATGTAAATAATTTCTAAAAAGCCGGGGTTGGTGATAAAAAAGTAAAAATTTAGGGTTGTATGTATTTTTTAATGCCACCTTATAAAAAAATAAAAACAAAAAATTTCGTCCAAAAATTAAAAAAAAAATTAAGGGTGAACAACCCTTATCACTTAGGGGTATGAAAAATAGATAGTAACCGATTCTCAGACCTACTGAATACGCATATAAAATTTGGTAAAAATCAGTAAAGCCGTTTCGGAGGAGTACGGTAACTAACATTGTAACATGGAAATTTTATATATTAGATAATATACTAATATTATAAAGAGGAAAGATTTCTTTGCTTGTTTGTTACGATTTAACTCAAAAACTAAATCGCTTCGCTTATAATTTACACCACACGAAAAGCGAAATCTCCCACGGCTAGGCAGTGCGAACGGCGTTCAATGCTCACCTTGGACCACACGTCTCGAACGCTCTCCGCAATTTACAAGTTTTCGTAACTAACTTGTTATCAAGCCGATTCTCTCCGACCCATTGAATTCCGATCGACAATTACTTCATGTGCTCATGGTATATTCGCTTGTTGTACCTATTTTGTATTTTGTTTCTACTTAAAACTTAAAAGCCGAAATGTCCATCTGGAGTTTTTTTTTATTATGCATTCACTTGTGAGATGTAAGAGGTTTGGTGTATTAATAACTATTACAGAATTCATTTTAATTACGTTTTTCTTTACAGGAAAAAGCTTCTTGGACTGTCACAAACATCGCTGTAAGTACCTATATTGAAGTATATTTTTCTTATCATGAAGATATGGATAAAGCATGAATTACAATTTAAATTGTGAAACACGGTTTCCCTTATAATAGCCGATTCATTCAACATTTGAAATCGGTTATATAATAAGGTTTTATGATTTTTTTTCCAAAGAATATTCTTAAGTTGTTATTTTTTTCAATTTCACGTAGAACGTCGTGCTTTTTCACATCGTGTAGTGCAATGACATCATCTGTGTACTTTATAGATTAGCGTGTAAAAATAGTACTGAAAGTGGGTTCTTTCCTGTGGAACCAATCTTCAGTTTAAAGATGACTCATTAGAATTACCTGTAAATCTACGCTTATATTAAAAAGAGGAAAGCTTTCTATTTTTGTATGTTTTTTAACGAATAACTACTGGGCCGATTTTAATAATCCTTTACCAATATAAAGCTACTAGTGTAGGTATAGTAAGTACATCTACATTGCACCCGTACAAAGTAATTTATGACTTACATTGCCAGCAATTCAATCTGATTAGAAGAAGCAAAAATCTGTAAAAATGTGGCCAATGTCCCATCTGATGCTAAGGATGCGAACAGGATAAACCTTGAATAGAGCCAATATGTATTTTATGCATTTATGGTAACTGCTATCAGTTATCAAATAGACAAGTACAATGTCCAATTAGGCCCGTTTGAACAGCGTGTCCATCTCGCCCACGCCTCTTATCACTTCCGTGATAGCTCAGATCCTTATCAAGAGATAATCTGCCTCTAAGATTTAATGTGAATGATTGCGGAATAATAAATAGGTTTAAGTTTATTTGCTTAAGCTTAATGGATGACCGTTTGTAGCTTAATAGGGATGTGTGTCTGATATCAGAGGCGTTTGGTACCGTAAGATTTTGCTTTAGATAATCTAGATTCTGGATTACTATAGTAGATTGTAATATGGAAGTTACGAAGGAAGGAGGATACTTAGTGGCGAAATAATCAAACTATTTCATTTACATATCAAACTGTTACTGACATCTGATAATTCGAAAAAGTTCGAAGCGAGTCAGTTTGCATTGCAATTTGTTGATATGGTACCTTTAAAATAATCTTTAAATGATGATAACTTTTCTTCTGATACTGATACTGATAACTAATCTTTCCGACAACTGATTTTGATGAAACTAAGCCCGGGCTTTGCTTAATATATTTGTGAAAACTGCATGAAAATCGGTTCAGTATCTTCGGAGATTAGCCCGTACAAACAGACAAACAGACAGAGAAACAAAAAAATTAAAAAAAAACTGGGTTTGTTCTATTTCTCTTCTTACATCCCCCTGACTCGGTTTTTAGCATTCTTTTTCTATGTACAGAAAGACCTCTACAGATTTATTATATGTATAAGAAATGACGAATGCCCCATAATAAAAGAGAATAAATCCAAAATGCACAACGTATTTAAAATGATTTCAAACACCTTCCGAAATAAATGAACTAAAAGAATCGCATTAAAATCTATTAAATGGTTTTGAAGATATAATCTAACGTGTTCATCAGCTTCGTGCCAATATCAACGGAGCCTCTTCATATTATAATAAGTATATCTAAACCTGTCAGCTATTGAATAACATATAGTAAATGTTATATCAATAATGACTTTCTATTCGAGTCCACAGCGGACCAGGTTGACCGGTTGTTCGTCATTGTTATAGCAATAATTATTACTTTCGCTGAGAGAATTCACATCACTTACGTAATGTGGCGGTTTCCAGCTGACCTTTGGGCGCTTTCTGATGAATACACCTGATTGATGCTAGATATCAGAAAAAGAAAATTGGGATACGTCAATGGTAATGTCTTCTTAATATTGTCTTTTATTAACGCGAGTATCACACATTTAAATAAACAACTTTATACCAGATTGAAAGGAGATTTATTATTTATCCTGACGTGTCGGGCAGTCTGCTCCGTGACCGCGGTTGCTGAAAAGCATCCGAAACGTCGGCATAAATAATGAACCCGTTTTGATCCGGTATAAAGTATTTTATTTAAATGTCTACTTGTTTTTAAAAAAAGTTAGCAAAAAGGTCTGAGCTATAAGTTGTAGGGATAAAAAGAGTTGATCTACAACATGACTCACAAGGCTTTTATAACATTTATTGATTTTGATTTATATAACAGATAAAAATATGGTCAAATGTTTATAAAAAATAATAATAAATACTTATAAAAATATCTCGGATGTAATATTGTGCAGAAATGTATTTAAATCTAAAAAGTTACATAGCACTTCTTCTTTGTCATCCCTAGGAATAAATAAAGTTTCGCGATGTAACTATATATAGATGATATATGATACATTATATAATATAATAGGACTAAAGCATAATAGAGTGAAAAAAACATAAGCAAAAGTGTGGTAGAGTCGGGAGTCGACCTAGACGAACGTACCTCGATCAGATCGGGGACGTTCTTCAAGAGGGCCAAGTCAAAGATACTCGTAACCGATGAGTGTGTATGAAAGCATTGATGAAAGTAGAAGAAGCGAAAGCGGTATGCAAGAATCGGAGCATATGGAATTCCGTGATCTTTGCCAACCCAAATGGGAAAGAGGCGTGATGTATATGTATATGTAGGTATGTATGTAAAGCATCATTTATAAATCCTAACACTAATTTCTATTTATAACATTAAGAAATATATCGTTTCTATGAAACGATGTAATTTAGATTAATAAAGATTACAAAAATACAGTTCAGTGGTTATAAATGAAATAAGCATTAATACGATGTAGCTATTTATAAGCCGACAAAGCAAATAAAAATAATAATACCGACCTACAATGTTGTACTCACAAGAATTTGATATCATCTGGCAATAAAAACTTAAATACTGTAACACTAGTTGGCAACACCGCACTTAATGGGTTGACTGAATGTTGCTCCATTTTCGAGCTCTAGGCGGGTTATAGACGAGCGAGCGACTAATGTACAATGAAATTTGTACATGATACCCCTTACATAAGGTTTGAGATATATAACAATTCACATATATGAGAAATATAAAAATAAACTTACAAAATTACAGTAACAGTTTTAGCTAAAATATCAAATACAAAAGTGTAGGGTAGTCGTAGATTACTTTCATAGTTAATACGTCAACATACACGAAGTACTAGCAACTGGAAGTGGCATGTATTAAGCTGCGCTCGCTTTATTTTATTTTTTAAATATTGTCAATGATTTTGCATTTTTTATGTTATTTGGTATTTTATTATATAATGCAGCAATTCGTATATTATAATAACTAGTGAGGGATGAGTATAGTCTAATATTGTGTAATTGATACCTTCAACAATTGAGCCTACACATTCTTTCAAATCCTTACATCACTATGGTTAATTATCTTCGAAAAATATATCAATTTGCAGGGGATGCTGCGGGAAAGCTCACATAGAAGAAAGTTTTATATTTGATTCACATGTCGTTTTCTACATCCGAAGTATTTTAACCAAGTTTACAAGTTATCAAATATAATGGAATGATCTGGAGCTTAAATGTTGACATTAAAATAAATGCTAGCCAATATTTATCACTCACATATCAAGAATAAGAAATTTACAAGCAAAACTTAACTGCTAAAAGTTTTACCGGAGTTTTAGATTTAAAACATCACAGTTATTGTGTCTAATAGTTAGAAGAAAATAGCTTTCTTTAAAACGATAACGTTTATACAAAGAGAACGTTTATTACTTGGCTATAATAATGAATTATATACCTTCATAGAAACGTCTGAATACTACAATTAAGTTTAAGTATCAAGAATTTATTTTCTCCAAAGAACTATTTATTAACTTATAAGAGAAAATATTATTTACTTAAGTGCCTATAACACAAAACAACGCAACAATTTATTCTTATTGCTAATTTTAAAAAAATACAAATTTTACAAGAAAGTCTCTATATTGCACGAGGCAGTTACTGTACGTAGTTCTTGTATTCAATATACATATATATTTTGCTCTTGCTTCAAATACTTTTTAATTTTATTTAATCATCATTATTAAACATTGACTTCTATGTAAGAAGTCAATGCAGTCTTAGCTCCATCAAACCTTATATCATAAATATTTACCATAATTCATTCGGGCTGCTAATAATTAAAAGAGTTGTATAATAAAGTAATTGAGCATCGTCCTCTCCGATAAGCCTATACAAATATGGTATTATATTCAGAATTATGAATGCTGATCGATAGTGTGATGGGCTAGATCACCCACTTTCCAACCATTACCGTACTTAACCAGTAACAAAAAGACATTATACTTCACGGAGTATCTAAGCCAATGACTGTACACACCATTGCTCCTGCGATTTTCTCTGTATTGTGCTTATTTGACCGCCTATTCGGTTGAATAGTAGTGCGTTAACTACAACACAGACCTAGCCCGAACAACTTGCGAAAAAGTATACGTATCGTCGAACTGTCATTTGTATGAGAAATGATTTGAAATCAAGGACCTTGTGTTTGAAATTTCATACAAATGACAGTTCGACGATGCGAATACTTTTTCGATAGTTGTTTGTGCTCACCCCCCAGATCGTCCCTTCAGGAATCGTACGGCGCGGCGTACCATTTATCCCTTAGAGCAATATAATTGCCATCTTACTATCGTTAAGAACTTTTGTTGTAGTATTGCTTTAAAAATGGCGGTAGGGTCCTGTACCCCTTTTTTATGGAACAGGGAGCAAACAGGCTGTTGGCTCGCCTCATGGCAAGTGATCACCGGCGCCCGTAAATATATTGCAGATGCAAAACAGAGGACTTGCAGGTGCGTTAGCGGCCTTAAAGAAATGTATAAAAGGAGACTTATCGTACTTGTTCTAGTAGAAGTATGGTTACCAGCTGTAAAATTGAAAAGTACTGTAAAGAAATAGAAAAAGCTTGATTAGGACATACAAGTCCTGATATTGAAGTACTAATTAGAAAACACTAAACTACTTAATATTTATTCATTATATCCCTAACCTTTCAAGTGCTTATTTAGCATTTAATCTTAGAAAAAACGAAGCGATGTAAACTATGAAACTATCTCTAAATAATTCAAGATTATTTGGATTACAGAATAATTTAATAGTATCTCTATACACTAATATTTCCCTATCTGGATGCGATACATTACAATTCCGTTCAGATGCATCTCAGTTAAAATACTCGCCTATATTTTGTTGTAGATTACCTAGAGACTCGACCGTAGTGGAACATACGCTTGAGCATATTATTTGTAAACAGATTAATAATTTCTTAAATTAGAATTTATGTAGATTATAGTGATTTCTAGTCGTTTTAATGATAAATATGATTTGTTATATAATATATCTATATTTTGAGCCATTGATTAAGTGCGTAACCTGACCGATAAAAATTTTGTTAACTTTGCTACAAAAAGTTCTCGATTCAAATTAAATGCGTGAACCTTTTTTTTCAGCCAACTTAAAATGTTAAACCTCTTTTTCTGCATGTAAATAGTGTAATGGATCGTACGCGAAGCTATCCGGTAGCCACTGACTATCCTGCGTCCTCTCACGTACTCTTAAACCATTCCCACGATCCGTAACTTTGTATAGACCCCGGTCAACACGACGTGAATCTATTCGATGTTTTAATAGGTGATAACTATAGCAATTGGTTTCTTTAATGAGGTAATTTTGATCAAATAGATGCCAATACAAAAAAAGGCTTTAGAAAATATTTATAGCCATTTTGCGGTTATCGTACCGACATGACAGGTTGTATATGGAATTCCACTCTAAAGTTACGCTATTCGGACTCAAAAACATCACAGCTTGTAAAATGTGAAAATGTTTTTTATAAAAGAAGTGTTTTTATACATAGGCTTTTTGTCAAAGAGCCCAATCACCACCTTGGTTCGACAACAGTATAGAAGGTACCTTGACAGCATTTCTTGATTGTGTGATTTACTTTTTAGAGGATTTAAGTCTCGCAAGCATCTTCATTTCTTACGTTCGGTTCGCCCCTCCCTAACGTGAACTTCGAAATATTCGAATTTTTCGCGAAAATTTAAGAGAGCTTTAAGACTCCATAACTCATGGAGTTTATGGGGAATGTCAGCCTCCCCCGATGGAATATCACTTATTATGATGCAATCAATAACATCATGAAGCAAAAAAAAATTCCATAGTTTTTCGGAAAATTAACCAAACTGCATAATTACCTATAAACCTTATTGCGTATTCCGCATTGAAATGCCCATTTATCAGCATATTGTCTCAGTACACATAATCCAAGAGCTGTGTAAGAATTAACAGGCCCTCGCCTCGTTATAAATGTAACAACAAATAGTAGAAGTGCAGAAACTTAGCAGAATCATCTTCAATTGTTCTTCGCAGTAAATGGAGCGCGTCGGGCCGCGCCACGCCTCGCCGGCTCCACCAGAGAATGTGCTGGTTGTGTGTATATCATCGATTCGTACAAAAACTCGTGCTCTTGATAAGTCTTTATTAGTTTTATTGCCATCTTGGTTTTATACTTTTAATTATACATTAAGTAGATTAAAAATGTAGATTTCCACCCGTACCATCTTGACGCTTAGAAATCTAGCACGCTATTGTGGAATCAGTTGTCGCCAGCGATTTTTTCGAACCGGTACAACTTGGGGACCTTCAAGAAGAGAGCCTATTCCTACCTTATAGGCCGGCAACGCAACTGCAAGTCCTCTGATGCTGCAGATGTTCATGGGCGGCGGTGTTCACTTTCCATCAGGTGAGCCGCAGGCTCGTTTGCCCCCTATATTATAAAAAAAGGATAAAAGTAGAGGTCACTATCAGCGATGCCAGAATAGGTCCAGGTTACTGGTTGGGGACATAAAAGCCTCACTATGCGGGCCGTGTCCAGTAGATCGTCTTCTATATCTGATCCTTATGGCCGAATTCTCGAACGCTAATCATCATTGAGGTGTACTTAAAAGTATATCTAACCCTTTCATTACGAAGGTAAAATGAAAGACAGAAACATTTTAAGAAGCCCTCAAGTTTTGGTTATCGTTTCAGTATTCCGCTGTTAGCCTAGCAACCAAGACGAGAGATTCTTAAGATGCTGATCAAAGCTTTATTAAACAGTGATTATTATCTGTATGAGTTGTAAAATTTTCATGTTACTTCTATTATTAAAAAAATATCTCTGTTTTTCTTGCTGCGGTACCCTAAAAATTAAAATAGAAGAAAAATAATGTACCGTATTACGTACTTATATGGTGTTGTGGGTCGAATTCGTATAAATCAATTGAAGGCTTCACCATTTATGGTAAGATTGTTAGAAGGTGTACCAACAAATACTCCGTTTACGGCAGGTGCCTTCATTTTTGCTTGGTGATATTTGAATGTTGAGTTTGAGTTTGTTTTTTATGAACCTAGATTGAATTTTTATTTAAAAAAAATTCAGAATGCTGCTTTTTGGGCAAAGTGAACCTTAATTTTTTTATTACCTTTTTTTTTAGTTTTTGGTTATCACCTGTTTAAAATTTCAACTGAACTAAAGTTTAAAGGTCGGCAACGCACTCGCAAGCCCTCTGGAATCTTTAATATATATTATATTATTGAATTGTATTTGATTAAGTTACGTCAACACAAAACTTTCAGATTTTTAAGGCAATATATGAATGTACTAGTGGCCCCGACAAACGTTGTCCTGTCTACACGTCTTTAATTTGAAAATTTCAAACTTTTTTGTGAATCTAAACCATTCCCAGATCCCCTTGAACACACAAAAAATTTCATCAAAATCGGTCCAGTCGTTTGAGAGAAGTTCAGTGACATACACACTCACAGAAGAATTATATATATAAAGATATGACCCCCTTTATTTTTAAACTATTCTAAAATAACTTTTCTAAATAACATACTTTTAATACTCTGTCAATGTTAATAGTCGATTAAGTGTGAAAGATGGATTACCGTCATGGAGTTTTTATATTCTAATATTTTCTAGTAAATCACTTTCACGTTAACTCAAGCGTCTGGCACCCGGCACCCATCGACATCGTTTACAAATAATCAAATTTTGCCCAGCCGGCCTAGCATGACAACCACGACAAAATTTTGTCGACCGTTATTCGTGTCTTAATCGATTATCTCTTTATGTCTTCTGGGCCTAACATGACATATGCTTAAAACTCGACTTCTAATATCAAACTAGAGATATTTGTCGATCGAGATATCTTGTCTAGCAACATTGTCGATGTCGATTAATTTGTCTTCACTCGTCCCGTGAGATATCTTTTGATGGTCATGCTAGGTGGGCACATAATCAGGGATAGTCTAACTTATATATTGAGATATAATTTATAATCGTTTAAGTAAAATAGTAGTGTAAAGTACTATATTAGTGTAGTTGAAGAACTTTAAAATATTTGATGTTAAGGTATTTTGTTTATTTAACCTGTAGAAGTTAATGAGATACATACAATTTATTACCTATAATTTACCGAAAATCTTATACTCCTCTTAGAACCGATTCAATTATGTTTGTTTAATATTTATGAAAGCACAATTATTTTTTATTGTTAACATTTATGATGATGTTCTATGATATCATTATAATAGCAGGTTAGCTAATAACTATGATTATTAAAAAAGTTGTTTCAAAATAAGGTGATGTCATTTAAATGGAAAATATACAACATAAGTTTTTATTAAATATTCTAAATGATTTGGTGTTGAAAGCAGGGACTGAAACCGGTTAATTTTTATTTTCCAAAATACATGTCTGACTGAGATACCATGATATTAGTTTTAAAGAATAATACACACTAAACTAACCACAGTATTTTTTTTTTGTAAATATGAATAGAAACGAAAAAATACAAAAACGTTTATTATACCAGTATTACTCCTATAGTAAATTAACCGGTATTCAGTCCCTGGTTGAAAGTTTGTTTATTTCTCCGTATTTAAAGCAACATGAAGCTACCGACCGCCTATTTTATTTGAAATCGTATAATAAAAAAAAACAGCTAACGGTCTTATTTATAAAATTGTAGCATAAGCTTGATATAGTTTAAGTACCAATGTTCATTTTCGTTCAGCCGGCTTAGCGTGACCATCACGAGATATCTCGCGGACGAGCAAATTCAAACTAAATATAAGATAACTAGATATATTATATTATATCGACATCGAAAACTTTGATAGAAAAGATATCTCAACCGACAAATATGTCTACATTTGACATTATTAGTCGAGTTTTATGTGTAAGTGTCATGTTAGACCCGAAAGAAATAAAGAGATAATCGATTAAAACACGAGAAAACGGTCGACAAAATTTTGTCGCAGGTGTCATGCTAGGCCGGCAGTAGTCTTTTTGTATTCGATGGATCAAGACAAAACATACTTTAACTATACCAATCTTATACATACCTACTACGTTTATGAATAAGGCCTTAACCCTTTGGTGGAGCATGAGGTAGACACAATTATGTGTCCGTGTCACTGATGATTATTCTTTAAAGGCAAGCAGGCGATAGGTTTCAATTTTTTAATTTTTTTTTAGATATAAATATGATATTAGTATAGATTTCGCCGATTCGAACCCAGGTCTTCCAGTCCTAAACTCGCATACCACTGACCCACGGAAACAATTACAAATGCCACGTATAATAGTTAGTATTTAATAGCACATAATATTTTAATTATGTAATACTTATGAATACATAATGTATAATTAAAATTAACGAAAATTAAATATACTATAATATAGTATAATTCAAGATCATCTCGCATTTCCACAGAAAATGGAAAGTAATTTGTAATTTCTATCTTTCCGAAGAGGTTCTATTAGCATAAAATTTCACTTTCTATCGGCCGCTATATTTAAAGCGTGGGACTTACACTCAGTCATCCGATGACATTTTATCTGAAAAACTTATTGGGTCTTCCTCGTTCATTGCATGAGGAAAAGTTATTTAATTGCTAATAGCTTTGGTTTCCTTTTAATACCTACAACAATGTTTAAGATCTGTCAAAGATATTTTTTAACTAGTTAATGAAATGTTTGTTTATTTGACAATTATAATAGAAAAATCAAGATAGGTACATACAAGATTGGCTTAGATTATTTGACATATAAATAATCGACATACATATATCTTGATTACACAACAAAAAATATAGACTCCGTTCAGCACCACTCTGTTACCTTCAGCAAAGTAAATCATATAATTCACTTTCAAGAATATTTCGAAAAAGATATTTCAAGCCTCAGTGTTTTGCGTTTTGTGTTAAGCATCAAAGTTCCCGGGTTCGTATTCTGGAGTAACATATTATATTAAAATGTATCGGTTAAGCAGTGCATAGAAGACCGATCACCTACTTACTTGTAAATAAACATGATCGCTGAAACAGACATAGAAGTGTGTCCGAACCAAGCTACACTATGATAAGACCTCGGGAAATCACGTAAATTAATTTTTAAAAGTTCTTTTCTTTATGTAAATGTTTCTTAAGCTTGTTCCGGCATATTTACATCTATCAGTTTTAAAATTGATCATTTATGGGTTTCTTGTGTCAACAAATAATAAACGAGTTGTTGAAAGAGGATCAAAGAGTACCGAAAACCTGTTCAAATAGACATAAGTATCGCTGACCAATCAAAATATTTGAAACTGATATGTGGACGCAAACAAAACTTCAAAATAGTATGATAACTGCGATAAAACTACATAATTTAAATATGTAGTTTATCAATACCTAGTCGCTTGCTGTATTTTTTAGGCAAAACGATCTATATTTTAACAATTTTAATAACATCAAAGAATAATATCGGGTGTATTTACATACATACATATTTTTTTATGTTAGACAGACGAGCATGAGGTTCACTTAATGGTTGGTGATACCTCAGCCACAGAACATCAGTCAATCATGCGATGTCGACCTACTTTTTACTTCGAGCATTCGGAAATCCATAGACTGAACGGTGGTTCGATACCCGGTCGGAATTTCGATATTCCTCCCACCCGTTAATGCCCGAAGTTACCGGACGTTGCTTTTTAACTTAAGCTAGATCGGTCTGTCCATCATCACATCTTACAAGTTCAGTTTGACCTACTTGCCTGTGTTCAACTGAGCTGAAATGCATGCGTATATAATTTAGATGCCAATGCAATGTTATTTGAAGTGGAAAATAATCATAGGAACTCAATGCTATATCTAAGCAACACCATCGGTTCTGGGCTTGTTTGATTTGTCTTGACAAACAGTCATAGGATATCTGATAAAGGCTTTGTTTAAAATCTTGATTATATTTAACTTGAGGAGGAAGGGATGTGTGCTCTACCCCGAACTAAAAGTGAGGATAAGAGATCAGCTGAACCACTGACTGGCCAACCGTAATGACGTAGTGGTTGATATCAAGGAACATATAGAAGAACAGGCGTAATAGGCGCGCTGGGCACAGTTTCTCTGGGGTAAGAGTAGTTTTTACCCCAGCCGCCGCGGCGTTGCTAGTATCCGTGTGAACACACACTCTGACGCTGGAGTCATAGCGCGCACTCTCTCGTACCCAGCAGCTTTTAGAGCGTTATTGTTGTTCGCTCGTAAGAGTAAGCGAGAAAACGCGAGGGGAGGAGTTAGCGGACTGCTTAGATGTGTGTGTCACACCGATACATTGCCACGGGCTCTAGAGTTCAAAAATAGAACTACTTTTTCTGTGCCAAAAGTTTGTATGGGCCTGTTCTTCTATGTACCTACATCTATTTTAACTCAGGGCTCGGAGAAACGTTGTTAGGACGATTTTACCGTTTTAATGATGAATCGTAGACACTTTAGCACTTTAGATAATAATAAAGAAATGACCATGGTCAATCTGCTAACGCCATGGCACACCCATAGATAGTTGTTTGAACTTGAGTGAACTATAGAGTCCTCAACTAAGAGTAATCACACATTGCACTGGGTGTGAAGGACCGGCCCTCCGTATTAGTCGTTTCAGAACTAGTCGCTTTCTCAAGTCACTTTCACGGCCAGTTATATTGACTATTAACTTATACTAGACTAATAGACTTGTCTAGGCATGACCGCATGGGTTGAAATTAAAATATATTATAGGCTTGTATTCGTTGTGAAAACGACAAACGAAATTAATAAAAAAACTTCTTTTGCTGTAACTCTATATTTTGAAGGTATATCGCGACTCCTGTACTGACTTAGTTCGTTTTGTCTTCTTCTTCATAAAATTAATAGCAACTTCCATCAAAGACGGATTCTGCCAATTTCCAGTATTTTTGGGAGCCTCAATAATTAATTTTGGAATCCTTGACACGGACCTTTGATTATATTTAAATGAACTACAGATTTTTAAATAATCAAAGATATTTTGAAACAGAATCTATTGCCTACAAGCGTTCTATTGATCATATTTGACGTCACTGGATATCCATAATCAACAAAAGCGCTGTGGCCGTAATTACGTTACTTCGAGCTTCCAATTCTCATATTGTCATTTAAGACTGACTAAGCTTTTGATTAAGCCTGTAAAATCCTTGACAATTGTCACTACTTGATAGGCATTAGGCGATATTTATAAGGAAAACATCTAAACAAAAACAAATCGATTGAAGTTCATTCACGTAAGGTACCGATGCGTAAAATCGATTATATAACCTTTCATAGCCGATCGGCTCTCTGAGGCCGACACGCATCCTTGGCTATGTCAGCCTCTAACTAAATAGACGTCACTATCTATCATTATATTTATAACATATATGACGAGGTGAGCGAATGATTTGCACGATAATCACGACACCTGATGCCACCCAGGAGGGCTATTATATATAATTTAGTGTCAAATAATAAAGGCCATGCTTTCCGTAATTTATACCAGTCTCTCAGGCATTATCGGTGCAAAAGCCATAAATAATACAATATACAAAATAGCCCTACTGATCCTCACTCTAAGGTATCAAGTCCAACCATTGCAACTAATATTATAATATTTAAAAATAATGAAGAAAAAGAAAGATGGATGGAAACTCATTTGCAGATTCATAGAAATTCAATCTTGTTATATCGGTAATTATTTTGAAAGCTAATGTTTTTCAAATCGATCTATACGTCTACTAACTAAACATAAAATACAAGTACAGATAATAAACAGACGGTGTAGTTTAACCCGAATTGGGAGAGCGTTGTTGAATTACATCTTAAGGTTGCACAAGTCGCGGGCTCGAACTCACTGGTGGGCGTCGCCAAAAAGCATGCTATTCTCCCGCACCGCACAGGGGCAGTCATTATTAAGTGAGATGCACGATAATTCATAGTAAAAGGGACGTCTAAAAAAATACGAAAAAGCCTTTGGAAAATCGAGTTTTATGAAAAAACCACTGCATAAATAAATTACAAATAAAAGTTATTGTATTCTTCGATAATCGTGTTTTGTTTGTAGCGACTTTGTTTTGAAAATTTGATACTTCTTTTATTACTAATTTAAGCCAAAAGTTGTGTTAAAAAATGGCAATAAAAACGAATCTTTGGTAGCTCTTAACTTTTTAATGGTTTTTTATTTTACCATTCTGTTTCTGCACAGACAAAATTAATAATGAGACAAAACGATATCATGTATAACTTTGCATATACGGTACTTAATTGTGGAGTAATACCCCCCCGAAATTTCTATGGAAAAAATGTCGACTAGTGTCACCTTAACTTCTAATAATGATACCATTTTATTGCTATTAATTAGGAATTGTTAATTCATGTTATTTAGCAGCTATTAATTCGATTGCAAAACAGAATCTCGTTTATCGATTACGTTAACATCGCGACCGGTCGCTCCATGGATCGTTATCCAATAACGCGCTATTAACTTTTTGCGCATACGCATCGTTTTTGCGGTTTGATTGACAGTGAGAGGGCAATTATTACACGAATCGATGTGGAATTACATTGAGTTAGTGGCGACGGCATTATTACTGATTAAAGACCGAGAAATGTGTAAAACAAGAAGAGGCTGTTATTAATAATATTGTTTTGTTAAGACAACACAAAAAACAATATGCTGAAATGCTATTTATTATAATATATTTATCCAACGTTTCGATTCCATTTTAGTAATTTATATTATTACTATTCTTATTACTTTTTAAAAAATATATACAGAATTTCGTATTTAATACACGAAAACAAAATTCCAATTTAAAGTTCTGCAATTAGTCAGTTGACGGTGTAACAATTGGTGGATACAGAATTGCGAACTTGCGTTACGCGGATGATACCACTTTGTTTGCATCCAGCTCGCAACACTTGGAAGAGCTTCTGTCAAGGATGGAACGAGTGAGCCATGAGTTTGGACTAAAGATAAATCGCAGCAAAACCAAGGTGATGATTGTTGACCGTGCCAGAAATAATTCGCCTCAAGTGACTCAAATCGCGAAATGCAACGTGGTCCAATCTTATGTTTATCTTGGGGCTCAGATTTCAAGCAATGGCGGATGCATCGATGAGATCAAACGACGTATGGGCATCACAAGAACGGCGATGGACAAGATGCAAAAAATATGGAGAAACAGGAATATAACAAAAGCCACGAAGACCAGGCTCATTAAGACACTTATATTCCCCATATTTCTGTACGCAGCTGAAACGTGGACCTTGCGAGATGTGGAAAAGCAGAAAATAGACGCTCTGGAAATGTGGTGCTGGAGGAGAATGCTTGGGGTTTCGTGGACCGAGTTTCGTACAAACGTCTCGATACTTCAAGAACTCGGTATTAAGCAGCGTCTGTTTTCAACAGTACAATCTCGCATCCTTACATTCTTCGGACACGTATCTCGGCGTGGTGATCAGTCCATAGAACGCCTTGTCGTCCAGGGGAAGGTGGAAGGCACTAGGCCGCGCGGAAGGTCACCTACGCGTTGGACTGACCAAATCAAGTCTGCCGTAGGAGACTCACTCAACCAGTGCAGCAGGATGACCTCTAATAGGCAACGATGGCGAAACGTCGTGAAGCGCATCACATCTGCCCCTACCACTACTTCATAGCGATCACGACCGCTCTGTCAAGAGTGCACCGGATAGGAAGAAGAATTAGTCAGTAAAATATGTATACTGACTTACTTATTTTAACCATTATATAGAGATTTACAAATAAATTAACGGTTAAGGACGACCATGGGAATTCCATTAATATACTGAAATAGTTAAATTATTTATCAACGTACTCCTTTAGATGTGTTGTCTCACGTCAATTAATGAGATTATTTAATTGAAATACCTTGTTCTATTATGTTTATTTTCTTATACACTGAGCCGATATACAGTAACATATTGTATAATTCAATTTAAATTGACTGCAAATACGTATATATCATTAATTCTAATTCAGACATAAATACAGGTAGTCCTAGAATGCAAGCAATGCTAGTGACGGTAAATATTAAATGTAAATATCGCACAACTCCGCAAATCTGTCAACGAAGGTCTACTTAGAATTAATTTATAACAAAATTGGCATTAGAAGGGAAGTATTCGAGGTGCGGCGAGCAGGGGCCGAATATGGTACGAATTCTTAGTTCATTCGACCTTAATACTTATGTAAAATAGATGGTAATGTTTAGTTGATTTTTGTCGCGAGTTGTCGACTTTTATTGGTTCATTGTATTTGTACAAACGGAAAAATAATTAAAGGTGTGTATGGACAGTGGTGAACGTTTGTGTAGAACAAACTGAATTGAAATATAGGTAACATAAACATACCTTACCACTTAGATTAATAATAATAATAATTGGTCTCCGCGCGCTACGACTAGATATACCGTCGGAGGCTTGAAAAAAACAATTTCGATTTGTGTCAATACTTTTCCCCGACGTATTCGATGCGATAATCATGAGGCATACTTTCGAAGAATTACATGAATTACGAAATAAGTGTAATTATTACTTCGCTGACGGTTATCAAGCCGTTCATTCAAGCATGATCAATTATTATTAACTTGTATTTTAGGGACCTGCGATTGTTGTTTAGTAGGACGTGTTGTGGTAGTAATGTGCTTAAATAATCTAGTAATAATATATTCGTGTCAGCGTTCATTAAACTAGCCATTAAAATAACTGTTACAGTAGAGTCCTGTACGTTACGTTTGTACTTTTTATGTTAGGTATCTAATTAATTATTGAATACACGTTATATTTTTTTTTTTGTTACTAATACGTGAACGTGGCTATTACCTCAAAGGCTGGCAGCGCATCCTCGAGATCGCTTACCATCAAGTGAACTATCGGTCCATATGGCTTGTATATATGCACGACCTTTTCTAGTTCTATCAGTGAGATAACTTAATTTTGAGATGAGAAATTTAAATATATTTTATTAACTTTCATTTTGAAAGGAAATTCTCCTTATTGCTAAACAAAAAAATGAATCTCTATATAAGCAGTGACCTCACGTAGTACACACATCATCTTGTTATCGCGGGTTCAACGACCGACCTACGTCACAGATTTCACTTTCGATCCGATCATGTGCACAGCAAAGTACAGTACAGAAGGGAACGAATAACTGTGGAATCAGTTATTGCCAGTGATTTTTTCGAACCGATCGCGATACTTCAAGGAAAATGTTTAATCTTATCTCAAAAGGTCGGCAGCGCATCTGCAAATCATCTGGTATTGCAGACGTTCGTGGGCGCCGGTGTTTACTCTTAATCACATGTACGATCGTTTGCTCTTTCTCTTAAGTCTTTAAATAAAAAAATAAATAAAGAATATTTATTATTTTTATCACACACCGCTTCATAACCGGAATATTTTTTTATTTTAAAATAGAAAAATATAACGTATCAATTACAAAAGAAAAAAAGTATAGTTTTTCGTGGATTTCTCTGTATGTAATATTCGAAAGTATTCGCCCCGGGGCGGTGGGTCGGCTGTTGCCTCACTCACTGATCACTCACAGGAAATTGATGTTAACACCTCACAGATTGTGTAATGCCTGCCCTCTGGTTATCCACTACACGTTATTTTTATAATTAACAGGTACTTCAAGAAGTTGTCAGAATATAAAAATATAGCGGTTCTCGCCACGGTATCCGTAATCAATTTGAAAGCGCCATTTCGTTATGTACTTAATATTTTTGTGACTTTTTTAAAAATACATTATAAAACTATTTAATGTATTGATGTATGTATTAATATATTGTTATATTCAGTGTACACTGATAAAGCAGCTGAGTAGTGTTTTTCCGACTTGACATTTCTAATTGAAATATTATTTTGTTAAATATTTATAATATTAGTGTGACTAGATATTCCATACTAAAACTTAGAAAAGGGCGTACGTACTTTATGGCCAATTTTTTATCATATGGGAAAAAATCAGGTACACCTTGCGACCAAAGCCGTGAGCAAACCTAGTAATAACATATACAAATGTCACAAGTTTCTTATTCAAAATTCTCTTATTTTCAGATTTTATGAGGAAAGACGCAGTTCTGTAGTTTCTGGATGTGCGCAATTATTTAACTGAGGTAAGTTGCATTGCTTTAGTCTTACGATTAGCCTAAGAAAGCCCTTGGAGTTCCAAAAATAAATTAAGGTATCTAAAATAATAATATTATTCAACACTTAACATGTATTCAAGGCTATCTGAGGAATCTACAAAAATCCCAAAAATAGTTTTTCTTCATACGTAACAAATAATTCTTAACTTTTTTATACCTTTAATATTATGCCAATAGACCGATATAATTTTTTTATTCGTCAATTGTATCCTATCTGTATTAAAAGCCTGGAAAAATTTTAAGTGGCGGATTTTCATATAATTTTTTCTGTCTCCTGTAAAATTGAGAAACTGTACTGAGACTCGCAGAATACTACGCTATTCCCGAGTGGTACCGTTTATCCAGGGAAATCTATTTCACAAATAACTTTATTCAAGCAAGCATTTTGAATCTTCCAATTTTTAATGATATTCGGAATATTGCTTCTCAAGTGAAGAGCCAGCAAGGAATTCTATAGTTTTCTTTTTAAAAAGTGTCCTGAAGTGTCATTAAAGTTACAGAGAGTAATCCATAGTTTTGTCAAAGTGAAAAATACCGTGTGGCCTTCAGGTTTGAAAACCCATTCGATACCGCCCTCGTGCGTAGGAGGCCTCGGGTTCGAATCTCACCAGTACGATATGTTTATAATTTTAACAACAACAACTTGCGAAAAAGTATTCTTATCGTCGAGCTGTCATTTGTTTGAAACTTCAAATAATTTCTGATACAACTGGCAGATGGATGATACGAATACTTTTTTGATAGTCGTTCGTGCTAGGCCCTCTGATGTCTATGGATGAGACTATTGGCCCCTCGTGCATATACTCGCGGACCCCAGGGATCAGCGGACCACAGGTTAAGAAACACTGGTCAAAGTAACCCAGGGAGGCGGGGAGTTTCTTACGAGTGTTTGCGAGATGTCGTGACCGTGGGCGGAGCGATGTGAGAGATGTCGTTTAAAAGACACTTTCCATTGTTTTTGTAAACATTTAACAGCTAATGTTTCGTAGAACACGTGTCGCAAACATGCGTTACAGATAGTAAATTGCATATTTCTTGAGCAAATATAAGGGTGATGATAGATTAGGTTGGTGCTAAGAATACTCTCAATATTTCTTGACGATTAATCACAACTTTTTCATCAACGTACTCAGATATAGGGAATTAAATAAGTTGAGAAGACGCCATTTTTATATCAACAGACGAGCGTGATGCTTACTTAATAGTAATCAGAGGAGACCAATCAACAACGCCAAACAACGACACATACTTTCACAGAAAATTCACAAGAGATAACTCAGTAAAGAAATAAAATATTAACATTACTTCACAAAATCTTGTATGTACAAGATTATTGATCACATTTAAATACCTACATATATTTTTTAATATTCTTACGTAAAATTAAATACTCGTATTAGTATTATGTAGGCTTATTGAAATTTTCTTAATATAAATAAGGCTTATCTCACATGACTTTTACATGATTTTTTTATATTAGATAGGATAGGACAGGCAAACGGATGAATAGGTCTTGAGGATGCGTAACATAAGGCCTATAAGATTTATAAAGACCTCCCATGCAAGGCCTACCTATCTAAGTCAATCATCACCCTTATAATATTACGAAACACGTGCATAGAGTAGCAAATCTGTTTTTATCTGTGCAAAACAATTAATATCTTGTCTATGGTGTTTCGACCTAAATTGCGGTTGTTCGTGGGAGCCAACTGCTTAGAATGGATTCTGTAGTGTAATAGTTGTTCTTAATCTATTTCTAGTCGTAATATTGACATAGGAAATTCAATAATAACTGAGTTTATGTTTTACTCAATTCTCTATTATTGAATCAGTCATTACATATATAGATGTAACTGCATGTTTATATAAACAATTGATTTTTTTCAAGTTTTAAGTACAGTTTGAAGTTGCATTTTTTCCACATAGAACGATCATACGTACCGAAACAGTAGCATTTTCAATGCCTTCAGTATTTCCATACGTAAAGAAAGTTTTATATATTTTTTAAATATACCACGCATTTACATTCAACTTTCATAAATACTCATATTTTCCTTGATGCGGGCGAATTAAAAGAACTGATTTTAATCTCATACATTCAGTTCATTTTTTGTCTGTTGTAAAGTACGCCTTCTTAAAAATAATAAGCGTACTTTGACGGTGATATTAATTTTGGTAGGCGTTATTGCCCGTGGCACCTCTGCTCTGGTCATTACGATACCACATTCCTTATCATGGCGCAATCGGACCAGCATTATTCATGTACCATGGCTTTCACGGGAAATAATTCGAAATCCGGCCTTATGGGGTATTGAGGCTTAAGTGCCTTACATACGGGACTTAAACTTACTAGCGTGACGCATTTATATAAGAATGGAATAAGACATTTACTTAACATAAAAGGATTAGACAGAAGTTATCGAAGAAATTCACACATACTCTATGAAGTATGACTAACTTTCTCAGTGTTAAATAACTTTATTTTGATTAATTTAATGTTTATTAGACAATATTAATTATTTGCTATACTTGGCAAGCGTTGCAATGCCACGTAAAATAAAAAAAATACTGATTTTTGTGCGACTCGTGTCATACAAGAAGACTATAGAACTAAGAGAAGTAGAGCCATCGGAGTAAATTTATCAAATAGAATTGTGAATTCCTTTTTTTTTCTTTCCTTCTTATTGTATTAATTTAATTTTAATTTTTGGTTGGTTTTCTATGTATTGTGATAATCATGTGATGTCATAAATTGGATTTTCTTCATAAGGTAATTCATCAGTGGTCTTTTCTCTTAGAAGTTATCACGAGTTTACAATTGTATAAGCAAATGAGTAATAAAACCCCACTGGGAAAAGCTTTGTTAATAAATAACTACCTTAAAAATTAATTTAAGTATTGATATCCTATAATACAATAAACCAATAAATGCGTTTTAAACATAGGTCGGTATTAAGAGACAAGATGGAGTGGGCCGCGATCACACGGGGTACAGGTGTGCTGATCAATTAAAGACGATCGTAGTCGAAGATTGTTGCGCGTGCGCACCTGTGGAGCAATCGATAAGCGTTTAGCGGAATAAAATTTATTTAATAAAATATTAAGTTAAAGATACTGCTGGATAAGCTTGAACGATTACAGAACGTGTGTATTCGTTTTATATTTGGATTACGCAAGTACGACCACGTATCTGAATATCACAAAAAGCTGAAATGGCTCCCTATTCGCTTGCGCCGGAGGAACTCCCATATCCTTATTCTTCTGTATCGTGTCCTGTTTGATCCTAAGACTCCTATATATCTCAAGGAAAGTTTTTCAGCCTTAAGTTCTCACCAACTAAATCTTCGTTCTGTCCATAATCTATTGCTTTGTACACCTGTTCATAAAACTTCTTTCTTTAACAATTCATTTACTGTGCAAGCTGTTACCCTATGGAATTCTCTTCCCACTGAAATCAGAAAGGCCCAAACTCTTCAATCTTTCAAAACTATGCTCTTTAAGTATTATTTATCACTGTGACAAATTTATTACTTTTTTCTTGTACCTATTCACTAATTATCTACTATATGCTTATGTTAAAACTATATGTATACCACCTACTGTTAGCTTATCATCTTTTATCTCAGTTTAGCCAGTACAGGTTGCCTGGAAGAAATCGCTTTAATATAAGGCCGTGTAATTCTTAATGAGTAATCGGGCATAGTTAAATATCAATCATAATATGTAGTTTTATCAAAAATGTATTTAAGATAATATGCAGATTTGAATCTTAATGCTATCAAAATATAAAATGAGAGATCAAGAATAGTGTAGCTTTGTGTTCGTAAAATAGTTTCAAATCGTTTCATTAGTTCCAGATATTACATACTGTCTACAAACTACTTCCTTTTTATACTAGCGTCTGTATGTATAGTACTCTGTTATTAGAATTAGTACTCTAATATATTATATTCAATTTCAATATTTTTTTATTTAGATAAAACAAAAAAAAAATGTCTAACATACCAAGTGGATAAAATGGTTTTTATGTTAGAACCATTTTATCCATAAAATGGTTTTTATGTTAGTAAAAGTTGCTATTAACTTATGACTTGATACCTATAGTACATTAAACATATAGACTATCCAATCAGTCGTCAGATTGCAAGATAGCGCCACGAACATTATAAAAAAAAAAAAAAAACGACGCCATCTGCGCCCATTCAAACTGTATCGTGTTTGCGATCTCGGTATGTTATATCTAGACTAGCTTAGACTTCTGTGGGAATTTTCGAAGCCTCCTGTGATGTTTTGCAATTTTATAGGGTAACGGGATAAGTAGTATGTAGGTATAATAAATGCATTAACATTTCATTTTTATGAGTAGATGAATAATACTTATTCTTAACATCTATCTATACTAATATTATAAATAGGTAAGAATGGTTTATTTGTTAAGGTTTAACTCAAAAACTACTCGACCGATTTCAAAAATTCTTTCACCAATAGAAAGCTACAGCTACTTCACTATATTATGCTTGCCCAATCTCTTTTACATCCTCTCCTAGATTATGCTGATGTTTCCTTTGCAGATCTTTCAGAAGAGCAGTTAAACAAACTTGAGCGTCTCCAAAATTTCTGTATAAGGTTCGTATTTGGTCTCCGTAAATACGATCATATCTCTGAATTTCGCAAAAATCTCAAGTGGCTTCCCATTCGACTTCGCCGGGATTCTCACATACTCCATCTCCTCTATAAAATAATATTCGATCCCAAGACTCCTCCTTATTTAAAAGAAAGATTTCAATTTCTTAATTGTGATGCGCATTCGCTGCGATCCACTGATAGACTTACTTTGCGTGTTGTTCCTCAGCAAACTGTTTACTATGGACAGTCGTATGCTGCCACTGAGATTCGGCTGTGGAACTCTTTACCCAATAATATTCGGTTGGCACAGAATCTGGCTAAATTTAAAAAACTTATTAATGAATATTTTCTTTCAATTGAGTACGGCCCGAATTAATTCGTATTTTTTTTTCCTCATATATAATAGGTTATAATTAATTTTCCTTACTGTATATAAATAGTATTTTAGATTCATGTAGACATTTATATTATTTAAACTGTTTATATATATCCTATATCCCACACCTACTCTTCTATTATTATTATTTTTCTCTTTCGCTTTATCCAGATAAGGGTTGCCTGGAAGAAATTGCTAATAAGCAATAAGGCCGCCTTTAATGCCTTTAATTAAGATTAGTTTTTTAAGTTATTTTATGTTTGTATTATAGTCTAAGGTTATTAATAAAGAGTTAAATAAATAAATAAATAAATATATGTAACTAACTGTCTTATCGAATTAAAAGGCTATTTATCATTATATTATTTATCCCGACATTTTGAGTAGTTTACAGCAGTCGTTGCAACAGAGACTAAAATATAATTAAAAAAAAACCATTTATCTAATTTTGTAAATACGAAAGTGTGTATGTTTTGATGTTTATGTCTTGTCTTATATGTATTATGTTATAGTTATTATGACAGATTTAGATACAATTCGGTTCATATGTACATATATGGTACACATATTCGCGATTACGATCTTTCCACAAGTAAAAATTATTAACATCATAAACCTGATGATGAAAACATGGCGCTAACTTTATTTTGTTCTGTCGTTTTAACTGCTAGACCGATTTTTATGAGGTGAGTAAGTATAAAGGCTGTGATGATGGAGATGAGCTATTTGAAGTGACTGAATATAACTTGTATATCCTCGTATTCTTCAAGGTTTATTTGATTAACCCTGTTATATGCTTATTCATCTACACTGTAAATAGATACATTAAATAAGAGTACGTTGAGACTCATCAGTAAACCCGTCTATATCCGGTCAACATACTAAGTGCTTGCGGCATCGCGTATCGCTCCCATTGACCATAATGTGCACCGCAGTTATATATTATATACTGACTCTGTCTCGTGGTTTCTCATGCAATAAAACAAGTAAAATTAGACCTACCTGTTGCATGACAATGCTGTAACTAACAAATCTATGAATTCAATTTACCTATGTAGTTATATGAACATATTATCCCAATTGTGATAATCCAGAAAAAATAACAAGAAAACTACTCAGGTTTTTTAAATATCTGATTTCGGCAGATGAGCATAAGGCTTATATAGACGTAAGTGATACCTCAGCCATCAGATAATGTTGCACTTTGAGCATTCAGAATTCAGATATCCATCCACAAGTCAAAACGCAATAAGTTGAAGTGCACTTCACCGTTTCTATGAAAGGTTGGAAACCAGACTGAATTTCCTCTCAAACGTTTAAAGCCTGTAGTGACCAGACGTAGGGAAAACATGTTTTTAGAAAATTATATATACATACATATGTAAAGTCCGCGGCCCATCCAAACGCAACACGCCAACGAGCCCATAAAAAATTGTCACTTTAATATAATGCACAAATTTCTTACATGCAGAATATCTTAGGCTGCAGCGGTATCTTACTATTTGGTAGTCTAGCATATCGAATATCAACAGTATCTCGATACAATATATGCGTAATAATAATTGCATAATTCAAAGTACCATTAGATCGCAACAATAGGACGCGCGAACAATGGCTCGAGCGACGCCGCGGGCGCAGCCATACAATGCGATCGGGCTCCAGCGTTAGATACACGTTAGTTACCAGCCTGTGAATATCCCGGCCTGATTGATTAGCTTTTGTATTATACAGCTTAGAGACTTGCCATGAAGTCCTGTGAACCTGACTTCCCGTGGACTACAATGCAGTGGACTATGGTCAGGGTATATTACAGGGTATATTACTTGTGAACAACCGTACTTCTCTTAACTATCATATACTAAGTGGTCTATATCGACCCCCAGATGTCAACTACGAAACAATGAAGTTACTATACCTACTAGCTGTCTAATATGATAAGGTACATTTGATGGTGACGAATTTCCAAAAAAATATATATTTAAGGGGGCTTACAAGTGAAAGACAGGATAAAGGGGACTATTTCCATGTGAAAAAAGTTTGAAGACCTGCGTCATATTGCAGAAGTCATTGATGATAAAACGTTATTTCGTAAGTAAGGTGACAATAACACTCTAAATACATCGCATCCTCAAGACCCCTGGTGTTGCGGATATCCATGGGCGGCGGTAGTTACTTACCAGGTGAGCCGCCTGCCCGTTTGCCTCCTCTTATATAAAAAAAAAAATTCGTGGTACAGTCCCAGATTGTGCGACCCGTTTTTGGTCTATGGATTCCCGAAAGTTTTTTAGTTTTTGAAGACCACACCTCCCTTCCTCCACAATATAAATAAGTTCCTTAACCTCTTTGCGGGTTGCTGTATTTTCAATTCTTGTCTCACCATGGTTCGAATCCGGGACCACCGGTTCTGAACACAACGGACATACCGAACGATAGTCAAGAAACAAGAACAAATCAATATAAACTTCGTGGATTGCGTGTTGAGGCGTGTGGTCCATTTTGGGACGAACGGCCGCCGCTGGGGCACAGAACAATAGCGGCTATCTACCATCTACACATTGTTTACTATTCGCTCTAATAGCCAGACCTCCCTTCGCTAGACAATATGCTTATTGACATGTAGATTATTAACGTTGGAGATAAAATACCGGAGGCTTTTCCGATACGGCTTACGGACCAAAGATTTCTGCCTTTTCTATTCCAATTCATATGTTTATGGACGAATGAAAAATGGATTTCCTAATATAGATGGCATCTCTAATATAATATTTATCTTTTGTGTTTGATCCGATAGCTTTTCGAAGCAGTTATGTGTTAACGATTGAAAAATGCTATACGTAACACGCTTTTGAGTACATCTCCTCGTCCTCAGATAACTATTTTAGTGGTAAGTTTCTCGTTGGTTTTGGCTGAGCCTATAGATAAGTCATTTCATCATTTGTACTGTACTACAGTACACTTATGTGTGTATTACAATACATACATAAAGGTACATCACGCCTCTCTCTCATCGGGGTAGGCAGAGATCACGGAATTCCATATGCCGATCCTTGCATGTGGTATGTATATTCGCTTCTTCTACTTTTTTCAATCTATTCATACACGCTCGTTAAATTCGAGTACTTTTGACCTGGCCCTTTTGAATAACGTCCCCAACATGTACTTTCAGCTATTACATAATAAGTTAAACACGTGAACAAATACCACGAATTTACAATCGATAATAATGTCATAAAATTCCCCCATAAAAAGCACTTTAAAAATATTTACTGCTCACAAATTACAGTATGATAATGCAGAATCAGAATGCTTTTCTATTAAAAATATGCTTATCAAATTATAATTAAAAAAATACAATCTCTACGTTCCATGAACATAAAAGTTTTAATTGAAGCTCTCTTTCAAGAAAAGTCGTGGTCATGCGATAAGAATTAAGGCTCTGTTCTCTTGTTATACATATAATAAAAAGTATATACTTGAATACCAAAATACTACTTTTTATTTAAAAATTCATATCAATTATCAAACTATTGTTCAAAACCAAAAGTACTAATTTAATAAAAATACACAAAAGATACCAGTAGGGTTATTCACGATCATTCGAAAACTCCGTTCCGATATTACAAGATTTCGTACCGATATCTCAAGCTTTCTATCATTTTATACTAAGATTCTAATCGGAAACTCCCGAAGAATGCCGATGCTCAATCCTATGGGAATTGTGAATACCATTTTGATATCCGGTAAATACGAAAAAGCTTTCAGTGGGAGAGCGTAGCTTTCCGGGCGGATCGATTTCGAATGATCGTGAATAGCCCTACTGGTCTTCCTCTATTTTAGTGATTTGACGGTAAGGTTTATAACTAATCAGCTATAACCGGTATAAGTTGCCACGTAAAGTAAAAGAGTGTCGTTTTTGAACCAGGAACCTTCTCGGGCCTATTCGGAACAACTCACCATAGTTTCATCATAATCGGATGAATAGTTTAGGAGTACATAGAGGACAAACATACTTTCATTTATTGATATTTATACAGATGATGCCTTTCTGTCACTCTTGTGTCTTGTCTATCTATCGAAAAAAATAGCAGCATGAATTGGTTATTATTAGAAATAATCGTTCTACAAACACCTCACACATTAAGTTAAATAATTATCTCTTCCTAAATTAGTGTTATGATTGCGCTTGATCACGAAATGCAAAATCAACTCAATGATTACGAAAAAAAATTCTTCGGAAATTATCATATTTAAAATAATTATTTTGCACTCAACTGTAATTTTGTGTAATGAATATTATGTAAGTCATTGTAATTACCTCAGAGAGCTGGGCAGATGAGCACGCTGTTACGAGTTAATTTTGAGTCAATTAAAATAAATGAATAGTGTACAAAATTTATCCAGTAAATACAATGATATTGACCTTTTGATGACGTCAAACTTAATTTTCCAAGATTGTTTTGGTTAAAATTGATTTTATTTTTAATTTTGTGCTTTTTAAGTGCGATTTAATCCTTTTGCATTTATTAGAAGAAAACGTAAATGATATGCCATCAAAAACATAAATTGTAAAAAAAGCCAAGTCTTGCAACTCAGTTCTCTCGTAAAAAGTTGTGAGATCCATATAATACCAAGTCGGTCAATTTATTCAGTGTCTACTGAAGGATCCTTCTGTCTTAAGTTATTACGTAATTAGGTAACCTAACAACATCTTATAGTGATCATATCAATACCAATATTAAAAATCTTTGATGTTTTAAATAAATAGATTGACTCGGCTATCGCATGAAAACACAATGTATCTTTTTAATTTTATTAAAAACACAATGTGTATCACAACTAACACATATTATATTAAATTAGATAGTTTAGTGCGATTGCCAAGTCAACCTTTTTATTTTAAACATCAAAGCTTTTTAATATTGGTATTGATATGATCACTATAAGATGTTGTTAGGTTACCTAATTACGTAATAACTTAAGACAGAAGGATCCTTCAGTAGACACTGAATAAATTGACCGACTTGGTATTATATGGATCTCACAACTTTTTACGAGAGAACTGAGTTGCAAGACTTGGCTTTTTTTACAATTTATGTTTTTGATGGCATCTCATTTCTTTTTGTAGATATTCCTTTTCTTAGTTTATTTGGATAAGAATTAATATAAAGCTATGGATAACAGTCTGATTTTGATCGGCATTTTTATTAACTTTTTAATGTAAAAAAGTAGTTATAGTGACATAACTACAATAGTTGGACATATGGTCTCGTGAATTTTTTTGTAGATTTTGATATGTTCTATAATATTGTGGAACGTTTTTTTGTTCTAGCATCAATACTTTCCGCAGCACATGCGATGAAAGACATTTTATGGCTAATTTTTTTACACCTTGGGTTGTTTTTAGTAGGGATTTCTAAGGATCTCTATTTTTTCTAGTAATAAATACCCTAAGTTACTCAGTGATAATGTAGCTTTCTAACGGTAAAAGAATTTTTAAAATCGGTCCAGTAGTTTTTAAGTTATTCATTACATACAGAAATACAAAAAAAAATTGTATATCTAGAAAACTGGACCGAAATTTCAAAATATTGTAGTTTTTCCTTGATTTATAGACTAAACACTAATTGTATTCTAAATTTCAAGTTTCTATGTCTGCTAGAAGTGCCTTAGAGTTTTGATGATCGGTCAGTCAGTGAGTGAGTGAGTGAGTGACAAATTATCAAACTTTGACTAGTTATAATTCTTAAACTACTGGTTCAAACAGAATGATATTAAATATACCGAGTTTATACAATGCCTGCTTAGTGACTGAAAATTCAGGATTCTAGTTTTATCCACAACGAAGTTATAGGGGGTCGAAAATGGCCCGAACTACTTCGAGAAAAGGATAGTACGGCCGTGCCGCTTTTTGCTCGACTTGGCGGGGGCACTGCCGTGCCCCCAGATACGTATGAAAGGTGTGAGAGCTGAGATGACTGCTCATAGAGAAAAATTGAAGGAAAATACATATTGTATACAGTATCGATCCTACCCAATAGGCAGTAGTGTAAGAAAACTCTATTAATAAATTCAAATAAAACATCTTTTGCCAGATTAAAAAGCTATTTATTCAGGCTTCAGCAAGCGTGGTCACTATTCCTATTAATAATATTTTTTTAAACCCAATAAAAATTGATGGTGCTATACGTACATGTACTTCTACTTGAACTATTCCCTTTCATTTTGGGTAATATATGATATTTTTGTTGTATTTCTGCCGTATTCAGAGGTCAGAGCGAGTACGTAGAATAATGCAGTGACACCAGCGAAGACTAGTACCTAATAATGATTTCATTACCGACCCGTAGTCTACGAGATGGCAATTATGTACTCGCTGTAATTGCAGTGATGCAAGTGCCCAAATTATCTATTGTTAAGGGGACGTCCGTCATTACTCTATTTTTGAATTTGTGTTATTTTTTAACTTTTAAAATCAAAGCCGAGTCGTTTGTAGAGAATTCCCGAGTCCCCTAGTGGGGCATGGCGCAGACTCATTTCTATGGCTATTTCACTGAACATCTTTATTTACAGGCAAGTAGGTGATCAACATTCTGTGCCCTGCCCGAACGAAACATTTTTTTTTAAATTTTGTTTCCCCGGGATTCGAACCCAGGACCTACAATGCTAAACGCAATCCGCTTATCACTGAGCCGCGGAGGCGGTCAAAAATAACGACTCGTTATATAAATACCTATCTAAATCTAAACTAAAACGTTCGAAAATAAAATATTATTAATCTGACTGGGCTATGTATTTTTAAAAAGTCATTAACTTTTCCTTTCATAAAATTATTATTAATCATCAGTCACAGAAGTAAAAATTTTGTCGTAATTTTTAATTAACAAAACATAAGTAATGCATAGTAAATAATCCTTCGAGTCATGATATGATTGACAAATTCCAGAGCCGTTAGGATAAACCGATAGTCATTTCGTCCCAATAATATCGTTGGATGGATGTAAATAGCGCACGTAGAAAATGCGGAAACGTCGCCTTAAGTGACGCGCGCTTCCCACGGACATCAAACACACCGCTACTTGAGATTGCATTTATTGTGCAGCCTTACGATCTTGGATTTAAGGCCTGTATTAAGGAGAATTACATAAAGATGACCTCTTAAATAAATTTGAGCTTACCTAACGCTTTTTATGTTCATTAGAAGTTATATTTTTAAAAAATACACATAAAAGCTTCATAGAGGAAAATAAGCGGTTTCAATACATTCGCCTACCAGTTAGTGTTATTTTTGACTATTATTATTCTAAATAATTTTAAGACTCCACTTCACCGACATTGAGATATTTTTTTGAAAGTTTTGTATGTAAAATACATCCTAATTATACTTTTATTTCTTCAAAAATATTTATTAAACACACGTGTGTAACACAAATAAAAAATAAAAACAAGTTAACAAAAAAGAATAAGATAATACTGACTAAAAACGGGAGCTACTCAGCAAGTGTTCCAACACAGATGTGTTGCAACGCTGTCTTCTGTGGCCTCCACGTGGCACGCGACCTCAAGGGTGACAACTTGTAGGTGTATTATTGCAAAAATAGATAAATACATCAAATATCAATTCCGTAGAAATAGATGGCGTTAATATGGCAAAGTGAACTTCAAAATCAGACAGCTGTCACCTTTCGCTTGTTGAAAAGCATTCGAAACATCTGCATAAATAACAAAAAATAAATGGCATCTTAATTTGGTAAACGTTATTTTATTTAAATATCCAAGGTAGCTTATTATATAATTTATCTCCTATATAGCCAGCTGGACAGTCCAGCTTTCAATAGGAACGTCCCTTTAGCTTCAATCTGAGATGGGTACGCTAATAAAGCGCTAATACATCTGAGATGGACGTATGAGCCCGCTAGATGTTGTATCTAAATCGTAAGTCGCTTGGATAACAGTTGGACACGCAAAGAGCGTAATAAAGTTACTAGAAACGCCACATCAGCGAATCTATCGTGCTAATACATATTATGTGTGGGACAAGATTACTGTGGAAATTACTGTAACATAATCGCTGACGTTAATAGAGTCAAATTAAATTAAAAAAATATATTTAAATTTGTGTTTCAAAATCTTTTATAGTTTTTCATTGAGATGTTAGACGTCCTACTGTCTTTTTGTATTTAGTAGTGAAGGAAAGTTACACTGCTATTTTAAAATTTAATAAATTAACACTGTGTATGTGGCAATAATTGTTGAAACATACATATAATATAATATTATCTAATCTTAACAATACAGTAAGCAAGTCTTCGTGATCCCTTAATTACAGAAAACTACAGCTCTCATTACAGTTACAAATTTTACCGTGCATGCGTACATATTATGTATCTAAAAATCTAAGGTTAACAATACAAAATAGGCAAAAATATAGCAATAATTAAGGTAAATATTCAATTATTTCAATTTTTGTATAGAAATGTATGAAATACAGTCATATAAATTTGTTAGTAGGGATCAAATAAATAATCTTAATTTAGGACTCAATGGTGGGCTTTGAAACATTTTTATGTTAAAAAAAGAAAACTATATTTCTTTTGAAATTTCGCAAACACTGATTCCACAACACCGCTTCCACCTATGGCTTGTGGCACGCGCTGACCACACAAAATGCTTTACGACGCATGCCCGTCAGGACACTTTGCACATGCAGTATAATAATAATTCAGCATTCATGCACTATCTTGCGCATTTCTATCTAGCGTCCAGATAGAAATGCGCAGTAGATAGAGAAGACTTACTAGGTGGTAAAAGGGCTATGGTCTAGGGTACCTGACTTGCAACTATGGATTTTTTAGGATCTGCACTGTTATTACTCAAATTAACGCCGGCCGCGACGGGTCGTTGGCGCGTTCGGTACACACATCTACCTCGCGCTCCGATGGGTCGCGGGTTGAATCCCGCCGCGACTTAACTAAGGACTTTTATAAGGATGTCCCACGTTTGGTCAATTATTGTGAAACGAATGGAAGGAATATCGAAATTCCGACCGGGTAACGAACCACCCATCACCATATACTCGTATGGAAGAATCTTGAAGTAAAAATTGTGCGTTTTGGTCTGTGAAATACATAGGTATTTCCGAATCCTCGAAGTAAAAACTATGTCGACAGCGCATCATTGACTGATGTTCTGTAGCTGGGGTATCACCTACCATCAAGTGAACCTCATGCTTATCTGTCGATATATAACATAACAAAAGTTTTTTTAAGAAGGAAGAAGAAGAAAAAACATTTATTAAACACACGTGTGTAACACAAATAAAAAATAAAAACAAGTTAACAAAAAAGAAATAAGATAATACTGACTAAATACGGGAGCCACTCAGCAAGTGTTCCAACACAGATGTGTTGCAACGCTGTCTTCTGTGGCCTCCACGTGGCACGCGACCTCAAGGGTGACACCTTGTAGGTGTATTGTAACATTCAAGAAGTATTTTACAAGTAATTTTGAATAGTCTATTTTAAAGTTCTAATCAAGATTTTTTTTAACTTTTATTTTTTATAACTGAAATAATAAAGGTTTTTGTTAATATTTTTTCTGAGCGTTTTTAGTCATATTTTCTGAAAAAAATAGTGTGGTAAGTTATTCTTTAAAACTAATATCATGATCAGTCAAACACGTATTTTGGAATTAATTTGTATAAAATACTGTATACCGGATTAAAACGCGATTTATTATTTATATTGTTTAAATTATTTATCCCGACGTTTCGGATGCTTTGCAGCGTTTTAATCCGGTATACAGTATTTTATTTAAATGTGTGATACTCGCGTTAATAAAAGACAAAAATTAATTTGTTTCAATCCCTGCTAAATACATAAATTTGCTTATGATAGAGACAATAAGAAATGCGGTCAGTGAAGCGGTCTAGCTTTCAACCCATTCCACCCCCCTCTGCTCAGGAGGCCTTCAGGAATGATGACCACACAGTACACACCATGAGAAATGGGCTGCTTGATGGTGAAAACAGCATCAAAATCCCTTGTGTAGTTTAAAACAGTCATCTTAACGTTTAAACAGATACAGCGACTTCAAACTTTATAAGGATCATAATAATTCCGTGAATCACACACGATGAATAATGTGGGTATTAAGGTGTAAGGTCACTTTCTCCGCAGGTGCGTCTCAGCGTCACCCGCGAGGTGTGTTAATAGCTTTATTTTATTACAACCAATGGTGATTATCTATGTTTTATGTACACAATCTTGTAATTTATACGAAAAGATTTAACTTTCTTATTAAATCAAATTGCTTTTCACAAATCCTCTTGGATACATCAACTTATTCTCGCTTGTCTTATCAACTTATTAACTAGTCTTCGATTTTTTTTGGTAAGCTGATATTGAAATGACGATGTCTATGATTTGCTCATGTTTAATAAAAATAGTTGAAAACTGAAAATGTAACATTAAAAAAAATACAAATAATTAATTGTTTAAAGCTTTTTAAGCCATTTTCCTCATGCCAAGCCATATTTTATATATATTTGCAAAATTGAAGATATAATTTTGAGCGCTAATTCTGCCGATTTAAAAAACATCGAAGGTATACTATAAATAAAGGATATCAAAATAAAAGGTATGATATATTTTCGACGTTTCAATAAACTATAGAAACACTACACCTCTGTATTTAAAAAATTATATTATAATATAAAATTAAATAATTCGTTACATAAAGTAAATTGATAACAATTTTACACATTAAGACCTTATTTATAGCTTCGGTGTTTTTCCAGACATTCAAATGGTTCGCGGTAAGGGAAATAAGGGATATTGCAAATGATTTCAATACGAGTAAAAAACAATAACTAAACTCTAGCGCAAACAAATAAACGATAAACAATTTGTCGCGAGCGGCGCAACCATAAGCAACAAATTGCCCGACAAACGACGCGATTCCACGCCACTCTTAAACGCATCAGGCTGCATTTCATCGCAAAAAATGGTTATAGTTCCCGGGACCTACGCGGGTTTATGTATTCTGATGCATTCGTTTATATAAAATAATGTTCTATGCTGACTTGATACACGACAGATTATATTCCAGGGACGGAACATTTGAGAAATGAATAGAAGTAGAAATATTATTGCAACATGAATATGAGACTTACATACGACGAAATACTGAAGTAAATCAACGTTACTTAAAATGGCCATGATGTTTACGTGTGTTAGTGGCAGCAATTAATGTAAATTCTATTTGGGACTAGGGCTACGTTTCTGTGTCTGTTACTTGTTACAGGCTATTAAGTGTCTATAAAGCAGTCTTCTGTGGCCTTCCCGATCGAAAATAATTGCCCCGGATTCGAATGCGGGTCATCCGGTACTGAATGAATACGCATACCATTGATATGCGTACGTGATTGACAGTGAAAAGAATGCTTTAAGTAAATAAATTTAAAATAGAACATAAATAGAAAAAGAACTCACAAAAACATTTACACAAATGATAAAATACATTGTTTTACAAACAAGCACAAAAAAGCGCTCGTTGGCACAACTGCCTGCGAAGGGTCGCATGTTCAAATCCCTCTGGTTCGGAAATCTTTAATTGTTTATCTCCACTTCAAACATTAAACGAGAGGAGTATATTAATCAATAAACATACATGAAAAATCCGATTACAATCTATGGATTTCCGAAGACCGACAGAAGGTCGACAGCGTATCATTGAGCTCTCGCTTAATCGACATACACTTAAAAAAACAATATAATTATCCATTTTTATTTGAATAAGTGCTCCTACCCTGACCTTTACTCGCCCGAGATAAGCCCACCGGCCACCATCAAACTGCATTCTTTTTAAGGGCAGTTATTATAATGAAGTTAATAAATCTGACCGGTGGTTACTGCGCTCCACAAATCCACAGACTAATAAGAACAGTCGGGATTGCAGTGTGAATATAAAAATAATCTCTCATATATAACAACACGTAAACACATATTAGCAGGATTGTAATATTACCACTCTATTAGAGACGAGAGATCATAATATTTTTCCATTCGCCTTGTATAGTTATAAAGTATTTTATTTAAACGTGTGATACTCGCGTTAATAAAAGACAATATTAATGTTCATAGTGTTCCGTTAAAGGCCTATGGAGTTTTATACATATGTAACATCCATTTTAACATAATATACAGATTTTTACTGTCAGCTTTGGTTTTTGCCGTTTGCTAATAATTTGATGTTCATGATTTTAAAATGGGAATATTAAATTTCTGGTTATCCCTACTGTCCATAAACTGTGCCTAAGTTTTGCAGATAAGAATAAAGGTCACTTGTAAGGCACTTTATTGCGACGCGAGGAATGCCACTGGCGAAAAGTACTTCTTGAGTAAATATCTTATTTTTGTACTTGCCGATGAGCTACGAGTATTTTTATAAAACTTTTGAACATTAAGGAAACTATAAATGTGTGTCTTCACTAGGGAGCTATGAGGCTATTGTTGCTATTTATGTTAAGATTAAGGATATGTTTTTAAGGATGTTACAAACATTCTTTACCGAACTATAAAAATATAGCTATTGATCCATTCATCCTATATGTATTTTTGTAAGTGTCACTATAAAGTTTGGTAGTGCAAGAATGTACACAGGTCACTTCCTATTCTCGCAGAACTCTTTAAATAAGTTATTTATCTGTCATTATTATTTTTCTAGCAATACGTAACTTTGTCTGAGCCATATATAGCCATATTATAAGCAAAATTCTTCATAATCGTGGCCCTAACTTTTACTATATGACTACAGTATGTGTGATGTTATTCCTCATATCATCGCACGCTTGCGCGCAAATGGTGTGACATTTCTTTGATACACCGCAAACGACTGTATCTCATAAAGTATTATTGTATGCCCACACTTGTTGCTGAGACGATGGTACAATACTAGTTGGCTTTGCATTTAAAAATTTGCAATCTTATGAAAGGTTAGGAGAAGGAGACATAGACATGTTTTGTGTCATCGTTAGACTACTGCGACAGTGAATAGAATTTATTTATTTAATTCCCTATTATCAATTATTAAAATATATAAACTAGTACTAGCTTATAAACTAAATTAAATGAAGACATAAATACTGTCTTGCTTATTAGCAATTTCTTCTAGGCCACCCTTACATGCATGAAGGTAACGCTTTAGTTGTTTAGAAAACACAATGAAAATATTTCTCATATAGATTTTGCGAACAGGCAGCAACCAAAATCGCTATTTATTTATTTTAATATCTGATATCGACATACTAGCATGGGATACACTTTATTATATCTGCGCAAGATATCAATCAATAATTCGCCGTCGACCGCTAATGTGCTCACACCCTAATGTATTTACACATTAAAGGTGCTATCTTCTTGCTGCGTATTTTTGTTTTCGCTCAGAATCCAGATTGTATCGCGAGCAATTTGTAAAATATGTTACTGTTTTTGCAGCAGTCATCTTCATTAATTTATGCCTTTGTATGCTGTTTTGCTGCGATTGGGTTTTACGATTCGGTCATTTATTTTCCCATTTAGTTTTATGCATTTAAATTTACTTGGCTACGAGTTTTGTTTACCTGGACATAACATGTATTCTTGAAAATCTATAAATGCGTATGCATTATTAAATTCTGTACCTACATATCGACGGTCCCTACGTATATAAAGACATCTCCTAAGTCCGGTTTATTGACATGTCGTACGTAGGGACCGTCGATATATGTATCCAAAAAAATAATAAGGATAAAGATATTTATGGATCTTTTTTAATATCAAGATGAATAATGTAATGAAAAATCGCGTTTTAATCAGGTAAAGGTAAAAAAATTAAATGGTTTATTGCAATTTTTACGAGTAGGGTTCTAGGAAGTTATGCAGAAGAGATATAATTAATTTTAAAAAGACTGGCAGACGTTTTTTAACTTTTAAATAAATGTCATCATTGCTTTATATGGAAGTAGTCTTTTATAATTTTCTACTTGACAGTGATAATTCTTGAATCATTTTTCTACTTAAATAAATGCCCAGATCCATATCTGTAATACATAATAGTATTAATTATAGAATAAGATTAAGTCCCGCGTGTCTAGGATATCGCCAAGACACTTGTTACAGCCTTGTGTTTAGGCATGCACTCAATTAATAGATAATGTATTTCTCACGCGATAACAATCGGAGGGTGTGGCTCGCTGGCCGATTGATGTGGCGTGACCTTTAATACTCGACAACCAATCAGTAATTGATAAAAATAATGAGCTGGTTGTCATTGAAATAGAACGCAATAGGTGCTAATAAAATCGAATCGAATCGTCCAAAATTGTCTAAACCTCATCTTATTTTTCCTTCGTAAAGGCCGGCAACGCACCTGCAAGTCCTTTTGGTGGGCGCTGGTAATCACTTACCATCTCGTGAGACGATAGCCCTCTATTAAACAAAATAAAAACTCTGTCAACTCTGTCTCTAGCGATGCAGCGATGTTTTTTAATTATATTCGAAGGATTTTTTAAGCTTTAAGTTTAAGAGCTTTTTATAGTTTGTATCAAAGCATAAAGAAGAATTTATTTATTGTTGATCTTCTACAATACCAATTATATATAACATTATTTTATACTACGTTTTCCCACTACTGGATCTGCTACATACATGTTCATTATCAAACTGCTGAATCGAATTTGAGAAATTTTGTAACGGATTAAATCGCGACTCCCCATGAAATTTTTCTATGAAGTACTAGAATTATCAGGATAAATAATATTAGATACCTATTAATCAAGTTTAAATCCGTTCAAAGATTTTGTCTTTTATTAAGGTTGTTTCCATATTGTTAGCGAGTAATAATGTTAAATTAGTAAAGTAATATTTTCCTTAGTTACTCGTATATCATATCCCCTAAAATTTAGCTATAAACTTTAATTATCTGTACACAATCTCAGTATAGCAATTGAAATAAGGAAAAAGTACTTAGGGCGTGGCGCACCCTCGGCGTCCAAGTCACCCAGTTCGATTCCGGTTCAGACACGTTTCGTAACTGACCGACTGACGGTAACGGCCTCTTGCTACATTGATTTAACTTAAATCCATTTCGATACTCGATGTTAGTTTAGTGAAACTATGAACATTTGTGCTGATTTTTATTCATTTTGCTACAGTAATAATAATAACAGAAGTAATTATAGTAGGATCTAATGGGATTAATCTCATAGGATTCAAGTAAAAACTGACATTATTTTGAAATAATTCGATTATTTAAAAAAAATGCGTGAAAAATTAAGGCTTCAATTATTCGTCATTTGTGTAATAATAACTTTATTACTTGTGTAATAGTAAGGAAGAAAACCTTTATGTCTGTCTGTGTTTATTTTGTCCTTGTTTCACGCAAGAAAAGAACAATGGATGGGGTTGATTTCTTGCATAATAATAGTTTATAGGGTGAGGTACGTTTTGCCACTACTTTTAGCCTAGAATTTTATGACCTATGACTATTTTGAACCTAATTTATATTAATCTCAATTCAATTTGTTTGGTTGTGTATGATAAGTATCCGTTTGTTCGTGGGAATTAATTTGATTGTAATTTATAGATGTTTTTTTAAATACATCGTGAGTGGAACGACCTTGCACTTTTTACACGTAATATATTGACCTTTACATTACATGAGAAACATGATTCTCTTCTTCTCCTTCATCTCCCTGAATGAGACCCCTTTTTGTTTGGGGTCAGAGCAAGAGGTCTTTCTTTCACAATACTTATGTCATTTGTTTTATTAATATTTAAGATTTTGAGTTATAATTAAAATTTCACGGCTAAGTCTCTACTTAGTAGTTCTCTTACTACAGCCATGGAAAAAGAAGTGCAGATCGCGTTTGTTCTCAGTTTCAAAAATAAATTTCCGAAGAAAATATGAAATAGGTCGACAACGCATCGTTGATTTATTTTTCTCTGGATGTATTTAGGTAGTGCTCATGTAAAGTGATTTATACAGAACCTCACAAACCACAGATTAAAATACAGTAAAGTTTTTGTAAACATTGAACACGCGTAAGATAAACGCACGCAAGCCGCATGAATTATGTACAGTTATAATAATGGAGTTGCCATATAAGGTGTTTGAATATGTTTTCTATTATTTTATTGGCGACTATCAAACGAAGTTCTTTAAAGTAAGGAAACAAAGATAATTCTTCTTCTTCTACCTGCCCTGTTTCCTTTTTTTTGATATTTGGGTCGGCGCAGTAATTTCTCTTTTTCCATTCTCTTCTTTCTCTCGCCATACAGTCACACCTTTCAAACACATATCATTCTTCACACAGTCAATCCATATTTTTTGGCCTCCCTCTAAGTCCTAAGATAATTAATTATGTTATTGTTATCCAAGTTAATTGTAAGCATCTGTTTACACGCGGATATTATGTTCTCTTTACATCAAGAAAAGTATTGAAACCAAACTTGTATGACAGATCAAGAACGTGTTTTTTATACCATGCAAGTCATTTATTGCTTCAAATTTTTTTTATGTTAGATTTCGACAGACGAACATGAGGTTCACTTGATGGTAGGTGATACCTCAGCCACAGAAGGTCAGTCAGTGCGCTGTCGAGCTACTATTTACTTCGAGCATTCGTAAATCCATAGACCGAAACCGAAACGCGCAATATGCACTTCACGGTTTTTCCAATTTAATTATATGTAACAGGCAAGTAACTTGCATAGCGTAAATGGGCCTTAAATTAAAGCTTCTGAGACCCTTCTAACTTTACCCTTTAGGTAATTCCAAACATTGTCTAAAATATATTTTACTATATTCATTTTTAATTTACTTAATAATAACTTCTAGGTACTTCTGCCAATTTAAATATTAAATTAATAACACCTTGACCTATAGATAGGATCTTAATTCGGACGTAAAGTAAAATATTACTGCTTATCTAATCCATTTCATTCATCTAATATTACTCTAGTTATACATTAGATAAATCACCTAATATAATAGCGATAGGGTTGTGTTTGATCTTACTTGTTCTACTTTGAACTATTCTCTATTTAATATTTATATTGTAATGAAATGATACATGGAGCGATTTGTTTAAACTGGACTTTCATTTATCTGATTCTGACTTCTTCTTCTTTTTAAAAAGCTGTTTTTTCGAAATAAATGCTTTTTGAGACGTATGTTTAATAATAATTGTAATAGAAATAAAGATAAAGGTTAAATCGTACACTCACAGTTTTGAAATGAATAAGAACGCTTTATTGTGTTTCTCAAAAGCACTTGTAAGTGAATTATAAAGTCACAAATTCATTATAACTGACAAATTATGATATACCGATAATTCTTACGCGCGGCATACAATTTATTTGTTATGCTCACGCAAACAAACCCCGAAGCGCTGATTCACGAAATTCAGTAGCTAAAGGCCGTGTTTCACGAGAGATTAAGCGAGTTGTAATAAATGTTTTTTTAGAAAAATATAAAAAAAAAATTGTTAAAATGGTGCACCTACATGAAATATTGTTTTACTTCGAGCTTCTACAATTTCCATTCAGAAATCCGCACAATATGAACTTCACAGTTTTTCCATCTATGAAGGGTGGTTCGTCCAGGTCAGAATTTCGATATATCTCTTACTCGTTTAATACCCGAAGTGACCAGATGTAGCGACGAGAGAGTTTAGAAAAAAATTTAAACATGTCGTCTCGGCGAGAATCAAACCTGTGACGTATGGTGTAGGTGCTACCTAACGTGCCAACGAGCCCGTCAACTATTATATATCTAATCGCACGAAATCGCAGTTAGTCTGATGCAGGCGTTAGTTGTAATATTTCTTAATGGCCAGTTTCCATACGCGCTGCGAGAGAAGGCGTCTCGTTTTCACATCCTATTTCCAACTAACCAGTAATTAAGCATTTAACTAGTTGTGGATAATTGTGCTGTTCATTATTATTGTACTCACTTCATATTATCGATATTGAATTGGTTAAAATTATGAGCTGCGGTAGGATACATAGACAATATAGAATTCGAATAAAAATAGTCTAGACTGTGGAACTGTCAATGTCTATATAATAGAGTCAAATCCCTTTCTGTCAAAAGTGTTTCTTTCGAGAGTATTTAAGATAGAAACACCCCCCTTTTTGGTACGGGTGCAATGTAGATATACTGTACACAATACAGCCTGTTTCTCGCTGATAATGAGCTTTCTATTGGTGAAATAATTTTTAAAATCGGTTCAGTTATTCGGAGATTACCCCCTACAACCTCACAAACTGTACTTCTTTATAATATTAGTTATAGATACACCTACGACCGAAGAAGTCACCGTATTATTAAAATACTAGCAACGCGCCCCGGCTTCGCACGGGTGAAATGTAGATCTACTATACACAAAACATAGCCTATGTTACTCGCTGATAATTAAATAAAGAATTTTCAAAATCGGTTTGGTAGTTTTTGAGTTTATTCATAACATACAACAATATAAAAATACAAATCTTACCTCTTTATAATATTAGTATTGAAGTATAGATTACGTTCCGGTTGCCGACTTATCACATTTCATTCATGAAATTCGTATTTTTAAAAATAACACACTATAAGTAGTAGTGTGTAATTCCCGAGTCCTTCCGTGGCGCATGAGTTAGACACATTTCTGTGTCTGTTATAGGGGTCGTTTTTCTTTACCCACTAAGCTATGGATGTGACATTTGTAACTATAAAATATGGATAAACACTTTATCTATAGTTTGGTAAATTGTTTTAAAGTTACAGTAATGTTTTTAAGTATGTGAATTCCATTCTAGGACATGTAACTTTCTTTTCCTTAAACATTTTCTAATTTAATTCTATCCTTTGAATATTTCAATAGCAGTGAGTTATACAGTATACACCCAGAGCGTGTCCCTCTGACACACTCACAGGTATTTGCTTCTCATTTTCTATTTGTTAATAAACATCGACCTAACTGAACTGTCGACAAATATCGAAGTCGTTTCGTTTCTAATATTCCAAAGGCGCGATTGAAGATAACCATTTGTGTACCTACTCTATAGGATTTTTAATATAGGTATTTGTCCTTAGATAATGATATCTTGTTCTCATCTAGACTTTCAAACTTGTAGATAGGCTGATAGGAGGTGTATTTTGGAAGACAGCAATTATTAAAAATGTCGATATTTCTAAAAAGTGTTTGATTAATAAAAACTATAACATCCTGATTAATATTGAGTGGTTCTACTAAAAATTTAATACCAATCATTTTACGTTGAGATGTAAGGCCTCAAACTGATTTTCAATAGTTCCGGTGGAAGAGCGCACTACCACATTTGTATGCTTATTACTGGCAAAACATGCGATTGACACAATATATTTTAATTTTTACCGACTATTTTATAATGTTTTTAATTAAATAAATATTTCTTATTTTTCCTATTATTATTCTTGATTTTTGAGAATATTTTTTTTTTAAATTTGTTTACCTACTGACAGCCTTTTTTCCGTTAAAATGCGATAATAGTTCAGTCAGCTTACAGAGGTCTGACAGCAGGTATGTGACAGAGATGCTAATTATACCGGTTAACTAATGTTTGTCGAAGCGGTTTATATATTTTTAAGTTTGTAGGGATATAGGTTTGTCCGTTCAGTTATTACGTCTTCAGTGGAACTGTTTAATTCTACTTATCTCTAGCACAGTTATATTACCGCAGACTCAAACACTACCTTACTGTATCACATTGTATATAGGTAACTAGCAACACGCACCCGGCTTCGCACGGGTGCAATGTAGATGTAGGGGAGACCGGGGCTGGTTGACCAGGTTTCAGCTTAAAGGTTTCTATTTCTATTTCTTTAGAGTATATTAATTTAAAAATGGGTTCAGTTAATAGCTTTACTATTAAGCTTTGCAAGAAAGTGGCAAAAAGCACGTTATTCGTTATGATGTAGAGTACAGGCCAGTTTTTGTATAATAGGAAAAACTGGTCAACCTACCCCATGCTCGGGGTAGGTTGACTATTCACCTGGGGTAACTTGACCTATGAAGTTGTAAGGGAAAAATCTACGAGGAAATGAGTCTTTTATTGAAACCAAGGCGATCTTCCGCCATGTCAATTAAACACAATAAAATTCAAATTATAAGAATAAACAATCAAACATTTAAACATTAAGCAATTTGAGTACGTAAAAATAAACAAAGTACTTTCTTACTAAGTACATATTCAAAACAAAACGAAATAATTTCTTATAACCATTTGGTAACAAATAATCATATTAAACAAAATGCTCATATTTACGACGTAGCGTTGGAGTGTTTTAAGTGGTCAACCAACCCCGTTATACATTAGTCTACTAGCCCCGAACCACTTTTTAACTTTTAAGCACATGCCATAACCTCAAAACTGCGACAAAATCAAATGGAATAATACGTAAAAGAAAGAACATGAATCGAACATTCGTTTGTGAATGCTTTGACAATCAATAACCATGAATAAATAGGCATTATTACAAATAATATTACATCAGAAATAATTACTTTCGTGTGTTGTTTTTCAATATTACGTTCTTTCTCTCAAACGACGTGCGTGCGCGACGCCGCATTCCCGATGACTGAGCGGGGGGAGATGACGGACTTTTGTGTCTCACTAGTTAGCGCAAGGCGATTGCCTCGGACGAGTTTTTGATAGTTAGTCAACCTACCCCTATAGTCAACTAGCCCCGGTCTCCCCTACTATAAATTATAAAAAAAAAAAATAGCCTATGATACTCGTTGATAAAGTAGCTTTCTATTGGTGAATTTATCAAATTGGTTGGGTACTTTTTGAGTTAATTCATAACAAACACACAAATCTTTCCCATTTTATAATATTAGTTTAGTTATAGATAAATTAATAAATAAATTATTTATCATTTATTGAACATAACATCACGCCCACATACTCTGAATGCTGGGTTTACCTGCATTTCGCCCGTTATTTTAGTCCCGTATAACCAAGAATGAAGCGATTACCATATCGCGGGCACAATGCCAAACTCTATACTACTACTGAGAAATTCAAAACAATGCCAGGCCTGGAATCGAACTGCCGGCCTAGCATGACCGCCTCGAGATATCTCGCGGACGAGAGAAGACAAACTAAGATGTAAGATATCTAGATATATTATATCTCGACATCGACAATTTTGATAGAAAAGATATCTCGATCGACAAATATATCTATTTTTGATATTAAAAGTCGAGTTTTAAGTGTAATTGTCATCTTAGACCCGAAAGAAATAAAGAGATAATCGATGAAAACACGAGAAAACGGTCGACAAAATTTTGTCGCGGTTGTCATGCTAGGCCGGCTGAGGACGCAACGGTCGAATATTTATATTATTAACTTTAGAAAGTTTTATTTTCAGTTAAGTTCATTCCAATACTTTTAAGCTAATTAACGTAAAAATACAAAGTCTTTACAACTTTTGCATTGTTTTGTGTTTTTTATCATGAAATGAAAACAACCCATATTTTACATAAAGAAAACACATTTCCATAATTAAGTGGGTCTGTAGGTTTTAACCGAGTTTCAAATTCAATCCACGCTCTGATTCCTACGGGCGCAGTCAGATGACGAGATATGTATGCTAATGTGCGAATTGATATGAGATAGTACGTTGTACATGCTCTTCCGCATTTGACGATGTTGCTACATAAATATGAGTAATTGGTACTTTTAATAGTGTTGAAAATGTGAAAGTATCTATGCTTGTTTGACCCTGTTAAAAACAGAGAAACATTTCTCCATTAATTTTGCACAAAGTTATTTAGCGGTCAGAATAGTGAGATAATTTCCAGTCTGATTTTAAAGCCATTTCTTACTTACATTACTTGCATACTTAACAACGGAGTTTACGTGTACTACAACAAAACTGCTCGTAATATTATAAAGAGGAAAGATTTGTTTATTTGTTTGTTACGATTTAACTCAAAAACTACTCGACCAATTTTAAAAACTTTTTCATCAAAAGAAAGCTTCATTATCAGCGAGTAACATAGGCTGTATAGTGCACCCGTGCGAAGCCGGGGCGTGTTGATCTTATATACTGAATATAATATTTAAAAAAATAGAAGAGTTTGATTCTCGCCGTGTTGGAGACATATAATATTGGTCACTTCGAGCATTTAACGAAAGTTTAGTGCTTTGTCTAATTTACATTGTAATCTAGGAGTCACCTTGTTATATTACAAAAATAAGCGTAAATCAAATGATGGACTATACAAAATAGTATTAATTGTTGTTAATTGTATCTAAAAGATAAGTTATAAGTCCTTACTTATGTGGATGTGGCTCCTTTTAATGATATTTAAAAACACATGTATATGTTAACAGATTGAAATATAAAAGTGAATAGTAGGGGTTCATATTGCGCTTCGAAGGCGGCCTACAAGTCTCAACCACAATCACCACAACTAACAGTAATGTTAATCTCATGATAACCGCCGTGTCATGAGACTTTCCCACCTGACGGCCAACTAGAAAACAATTGATAATAATTATTACATGTGATAACAACATTTTACAGAGTTTAATTCCTATGTTTAATAGATTCAATCTATATTTATACTAATACTAATAATAATATTAAAGTTAAAGAGGAAAGATTTGTATTTTTGTATGTAACGAATAAACTCAAAAACTATTGGACCGATTTCGAAATTCTTTCACCCATAGAAAGCTACATTATCGCTGAGTTACATGAGCTATATTTATTACCAGAAAAAATCGAGATCCATAGAAATCCTTACCGTGGTCGCGGGGAGACAGACAAAGCATCCGAAACGTCGGGATAAATAATTTAAACAATATAAATAATAAATCGCGTTTTAATTCGGTATACAATATTTTATTTAAACATATCAATGTCTGCAAAAAACTTCGCAAGACCATATTATGTCTTATAACTACTTTATTACACTTTATCAGGCACAATAAAATATAATGTAGGTATATAAAATACTAGCAAAACGCCCCGGCTTCGCACGGGTGCAATTTGGATGAAAAAAAAATGTGATAATATAGCTTTCTATTAGTGAAAGAATTTTTAAAATCGGTTGATTAGTTTTTGAGCAAAACCGCAAAAATTTAACAAAATAACATAGTGCTACCCCTCGCCGCGACGTATTGCTTGATGGGCTGCGTGGAGCCACAGCGGCGCGATGGCGTGAATTTTTGTTTATATTGATATTTTTAATTTCGTAATATCTTTTGAATGGAATGTCCGATTTCAATATTTCAAAAACTAATCAATAGGTATTGAAGCAGTCTTAAATACGAAACAATTTATTTGGATAAGAATTAATACAAAGGTATGGATAGCATGGTCTGATTTTGATCGGCATTTCTATCAACTTTTAAAATGTAAAAAAGTAGTTATAGTATCATAACTACAATAGTTAGACATATGGTCTCGTCGAAGTTTTTTGTAGATATTTATATGTTCTATAATATTGTAGAACATTTTTTTGTTCTATCATCAATACTTTCCGCAGCGCATGCGACGAACAACATTTTTTGGCTAATTTTTTTACACCTCGAGTTGGTTTTAGTAGGAATTTCAAAGGATCTCTATTTTTTTCTAATAATAAATATAGCCTATGTTACTCAGCGATAATGTAGCTTTCTATTGGTGAAAGAATTTTTGAAATCGGTCCAGTAGTTTTTAAGTTTATTCAATACATACAAAAATACAAATGTTTCCTCTTTATAATATTAGTATAGATTCATACAGATTTCATTTTTTAGTGAATTCGGAGAGTTCACGGTAGAGTCATAGGTATATCTAAAATTCAAAGATATACTCAAAATGTATTCCAGATTATGTAATTAAAATTTACCGACCGGTATTACGTTCATCAGTTGTAGTGTGGTTGCTAATTTAAAAGGTGATATTGCAGTTGATTTTTATAAACTTATATTAGATTCACCAGACAGCTTGTAACCAAGTCTTACAGCAATGCTTTTTGCAGACAAGCTCTGGTTTTCAAAAATGTCCGTGGGTCTTTCTTGGCGCAAATTAAGGCAAGTGTGCCTTAATTTGCGCCAAGAAATGTGAAATTTGAAACTCCTTGCTTAAAAGATATTTGGAAACACCCCTTACCCTATTATGAACATATTTCCGTCATGCCAAATCTTATCTAAGTGCTTAGTTGTAAGTACCGCGTAGAATGTTAAACAAAGCAAAGCTCAACGGCAGCATTCCCGCTCTCAGCTGGCCGGGGGCAATCATTAACGTTGTGGCCACGAAACTAGCGAACGCTCCGGCCAGGTGTTAAGGGCCAAAGTATATTTAAAGAAGCTCAAGCGTGTTATAAGGGCCAAAGAAGCTCAAGCGTGCTGCTCAAGATTATCTCTGACCCAGCCGTGTGTTTGAAATGATATAATCTTTTTGTGGTAAAAAAGTGTTACTTAATTGACAATAATTCAAAAGGCATTGCAAAAATGTGATACTGTTCAATATAAAAAGAAATATTAAGGCCGTGCATTTTTTGATATAGGTAATAAACTTATTAGATAAATCTGTTTCGAAAAAGAATATGATAATTCTTTTCTTTTTTTCGGGCTAGCTACAGGTGTAGTTTCGTCTGCATGATGAGATTTAATAAAACACTCATCTGCTTGAACTAGAAAACTAGGAATATTGGATATACTTGTCTAATGTTATAAAACGTGCACGATTTTTGTTGGCATTATTCTCTTACATGATTACATCAAAATCTGTAGTAATTTTCACAATCAATCGGTCAATGCTTTTATATTAATTATTGCGTTTAGCACCAAGTCCGAGATTCGAATTCTGGTGAAAAAAAAAAGTTCGAAAGTCAATATTTCTTTCAAATTTACATGTTTTACAAGACATAATTCGTTTCCAAGTTTAAAGTTTCATTAAGTTTAGCATTTCAAGTTTGTCTTCTTTTATGCCGGTTTGTTTTTTTTATTTGTTTCTCAGCAACATGACGCCATTGTCTATTCTATCCTTACGTATCGATTCCGTGGCCCCAAGGCAACTGTTCACAGTTAGTCGGGAGCATGGACGCGGAAAATTATTCGCTCAACGCTTCCGTGCTGTCGCGATCTCCATCATCGCTCTATTGCTATTTAATAGCGACTGATTGCGATCTGTATGCGGGCTCCTTAACACGTTCTAATAGAGATATTACCTGTCCTAGAGGAGCTTCGCTTGCAGCAGTTTACAAGAAATTAAAAAAACATTGGATATGGCAGTAATGAGTAACTAGTATTTAAAAGGAGTACTGTAGCTTAGCAGGACACTTCCATTATTTTTATACAAAATTTTATACTTTTTTTAGTTTTAAAGGGTGGGAAGTGAATTCCTGAGTCAGCCAGCACCTCCGATGATAAACTCATCGAGCTTACCATGTAGCCACGCAGGCGGTCATGGGGTGGGAGGAACCTCAAAATTCTGTAAAAGCAAAGAACTATATATAGAAATGCTGGGAAATGATTGCGCTTCCGTTTACGGATTTCCGAATAAAACAAATTAAAATATTTCGTTTATCAAAGTCATGGCTTATGGCGGAGGTACCTACTATGAGGTATCAATCGAACCTCACACCGTCAGATTCTTCGGTCTAGATCTGATATAAAAAATATATCTTTATTGTCTTTACATATTCAATTGAATGTCATACCGATTACCTTGCTACCCACTTCACACCCACTGAGTAACATAAACAAACCGGGGTGTGAAACAGGTATTTAAATGTAGGGTTTGACAGGAGGGCGTTGCAGCCGTGGTGGTAATTATTGTTTGTGTATGTAAAGACCCCACGTTATTTGAATTTGGTTATTTTATGAATGGACGTTGTTAATCAATACAGTGTCAACCCACTAAATAATACAAATGTAAATTTTGATACCTATCGCTTACTTATGAGCTGGAGTGCATATTTCAAAAGAGATATATATGATTTAAATCGATTTAATAGCAACAATATTGAAAAATCTAGTGGAATATTTAACAATAATGCTCTAAATTCTAACTTCAAACTCAATTTTCTCAAAATGGCAACCATGTTTATGGTCAGGTTAAACACCCATAGACAGATAATTATCATAGTAATAAATTATAATAGCATAATTTTGTAAACCAAAAGCTAAGCCAATTTTTTTAACTGAATTTGAAGTTATATCACATTATTTTCTACGGAACCCTTGATGTGTGAGTCAGACTCGCTCTTATCCAGTTGGTTTACCATATCAACAAGCTTCAGAGCCTTATTATAAATTTTCGAGTCTCCTGCTATCAAATGGCAAATACATTACGGTGTCTGCGTTAGTGCTAATTTTTCTTAACAGGCAAGTAGGTCATCTTTCCTGACCGAAACATTTCTTCATTTGTCTCCCCGGGACTCGAACACGGGGCCTCTGGAGTGTAGTGCCTAATTCAAAGCGTGTGAAGATGAGACACAAAGGCGGTAATGTTATATAACATTCTTTAAAAAGAGAATTCAATCATCTAGAAGCTGTACCATGTAATTCAATAAATAATTAATACATAATTTTTATCGTAAATTATCTACTAAAAACCTCAGTTCAGTAAAATAACAATCAACACAGACTGCTGCAGCTGGTGTAACGGTACTTTACTATACATTAACCAGGATTGTGCTATTAAATCCTTATTTATTGCGCCCTGCGGTGATAAATCAAATAAATGTCATCCTAAGTGTTAGATGACCGGTAATGGGAATTATCGAAATGACACTAGTTGTTAATAATTCAAAGTTTATTTCTCCTAACGACGACAAAGACGAATATTTGTTCACCAGAACTTCTTGTCAAGTAAAATAAGAATTTTGGACCTGGTGCACGAGATTTCCACATCTGTCTGACTGTCCGAGATTTGGACAGTTGACTCAACTCCCGATGGTAATTTCCGATCATGGCTTAATAGCGAAGAGCTTCGATGAACATCCTCGCTTATTTGCTGGGTCAAAGGTCAGATGCAGAAGTCATTTTTACTGGACACGACCTGCAAAGTGAGAAGGGTCTTCTATATTTTTTTTCTCATACAAAAAAATAGTTTTGAGATTTTCTATGAATAAAGTGTATATTTAATTTAATTATTATGAAACTGATTACTTCATATGAGAAAGTGTTTGTTTCTTTGTTTGCTCGAAGTTGATTTGTACATAATATGGTTAGTTAGATTTACAGTCTCAGAATCTTCTTTATAGGCGAACACGCGGGTAAAATTGGGTAGTTGCGAAAAATGATCATTGATTTTGTCAGTGATAGTAACAGCACTGGTATTCAGCGGCGTCCATTTCGAGATTTATCATAGAAACATTCAGCTTATTACTGAACACTTCAAGTCTAGTTCCGTTTATCGTCACCCTTACCCGATGGAATGTAATAAACGCTACATTGCACTATCATATATTATATGTTATTGAGATGTCATGTACGTACTGATTGCAAGTTGTAATGACTGCGTTTCACGTTTTCACTGAAATCATAGAAATTATAGCTTTCCATCTGAATGTGGCGATGTTAGTGGGTTATTGCTTGTCCTATGAAAATGTATTAGCATGTAACGACATATTTTAATGGCTCATTATGTTCTTAAAAGGAAACTTGCCTTCTGGCTTGTGATGGTAAGCCCATAAAGTTAGGTATTTAGAAGAAAATCGATACAAAAGCATTTTTTGTATTAATTTATAATCTAATCAATGTGTATGTTCTTTGGAGATAAAATAATGGTTATTATTATATGTTTATTTTTGTCAACTTTGAGCATTAAAGAGCTCTGGGGAGTATCGATTATTTTTTTAGGTAGGTTTAAACCGCACCATGAATTTTCGATTGATAACAAGTAAAAATGCGCACACAACAACAGCACTGTGTAGAATTAAGATTAGAATTTAGAATTACCTACCATTTAAAAGCATCACGTTAGTCTGTCGATATATTAAAATAATTAGAAAAAATTAGTCAACGCCACAAACATACATTACATAATAAATAATTATATTCTTAATACTAACCAAGTTTAAAAAATGACAAATGTTCGTTCTTTGCGATTATAAAACTATCTCCGTTTCTTTTACTAAAAGCAGTCCAAATAAACTAACAAAAAGAAATTTTGCATGAATTATGCGTGGATGTTGTAGGTAAATTGAACCGGTTTATATCGTTTGTTTACAAACGCGCGGCGGCCTTGACATACCCTGACACCGCGACCCGCTGGTTCACGCGGCGGCTGTGCGCACGCGCACGACCGGCGAGCCGCGGATGTGAAGGCGTTATGCAAATATAAAAACGATGGTTTTTTTTATCTCTGTGACCTATAAATAAGTATCGTTAAACAAAACTATGTGATTGTTATTTTTTTTAACTTAATTACAGACACTCATTTGGCCACTTATGGCATGTGGTTTAGAGGTCAGGGTGGTAACTCACAAATCTCACCTATAAAGAGTCATATTTTTCGGGGAAGACAGATTCAGGGAGAGCGTATCTTTGCGGTTCATAATGATAGTTCATAACGAGTTACCATTTAAATAATTAAACTTGAATATAACGGCATCGAGTACTCAGTTGAAATTATGTAACTGAAATTATAGTAGCAATTGTCAAATGCGTATAGTTAACATAGCTTTCTTTTGGACGCTTCTTAATTTTAGAAAAATGTTTCCTTTATGCGTTTTTCACAAAATGGCGTGCTTTTGTAAATATGCTAGTGAGTTGTTTGAAGCTTTAGCCAATTTGTACAAATATATTGTGATATTTTCAGATGAGGAGCGAGGAGTAGCAGCGATGGGGCAGGCGGGCAGCCACCCGGCGGCCGCGGAGACTCCCACGCGCCGCGCTAGCACTCTCCCTCACGAACCACTACGACTCGCACCGAAGGTAGGAGGAGTAGGCAACAAGTGATTTCCTTTCCTTGGACAACACGTCTGTATTTGTTGCACTAATCAATTTTCTTAGCGGGCAAGTTGATGATCAGTCTTCTGTGTCCTGCCTGACCGTAATAATTAGGTTTACCCGGGATTTAATCCTGGGACCTCTAGTATTAAGCGCAATGCGTATCACTGAGCCACCGAGGCGATAAAAAGCCACGGAGCTGCTATAAAAGAAGTCTTCCCATAATATCTTCTCGCACCAGCAACATATCTCGAGGCATAAGGCTAGGCTCAAAAGCAAAAATGCCGCTTCAACTACTTGTATTAATTGGGTAAGCTTGGCTTTTGGTGGGCCAGCCCGCCCCTTAATAAAAGGGAACAGCGCAGGCACGGGAATAAGCTAAATCTCTATATAAAAAAAACTGAATGTAACTCCAGGTGTTGCCATCGCTGACGGAATCTCCGCGGCTACGCAGCACGGACAATGGCGCCATCTTGCACTCAGGAGGCACCATCAGCGGCCGGCGACCAGCCTCGCTCATACCGGAGGTCACCCGCACATCACATGGACATGTGGTACGATTTATATATTTAAACTTAACTACCTAATACCTACCCTTATTTTGGGGTCGTAACTGATCTCCCTCCAAAAAAACCAAGTTAAAGGGGGACAAATTGATATATATTTTTTTATAAAGATGAGGGGCTCGTTGGCGCATTCGGAGAACGCCTGCCTGAACATTTTTAATTATCAGAATTATTTATGAAATATACGTCGGTACTCGTGGATAATTTTCTTCTCCGTAGGTACAAAAGCACAAAGAATGTCGAAGACAGAAAAATATAATTGCTCAACTACTGTGACTAAAAATTTACATGTAGATAATAAACCTTATATTTTATAGATATACAACCGATTCACAATATATACTACGCCATAATACTATATATATAATATATAAAATGCGATACCTACTATATTATTATACATATACACTGAAGCATGACTGATCAATAGTTCTCAAGGCAGTCACTCTCAAATCTCAATCCATGGAAATTACCATGGATTATTACAATTGTAAACATATAAACTTTATGCTATTACAATACCGCATGCAACTACATATTTATACACACTTAATTATCTTAATTGTAACGTTAAGTGGCTTATCACCGTATAGATAAGCCAATTTAATAAATTGGCATTTTTACGCCAATGTATAAAATTATAAAAGCAATAAAATATATTTACTTTTTTTAATGCGTAAATAAGACGTCATGTTTATGTGTTTTGGGCATTACCCTGCAATACTGAAATGATCTCAACAAGTTCTCAACTAAAAGATAAAGTGCTTTTACGCGTCGGTATCCTTTCATCTTCAGAGCATTGGTAATGAAGGGCTTTCAAGGACTCGTCTAATGAGCCTCAAGTAATGAACAAATGTCTTCGATGCACTAATAAGAACTTCCGGGATTAACATCCATTAAGCTAAAAGCTCTGTCTTGTTGACATCTATGGCCATTTTTAATGAGAGATAATATGTTTGATATAGGTATTAATTGCTAGTGAAAAGGGATTTTATTTTTGATTTTTGTATAATAGCCGTATAAACCATTATAGAGTAAAACGTTTTATATTCGGAAATGATGGTTAATACATTCTCAAAAATCTATTTAAAATAATACAAATTAATACATAGATATTCGTTTTGTGTGTAATTTATATTTGGTTAGATCCTTACGATAGATGGTTACGAGTGCCTTAGAAAAAGTCATCTAAACTAACCAATAAAGCTTTTTATTTCTAGATTAATCTCTGAACTCTCTCTATTATTATTATGTCTGTGAAGTTAATTTATCTAATAGAAAACTACACTATTCCAGATCGATATAATACACAATGTTCCGTTTAACATTTTAAAATTTGTAAATTAAGTCGAAAGATAAGGACCTGTTTCGCAATTTTATCGGCGTGCTCTGAGTCAATGGTTAAGTTTTCTGAAAGTGATGAACTGCCGGCCTAGCATGAGCGCCTCGAGATATGTCGCGGACGAGAGAAGACAAACTAAGATGTAAGATATCTCGATATATTGTATCTATCTCGATCGACAAATATATCTATTTTTGGTATTAAAAGTCTAGTTATTGTCATGTTAGACCCGGAAGAAATATAATATCTCATAATATAAGAAATATATATAAGAAATATAATATAATTCTCGTGTTTTAATAGATAATCGATTAAAACACGAGAAAACGGTCGACTAAATTTTGTCGCGGTTGTCATGCTAGGCCGGCTGCAGTAACATTATTCTTAAGTAGATCTATAAAACACTCCGAAGCTTCGCATCTATCATTCATATTGAGACGATGATTTTTTTTTAAATCTTCACGTGTAATGAGTATATAGTTCAGAGTATGTATTGTACAATCAGTACATAGTTTTAACAAATATACGGCTTTCATACGAAAGTTTAGGCAATTAAGTAATTAGTTTATATTATTTCCAGCATTCGAACGTGTACCGATCGCGATCGGCCGGCGGTGCGGAGTGCGAGCTGAGGTTTGAGCGAGACCCCCTACACCGGTCTCACACCAACCTCGACATGAGGCATAGTGACTGTAAGTTTAACATTCATATTACCAATAATATCGAAAGCCTACAGCCAGATCTATGATAAATGCTAAACCTCTTTTCCTCAAATACTCTTAACTTTTAGGTCCATTGTTATTGGTATTTTTAAATAAAAATGTGTATTCGTTTGTAGTTTATGTGTACCTTAGGAAATAAATGTTTTTCTATTCTATTCTATACGCAAGTCTCGAGTTCTTAAAAACAACTCTCAACATTAAATACACTTCAATCGTGTCTAGTAATATTACTCAGGTATGAATACCACATTATTCTATAGTTTTATAATTTCAATGCTAGTTTATTTCTATATAGGTTCATTGAAATATATTAATCATATTATGTTTAATTTTTAAAGCAAATACAGTAGGTCCCTTTGTCAAAGAATTTGCTTCAATACTTAGATTTTACAGCACGTTATTACGTGTAACTAAATGTAAATTATTATAAAGGAGCCCTGTCTCATTTCAGCAAGCGGATTAAACAAACGGTTTGGATCCGAGCCCGACATCAGGATAGAGGAGGAACAGAGTAGAGTACCTCGAGGTAACAACAAACATTTTCGGAAGAAGTACAGAGCGCCTCAACCTCCCGCCAGTCATGTACGTATCATATAAATTTTATGTAGTATATTAATGTTATATGAAAAGTTATTGTATACGAACCTCAAACTGGCTAAATAAGTTTTTATATGAGCTGTGCGTAAATCGGTAGTTCACCGTGGGAATAATCATTTTCTGTATATAAATCTTGATTATTATCTGTGATGTTTATATTATTTGTTACCGCATAATAATGTATTATAGTATTTTCAATTCAATCTTAGGTCTCAAGTGCCTAGAGCTAACTTCAAGGGAATATCTTACTTGAATTATAATTTAAGACACATTTAGAAAATCTCAGTTGAATTATATTAGCGTTTACTGTGCTAGTTTTTGTGATAGACCTGTAGATTGCAAAATTATATGTATATAACAAGATATGGTAAAGTAACTGTAAATGATTCTATACCATCCCCAGTATTTTGAATAAACTTGTCAATAAATTAATCATTGACTCAATATTTTAGCGTCGTGAAGGCTCGTCACCAGATTCTTGTGACAGAAATGCAAAAGCCGAACCTCAAAAGAAACTACGTTTATTTCGAACAAGAAATGAGACAAAAAAACTAAATCCCTTAAAACTCGAAACGAAACCCGCCTACAGAAGTACATATACTGACTTCAAGTCACTGGATTTCACCGATACATCTTTCGAGAGACGCTACAGATCTCCGTGCAAAGACAAGGATCACCTCAAATACCCAGACAATGTAGATATGCTTCAAAGCACAACTTCTTTGAAAAGAGAAGAAAGATTGTTGCAAGGAAGACAAGATTATAGGAATAAAACAGATCGAATGAGCGGTTGCAAAGCTAAAACTACACAGACAAACGACAAAAATGAAGCCTGGAAAACACCACTCTTCAACAGAAACTTCAGGCATTCAGAAAGATTCAGTAAAGACCTCGAAATACCACCGCTGAGAAGAGAAAAAACATTCGACAACACACTTACAATAAGTGAAAGTGAATCTCCAAAAACTACTCACGAAGGTAGAATGAAAACTATCGGAGAACAAATAAAAACAAATAATCTTGATAACAATACGCCTTTGAGAAAATCTCTTCCTTCATTACTAAATAAAAGTAATGAAGAAAAAGATGAATTTCAAGCTGAACTCAAAAAGGCAACGAGTAGAATAAGAAACGAGTTAGTGAGTAAAAGTAATGTTAGTAACAAAACTAGTCAGAACGATAAAGCGAAAGCGAACCCAACGAAAACACAAGTCAAAGAGTCTAGTCCTAGCACTAAAGATTCGAAACCATTGAGTAATGTAAGGCGACCCCTGAGTCGCGTCAATGAGATTAAAACTAAAACCAGCCAGGATAAAGTTATGGACGTGAAGAAATTCAAGAGCGGTGTTAAGGAAAATGTGAAACTACCCGACAGAGGGCAAGCCTCAGGCAAAGAGTCCACGCCCGAACACTCCCCTACGAGAAGGAAAGAGCCTCTAACGAACACACGGGATAAGTAAGTTATTTTTATATACATATTTATATTACCTACATTAAAGTGGTCGTTATATGATCTGGATTATTGTGTAATAAAGGCGGGCAGAAACGAGCTTACTCTCACTTTAAAGGCCGGCAACGCATCCTCAAGATCTCTGGTGTTGTGGATGGTCATGGGCGGCGGTAGTCGCTAACCATCAGGTGACAAGCCCGTCAGTTGGTCTCCTCTAAAAAAAAACATTTAAAGCTTCTTATTATATGGCAAAGAACGTATCGCAAAATGATCAGGATATTTTTATTATAGCCTGAAGAAATAAATTGTTTTAAACTTTGAACAAAGAGAAAGGGTTAAGTTAATGATATTGATATTTATTTATATATTCATCTTTTACTATTTGAAACGTTTGCAATCACTTTGCAAAATTCTTAGATAACACTCATAATTTGAATAATTAATTCACAGACAAAAGACACCATCCAAACAATTCTACTTTGGGATGATAGAAAGCAAACAAAATGCAGTCCGGGACAATTTAAAAGACTTCCCTGGTCTCGGGAGTCCCATAATTGAGGAGTTGAGTAATTTCCACCTCATCGAGAAGAAACTGCTCGGATACCATGAAGAGGATGAACTGGACAAGTTCAATGAGAGATTAAAAGAGAGCTGTAAAAGAAATTGTAAGTTTTTGCTTTTAAAATGTTCTTTGTAAAATTGATACCTCAGTTATCCATACACTTTTACCGAAACGCGCAATATCATCACTACATGGATTCTATTTATGAACCTTCTGGCTAAGGGCGTATGCGATCTCTCTAAGAGGTTATTGTATACAATAAATTAAATTTTATTATATTGTATGCCCTGTTCAGTGTCATCGGAGTCGGCGCTGTCCTCGGAGGGGTCGGAGGGCGAAGGCTCGGAGGGCTCGCTGGGGATCGCGCTGCGCCTGCGCCCCACGCTGCCCAAGAAGCCGCCGGAAGCGCCGCGCTTCTCGCCCGCCGCCGCCTGGAGGCAGCTCGCCAGCTTGGATTCTCATCTCGCTGGTACCTTTTTAACTGTTATATCCTAGCGTTTAGAGAGTGATAACGCGGCCTAAGATGCTGTTAAATGATCTTTAGGAACATATGCACATACTATTGTCATTTATTAACGCGAGTATCACACATTTAAATAAAATACTGTATACCGGATTAAACCGCGATTTATTATTTATATTGTTTAAATTATTTATCCCGACGTTTCGGATGCTTTTCAGCAACCGTGGTCACGGGCAGACAGAAAGATGACAGTTGTCTGATTTTTGAAATGTCACAAAGTTGCCATATTAACGCCATCTATTCCTACGAAGTTGAAACGTCGGGATAAATATTTTAAACAATAGAAATAATAAATCGCGCTTTAATCCGGTATAAAGTATCTTATTTAAATGTGTTCATGTAATATATTTTTTAAATAAAATAACTTTTTCCGGTTTAAAACGCGAATAATTATTTATATTCGACGATTCATTTTCCTTTTTGTGCGAGTTGAAGAAAAGGCAATATTCGTATTTATAACTTATAAAAGTTTGTTTTTTCTTTCAGAAACTCGACCGCTCGCAGTCGAGATAAAGATGTCCGCAGATATATCTGGCGAATCGTCACCCCGGTCCGAGCAGTCCGCGGACAAGTCCGGAGACTCCGGGATATCCGGGGACCACGCCCACAGCGACCACCGGATAGAGTCGCCCTCTACACATCATGTAATATTATATAAATCATCATTTGTAGAGATCAAAATGTAGCTGAAAGTTATGAATTAGTGTAAATAATGTAAGGGGCCAGGGAGACTAAAGATGAATTGCATGTCGGAAGAATTTTATTTATATTATGATGCTGCACCGCTTTAACGTGGTGTAGCACAAGCTGAGTGGTTAAATTATCTAGTTTTAAGTTTTACTATAGTTTAATGTGTTTTTATGGAATAAATAAGTTTGAATTTTAGTTGATGCAAGGAATATAAACGAGCGTGAAGCTCAATTGATGTTAAGTGATATCAAAGCCATACGAATGATATGAATCAGTGATGTGCTTTCGACATATTTTTGCTTTGAGCATTCAAAAAATATTTCGTCCTTTGATATAGAGAAAGCACCAACTCTGTAAATAGATGGCGTTAGTGTAGCAACGTGTGTGAAATTCAGACTGCCCATGACCACTTTATAAAAAGCACTCGAAGTGTTAGGATTAATATTATAATTAACTAGTTCGCGCGGGTGCAATGTAGATATACTATACACAAAAAATAGCCTATGTTACTCGCTGATAATGCGTTTCGCTGATAGCTTTCTATTGGTGAAATATTTTTTAAAATCGGTTCAGTAAATACAGAGATTACTCCCTACAACCTTTTTTTACACCGTGGGTTACATTATTCAAGTTTTAGTAGGGATCCCTAATCATTACTGGAAATAAATAAATAAATCGGTCGAGTAGTTTTTGAGTTAAATCGTAACAAACAAACAAATCTTTCCTCTTTATAGTATAGTATAGATATACCGCTTTTTAATCCAGTTAAAAATACCTATAAATAAAGCTGTAGTTTGATAAATCTAGAAGAAATATATACAGCGCCATCTATTGTCAAATAAACATTCTAATTCCCACCGACTAGACCCCACCGGAACCAGCCACCTGGACTCCGCAGCAGGACCTTGGGGACAGCAGTTTCGAAGGGGCCAGTGGAGCACTGCACCACGCCTCGGTGGCCACTTTCACCCCGGGACAACCGTTCAGTCTGTCGCTGCCCCGGGACAATGATAAAGTGAGATTCAGCACTTTGTGTACGCGGGACGTTAGGATATGTCTGAAATGAAATGTTGTTTTAATGTTCAAGGAGTTATTTTCAAAAATTCACAATTTAAACTATTGGGTATGAGAGATTTTTCGAAATTTGTATTATTACTAATTAATTATTGTATTATGATATTATATTATTATAAACTATTATATTTCTAATAGTTTAGTATTTATTGTTGGTATTATAGCCGTTTAAATAAAATAAAAAAAGGAAACAACTTGACAACTGTAATAATCTTGCTTTAAGAGATGATGGTACGGCCTGCTTACGTTACGTTCACATATATCACGTTATTATCAGCGCTGGTTGTTAAAAGCCAGCAAAATACTGAGTTGAGGCCCTTTTTGTGACACTTTTGTTTGTAAAATGTCTTCTATGCGTTTTTTTTTTGTCACAAATAAATATATTTTCGTTTCATTTAGAAAATATTTCCGGTATTTTATCAATACACCATCATGCTCAAACCAGATTCTTTCACTTCCTAACAAAAATCTTCTAACATTCAAATATAACCATAAAACGAAATTATTTCGAATTACTTTAAGAAATTAATAATACGAGCGTTTCATTTCAGACAGGGTCAAAATTTATTGTTGGAAATATTGGTTTTAATTAAATTTGTTGACTAACACAACTAACCTAACCTCCCGTGTACCGATTCAGGAGGAATAACGATAGATTGCACGCTTCCACCTTTGTATCTAACTAAAACTAACTGCTAAAATCTCGATACTATTACAATTTACAGTATTGATATTCTATCCTACGAAGTGCCTTTGGCTATGAATCCTGTATGGCATTTTTTTGAGTGTGCGTAATCTCGGGAGCGCATGGAAATATAACGCACACTAAAACAATGTAATGTGCATGCTTGACAACATTCATAGTCAAACGGACTTCGTGAGATAGAATATCTAATTCAGAGCTAAATAGAGACAACCAGCTATTTGCAGCTTCGTAGAGCGCCGTCTTTATATACATTAGTATCGCGCCCCGGCTTCACACGGGTGCAATGTAGATGTACTATACCTAACCTAACATCAAGTGAACCTCATGCTCGTCTCTCGATATCTAACATAAAAAAGGTAGTGTGTATTGGGGGAAGTGAACTTATAATGGGCAAAATATTTTTATAATCCCTTTTAATTTTATTGACATGGGTTAAAAAACAGCATCACTCAGTGACGGTGTGAGCCAAGACGCTTAAATTAATTCACCTTCTAATTCTATTGTTGTCAGCATTTTATATATTATAGCTTAGCAAGTAAATAAAGCCTCGCAAGTCGCTAAAACATAATATAATGATTATTTTCTTCCAATCTTATATTATAATCAAATGTAAAGGCTGCCGAATATTCTCTTCGCAAACCAGTCAATTTATCATTATTCCTCACATTAAAAAGAACAACCAATCCCACCTAGTTTAAAGGTGTGTCGTGTTTTTACGATTGCTTCCAGGGAAGACCGATACAACAGGGCTTCAACAGTCTTCAGAAGTTCAGGAAATCCGTTTCTGGGGCGCTCGGGGCAGCCCTCGGCTCGAGGAAGTTTGATCTGGAACACGAGCCAATGTTGAACGAACCGGAACAGAATTGGTTTCTCACGAAATCTGCGCCCAATTCGCTCAGTAACCCGATGTTGTTGCAACCGTTGAGAGTGAAGAGTGAAGAGATTAAGGAGGAAACGGAAGTCAAGGTATTGCTTGTATTGTGTTGCTTCTTAATTATTTATATTGAACTAGCTTGGTTTAGTATCTTAAACATGACTTGTTCATATGTTTTCGTACGATTTAAAAATATTTTTCAGAAATTGAGAGAGTAGGGTAAAAGATTTTTGTTCCTTTGTTCGTTCAAATTAATTTCCGAAACCTTTAAAAGGATTTTCATGCATATTTCCCGGGATAGATTAAGCTTAGCCTGGAGCCACTTGTACGATCTACGAAGGTAGTATCAGGTGTATATATTTGTAAAGGTATGGCATTTGACGTCTAAAGTGTGCACTCTAGGAGATCTGCCAGCCTAGCATGATAACCGCGCCAAAATTTTGTCGACCGTTTTCTCGTGTTTTAATCGATTATTGCTCGATTTCTTTCGGGTCTAACATGACAATTACACTTAAAACTCGACTTTTAATATCAAAAATACATAGATAGGTGTATTTGTCGATCGAGATATCTTTTCTATCAAAATTGTCGATGTCGTGATATAATATAGCGAGATACACTTACATCTTAATTCGTCTTCTCTCGTCCGCGACATATCTCGTCATGCTAGGCCGGCTGTACTATAGTTGAGAAGAAGTCGCCATTACAGCTCAATAAAGGTTGTAGGTAAACAAAAAGAAACTGAAACACAAACTATATTGCAGGATGATCTGAGCCCCTGGAGGGGTCCAACGTCGTACTTGTCGTGGGGGGGTCACGTTATGTACTTGCCCCCCGCTCCTGATCAACCCATGTCGATGATGTCTACTGATAGACCTGTGAGGTGAGTATATATTTGATTTTACGTGTATAATAAATACAAAATTAGGACATCAACATTTGTGATTGAAAAGTGTTGCATCTCTCCGAACATATAAATTACTAGCAACGCGCCCCGGCATCACACGGGCGCAATGTAGATGTACTATACACAAAAAATAGTTCATGTTATTCGCTGAAAATGTAGCTATCTATTGGTGAAAGATTTTTCAAAATAGGTCCAGTAGTTTTTGCGTTTATTCGTAACATACAAAAATAAAAATCTTTCCTTTTTATAATATTAGTATAGATAAAGTAAACTAAATATTGTAAAGTATAGGTACATAATATAAGTATACATTTTGTCTATGTAATTATTGACTTTGGAGAAGCGCTTAAGTAGTTGACTGAAAAGATGTATTTATTAAAATAACCAGGTTTGTCTGCTATATGTTTAGAACAATATATTAAATATTAACTAGTAGTTTTAATCTATACTAATATTATTAAGAGGAAATATTTGTTTTTTTTGTATGTTTGTAACGAATAAACTCAAAAAATATTGGACCGATTTTAATGCTTTTACATCAACATTGCGCCCGTGTGAAGCCGGAGCGTGTTGCTAGTTATATCTATTTTGATGAATTATTTAGTGTACACAATCACTCGCCTAAGGGGTTCATACTTGTTGTAAATAAGCGGTATTGCAGGAGCAAGTCGAGTGGGTGCCTGGAGAGCGCGGCGCGGGCGGCGCGGACGGCGCGCGCGGCGATGGCGGGCGAGATGCGCGAGCGGGAGCGGTCCGCCTCGCCCGACATGGCTCGGGCGGTCCTCGCCAGAGTTGAGCCTGTTGCCGTGAGTACCATATACTATATTTTCCTTAGCTATTTAAGGTAGGGTTGTCCGAGTTAGATGGGAACCCTAACTAATAAAAATGATTAAGTAAAAAATCTAAAACGCAAATTTTCTAAATGTTGTTATTCAAACAGTACAAAAACAAAATAAGAAACAATAACGATCTTGCCTACGGCCCGCGGTCCTTTGACTTAGACAGCTCTGATTTAAGGTATGAGATGAAATAAAAGTGTAAGGGTACATATCGCACCTTCCGTAAGACAAAGGCATAAATTTATTAAAAATCTCATATAAAATATATAAAAAAATATTAATTTAATATTCACGTAACGTTTACGTTACCAAAGGTCGTGTGCTGCTACATTCCTTCCACCCGTTTAGTGCTCGATGGGAAAACACACCTAAAACTTATTAGAATGGTATTCAGAATATAAACGTAAGGCAAGAATAATTAATATTCCTAAGAATACACATACATAATACATAAAGAACAAATTAGCCTGAAACATACTAGTAATTTTTTCACGAATATATGTAGCAACTATTTGTATGTACCTACTCAGGGTAACAGGCGATTTGCCATAGCTATGATTTTCAGTAGTTCCCATTTGTAGCTTGCCGTCGCGTTGCTTTGTAAATAATATACTCAAATACCAACCCGTCAACTGCACAAAGCACAGCAATCAAAGTAATCACGTATAAATTACATGTTCGTCCTTGCTGTCGTCTTAATATTGCACAAATGTACGACAAAAACCGCGGAAGAGTGTCTCTTTGCTCAGTGCTAATTGTAAGCGCGTGGGAACGATACACAGAAATTAAGAGCACCGTTAAAATATGGGAAAAGGAGGGCTTTGTGTACACAAAATGTTTAAGTGTCAGTTAACATTGTGGTATATGGTAAATTACTTGGCATGACAAAATATATAAGATAGATAGATACAATATATTCTTTATTTGCATACAATTTAACAGACAGCAACATGACAGGTCCTGTCGCAGTGTTTACTGTGTGAATTCTAGCTAGCTCAGCTATCTATATGCTGTGACACTTTCTTGCCACAACACAGTTATTTCTGCGAGTCCTCTTTGGAATATAACGCGGCACCTGATAACATAAACCCTCCCTCTATTGACAGTAAAACAAACACAATGTTTCTTTGAAGGTCTTTAGAATATATAATGCAGTATATAAGTTACTAACACAGTTACGAACGCCTTTTACATACGGAACCTATTAGGTACATTGTAGACACAATTATTTGCATGAGCTGGTCAAATTGGATCCTTTCTTCTCCCACGAGACCCGTGTCTCGGTTGCCTGAAAGGTGGAAAGGTACCTCATCAAGAGCGAAATCTCTTTACGCGGATCTCTATATATATTCATATAATTTAGGTTATTTTTAAGATGGCTTGTTCTAGGCCACAGCCAGCCAGGTATAGTAATATAAATAGGAAATGACAAGGTTGAAACAAAGTGGTACAACCAGTCAAGTTTTGACTGATAAGCTCGGAAATTTAATCTAAAAACGTATAAAAGCAGTGTTGGTCTTCATTACAATTCACGCGACGAACTCTCAAACAAGTGAACGAGCACGATCCGCGAACAAACTACGATATCGTGGATGTTCTACAAGAAGCATTCCTGAACGTAACCAAATGTGTTTATGAACACCGAGTGCTGACATAAGTTTACGTAATATAAACAAAAAAAGAGAAACATTATTTTCTAACTTTTTATTACATACTTTTTTTTATATCAGACATCGACAGACGAGCATGAGGTTCACTTGATGGTAGATGATACCTCAGCCACATAACATCAGTCAATGATGCGCTTTCAACCTAATTTTTACATCGAGCATTCGGAAATCCATAGACTGAAACCGAAACGCGCAATATGCACTTCACGTTTTTTCCCGGATTCGTTACCCGGTGGGAATTTAGATATTCCTCCCACCCGATCAATGCCCAAATTTACCAGCCGTGGGGAAAATACGCTTACAGAAAATTATAAACATGTGGTCCCGGTGGGGTTTTTTTTCCTGAGGAGCAAGGAAAGTGTGCTCTTCCGACCTTAAATCAGGATCTTCGAATAATCAAAACACTGACTGACCCTAAGACCCCAGCGGTTGAGGTTGACGGGTTAGTATCATATACTTAGCAGTTACCGGTCACAAACACTTCGATTCGGATTGTAATTGTAAATTATTAATATTAATATACTGTATAAAAAGTCACATGTATTTATATACTTATATTATTATAACAAATATGTATTTTGTACATTTAACAAGAGCAAACTCGTAGAACATAATACCCTATGCATCAAAAACCAGCCTTTTCGTCTACATATTGTGTCAAAGAAATAACACATTTTTTTCGAGTATTTAAAGTGTACCCTTCTAAACACACAAATACTAAAAAGACATAATCTTTCTGGGACATTTGGATAACAATATAGAGGCCTAAAGGAATCTGCCCGACATTACAAGTAGTTGAACGATATTTTAAAACAAATGTATTTAGTATTCATCTCGCTTCTCCATAATATGGGGAATTTACTTGCTGCCTGATCCGCTACCGACCTAGCGTCTTGAATAGTTATTGCTCTGACTATTTACTAGAGCTACCACTTTTTCGCCTGTTCGACCTACCCGGACTGCTCGGACCCGTCTCATTCGACACTTCAAGCCCGGCCGCCCGAACTGTTCGAACAGTTCGCGTACCCGAGTACCTAAATTTACGAATTACCCGAACTCCCCGAGCTCTTCAAACAGTTCGAGTAATTATATATTTTTATGTATGTATGAAACATACTAGTTTCATACATACACGTAGAAAATACGTAGGTATTGCGTTAAGATTCACCTTAAAATTAATTCCAACAGAAAAACGAAATACTACGATAAAATACTGACGTTGCCTAACCTGACTAACTTCTTTCTATTCTGTAATACAATTCGTGCGTAGGTATGTAGCTTGTTAAATGCATTAACAATCTTCTTTTTTATTTCCTCGTCACTATCACATTCACGGTCAAATACCATAACCCCACAGAAAAAAGTCCAGTGCGGTCATAACAAAACTAAAATTTCACAACTAGATACTAAATTAAAACTATTAACAAAACACTTATCTAACTTAATTCTCGAGACGCGTACCGGTATAATACGGAGAGAGCGCAGCGTCATATGCAAGCGCGGCAAACAAGCAATTGACTAAGGCAACCGACATTGATACATTTGATATAATATCACCTTTGTATTAAACCGACTTCGCGCGTGCAAATTTTTTCAAAAGAAGCCGATTTTAGTCAAAACATACCGCGTCAACACAAAGGACGCCGCGAGCGGCCGTGAAGGCCATACCATAGGGATGTGAAAATACCTATCGATAGTTATGGATATCGATAAGTTATACTTTTGCTAACATTACATTACTTACATAAAAGGGATTGTATTTTATTTATCTAAAACCATAGTTATTTTTAGCAATAAACAATCAAACTGTTTGCGCTCTCTTTAATTTTTTTATAAAAACCTCTTCTATGAATTAAAGTTTATTCATCGTTCAATAAAATATATTCCATATTTTTTGTCTTTAAAAATCTGTCTAAAACAAGTCTATTTAAAAAAATAACATTAATTAAAATGATAAATAAATATGCACACACAAATTGCTTATTAAGGCGAATTATTGTAAACCTTTTTGACACCTATAATACGGAAAAAACCACAGAACAGATAAAAATGTTAGAATGACCATCACGCATTATTCGTATGGGAACCAGTGTCGCCACTCTCCCTTTCTTGATGATTTTACTACACGCCCATATCAAATAAACACAAGCATTTGCACACATACGCAACCTCTTACGCAGTCCTGTCATTGGTCCACACATAGATAAGTAGCGTCCGCGTCGCGTGTGTGCTGTACAAAAGCAAATAAAACACGTACGTAGTGGTGGTATGAATAAATGTTATCGATATTTTTGTCGATAATTTGTATCCGCGTATTAAAATAAATTTATGTAATATTTGTTTATTTACAGTTATGAAAAACAAATTTTATAAATGGAATAAATTTAAAAATAAAATAAAACTTAAATAATTAATGTTACATACGTGGTAAGTGAATTTTTAAGTAAATGTTATAACAAAATTAAAATATGCAGTACCAATTTATTATTTAAGTAATTTGTTTTCTTTTAAGAACGGTGTATTATTTATTTAATTGCAACATTTTTTTTTATAAACAAGTAAGTCTCACTAAAATGCAAAATCAAAATGGTATATATTATAAATCATAATTATTCTAAAAAAAATTTTTTTATTTAGTTTTAATATGAATATGAATAATGACACTACGTGACTTAAACGCGTGAATTTGAATTTAGTAGCCGTGGTTGTTTGGGAAACCTAAAAGTATCTTTTTGAGATTACCAAATCATGCACGAGATATTTTAAGGTAATAATATTATATAAAATTGATTTTTTCTTATTTTTAAAATGAACCTGTATAGAAACTTTATATAAGCCAAAGAAAGTGTTCAATCACATTATTACACAAAAAATAATTGTCCTATCGAGCACAACACTATTAGAATATACAAAAGTGAATCACCGCAAAGCAATGAAAGAACTGTGGCAGTGTGTTTCGCAGTGAGGCTATCCATTGCGGACAATGATCGCGCGTTACTTTGATTATGCGCATCCATAGCGAGCGGTGTATATTGTTTTTTAGCCTTTTTCAATAGTATCGTTTGTTTTGAATTTTGTAGTCGTTCCTACATTTTTGTAAATAAAGAGATATACCTACTTCCCTACTAATATAATATTATAAATGCGAAAATAACTCTGTCTGTCTGTCTGTCTGTTACGCTTTCACGCCTAAACCACTGAGCCGATTTTGTTGAAATTTGGTACAGAAGTAGACTAGAGGTTGGGAAAAGACATAGACTTTTTATCGCGAATATAGGCTTGGAGGGGTTGAAATAGGGGATGAAAAATTGTATGGAAGTTCGTTAAATATCGAAGATGATACCATGAAACGTTGTATTTAGGCACTTGATAAGATATAAATAAATATGTGTTCTTGCATTTTTGAAATTTCCAACTATGTGGGGATGAAATAAGGGGTGAAAGCTCGCAAGGAAGTCCAACCAAATCTATTAATATATTTACTATACGTATATTTATTGGAATCATTTACATATGATTAGAAAAAAAATCCCGTACAGTCAAAGATTTCAAAGTAACCAGGGTATCATGAGAGGGATGGTGGTAGTTTTAGAAACAAAAAACGTAGTTTATAAAAATGTATTAAAATAAGCAATTTACAGTTAATCACAGTAGTTTGTATGTGTATTATTGTATATATTATGTGTATTTATCCTAAAAGATAATATAATAATATTATATTATAAATGTGAAACTTTGTGAGAATGTGTGTTTGTTAATCTTTCACGCAAAAACTTCTGAACGGAATTTGATGAAACTTTACAGTATTATTTTGTATTCATCAGAATTTTATTTAAGATTTATTTTAATTTAAAATAATTTAACAACCATTACCGTATACCATATACCGTATTTACAGTCTAATACCTAACTCTACTACCACTGAGAGATTAATATGTAAATGATGAGAGATGAATATAGCCGCGATCAGAATATTGAAATAGTAAGGAGATTGATGAAAATTTAAAAAAAAACTAAAAAACACGCTTTTTATAAAAAACCGAACTAAAAAATAGAAAATAAATTTAAATTTAAAATATATTTTATTTAAAAAAAAGCGTGGAGTGCATGGTGTCAATAGTTATAAATATTTTATTAGCTTATTAGTTCGGTTTTTTAGTTTTTTTTAAACTATTATTTATTTTCTACTTTTTAGTATGGTTTATTTATAATAGCTTGTTTTTTTAATTTAAAACTATTAAAATTAAAATTAAGTTTATGGAATAATATAGTATTAAGTACAGCGCCACCTTGTGACAGTAGCCAGAATGCGCGTGGCGTGACCGATAGTTTATACAACGCAGTGTTTTAAATGCCGCTTAATATCAATTTCTAGTCACAGCGCCATCTAGTAGCGCGTATCGTCGCATAGATGGCATCGCGTCTGCAGATAAATTAACAAAAATCATAATTTGCAAATTGAAAAAATGGAATAATTTTATCAAATTATTTTATTGTCATCATTAGTGTATTGTCATCGGTCCTCGATAAATCTACAAAGTTTGAACGAAATCTGGCCGTTTAAAGTGGGTCAAAATCGCGCCCAAAGAAGTCGGTTACTAAATAACTAATTTTAAACAAATTTTTCGATTGTTCAGACGGTAAAATAAAGCTATAAAATTTTTAGATTATTTTATTTTTCTCTATTCTATTATATTTTTGTCAACAGTATCGTTACAAGGACATCATAACGGTCGACGGCGGCATGCACTGAAAATACTTTAAAGTATAAAATACACCTTATTTTTAAATTATTACGGTTCCATTTCCTATGCAAGTATTTTTTACTTTAAAGATTTTTTTTGTAAATACGATTGTGCTCCTTATTTCTAAGAAATTGCGGATCGTTTTCCTAAGCGAGTATTTTATAACTTAAAGATTATTTTTTGCTTATTCGATTGTGCTGATTATTTGTATGAGTTTACAGTTCGTTTTTCTATGCAAATATTTTTTGCAAATACGATTGTGCTCCTTATTTCTAAAATATTACAAGTATTTTCAATTTAAATTATATTTCATAAATTAATTATGAGGCGATCGCAGTGCCATACGCAAAAATACGGATATTTGTTGTTATTTTTGAAGTACGTAGTAGACTGCATTTTGAATATGAACCTACGATTAATAGGTACGGGAGATTTTGAAGCTATTTGGTAGCTAATTAACAGTTTATGTACATAGATAGTTCTTTGTATTTTTCGAACGGCTTAAAGAATCAATACGAAATAGTAAGACTCAGACTTAATACAGTTTTTATTTAATCTTAGCAGTTAGGTATCTAAATAAAAGTACATACGAAAGCTTGAGATGATATTTTCAAGATATCCTGGGAATTAAGTGGTCAATTACGTTAGACATTTTGGCATGTTTTGGACTGCATCGAGATATCCGAACTACTCGAGCACCCGAGCTATCCGGCTATCCGAACTACTCGGGTACGCGAACTAAACGGATACCCGAACTATCCGGATTTGAAGTTTCAGTCTCACGGATACCCGGTATCATACATATCCGAGTAGTCGGATAGTTCGAACAAAAACACGAGCCCTACTATTTACTGTTTTAAAATACTACGGAGAATAGTAAGTGTTTACTAACCTTGAATTGAATATAATATGAGGTCCTGAAAGAACATAATCCTTTTCTATCAAACTACCTTTTAGTAACTGAATTAAAAACAAAATATAGATAAGGGAAGTGATTTTAAAAAGAAAATATAAAGTCTAAATAAGGCGTTTACAATTAATTACAAAAAAAAATAGACCAAGAATAATTTCTTATAAAACGTAACATAATATGTATAGTCATCGTCCGGGAGCCAGCAACAGATTTTCATGACCAAGTTCCTCTCAAGCGGTAATTAGTAAAATGCATCAGAGTATAGTATTATGAAGCCTCGTGAACGTCAGCTGGCGCTCGGGTGGGGGGATGAGCGGTTGTAGCCTCCCACGCACGAAGGAAAAAAAAATACATTCATTCATTTCCTCTCAGCTAAAAATTTGTCAAATTGTAGCTAATCCAATATCTCAACGAAAAAAAATAATCAGCTGGTTACAACATGGTGTATTATACGTCAGCTGGTGTCTCGAACATGAAAAAAAAAAATAAAAATTCAGTGATTTCCTCTCAAACAAAAATTTACCTGATGATAGCTTATATGTAACTGTGGATAAATATATAGGTCAGCTGGCTGTATCTTGGTGGAAAAACCGTCAGCTGATACTTCGAAAGTTATTACATAGGAGTTAGGCAGAAGCATCTACTGCCAATTTATATGCATCAGCTGACTAGGTTTTCCTCGACTTATTGCTAGCTGTTTTTTTTTATTCAACGCATCAGTATAATTATTAACAATCAGCTCACAAATCATCTGAGAGGAAATGACGTATCTTAAATTATTTGATATTGCGCTTCAATATGAAAGTTGAGTTGAAATAAACATTCAGTATCAATATTTTTGAAACGAATAAGTATGTAATCAAATAATTTAATATATTTAAATAATTAAATAATCAATTAGCTTAGTATAAATGAATTAGTTACTCGATAAATAAATAGGGCTTCAAATATTTAAATTTATACCAGATTAATATGATGGTAACATATAAATATATATGAATATATTTTATATATTATGATAAATATATGTCTACTGGAATTATCTGTGGGATGTGATTGTAAGGGGTTTATATGTCCAATAAATTTAGAAATGAAACACAGACCATTGAAAAGATTGTCTTATAAGAAGATACTGTAAAATATGTTTTTAACAGTAAAGCCAACATGGAGAAAAAGTTTCGCTGTAGGTTGGTATCGTTTTGCATAACTTTCCCTAGCTGAGACGTTTGTATGGAGTGCCGTCTCTTACTTATATACTATTTGCTTATTACTGCCTATGTTACGTGTGTTGCTTGAATCTTTAAAAATAACGATAATAATTAAAGATAGGTCATTTCCTCCCAGATGAAAATTTGTGAGCTGATTGTTAATATACTATATAAAGTCGAGGAAAACCTAGTCAGCTGATGCATATAAATTGGCAGTAGATGCTTCTGCCTAACTCCTATGTAATAACTTTCAAAGTATCAGCTGACGGTTTTTCCACCAAGATACAGCCAGCTGACCTATATATTTATCCACATATACATATAAGCTATCATCAGGTAAATTTTTGTTTGAGAGGAAATCACGGATTTTTTTTTTTTTTTTTCATGTTCGAGACACCAGCTGACGTATAATACACCATGTTGTAACCAGCTGATTATTTTTTTTCGTTGAAATATTGGATTAACTACAATTTGACAAATTTTTAGCTGAGAGGAAATGAATGAATGTATTTTTTTCTACAACCGCTCATCCCCCCACCCGAGCGCCAGCTGACGTTCACGAGGCTTTATAATACTATACTCTGATGCGTCTGACGAATTATCTCTCGAGAGGAAATAATTAACCAAATTTGCACCTGGCTCCCGGACCATCAATAAAGTGTTAAGATGTTTATCAAGGATAAATATGCGTCACACAAAATGTATATAAATCTTTCCATCTATTTATAAAATTTGATAAACCCATCTTCTCTTTTATTTACCTATATGAAAAGTAAAAACTATCGTTTAATTATGCGCATCCTACTAATTATTATTATTAGCGACCGCTACAAAGAAACCGAGTACAGTGGTGCACATAATGGTATTAATGAGCGTAGTAAACACAAACAGTGGTGGGAACTTGGGAAGCGCTTGCGCATAGTGCGCCGAAGCCCGAATGGTCTGCGCCTGCGCATTCGTCTCCGCGCACGTGTGTGAGCGCACTTGTCTTCGCGTGTGTATATTATAGCGATCGGAGACCTGACATATCGGTTAGTTTTTTTTTATTTAATACTTTTTAGGGGAAAAAGGTTTGTTTTGGGTTAAAAATATTAGGTAGATATAATTTTCTTTATTGTAGATTGAATTTTTTATTTTATGATTATGTATTAACATACCAAAACATTTTAAATATTTTATACACTGGGCGAGTTTATGCCTATGTAGGTATCCATTTCCTTTTCAAGTTATTTTATTAATTTTTAATATTTCCGAAATATCAATACAGATATAAGTAAGTTATATTTATTATATACGCGGGTCGATCAAAAAAGGTGTTAGGATTCCAAAACTTTTTTTAAAAATTAACTCCATTTCGGTCGATACAACTTCTCCAAAATTTCTACCATTTCCTCAACTACCCGGAAAAGTATGGTTTTCATCAAAATACACTTGTGTCGGTGATAATATCTGTATTTGAGCAGATTTTTTAGGAATATGTACATATTTAAAATATATTTCTTCTGATATACGTTTTGTGTTTTCTGTAAGAATTTCTTTATAAAAAATTCTCATCAAAATCCATTTTTATAGTTTAGAAGGAATCTAAGAAACTAAGAGTCATTTTTATTTATATTTCTACAAGTTAGACATTAAAATACCGTGCATAATAAATTATTTTCAATATGGTAATGTTGTAACCGGTTGTGCATAAAAATATGTAAATAAAACTGATTGCTTTGGGATTGATAGTAATAAATCATAATTTTTTGTACGTTGTCGATCGATACGAAGACGAGACTTTATCAATTATGAACTAAAAGGTTAGATGATTGCTATGTGTTAAAACTAGATGTTTCTGGTAATTTTCTATAATGTAAATCAGAATTTACTTATATAAATTCAAATTAAATCAAAAGGTTATAGGAATAGCTCTGGATATTTGATTGATATATTTGATTTTGATTTAAATCTTTCTAGAAAGCATTATTATATAGACTAAATGTAGATACTCGACCGAATAGATATTTAAAACAAAGTGGTTCAGGAGAAAGTGCGAAGCATTAGGTAGAGAATCCGGGTTCGAAGCCCGGGGAAACAAGATTTTTAAAGTATGTTTCAGTTTGGCAGGCCACAGCAAACCATATCGTCAGTGGAAAGGCAAAACTGCTAAAGCACCAAATGATACTTATGGGAAATGATGTTTAGTTTTTTTCATCTGATTCATTTATTTCAAAATAATAACGTTTTTTAAAATTATGTTGTACCTACATCTGCAAATGAAATATATTATTTCTCTATTTACAAAGTGGCGAATATATAGGTAATATAAACTGCTTATGTTCATATTCTTGTCCGGTTTCATTGATTTCATTCGGCGCAACATATGCCTTATAATCTTCTTTGTCATTCTCTACATCCGAATTGATCCTTATATAAATCTTCACACAATCAGTCCTTCTTTTCTTTTGCCATCTCTGGTACTCCATAATCAATAACTTATTTATTTATTTATTTATTAAGCCTCTCTAAGACATGACAAAAGAACGAAATTACAATTTAAAGAAAAAATTATAGAAAATAACATGTTCTTCTTAATCATCATGACCCCTCTCGGGTATAGGCCTCTTCCAATTTCCGCCATTTCTCTCGGTCTGATGCCACCTCTTTCCAGCCTCCACTCGTCACTTTTTTAAGATCATCGACCCAACGATCCACTGGTCATCCTCTTGCCCTTTCTCCCTTTCTCCCTTCGGACCCTTCCAACTTGTTATCAATAACTTAATTCTCTGGTATTCCATATTGTTTTCAGTTATTGACTAATATCGAACATGTAATACGCTGCTACACATGTTGGCGAAATTTAAAACCGTATAAAGCCGGGTATTACGTATTACATTGAGTACTGAGCAGTACTGCGTTTCGAGCCTGTATTACGAGAAAAGCGGAAATATGACGCACACAGTCGAGCGCAACCGCGGTGAAGCACTAGTTATGTAAAGTTTTACATTTAAATTGTAATCTTTGTGATAGATCAAAGTTTATTAGCCGTGACGGTAACTTTGCATTCTCCTGTATATTAGAAACTGTCGGCACAACAGAAGCCATGTTTTTTCGTTTATTAGTTTTGGCTATCATCTCATTCCTGGGACGGGGTCTTTTATCTATGTTACGAGTAGATATCGACAGATTGTAACGATCACTTGATGGTGGGTTACACCTCAACTACAGGACTTTTTTATGTTAGATAGATGATACCTCAGCCACGGAACATCAGTCAATCAATCTATGAAAGGTGGTTCGTTACCCGGTCGGTTTCTATGTTCCTCCCACCCGTTCAATGCCCGAAGTGACCAGACGTGGGGAAGACATGCCTAAAGAAAATTAAAAACATGTCGTCCCGACGGGAATCGAATCCGCCACCTATCGAGCACGCCAACTTCAATCAAACTAAGGAAGTAGATACCTGTGAATTCCACTACATGCTTTTTAGATAAATAAAAGGTGTTTGGTTAATAATTGTGTTATCCGGAAGAATTTTCGATATTAATTCTACTATGTAATGTAGAACTTTCTTCTTTCTACTATGGAATTAAATTTAACCCACGAACCATCTTAACCCATCGCGGTTATTATACTATAAAATATGATTTCACGTTTTGAACCAAGAATAAAAATTATATCGAAGTCCATTAAAGTAAAATGACAATGAGTCGTGCTCTACCTACGAGTAGAAACAGTAATTCATGTTTCATCTATGAAAACGAAAGTCACCTTCACTTTTACCCATTTCAGTTGCGGTTGGGTTACTATCATAAAAATATCTACTATAATAAACTTGCTTGTAATTTTATAACAGGTACTTTTTATGATTTGTGTAGAACATTCGCTTTTTAAAACGGTATTTAAAAAAAAGTGTTGTGACAGTTACATAAAGTGTTAACCTTTTCTTTTATTTTAATGCCAAATGTTGAAAAAAAGATTTCACTAATAATTTATTAACATTATAGAATATACTTTAAATGTCTTTTTCACAAAATTTCAAATTTTTTGAAAATTCAAAGCATCGGACAAACGTCTTGGGATATCGCATTCAGTATTTTGAAAAACGTTTTTCAAAATATTTTATGTTATTAGTGGTGCTCTTTGATCAACAATACTATGTCAATGGTGGTGCTATATATTGACATATAATTGGCATGTAGAGGAGGATAAAATAATTGTCAATAACACTATGTGTGACCTTGCATTGTTATGTCATCGTTACACCTGCCGCGGTCCGCGACCGGTCTCATCAGCCAGCCCTCATTGCAAGACGAGTATTCATTTCAATCTTAATTGTTTAAAATCAAGTGTCGTTTTAAGGACTATGTACAATTCTTCATTGAACACACAAAACTACATTATGTTGATTTTTTTTTAGAAAACAGGTAGGTAAACTTTAATACATTTTAAAACATGCATAATACTAAAAATAACGTCACCATGAAGGGTCTCGGATTTGATACTCGGTGGGACTGACTAGCTTTTTTCATAATTATTTACATTTCCATATATTTCTTCATTCAAATCATTATTCAAATCCTTACGATTGCATAGATTGAAAAGCATTTTGACAAACAGAAAAAAAATCCTTGAATTCCTGACATGCAACTATTGTTTCAGCAAGCCGATTAAAATTAATTATTTTTATGATTAAGTTTTTAAAATTCCACGACATTTTCAATGCATATAGCACATTGATCGTATTCATTTTCATTGATGTCATCGCTAAATATACTCGACAGGTTTCAATAAAATGAATCTGTTACGCTAAGATCTTTTTTGATTAGTAAATCATTCAAAGCACAATATATAATTTTATATATTGTTGTTATTGAATTCAAATTTGTTTTTAATGACATACATTTAGTGTGACCACTATGTTACGAAATTACACTTTTGGATACATCATAGCCAATAAACATGATGTATTTCGAAATCAAACCCAAATAGAAAACGTTCCTATGACCAGCCCGCCTAGCATGATCATCAAGAGATATCTCGCGGACGAGTGAAGACAATGTTATCGATGTCGAGATATATGTTGTCCCATAAAACAAATAATAAAAAAAATGTGGGAACAATATTCTTTAAAAATAGCAACATCTCTTTGTCTTCTCGACAAAATTTATTACTTCTACGAGAAAATTGTCGTTCGTGGTGCGCTTATTACATGTTAGACTCGGAAGTCATAAAGGGGAATCGATTAAAACACGAGAAAACAGGTCGACAAAATTATGTCGTGGTTGTCATGCTAGGCCGGCTGATCAGTACCTATATGCTCGTAGCATACATGAAACTCTATCAAGATATGAGGGAGCGAATGTTGTATGACAGGATCGTAGCAAGTAGAGAACTGTTTAAGCATCAACCTATTGAAAAGAAGCATGTATGAATGTTCGGAAGGTGAAATTTATCTTCTAGGCCAAAAGCATAATCTGAAGATATTTGAAGGCATGCGAGAAAGTATTAGTATCGGCAATCTGTCGGCAAGTTATATGACAATTTATTTGAAATTGCGAAAAATCTGACAGTAGCACTATAATTATGTATGTTACCATACATTTTAAGTAAGTGGTGAATGCCAAATTTTCGTTATTTTTTATAAAAAAGGAAGCGTTTAAATGAAAGACTTTGGTCGTGATATTCAAACGTGTCACGTATTGTTAAACAATAAAAACACAAGCAATTATAACAATTATGGCAATTAAACAATTTCCCGCGGCGTGAAGCACGGGACAGAACAGTTATAGATGCGTTTAAGACAACCTTTTTATTTACAGTTTTTATAACGGATAATAACAATGTAAGATATTAACCTAGATCTGAAACCACTATTAGATTATCCCGAGTGGAATCAGTACAACGAGTATTTCGTCGATTTTCAAAAAGGCGGCTAATATACTCTACCGAAGAGCATAGGATATTATAGAAGTGAATTACTTAGTCCCTTGGGGCATGGGGCAAGCACATATTTTCATAGATTATTTTTATTTACCGATAAGTAGGTGATCGGCCTACGACGACGGCGCATCATTGACTGATGTTCTGAGGCTGGGGTATCACCTACAATCAAGTGAACCTCATGCTCGTTTGACGATATCTAACATAAAAAAAATAAAAAAAAATAAAAAATCCACATACGAACGTAAGATTTACTCGAAGTAGATAAGCAACACACGTTTAATAGGTACATACATTTTTTATTGTTCATCAATTACCAAGTTAATAGTTATACATATTTCATGAGGAGTTAAAAGTTGAAACTATATATGCGATGTTATTTTATGTTGTTTTAAATGATACCAAAACAATCGAATGGAATTCAATTAGCATAGAATGTCCCATAACAATAGACAATGAAAAAATATTATGACTAACTTATATGGATGTTCACTTTTCGATCAAAGATATCCATAATATTTTATTATAATTTTCTTCTTCTTTCTGCCCTGTTCCCTTTTTATTTGGAGTCGGCGCAGTATGTTCACTTTTCCCATTGTCTTCCTCTCGTTGTATCATCACACTCATGAAACATAGGAATAACAGTCACACAATCAAGCTATCTTATTCTTGGCCTTCCTTTTTTTATATAATATTTCAATAAAATAGTAATTATACACTTAGAATCTAGACAACAACATTAAAAATTTCCACGATTGTAAATTTTGAACAAATAAATACTTCATACTGCTTTTCAAAAACATACAAAATAAAGGAAATTAAAATAGTCTCGCGCAGCGTCTCAGCATGAGCTGCAAAGTACTTCAGCACTGATTTCAGCCTGTCTCTTAACATTATATATTTGCTAACTTAAAAGAAAATAATACAATAATATCACCAAAAATATTACATTTAAACTATTTGGTATGGAAAACTCAACAACTTACTTGAACGATCGTACTTGAACTTCTGTTTGCTAGTTTGAAATCTCTTAACTAGTATCGTGTTTTTTACTCTCTGAAAGGTTTACATCACATTTCTTTCTTAACAACATTAACATGTATAAATTACGGCTTTTCATCATCAAATGAATGCAATAAAAATTAAAATTAATAATTTATTGCTATAATCTATGATCTTTTATTATTGCTTTTTACGAAATTAATGATTGCTTTTAAATGGGTTTTATCCGTGATTATGTTAATTAGACGCGTGTAATGAATCTTAAGTATATTTAATCAGTAGTAAACGGCGTCAAAGTTTATAGTTTTCAGGTCAGATTTGCAATATTACGACAAGAATTAATGTATAGAAATTAACTTTTACATGAGATGAACTACCAAAAGCTGAAGAATCGAATCCTAATCATGTCACTTGGAAAACTTTTTTCTAAAAGAAAATTTAAAAAACGAGAAACGATACAGTTTATACATACAAACAAAGGCGACCGAGTAAAATAAATAAATTTCAAAATTAAATTCAAGCAAAAATAACTACTAAAATTGACTTTTATATATTATAATTGACTTTTATATAATAATCAATTCGAACAATTGTTCTTAAATTTTTTATTTTGGCTCTTGTACGTAATATGTTCCTTTTAGTTCATCAGCTCCAGAATTAGGGATTTAGCTCTACTTCAACAAGGACGGTGAGTGATGTTATCTTTTATTGTACAAAGCATGCGGGCATATAAAACCAAGGGCTAACGATAAGTCTAACGCATTTTACGCAACTTGAATTTCAAGTAGTATGTTACGTGGCTATATTTTTTCATGTCTTGGATGTATTTGTTTAGTGAGTGGTACCATCAGGGTGGTACATCATAACTGTCTAGAATATGCCTATTAAGAAGCCCAAGTTGTACTGTTCGGAAATACAGACAGGTAGTTCCTAGATTGAAACGAGATTTCAGCACCAAATGTTGAAATTTCGCATGATAAAGGTGGAGACGAATCCACTTTCTTGATATTTGATATTAACGTAAAAATTCTAAAGGGACATCTTATAAATTCGAAATTCCCCTTGGTCGTTATTTTGAGCATGAATTTAACTTGTCAAGAAAATATGTATTGGGCAATCTCATCTTCATGAGAGTAAATAGGTAAATAGTGGTATTGGCACGTGAGGTCATTTGTGTCCAAACAATATTGTTTGCAAACACACCGTGGACTGTCGGCCTAGTTATGGTATCTCCGGAATAAAGCGGATTTTCTATGTAAGACTACGTGCAAATGCTGTGTAACTACGTCTGCTAAATTATCTGTATACAAAAATAAATTCATAATTATTTGGATTACTTTGTTGGCATGAATTTCTCATGGTGTTAGGTGATAATACTGATTCATTCGAAAACACATAGATCATTAGAAGAAATAAAAGGATTTACTCCGATGGGGTATTTGATGTCAGGTGGGTCGGACATTTTTTTTTTTCAAATAAGCTGTTAAGGGCAGATTACGCTGTTCGATTACAGCTGTTAATCGAAACCAAATACAGTATATCAGTAACAAATAATTATCATGTGAGTCTTACACTAGTCTGTTTGATATAAAAAAATATTTTAAGCAAAAAACAAAAACCGACTTCAAAACCACAACTTGCACTAAAAAGTAAAAAATAATATTTTAATTACTTAAAAGCATTATTTATTAACAGTTATTTTTGAAATCGGTGCCGCTCCATACAGTTCCAAAACTTTTTGCAAAAGCAGGATTAAACTGCACTTCTTGACTGGCACCGATTCCTAAAATAACTGTTAATAAACAATGCTTTGAAGTAATTAAAATATTATTTTTTACTTTTTAGTGCAAGTTGTGGTTTTGAAGTCGTTTTTTGTTTTTTGCCTAAAAAAATATTTTTTTTCTAAATTTTTGTAGGAAGTGTATGTCTAAGTTCATTAATCCTTAGATAATAATTTAGTAGACCTACTACTAAACGTGCTGCCCAAATGAGACAGCGCTGTGATAAGAACCACAAAGCAAAACATCATCTACGTATAAGTAAATTTTTGTTATTGTTGATTTCCTAAAAAAGTACCAAACCAATGCCGATAAAAATTATATGGGAAACCACCTCTGAAATATCCCCTACCAAACAAAAGAAGAATCATCCAAATCCATCCATAAATTGCGGAGTTATCGCGTAACAAACATACAAAAAAAAAAAAAAAAAAAAGCAACATACAGACGAATTGAGAACCTCCTCCTTTTTTGAAGTCGGTTAAAAAGCCTTTTGCTCTTTCAACTTAAAAGTGATTTTTTACACTAAATTACTTCCACGAAAATACAATAAGTATACTAGAACTATCAAATATATTAATAAAAAACCAGCACAATATAGTCATCATATGAAACTATGTGAGGCATTCAGGGCATGTCCATACTCGCGGCATTGTTTGACAATAATGGCGCGTCCTTCGATGGCAGGATAATAATATAATGTCACTCGCTACAGCGTAATTAATTACCTATTGATTTGATGATGTAAGCATTACACGTGTAGAAAGACCAGTATTTTTGAAGACGTATCTGCCAGACCTCGCTAGAGATATTCGCAATCGACTTGCATAATATCATGAGTTTATTTCAGTACCTATACGTATTGAAGTAAACTTAGTAGTTAGGTTTGGGGTACGTAACTTGGAATCTGACAAGTCTTAATTGTTTTCAGTATGGTACATACCTAGCCTTGCGCTTGTCTGTCTGTATTTTTTAAAAATACCTTGAAGAACTTAATCTCATTTTAAGCTAGTCTCATTTGACAGAACACTGCGACTTTTAACCGACTTCAAAAAAGGAGGAGGTTCTCAATTCGTCTGTATGTTGCTTTTTTTTTTTTTTTTTGTATGTTTGTTACGCGATAACTCCGCAATTTATGGATGGATTTGGATGATTCTTCTTTTGTTTGGTAGGGGATATTTCAGAGGTGGTCCCATATAATTTTTATCGAAATTGGTTTAGTGCTTTTTTAGAAAATCAACAATAACAAAAAAAATCCTATACGTGGATGATATTATGGTTTGTAGTTCCTTTTACGGCGCTGTCTCATTTGGGCAGCACGTTTAGTGGTAGGTCTACTAAATTATTATGTAAGGATTAATGATTTTAAAAAATACACTACCTACAAAAATAATGAAAAAAAAAAATTATTTTTAAGCAAAAAACAAAAACCGACTTCAAAACTATAACTAAAAAGTAAAAAATAATATTTTAATTACTTCAAACCATTATTTATTAACAGTTATTTTTGGAGTCGGTGCCAGCAAAGAAGGACTGTTTAATCCTGCTTTTGCAACTTTTCGAACGGTACGGAGCGGCATCGGTTGGGTGGCACCGACTTCAAAAATAACTGTTAATAAATAATGGTTTGAAGTAATTAAAATATTATTTTTTACTTTTTAGTTATAGTTTTGAAGTCGGTTTTTGTTTTTTGCTTAATAGTAAAAACAATTTGAATAGTAAATAGTATTAACAGATTAATTTACCTAACCTTCTTTGGGGTCCAATGGTATGCAGGTTTGAATCACGCCGCGTCTAATAGAACATCTTTATCTGTAAATATATTTTGCTTACGCCTGGCCATTTAAGTTATTAAAGTAATCTCCAAGCCGAGAAATATCGCAGTTCCGACCGAGTAACGAACCAGCGTTCGTAGATGGAAAGGCCGTTGTGGAGTGAGTTAAAAATTCTGAATAGTCTCAATAAAAAAAAATAAGTCCAACTTACTACCAAATGAGATGTTTCTTCGTCGAACATTCAGTAGGTACTTATCATCATTGTGATATTAAAATAATTTGAAGTTGTCTTTAACATAAAAATAATGTAACTAATTGTGATTAAAGAAGATGAGCGTAACATGCGTGTAGGAATCCTAGTGAATAAGTTCCCGGTAGAATATCTGAAGCAAAATCTAAACATTATCACGACTACCGGCGTGCATCAAGATGTACGCGGGCACGTTAACCAATTTAACTCTAAACTGCGTGTAAAGAACCCAATGTAGGCTGGCACAGCACGTCGCGTCGGCCGTAAAAGATATATCATTATCTAAAAACCACGGGATTGTCGCAGTTCGGCCAGATTAAATGATGTGTGAGGAAGTTGCTGAAAATCAGTGTTGTGACTGTTTCCCACGTCGCGGGCGCAGCGTATGCTGAGGGGCCTCCTTTTTGACAGAAGTGCTGTTTATTGTTGACTTTTTTATATTTTAATTCAGTTAGTTTAAATAACTTAATAGTTATTTGTTATGAGTTTCTGTCAAATAAAGTTTTCATTCTTTCATAATTGCGTAAATAAAGACATGTCGATTGTAAATTTCTTTATCCGTTAACTGGATTTTTTCTTAACAGACAAGTAGGTGATAGGCTTTTTATGACCTGCCCGACCGAAACATTTTTTTTTTCTAAATTTTGTTTCGCCCGGTTTCAAACCCGCGACCTCCGGTGCTAAACGCTGACCACTGAGCCACGGCGGCGGATTTTCAAAGCAAACAGAAAATTCAGTAGCGTAAAAATCATTAAACCTCTTATCAAAAACGAAAAAAATCATATTATATACTTATTGATGTGAAAATAATGTTATAGTAACAAAGAGTAATTAAGCAGAAGCGTCAATTTCATAACATAGGAAATTCAAAAGAGTATAATGCATTAAGTATGAAGTAGAACGAATTAAGTAATGCGTTGCGAAGTTTTGCATATAAAGACAATAGCTAATTTTTACAAGTGTGAAAACTGTCACTATATGAGTATTAGTTAACACGTTTTGGAAGGTGTTGCTAGTAATGCGGGCAAACATTTCAACATCGAGCCTTGGATGAGGAGAACTCCGTGTGTAGTCAAGCAATACATAGATCTATATACTAGGTTTTTTTAAATAAGGTTTAATGTTCACCGTATCCTCTCTTTCTTTCTCAAAATATCAGTAGTTTGGACTACTGATTAGTTTGGATATTACTTATCATAATATATACTTTCTATGCTAATATTGTAAAGACGAAATATTTGTTTCTTACGATTTAAATCAAAAACAAAATAATAATAAAAAATTACACCAAAAGAAAGCTACTCCCGTGCGAAGCCGTGCTACTAGTTTTTTTTATATAGAGGAGAGGATATATCCATTTACTTTTTGGTAGGTACGTAGTCAGGCAGTTTTCTTCCCTATTTTCCTCTTAATATTTTAGTTACCAGTATTCATTTAAGCTTTATTCCATCTTATCATTCTCAGTATTACCTATAGCTATTTTTAAGATGTCCGGAATTAACAAATCAAGCTGAAAGATCTGACTTACTATATCTTTTTCTAATTTCGCAAATGTCCAAAAACTTCTACCATCTTTACCTCTAGATATATCCATGGGAGTAATGAAATTTAGGTGGATATTGAAAGTCAATACAAAGTTTCGTCGTATGTGTGTCAACTGTCAATGTTTACACTAAAATATGCCGACTGCCGACAGCTGAACAAGCGAGAGCCAACTGAGTATATTTGGATACGATTTCAAAACGATTATAAATTCTAATTTTCCTTCATTAAAATAATTTTAAATAAAAAAACTTAAGAAGAATTACAAGTGTTTTTCCGAGGGTTAAAAGCTTTAATTTTCAACTGTGGACACGAGGAGGCGATAGCTTGATTTTCACTCCGAAAGTCAAAAATTCAAAAATAATTATACACTAGTCTATTTCTACAGAGTTGGTATTTGCTATAATTATTGTAATAGTGCTTATTACAACGTTAATGCAGCGTCGTACTTTTGACTATAATATTGAAGACTATTAATAATTATTATGCATACGTATTTTAAAATACATAATCTAATTTATTTCTAATATTGTTTTATTAACATCTGTCAGTACAAGTTAAAATTATTGATTGAAATTCGAATTGAATTGACTTGGAAAGACCGCAAACTGTTTTGAAAAATGCCTCGTTGTTCAAATTATTGAATTTGATACTGGTATTGACCTGTAAAAACGTAAAATACCATATAACTTATCTGTAAGAAAGTGAAAAAAAATATTCGACATGAACTAAATGCTGATGAACTTTACAATAATTGTAAATCATAAAGAAGTAAAAGGTTGTGGTTTGAAAAGGCTTTTGTGAAGAACTGCGCATTATGTTCGCGTTCGAAGTAATATTTAGAGCGTGCGAAGCGAGATGCGATGTTGATTATTATCATAGACCTGATTTAAAAACGAAAGGGTGACAAATTTGATAAATATAAAAAAAACAGACGTAGTATAGGAGAAGGACAATTTAAATAAAATACTGTATACCGGATTAAAACGTGATTTATTGTTTAAATTATTTATCCCGACGTTTCGGATGCTTTTCAGCAACCGTGGTCGCGGGAGACTGAAAGATGACAGTTGTCTTATATTTGAAATGTCACAAAGTTGCCATATTTAATTCAATTAAATTAAATTAAATTAAAATTTAAACAATAAATCGCGTTTTAATCCGGTATACAGTATTTTATTTAAATGTGTGATACTCGCGTTAATAAAAGACAATATTAGGAGAAGGACAAGTCGCTAGAAGATTTTAAGATTGCATAAACTTTATTCTCTCTTTTATACCAATTTTTTTATGCCTAAGCTGTGGTTACAAAATAATTTCATACGCTACATGTAATTGAACAAAGGCTCAGTAGTGGAAAGCTGATCAGATAAAGATCTGGGGCATCCTCTTGCGTAACTCGACCTCACTCGCATTAGACTCGGTTCGTATTGTTTAGTTCACGCTAATTACCGTAATTCAACTAATTGTGCATTATAATAGACATATTTTCAGTTTTTTAATATTCAAAATAATTAAATTAGCCAATCAACTGGCCTTGGGCTCCTAAAGGAGACTAGTCCTTGCTTTGAGAACGTTAGTGTAATTTTTAGCTTATTCCTTTTTATGTCGTAATGGAAACTAAACCTTATATCTGAAGGATTTTTAATATATTTTTCAGTATGCCAATTTGATGTGTACATTGTAAGAATAACAGATCTCTTTCAGAATCTACTTAAGTAATCTAAATAAATCTTAAAGATATAAAAACCACCGTTTGAAAATCAAATGAAAATATTTTCCCTTCCACTATACAATTCCCTTCGTATGCACAGTGCGCATACACCATTTTTAAAGCAGCTCTCCTTAGAAACAGTATACCTATACCTAACAAGTAATTTAACCATCATATTGTTGTTACAGCGAACAAATCCGCAGCCACGCAGCAAACGGTTCACGTTCCAGTCGACTGTAAGACAGCTTGAGAGGCGACGACTTGCTGAGAAGCTATCTAGAGAAGCAGACCTGAAGGAACAGCAGAGAAAAACCGAACTGGAAGCCATGAGAAGGTAGGTTAGAAAAGATTAGGTGGGATACAGGTTCAGGACCTATAATAGATGATTTTTCGGGAGAGGAAAAGGCTTGCTGACTGCTCCAGAGAAGGCTTGATCGAACAGTTAAAGATAATGAACACAGTATTGAAAGTCCAGAAGGTTCCAGGTAGCGACTTCAGGATTTAATCATCTACATAATCCTGACGTTAAGATACTCGCAGCTCCTAAATTATGTCAGACAAAATGTGCCGTGGTTTCAGGACAAACCCACTCTGAAAACAATCCCAACTTTGAATCTGAGCAAAGGTAAACTGGAGAATCTCCGGCTACTGCGTTGCGAGGTTTCTCTTAAATGACGCTGGTGTTTTTGTCAGCGTCTACCTTTCCCTTTAAAATATAAACTAAGGAGAATAAGTGTCATCTTAAAAATAAATTTCCTTCCAGGGTAGAAGAAGAATTTCAACGAAAGCGAGCAAGAGAGAAGGCAAATATCAGACAGCAATTGCGACTAGTCAGTAGCGGCGCAAACAGCATGCCACCCACTTCTAATCACAAAGTAAGGAAATACGACATAATTTATCGTCTTACTTCCGGTAGCAAAAGAAACCGGTACCACCCTGCCCGCATCACCACTAACCATCATGTCGGGTAGTTGTCACACAACTGCTTATCTATATCGATACATATAATAAAACAGTAGAATAAAAATTTGTGTACATTGCCAGAAATGGAGAGGGGATAATAAAAGAATAGCAACATTCATTCATATTCATAAAATCACTGAACATTTTTGTCTATCTGTCTGCTATTTGTTCACACTATGTTCGGGGTTGGGATAAATTATAAAGATATTAAAAGAGATAATTATTTATTTAAACTGCAATGGACTAAACTAATGGGGTGAGACGAGATTGAGATTAGACAGTCGCGCCCGGTACTATAATAAAATATAATGAAAATATATATAATATAATAAAATATAATGAAAATGAGTACATCAGCAAATCGTATTGCAAGGTGTCGCTTACATTGAAATTCCTGTACGGTTGTAAACCGAACACACTAATCGTCAAAGATACTGAATTGATTTTCATGTACACATACCTTTTGGCATGTAATCAATAAAAAGGATTCCTTCACTATCCCAGAACACAGAGGCCATAACTTTGCCAGCGGTAGGAGCAACTCGAAATTTCTTGATGGATGGAGAGGATGGTCGTTTCCAAGACATGCTTTGTCTTTTAGTTTCAGGATCAAAATGGTGGACCCACGTTTCATCCATGGTGACAAGACGATGGCAAAAATTATCCGAATCACGCTGGAACATTTCGAGATTACGCTTGGAAATTTCCAAACGTCGCTTTTTCTTTTCGTCGGTTAACATTCGTGGCACCCATCTTGCAGACACTTTTTTGAACCCCAGTGAATCAATTAAAATGGATTGAACGCTACCAAAAGATATCTTTAGGATCTCAGCTATATGTTTTATAGTCATTCTTCTGTCTTCCAAAACCAGATTCTCAACCTTTTTGACATTTTCTTCTGTAACGGAGGTTGAAAGCCGCCCAGAACGCGGGTCATCTTTACAGCTTGATCTACCTCTTTTAAATTCAGCCACCCAGTACGCAACCGTAGAATAGGGTACAGCATCACCCCCTAATGTCTGCTGAATGTCCAAAAAAATTTCCTTCGTAGACATTTTTTTTAAACTGAGATATTTTATCACCGCACGTAACTCACTTTTATCCATAATTTTGACTTTTTAGCAACTCGTTGCACAAAAAAATTTACTACATGCGAACGAACTGACAAAAACAAGTGACAGTCTGCATAAATATATTGTGATAGACACTCTTTAATTTGACTATCGAACTTGATCCAAAAAGGTGTCATATATATGCACTTCTAAGAACTTTTTGATTCACCCTGGTACTATGTAGAGCTGTAGCTTAGTCTGAGGCAACATAAATCTTTGTTTCATTGAAATCGGATGTCGGGAAGAAAAGTTAGCTTCTTTTAAATAGCTTGTTTAGAAGCTCAGCCTAAGATGAAGCCCACGCTAACAAAGTTCCAATATAAACATTTAATAATATAAACATACAATAAACATTAGTACCTACAAACTACGGATCCATACATAGCGTAAAATCATCTTTGTGATCAACTATGAGATAAATTTAGGTAGAAATTCGTGCAGTTATTTTTAAATTAAATATTGTTTTTGTAGACACGTGACGAACCAGACGGGTCTTGCAGAGACTCCCCAGAGCGCACTCGAGACAGACAACGGAACAGTAACAGCTCCGAGATCAGTGGACGTAGTAAGAGTTCTACGCCGGTGAGTTTTCTGATAATATTCTTTCATTGATAGTTTCTTTGTACCGAGATTGATTCCGTACCCACTGCAATGGTTCAAAATGATGATTATTATTGTCTTTTAAGTTAAAATTGTATGTTTATTGAGTATATTTTATAAAATCCATAAACATTCTCCTTTAGCCTCTGAGATTCTCTGAAGCCTCATTACATATTATGATGATTATAAACGTAATAGTGATTCATAGTAAAGTGTACTTAGTAAAGAATATAACTTTTAAAAATAAATTAAATAACGACATTAGACGCAATAACGTGACGTTACGGCTTCATGACCCAATAGAAATTTCGAGAATTTTTCAAAAGACAAAAATAAAAACTTTTTAAAATCTTTTTTCTGGGTTTTTTATTGACCAATGCAAGAGTGAGGCCCAAAACAATTACCCATTTTCCACTCACTAAGGTCGCCACTGTGTGGGAGATATATTTTCTATAATTATTTGTTCACGATGTGTCACAGATACGCAGCGTGGAGCTGTCAGAGTGGCGAGTGGAGAGCGGTGCGCGCGTGTACCGCGACTGGTCGGGCGCGCTCGCCACGCACGCGCACCCGCCCGCCTGCGCGCGCATGCCCATGAGCGCGCACGCACACGGTACACTCACACACCCATTGCGCCCTAATCCTATCTCGTGTTTATTTGTTTGTCCTTAAAACTAGTTATGGCATCGTGGTTGTAATAATTGTTTATTGGTAGTGCGTGTAAAAGTGTATTAAAGAGAAGAAGAAAAAAATTCTGGGCTGAGGCCACGAAACAAACTTGTAATAATTTAAAGAAGAAGTAAGGGAAGGTCCTGACCTAAGGATCGAGGGAGGATTCTCGAGTAATCGTACCATGGCAGGCCGTAAGGCCCCAGTGATTGATGTTTAGACGTTGTCCTACTCAGTGATCGGAGAAACCATGACAACTTCATTACGTCTTCATATTTATTGTAGGGTCAGATTTTAATCGCTACAAATAAATGAAATGTTCGAAATCGTATTAGATACTTTATTAACATTTAGTATTCTCGTTATCCTGATGTATGATAATTATTGGCGTTTAATAAATGGTTATTAATGTTACATTATCATAAGAGAATCATTAACTGCAAATAAATATAAAGACAATATGTCCCCTACGAGAATCTAAGGTCAACGAGCCATGGTTATGTTGTGAACAGATGTACAATATAATACCTTCCTTTAATTTGCGTCGTTTGCGTAATAAAATTAGTAAAATATTACCTCCGTCTTTAAAATGGCATTTTATCTCCATATCTTTTAATTAATCACCCAAAATGTGATGTAGGTAGATCTAAAGTCAATACAATATGATGATTTGGTTTGATGATGCGGGTGAACTTTGTTTTGATATTAAATTATATTTTTGCGCTTATAGACGATAAATCATCTTTCCTTTTCGTCTTTTACCTTCGCTGTAGGTGACATTTGCAAATAGATACACCTTCAGACATCTTTAATAAACCGCAAAGAGAAATTCAATTAACATTATAGCCGCGCCCAAGCCATAATAGTTATCGACAATGGCTGACGAACGGATGTGCATTAGTGGTCTCCGTAGCATGTACTAACCGACCTCGTCACACTGACATACATTCAATTGACTGTGGACACATTCTTATAGACTTCTGTATTATTAATGTCCTTCATCCTTGTTTTTGTACAAACAATTTATATAAAAAACATTTACCTTTATTTAAGTTAAAATTGGGTATAGGTATATTATTGTATATTGACAATGTTTGCAAAATTACTTGATAAAAAAGCACGAAGTGCATATTGCGCGTTTCGGTTTCAGTCTATGGATTTCCGAATGCTCGAAGTAGAAAAATTGATTGACTGTGGCTGACGTATCACCCATCATCAAGTGAGCCCCACGCTCGTCTGTCGATGACTGCGAACATTTATTATGAAAGCATTAGATGCTACGACACAATTATTACATAAGTACATTGCTTTATTTCAATATCTAGCTACATCCAAAGTATAATCTGTTTGTTCCTATTGCATGTATTTATGTTTGTTATGTTATGTTTTATACATATATCAGATGATGAGAGGCTCTACGTTCTCTGTAAGCTTCCGCTCGTACTACTACAGTTTGAAATACCTGTATGTCCAACTATAAATTGAGTATTTGCGTTTCAGGTATGGAAGGCTCCACGTTCTCCGGCAGCCCCCGCTCCGACAACTACCGGCTGGAGTTCGCCCGGGGCGCCCCCTCGCCGCGCACCCCGCGCCCGCCCCGGCTGCTCACCGCCACGAGGTCGTCCTCTTCCTCCGGGTCAGAGATCTCTATGCGACAGCCCATTAAGATCAGGTAAAATTTTCTATTCATTTATCCCTCAATATAGACTAGTTTAGGGTATTCAGATATTTAAGAAAACTTTAAAATCGACCTATCCATGGAATAAAGTTACGGCTGTATAATGACTACTTTATCTGACCTGGCCACTTATCATCAGGTGGAAAAGTGGTCAAACAACTGTCTGTTGTTGGGTATAAAATAAAACAAAAGACCTTATTCTTTGGAAAAATTAACTACTTGAAGGATTATTTAACTGTAGTATTCAGGAAGATATGTTATTAAAACGTTGATTTAAATGGTTTACATGTAAATTGTATAGGTCAATTTGGCCTTAATACAAACAAGCGACTTGGTATCATAATCATATCTGACTGTGTTCTATGGATAGGTCGAAATTACCAAAGATTTTTTCTAACCTAATCGGAATCATTCAATTTTCTACACACAACTAGGAGTAATTGACAGAGAAAGGGAGGAATATTTTTCAACAGTATGTTTGTATGTCGTTTTAAAGCTACGTTAATCCTAAAAATGCTTTAAACATTATACGCATGAAAACAAACTGAATTTGAATGAAACGCTGATATATTGCATGATTTTTATTTAACATTTTTTTTAAATTTAAATAATGAAGTAAACGCTTAAACGCATCCATACTATTCCAAAACAAATTAATTATTTAGAGATCAAAATGAAAGGTACAGAAAACTTTGTATGGATAACAGTTTAACAGAATTCGAAGTGTCCGTAGAACAACGTTATGAACAACTTCTGCATGACGCTTTACTTTACACTTGGCATTATTTTTTGGAAAAATTAACTTCATGAACCAAAATTTGATTGCTATCTTCGAAAACATGTTGTGTTTTATAAATTGAGATTTACTTGTAAATTATATAGGTCAGTTTTGCCTTATAAATACAAAAAATCGTCGTGGTATCATAATCATATCCGACTTTGTTCTACGGATACGGCGAATTGTGGGTAGTTCTAAGCATGGTATGAAATAAATAAATAAATAACATCGGTTATTTTCCTCAAGGTGGTGAGGGAGTGATTACGTAGTGCTATAACTAACCGCCTTGTTCGTAACTAGGTGAGTGCTTTAGTGTTTAGTCTAACTTAGCCTAAGTTTAGTTTTAAAAGTTATTCTGTTGTAGAAAAATATACTACAAAACCAAGTTTTCATGATCTGCGGGCCTAGCTCGGACGACTTGCGAAAAAGTGTTATCTGTCATTTGTATGAAATTTCAAATATTTTTTCATATAACTAACGATTCCAATACTTTCTCGCAAATCATTAATGCTAGGGCCTCTCGACGGGTCCTACGTATACGGGTATAAGTGGAAAATCGCAACATTCCGAGAGCGAGATTCTAAAGCTTGTAACTTTGACTTTTAATTTATATAATGTAATAGCCAAAAACATAGAATAGTAGTTCTACTCATGACCTGTAGAGCGCGTGTGATATTTCTCATATATGGCATACCTACTAACGCTTTCCCGCAGCTTCGCTTGCATGGATTGTGAACCCAGGAAATTTTGGAATGTAGAGCAAGTCAATCCGTTACTCTGATATTTCATGAAAACCATAATGAAATGTATCTAAACATAGTAGATGTTTTTAAGGAATTATGTGGTTTTCTATTAGCAAAAGAACTTTAGTAGACGATGTAGTGACGAGAATTGAGAAAGGTATGTTGAGGTGGTTTGGGCATGTAGAAAGGATGGATGAAAGTAGGGAAACGAAAAAGATTTATGAAACTGGTGTGAGTGGGAGAGTCGGGAGTGGTCGACCTAGGCGAACGTACCTCGATCAGATCGGGGACGTTCTGCAAAAGGGCCAGATCAAAAGTACTCGTAACCGTCGAGTGTGTATGAAAGCATTGATGAAAGTAGAAGAAGCGAAAGTGGTATGTAAGGATCGGAGCATATGGAATTCCGTGATCTCTGCCTACCCCAATGGGAAAGAGGCGTGATGTATATGTATGTAGGGAAAACGTTCCAAGAAAAAAAGGCATATCAGCTAAAGTACGTAAAAATGTAGAAACTTGGTAATTACGGAACAAAAGTTGTCATCAATTTTTTCTGTATAACATAATATTAAATCCAGGTTAACCGTAACCATATTTGTTTATCAATCACATATTTGTACTTCTATTCTATATAAAATAGATATTGGCTTTTATAAACTAGAGTTAGTAACCAATATCAATTGAAAACCACAGAATAATCCTACTAGAAGTACAGATTTTTATTCGTATTGCTTTAATTAAATAATGCATGCCAATGTACTTTTAGTTACTTAACTATCACGATATCACGTAATTATATTAACCCTCGCCTACCGCCTGGTCCGCAGTGAACCCCCCAAGGAAGACATAGAGGAACCGATCATCGTACCAAACTTGCGGCCGTCGAGACCCACACGAACAATAGTCGCTATTCGATAATAAAAATGCATACAAAGATAAAATTGCCTTAAAATATGTAGGCACTTTTGTTTTTTCCATTTTCGAACTGAAAAGTATGACACGTAAGACAATAAAATATAAATATTGTATAAGTTTATTGTATAGTTACATAGAATACCAAGTTATACAATATTGAAAGATTTCAATTAAATATCGAAATGTAATATATTGTAATATAATAATCTTCTTGTTTATATTCAAGGAACTTCAATGCAATAGTTGTCTTCCATATTATACTGAAGCTTTAATATAGTTCTAATGGTTATTAATTCTTAGTTTAAACGGTGCTAAGATTTAACTATTTATATTGTTATGATTTCTTATGTACTTCAATTAAAAAATGCTACATAACACTTATATAATATGTATTTAACGTTTTATATTTATAATTTACCTTTTTTGATTAAAGAAAATACATATAATAACATCAAAAACTTCTGTATATTTTTGAAAAATAAATATAACAAATAATTATCATTATCGTACTTATAATGTTACAGTACTTTTTTATATTCGCATTAAAATTTCAGAGTGAAATTTACCCTTATATTTTAATGTAAGAGGTTATAAATTTGATGTAGGGTAACATCGAACCACACGCATTGGGTTAGTGGGTTAGTGTTGCTATTTAATGGTCATGCGACCACTTCCTAATGAGTTTTCGTTGGTCATATTCAAACTATTTTCGATGGAATATTTATGATGGATCATGTTTTCCCATTTCAAAAAAAAAATTCCACATAAAATCCGTAACATATTTTAATACATTTTCCTTATGTGTATATGTTTTCGAGTCCATATCAATACTTCTTGTTAAATATTTAAATTTTAAAAAATTGTTCGTAGTACTTTTTACTTTCATTTACTACTTACTAGGTGCAATATTGTTAAACCATATTACTTTAAGACTGTATAAATATTACCATATACCACATATTGTATTTAATTAATATGGCTCAATAAAACATTTTTGATTAGATTATGCTAAGTTTTAGATTTTATATTGTAAATAGCAACACAGTGCATGTAAAACTGTGTAAGAGTTTATCAGAAATAAATAAATATTTACAATGTTGTTTTTTATTTATATTTAAGCCCTTAAACTATAAAAAAATACTAGGCATGCGCACTATTAGTTCAAATAAGTTATTCCTCCAATACAAGTGCTATACTATGAAAATAAATATTACCAGACCAAACATATTTTAATACTATATCAAGCTTTTAATACGTTTATGAATAAAGCCGTACGTCTTCCAAAATAATAGTCATAAAAGGTTGTATAGTCTGCAGCAATGTCGCAAAACTTTACTATTATGTTCAATTTAAGAGAAACCACTTATTTCATACTAGTTTTTAAAAGTTAACGATATCCTTGTATGATATTATCATCAAGAATGTTATTTGCTCTTTCGCTGTGCTACCGGGCTTAAACTGAAAGGGTTGATAAAACTTTCGAGGTTTAGTAGTGAGCTTACACCTTCTGCTGATAACACGCGATACTCCGTTAGACTAACATTACATATCGCGTAATAATAAACTACAAAACCAATTTCCTTCGTTGTATTGTAACTATAAACCGTACTATTTATATACTGAACGTAACAACCATTTTTAAATGAGTTTAATCTAGTAAGTATGTATGTGTATTCAATATATGTAAAATGTAATAAATAAATAAATAAATAAGTATTAAATTAATATTTAGCCTACAGTACGTCGTAACTCGTGACGCGGAAATTGTTTAAAATATGATAATAAACAAATAGTGTCATTAGTTACATATCGTTTAACCGAGAATTCAATTAAATTTTTACCAGTCCGCCCATTAATATTCTGTCGTAGCTACTACTAAATTTATTTCAAAATTAAAAACAATTATTTTTGATGATAGATGTGAGCTTAACGTTAGTGACATAGTGAATATAAAAATACACTAGCCGTTATCAATATTTATAAAACAACAAAACTCTCGGCATTACACAGAATTTCACATTCGTCACAGATAACAGACTATTTCATCCCGCCATTCTCGAGGTATCGTCTGCAAGTTAACCAAGCTGTTGCCGGACATCCCTGAACCGGGTTCAGCGCCCGGACAGCTCGGGGAAACCCCCATCAGAATACAGGTCATGGAGACTACAAAACCTGGTGAGGTCGAGGAATTATTCGAAGATCGAGACCCTAATAATTTGAATCAACATGTAAAGGTAAATCATTAAAAGCTATTGCGAATTTTACAGGAAGTGTTAGAAATGTTGCATTATTTAATTTGATTGATTTAATTTATTACCATTGATTTAATTTATTATCATAAAACTCTCACTAAATCTAAAGACAAACACGACCCGACTTTTACAATGTCAATTATAAAGAGGACAGATTTGTATTTTTGTATGTTATGAATGTTTATTCAAAAACTACTGGATCAACTTCGACGAAAAATTCACCAATAGAAAACTACATTATCAGCGAGTAGTATAGGCTATTTTGTGTATAGTACATCTTTATTGTACCCGTGTGAAGCCGGGGCGGGTTGCTAGTATGAGTATAAAATAGAAGTCAACGGATTCGTATAAAACATCTTTACCTTGCGTGTAGCTTGAGAGAGATTCTTGCTCGTTCTGACATTCAAAGGTCAAAATTATCTGCCTTCATCTAGCGACTTGGAGCTTTAAACGGGTGGTCAGTAAAACAAAAGCCTAAGCACCTACAACTTTACTTGGCAACGCATGCCGCATGCTATTATTTAAAAAAAATTACAAACATATGCAAATTGAATTTGAAAAACATTTTATACTACGCAAACTCATTTACATTTGAATTAATGACCTTATAAAACGAACAAGGCTGCCTTGTATTTCCCTCAAATACCTAGTAGAAAATATTTATTTGCTTTCGCACGTAATTCTTGGTAGGTACAGACTAATAAATAAATAGATCTCATCTTTTCCCGCAAATAAAAAACATAAGTGCCCAAGATTTCACAGATCTGAATCTGATTCTTTAACTTAAACGAGTTAATTTACCTTCCAGTGTCAAGAAATAAGAGTTTGCTGACAACATTTTATTGATCGCTCTGCTCATAATAATTATAAGAATTTTTTGAACAAAGAGAGCGTGATTTAACACGAATAATAACAAATGTAGGTGGGCATCGCGTGACCCCGCTGGCTACTTGAGTTGGCTTGAAAGGGTGTGTGAACGGTAAATTGCTTGACCGGTTGAATATTTTTAACATTTCAGCTTAAAGTTGTAGAAAGGTCATTTTTTCGACCTATACTTAGAATTAATTTTAGAAGGAAGAAAATATCGCTAGAAAAATATTATTCGTATACAACTCACTAAGTGCTGATTGGAAGCGCTATACTTGCCATATAATAATAGTTTTACCCGGATTTTAAATTAAAAAACACCGTAAGGGACAGCTGTTACAAGATCTGAGAAATAGATGATGTCATGACAAAAGGGTATGGATATAAATGAGGGGCTATAATGACTCGAACTATATTTCCCGAGAAAATAGAACAAAACCCTCCAGTACGAGCCAGCGGACGAAGTAGGCAAAATTGAATTGAAATATACATTGCAGTTACTGTGGGATGATATAATTGGCGAGCCAGAAGGAGGAAGGAGTCCAGAACGCGCCTGGCGAGTTAGCAGGTTTTGCTTCAAAACATCGCGGAATTGGTGCTACACTGTACTCTCCATACTGCTGGCACCTCCTTGCGCCCTGATACTGGGCTGCGGCTTCGCGTGCTTGGCCTTTGAGGTAAGAATAATTGCTTAGATTGGTAAATTGGTGTATATTCAGAGACAAGTCTCTAAAAAGCGTTTTTCCTAAAGATGAATGTTTTTTTTACCTAAAAATAAATACAAACGTGCACTGAAAAAGCACAGATAGTGCCTTTATTTTTATCCCAACTTTACATAATTAAATCTATGGACTTAGGTACATACGAGTATATTTAATTTTCTGTAAGATCCTAAGAATCCAATAAGACCTTTTATTATTGTTTCAGCAAATCTGGTGTTCAACGCCGTGTCTACGATGTTTGAAGGTTTATTTAGCATCATTGCGCTCTTTGGTTCAGTCGTGTTTGGCAGCCACTGTGGCACCTACCATGGAAGCCTTTGGCCATATCTGTAGACATGTTCGAGTCAATATACGCAAAGATGCTCCAGAAGATAAGGACCTACTTATTATATAATAAGTATATCAGAAAGTATCAAGATGGCTGTAAAATATTTTTTTAACACGGTGCCTTTTATATACGTAATACTGTTTCCATTGTTATAAGTTTGCATTTCGTAGTATATAAGTATTTATATAATACATTTTGAATTTAATTAAAAAAATAACTATGCATGTGGAAGTAATTTTATATCAATAGTTGTAAGAGTTCTAACAATGAAATATAACAATAAAAATATTTTGTGCATAACATTACTATTATTTAAAAAATCTATCACAATGTCGTACTCAGTCCCACGAGAATGTAAGTGCGTGCTCCTATTTCACCATGCCTACTGCTGATAGAGGACAAATCTTTATTTTTTTTTCTGGTTTATATTTTTTATTATTATAGTTAATTACATAAAGATGTCCTGTGGAACATGGTGTAATGGTTGCAGCGCCTTACAAATATTTTGTAAAACAAAAATTTGGCGATTAAAAAGAGTGACGAAGAGTTTCTTGCCAGTTCTTCTCTTCTGTTCTACGCCCTTGATTTGAGAACTGGCGGTAAATGTAAAATTAGAAGCATTTAATATGTATTTTTTACTGACGTTCATAAGTGTACATTGTGTTACCTAAATGAATAAATGATTTTGAATTTGAATTTGTCCCTCTCTATCTCATTTATCCATTATTTTATTATAATTTTTAAAATATCGATAATATAAATATCTACTGCAAGACCATAGTCCGTCAAAATTGAAAATTCATTAATTAAAAAAACTAATGGCGGGAATTTTTTGGAGATCTGTAGAGGGCGGACTTCAGTCAGACCTTTTGAAAATTGTGTTACTGAATAATTCTTGGAGATTGAAATATTATACCTTATTAATTTTAAAATAATATGTATATTACTTATTGTGATTTGTGAATGCTATTTATTACCTATTGCAAATATATTATACCTACTGCAAAGCCATATTCCATAACAATAAAAAAAAATTAAAAAATGGCGGGAATTTTTTCGAAAACTGCAAAGAGGGAACTTAACACCTTTTGAAAATTGTGTTAGTGAATGGAGTGGAGAAATTAATAATTTTTGAAATATACCATTACAATTGTAAAAATACTATAATATTACTTATTGTGAATATGAGCGCTAGTACATCAGCATCTGTGGCTCCGAGATCAGCAAGTAATAATAATTCTAGCAGCGAAAGAACTCAACCTCATTTCGTTATATCCAAATGTCGAAGGTAAAAATTTCTATACTTGAATAAATTATTGTATATCTATATTATTTTAGAAATAAAATATATTTATTTTTAATATTAGCAGAATATAACGAGTTAATGTTGTTGTTTTTTAAAAGTTCAAATCTTAGATTAATAAATAATTGGTAGTCTTGGCGCGTCCTAGCGCGCGGACACCAATTATTATTAATCTAAATTCTAAGGTTCAAATAATATTACAATGGCTTTAATCGAATAGTTTAACTTGGATGAATGAATGTCCTATGGTGTTGTGAAATTTGTCCGTGAACGAAATTCTCTCATTCTTACATATTTAATACAAACAACTGTTCCTAATCACCTTTTATTAATTTACATAGAAATAAGGACCTTACTGGCAATATACATACAAGTGAAAACCAAGAAACGGAAGAGTCGGACATTGAGGAGGTAAGATTGTTAATCGATATTGAAATGTTTTTTTACAAATTATATGGTTAAATCCTACAAATTCACCCATACGTAAAGTGGGATATGATTATGATACCAAATCGTAGTTTTGTATTTGTAAGGCTAAAATTTTGACAATACAGCATGTGAACGAGGATATTACTCTAACAATAGTATACCAAGAAGAAGTTCAATTCAATGAATGAAGTTGACATTAAAGTGGAGATTATGCAGAAGTAACTTTGTTCTACGGATAGATCTTTAATTACCTGGCACTTCGGCTAATAATACTATATTATTTATTATATTTCATTCGCACGAAATTATCTATTCTATCTTTAAATAACGATAACTTTTCTCCCGTATTAGAATTCGATGAATAAATGTGATTATGTTACTCCAGATCGTACCTACTGAATTTCAGTTAAATATATACAATGATCATACAGACTTGTCGATTCCATTGTTTTATTGTATTTATTATGTACATAATGTATTTTATTTTGTACATAATGGGCATAATAGATAACCCCTAACGATGATATTTTTTATTTCATTTTAATAATAAGCTAAGGATTTCGCAGAGGTATTCATTATTCAATTCATGTTGCCATTTCTTCCGCGATACAAAATATATTGGCGTCAGACAGTAGCAATTAAGTGGAGGATCTTTGATTATAAAATAATTTATATGCGTGAATATTATTGAAAAACTTTATGTATATTATTTCCATAAATAACTTCATTTAGGTAGTGAAATACACAACACAAAGATTTAATCTAAAATGCTGGCATGTCGCATGACTTACTATTCTCTTATCGTTACATTAAGTGACCTCAAAAGGCATTATACACGCATTGTTTTATGTAGTCTTAACACATAATGGACGGGTCGAAGCAGCTCCGTCTTTCCTAATTTCCGAGCATTGCCATTATTATGGTTATAAAATGATTTTGAAATATTTCCTAAAATCTACACTACGCCGTAGGATCAACTGGCAGATATTGCTATAACGTATCAAGAAAAAATAACAATGTGCATAACAGAAAACTCTAACGCAGCATACTAAAAATTCATGCAAAATATCATACGGGGTCCATCCGTTGTATTTTGATTTTTTTAGAAATGTAGAGAAATAACCAAACCACACGATTCGAGACGTAGAAAAAAGTATGTGCATCTATTGCCTACAAAGAACCAACCTAGTCAGAGTTGGACTTTCACGTGGGGTGTACCGTACCACATTATAATATAGCGTCTCTTGTATGCTACAATAGTTTTTAATAATTATTAAGGTTTGAAATAGATTTAGTATTGAACTTATATGTTCGTAGCGCCTCCTCACTGTATGTTGTAGAACTGGAAAGCTAGGAGCCGCCTGTTATACTCTACAAACCGGAGAGGTATGAATTATTCCTTTAAAATGAGTTATACGTATCAAGAGTCAATAAAATGCTCGGAGTTCATACATAGATACATAGCTGTTTTTTATGTTAGATATCTACAGATGAGCATGAGGTTCACTTGATGGTCGGTGATACCTCAGCCACAGAACATCAGTCAATGATAAGCTGTCGACCTACTTTTTACTTCGAGCATTCGGAAATCCATAGACTGAAACCGAAAGGCGCAATTTGCACTTTACTGTTTCTATCTATGAACGGTGATTCGTTACCCGTTACGAAATTTCGATATTCCTCCCAGCCTGTCCATGCCAGAAGTTACCAGACGTGGGGAGAACATGCTTACAGAAAATTATAAACATGTCGTGCCGGTGGGATTCAAACCCACGACCCATGGCATGACCAGGCAGGTGTTGTTACCGAACGCGCCAACGAGCCCGTCATAATACAGGTATAGAAGCTAATTTAGGTATTGATGGTGAAGACGGGCATCAGACGGAACTGAACGGGGATTAATAGTGTGAATTATCCTACATACACTTATTCTACACTCAACACTATCCATATTTTTCTATCCTAGCTTCAAATATTAGAAGAAATCCTAGACCGACCACCAGAACATCAGATATTCGTATCGTTGTTTCGGCAAATAGAGCCTGTCAAAATCATAGTGGATGGTAAAAGTCAAAATACTTTTGTGAGTACCGTGAAAAAAATAGTATTTGATACCGAAGAAAATGTCGATCGAAAGTGCAAACTTATTCTCGTATCGTCTAAAGATTACAGTAAGTATATACAGGTCATTTTTTCAAGTGGTCATGCATAGCTAACTCCAATACTAAGAGGAATAGCGAAAAGTACTGAAGGAGTGCATTTTTCAAAAAAAAAATCAACGGATTCGATTCCTGAAATATTATTTTTACAAAAATCTGAATCATTGGACTTTGGTTTTCATGAAAATCAGCCTCGAAACTCCTTTCAGTACTATTCGCTAGTCCTCTTAGTTTCAGAGTTGGCCATGCACGTCCATTTGCAAAAGTCACCTTGTTTATTTAATTTATTAAGGTTCTAAAGGCATTTGTTACGAAGGCAGATACATTTTATAGGTAAGGTTCCTTATATTACATAATCTATTGTACTTCAAATTGTATTGATCCAACACTGCATTTTCTACTATCTTCCGACTTTTTTTACATGAATTCTTACAAACGTATTTTAAGACTTTGAAGCTTGCAAACGCCGTATCTTCACGCTATCTCTCCCCAACGAGCCCCCAAACTGCACGGACGACGAGAGAACTACTTTCCTTCGGACGGTCATAGATTTCTCGCAAAACCAAAGTGTGCACGCCTTGGGCGTTCTCTTACGATATCTTGACCTCAACTGGTCGAATTTGTGCATGGATTTGCATGGGAAACCACAGTTTATGGGGTTGAAGAGGATTTCACTGTAAGTTCTGTTCTAATACGTATCTTATTGGTCAATATTTGTTTATTATATTAAAAACATATTTATAACTATCTAAGTATTTTTTTAGTTTTTGAAAATAAATCGAACGTTTTATTTAGTCATAGAATATATTATATACGAGGGTGAATCAAAAAATTCTTGGAATCAATATTAAAAAATGCAAAGATTTAAATAATAATATTTTATTTTTCTACATAATCTCCCTCCAATGCAATGCATTTAGAATAACGCGTTTCTAACTTCCTTATTCCTTGTGAAAAAAAATTATTTTCTTGACTCTCGAAAAAGTCCTCTACGGCAGCTATAACCGCGTCATTATCGTGAAATTTTGTTCCACGAATTTCCTCTTTTAATTTTGGAAATAAGTGAAAATCACTTGGGGCTAAGTCCGGAGAATATGGTGGGTGGTCAAGGAGATTGAAGCTAGCACAGCGGATTGCGTTGAGCGCAACTTCCGATCGATGAGCAGGAGCGTTATCTTGAAGGAACAACACGCCCAACGACAGTTTTCCACGACGTTTTTCTTTAATCGCTTCACGCACTTTCGGGATTAAATTTGCATAATAGGGTCCAGTAATCGTCTGGCCTTTTGGCATGTAATCAATAAAAAGGATTCCTTCACTATCCCAGAACACAGAGGCCATAACTTTGCCAGCGGTAGGAGCAACTCGAAATTTCTTGATGGATGGAGAGGATGGTCGTTTCCAAGACATGCTTTGTCTTTTAGTTTCAGGATCAAAATGGTGGACCCACGTTTCATCCATGGTGACAAGACGACGGCAAAAATTATCCGAATCACGCTGGAACATTTCGAGATTACGCTTGGAACTCGTTGCACAAAAAAATTTATTACATGCGAACGAACTGACAAAAACAAGTGACAGTCTGCGTAAATATAGTGTGATAGACACTCTTTAATTTGAATATCGAACTTGATCCAAAAAGGTTTCATATATATGCACTTCTAAGAACTTTTTGATTCACCCTGGTACATATAAAAATAAATTCATATCGACTTGTAGAAATGTTCTTAGAAATGTATAGTTCTGTACTCAATAAAATCATTTTAAAAGGACACAGTTTGCTAAAACAATAGTAAAGTTAAGTAGAAAACTCAATCTTTGATAAAAAAAAATAGGCAAAACTAAAACAGACTGTATCTGAAGTCAACACCAACCACCATTTGCATTTATCAAATGTGTTACTTCCATTATTATCCTTTGTTGTACACTTTACTTCATATAATAAAACTATTTTATTCAAATGACAGACATTTTATTATTTTGATTTCCTCTCGACTGCACCAACTAAACTGAGATGTTGAGACGTTGTTCAGTAGTGACGTGGTGACCATGGACGAGGACAGCTACCGCGGCCTGCAGGTGTTCAGCACGCTCGCTCACCCGAGTAACTTCAAGAAGGGCATGCAGGGCTCCAACAAGGAGGGCTTGAGCCTGTTCCGGCTGCTCAGCAGGTGCTGCTCTAAGGTCGGACACCGGAGGATGAGGTTATTGGCTACTTAATGTGGGGCTTCGATGCGAGACAGTGGCAGATGACTGAGACAATACATATTGGCAACAGATGATCAGGTCTCGGTTCTATCTCTACTTCAATCATCACCATTATTAATGTATTGGTATCTGGTGACAGGTCGAACTTGAATTCGTGTACCTATGCGGTGATATTAGTTATTTTGACTATGTATTTGTTCCCACGTTAAAGTAAGTGCGTGCTAATATTTCATCATGCCTTCTGATAGAGGACAAACCTTTATATTTATACGTTTATTTTTTTATTATTTTAATAAGTGATTCAAGATGTCATGTGGAACACGGTGTAATGATTGCAGCTCCTTACAAACATTTTGTAAAACAAAATACGTGTCGATTAAAAAGAGTAGCGGAGAGTTTATTGCCAGTTCTTCTTATCCGTTTTACGCCCTTGAATTGAGAAATGGCAGTAAAAGTAAAATTAGAAGCAATTTTGTTTATTTAATTGACGTTCTTAAGTGTACATTGGGTTACCTAAATGAATAAATGATAATGTTATTTATTTATTTATTTATTTCCTGTATAATGGAAATGGATCCCATGGCCGTAGGCATAACATTCCACCACCACAAACATGATAGACACCTTTACATAAATAAGTTCAGGTAACATGGAACCCTTATAGAGTCCTCCTCCGCCACCCGAGCAAGGACCTCGCGACGCTCCGGCGGCGGCAAGACGCGATCGCATTCTTCATGAAACCACAGAGCGACTCCGTAGTAAGAAACATATGCACATCGCTTAGGTTTATAAAGAATGTCAATGTAAATATTATTACTTTATTGCCGTTTTTAAAAAAAATACATATAATTCAATTGATTGGTTTTTGCAGGGTATTCTAGCCAAAATTAAAGCACTCTCCGCTAAAGCGTTTCAATGGAAATCTCTTTATAATGTTAGTGCAAACTCTACATCTACCTTTCTTACATCACAGCATTCAAGTAATTTTATTTGAGAAGTTCTTTTTGAAGGCCTAATTAAATATTTAAATATAAAAAAAAAACAAAATTTAACTTCTAGGACTGTTAGCGTTTCCATGTTTATCAAAAATATTGGGTAAAAGATTCCGATTAATCAGAATTAAACCTGATATATTATGGTTTAATTAGAATTAAAAATATTCCCAAACAATCTATTAAACTACTTTTTTCACCAGTTCAAACTTTAAAAACATTTGGAACATCTTAAAAATAATTACTTTCAGACGTTATACAACGCTGTGTTGATCAGTGAGATATGCGAGAACGTGGCTCGTGCCAGCGAATTTTTAGAGGAAATAGCGACCTGCGATACTAATAAATTGTATGAGGCAAGTTTAAGAAATCTACCATACTACATTTTTCACATATTTGTAACATTCGCCAGTCAACTATGTTCATAACACGTACCTTACAAGATGAACAAGACAAAGGCCTGATTCTCGTATCTACTCTCTTGAAGTAACAATAATACCATGAGACAGTGGTTCTAGGTCCTTAGATCAGAGATAATCAGTATTATAAGTACTACAAAACCCCAAATGAATTTCCAGGGCGTCTTTCTATAAGAACGTTCTTGGACAGACCAGTCTCATCAAGGTCATGTCATCGTCTTATGTGGAAGATCATTTATTTTTAGTATCGAATATCTTATATGCATAAACTACGATAAAAGTTTCGAAAAAAAAAGCTGCTATACTGATAATCTAATCTCGCTTAGCATCTTACTTTTACATAACTAATGTATTGTCTGTATAGTAACGTGAAATACAAGTTGTGAATTTCTACATACGCCTTCAAAACCATTTCCATGTCCTTTTCACAGATGGCTTTATACATGAACAGAATAATTGATTTTGATCTTTCAAAATCTGAAGGAAAGTTCACTGTTAAAGCCGGTGTTGATTCAGACTTAGATATGAGTAAGTAAATATTGATAAAATTTTATCCTGTTAATTGTACTTATTCATATTAAATTACTTAATTATGTTAATTAATTTAAACGATCTATAAATATATGATAAAAGAATTATTCGAACCGATAATCGGTTATCACGAGCGAAAAATAATGTAGAGTTGACTTGGCTACCAACTTATTGTTTTTGGAACCTTTGGTTTACACGATAACAATATAATATGTAGATAGAGATAAGAATAACGTGTGCAGGGGCCTGAAGGCCAGGTCAAAAAATATCTGTACAAGTACGAATAGTATCAAATAGAAATCCGAAATCATTTGGGTTGCTTTTTAGAAACATCCACTACATGCATGATTTTTATATATCACTCGGTGATAGGGGGATCCGGGGATCCCTCAGCCGCATAATATCTAACATGTGCACTGTCGACCTATATTAATATATTTCGAGCATAGCAAGCTAAAACCGAAACGTGACAATTGTAGTTTAAGGCATTTCCTTTGACCCTTCTATGATCTGTGATTCGTGACCCTCACATCCGTTTAATGCTTGAAATTGCAGACAGGCAATAATAGGTTTATAGAAATCAGAAGATTTCAAATTGTATACAAATACTTTCAGCGGGGATAAAACCCGCAACCCAAGTTACAAAGCAACTAAAAGTAGTCAAAATTAATACTTTAAATTACCTACTGTAATATTGTCTTTTATTAACGCGAGTATCACAAATTTAAATAAAATACTGTATACCCAACTCATCCTCATCGTACCTCAACAAATATCAACTCCGTAGGAATAGATGGCGTTAATATGGCAACTTTGTGACATTTCATAAATCAGACAACTGTCATCTTTCTGTCTGCCCGTGACCACGGTTGCTGAAAAGCATCCGAAACGTCGGGATAAATAATTTAAACAATATAAATAATAAATCGCGTTTTAATCCGGTAAACAGTATTTTATTTAAATTACCTACTGTAACAAAGAGAAACAGACGATGGCCAGCCTCCACGGCCTGATGTCGGAGACGGCGAAGGTGGAGATGGACCGCCTGCCGCTGTTCATAGAGGAGTGCGCCATGCTCTACATGCCGCACCTGGGGTACCTGCTGGGGGTGCGGGCCTGGGCGGACCGCCTCTCCGCGCAGCAGAAGGAACTGCCCGATATGAAGTTTATGGTGAGGACTTGCAGGTTGATGCCCTCCATCTTCTTGAAAGAGTGCTTAACTTGTCTTTGTTCAAAAATCAATTGTATTTTCAGTTCCAAAACAACGACTTCATTCACTACAAAAGCAAAGGATGCGAAGGTAGGAATTATTTAGTATTCTAAACGTCTTATTCATACATCCATCATATACAGGCTAAAACAGGCAACCACCATGTATCCTTGCATCCAAATAGCTTCATTTCCATGCATCTGACGGGCTCGTTGACGCGTTCGGTAGAACACCTGCCGTGCATCGATGGGTCGTGGGTTCGATTCCCACCGGGAGCACATGCTTATAATTTTCTGTAAGCATGCTTTCCCCACGTCTGGTAACTTCGGGCATTGATCGGGTGGGAGGAATATCAAAATTCCGACCGGGTAACGAACCACCGTTCATAGATGGAAAAGCCGTGAAGTGCATATTGCGCGTTTCGGTTTCAGTCCATGGATTTCCGAATGCTCGAAGTAAAAAATTAGGTCGACAGCGCATCATTGACTGATGTTCTGTGGCTGAGGTATCACCTACCATCAAGTGAACCTCATGCTCGTCTGTCGATATCTGACATAAAAAAAAAAAAAAAAATGCCTCCCTTGAGCCAATTATCACCGAAACGTAAGATTATTTTCTTCATAAAAGAAAAAATGCCTTAAACCGCTTGCTTGCTTTCCTCTATAAATATTTTTTGTCTGGTAAGATGCACCACACAAGTCCTACCACCATGACACTTGGAAGCAAACAAGCATTGCACTTTAATCTTTATGCTCATTTTTTTTTTGAAATCATCATGGAATCAATACCATAGACTTAAGAACATACAAGAAAGCCTATCCTAACTCAAAGGTCGGCAACAACATGGCATGTAGTCGCTTTTCATCAGGAGAACCGCATGCTCATTTGCCCCTTTTATAAAAGAGGTTCAATGAGATTCCCAGTACATCCTCTCCATTCAGAACTGGACTCGCTGATAGGCGACACGTACCCGGAGATCGTGGCGCACGAGACCCGTATCATGATGCGCCTCACGTCCATCATACTGGAGAACTTGCACTCGCTAGCTGCGCTTATAGACAAGTGCGCTGAGCTGGACTGGCAAGTATAGCCCTTATATATAGCAAACCACTTCCTCATCATTCCTTATCAGAACACGACTATAGTAGAGCTACTACTCATCGCATACTGTACACAAAAACACGGTGAATAAAAGTAACCTGGTGGTAATAATTGGCAAATCAAAGAACTATTTATTTAAAAACCAGTAACATCTACCAACTCTTACTTGATCGGCATGGATGTTCCACCGTTAATAGATAGAAAATCCGTAAATGGAATTGCATTCGGCTCTAATAAAAAAAAGGGTCACAGCGCCTGGCGCCCAATGGTAAAAAGTCATTTTTGTGGAACCCCTGTACTAGTGATAATGACACAAAAAATTCAACAGCCTTATAGCCATGTCGAAAGTAAGCAAAGAGCTGAACTTCGTTCGTCCAGAACTAACGACCGACAAAGTGATCCGCATAGAGCAGGGCAGGCACCCCCTGTACCTCGCCACTTGCGACAACTTCGTTCCTAACGACGCCGAGAGCGGCCTGCAGGCGGGGTACGTCAAGATACTGACGGGGCCCAACGCTAGCGGGAAGTCCGTTTATATGAAACAGATTGGTAAACATTTATTAAGGTTTATGATTATGTCCTGTGATTTTTGTAATATTCTTTCTTGAGTGTATTTCTTTTTTTTTAAAGCATACTACATAGTATTACATATTACTAGCGATCCGCCCCGGCTGCAATGTAAATGTACTAGACACAAAAAACTGATAGGTAATGTAGTTTTCTAGTGGTGAAAGAATTTTTAAAATTGATCGATTAGTTTTTGAGTTAAATCGTAACCAAACAAACAAATCTTTCCAATTTATAAATTAGTACCGATATAGATTTTGCGAACTAATAAATATATTATGTATATTGTATTTCTTTATCTGTGTAAGTGCCAAAAGGTTAGTTTTCTGAAAAATTGCTTTAGTTGATATTCAATCACCTACGTGCTCCACAGGTGCCGTTCATTCACCACCTCTTAAAGAAGTATTATTGCAGGAGTCCTTCACAATAGAAATAGACAAGAGTTATGGACAATTTATAGCGCTATCACGTTCTCTCTAATGTAAACTCATAACACTACTCTGAGAGCTCCAGGGTATCCTTGAAGGGACATCCCAAACTGTGCTTGTAATTTAAAAATAAAAAACTACTTTACCTTTTAGGTCTGATAGTGTATCTGGCCCATATCGGCAGCTTCGTCCCGGCCGCGGCCGCCACGGTCGGCGTAGTGACCAGTATATTCACCCGCATACAGTCCACTGAGTGTATCGCAGCGCACATGTCCGCTTTTCTTATTGATCTGAAACAGGTAAAAGATATTGGAGGATAAGATTACTTTCAGTTTTAAATAGCGGAATTCGTTTTATTTTATACTAGCAACACGCCCCGGTATCGCACGGGTGCAATGTAGATGTACGATATAGAAAAAATTGCCTATGTTACTCGCTGATAATGTCACTGTATTGGTGAAAGATTTTTTTAAAATCGGATCAGTAGATTAGGTGATTTACCCTACAACCTCATAAACTTTACCTCTTTATAATATTATTATAGATATACTTATATATTACAAAATCTGGAAGGTGACAAACTACTTCCCACCAAATCGCCTTAGATGGGTGAGGTATGGCAAGGTTTTTCGTATCATCCACAATATGTACATAATATATTTATTTGGCACATTCTGAAGTGGATCAAAACAGAGTTAAATAAAGTTATTATTTAGGAATTCTAGAATATCTACATACCTTAATTTTCTTATACGGTGTTTCATTGATAGATGTCCTTGGCACTACAAGAATCATCCAGCAATTCTCTGATATTAGTTGATGAGTTCGGTAAGGGCACTTCAGAAACAGACGGCTTGTCTTTGCTGGCGGCGTGTCTGAACACTCTCTTATTTAGGGGCGAGGAATGCCCACATGTGTTTTTATCCACTCATTTTCTGAACATCAAGGAGTTTATTGTTGATACGCCGATTGTGAAGTTCTTGGTAAGTTTACATACATACATCACGCCTCTTTCTCATTGGGGTATTCAGAGATCACGGAATTCCATATGGAATTCCATAGAGCATATGCTCCGAGCCTTGCATACCACTTTCGCTACTTCTACTTCCTTTTACTTTCTTACTGTCTTTTTGGTAAGTTTATAAAGGACATATACTTAATATAAAATCCGTTATCTTGCTTTTCTTTTAAGTTTTCTTATGTCATGTTTATAAGAAATCAACTTTATTATTTATTGTTTGACTAAAGCAAATTCTGAAAACAGATCATTATATATCATTATTGATATCAACTATAAAATTTAATTTGATAAATAAATTATTTTCATACTTACACGATATTGTGACAGTGATAAAATTACAATATTCAACTCTACAACTTGTATATTTTCATCTTTCATTGATTAAAAACATCACAACTCAGACACAAAATATTTTAACTGTTATTTTTTCTTTTTACTTTTCTGATTACTATTCCTTTAGCACTATAACCTTTTTAATTATGCTTTAGAGTTTCGAACACATTATCCAAGATGGCGAACCAGTTTTTCTATTTCGCGTAGTGGAGGGTAGTTGTGAATCGAGTTTCGCGCACCAGGTGGCGTGCTCCAGCGGCATAGAGCCACATATCGTTCATAGAGCTAAAGAAGTTCTACTCTCTATTAATGTAATTATTAATTCCGAATTCAAATCAAGAAATTCACAATTGCACCATTCTAGACATTTTTTGTTTAGCAATTACTGTCATATTTAACTCGTCTAAAACTTTTCAAATAAACTTAAAATTTTACTATGTCATTAAAATTAACAATAAAATATGCGAATCCCACAGATTATCCGTGAACAGCTTAATCTTTTTTTTTTAAATAGTAAAATGTGAAAGGTCTTTGTCCTGAGTAACGAATTCGTATCTTTTTACAGAACAACACACTGCCGCCACCAAATAAGAAAATATTAACAAAATTAAACAACATTACGAGCAAGATAAAGAAAGACCTCCTTTTTGAAGACGTTTAATAAAAAAAAATCGCTTCTATAATAAACATTTTTTGATTTGCAACATTTAATTTATAAAATTTCAAAATATACAAAATAACTTATTTATAACAATATCACTTACCATTGTCGGAATAATCTTTTTCAGAATACAGTACTAAATAGAAACTTAGAGCATATAATATTATATTATATAGAGCGCGTAATCTGCTCATAGCACAACCTTATTGTAAACAAGTATAATATATTGATGGGGATAGATTGACACCCCTGTATAGCAAGCACGTTGGACAATACAATACTTCTAGCTAATAAATGTTTTTTTTTTATATTTATTAGCGACAAATGAGCATCTGACTAATTTAGTATAAAACATTATATTCTTATCATTAAATAAATATACAGTCAAAATCTGTTATAATCGAAGGGAATCATATTTGGTCGTAAAAATCGATAGTCGTAACAACCGGTGAAGTTTTCGAGGTACAAAGTACAGCCGGGATAAAATAAATTCAGAAGCATATTTTTGTAAGAGCGGAGAAATATTTACAATATCACTTTCATTCAGTAAGTAAGTTCAATTAAATAGTTATTCAGTTATAAGATATATCGAAAAAAATCTTTTATATTTTCTGTCTGTGAGTATTTAAGGATTAACTAAAGTCAAGTATTAAACGTTTATAGACATGTACATTGGAATGACATATTTCATGGATATTTTAAAAAGGAAATAAAAAAATATATATTAAGACTCTCCCCCGAGAACCCCGTATTCCTTTTTCGTGTATATTATTATTAACGTTCATAGAAAAAAAAAACAACTAAAACACAATTATAATGATTCAATATTTAAGTAGATAAAAAAACAATTATAAACATTTATTTTGTAGTAGTTATATAAAAAAATATTAGCGAATTTTTAAGTATTCAAAATCTTGTACTCGGGGTAGCGTCTTAGGTCCGTATTCCAAGACGCGACTGAGGCTTGAATTTAGTTTTGAGACTTGACAAATCATTTTTTCTGTATAAAAACATGACAATTTGACAGTTCTCAAAAATCTATTTCGACTTGAGTAACGTCTTGGAATACGGGCAACAGTAGACATGGGTAACAGCGAAATTCCTTGCGATAACTCAGGCGCAGTGTAATGCGTCGGCTCTTTGCGTTAACTCAAAATTGCGCTATGACGCAATAAAATGGGGCGCGCAAAGTGAGCAGCGAAACATCCGAAACGCACGCCACACCACGCTCACTTTTTGTTTTTGAAGATTGTATGGTCTGGTAACAAGACCTTTAAGCCAAACCACGCTCATAGTTAACTCAGTGAGTTAGGTACTGCGTCATGCGCCAACACATTTTGAATCTATGAGTTGACTCACCCGGCGCAGTGAAGCGTGTTGACGCAGTTGCGCGGCGCAGCGTTACACATGTCTACTTAAAATCGTCATTAAGCAACAAGAAAATATCAGAACGCATATTTGTGACATTTAATCTCTCTTGTACATATTAAGCATATATTTTAATTAATTACACAATTCGATTTCTATTGTACCGGCGAAATGTATAAAGGGGACGTTTAATCGTGAAGATATAATTGCGCCACCGACTCAACACGGCTATATACAAGCACGTTACATGGACTTCATCTGCTGCATGAGCTCCTCCAGGGACAGCTCGGAGGCGGCCACGGCGCCGCCCGTGCTCGACTCGGGCGTGCTGTTGTCCACCGGGATACTGTACGCCACCTGCACAGTAAAATATGCCTTGCAGATATTACTAGAATAGAATAGAAAATCTTTATTCTTATTCTTATCTATACTAATATTATAAAGCTGAAGAGTTTGTTTAGTATTGAAAAATTTGTGTTGGATAGTCCAATTATCGAGTAAGGCTTTAAGCTATATAACATCACGCTGCGACCAATAGGAGCGAAGCTTCAGTGAAAAATGTTGCAAAAAAGGGGAAATTTATCCATATTTGAAGGCTTCCGTTGCGTGCGCTGCGTAAACGGTTCAAGTACATCATTGTTCAATATGTACAATGCAATACATTACAATGTTCATAATTTTTGCCGTTTTGTTACGATTTAACTCAAAAACTACTGGACCGATTTTAAAAATTCTCTCACCAATAGAAAGCTATATTATAAGCGTGTAACTTTTATCATATACATTGCACCCGTGCGAAGCCGGGGCGTTTTGCTAGTACATATATATAAATAAAATAAAATATTATGCGTCTTCAAAATGCTAAGACGCGAATTCAAACGGGATTACCAAAATAGCACATTTTTCGTCAGTTTGGTTTTGAAGGTTCGACACTTAGATTTACGAATTGAATAATAATTACCTGAACTCCCTCAACCAGGTTCAAGTTCGGAGTCTCTTCCTCCGGTGAATTTTCATCGATTAAGCTGATACCTAGATTGAAAAAAAACAACAAAATGAAAAGCAATACAAACAAAAACATCGTAACTGTATTTCTTAATAAAAAAAATATAATCATACAGTTTATACCGGACATGTTTAGAGATCATAAAATTAGTAATTCCCCGCTTTCTCATCTATGTGTTTCATTACCGAGATGAAATATCGCTCGGCACGTGAAAGATTAATCCTGAATCGAAACATGATAAGGTTATAAAATTATTTTTTGTCGTAACGGGCGCGACTATATAAGCATTAGTTTAGCTTTAGCCCATAGTTAAATAGCATTATAGATAACAAGTCCTATTATATATTTTATAATAATTTATCCCAACCCTGAACTATTCATTCCAGTCAACAACGGCCTATCGTATAAATGGCTATTAATACCACCGAACGCGTAAATATTGAATATCACAGTCCAAATCTTAGTATGTACTATTATTTGAGGAAGAAATTTGGGCTCTTCGTCAGGCCCCAGTTTATGTATTTTTTTTGTGTTGTATCTCGCTGATGGCCCTATTGGACTCTACAGCTTAACACGAACAAGCACCACTCTTGTTGCACAGGGATGCGTGGAACAAGGGTCCTCGCCGTCTCCGGCGAAGGAGCTATACGCGGGTCTGAGGTGCCCAGTGGTTGATGTCGAGATGTTGTATATATACTTAGCCTACGCGCAGACTAGAGCCACCGGTGGCCGCCACTAGAAGCGGCGTCTAGACGCGGCCACCGGTGGCCGCGTTTCAGCCACTGTAAAATGTATGAAATATCGCGTCCGCACGTTGTGGCGGCCACCGGTGGCTAGAAGCTCGGTGGCGGCCACTCGAGCGCCGTGTTTGCGCGGATGCCCTAAAATGCATGAAATATTACGCCCGTAGGTTGTGGCGGCCACCGGTGGCTATGCTGTGGTCGCCACTAGTGGCTCTAGTCTGCGCGTAGGCTTAGCGCTCGGAAACATTTATATAGCGCGATTCAGGATTAGACGTCTTCGTTCTGACTGTAGATGTCGCTGCACTATAAGGGCCACCAACACTCGGATCGTCTTTAGCTAGAAGAGCTGAACCCACCCCACTCGTTGTCCCCGTGCACGGGCGCGGCGTCCTCCGTGACCTCCGTGGCCAGCTCGACCGGCGGCCGCGCGCGCACCTCGGCCTGGCGCGAGCGGCAGTACGAGTCCTCGCACTGGGGATTCGGCTGCGGTACCGATATGATAATAAATACATATTTGTAAGGATTGTCACATGTACAACTGTTGTTATTGACAGTAGTTCGCAACAATACGCCTACGGTTTAGAAGGACTTTTATCGAGTTCTCAAAAAATCAGGTGTTTAGGCAGAGCCAGTATTTCATACATACGTACATATACATCACGCCTCTTTCCCATTGGGATAGGCAGAGATCATGAGATTCCATATGCTCCGAACCTTTTTGACAAAGTGCCATATTTGCTTTTTAATTTAATAATATAATTGATCAAAAGTAAAGGATTTTAAAAAGAGAGTCAATTTATAACTCAAACTTACTTATACTGTGTTGATTACAAATAAAATACGTATTTTTATTGATTACTTATCATAGTTATGCAATCTTAAAAAAATGAGAATATGTATATGTATTAGGGTGTCCGTTATTTCCCAAGTTGATTTTTTTTTGCAGCCGCAAGAAGTTGAAGTTTTAGTTTTTGCTCTAAAAAAAATTATCCAACATAAATAAGCTCTTAATTTTCAAGTTAAACCGTGCCTAAATCATGTTACTTTTCACATATAAATAACATGGGATTTTTGTACTTTTTGCATTTATTTTTTTATCTCCTTTAAGCAAATGAACCTACAAAATTGATAAAGAAGTATTCTTATACAAAATTTTGCGCTCTACAAAAAAGGTCTCTTGGGTTTTTTCGATAAAAACATTCCTTTAAGAGTTATACGCAGTATAACTAATATGGCATTTATAAGATAATTTATGACCGCTAATCGTGTCACTCTTTTTGTATAAGAATACTTCTTTATCAATGTTGTAGGTTCATTTGCTTAGGAGATAAAAAAATAAATGCAAAAAGTACAAAAATCCCATGTTATTTATATGGGAAAAGTAACATGATTTAGGCACGGTTTAACTTGAAAATTAAGAGCTTGTTTATGTTGGATAATTTTTTTTAGAGCAAAAACTAAAACTTCAGGGGGCGGCTGCAAAAAAAAAATCAACTTGGGAAATAATATGTATGTAACCCTAATATGTATGTATGAATTGCAAATAGAAAGCCTATACATGTTTATAGTTTTGTTTGACTAAAGATATTTTAAAATGTCGAACCCCGAAGGGGTTAATCATGCACCAACGCATTTAGGCTGTGTGTTTAAAGATGTCAATTTATTTATGGTTGAAAATGTAACCTAAACAAGCTGCCAGAATAAAAATCACAACACCATTTTTTATAGGATACATACCATTATGTAATAGAGAAATGGTATAGAGGAAGAGGGAGGCCAAAAAAACATGGATTGACTGTGTGTAGAATGATATGTGTTTGATGATATGGCGAGTGAAATGAGAGAAACGAAAAAAAGAAATAAAAAAAGGGAACAGGGCAGGAAGAAGATAACATTATGTAATAATCAATGCAAATGGGAATGATTATATCTATCTTTAACTTTGACAAATCAAGTCGCGGAACTTAGCATGATTCTTTGTTGTGTGACAATTTAATTTTTTTAATTACATTAATTGAAAATGGGCCTAGCTAATAATCGCTTATTTAATCAAATATTATGTTAAAGTATTACTAGTTAAGAAAAAAAATATACCTTAAGACTCATGGTGGGGAAGAAATCAGTGAGCGCACTGTATCCCAAATAGTGACTGACATTTCCAAACCCGAGCAGATATTTCAGCGAATTTTGTACTGAAAATAATAATGTGATAATGACGATTTTTTGTTAAACTACATTTCTCAGTATCGTGGCGAAATACATACTATATAAGTATTACTATTTGGTTCATTCCTTGTGATAATTTAGTTTAAATAAAAATGTATAAAAAAATGCATATTTTTCAAAATATATCAGGCAATGAGCTCTGATTAAAACCTTTATTCACAAAATAACAAAATATACTGAGTTTTATTTGGTCTTCTTCTCAATGTCATGCGTATTGCACTGGCCGATTTGTACTAAAAACGATCAAATTAAAAACTGTTTGGGTCAGGCAAGGCACACTCTTACACCAAACTTTATGGGATAGTGACAGCGATACATCGTCTTTAGCTTTGTCTCATTCTATTGTCCACGATTCCTGCCTGCAACGCAAGATCAGCGCTGGTTGTTTTGCAGCCAGCAAAATGCTGAGTTGAACCCTTTTTGTGACACTTTCCTTAGTAAAATATTCTCCTGTGTTTTGTTTTTTTTATCACAAATAAATAAATCATTTTATTTTCATTTCATTTAAATAATATTACTCCAAATTGCAGCTACTGGTAGCTTAATATGCGATGATAGTCATGTGTGGATTTGTAAGAAACACGTGTCGAGACAATTTCGGCGCCTTTTCCATTCATGTTTATCTTTCTACCCTACATTTACAATGAATTTTGGCAACTCACCTAAGAACCCAGCAACGATCCCCATGGTGGTGGGCAGGCTGGCCGCGCACACGCCTTCTCTTTTCAATGTTTTCTCATCGATCTTAGATGCGACTACTAACGGGGGCGCGCACTGAAAATATTATGACCATGGATAATAAGATTGACCAATTTTGTATTCTCATTACTGGTAACACTCCGTACGTCAATTTTATCAACTTTTTTACATACATTTTAGATTGACAGGCGTTTGACCACTATCCTACCTGATAGTGGACAATATCGACATAAAAGAAGCCTATTCACTTTCGTCAGTGACATTGAGAATGAGTTCCACTCCTTTGCTTAAAGGTTGGCAATGCACTTGCAATCTCTCTTTGAATCCACTCCATCTTTTTCAAAAACAACTCACTTTAACGGTGTACACAGACGCGCGCAGAAAAAGTTATTTATACTTTACGTGATTAATAGCTTTTTAACATTAAATATCGACAAATAAGCGAGAGGCTCACTTGCGATTCCACAGTCAGAGGACATTGATGCTTTATCTAAATAAACCGTTTTATGCTGACGCCGCTACAAAGGTTTTATATTCACGACTGCCACCACGCAGGGTCGCTAGCACAGAATAAAACTCACAGCAAAACAAGCAGTCTCGCCGGGCACGATGAACTGAATGTGCCCCGAGACGGCGTTCTCGCTGACGCCGGACTCGAACCAGCGCTGGTTGAGCTCGTTGCAGGCCGCGTTGATCGCCATCCGGGCCTCGAAGTTGTCCACGCAGCTGAGCACCAGCTCCACGGGACCACCCGTTAGACTGCCGTTGCTGATACACGAGTAAATGGGTGAATACTGCTTTCAATGTTGCAACGGAAGTATTCAAACATTTATTGAAGGTCACACGGATCATTGTATGCCACTGGTTAATGTTAAATGTATTAAAATCGTAAAATTGTCGTAACAACAGTAGTAGACTATGAATTACATTAAATTATTCAATAACTATAAGCAATATAAAAAAAAATATGTTAAAACAATTGCACATATAACAGGTAAAAGTAGAAGAGACTGCATAAAAAATTATATCATGTAAGAATACCTAAATTTTTACAAATATATGCATCATTTCTATTACAAATACATTTATGTTTATTCAAGTACAATTTTTAAAGCTACCAGAGTTTCAGAATGTTGATTCTACTGAGTAGTCCCAGTAGGAATTTGAAAACGGTCGACAAAATTTTGTCATGGTTGTCATGCTAGGCCAGTTGTTATAGGCATAAAATTAATTATAGTACAATACCTTATAGAATCACAAAACTTCTGGAAGTTATCGATTGTGGTGATGTTATAGTTGTGTGCCTCTATTGTGACGTCAGGGTTGATGGCTTGCAGTGTGGCGGCCGCCGCGTCCACCTTACTGAGCCCGGCCTGGTGCGGTTGGAAGAACAAACGATTCATGTTTGCTAACTCCACTTTATCGTAGTCGAAGAGAATTAACTGGAATATAAATATCAGTACTTAAAGATCTGAATCTTATGAAGAAGATTAAGAATCTGGCGGGAGTGCAGAAGTCGGGAGTGGTTGAACTAGGCGAACAATAATGTTATTAATGCTTCTTTATTTGCATGTATTTTTTTGGTAATCCTCTTGAGTGCTTCTGTAATATCACAAGTCCATTAGACGAGGGTACAAAGTTTTCCCGAGGCCTTAACACCATGAGTCGACGAGAGGAACACCATGGAGTTTAGTCGGTAGGCACGGGGCCCGCTTTGACTCTTCGGAGTCCAGGACACTGTGAGTCCGGCATCGCTTTTAGGCGTCTCCCCCCGGAGACCCAGCGATCATTAGATGATTCTCCATGTAAAAAAAAAAAAAAAAAAAGTGACATCTTAGATATACAAGCCATTTATACTAAAATCTAACAATAATGCTATTTACAAATAACACAAATAGTTTCAGAGACACAATTAAGGTTTTACCTTGCCAATACCACATCTAGTAAGCATCTCTGCAGTTACGCTGCCCACTCCACCAACACCGACTACCGCAACAGAGAGCTCTCGGATCTTCTCATAGTTGTCCACTATACCCATCCTCTTCAGTGCCATGAGACGGCTGTCAATAAAAATAAAGTTATAATTCAAAGGTGCAGCTTATAGCTTAAAAGGTTGATATTATTGCCACTTTAAATTTATCGGTAAAAAAGGCTGCAATTGCAATTTCTAAATATTATTTATTGAAATTAGATTAGATAACTATTATACTCTATGTTTTAACATAAATAAATATATATTTTATAAAATTTACTTGATAGACAGTCTTAGAAATTATGCTTTGAAATATTAATAAAAAATCTCAGGACTTAGTATGGACTGCAACAAGAATGGCCAAATTTTGGAAGGATTGTTTAAAAGATCATTTCAGAAACAAGACACGTCTACACATATACATAGTTTATATATCATGCCAACAAATATATGATGTATTTTTTTGGAATATTTGACAAATAGATTAGATGGTAAGTGATCTCTAGTGCATAATGATATTGTTAGATATTTATTAATATGTTTGTTTAAACTTCTTCCTAGAAGTTCAGAATAGTGTGAAGCATAATTCATTATTGATTTCCAGACTTCCACAGTGTGTGAGCCACTTTCAGCAGAGTTTTAATTTGAAAGCCCCCATTAGATATACAATAAAACGCCAAAGGATCAAGGAGAGAGCCTGGTCGTCAATTATTAACGATTCGACGTACGTTGAATGCGCTTAAAGGAAATTCTCCCCATTCAGAGGAGGGAACATATGAGGACGAATTATCGCGTTATAGAGTAAGGGATTATTTAATTAAAATAAAATAGCGACTTTTAACTAAAACTATAAAATACCTGTAAGGATTTGAGTCCACTACTTCTGAGGACATAACATCGATTTTCTGACGCATAGGTGCTGCATTTCCCTGAGCAGCAGCTAACTTGGCTTCCAACTCACTTACTTTCCTTTGTAATTCTTCGACGCTGGCCATTTCTTGATAATTATTGATATTATTTTTAATTTTATCGAGGTTCGATTCGAACTCTACAAAACAGCTGTTATGACACGTGTCAAAGTCAACGTGACATTATTGATTTTACACTTACTACGTAAAAACTGCCACGATAAGCTCGGCGTTTTTATGTATATTTTCATGGAACTAAAAAAAAAGTCCAGTTATAGGTAGGTATTTCTATAAAATGGTAATATAATAATTTTGTTTAAAGTTACTATTATTAATTTTAAAAGTATATATTTTATTGTTTTGAGATCATAATGTTAAAAACTTACAAAAAGGCACTGTAACAATAGTTATAGACTGCATAATGTTCACGGACTATGGTCACAGATAACATTTTTAAAACCCAAAAGTATGAAATTAAAAGTTGTAGGTAAGTTAAATTCAAATGTATCCCTAAATTTTTATTGGGATCGATTCTCGTTCCCATTGTGATTTATGAGAGCCTGACAAGAACGAGTATTGTTAATATTTACTGAGAGTATAATAAAATCTTGAGAGTGTAGTCAGAGGAAAGACTTCTCTCTGATAAAAAAATAATTCGAAGTTCAATATAATTATTATAAATATGAACCAGCACGTCTTTGCTATAAAGTTATTAGCGATTACCTATTTTAGATCACCTACTTAATTACCTCAAAGAAAACCACAAACTATATCCCATTTCAACCTTGAAATAAAATTGTCTGCATACCTATAGTGCTAACGACTAAAGCCCCAGTTTGAATCAAATTTTGATCCAAATTATAACTGTCTAGCAACCTCGCACGATAATTAAAACATTTATACCTATTTTCAAAATCGGTTCCGAGATTCTACAAACAACCAAACTACCCTTTTCGTATATAAGTACAGATGTAGGTACCTACGTCTATTTCTTTGGCTTACATTCAAGAGCACAAAAGACTTGATGAATTTTAATAAGTGTCACTATTGTATACTAGGGGTTGCCCTCGGCTTCGCTTAAGTTGAGTAATTGGGACTCGCAAATGATATAAATGTATCTATACCTACATCTCCACCCTACCTTATGCAAAATTCAAGTCTAATGTATTGCTCCATTTTTGAGTGATATATTCTTCTTTAGAAAGAAACAAAAACAAAGCAGAATTTTTAGCAGTCTGATTTTGACAAGAGACTGTGTTCAAAAGGGTGGTGTCCCTTCACAGATATTTATGTATCCCGTGTAATACCTAAAATTATTATATGAGTAGTGTGTTCTGTATATATGGGATACTAGTATACCTACTACCCAAAGAGTATTATAACTTGATACTACCCTAGTGAATATAATCTACAATAGAAACTCTACCTAAATTATTACAGCTTATACATTCGTTAGAATTTATTAAATACAAGTTATAATACTACTATTTTTGAAAATATAAAATACCATTCAGAATAACTTAATACTTTAGATCACAGCGATAAGTCTATTCCGTGATACTTTGAAATACGATGCTTTATTTAAAAAGAAACAATAAAGTCGTTGTTTAAATGTCTTCTTAAAATTATATAAAATACATAAGACCATAATATTTGAGTCCTACTAGATTACCTACACTTCGTACACAATAAAGAAATATAATGGAGATAGACAGGACATATCTTACGTGGTAATAAATGGACCAAAACAATATTGGACTGGTATCCTAGAAACAAAAAGAGGAAACGAGGAAGACAATATAAAAGATGGGAGGATGAGATCAAGGAAGTAGCGGAAAGAGCATGGAGCAGAAGCTTGGAACAGGAATGAGTGGAAGAGGTTGGAGGAGGTTTTTGCCAAATAGGGCAAACATAATATTATGTCAAGTTGTCGGTAGTAATAAACCAGTTAATTATTGTAAAAAAAATCTGATTAAAGGTTTTTATTATTACCTATTACATTATACTTCGTAGTTTATTAGAAAATCCTTCTCTTAACCGATTTCGATGACATTTAAAAGTGTAAAGTGGATCCCCTAGTGGGGCATGGGGCAGACACATGTGTCTGTTTCACTGATCATTTTTCTATACAAGCTGATCAGCCTCCTGTTCCCTGCCCGACATAACTTTTTTTAATCTTTTTTCCTTAGATTTGAACCCTGGACCTAGGCGGATGACATTTAGTAAGGTATCTTGAGCTACTTGCTATTACGATAAATAAGCAAATATAAGCGTTCGAATGAAGCCGTGGATAAAACTTAGCAGATAAAATATAACCTAGCCAATAAAATATTTTTTAAATATATTCGATCTGATAAAGTTAAAGATATACAAGAAGATTTATTAATTCACTTTGGAGTCACTAGCGACGACTCGCAATCTTGATGGTAAAGTTATTAAAAGCCGGCCAAAATTATTGGCACGTGCACTTTATTATGAAAATAAACATAATATTAAGAATACAGGATTTAATTTTTGAACAGTAGTAAAAGATTAAAATCGATCATAATTATCTAAAAGCGTGATGATTTTTAGGTTTCCGTAACTGAAAAATAAGGATTAATGATTGTATTTGAATAGCCGACTCAATCACGGACGTTTATACCTATATAAGTAGTTTTAAATGTTTAAAATTTTGAAATAATTTAGGATATCCTCATAGTTTACAAAAATAAAAGTATTCCTAAAAAAGCAACATACAGATGAATTGAAAACCTCCTCCTTTCTTTAAGTCTGTTTAAAAATCTGGGGACACGGCAGTACCGTCCTTTTCTCTTTAACTTCGTTTTTTTTTATGTTAGATTTCGACAGACGAGCATGAGGTTCACTTGATGGTAGGTGATACCTCAGCCACAGAACATCAGTCAATGATGCGCTGTCGACCTAATTTTTACTTCGAGCATTCGGAAATCCATAGACTGAAACCGAAACGCGCAATTTTCACTTCACGGTTTTTCCATCTATGAACGGTGGTTCGTTACCCGGTCGGAATTTAGATATTCCTCCCACCCGATCAATGCCCGAAATTACCAGACGTGGGGAAAACATGCTTACAGAAAACTATAAACATGGTGTCCCGGTGGGATTCGAACCCACGACCCATCGCGCCAACGAGCCCGTCACAAACGTGGTGGATAATATAAATCCTGAATTTAATGAGATATAGATTGACTTAGATCAATCTATTTATTTAAAACATAAAAGATTTTTAATATTGTTATTGATATTATGGTCACTATAAGATGACGTAATAACTTAAGACAGAAGGATCCTTCAGTAGAGACTGAATAAATTGACCGCCTTGGTATTACATGGATCTCACAACTTTTTACGATATAAGAACTGAGTTGCGAGACTTGTTTTTTTTACAATTTATGTTTTTGATGACATTACAATGTACCATAAAGTGTGTATGAAATCAGAATGGCTATTGTAATTATGTACTTGTAACTTGACTCACATTAGATCATGAAAAGATTGTCGATATGTTAATTTGACTTGTAAGAACACTGTATATTTCACCATGCCTACTGCTGATAGAGGACAAATCTTTCTTTTTTTTCTGGTTTATATTTTTTTATTATTACAGTTAATTACATAAAGATGTCCTGTGGAACATGGTGTAATGGTTGCAGCGCCTTACAAATATTTTGTAAAACAAAAATTTGGCGATTAAAAAGAGTGACGAAAAGTTTCTTGCCAGTTCTTCTCTTCCGTTCTACGCCCTTGATTTGAGAACTGGCGGTAAATGTAAAATTAGAAGCATTTAATATGTATTTTTTACTGACGTTCATAAGTGTACATTGTGTTACCTAAATGAATAAATGATTTTGAATTTATATTTTCCTTTGGACAAGAACTCCTTTACTGCTCTTGACTTTATAAGATTTTAAGTTGGCAACTAAGTCAAGGCCTCTAATATAAAATCCACATTCAAAACAAGGTGTGTGTCGCTTCGTTTTTAAATTTTAAATTGTCTTCAACATCCGCCCTCGATAACAGATTTAATTTACTAATATTTTATAAGATAAATCAGAAACGTGACGACAAATATTTGATATTAATCGCAATTAACTCTTTACTTCCTACCCCCTACTACACCTACGTAACTAGACCCCCCAGTCTCTAGACACTTGTTATAAAATAGTTTATAAAATTACTGATTGTTTTAATGATTTTGTTTTTTTAAATAAACTCTAACGAAAATATTTTTATTTCAATTTGTCGCACTTTATCTATTATAAAGAAAAATATTTTATTTTGAGTTTATTTAAAAATACAAACGCTCTTAAAAAATCAACATTAATTATAAAATAAAATAAATAAGATATTTCTAAGAGAGAATTTAATCGTAGATCAAATTGATCTAATAAAATACAATGAATTAATGTTTTTAACAATATTAAAATAATATATATGAAAAGAAATAGGTACTATAATATACAGTTGGTCCTGCAGCAAATCTGTGATTAAAATTTTTTATACCATTCTTAGTAAAAAATTATTTCTATTTATTACGAGCTTCAATATGTAGGTATATTAGTGGTTTTGACGAGAAAAGGAAAATAATATCTTATCAAAATTTAAGTATTATAAATAGGTTATGAATAGATAATAACTGCATGACAACATTGTTCTGTAAACTCAATAATAAGTCGTATATTCCTTACTGAAGAACTGGTTGATTCCCCATACAAAATTCCACCCCCATTTTCATACCCTTAAGGGATGATTTCTGTAATAAAAACTATTCTACATATATCCGAGACTTAAACTATCTCCACACCAAATTTCACATAATCGGTTCATCGGTTTAAGCATGAAGACAAAACAGACAGATATACAGAGTTACTTTCGCATTTATAGTATAAGTTGTTTGCTTACTAGCGACCCGACACAGCTTCGTATGAACAGAATAACGAAAAGAATAATAGAGCATTTTCAAAAATAAAATAAAAATAAAAACCGCATTAAAATCTGTTGGGTATTTTAAAAGATCTGAGCGCACAAAGGGTCAGACGGTGAGAAGCGTTTCATAATATGTAGAGAAGTAGGAATATTATCTTAATTTGGGTTTCTAGTTTGATATTGCACCTTTGCTAAACGCTTGATCGTTATTTTCTTTACGATATAGTTATAAATTGCAATAAATAACTAAGGACATTTTCTGCAAAGGCATTTTTAGTAAGAACATTGAACCGAAGAGGAAATCCGGTTATTGGCTCCATCTTTGAAAACAAGTTCAAGTTGTCCGCTGAGCGCAATTGCCTACCTATATTTGTGCATTCACTTGTGTTGGCTTTACTTTCAGTTTGACCCATAATCAGCCTGAAACACCATTTGATAGAGATAAAGATATCACCTTTATTGCATAACTGTAGCGTAGGTACATATTTTTACAAATGTACTTAATTAGTAATTAAAAGGCGACAAATAGGTTGATACTCAGCATGTGTGAGAATTGAAGTGAATTTTGGGAAATCAATGGAATTTAAAAATAAGCTGTTTAAAAAATAAAAATGCCCATTATCGAGAGTAACTTCTTCGCAATGTCATTGACAGTTTTCATGAGGAACAAATAAGGTTCAGGAGTTAATATAACTCCTCAAACATGCATGATCCCCTCTCCTTTTTTGTGAATACACTTAGATGAGAACTACACGTAAACTTTTGACTCAGTAAAGTTACGGTTCCTTGTTTACACTTTACGTTAATTATCAAGAGATAAATGGATGGGTCACTTGATGGTAAATATCTACTTCAGCTACAATCATTCACTATTATTAACTGCTGTCTACGATTCACAATCTTTACTGTTCCAGTTATGGACCCGAATAATACTCGTATTTCAGTCTCTCTCCCACCTGTTTTAAAGCTTGAAATGAATATGTACATATAAATAATCAAACTATACCACGTGTGAATCAAACCTCAACTAAAAAATACAAGGTGTATTTTACAACCACCTTATTTAAAATATGTAAAGGCATTGCTAAAAACTAAACGCCAAGACGCCTTCTGCTGCTTCGGATGTTCATAGTCGTGTATACTTACCATCAAGTCTGCTCGTTTGCCTCCAATTCTCATTTGCCCCATATCTGTAACATATAGCTAGTTTAGGAACTGTAAATGTACAATTGTACACATATTATAAAGAGGTAAAGTTTGTGAGGTAGTAATGGGTATTCTTTCACCAATAGAAAGCTACATTACCAATATTATATAGGCTATATATTTTTTGTGCATACATATTGCACCCGTGCGAAGCCGGGGCCTGATGCTAGTTACTAATATAATTATAAAACCTTATTGGATAATATATTTAATTTGAAACAATTCTGAAACCAGTATTCATGTATGGAATGTAAAAGGTTTCGTCCTAACGAGGGGTGTCCGATACAACGGCTTTTTCATTTCATTAGTCCATACTGAGACTTCGTGTACGCACGACCAGTGGTTTAATGTATAGTATGTGCTAGTGACTGTCAGTTGAACTGTTTAAACTTGTTTTGATACATTGTTTTATATTGAATTTCAGGTGTTAATTATTGTAAGTATATTATGTACTTATTTTTATTTAAAAAATGTGGAAAAGCTGTTATTTTTTCATGTTTTCTTTTAAATTTTATAATGGTATTGCTATATTAAATAATAATTTAAAAATTACCTTTTGGTTAAATAGACTTATTTTCCTTTTTTTGGCTCTTCATTATTATTATTTATCTTGTTTTGTGTCATTTAGCCTAAGCTTCATGTAGTACCTAATGAAAAACTTTTTGTCGCTCATATATTTATACGTATAACGTTTTTTTTTGTTTTTCCGAACATTAAATTGGTTTCCTATAAACTTGTGAAATAGCGGTTATCCACTTTTGGCTATTAGCCATTGATTTATTTATCTGGTTTTAAGGGTTGAATATATATTGTTAAATAATAATTCAAAGACGGTCTTTGACTCTATTTTATATGTATAGTTTCACAATAATTTGACAATAAGTACCTAATGGGTTATTAATGCAGAAAAAAAAGGAAATTTATTTTTACTTCAATCATTTATTAATCAATATTGTTACTAATTGTGTGAGTCGTTAAAATTTAAATATCATATGATCACTAGTATTTATTAATGTAGTTACGTGTGTGACATTTAGAGAAGAGACTAGTAAATAGTAGAACTTATAAAACTGGTTGAATATAGGCATTTAACCATTACTTTATCTTCTTCCTCTTCCTGCCCTGTTCCCTTTTTTTTATTTGGGGTCGGCGCAGTATGTTCTCTTTTTCCATTCTCTTCTTTCACTCGCCATATCATCAGTCACACCTCTCAAGCCCATATCATTCTTCACACAGTTAATCCATGTTTTTCTGGCCACCCTCTTCCCCTATAGACCAGTGCCGAAGCCTTTAAAAATGGTAAAAAGTGAAAAAAAATTACAGTAGGATGAAACCCATTAGAAAAGGAGGGGAATATGATCAAAATGAAAGGAAAAATAAATTACGGTCGATCCGAGTTCGGGAAGTGGAAGTGGGGGGGGGTTTAAGGGTAAAAAACGGTTTATCTCGTTTTCCGGCAAAACTACAAGTCCTATGGAAAAAAGTCAAATGGCAAAGTTGTAGATAATAAAAAGATCTACAACTTTTGTATTTACACTTTTTTCACATAACCTCAAAATTTAGGTGAAAAATTCAAAAAACCAAGTTTTTGGTTTTTTATTTATATCTTTTTCAAAAATTATTTTTTTTCTACGAAATTTGGTGAAAACTTACCTTATTATGTCCCAAATACACTGTAATTTATTTGATTTAAAATATTTATTTTTTCGCCTTATTTTAACTTAATATCAAAAAAGCACCCTAATTTTCAATCGAAAATTCTGCCGTCAAAATATCAGCTTTTTTCAAAAAGTCGGTGCGCTTTTTGTTCCTTGAAATCTCTACTTTCTGATGGTATAAAAAAATATATACTTTTTTAACAGCTGCTACGAAATAACAGGTATGTAGTAAGGCCCAGACCCTACTAGAACCTTCCCCACTTCTCTATGAAATACATTTTTATGGGCTAAAATTTTCCGTAGGTCACTCAGGTATACAAGTTATCTTAAAAAAGCAATAAATAGACATCTATGCTTATAATTGAAAGAAGATTTTGCAACTTTCTCAAAATATTGTAGATGTCTTATTAAATATTAACTTATTTGGTTTTTGGTTTTTGCATTTTCTGAGAACATTTACCATAGTAATGTATATATTTTTTTACACCATCAGAAAGTAGAGATTTCAAGGAACAAAAAGCGCACCGACTTTTTGAAAAAAGCTGATATTTTGACGGCAGAATTTTCGATTGAAAATTAGGGTGCTTTTTTGATATTAAGTTAAAATAAGGCGAAAAAATAAATATTTTAAATCAAATAAATTACAGTGTATTTGGGACATAATAAGGTAAGTTTTCACCAAATTTCGTAGAAAAAAAATAATTTTTGAAAAAGATATAAATAAAAAACCAAAAACTTGGTTTTTTGAATTTTTCACCTAAATTTTGAGGTTATGTGAAAAAAGTGTAAATACAAAAGTTGTAGATCTTTTTATTATCTACAACTTTGCCATTTGACTTTTTTCCATAGGACTTGTAGTTTTGCCGGAAAACGAGATAAACCGTTTTTTACCCTTAAACCCCCCCCCACTTCCACTTCCCGAACTCTGATCGACCGTAATTTATTTTTCCTTTCATTTTGATCATATTCCCCTCCTTTTCTAATGGGTTTCATCCTACTGTAATTTTTTTTGGTTTCAAAAATTATCGACCCTGGTCTACTATACCCATTCACCTTCATATTCAAAACTTTTTTAGATACATGCCCTTCTCTCCTCATAACATGCCCATACGATTACCTTTCAATTTTTCATTCACTGGTGCTACTCTCAAACTTCCTTCCATTACTTTATATTAATTATAATTATTGATAATTACTAAATAAAAAAAATGGTAGATTTTATTATATTTCCGAGCTTAAAAGTGTGAAATACTTACGGTCGGTGGGTCAGGGCACAGAAGATTCATAAACTACTTTTTTGTAGACAGTCCGGAGATCACATTTTTTAATCCACAGATTATAATATTATATTTGGCACAATACAAATATTTATGTAGCCCACATTTATTTAGTATTTTTGTCAGTGATTAAACCTTAAAATATATTATAACAGTTTCTGACGTTAATAAATAAAACAAAAACAGTTACACATCTGTACGTTCAAGGGCTCTTCCACAATCAATCAGAGTAGTATTATTGCAGGAATAGTACGTTAGAGCGAGACACCTCTACATAATATATAGCGCCGTCTCTCTCTCTCTTAAAGTAACAACTAGAGTCTCTAGCACAAATGTCAGTTGTATGCAATTTTTAAATAATTTGCCATACAACTGACATTACGAATATTTTTCCTCTCTACAATTTAGTAGCGATTTGCCCCAGCTTCGCACGGGTGTAATGTCGATGTACTATAGACAAAATAAGTCTGTTACTCGCTGATAATGTAGGTTTCTATTGGTCAAATATTTTTTAAAATCGGTCGAGTAGTTTTTGAGTTAAATCGTAACAAACAAATATGAGACAAATCTTTCTTCTTTATAATATTAGTATATATATACGTAGTTATTCTGTACGCGTGTAAGTCGCTGAACTCCTAAACCGCTAGATAGATTTTAATGAAAATTTTGTCTGTGTTTGACCAATCTACACTAATATTATAAAGAGGAAAGTCTTGTTTGTTTGTTTGTTACGATTTAACTCTAAAATTATTTCGCTAGTAATATATAAAAATAATATATTGAAATAATACCAGTAAATCATCAAATTAGAAAAAAAAACACATTCTAATTACATTAACCTTTTTGTTACATCCAAAACTACTTATTTTGTTGTTTCCGCTAGTAGTACCTAGACATGAACATTCTCTATATTTAACTAAAGTCCCCACTGTTTCACTACAAAGGTGTAGTGTTTTTTACGCAATTCAAACAATTTCATTTAAAGCTGAATGTTATCTTATCAAGAGTGATAACTTACTCACCTTAGGGTCCCGTGCATCCGATCAAATACTATAACTCTTATGAAAAACTCCCACCATGTATGTCCGTTTGTCATGTACTGTTTCTTCCGTATTGTGGTTGTAAACTCTGGCTCAGAATTATGTTCTGGCGCAGACGTGTTCCACAGCACTGGTCATTCTTCCGAACACCACAACAGTCAGTTTTCACCTCAAATGCATACTGTCAACGTGTTCTAATAAACTTCTTATTCACAACTAATATAGTTTTCTTAAACTACGTGTATACATTATACATATATATATATGTATATAAAATCTCGTGTCACGGTTTTTGTGGTCGCTCTCCTCCTAAGCGGTTCGAACAATTTTTATGTATATTTGGTAGGTATGACCATAGAACAGAATTTCCTGTTCTGTGGGTGATTAGGGGATTAACCTACCATGTTTGACAAAAAAAATTATTTGTTCTCATTTTCTTCAGAAGTATAGCCATGCAAAGCTGGGTTGGTCCGCTATATGTATACACATTAATATATATTACAGCTCTCGTCAATTTTCAGAAAAACAAAATCAATTAGCTATACGGAATCTTGTGCGTTTGTATCCGTGTCGAACATGACCAATATTTTCTATCTCTATTCCAGTAGAATGTAGACAAACATTGCACTATGTAAATATGTCTATTGCCTTACTAATCTTTCTGTCCATTCCTAAAAGGAGTCGAATAAAAGTATCTAAAACCACGCATAGGCATTATATACTTTAACTTTTTTAGAACTTGCAAACAATTTAGATGGAAAAATTGATTCTACTAAGTTTTCCCGTGACTTTTCTCGTACGGAAAATGTTGAATATACTTTTGGTTAAAGACATTTATTTTTTCAAAAAAAGTCTAATATATATGACTCAATTTTATTAACTGTTTTATAAATCTTAGGAAAGAAAATAATTTCAAATAGAATTCGGAAGCTATTATATACAAGTAGGTAAGTTACAGTAGGGATGTTACGGAAGTGGTTAAATATGACCTTTAAATTATACTTTTGGATAAAAAATATAATTTGGATTAAAGTTTATTTGATAAATATTTACATCAGCTGTTCATCTGTTCATATCTTATATCTCCTCTCTGTCCACACTGACGTAATAGTAGATTAGATACCTTAATATTATAATATGTACATATATACATATAATAATAAACCCATTATTTTCCTAACCCGTTGCATCCGAATGAATTTGCAGGTACTATCTTACTGTATATTCCCGAAAGGCACCGACCGTAGTAACAAGTGTCTATATTTATAATAAAACGCAAGTAATTTGAAACACTTACCGGTGGTCTGGCGTGAGAAAAAATCATTCAAGACGTTATTTATTAAACGCAAAATTAAACAAAACACTTTAGTTATTAGTTATGTTTTATGTTAAACTTTATGTTAATAGCCAACGGAAGGTATTTTATATTCATATTAATTTAATAATACAATATACGAGAGGGTTTAGAATAATAATTTGATAATAGCTATGGTTTGATGTATTGTATGTTGTATGTTTGTAGTATTTATTGGTGCCATGAGTCCCGCCTGAAGAAACCGAAAGTTTTTTCTTGTATGTTTAAAGGTCAAAGACTCTCCACTATCTTCGTTATCACATTTTGACTGAGATAAAGTTAATAACGCGCCTTCAACAAGAGCCTTTTTTGTCATTTGTATTTGTACTATACTAGTGCTTTTAAAACAAGCTTTTTTGTTTATAAATGTGTTACATAATATCTTTAGAAACGTAAAAAGCAAAGTGTAACGAGTTGATAGCAGACGCGATGTACATAATCATTTATTGATTATCTTGTGCAGATTTTTTTGTTATAACTCCATATTTGGTATCTATGTTACTGCAACTGCCAAAAAATATTAGTCTATCGAAAAATCTCCTTTGTTTTTTTATAAGAATGAAATGAAATGAATGAATGAGCTAGCTAAAATCTTAGTTTCTTACAGACAAAATGCAGCGAGCCGGCTCCAGTGAAGAGCGCACACCACTGGTGCAGCCCACGTATGTCTTCGAATCCAGCATCTCCAGGGGTTACCAGAAGAGGCTCAGGAGGTTCCAGTGCACGGTCTGCGTCATTCTAATGTAAGTTACAATTACTCTTGCCAACTGTCACACTGAGTACTCTCATAGTGAAGGCTGTAACACTAAGGATATTTTACTACATGGAACCAGTACTCGATCATTAATCTACTTAATAATTATCGTGGGTTCGTTCGTATCTTACTTAATATTTATAGATGTTAATTTTGTTAAGAATGCGTTTCGTTTTTTGAACATCTTTGTGACTCAGTGAAAAGCGCGTTGCGTTTAGCACTCGACGTTCCCGGTTCGAATCCAGGACAAACAAAATAAAAAAGCTCTCGTTGGAGCGTTTGGTAGAACACCTACCTTGCGCTTTGATGGGTCGCGGGTTCGTATATCCCCCGAGACGATTTGTTTATAATGCTCGTCTGTGGATATCTAGTATTAAAAAAATTATTCTGTGGGGCAGGCCATAGACTGATCATCATCATCACATTACCTGTAAAGAAACATGATCAGTGAAGCGGTCTACACCCTACTACCAGGGAACTCGGAAATTTCTCTCCTTTTTCATCCTTGAAACGTGTCGTGAAGCTCTTTTGCAGTAATAATTGACCAATAGTTAACTCTACATAAGTCGTATAATCAAGATACAATAATAACATCCCTCTTAAGACAGGTTTTAAAAATGTATTATACATTAATGGCAGGATGTTAGGTATGATGTTTTCAAATTGAGTTTCGTGTTAGAAAAAAAACACGAATATTAAACAGACTCGATTAATCTGGCCCGATTATTCTGTAAAGCACTCGAAACGTCGGGATACATAATATAATTTTAAATAATCATTTTTTAATCTGCCAAGTGTATTTTTTTTTTCATTTAAATAATTAATACTCTTGATTATCGTAGAAAACACTTCATAGATGGAAAATCCATGAATTGCATATTGCGCGTTTCAATTTTAGCCTATGGATTTTCGAAGTAAAATGTAGGTCGACAGCGCATCATTGACTGATGTTCTGTGGCTGTATCACCTACCATCAAGTGAACCTCATGCTCGTCTGTCGATATCTAACATAAATCAAAGAAAGAAAATTTAATTATTTTAGCCAAGGAATAATCTAGGTATTTTGATGGAGTTTATAGACTCTAACCTGTAGAAAAACTGAATAACGCAAATTTTTAAAAACAACTGTAAGGGTTGTTTTTTTAAGCCATTATACTTATATCTTATTAATTATCGGAGTCTTATTATACATTTCCGACACCTCTCTCATAATAATAATAGTTTGTCTAACGTACCTAAGTGTAAGTAAATGTTAATTAAAATCATATTTCGATTTCACTCTTTTCCAGCGCTTTTCTTATGGCTCGTTTCTTATATAATTATGGTATTTAATTTTCGTCGTTCGATAATTACAAGCAATAGAAACAATATAAGCTTAGTAAATAATATTCCATGTGATAAATAAAATAAAAAAAAAGTAAATTTCAATTTTAAATAATTGAAATTAAACCTAAGAATACTAGAAAAGCATAGAAGAATAATGTTTCAATTTTGAATGACCGTGTCATTTTTCAAAAAATTAGATGGTAGGTTTTGTTTTTATATGTTAGTATTCATTATACTATTAGAGGCGATATAAATAGTAATAATAGTACCTACTTATAAATACGATAGCAATTTTATTTCAACTACCTGTCTGCTACATAAATAATACGATACCTGCTTTTAATGGTATTAAGTTACGAAAACGATTATTATTGATTTAAGTACGGTATAGAATTGAAAACTAACAGCATTTAATATTTTTGACACTACTCGTCTCAGATAAAATAATAATTAATATTCAATATTAATATATCACGCGCTTCCGCCCCGGTCCAACAAAAAAATTGTTCAGTTATTTTATTTATTGTTAGACCCAATACGAATAATTATTATAAGTATTTCCCATTCTTGTGCAATAGTCGTCATCAGTGCCACCGGATGAAGGAAACTTCTATATTATAACTTAAAAACTGGTCGGCACTAAAATAATATGATAACTTGGGAAGCTTCTAAAACGTAAAATGCTTTTGAAGACCATAAGCTTCGGGTAAGAGACAAGGTGTATTTTGTGAGAAAACTTTTAACCGGCGGATCGCCTCTATTTCTGTATTCCTTTCGTAGACTGGCCATATATCCTTGACTTGACGGGATACAAATCAACTGGTGATACTATCGTTTTCAGTAATATTATGCTTCTACTACGGTATAAAATAGTTAAAAGCATTCCACAAAGCCACAAATATAGCCGCCGCTCCTTAACCCTACAAGCCTCATCAGGTACCATTTTTATCAACAGTGTGATCCTGTCAGTAACTATGCTGGTGACAGTGGGGTACAACCTGAACTCCGATGACTCCGACGACACCACGGATACGCCACCAACTCTCAACCTAACTGGGATCAACCCTGACCTGCAGCCGCTTCTGAAGATGACGTGGCCATTACAAGGTAAGTGGACCCACATAAGCAAACTATAGATTTTTATTTGAATAAAAATAAGAATTCGGAACGTTTCTTAACAATAACCCTTCACATTTTTATTTGAATGAAACTAATAATACGTTTTTTTACCAATACATAGGGTTGCCAGATGCATATGCTTAGCAGGACACTTAATTTTTAGTCGTATAACATTTAGCATTTTTTTTTAATTTTATCATTTACCATTAAACATTCTTAAATTTTAATGAAACAAAAATAAAATTTAATGAATCAGTCTTCTTTATTAACAACTATTGCGATTATTGAAAATACACGAGGACAATGCTAGTCCGTTCGCTTGCGCTAGCGATACAAGGTAAGGCGGAGCGAAACAAACACATGACATATTATGTAAAAAAAATGGTCAAATTTCAAAATCCTAACAAAAGCCGGGCAAACCGGAAACCGTCGAATTTGACCGCACAATTATCCAAAAACCTGACAGTGTCCGACTTTATCCGGACACCTGGCAATGCTACCTTCACTTCATATCACTATCCAAATAAAAATGATCGAATCTTCAAGGTGACAATCACATTCAGAAAGGATATCACATCAATACCTTAAGGACCAAACCGTTTTTAAAACTGGTTGTGCACAGTATTACATACTTATTATTATTGTTTTTGTAACTTATATCCCAAACCGTTGGAAAATTTTACAGTTGACCTATATAATATATATGGCATAAAAGTTCTGTTTTTAAAAACTCCTTCCCGAGGGAGTTAGAGGAAGGAAAGTGTGAGTTGTTACCTGATAATTGGCAAATAAACTGTTTATATCTGATTTTACATATAAAATAGAAGAATCAAAATTTCTGTATCAGAAATGAAGAAGAGACGATTAAAAATGGGGAAATGGAAATGAAACATATACATAATTTTCAACGTTTTTGTCTGTATGTCTGTTCATACTTATCTCCGAAAATACTGAACTGATTTGCATGTAGCTCATATAGATTAACCTTAGTCTGGGGAATCATCAAAACTGTTTCTTTGAAATCGGATGTCGGGAAGCAAACTTCAAGACTTCATCTCTTCACGCGAGCGAAGTCGCGGGCACACGCTAAATAATATTATAAAGGAATATAATAGTTGGTTTGTTTATACATTTATTCGCTGGTTTGTTTATTAATAAACTATTTTGAAAAAATCTTTTACAAACAGAAATCGAAAAATGAGAAATCGGCGTGTTCTAACTTCTACTCTACGCGATTTTATTTACGTGAAAGTGACGTAGGTATTCAAACAATATTGGTTTTGTTCCGCATTGCGATACCTCTTGAAACAAGATATCTAGGATTCACAGGGCTTTTATAATTACTATTCATAACATTACAATGATTTATAATAAACAGGCAATTAATTATGATAACGATATAATTTAATATTCTATCCAAAGTTGTTAAGTGACTTTATGAGCAAATATTTATCATTTATTTTGTAAGCTAAATGAATTCACATGATATACAAAAGATTTTTTTTTAATTATTGAACGAGGTGATGAATCATGAACCATAGAGTAAATGACTACTGACATTCTACCTGACCACAGACTTAGAATTAATGACTTTTGATCAAATATATTCCAAATATGTGAGAACGCTTAGATTAATAAATAATCAAAGTGAGAACGTTTGTATGCTTCAAAAAATTCAAAAAATGAATTTTCCCCCCAGGCATTGATGGCTAAATACTTAATTAGCGAAAATAGTTAAATATAAATATCCCATTATATATTTTTGCGCCATCCCATAGTGTCACTTTTTCACCATAATTATTATTTTTCTCTCTCGAGCTGAAAATATCACCTGTAGCAGTACTCTAAGTTTTCACACAATTGAATGCTAAGAAACGTGTATTTTTACTTTTTTTCTTATTTCGTAAATTTTATGCTACTATAAATAACATACCAGTTCCACCACCATAACGCTTTCGTTTTTTTGTTTTGTTTATTGAAAATAGTATAAGACTCTACGTCATAATATATGGATTTGAGTTGAACGATCTTAGAATGTCAACGAACGGAGTAACTAAAGTATGGTAACTGAATATTATTCAAGTCTATATGGTATAATATGCACTTACCTTATATTAAGAAAATCCTTGATCTGAGGTACTTACCACTTTTTTATATTAGATATTGACAGACGACCATGTTCACTTGCTGGTAGGTTATCACCAACCATGCTTCAGACTGAGACACATCAGTCGATGATGCGCCGTCGACTTACTTTTTACTTCGAGCATTCGGAGATTTATAGACAAACCGAAACGCGCAATATGCATTTCACGATTTTTCCATCTATGAACGGTGGTTCGATACCCGGTCGGAATTTTTAATATCCCTTCCACCCGTTCAATACAGACGTGAGGAAGACATGCTTACAGAAAATTATAAGCATTATGTCGTTGCGGTGGGATTCGAACCCACGACCCATCGATGCGGACCAAGCCCGTCGAAGTGCAAACTAAATAACTTACCTAAGTTATTTAGTCTACTTGATCAAATCCCACCTCTGCTGTGGGAGATTAAGGTGGATTTTCATCCACGTGTTCGTATTTGCTGTCTTCCATTATGTGTCGATTTGTTTTATCTTATATGGCTTGTAAAGGCCGGCAACGCACCTGGTGTTGCGGATGTCTATGGGCGGCGGTGATCACTTACCATCACGTGAGCCGTCTGCCCGTTTGCCCCCTATACTATAAAAAAAAAACTGTTTATACCACTTTTACAATCATTCTCTACCTATAACATTTACCAAAAAATGTGTGGTAGAATTAAAGCTACACCGATCTAGCGTGTAGGTATCCGCGAACAACTGCAATGCAGTGGGATTCCGTAGTATTATTTCATAAAATTTCACATTAGTGTTGATCAGGACATACAAAAGGCGATACATTTGAAGTGGGACATTGTACTGGCTCAGTGTGAAAGAGAGGCTACTCTTACAAACTCTTTTTGAAGTCGTATACTACCCAACACTATTTCACATCTGAAAAGTAATCTAACCGCAATTTTCATACAGCCTGATGACGTTATATGATATCTAGATCAGGGATCATTTCGACATCAAAAATGTTGTTTATAAACTTGCAAGAAACTATTTGCCGCAAATACATTTTCCGCTGAGAAACCACAATTGATAAGTATCGATATCAGAAATCCAATACAAAAGGAAACTTATCAACTAATTTTATGTAATGCGATTGGATGTCAGTGTTTTGGTAGTGGTAGGTGTTTGGAAGAGTTTAGCAGTGCAAAGAGAACAAACATACATTGATTTTTATTTATATAGACTTTATAACATTATTTGTTATTTAATATTTTATTGTTCCTTTCTAAAAAAATATTTTCCTAATTTTTTTTTTAATTTTGATTTTATGAAGTCTTTCTGTCACCCATGTCATATAATATGATTATACCTGTCGCATGCCCCACTTGGTATCTCAGGAATTCATGGAAATATAAACCACCACGAATCATAATAGTCTTATTTTTAATTCAAAATCATTATAAAAATTTAGAAGTATAAATAAACTATTATATATCTTGATATTGTGTCAACCTTTATTTGGGTTCAAAGCTATTTTTGAAACAGCATTTCTAAATAAGGTTGATCGGACAATGCCCTGTACCCTACTTCAGACACACATGACCTTGAACTTAAATACCTATAATATATCGTTTCGGTCATAAAACTATAAATACAAAAACAGAATAATTGAGAAGTGAATAAATAAATAAATAAATAAAAAAGCTTTTATTTTTCCTTACTATTTACATACAGGTATAATTATGAGATTAATCTAATTGTAAGATATAAAAAAGAAACAATTGTATGCATATTATGAAAAAAAAAGAAAAAAGAGTAATATAAAAAAAAACTAATCTAAGTAAGGACCGCCTGTCGCGGTAAAAGCCTCCTCCAAACACCGCCACTCTTCTCTATCCCTAGCCCTTCTCTCCCACAGGTTTCCCACAGTTATCTTCAGGTCGTCACACCATCTCTTTTTTGGCCTTCCACGTTTCCGTCTCTGATCCATAGGGGTCCAGGTTGTAATATTTCGAGACCAGCGATTGTCTCCGGTTCTAAGAACGTGTCCTGCCCATCGCCATTTTAGCTTAAGAACTCTTTTAATAATATCTTTGGCTTTGGTGATTTTTCTTATGAGAGTGTGCTTTATTCGATCTTTTAGTTTTATACCCATAAAACTCCGTTCGAAGTGAATAGGTAACATAATAAAACATTGTAAAGATATATGTATATTTACTAGAAATTGAGAGGGAATCAAGTAAAGGTAACAGAATACACACATTTTTTTAACATTATACATATAAATAGGCAATTTTTTTGTGTACGTATAGCACATCTACATTGCACTAGTCGTGGGAAGCCGGGGCGCGATGCTAGTAATATATTATACTAAACTTGTTATTGCTTTAATTTCACATTTCAATGTTCTCTATTTGTCATGGGAACTGTAGGTAAAAATAGAGTAAAAATCATCAGTCCTCCATCGGATTGGGAATGTTCTTCAAAACGGCCAGGTCAAATGTACTTGAAACCGACGAGCGCGTATGAAAGCCAATAGCGAAAAGTGGTATGTAAGAATCGGAGCTTATGGTATTCCGAGATCTCTGCCTACCTCAATGGGAAAGAGGCGTGATGTATATGTATGTATGTTAAAAACACGATAATGTGCGGATGCCTCAATAGTGTAAAATTCCAATAAAATAAATAAGTAAGATATTTCTGTTAGTACCTACATATGTCAAAATGAGCTTTCTTTATTATGTACTGGTATATAGAAATCCCAATCGCCCACAAATACATATTTACAACTAAACTTAAATTTAAAAGCACAATTGAATCGTCATTTTTTACTCTTTCCATCTAGTACAAGTGTCTTGACAACTATGGCCAGCTTTTGATATCTTTTTTATCTTATTTCTTAGACTCGTATTTTATATTACTTATTTACAACAGTTTTTTCGTGTTTCGTGTTTATGCATCAATATTTTGGAGCAATTCATTTCCAAGCATCTACATCCTCTAAATAGTCAGTAAATGAAAAATAATATTTAGCTATTTTTTATTACCTGATAATTGATATACTTGGCTAGCAATTATTTTACAATTTCCTTTAAAAGAATTGCTTACTTTGGAAAACCTTGTCAGTGGCAATAATTTTTACACACTGACGAATTAATTTAAAAAAATTTAATTGTTGGGAAAATGCATCAGTTTGGAATTGGGAATCACATTATTTCGAAATATTAATGCGAAATAAAAATTGGAAACTTATAATTAAGCACAGCTGTCTGATTCTACCAGACGACCCAACAATAAAACATACTTAAAAATCTTTACAGCGAACATAATATAGTAGATTTATGTTGATTTTTATTAATATTTACTAAAGATAAATGTGCTGAATGGAGTGATACAATATTATGTCTACATTAATTTGAATGTATCTTACAATATTAATATGCGTCGTTTGTATTGGTTAAAGATTAATTTATGTATTATTGACTTTTAACACTACTAAGCAAAACCTGCCGCTCGCACACAGAATTCGACGCATCCGGCAATGGCGAGTGACCCATTAGAATAAATATGTATAATACAGACATACAAAAGGCAATTACAATAATGTTAAAAATATAATTATCTACATGTATACCTTGCCTTGTGACAAGCTGTAAAGGACCTTATATACATTTCCCATACCTTTTTTTTTGTTGTTATAACTTCGCCAAATTGCCTGTAAAAAATTGATCAGTTAGACATAGATATAAAATTTATTACTAAAGAAACACACATAGAGAAATACACAAAATAATATTAATAATCATTATATTGAGAAATAAAAAACAAAAAAAATATGGAAGACAAAAGGTTTTTTTTTATTATTACACAGCGGTCTTATCCATAGATGTTTAAATGTGTGTGTGTTGTGGTTGTAATTGGCCCTGGCTCAGCATTATGCTGTGGAGCAGCGCTTTCCGTTTCCACAGCGCTGGTCATTCTGCCAGTGACCACAATAGTTAGTTTCCGCCTCAGACGCAAAAACACTTTCAAGGACTACATTTTATATTTCTATTTCAGGCCCGCCCCCACCAGAATGGCCATCGGAATCACCAACCACAGAAGAGATAGCCTCGGCAGTAGCAAAAGGCACAGAAGCCTTACAAATGCGAAGGAAGATTGAGAGCGTTCTCACACCATTAGACAAAAACTCTCCGGCCTCCAGAGCGCAACGGGCAGCAGCAACATCAGCTAATGTGAAACCACTCGCTGATTATGCGTATGCTGCAGAGCAGGCTACTAGGAGCCTTATCGATGGGTATGTTTATACAAAAAATGTTAAGATATATTTAAGGACCCCCTGTAAAAGCAGTTTATAATAGAGGAATTTCGTAGCGTTTTTCATAGCGTAACGCACCCCTAAATTAAAAAAAAAACTACCTCAAATCAACAAACACAAGAATGTATTTTGTTTAGTACTTTAAACAACTTGAAATATAAGTAAAGTAAAGTAAACAAATATACGGGTATAATAATCAAATTAACGGTATAATTCTTATTCAATAATATTCAAATAACAAATAAAATAGGTCATATTTTATAATCACATATGCCTAAAAAATATCATATAATTTACCTATTCCCAAATAACGATTAAGTAATTCAATATACACGAACAAAAAAATATGTAAATCATCGAATAATTCAAATGAAACTTTAAAATGGTAATTAAATGTCAGATTTTTTTTTTGTTTATTTTCCCACGAGGCTGACGTCAAAGCCTCTTGTTTTTTTTTTAATGGCGTGACAAACTCGCAAGACAACTAACTATACCGGAAACACAACCACATATTGGTAATTCGGTATAATCAGTCATTTTATTAGGAACTTAGGCAGGCGTGACATTTAGGTAAAAAAATGTGTTTGCATTTTTATTTATAGGTAAAAAAAATATAAACTCTACTTGTCTGTCTCAACTCTCACGTCAAAACTGCTGAACAACTTTTATAATTGGCCGTAAATAAGTGTATAATGTATATTTAAAAAATTCGGAATTTTTAAAACACCTAATAAACAGTTTTCAGATGTTATTGCCATTTTAAATCTAAACAAAGATCATGCTCTGTTGTGTATTTAATCTGGAGCAAAATAAAGTAGGACTGTATTTACATAACTAATTGGATGACAGTCGACTTGTCCCAGTTAGGCTAATACTGAACGACCTGACTCTTCCGGCAAATTAGCTCAATTGCTCAGAACTGGTCCCTAGATATGTCTATTGATTATAATCAATAGACATATCTAGGTCTATAAAGAACAAACCGCTTGTAGAGGGAAGAAATGCCTCTACCGAGTTCGAATGTTCCTCTGAGAATTTCTAAATTATAATAATTATATAACTATCCATTTCAGTCTTAGAAATTAAGATATTTTTTTCATAGACAACTATTTGAAGGAAAGAAAGGCCGAGCTCATTGGTGCGTTCGGTAGAACAGCTGTCGTGCGCATCGATGGGTCGAGGGTTCGAATCCCCCTGGGACGACATGATTACAATTTTCTATAAGTATGTCTTTCGCACGTCTGGGAACTTCGGGCTTTGTACAGTATTCCCAGTCGTAGATGTACTATACATATAAAAATATGATGAATGTAGCTCTCTATTAGTGGATCTAGAAGACTACCTATAAATTAATAATAATAATTAACAGAGTCTGTATTTATAATAATTAATATATTTACAATCATGGAATCGGTAATCCCACACGATCGAGAATCACTTGATGATGTGAACCTCAGCACACCAACGATGACAAATGCTGTCACCCATTTTTAATTTTCCTTCGAGCTTTCGAAAAAGTTTTAACGGTCTATTATTTATTACATTAACATTTTATTAAAGTTTTTTCAAGATCTAGAGCAAGTTAATGTTCAACAAACACAAATTATCGCTCATCGTCGAATTATAAGAGCAGTTATATATCTGTTATAACCATTACCAGGAAGTAATAATCCCGATATGTAACTGGATACGCGAAACCTCTTGTCTAGCTTTACTTTGGCTTCAGCGCGTGGCCCAGGCTGTACCAAATACTGGTGTAGGATAATTCAATTGACAATCGGACCGGAACGAGTTTAGTCGTTTGGTTAATTTTGATTGACGTATCCGGATTAGAAACCATTTGGGGTGTTCGAGGGATGAAGCCTTTCAACAAAATATTTCGGTTAAATAGTAACTATCCCTACTAATATTATAATCTAGCTGATGTCAGCGACTTCGTCCGCGTAGGCTTCTTCTTAAGCTGAGCTTTTACGCAAGCTGTTTAATTAAATGTTTAATAAAAAAATTAACTTTTCTTCCTGACATCCGATTTCGATGAAATTTTTCTTGCTGCCTCCGGCTAAACTTAATCGATGTGTCAAGCTATATTCAAATCAGTTCAGTATCAAAGATTGGCGTGAACAAACTGACAGACAAATAAAAACATTCAAAATGATTTTTATGTATAATATTTCCCTTCTTTAATTGTCCCTCTCCACTTCTGGTGAAATTCTAGCCGAGTAACGAAAAACCGTTCATAGATTCCGTAAACCAAGTTAATACCAAATAAAAAATAGGTCGACAGCACATCATAGACTGATATTCTACCTACCTACTAATAAGTGAACCTAGTGCTCGTCTGACTATATCTTACTTAAAAAATAATTTTTCATATAGATAGGAGACTGACAGAGTGCTTTTTCCCCCAGATGCAAGTTTTACTAACTAACCTAACTATTTAATAAGGCATAACTTAGAAATAAATCAGGATAAAGTTCAGCATATGCAGATTCGCCTATTTTTCTTGTTATTAGTATACCTATGTACATATTATGTTGTGTCGAGTTTAAATATAGATTTTCTTATTTTTAATTTGATGGGAAAAACTGAATTATATCCATAAAGCTATACAATAATTGAAAGTTCAGTCATACGACCATAATATGTAAATACATTCATACTAAGCGATATGTACTTAAACTCTTGCAGTAATATTAATTATTAGTATATAATAAACCGTAGACCGATACACAATGTATGGCGCTATTACAAGTCTCTAATGTTCCTATTCCTAGAAGTAACTCAGGTTTAAATCTGATTTAATTACTTATCAAACCATTTGCCTCAATGGCATTTCGACAGTTTTCAAGAATAATAATCGACTAGAGTAATGCCTTGGAATAGGAACTAGAAGATCTTATTTCGGCCCCAGTTTGGCGCTAATTCATAGCGCTAACTTTGGGCCTTAAATTTTATAAATATTTCCCTTCTAGAATAAACGCATCCAGATATGACGGCAGTGTGGGCGTCGGGCCCAAGATCAATGGATCATACCCCGAGCCAGCATACTGCAGACCAGCCTCGATCCCGTGCGAGAAATCCAAGTACCGAGCTCAAGATGGCTCCTGTAACAACTTGCAGAACCCGCTGCGTTGGGGAGCCTCTAACATACCGTTTCGGCGAGTGCTGCCTCCTTCGTATGGTGATGGTTGGTTCAAATTTTTTTTTATCATTTTTTGAATTTTTTTATATATATTTTCGTGAAATTAATCAGGGTGAAGTAATTCATGCTTAAGATAAATAATATGAAATATGTACGTAAAAACTATGATGTAAAATTCCATGATTCCATCATCATGCAAAGAAGCACATTCAAAGGCATTAAAATTTTGATATTTAAGAAATTGGTAATACCTACCCTACGATCTTAGGTGAACGACACCGGCCTAGAAAATGCTTACGTTTTAAATAGATCGATTTTATAGTAAATGCGTATAAAATAGATACCCATCTTTACCATTAGTGAAACAAAAAGCTAATCGACCAATGTAAATTCGAGGAAAATCCGCGATAAAAGATATACTTATTTCGTATTTCGATTCGCATATTTGTGGTAAGAATGAAAAACATTGAATTAACATCGGAATTGAATTACCATTGAAAAATTGGACTTAATGTTTCCTTTGACAATACAGTCCAAAATTTGACAGTATTGGTTAGTGCAATCGTTAAGACGTTAGCTTGCACACAAAGAAACTAGAATATTTCATGTGGATACTAACTTTCTATGGTTCTATGCATATATTTAGAGATCTTCCAACAGGTATAAGCTCCCCAAGGACGGGAGTTGACGGCGCCATGTTGCCGAGCGCGAGAGACGTCAGCGTGACGGTGCACAGACCCAGCTACGCTCACGACTCCGCGCTCACCGTGATGCTGGCGGTCTGGGGACAGTTCATTGATCACGATATCACCGCCACCGCGCTTAGCAAAGGTAAAAACTGAAAACCCTTAAAATTAAACAAGAAGCAGAATCATACTTCACTCTAGCTGCAACAGGACAATGTAGGAATTATAATAGTCAACGATCTTATCAGCATACGTATCATTTTTAGCTTATACGTAGCATACGTAGAGTTTTGGTATAATTGCTTACAGAGAACTAATGCACAAACTTGTCTTGTCTTTGTCGTTGTCAGACACAAAGTGAAGTCACAATCTGGGTCTTTTTAAGGCAAATGTAAATAGGTATTAGGGAACGATCATACTCCATCCTAGACTGCGTTCTCACTTACCACCAGGTGAAACGCAGTCAAATGATTGTTCCTTTTACGTTAAAAAAATGGTTTAAATAGTTCTCTTCATGTTTAATGGGTAACTTCTAAGTGCTAAGCAGTTGTGGTTGTGGAATATAGTCTAAAGTATGACTACATTCCACAATTTTGTGGACACCATACTGTAAAATGTAAATTATTATAAAAGTTAGCGCCTGTGGAAACTTTAATGGAATTCATAATAGAAATTACTATACTTTGCTCCTTCAAAATGATTGTGGCGATGACATGGTAACATAAATACTCTTTTATAAGGAAAGCTCTTCCCATCCAAGATACGAATATATACAACCTAAATCAATAAGAGGTGTCGTTCTAATGATTCTCCAAACAATTTTCCAGGTGAAAACAGTTCATCCTTGCAGTGCTGTGATACTACTGGGCCCGTTCATCCTGAGTGCTTTCCGGTACGAATGGACGTTGATGACCCATACTACCAGGACTATAATATCACATGTATGGAGTTCGTGCGATCTGCGCCAGCACCCACCTGCCATTTTGGTATATTTACTACAGTTCATTACTATTACTATAGTACATTTGACGGGCTTGTTGGCGCGTTCGGTAGAACACATGCCGTGCGCATCATTGGGTTGTGGGTTCGAATCCCACCGGGACCACATGTTTATAATTTTCTGTAAGCATGTTTTCCCCACGTCTGGTAACTTCGGGCATTGATCGGGTGGGAGGAATATCTAAATTCCGACCGGGTAACGAACCACCGTTCATAAATGGAAAAACCGTGAAGTGCATATTGCGCGTTTCAGTTTCAGTCTATGGATTTTCGAATGCTCGAAGTAAAAATTTGGTCGACAGCGCATCATTGACTGATGTTCTGTGGCTGAGGTATCACCTACCATCAAGTGAACCTCATGCTCGTCTGTCGATATCTGACATTAAAAAAAGTTCATTTATATACATGTATTGAAGTATTTAATAAACTCTTTCACTTTACTTTACAAGTTACACTTATTTACAGTTGTAATATATTTTTAACACTAAAGTCAGTTGTTTAGCAACTTTATTGCATTGTCTAAAAGGTTGACTTTATATGAAATTGATGTACTACTCGTCACAATATTGCTAAAGAATTATAACAAAGTCTGCGATTTTATCAATAAATATATACGTCAACACCCCATCACTGTAGCGGAATTAGTACAGCACTAAAAATAGGTTTAAATAGTTACCATAATACCACCATAACCAGCAGTTAATGCTTCTCCAGGTGCCCGGGAACAGATGAACCAAGCTACAGCCTTTCTAGACGGCTCTGCAGTGTACAGTTTCGCAGAAAAAAAGACTTGGAAGCTACGCGAAGGTATGCGCGGGCAATTAAGGATGCTTCGGATTGGATCTTGGGAGCTCCTCCCGCCTTCCACAGACCCTAACGATGGATGTAATACAGCTGAAATGAACGCAAAGGGCCGATACTGTTTTGAATCTGGTGAGTGGGAATTATCTTCTTATTATGAATGACTGAATGCATTGCGATAATCAAAGGAATTTTTGAGGTAAAATGTTTTCCTAAGAATTAATGCTTCTCCATCCCCTAGGGGAAACGTTCGCGTTTCTGTGCCTGTTTCAACATTCATTATACTTTACAGATAGATAAGTGCGCACAATTATTAAAGCTATTGTTTCGGTCGAACAGAGCACAGACTGCATATCAAAATAAGTGCCTGTCCCTTGCCTCACACGAAAATTCACTACTATTATTTAAATGGGACTGTATCGCCAAAGTATACATTGCAAAGCAAATCAATCACTAAAGCTCAGCCTAGTATAATGATTGTTATTGAATTTATTTTAGGAGACGAAAGAGCCAACGAGAATCTCCATCTAACAACAATGCATTTATTGTGGGCGAGGCAGCACAACCGCGTAGCTGGGTCGTTGATTAAGTTGAACAAGTTCTGGTCTGATGAGGTGGTGTTCCAAGAAGCCAGGAGGATTGTGGGCGCCCAGATGCAACATATCACTTACTCAGAGTTCTTGCCTGCTATATTGGGTAAGAATTGAAGCAGTTATACATATTATAAGTAAATTCTATAATAATCTATATAAATAAAAAAACTATGTAGGTATGTTTGTCCTATATACACTCCTTAACTATTAATCCGATTATGATGAAACTTTAGGTTTAAAGACATTTATTTCCCGTTAAAAATTTACGAACGAACTTTGTTAAATTGATCTGCAAATGCCCGCGGAAACCTCCCAAAAGAAACACTTTTTTACTTTATTTGGTATTGCAGGACATGCCGGGTACAACAAGTAATAATTAAAAAAATCACGGTTTTTATTAATATACCTAGTAAGGATACAAAAAAAGTAAAAATACGATGCTTAAGTATTACGATTCTAAAATTTGCTTAAATGTAAGATTTTACCACCATATTCTAACCAAAGATATCCTATATGGTAGGTACTAGTGAATTAGAAGTTTTATTAAATCATTCGCAATAGAAATTATTTACAATATAAATAAAATCTATTGTTTTATATCTATTTAGTTTACAGCGTTGTTTCTCAAAGTGGGAAATAGCAAACTATTATGGGCAAAAGGCCCAGAGAAGAATTTGGACATTAACGCGGTCTAGGGATTAGGGAATCCATTTGATAGAGCCCCTTTGTGAGAAAAAGAGGCTTTCAGAGCTTGTAAGCTCAAAACAAAACAGTACAGTACAAACAGGTCAAAAATTACCACTAAACGTTCGAGTTTATAATTAATTTGCAAACTTTCGTTTTCCAGGTGTAGACGTGATGTGGGCTCTCAATCTGACCCTCCGCACCGAGGGCTACTCCCACATGTACGACCCCACCGTGGACCCCTCCATCGCCAACCATTTCGCTTCGTCCGCGTTCAGATTCGCACACACTTTACTACCGGTGAGTATTTTATGGGGTTTAATAATCTGTTGGTATGACCGTCTACCAATGCTCCGAGGTTAAAAACTCAGATAAATATCATAAAATAAAACATTTCCATCGAGCAAAGCACAGCAACGTAATAATAAACATAAGTTTGATACATGAAACAGACACAGCGTATTTCCAAGCGACAATATATGAATTTATGAAATAGTATTGAAGTTCAGAACCTCACGATTTAATTCAATTCAAAAATGTATGAAGTTGACTCTCCTTTATGTATACAGGGTTTAATCCACAACATAGACGTCAGCACAGGCACGGTTAGCTACACGCACCTGCACGAGATGCTGTTCAACCCTTTCGCTCTCTACAACACGGAACAAGGTGCCAAGCACGCGGTCAAGTCGGCCATGGACACCCCGGTGCACGCCGTCGACCCCCACGTTACTTCTGAGGTATTATTTAACTGGACTTTTTATAGGCCACATTATTGCTCAATTCCAATCTTAGAAAAATAATCTATTTTTCCGGCAAAGAAAAATTATATGATAATAGGATATATAGGAATAGAAGAGATAGGAAAATGTGGAGGAAGGGAGGTGTGATCTTCCTCCAACCTAAAAGGAGGATCCGACCATTCGAACCACTGACTGGCCAGCCCTAAGGCCCCAGTGGTTGATGTCAAGATGTTGTATATATACTTAGCGCGCACAGAAACTTTGATAGCGCGATTCAGGATTAGACGTCTTTGTATTGATTCTTGTAGCGGATTATAGATGTCGCTACAACCTTTTAAACACTTGCCAAAAAATATATTTTTATATATATATATATATCAATTGCCGTGTCTCTGGCGCCCGACTACGAACTATTGCAAGACAAAGGCATGCATGTTCTCTGTTGCAGAAATGTGAAACGGGCGATAGGGGCACGGAAATATTTGTCGCTTAAACGCGCTACAAGCGGTCAAATGTGTTACCTAAATGAATAAATGATTTTTGAATTTGAAAACTTACTCTTTTTTATACGTATAGATTTATAATATATGGTTAAACATTCCAGTTAAGTAACCATCTCTTCGAGCGCCCCATCGCTGTCAACAGCTCCTCGCTGCCCTCAGCGGCTCCAGCAGACACAATGTTGCACCCGTGCGGCCTCGACCTGGTCTCCCTGAACATCCAGCGGGGAAGGGACCACGGCCTGCCATCATACCCGGCCTGGAGGGAAGTTTGCGGTCTTTCGCGACCAAAGACCTTCGAAGACCTCAAGGCGATCTTTGATGACCTTTCATTGAGTAGGATCTGTAAGATATATCAGTAAGTTGTTTTCATTTTATGATTTATAAAAGCGACTCTCCTGATGATTGGGGCATATTTCTGTATCCATATCACTTATCATTTTTTACACGCAAATAGGTGATCAGACTTTTGTGCCCTACAATATGGTTTAGCAATTGGCAATAATTATGCTTTGTCTATAATGCAAACAAATTAAATGTTAGCATCGTGTACTCTGGTGTTCATAATAAACTTAGCTTTTAAATAAAATACTGTGTACCGGATTAAAACGCGATTTATTATTTATATTGTTTAAATTATTATTTATCCCGACGTTTCGAATGCTTTTCAGCAACCGTGGTCACGGGCAGATAGAAAGATGACAGTTGTCTGATCTTTGAAATGTCACAAAGTTGCCATATTAACGCCATCTATTCCTACGGAGTTGATATTTACTGTAATTTTCTATATTATGACAATATTGTCTAATGGTGTCCTCTTGTTTTTTAGTATGTTTGATTTGGGGTTTTACATTTTTAATTACTGGATCTCAGGTGTTGGAAAGTCTCAAACCATCTTCTCTATTGAAGTTAGGATGTTTTTTTTCAATAGCCTCACGTACTAGTCTGGGAAAGAATCTACTTTCTCTTGCAAGGATTTTCGGTTGGTCGAAACGTATGTAGTGGTTTGGCTTATCTAGAGTGTGTTCACATACTGCTGATTTTTAAACAAAACTGATAATTTTAACAATATATAAAATAAATCGCGTTTTAATCCGGTATACAGTATTAAAATGTGTGATATTCGCGTTAATAAAAGACAATATTAATAAGCTTAGCTGTCTATTAGTGAAAATCTATTCCAAATCGTTTCAGTTGTTCCAGAGTTTTCAACAAACAAATACGTAACTCCTTATCATTTTGTATTAGTCATGATATCTCATATCAGGTTATAATTATCTCAACTTTTGCCAAAAGAATCATTATACCAAGTACCATCTCTCTCAGGTATATTAGCTTTTATAATCTCAATCTTGAAATCTACAAGGGATTTTATTTGGTCGTAAACTGTTAAGGTTGTATAAGTGCATATCACTTGTTCATAGCCTCACATGAATGAGATTTCTAGTATTATATTATTTTAAAATATATAAATATTATAATAAATATAATAACCCGTCAACTTTTACTCAGGAGCGTGGATGACATAGATCTATATACGGGAGCCTTAGCAGAAAACCCAAAAGGCAGGCTTCTCGGGCCCACGCTGACTTGTCTCATTGCAGACCAGTTCTACAGGCTCAAGGTTGGGGACAGGTTCTGGTATGAGACCAGCGATCCGGATGTTAGATTTACATCAAGTAAGTCTTTTTTCCTTGATAAAGTCGATAATAGATTTGCCTTCTTCTTAATTAGTTAGTTATTCAGTCATTCTTAACTTGCTTCTTCGCGAGATTGCTGATCAGATAATGTAGGCTTCTGAGACTTCTGCAAACTCTTGTTAGATATTCTGCAACTAAGCAGCTGTGCGAGTACTATCCTAGTGGCGTAGCGTAGGTAACTAGCACCCGGTGCGGATCCCAAATTTGCCGCCTCATTATTTTTATAATTGATTATAAAAAAATTGGGAGGTGCTCTTATTGACACATACCTAAAGAGAATCTTTCTTATTAAGGTGATATGACTGACAAAAAAAAATTAAAAAAAGAACGTTGAAGTTAGTCTTTTTTTACCGTTACCTGTGAAATGCCGCCCCCGTCAGCGTGCCGCCCGGGGCGAACCGCACCGGTACATAGTATTCTTTTGCATCTGAAGTGAAGAAAAATATGAAACTTCAGCATTTTATTTTTGCAGAACAATTACATGAACTCCGAAAAACTACACTCGCCGGAGTGATCTGTGCCAATGAGGAACTCCTTGACCTTGCCCAGCCAAGGGTGATGGAAGCTCTCAGTGCTACCAACCCGCTCGTGGACTGCAAGGAGCTCCCTCAACCTGACTTCACACCCTGGAAGGAGAGCCCCCCGAACGAAACCACCAAGACTAATAAGAATAAAAAGACGTAAAGCAATTTTATTTCGAATTAGGACATCTCACCTTGTTGTGTTTTATTTACTGCATAACTGCTTATTGGTTACCAAGCTAGTATCCGGTAGTAGAAAATATTTCCATTATTGCCATATAAATAGGTACCTATTGTTTAAAAATGCTCTTATTATTACTAGTTTTTCTCGCGGCTTCGCTTGCTTGTTGTTGTCGTGTTGCTTGTTTGTTAAAAGATGTTCACCTTTTCTTTGTTAAGTAGTACATTGAAACTGTTAATACTCATCGCCTTATGTTTGCAATAAAAATCACACTAGAACAGTGGAGTATTGGATGCAGTGATGCTGGAAGTAGGTAATCAGAGCTATTTTACTCCCATTACCTACCCCAAAAAAATTGTTTAGTTCCCATATTATTGTCAAAATACAGTAGATTATTATTATGAATTATCCTTTTGATTCGTTTAAACAGATTTAAAGGGGCCAAAACTTATTACAAATACTAAATTACTTACATATAGTTATTTTGATCTTGAAGATGATAAACACACGAAAAATCAATGTGCGTGTAAAACTAGATACATAGCGGTGCAATGAGATAGGCGTATTAATTATTATTCGTCGGAATTAAATTTGAATAAAAAAAAATCTTAATATTATGTACCAAGCATGATTTAGTTTGAGAAAAATATTCTGTGTTTGATGCGTGAATTTGTTGGAAGAATAGCATTAGAGCGATGCTAGTAAATCAATATAGAATAACATAATCATAATTATTTATTTAATAAGCCTATCAGTTTAATATTTTAAGCGAAATGTATATTATACATATATGAAAAAACAAACATATTTTTCGATGTATCAAAAAGAATCCAAATGTTAAAAAAGTAAGTTGGCAATTTAAATTTTAAATTATTTGTATGTATCTCAGTTATTACCATTTCCCACCACTTTTTGTAGAAGACGTTATTTTTTAACGTGCCTATGAGTATGAAGCTAGTACATATCTCGTTACCAGTCCATAAAATCTTCAAAAAAAAAATAGCAAGTACATAGTAAATGTCAAGATGACAATTGATGTAAAGCTTTTCATTGATATTTTTTTGAACAAATATTGTTTGTCACTTTAAAGTGGCTATTGATGTTGATATTTTTATCATACAATGTCCAGTTTGACAAAGTGTTTTAATTAAATAAAATACCTTATTATAACAAGTGCCTTAAAATGAGTAATAAATACTGCGTTAATTTTAAAATACATTTTTTAAAAGTTATATGAATTGACATGTGTCAAAATGATGCTAACATTCTTTTATTTATAGATTAAACGAATCCTAATATTATGTGTATTGTTAATAAAAACCCTTTACCTCATACGAATTTATTATAATCTAGACTATATAAGTTTTGACATAATGTTGTTACTACATTTTGAATAAATAATGTTTTTTTACTTAAACATGTGTTTATTAATTTGCCTATGTAGGTACTTCTTTCTTATATATTTTTTTTATTTTTAGTCTATCTTTACTATTAAAGTGAACCCAAAAAAAATTACCGTAAAATTCGTGTCTAAAGACATCTGCAGTACCATGATTGCAGGTATGCTGTCGGCATTTAAGGATGTTAAATTATCAGTTATTAATTACTTAACTGTCATTACTGAACAATTACAAGTATCTAATTAATAGTAAGAAACGACCTAGTATTATTATAGATGTTATCTAATACAAAAAACTGAATTTCTTCATGTCCTGAGTCATAGTTTTGCATCAATATTTGGCGAATCGTAGGAAGCTGCTGACCTTGCAAATTTTAACTTAGACATAAATTGAAGGCGAATGAGAACCTTGTTGCTTTAATATAGAGTACTGTTTAAGTTTATGTACTTATAAACAAAAGCTGGTCGAATGAATATGGAAAAATGACGTCATAATGTTTTGGATCCTAGACCTTGAAAATGCTCTTTCAAGATGTAATTATTTGAAAAGGTCAGAAGGACTATCACGAATAAAGATAAATTGAACTCTACATCAAAGGCGTAGAGTTGATAATTACTATTATAGACAGAAGGAATTTAGTTATCTAAAAAAATAATGTCAACAATTTTGAAAGTACTAACATAATACATAATATAAAACGTCTCAATTTTCAATTAAAAAAAATAGTATTAGCAAAATTTATTTTGACTGTTTTAGTAATTTTCTACTAGGCGTTAATTAAAAGGTCTTGGTAATTGAGAGCTTCGTATGTCAACATTGCAAAATGGACTTCCTTCAATGCTTTTTTTTTTTAATTTTTTGTTGTTGTTAGTACTTCACCGTAATGACAGAGTTTCTCTTTAGGTTAGTGCTATTCAATTAGAGCCACCATTTTTAAGAAGCCACAATTTTTTATAATCAACTGCAAAAATAAGGGGGCGGAAAATATGGATCCGCATCAGGTACTAGTTACCTATGCTACGCCACTGCAAACAGGTATAGGTAGGTATACTTAATAATATTTTGTAAGGCGCCTACCGTTTTCTTCATTTGATTCAAATTGAAAATAAAATTATATCCAAATAAATTTTATGAACAGCGTCTGATAAAAGAAAATATGAAATGTCATTAGCAACCACGCGAAATTCTCGAAAAGTTAGACGTAAGTAATTTGTAAAAAAAAATAAACAGTAAATTGATCAAAAATCGTTACTGTTAACACAATAGTGAATAAACAAAAAAAATAGGTCGATCGATAATCTCAATTTTAGTTACATTACAGATTAAATTAATTATAACTTCTAATATAAATGCCCTATTGTTTTTCATAATTGCACGCATCCGAATTATGCAAAATTGCAGTAAATATTCCTTGGCATTGACTCGTGGGTATGTTTGGCATCGTTGATTGGCAAGGAATGCATTATGTCATTGCGCTGACTTGATTTACAGTTCTTTGTTTTTGTAACGCTATACAGTATGAAAATGTTCATTATGTGCATCTGAATTGTGATTCCAATGAGGGTCAAACATTTTTTTAATAAACTTTATTACTTCGGGATTACGCTTCCATCTATATTTTTTATTACAATTTCAGTTTTGAACATGAAATTAATTTTTAAAAAATACAAATAAACTGTGAGAAATTTAAATATTTTAAAAGCCATTGGTCAGAGCGAATATGACGTAAATGTCTATGCCAGCAACTGTTAATGCGGTAGTGCGTGGTTATTAGGTGTTTCTGCTTGACGTCATAGGCTATTCACAAGGCTTCGCGGGCGTTTAAAATGCCAGTATCGGTTGGGAATTTTAAACTTTAAATATATTTTTTTGGTTTTGAATATTTTTTTCTATTATATAACGATGTAAGCTACCGAACAAAAATAGAAAAAAATACATGCATATTCCCTATTGTAGTCATAGTTAGAAAAAATTATAAAACATACATATATAAATAGATTTAAAATACTACTAAATACCAGCACAACCTTAAGTGTATAGGTAATAATAATGATTAATCATAATAAGACCTAACGCAAAGCGTTCTCGTCTAGTGTTGCCAGGTGTCCCGATTTGCGCGGGACGTCCCGATTTTCAAGGGTCTGGGGACGCGTCCCGATTTATACCTAATCGGGACGCCAAATGTCCCGATAAATCAAAAAGTGAAAAAGAAAATCATAAACTTTTTTTTTAAGTAGGTAGGTGCGTAGTTTTTAATTTTTTACTCATCACGTCACTATTTCAAATTCAAAATGGCATCAGCTTCACGTCACTTCGCATTGCATGAACGAGAGAGCGTAATGTAATGGATAAAAACTAACTTCAGTATGACTTGTAATGAATTTTATAAATATGCTTTAAAAAAAGGCCATTTTAAAGGCGGCAAAGTCCAATGAAAAATATAATTTTAATAAAAAATAATATAAATACTTTAAGTACACTTTAAATACGACTTTATTTTTTAATTTTCACTATTTGATATAGATAATATAAAACTAAACTTGCACTATTAATATAGAATGCAATAAATTAAACCCTAATTTAATAACACCTTGTTTTTTCTAAATCGCGTTTTAATCTGGTATACAGTATTTTATTGAAACCTTGTTTTTTTGTTTGTCCCGATCTGCAAACCTAAATCCCGATTTTCTTGACCTCATGTACCGACTGAAAACAAATCGGACCTGGCAACACTATTCTCGTCCGTGTTAGAAATTATATATTATTTTTAAAAAAAAGTTCAACATTCAAAATTTAAAACTCTTCCCAGACATAATGCTTTAAAATGTGTTCATTATGATAAATTTTTAATAAAATATCAATAATTTAAGTGTTTATGCACCGCCTGTACCGACCTACCAATAATTCTAATAGAAATCTTACACGTGCCATAAACAATTACATGCCACTGATAACGGAAAGTATCAGCACAATATTGTGTTCGAGAAGTTTCTCTCGTCTTATCAATGTCACACGTGAGGTAGGACAACCGCCGTGTGACGCAGGAGATTGCAATATATTGAATATTCCGTATTTAAAAAGTAATTTGTGCGCACAGAGTATACTCACTTATAAAACAAAAGAAAGTATAATGTCAAGTTTGACGTCAGATGAATTATGAAAAAGTACAAAACACAGTCTTAAAATCTTCAAAATTGTCTTATTACATATTTGGTGTATGTGAATTTGTGTAAATAAAGAATTTTTATTTTTATTTATTTATTTTTATTTTGAATAGCAAATTTATTTAACCGTAAAAAAGTTAAAAATATATATTTACGCTTGAACTAATTAGTCTAATTATTATAAACATTTTCTATTATCTCCGCAATTGCTAATGTTATCGGACTATATTTGACCTAAATCATTGAAACAAATTCATTTAAACATAATAACAATTGAATTAATAATCACTACATATTATAAGACAAAGTCCTATGCCGCGTCGATCTGTCTGTCTGTTCGCGATAAACTCGAAAACTACTGAATGGACTTTCATTCAGGTTTCACCAATAGTAGAACGATTCATGAGGCAGGTTTATGTCTATAATTTGTCAAGGTTTTTTGTAAATTGGTTGTAATATAACAATAATTGTTGGAAGTGTTGGTAAAAGTCAAGTAGTCTGGGAGCTATCATTGAAAACGCTGCCCCTTGAGATATAACAAAACTGCATGGTGGCATATTCCTCTTTTATAGATCTACAAAAAAGGTCCGCGATGACATATATATTTTAAGGATAACTTCAAAATATGGTGACATACAATGCGATGACGAGATATTGTTGTGTTGTGGGTAGGGAATACAATCCAAAACCGAGATTCGGGATTTTTTTTTTTTTTATAACAGAGCGGACAACCGAGCAGGTGGGTTACCTGATGGTAAGTAATCACCACCGCCCACAGACATCCGCGACTTAAAAGTCTCAGATGCGTTGTCGGCCTTTCAAGAATTTATAGGCTCGCTTTTTAAAACCAACGAGGTCGTAGTCGGATGGGAATACAGAGGGTGGTAATTCATTCCATAGCTTGGTAGTGCGTGGAATAAAGTTGCGCGTGAACCTTAGCGTGCTCGACTTCCATTCATCCGGGGATTCCGAAACCCCGCCGATTTCTGGCCCCGTAAATCCCGGGACTGTACTTGGCTAATCTCGGGATTTTCGGGACAGGTTTAGTTTGCATTCCGTAGTCTTTTGCGCCTTGACAATAACCTTGCCTAGATTATATTAATAGCATTTATTACATAACGACAAAAACAATCCTTAGAGTCGCCGTACGATACAAGCGTAGGTACTACACAGGTACAGAGGGCCTAGCACGAACAGCTATCGACAAAGTATTCGAATCGTCCATCTGTCAGTTGTATGAGAAATCATTTGAAATTTCATACAAATGACAGTTCCACGATACGAATACTTTTTCGATAGTCGTTCGTGCTAGGCCCACAGCCCTAATAATGTTTATCGTAGAACTCCTAATATACTATCTACGACACGTTGGTCGTAGTAAGATCTACGACACGTTTGTCGTAGATCTTACAAGGGACTTTCCATCTCGGAATAGGTACTTCAAGTCTTCAATACGATACTCTTTAGGTAATTACCCAATGGGCCAACAGGGGAATCACCCGATCACCTCATATCATAATATTGTATATTAACTACGAAGCCGGCTTGGAAGTCAAACATTGGATGCTTTGATATTTCTACGATTTTATTTTATGTATTTTAAAAAGTTTTGATGTCTTGCAAAAGTATAGTTTTTATCGTTTGGTCTAATTCATTTTCTTAATATATGTATTGTGATTTGTGTTGTCCAAAAATATTAAAAACTTTTACCACATAGTCTAATCCCGGGATAGAAATATGAATAAAAACGAAAGAATATTAACAAAAACCTTTATTATACCGGTATAACTCCCATAGTAAATTAACCGGTACTCAGTCCCTGTTTGACAGCATATAAATGAAATTAATCCTCAATTTTATTACTTCAATGAAAAAACTTTTTTCGTACTTACTTATCATTATTATCTATATATTGGGAAAAAAGGAAATTATGACGAACTTTGGTTTAAAATTTAAATAAATATTAAAGTTGTTAAAACATGATCATAAAGTTCATGTCGGCTCGTTAACAATGTTAACTGATACACGATAATATTTGAATCAATTTCTAAGACAAGAATTAACATAATATATTTTATTAATGATATAGTAACTGATATTATGAGATAGGAAATTGCTACGTACAATTAATTAAGACGTTATTGTATTTGTTACAACGACAACGCGGCTTTTGAACATCGAGAGGTGGGATTATAGTAAATACGAATTAGTGACGTTTGCAAGAAGGTTGAATATCATGTCGCGCAGCACGTTTTGTGTACACGTGATGACGATAAACTCACGTGTTTTCAACTTTTTACTACAAACATGTCACCGCTTTTAAGGGAGATTTTCATTGGACGAGGCATGCATTGCACATAGGCATGTGTAAAGATATCAAATAAATCATTTTTCAAAGCACATTTTCGTAACAGAAGTTATGTAGGTAGGTATATCCGAGAATCCGAGACCACCCGAGAATCACTAATTTCACTGAGAAAACTTAGAACACATATTTTTTTTAAATCCCCGGGGCGGTTGCCCCGGATGCCCTCCCCTAAATCCAGCTCTCTCGTCACGTCTTAGTTGTGCTACTAATATAATACTATGTTTCTTCAATTAGTCTGTGTACTCGGTTGACAGTCACAGACTCTCCGAAACAACTTAATGGTAATAGCTGTTTTTGACTTGATTGGAATACATTATTAATTTTATCAGGCACTGGCGAAAAAACGGTGTCCAGCCGGCCTAGCATGACCGCCACCAGATATCTCGCGAACGAGAGAAGACAAACTAAAATTTAGATACAGATGCAGATAGATTACATCGCAACATCGACATTTTTGATAGAAAAAATATCTCGATCGACAAACATATCTATTTTTCATATTAAAAGTCGAGTTTTAAGTGTAATTGTCATGTTAGACCCGGAAGAAATAAAGAGATAATCGATTAAAACACGATAAAACGGTCGACAACATTTTGTCGCGGTTGTCATGCTAGGCCGGCTGGAGGCATCTAAAATTTATTCTATAGTAAGGAAAAGAAATAACCTCAGCTGGCAACACAAAAGCATTTGCTAGAACACTTACACGGGGAGTGGGGACCGGTTACTGGTTACTGGTTAGTATTACCGCTAGTCGCTACGCTAGTAAATAATGTATTCCTTCTAGAAACTCCGCGATCGAGAACGTGCTAAAGCAAATGTAGGTATTAAAGCTTAAGTCTATTCTATACAAATTAAAAGTAAAAATCGCAATATTTATCGGGTACTTTTGCTGGAAATTATGGTACCGTAGTAAAGTTTTTTGTTTACCTATTTATTTTTTTGATATTGCAAAATAATCGTAATAAACAAGTAGATAGTAGATAAGTAGATGATATGATATAACCCAGCTACTTATTTATTATACATAGGTACTTAAAAAATATTTTTAACCCAGATTATGTGTACCTATTAAAATCTGTTAATTTATTGCATGCACCAGATGCATTAAAGCCAAAATAAACAATATCTAAATAGGTAGGTAGGTACTCATGTTCAGGAAAGTGCCCGGACTACGGACCTACACTTTTTGTATTAAGTTCGTTGACCTATGTAGGTTAATTCATTCTCTTACTACGTCTACAAATATAAACGAACGACTAGAGGTAAGTATGAGAATATTACAATTCACAACAATCAATCAATATTATGATTGTATACTGTGACAATATGTATACACCATATAAATATAGGTAACACTGGATAATCCTTATATCTTTGGAAACATAATTTTGGACATATTGAAATTCCTCAAAAAAGCGTGATATAAACGTGAAGAACAAAAAATAAGAAATTATCATTTGAGTAACATGGCCTTCTAATCTATTCACGTTTTAAAATCTATCGTAATTTGCAGTGATCGTTTTTATGTAATGAAATGCGGCGCCCGCTCCCACTAGTGCAGTTATTTATATATGTGACGAAGTATATAACATCTTATGTAAATAGAACTAGACAGCGCCTGCGCTATTCAATGTTCCTTGTACCTACGAACTTACGAAGTACCTATTCCCATTTCGCGCGAGAATCAATAACCTTCCCTGAATCAATGACCTTCCGGATTGATTATTTTTTTATTTTTTTAGAGATCAAATTCAAAATTACGATACCTGACTTCACGTGCAGCTTTCTCGCATTAAAATTGAAATGAATTCCCGATTCATATATAAAAAGTTGCCAATTTCATTTTCGGCCTCGAAAGCATATTTAAATCACTATGGATACTGTATTTCGAGCGTATCTAAAATTACGCACATTTTAATGGCCCTCGCTTTCCCCAAGGTTTACACTCGTGCCAACTATAAACACCATAATCTATATTAATACACATACGCGATGTATCTACACATGGAAATACTACGACCTAGTAATTCAACTTTTCAATTACTCTAAACAAAAATATTTGTAATTCATACTTGACCATTTCTTTCAAATCCACTTAGGTTATTGACCTCCAGAAATCCAAAACAGGTCATTCAATTACAATTAATGATACCTATATTTACAAATTATAATGCCTTTTATATTAAGGTAATAAAAAAATAAAAATCAATATTCGAATAATATTTTTTATTTTACGAGCAATAATTATAAGTTTTTCGACACTTACAATGAACCTTATGTAATAATGATCAGTCTTCAAAATCTACTTTTGCTACATAAAGACAGATTCATAAATAACAATAATTTTAATAATACATTTTCATGATAAATAACCAACAAAAATGCAGAGATGACAAACTGCAATCTCATAATATTTGCTACAAGTATGTTTCAAGAATTGAGAAATTGAAATCAACTCTAGTATGTTGTAAATATTTTTCAACTATTGCACTAACTAATAACATTAAACATTTTAATGAGAAACCTGGATGTGCCATGAAAAACAGTATAACCATAGCACAAATTAAAGTTTCATTTGCTAAGTTTCTAAGTACTGAAACCTAAAACTTACAATTACTGCTAATTTATATTTACATGAATAATACAAAATATTTACAACTGTGAAATTTAAATACTCTCTTAAAACTTTTGTACTAAAACGTACAAAAATTCTACTCATTCATACTAGTTTTCCATCCACAGCTTATTTAGACTTAACAGAGGATAGTTATTCCAAAATCCAGTCTAAATTGATTATGAATTATACATGCTTTTGGATGACAATGAATTCAGTAAACTATGAAATATATTATGATCAGGAATATATGTTAATAATATATATGACTAATATAGTTCAACTGTGGATGAAGTTCAAATGGATGCTTATGGCAACCAAACAAATGCTAAATTACCTAAATGACTGGAGCCTATCAACTTTACTGCAACCAAACTCCAAATGCAGATCTTACACCCAAGTGGAAGCAAAATCCTTAAATCGAACAAGGAATGTCCCAAAAAGATTGAGCTTTGTTCCAAAATAAGTTAGGATTCCCACTCCATTCCTAATGAGATATTCAACTACCATTTAATTTGGCAAAGTGTCCATTAATATTTCTTTCACACTTGGACTTAAACGGTCTGGAAATTTAATGTCAAATGCCACTAGAAGGTCACCTTTTCGAGTTGGTTCTTTCGGGAATGGTAAGCCATAGCCAGGGAATCGCTTAACAGTGTAGGGTTTAACAATTTCTCCTTGAAGGTTGACAGTCAGCTTTTCACCAGACATTGTTGGCACTTCAATAATTGTTCCACAGAGAGCCTGTAAAAAAAATAATAGGTTAAAGATTATACAAAATTATCAAGATGTTTACATAACAATGCTGCATGATTCATATATAAATAATTCCTATTGAATTATTAGGAAAGCCCTAACAGGAAACAAACTATTAGAATTGATCATACAAAATATGTACAAAAATCATAACACTGATATACTAGCTAATGACAAAAATACTAAGCCGTTTGGCATAATAAAAAAGAAACATATTTCATATCAAAGCTTACCTGTTTCAGTGAGATTTTTGCTGTATATCTGATATCACTGCCTTCTCTCTTGAAGAGTGGATTGGGTTTGTCTCTGATGATGAACACTATGTCTGCTGGTATTTTATTCCTGCCTTGATCTCCCTCTTTTTGGAACGTGATCTTTGTTCCTGCCTTCCAACCAGGCTTCACATGGATAGTCAGTACTTTGTCCTCTTTCTTCGATGTTCCATCTGGCTGAATCACTCTGCGAGATATCTTCATCTTCTTCACACAACCTCTAGCGATATCCTCAAGCGACACATATAGATCGTGTTCTATTGGCGGATCTTGGGTCTTTTCCTTCCGGTTAGGCGATCCATGGAAGTTGAAGCTGTGGCTCCGGAATGCGCCATTAGGGCCACCTTGTCTGGCAGTTCCCATACCCATGTTGGCAAAAGGGTCCATATCAACATCCATGTCACGATCGAAGAACATTGTATTGCCGCCGCCACCACCACCACCGCCATTCAGGTCAAAGAACGCTTGGAATGGACTTGCGGACCCGAAGAATTGCGCGAATGTCGCCTTTGGATCGCCATGGAACGTGTACGAGAAGGATTGACCACCTCCAGGCCCGTTTTGACCTCCAGCACCGCCTTTCAGCCCTTCTTCGCCGTATGTGTCATAAATCTCCTTCTTTTTCTTATCAGATAACACTTCATAAGCTTCCGCCACTTCCTTGAATCTTTCTTCGGCTCCAGGAGCTTTATTCTTATCCGGATGGTATTTCAGGGCCAATTTACGATACGCTTTCTTTATCTCATCATCCGTTGCACCTTTCTTCAGTCCTAATATGTTGTAATAATCTTTCCCCATCTTCCTGAAACAAATAAATAAATTCCTATTAGACTACTCAACACCATTTTAGGAGAAGTCCCCGATGATCGGTACTGTCATCTATTTTCTAGAACTTTAATATTAACTATAATTATTTCTGTGCAAAAACGTATTATAGATTGAGAAACGCCAGAATATCACTGATAATTATAACACACGGATACTTACAATTGTATTTAAAACTCGAAGTCTACAAATAACTATAGAATTTTACTAAAATAACCACACAAGTCACAACACAACTCACAAGTTCACTCTATCTACTTCACAAATGAATGAAACGTAGCGCTGCCGTCGCGCCAAAATTTATACATTAAAACGTCTAGAACATTCTAGGGCCTTCACTCGAAGCTAAAACGAGATAAAACATAAATAAATATACAGAATGTTCTGAGTTAGACAGAGATAAATATAATTTTAACTGTTCATCGGACCTACATAATCAGTTCAAGCTTGACGTCGCATGCAATATCAGTACGTTTTCTATGTACAAATGGAATAATATATACCAAACCTTCTATATTTTAACCAATAGTAGTAAACCTATTTACAAGTCACCAATAATAACGAACCTTAATACTAAATACTGGCTAATAAAAGCTTTCCCATTATTATTTGAGGTAAAATGAAAACGAAATTTTGTAAATAAGAACAATCTTGTGTATAGTACCAAAATCAAATCGGATCACGATTCTCGCCGCTTTTCAATAGAGTTCAATTTCATATATACCTAAAAGGAAACAAAGTAAAATATAGCCAAATGAAAAAATGTGTAGAGCAGTAAGAGAAAGCAAATAAAATCGATTCAGAAAGTATTATAGAAATTAGAGGGTTGGATCTAGAATTTCGGACACAGATATTGTGTCAAACCTTTTTCCATTGACTTATAGGTATGTATACTACATATAAGTCAATGCCTTTTTCGTTGCTTTTAAGTTGATTAATTAAGCATATAATAATTCCTGGACCTAAATTAACACAGGACTTTTTAATACGTTTTCTTGAGATTGAACAGTGTGTTCGATTATATTTTCGATATATTTAGGTACCTATTTCCGCGCGCGCGGAGATCTATGCCTGTACCCAAAAAATACCAACCTGTAGGAAATACATTTTTTTATCGGAAATCACCTGAATTATAATATCACGCCCAAATGGTGGGACCCAATATGTCATGTATTTCACAAAGGCGAGTAGGCTAAAGGCTTGTGGCGAACACGTAAATTTTATTATTACAGGCAGGTGTGGAGATCCTGGGAATATATGTAGGAGGTGTAAGGCCACAAAAATCTGTATAACCGTTGAAGCTGTGTATATGGGTAAATGTAGGGTATTAGTAATTTATCTAAGGGGGTCTAAACTCTCAATATATAAACTAAATTAGGTAGGTATGTTTGTGTTACATAGATTTTTAGTTATGAAGGTGTGAAAAGTAAAGCTGTTAGAAACTACCATAACATTTGTCATGTCGATATTCCTTTATTCCAAAACTGGTGTAGAATTATCGTAATGCACGCACTATACGTAACAGCTGCGTGGTGTGTACTATGTAGGTATAAGATACACGTGACTACGATGTAGGTCAAAGAAAATCAAGGCTCAGTATGTCGCTCGATTAAATTAGAATGCTCCAATCTTGATGAGTAGTATTTCGTTTACGTTTTAAAAGTAGATAAATTAGTTGTCACTTCACACTTGAGGTACTAGTACTAGTGAGTAGATGATTTTTATAGTAATAATTTGATATTTTGATTAAAATGGTGGTAGGAATATCGAAATTCCAACCGGGTAACGAATAAAGGTGAGACTAATATATTCGTATTAGGTATAGGTAATAGGTATACGGCAGAAGTTCCATATTAGGCAATATGAATGTTCTCATATTAGGCTATCCAATAATACCCAGTCAAATAATAGTCAGCGACGTACCTATTAAACGCCGCGAAGAATAGATACGCGAAGTCATAGTGCGACGTTGCCATACTTCTCATCGAATCACTCGCTCGTTGCTACGCATCGATCGTTATTCCATGAGTTGTATAGTATACACGTCGCGTTCTGCATTTAAGCTTCGTGGATAAGCACAGCGACAGCAAGCAATCGATATCGATTAAATAATAAAAATTGTTATATGAATATGCAATGGTATTATGGTACGGATAATAGGGAATTCTGCCTATTATTTTAAAATGTTCATTTAGTCGTGTTTATGTTCAAATTGCGCATACGTCACAAAAAAACAAAAAATTAAAAAATATATTTTTTTAATTTTTTATGTTATTTTTATGGTACGGAGAATAGGGAATTTTGTCTATTATTTTAAAATGTTCATTAATCGTGTTTGTGTTCAAATTGCGCATACGTCGCAAAAAACATAAAAAATTAAAAAATATTTTTTTTTATTTTTTTTTTGTAAAAAAGTATGAAAAAGCCCCTTGTACATCCAATATATTTTGTAGTGTGTAAGTTATTTGTATTTCTTTGTTCTTTTTTTTATTGTGAACAATAAAGTTTTTTATTATTATACTCTATATTCATAAAAAATCTCATGATTAAACTTTTTTATATATATAAAAAAAAATATTAATATTAATAGTTTTTTTTATTTTTTGTTTTTTTGTAAAAAACTATGAAAAAGCCCCTTGTACATCCAATATATTTTGTAATGTGTAAGTTATTTGTATTTCTTTGTTCTTTTTTTTATTGTGTACAATAAAGTTTTTTATTATTATACTCTATATTCATAAAAAATCTCTGAATGAAACTATTTTATATAAAAAAAATTATTAATATATATATTTTTTTAATTATTATTATTTAAAAAGTATGAAGGCTAATTTAATCACCCCATGTCTCGTTAATAATTAATTATTATTATGATGATTTTTATATCAATGATATGCGCTATCATTATAAATAACGGTCGACCGTAATACGCAATTTTCAAATATTGCGTATTATTTGAACTCTTGACTGTTATACTATTATTTGACTATTACCCAGTAATAGGTATGCTATCCTATTAATTTGCGTATTGCGTATTTTTTGATCTCTTGACTGTTATACTATTATTTGACTATTACCCAGTAATAGGTATGATATCCTATTATTTGTAAAGCGTTATATTCGATAATAGGATTACGTACATTTGACACTAATATAACACCTCTAGTAACGAACCACCGTTCATAAATGGAAAAATCTTGAAGTACATATTGCGCGTTTCGGTTTCAGTCTATGAATTTCCGAATACTCGAAGTAAAAAGTAGGTCGACAGTGCATCATTGACTGATTTTCTGTGGCTGACCTATCACCTACGATCAAATGAACCTCTTGTTCATCTGTCGATATCTAACATTAAAAAACTACGATGAAATTTTTTTTTCGACATAAATTTTTAGTAGGTATTATTAAGATGCATTTCCACAATGGCGGCTAATACGAGGTGAGCATGGCGCAGCTGTAAGTGTGAAGCCTTATTGTATTATATCCTATAATACTGAGATTTTTTTTTTAAATTAGAATATGTATTACCACTGGCTAAAGTGCTAGTATGCGTTTATCGCAAAATGGTTCGAATAATTACCAGTAGTACTTACAAGGTCATCGCTCTCAATATTATTATATTACAAGACGGGAGCAACGTTAGCCGTCTTTTAACGCATGTGGCGTCTTCGGCGTGGTTTAAAAAACCGATAGTAATGTCATGACGTCATCGGTTATGTATGACGACGTTGATTTGGAACTATCTCTGCCCGCTTAGCATGACCATCAAGAGATATCTCGCGGACGAGTGAAGACAAACTAAGTAATAAGATATCTCGACATCGACAACTTTGATAGACAAGATATCTCGATCGACAAATATCTCTACTTTTGACATTAGAAGTCGAGTTTTAACTCATTTAAGTGTAATTGTCTTGTAAGACCCGGAAGAAATAAAGGGATAATTAATTAAAACACGAGAAAACGGTAAACAAAATTTTGTCGCGGTCATGCTAGGCCGGCAGAATGTTTACAGTAGGGATGTAACAGAAGTGGTTTTATCGGAACCGAATTCGGAATCGGAGTTTTTAAATTTGGTTTGTCGGAACCGGAACCAGAATCGGAGGCAGAAGCAAAAGAGAGATGTGTAATAAAATAAATCAGTTTCATTCATATCACTTCAAAAAATAAAACACCTTCCTAGTTGTTGAAAATAAACCGTAGTAATTTAAATCAAATGGCACTGATCGTGGTCGCCGCCGCCGCTGTGCTTCGACCTCCGATTGAAATTTATCGGAACCGAAATCGGAATCGGAGGTGCAAAATCGGAAGTTCCGACTTTTCGGAACCGGAATCGAAGCTCCGTAACATCCCTAGTTTACAGCTTCTAGTAAAAAGTTTCAATTTTTTTTTATCTCAGATTAAGTTTTTTATAGTGGAACATAAAAAATAAATAAACATTCTACACTTTTGCTTGCTTAGTAAAAAAAATATTATGACATCTGACAAAGTGACAACTGTCTGTCAAGTGTCATTTGGACGGGAATATGTAGTGAATATTGACATATTGTACTCATTTAAAATGCGATTTATTGTTGTGGATAAATGTGAAGAGAAACAAGTAATTTTGCTTGGTTTACACATTTATTTATCTGACTAGTCTCAGGAAAAGTGCGTGTCGACATCCTTTGTAATCAATGTCGTAGTATTTCTCGTAAAAGTCTTGAATCAACTCCTCAACCTGCGAACAAAATGTCCAGTGATATATTACAAGTGAAATGCGATTCTTGCAGCGAGTTCGCCCATGAACCTTACATAGAATGTTGTGAGTGTGAGACAATTTTATGTTGTTCCTGTTTCGCATCGGGCAAAGAAGTAGGTACACATAAAAATGACCATAAATACGCCGTAAGAAGAAATGATTTTCCGCTCTTTGATAACTGTAACTGGTCTGCAAAAGAGGAATGTAAATTGCTTTCTGCTTTATCTACATATGGATATGGAAACTGGGAGGAAATTGCGAAAAGTGTACACACGCGATCAAAACTAGAGTGCCTAGAACATTATAAAAAGTATTACATTGAAAATGTCCAATATGAAGAGTTAAAATTATTGCCTGAAACAGACCAATCATTATTCCCTAAGCCTGTCATACCGTATCTGTACAGCATGGAGTTAAGTACTAATCCTCCTAGAAATAATCAAGGCGATCAACATTTAGCTGGTTATAATGCTTACAGATCAGAATTTGAGCTCAGTTATGATCAAAATGCTGAAAATATCTTTAATATAGAGGATACATATTCGGATGATGAAGATGAGTGCATGGATGCATTGAAAGTCAGTCTCGTGAATGCATTGAACACACGTCTCAAAGAAAGACAACGCAGGTACAAAACCATACAAAACCATGGTCTCATAATGACAAATAAATTACTTTCATGGGTAAAAAAATTTGACTCTACAATCACTAGAGCCAAAGCAGAGCGGATGTTAGTTTTCATGCAGTTTATGACAGGTATGCAATTTGATGCATTTATGGAGTCAATGAGCCTTGAAGACTCACTGTTACAAAAATATGTCAGATTTACTGAGTATCGTAAAAATGGTATAAAAACACTGCAGTCAGCGCGGCTCTATCGTCAGTTGAGGAGAGATAATGAGCTGGCTTTAAAGGAACAAAAGCATTTTACATCAATAATGGCAAAGAAGTTTGATAGCCAATCACCTGTAAAGAATAAATTCAGTTTGAGTCACTATATGGTCCCTAATTCTGGCAAAAAGTTTAGAAGGTCATCAATGCCACTGGACATAGTTGATTTACCTGGTTTTCATTTATTATCAGAAAGCGAGAAGACTTTATGTTCCCATGTCCGTTTAGCACCAAGAAATTATCTAGAGATTAAGAATTTACTTATAGCAGAAAATCATAAGTTAGGATTTTTGCGCTTGCTAGATGCAAGAAGGATTGTAAAAATAGATGTTAACAAAACAAGGAAACTATATGATTATCTTATTGAAGAAGGTTTTATATCTAAACCATTAGTCAATTAAGTTGTCTGAATAAATAATAAAAAAAGAAATCTTTATTTTTTTATTTTTAAGACAAGTGATGTGCCATGTTTGCAAGAAATGAGGTGGAAAGGTACAAGGTTCAGAGAAATTAAAGGATTTAGGTTTTATTATGAGGAAGTCTGAAGTGTCAAAAAAAGTTATGAATTAGAAATTTTGAAAAATCTTTAGCTTACATTTTAATCATTTTATTAATTAGAACAATCATTGTAAATATAATAATTAGTCTATACTAATATTTTAAATAGGATTTAACTCAAAACTACTTGATGGATTTTAAAAATTCTTTCACCAATATATATCAGCGAGTAACATAGGCTATTTTTTCATTTTTGTGTAATATCTTTGTTATCTACATTGCACCCGTGTGAAGCTAAGGCGGATCGCTAGTGTATTATAAATCAAGGAATTGATAAACGAAATTTTAGAAAAAAAAACTTACCTTAAAGCCAAACTTTTGATAAAGGAATATAGCTGGATTAGTGGGAGACACATGGAGTGTCACGTCTTGCCCAGAGCATGTCTAAAATAAAACAACTTATTAAAATAAATTATAATAATGGAGTTAAGTGGATGCCACATACGTAGGGCACGGCATAAGTTTTGTCGTCCGACAATATAAACATACTTAGATATGTTTTGTTTATATAATTAAATAGTACGTTCCAGGGCCATGTTACATACATGTTTATCCAGGACTTATATTGATTTGTTGTCTCATTAATACACTGCATTCAGAGTAAGATGGAGTCTTTCCCGAAAATCGGTTACGGTTCTATTGTTTACTATAATTTTCAACGAAGTTTATCTACTCATGAGTGCTACAAAGAAATGAAAGTTGTATTTGGTGATACGTGTCCATCCTTGAGAACCATAGAGAGATGATATTTGCAGATCAAACGTTGCGCGTTTAGTATTGAAGACGATTCTAGACAGAGAAGTCCATAAGATGTGGTGACTTCGGAATACATCGAACTTGTCAGAGAAGCTATTAAGAAAGATCGACACATTATATACCAACAATTAGCACAGACTTTAAACTTATCTGAAAGAAGTATGACTAGGATTTTGAACGATAATTTACATGTTAAAAAGTATTGTACCATTTTTATACCCCATGAACTGACCGACGGGTTGCGTGAGTTGCGCGTAAAATTGCGTAAAAAATGTTAAAGATATTTAATTACGGCAAAGATGACACTATATATTAAATCATTACAATTGATGAAATGTACATTTATGTTTACGATATCCGTACAAAATTTAAAACATAAAATATGGGTGTTCGAAGATAAAGCTTCGCCGACCCACACAAAAAGATCACGTTCGGTAGGAAAATGAATTGTCGCGTCTTTTATCAGAAAAAAGAGAATAGTGGCTAATATTTATTAAGATAAACAAAAGACAATCACAGCTCACTGATACACATAATAATGTTTGCCACAAATGATTTCTATATTAAAAACTCTACGTCCAAAGTCACTCATGTGTTTGTGGCATCTGCACATGGACATCGCTCCTGCGCATAGCGCGGCTATTACTCATCAATATTTAGAATAATCGGGGCTGGAACTAGTGGATGATTCTCCTTACAGCCCAGACCTAACACCATGCGCATTAGGAATTTTCTCCAATGTGAATCTAACATTAAAAGGCGTACGATTCCGTTCTGATGCGGAGTTGAAAGTACGTAGTACACTGTTTGCGATTTCATAGAAAAAGATCAATGGAAGCAATGATTCAGAGAGTGGTTTGTACGTTTGGAGAAGTGTACTGCGTGTGGTGGAAGCTACTTTGAAAAACAATAAATAGTATTGCTGTACGACAAAACTTTTGCCGTGACCTACGTATAAATGTGAATGTAACTATTTATTGCCTAAACTCAGTCAAACTACTGAACATAATTAAAAAAGGGCCTTTTAGGGCCCTGGAGATGAAGGGCGTTGGCTTCTTATTAATACAACCAAAACTTTTACCAGCCCTTTTTTTGTCTTTTATGTTAAGTTACAATTTTGTAAATATTTTTTACAATAATGTCTTTGGCTTCCACTGAGTTGTAAGTTTGTAGCAATAGCAAATAATTGCAACAGTTTTATATTTGTATGAGTATATTAAGACTAAATTAGATGTAGGCCTGGTTGTGGCCCGCGTCCGGCACCAGGAAGGCGCACCCCACCACTAGCTCCTCGTGTGTCTGTCTGTCTGCCACTCACCTGCAGCAGATGGTACAGCATGAAGGAAGCGATGTTGGCGCGCCGCCACTCTGGCCGGGTCAGCACGAAGGAGATGTAGGCCTGGTTGTGGCCCGCGTCCGGCACCAGGAAGGCGCACCCCACCACCAGCTTCTTGTATGTCACCACGCAGCTGAACTCCGGGTATTGGAGTGATTCTGTTACTGATAAAAAATGTGAATGGGAAATTGAAGAATTCAGGCATGATAATGAAGATACAAGTTACAGATACAGGGACTGAAACCGGTTAATTTTTATTTTCCAAAATACGTGTCTGACTGAGATACCGTGATATTAGTTTTAAAGAGTAATATACACTAAACTTATCACAGTATTTTATTTCAGTAAATATGAATAAAAACGAAAGAATATTAACAAAAACCTTTGTTATACCGGTATAACTCCCATAGTAAATTAACCGGTGTTCAGTCCTTGCTTCTATAGATATTATGCAGCAATATTATGTTTTTTTAAACAAGACTAAATCACCTGTACACAAAAAAAACACTAGTGAAGAGGGCCTTCGTCGGGAGCATAAATATTCAATGAAAATTAAAACTTGCGCTTAGTAAGATATAGCTATTTTTCGGAAGATGAGCAGCACCGGCTAGCCGGTACGTAAATTAATCACAAACTGCTACATACCAATATCACGATTTAAAATATCATTGAGTTTTTTATATTATCATTTTATTATTTGGGGCCATCCTTAAACAAAGTTACACGCATATTACACACATATATACACGCAGAGCAGACAATATTTTAAGGTTTTCGTAGATTCTCGTTTCAATACATTAAATGATGTCATGTGACGTCACAAAGCTTAGGACTTCTTGCCCAATGTCCCTCTTCGTAGACTCCCCCCAACGTGTGACGTAATTCATAGATGGCCCCTTTTTATAACTACTGAGTGTTGAATCAATGTCGCAACTGTAACTCGCTGTGTAGTTTAAAAATATCATAATATTTCCATGTCAGCTTAGTCAAATAAACTCAAATTCATTTATAACCACATATGCCTAAGATATAAAAAAATATTAACAAAAAAGACAAATACTAGTAAATAAACTCACAGTCAATTCCAGGCCAAAAGAACTGCGCGCATAGTCTGTTGACGGCGGCGATGTGTTGCGGCCTTACGTACGAGTAGTCTATGGTGCCGCGCGGGGGAGGCTCGTACCCCTCTTCGGTTCTATGTTCATACAAATACGTAGAGATATTTTAATAGTATTACCCGCAGTATTTCTATCGATATAATATTAATAAGTGATTAAGTGAGGTTAGGTTATCATATTATTATTAATTCTGTGGTCCGATGCTAAAACAGCCAAAGCACCTTTTAAACATAAGCTAATAATTATTATTAATTACTTAAAGATGTCATGTGGAACTTGGTGTAATGGTTAGCTCCTTACAAAAATTTTGTAAAACGAAAAACTTGGCGATTAAAAAGAGTGACGGCGAGTTTATTGCCAGTTCTTCTCGTCCGTTCTACGCCCTTGATTTGAGAACTGGCAATAAATGTAAAATTAATATGTATTTTTTTACTGACGTTCATAAGTGTACATTATGTTACCTAAATAAATAAATGATTTTGAATTTGAATTTAAACAAAACCAGAGTTCACCTATTAAACCTTCAAGAAACGAGCCTACACATTTAAAGGCCGGCAACGCACCTGCAGCGCGGCGGCGCTCACTTACCATCAAGTGAGCCGCCTGCCCGTTTGCCCCTATTCTATAAAAAGGTACCTTCTAGGCAGTTTTTCACCGGACATAATATAAAAAAATTAAAATATTATTATGCTTTTCTGTAAATTTAAACTAAATACATTTCTAAAATTTGGCGGACACAAGTGTGGCGATACAGGGTTTGAGAATCACTGCTCTAGGGTCTCTGATGTCAAGTAGTATTAGTATTGGAGGTAATATTTTGTTTATTTAAATATGTAATAAAGTGTTAACCCCAAACTTGTAGGATCAAATTAAAAAAATAGTTTTGATAAATTGTATAAAAATAATATTGAATAAAACATACTTGTGGGTCTTTCTGAGCAACTCATCCATCAATTTAAGCCAAATGGGATTAGTCTCGGCGTCACGACGGATGTAGGGCTTCAGGGTTGCGCCCGAGTAGGCCGACCTGAAGGGAGTCGGTTCGATGCTTGACAGCAGCACTGTGCCGTAATTCGTGCTAGCTATAGTACCGCTGAGGTTGTCAATTAAGTACTGGATGAGAGAAAGAAAACTTCAATGATTTAGAGAGAGAGAGAGAGAAAACATTTACGGAATGTCAGACGTAAAAATCTGACTAAACATAAAAAATAAAACTAACAACAAAAAAAGAGAAGTAAAGTACAAAAATACAATACACAATTATGACACATTATAAAGAAAAAAAGTAACAACGAAAAGAAAAAAGAAATATGACCGCTATAGTAACATGCTGCTTTCATTTACATATTTTTTCCTAAGATTTTTAGAAGTTTTTGAGAAACAATACAAACCGATCTCTGGAACCTGTCGAGAACTCTCTCTGCGTTCGTGGCGACCTCTTTAATATCCTCTGTCACATAACCTCCAAGGATTTTTACTGTCCTATACAAAAAAAATATAGTCAATCTTTTGCACTCCAAACTTATTCTCTATCATATAAAAGGCAATTCTACCATTAGGTTAGTTCGATGGCTAAGCTAGACTACTGAGAGGAACCGAGAACGAACTGAGATCACGGATTATCCGAATTAAGCATCACGACTTTTTATTTTGTCTAGTACATAGTAATTCCAATTTAATCACAGAAAAAAATAATCTTCAAAAATACCCACTTTTGTGCATATTATTTCGATTATCTCCGTAACCAAGTGAGATGAGAGGCTGAATTTCTGTCGGCGGCAGTTTTATATCTCAACGATGATAGAGCATAACTTATTTTAAGACTTGCGAGAAAGTATTCGAATCGTTCGCGTTAATCTGTCATTTGTATGCAAACTTACATGATTTCTCATAGAACTGACCGACGCGACGATACAAATACTTTCTTACAAGTTGATTGTTCTCAAGTTTTCTATAAGTACGATTAATGCATCCACAGAAAATGAAACAGTTCAATAATGACAATGACCTCAAGAAACATAATATAGATGGTAACTCACTTATCGAGATCAAAAATAGGCAAGTGTTTGTGTCTTTTTAGTCTCCGCAGCGCTAACTTCGCTTTCAACCGGCACAAGTAGGCTCGCTTGTCCGAATCCCGCACTTTCAGTATCAAACTCTCCACTGTCTTGAGGAGTTGGATCTCTTCGTACTCCGTCATCATGACCGCCTCCTTGGTTGGTTCCGGTGGCGTTAACCAGGGCATGTCTGTGGCATTTAATAATACTATGTGTTTTTGTTACTATCTTACAGGGACTGAATACCGGTTAATTTACTATGGGAGTTATACCGGTATAATATAGGTTTTTGTTAATGTTCTTTCGTTTTTATTCATATTTATTGAAAAAAATTACTGTAGTAAGTTTAGTGTGTAGTTATCTCTTTAAAATTAATATCAGGGTATCGAGGGTCTGACACGTATTTTGTAAAATAAAAATTACCCAGTTTCAGTCCCTGCCATATATTTATATTCTTAGTTTCAAAAGTTCCGGTATTTATTATCGATTATTGGTAAAAATCCAACGCCAATTTTTTTCTACAATATTCAGAAAATAAAGTTAACAGACTATTTAAAATAAGAAATTAACTGTTTCAAGTACTTACCAACAGAATTCAACTGCGTCGAGAACAAACTTTCTCGCCTTGTGTACGCTTTTTCTTCTATTTTCTTTATTTTAATCTCCTTTTTTAATTCATTATCCGAGGGTAATTCCTTGTGCGAACTGTGCGAGTCTGAATCGTAGTTATACGACTGTTTGTATGAGTGAACGCTTGAAGAATCGCTCTGAAAATACCAAATTTTTTTTTGTGATATAATTTTTAAGCAGAAAAGACGCCATTAATAATTGTAAAAAAATATAACCTCAAAAAATTAAAGCGGTTTATTTAAAACAATAAAAAATTATTTTAAATTATACAAGTGGTAATATGGCTATGTATACAACGTAATATAAGTAATAAAAATTTTAATTTAATATTTGTTGTAGCGAAAGTTAATACGAACTCAAAAAGTTTTAATAATTTTTAATATACCTGTCTCATAGACTTTAATTCCCAACAAAGATAAAAAGAGAAAAGAAAAAAAAAATACAATTATTATTCTTACTGGTGGTATACAACCTGCCGCGGTGTAATCAAAGCCCTTGAACATATTCTCGACGTCTGAGTAGTTGTCCCTGGAGGAGAGGCTCGCGGTGGACCCCTCATAATACGGCTCCTCTATTTCCTCCTTTATCGGAGCCATTAGTTTCTCTTCTCTTCTATAAAATGACAATAAGAAAATCTCAACACCAATACACCTAAGGGCAGAATGGGAAAAGAGTTTCTTATTCTTTAATTGACGATATTAAACACGGGTCTAGAGTAAAAATAATCCTAGAAAGTTACAGATGAATAATACATATTATTATTTTATAAATTACTACACGGGTGCAATGTACATGTGCTATATACAAATTTTTCATTATTTTGACAATAAGAATCATGCCCTTGATCATGCTTGCTGAAAAGCACTCGCACCATCGGGATAAATAATATAATTAATAAATCGTTATTTTATGTATACATTTTTTACCCTAATATTAGTTGAGTTTAGAAATCCGGTATGATTAATACCCATACATCAATCATAATTGAAGTTAAGAAACCACATTGTACATACTTGTATTCCGATACATAGTCTTGAAGGTCCGAAGGTGATAATTCTTCGAATTCCAGCCGCCGTTTCTTCGCCGGCGTTGCATTCGTTATCGGGGTGAACTCTTCATCATCAACCATGTGATCTTTGTAACCTTTTAGCAATATTAATGGGGTCTTTCATTAAATTTATTCTTTATATACTTTCATTGATATTATCTAACAATAAATTCAATGCAAATTAATTATTAATTCATTTAGTTAATCACCACCTTTATTATTGAAAAATTGGAAAGAGAAAACTAAGGTGTATTTTTATATAGGCAACCAATAAAGTTAATGTTTTATGTTATTCCATCCATCTGTCTCTTTATAATGGTACAAATTTAAACATCTCGTAAATATATAATAAAGTCAAATAAGTTTTAACTTTACCACACCAATGTTGTTGGCTACCACAACTTACATAGGAGATATCGATATATCCATATACTAACCTAATTCAGTAACTTTTGCTATAAAAAGATTCATGTCCATTCCAAGTTGATTGCGCAGGCGACCCTTCGGTTTATCGCGGGATAATTCTTGTACTGGAAGTTAAAGGTATAACACATACATACCATCATTTATATCTCAATTGAGTAGTAAATAACTCTATGTCTGAGTTTTAATATTTATATATATTTTTTACTTATATGAGCAGCGGCAGCCGGGGAGAAGTTATGCTTTAATTTCCACCAGCCACTCTCTCCGAGCTGCACTAGTCCCGATTGGAAGAATAAGTTGCTGTACACTGATAGGGCTCCTGCTATTGTCCCTATCCAATTTTTCTTCTGCTTACTAAAAATACATACAAATTATTAAATAATAAAGGTAATACCTTATATTATAAAAACTCTTATGATCAATGAATAATGTAACTTACAACTTGGGCCCAAATAGTTGAGGCCAACTTCGGTCAATAAAAGAGCAGATGTGTGTCTTGTAGTGGAAGTAACCATGGTTACTCATACCACCCATGTGCTTGCTCAAGTGGCACAGAGTTAGAAGGAGGACATGCACCCTGGAACCAGATATTATTTCTATATTATATGACTGAATTGACAATAGCTTTCTTGGCATAGTGTTGGGAATTCCATAGGTTCTAATTTGAAATTCTGGGATAAAACAAGTTTAGTCTAGGAAGTCTGTGACTAGAAATACTTATTCATGAATAACCTAATAACCCTAAGAGAGATATTTTAGAAGCAGGCATAATAATTGAAATATGAATATTACTGAATGTTTCTCAAGTCTTTTTACGGATGGAAGGACCGAGTTGTTTTCTAGGATTATGACTGGCCTGCCAATGTCCAGTTATCTCGCAAATAAAAAATATACTAGGTTGTTTTAGGCACTTACCAAAGAATCTTATTGCGTATGAAAGATTCTGTTTTATCGGGTGAACAGTCTTCACACGTAAAATCAAAGAAAACGTCTCCAGATATGTCACCCGGCGTTCCTGCACTTCGTAAGCATACAATATGAACAAAACAAATACAATTCTCGCATATTAGGCCTGGACGATTTTGTTTATCCTCCGGCGCATTGCAGTACTTGCAAGTGGTACTCATCGTTTTATCTAAATCGTTTCATTCAAAAAATTTATGTTTTAACAATATTTTAATTCACGAAAAAACATGTAAACAAATCTAATTTATAATACTTAGTTATCTGATTTATTATAACAGTTAAACCGTGACACTGACACATATGACATAACCTAAAAAATAAAAGTCGTAAACAGACTTGACAGTTGACAATTGATTCAGTTCGGAAATAACAGGAATTTCGTAAATAAATACGTTTAAATCATTATGGATAAAAAAAAATTGGTTAAAATAAATGTCGATTGACCGCTTTTTTATTCAATCTGTTGAACATTTTTACTTTAAGTAATGTTTTAGTCAGTTAAAAAAATATTTTCCCTGTTTCATTTAAATCTGTCTTTTTGTTAGACACTTTTAAAATCCAACATGGAGAAATGATTTTAATTTGTATTCACCAATAGACAGAGAGATTCATGAAATCATGAGGAAGGTTTAGGTACATAATTTGTCTAAAATAATTAAGACTTTATTCAATTACCATAGACTTACACCTACAAAAAATTATATAAAAGCTCAAAAATATTTAACATCTCACAACTTAACACTTATCACACATATTTACATAATCAGAAAATCATCACAAACACAACACATTCTCACATCACATTTCACAAGAAAACCCACAAGTACCACACCAGACATAAACATAACTTGGCATTACCAGCAGCACGAACGAATTATGGTAGATATAATATAAGGTTTGAGGGAGCTAAATGCACAATGAGTTACCTGAGGATGTAAAGAAGTCAAAATCTGTTAGTGTTTTTAAAAGAAAATTAAAAAAATATTTGAAGCAGGAGCAAAATTTATAATATGTATTACAGCAGACTTTGACTTCCTTGTGAATATTGTTTTTTTCTTAATTAGCCATAATAACGTCGTAATAATTGTTCCGTTGTTTTCTAAGTACTTACGTTAATATTAATTTTCTCTAATAAGTGAACATTCTGTAAGGTCTTCGAGAAAATAAATTCTTTAAACCCAAAAATAACGATAATTGTTGGAAATGTCGGAAAACTTAAGCCACCCGGGGAGTTTCGCCGAAAACGCTGCCTAATCCATTTGAGATATAACAAAATAATGTATGGTGGGATAATCCTCTTTTATAGATCTAAAAGTCCGCAATGGCATATATAAGATAAATCGTTTTTTTAAGGATAGTTTACTATATCCTTTCAATCTTCTAAAAAAATGGTCATGTACAATGCGGTAGGTAATTGGAAATATTTCACGCATATTATTATAGTCTCTTAAACCATAACAGTTAAATGAATATCTTAGGAATTATCGCGAACGAATGCGACCATACGATAAATAAGACGTAGACATTATTATGGCTATACTACTCGTGCGAAGCCGGGGTGGCTCACTAGTAATATATAATGTACCTAAAGAAGAAAAGAATCAATGTTTCAAAACTAAACCAGAAAATCTCAATTTTCGACAAGGAATTAATAAAACATCATTAATAATAATAATTATTTTATTAACTATGGTCTACTTCTCCACTGTTCTCGGAACTCCCTAATCCACTTGTCTATGTTCTGCTTGTGGATGGTCCGGGCCATTTGGACTGAAGCAGGGTCGTATTTAGTGCTCGGCATGAGATCTAGGTGATGCGCTCCGTCAATTATCACCACCGTTGTTACTGATTTACTGATGCTGTTCAAGATTCCACCTGTTAACGATTTAATTTTAAATAAGCTGGCATAAAAAAGTTTATTTATGACTAGTGGACCCCGCAGACGTTGTTCTGCCACAATTTTGGCTTCGAAATTATATAATTAAATTGACTCTAGAAAACGTTTGTATGGGAAATAGAATAGGGCTGTTTTTAGGGTTTTCCCGGAAATTATTAGATTTTTTCTCGCCTTTTAAACCTTCCCTAGACCTCCACGAACATTTCAAGACTAAGATAAGATAGATCCGTTCAGCCGTTCTCGAGTTTTAGTGAGACTAACGAACAGCAATTCATTTTTATATAATACTAGTGGACCCCGCAGACGTTGTTCTGCCACAATTTTGGCTTCGAAATTATATAATTAAAATGACTCTAGAAAATGTTTGTATGGGAAATAGAATAGGGCTGTTTTTAGGGTTTTCCCGGAAATTATTCGATTTTTTCTCGCCTTTTAAACCTTCCCTAGACCTCCACGAACATTTCAAGACTAAGATAAGATAGATCCGTTCAGCCGTTCTCGAGTTTTAGTGAGACTAACGAACAGCAATTCATTTTTATATAATACTAGTGGACCCCGCAGACGCTGTTCTGCCACAATTTTGGCTTCGAAATTATATAATTAAATTGACTCTAGAAAACTTTTTTATGGGAAATAGAAAAGGGCTGTTTTTAGGGTTTTCCCGGAAATTATTCGATTTTTTCTCGCCTTTTAAACCTTCCCTAGACCTCCACGAACATTTCAAGACTAAGATAAGATAGATCCGTTCAGCCGTTCTCGAGTTTTAGTGAGACTAACGAACAGCAATTCATTTTTATATAATATATATAGATAAGTTTGCATTAAGATGTTTACGAATGGGGCATCTCAATGCGCTTGGCATTCATGCTATAGGCCTTCCAATCTATTAATTATCTTTTCTAATGATTTTTGTTGACCGAAACATATGTATATAGCTGTTGTTTGGTTGATCTACATAGTGTGTACTTATGTACAAATAGCAATGATTTAAAAAAATGCTTGATAATCGTAAAAAAATATTCATAGTCAACGGACTGCTTAGATGTGTGTGTCACACATCTATACATACATTAAAGTAGAACTACTTTTTCTGTGCCAAAAGTTAGTACGGGCCTGTGATTCAATGTAAATTTATGTTCTATGGAGATACATAAATTCTTGGTTAGAGCTTTCAATCACGTAAACATACCTCCAACCCAAGGATCGAGTAGGCCGTTACTGAATACAATATTAGAGGCAGCCTGCAGTCTGTCTCCTCCGTACTCAATCCTGGCGCCATCTGGCCGAGGATACACGTTGTATTTCTTGTGGCATTCGTCTGAGAACTTTGTGAAGTTCCATGGAGACGGTTCAAACATATCGTCTTTTCCAGTAGTACACATTGGCATCACCATTTCTGTGCACGCCTGAAACAATTATTATTGTGTGTGTGTTAAAAAACATTTAAAAAAAATGTGAATTCATCTGAAATTTAATATCAACTTCAACTCTATAAAATAAAATACCTGATAATCCCAACCACTCGCATCTAGATTGCCATAATCACTGCCCTTCTTGTAATCAACACATGAGCTCTTGCCGTCATAGTTTGTAAATATTTGTAGCACTGTACCTATTCCCTGGAAATAAAATAAAAAACGAATATTTATTAAATAGAAATATCACATTTATACATTACACAAAAAATTATAGATTAACGATAACGCGGAGTCCTGAATAAAAGTGAAGGTTGATATTCTAAACTATAAATATAGGCTAAGGGAAAATATGGCTCAAAACCAATGTCAGTTATAGATTAAGTTTAATCTGAGGATTAAGTTGTAGTAGTAATCCTACATTTTATTATAGAATAATATATTTTTTTATATAATATAGTATAAAAAAATGATAAACTATAAATTTTACCGTAACATTCTAGGACGTACGACTATGAATGTGTTGTGACTCCATGACTTTATAGGATAGGACTAATATTGAAGGATATAATTTTTTTAGGGATTTCTTCCGAGCAGTTTAGTAGGTAAACCTACATTTCTACCAGATAATAATATATATTATTCTAGTTTATATAATAAAGTATCTAAATTACAATCAACAGTAGTATGGTGATTCTATAACATACATACCTCAAGCAACTTATCCCCAGTAAGAGTGTCATTCAAATACTGACAAACTACTCGGACGGGCTGCGCTGGCAGGGAGACGAGGAAATCCGAGGGAAAGGGGTAGTTCACCATCGCAAGAGTCTCGTACATAGACTGGAGGAACTGCACCAATGTGTTCGTGTCTTTTTCGTCTTTGATGGGGTCGCAGAGCTTCCAGTTCTTATGAAGCCATTCACTGGTTGTGGCGTTGGAAGCGTATTTCCTGTAAAAATAAAATTTTAGAGCCATAATTTCGATTTCATAAATGTTGCATCAAAACGAATATTTCAGATTTAGATTTTAATAATTAGCTATAAAAGAATATTATTATATTGGAATACATTTGACCTATCTTGGAGTTCAAATGTAAAGCTTTTTTTTTAAATAAATACATCACTAAAATATTTACATACATATGCCCGGTTTATCCTTAATTTTTGGCCGACCATCTGTGTTGGCTCTATACTTCGAAATTCGAAACTCGCGTCGGTTACAACGTTTACTATAACCGCCCCGCTGGCTGGACGAATTACGATAAAAATATATATAGATTGTTTTCGCAATCTTACGTTACTCCAACACAAAAATATTTTTTAAGTTATAATTTTTTTCATCATTTCTTTCTCTGTATACTCAAGGAAATTTAACCAAAACCAGCCTTACGTAACGGAGTACAAGGGGATATTTTCATTATTAATTTCAGGAAATATTATATACGCATAACCATATAATAATGAAAGTTACCGTATGATTGGCCATGAATTTCTGATATTCTCCACACATTTCGAATTGGCAATCTTGAAGCTGGAAGTGACAATTCTGTCAAATACATCACACGGCACCATCCCTGGGTACATATGAACTGGTGCTGAAGCTGCGATGGCACCAGCTACCATGTGGGGGTACTTCATCCTGAAGTATGCAGCCAGCATCCCTCCATACGATCCTGGGACATCGAGAAAAATGTTAATTATCAAGTCACCCTGATACCTATCTCTGATTGATCCCTATTCTCCAAATGTCATTTGGGTAAGAATATAGTTTTGAGATTTGTCAAAAAAAATTTAAATTTTGGCTGTAGTCATGCAATATTCAGGACTTGTGACAATACCTATCAAGATTTTTCCACTTCTGATAGGGTTTGGAGTAAGTAATATTATATGACCCGTCTTTTGAAGGGTTTTCAAGGTCTGTTTGGGACTCTCTATAGTCTATAGTCTATACGAATAAAGATGTTGTATACCACCAAACGCGACGACAGGATTCCTAGGGTGTAGCGAGCCTCCTTGTAAGAAGTCGACGAGGGAAGCGTAGTCGGCCAGCGCCTGTGCAGCTGTCAGGTACCCAATGTGCTGGTTGTCCAGGGATTTGTTAGCAAATGGCATTGAAGACCCATAGTATCTGAAAGTTTTTTTCATTTTTTAACGTGAGCTTACAATCAGTTTTGCCGTTTATCTAGGGTAGGTATATGGAAGTTAGTGCATTACTAATTATTAACTTCCATTTTAATATGATATATAAATGAAACTATTGTATAGCTTGTTCAAGTTTAATGCTTTCTCTCGTAATAATAACAATTCTTTTTCGTCTGATCAACGACTTAACGAAAGAGGTTGATACTGGCGAAGTATTTATTCGCCACATCACCCCCCTACGGAGAAAATAAATCTAAACTTAACATAGAAAGAAACAACTGTACAATACTACTTATTCTAAAGTAAAAATATTAATAATAATAAACTTATAAATCTAAAACATCTCTAAACCTAACCCGTCTACCAGATCTAGTGGTGACAATAGGCGGTGCGGTATTAGAAACGTCTGACGAAGGAATGGGTGAACATACTGGAAATTGAACTGAGGTAGAAGGAGAAAAAGATACGTCTGAATCTAGATGTGCAGGCTTAACACGATCTATGCTGACTGTAGACTCTCTTCCATTCAAATCCAAGGTAAGTGTTTTATCTCTTCGTCTTAAAATGCGAAATGGGCCAGTATATGGAGGTTGTAAAGGACGACGTACAGTATCATCACGCAGCATAACATGAGTCGCCGTTGCCAAATCCTTAAAAACAAAAGAAGACTGTCGAGCATGACTTGAGGCAGGCACTGGACGTAAGGATTCCATGTGTCTCTTTAGCTGAGCTACGAAGTCTGCGACGTCGGTGGAACTCCTCGGTTCTTCTGGTGGCATTATAAGTTCTCCGGGTAAACGAAGAGGTTCGCCATAAACCAACTCAGCGGACGAAGTATTTAAGTCCTCCTTGAGTACAGTTCGCATACCAAGAAGTACGAGAGGAAGGGCTTTGCTCCACGATTCTGCGTGGCACATCAAAGAAGATTTAATTTGGCGATGCATGCGTTCTACCATGCCATTTGCACACGGATGGTAACTTGTTGTTCGTACTCTCTTTGCTGCGCATACGTTCATGAGACGCTGAAACAAATCTGATTCAAATTGACGTCCTTGATCGGTCGTCACTGTACTAGGTACTCCATAACGAGATACCCAACCAGTAACAAGTGTATCCGCCACTTCTTCAGCAGTAATTGAAGACATGGGCCAGGCTTCTGGCCAACGAGTAAATCTGTCCACTGCGGTTAAACAATATTTAAATCCGTTAGAATATGGAAGTGGTCCAATGATATCTATGTGAATGTGGCGAAATCTACATGATGGTGTTTGAAATGAAATGAGAGGTGAATTTATATGTCTGATCACCTTACTGCGCTGACATTCTAAGCATGACCGAGCCCAGGATCGACAGTCCTTATTAATATTCGGCCATACATAGCGCTCTGCTACCAGACGGATGGTAGCTTTGACACCGGGGTGACTAAGATTGTGTAATCGGTCAAAAACTGCACGACGATAAGGTAAGGTTAGAAATGGTCGTGGTCGCCCCGTTGAGGTGTCACAAACAACAAAAGTTGTAGTTCCGGGAATCATTATCTTCTCCAACTTCATGGATGAAGACAAATGACAATCGTTAAGTTCCGAATCATTCTCCTGAGATTCGGCAAGTGCTTGAAAGTCTGCCTCCAATGAAATGGACTCAACCCGCGACATAGTATCAGCAACTACGTTGTCATCACCTTTAATGTAACGAATATCAGTTGTAAATTGACTAATAAAGGTAAGCTGATTCAGCTGGGTTGGCGGCAGTTTCTCACGACGCTGTACAAAGGCATAAATGAGAGGCTTATGATCTGTGAAAATGGTCACATGTTGCGCTTCTAATATGTGTCGAAAGTGTTGCACGCTCTCGTACACTGCTAGAAGTTCTCTATAATAAGTAGGCCACTCTGCCTGTTTTGCTGTCAGCTTTTTGCTGAAAAATGCGATTGGTTGCCAATCGTTACTAATTTTCTGTTGTAAGCAGGCACCTAAATGAGTGATGGAAGCGTCAGTGAACAAACCTAAAGAAGCGTTCGCATTAGGATGCGATAAGGCTGTGACGTCTGTCAAACTCTTCTTGCAATCAATAAAACATTGTTCAAGCTCGGGCGTCCATGGAAATGGTTTAGCGCCTTTGCTGTTGGTTGCAGCGACTGCATCGATTAAAGGAGCCTGGTATTTGGCAGCGTTGGGCAAGAACCTACGGTAAAAGTTAAGCATGCCAAGAAATCTACGCATACCTTGCACTGTCTTAGGAAGAGGAAAATCCATAAGAGCGCGGATACGGTCTTCAGGTGGATGTGTACCTGCTGCATTAATGCGGTATCCTAAAAAGGTTACTTCTTGAGCACCAATAATGCATTTCGCTGGGTTGATGACTACTCCGTATTCGTCCAGTCGACGGAACAATAGCCTGAGATGTTCAGCATGTTCATCAGCATCTTTGGAGTAAATAAGAATGTCATCTATATAAGCAAAACAAAAATCTAAACCACGAACCACTTCGTCTATGAACCTCTGAAAAGTTTGTCCGGCGTTTCTTAGACCAAATGACATATAAGGGAATTCATAGAGACCAAAGGGTGTAATATAGCAATTGTTATTACGGAGAAAGCATTAAAACTTGAACAAGCTATACAATAGTTTCATTTATATATCATATTAAAATGGAAGTTAATAATTAGTAATGCACTAACTTCCATAATTGGTGACCCCGACAAAAGAAAAGAAAAAACGCAGTCGCAGTTCTAGTAGTGACTCTGGTAGCGATTACTCTCACAAACATAAAAAACGGAAGAAAAGTAAATCAAAAAAATACAAAGGTGACCCCGCAGAAGGACACCTACTTCTCTGAACATCGAGAAGCCTGACGTCATCCGCAGCAACGCTCTGTGTTTTGGATGCCGTCCTTTCAACAATAATTTCTCAAAATAAAATGTGTTTCTTGAAATATTGAGTAATATTAACCAAAAGCAATCAAGTCACAGCCAACAAGACTACAACGGGTATCCTGACCGCTGGCATGCGGCGAGCGCGTGTGCCTGGTCGGCACCCACTGCCACCTTCAGCACAGCACACTGCAACTGCTACACTTCGGAACTAATATTCTTGGTATTTTTCGTACAATTTTGTGCCACAGTTTTTTTTTTTCTTTTTTGTCAAAGTGTTATTTTTATTTTATATTAATTGTTAATATGTACTAGGTAAGTTAGTTAAGGTTTTTTTTTTACTTCTATGTTATAGTTTAATTTTATTTCTATTGTTTTTGTTGTTTGTTTAGTATTTAACATGATGGCTGATGAAGGTATTGGTGAACCTAAGGCTAGTACTTCTGCTTCTCAGGTCATGGTAGACAGAGTGTCCATTCGTGTTCCTCCTTTCTGGCCTGATCGGCCTGGTTTGTGGTTCGCCAGCTTGGAGGCACAGTTCCACATTAATGGCATCTCACAAGAGTTGACCAAATTCTACCATGCAATTAGCCAGCTGGATACTAAGTCTGCGGCTGAGGTAGAAGATCTAATAACTACTCCACCATCAGAACATCCCTATACTAAGTTAAAAGATGCTCTTATTGCTGTATTTTCAGAGTCGTATGAAGAAAAGATGCGGAGGCTCCTTGAAAAAGAACATATTGGTGATAGGAAACCATCTTTCTTTCTTCGCCACCTTAAAGTTCTGGCCGGTGGATCTTTTCCGTCAGAATTATTGAAGACCATTTGGATGAGTAGGTTGCCGCACGAAATACAAGGTATCTTAACTGCACAAAAACAGCAATCTCTTGAGGAATTAGGTGATTTAGCAGATAGACTCCAAGAGGTCATTGTTAGACCTATGCTAGTTAATGCTAACACGTCTATACCAGTTTCCGTCGATACAACAACCGAAGGACAATTAAAAATTCTTCAAAAACAAGTAATGGATCTCACTCGTTTGGTCGCGAGTCTCACCACAGATCGTGCGCGTGCAGGTCCGAGTTTGCGAGATCGTAGTCGGAGTCGGTCACGCTCCTGCTCTCGCAACAAATTATGTTGGTGTCATAAACGATTCGGTAACAACGCAACTAAATGTTTTAAACCATGTTCCTGGAACGTTTCTCAGCAGGGAAACTCAAGCAGCAGTCTGTAAAGGCGACTTCAGATTGCTCGTTGAAATGTCGCCGTCTTTTTGTGACCGATCGGCATTCGGGCCGTCGATTTTTGATCGACACCGGATCCGACATTTCTTGCGTACCTAAATTTTCTTTACCAAGTTCAAATACTAAGCCACTACCATATGAGGTTATTGCAGCAAATGGTTCAAAAATTAATACTTTTGGTACAGTAAAAATTAAATTAAATTTAGGACTTAGACGCGATTTTGTATGGAATTTTATTATTGCAGATGTGGGGACTTCAATAATAGGCTCAGATTTCCTAGCTTATTATCAATTATTACCGGATTGTGCTCACGGAATATTGCGTGACGACAAAACAGGTTTAACTTGTAACACCGTGGTATCTTCGATTACTCAACAAAGTATTAAGTTTATTCAGATACCGGACTCTCCTTTCTCACACATTTTAAAAGAATTTTCCAGCATTACCCGTCCTCCAGGTGCTCCTAAATTTCCCAAACATACAACGGTGCATTTCATCAACACTACTGATGGACCACCAGTTTCAGCTCGACCACGCCGTCTCGCTCAACAAAAGCTTCGTGCAGCGAAGAAAGAGTTTGACGAGATGTTGAAGGTTGGCACAGCTAGACCATCCAGTAGTCCATGGTCTTCTGCACTTCATCTTGTGCCTAAAAAGGATGACACTTATCGCCCTTGTGGTGATTACAGAGCTTTGAATGCCCGCACTATTCCGGACCGTTATCCAGTCCGTCATATAGGAGATTTTTCTCAAAATCTTTCCGGTTGCTCAGTATTCAGTACTCTGGACTTAGTAAAAGCTTATCAACAAATACCTGTCAATCCTGACGATATTTGCAAAACTGCGATTATTACACCCTTTGGTCTCTATGAATTCCCTTATATGTCATTTGGTCTAAGAAACGCCGGACAAACTTTTCAGAGGTTCATAGACGAAGTGGTTCGTGGTTTAGATTTTTGTTTTGCTTACATAGATGACATTCTTATTTACTCCAAAGATGCCGTTGAACATGCTGAACATCAGGCTATTGTTCCGTCGACTGGACGAATACGGAGTAGTCATCAACCCAGCGAAATGTAATTTTGGTGCTCAAGAAGTAACCTTTTTAGGATACCGCATTAATGCAGCAGGTACACATCCACCTGAAGACCGTATCCGCGCTCTTATGGATTTTCCTCTTCCTAAGACAGTGCAAGGTATGCGTAGATTTCTTGGCATGCTTAACTTTTACCGTAGGTTCTTGCCCAACGCTGCCCAATACCAGGCTCCTTTAATCGATGCAGTCGCTGCAACCAACAGCAAAGGCGCTAAACCATTTCCATGGACGCCCGAGCTTGAACAATGCTTTATTGATTGCAAGAAGAGTTTGACAGACGTCACAGCCTTATCGCATCCTAATGCGAACGCTTCTTTAGGTTTGTTCACTGACGCTTCCATCACTCATTTAGGTGCCTGCTTACAACAGAAAATTAGTAACGATTGGCAACCAATCGCATTTTTCAGCAAAAAGCTGACAGCAAAACAGGCAGAGTGGCCTACTTATTATAGAGAACTTCTAGCAGTGTACGAGAGCGTGCAACACTTTCGACACATATTAGAAGCGCAACATGTGACCATTTTCACAGATCATAAGCCTCTCATTTATGCCTTTGTACAGCGTCGTGAAAAACTGCCGCCAACCCAGCTGAATCAGCTAACCTTTATTAGTCAATTTACAACTGATATTCGTTACATTAAAGGTGATGACAACGTAGTTGCTGATACTATGTCGCGGGTTGAGTCCATTTCATTGGAGGCAGACTTTCAAGCACTTGCCGAATCTCAGGAGAATGATTCGGAACTTAACGATTGTCATTTGTCTTCATCCATGAAGTTGGAGAAGATAATGATTCCCGGAACTACAACTTTTGTTGTTTGTGACACCTCAACGGGGCGACCACGACCATTTCTAACTTTACCTTATCGTCGTGCAGCTTTTGACCGATTACACAATCTTAGTCACCCCGGTGTCAAAGCTACCATCCGTCTGGTAGCAGAGCGCTATGTATGGCCGAATATTAATAAGGACTGTCGATCCTGGGCTCGGTCATGCTTAGAATGTCAGCGCAGTAAGGTGATCAGACATATCAATTCACCTCTCATTTCATTTCAAACACCATCATGTAGATTTCGCCACATTCACATAGATATCATTGGTCCACTTCCATATTCTAACGGATTTAAATATTGTTTAACCGCAGTGGACAGATTTACTCGTTGGCCAGAAGCCTGGCCCATGTCTTCAATTACTGCTGAAGAAGTGGCGGATACACTTGTTACTGGTTGGGTATCTCGTTATGGAGTACCTAGTACAGTGACGACCGATCAAGGACGTCAATTTGAATCAGATTTGTTTCAGCGTCTCATGAACGTATGCGCAGCAAAGAGAGTACGAACAACAAGTTACCATCCGTGTGCAAATGGCATGGTAGAACGCATGCATCGCCAAATTAAGTCTTCTTTGATATGCCACGCAGAATCGTGGAGCAAAGCCCTTCCTCTCGTACTTCTTGGTATGCGAACTGTACTCAAGGAGGACTTAAATACTTCGTCCGCTGAGTTGGTTTATGGCGAACCTCTTCGTTTACCCGGAGAACTTATAATGCCACCAGAAGAACCGAGGAGTTCCACCGACGTCGCAGACTTCGTAGCTCAGCTAAAGAGACACATGGAATCCTTACGTCCAGTGCCTGCCTCAAGTCATGCTCGACAGTCTTCTTTTGTTTTTAAGGATTTGGCAACGGCGACTCATGTTATGCTGCGTGATGATACTGTACGTCGTCCTTTACAACCTCCATATACTGGCCCATTTCACATTTTAAGACGAAGAGATAAAACACTTACCTTGGATTTGAATGGAAGAGAGTCTACAGTCAGCATAGATCGTGTTAAGCCTGCACATCTAGATTCAGACGTATCTTTTTCTCCTTCTACCTCAGTTCAATTTCCAGTATGTTCACCCATTCCTTCGTCAGACGTTTCTAATACCGCACCACCTATTGTCACCACTAGATCTGGTAGACGGGTTAGGTTTAGAGATGTTTTAGATTTATAAGTTTATTATTATTAATATTTTTACTTTAGAATAAGTAGGGACGGTAAAATATCACGTCGGCACGGTGAAGATCACGTCGGGGTCACCAATTATGGAAGTTAGTGCATTACTAATTATTAACTTCCATTTTAATATGATATATAAATGAAACTATTGTATAGCTTGTTCAAGTTTAATGCTTTCTCTCGTAATAATAACAATTCTTTTTCGTCTGATCAACGACTTAACGAAAGAGGTTGATACTGGCGAAGTATTTATTCGCCACAGGTATATACTAAATGTTTGACGAAGAACATGTTTACCTATTAAAATACCACATAGTGAAAGATCTGCTTTTTACAGTTCGCTAACCACATACCAACATTGTATTTCCTGCAGATTTAACCTATACAAATGAGACGATATTGTACCTACTCTATGCATTTTTGATGCGATTTTTATGAAATTTATAAGATAATAAAAAATATTCATCTTGATGATTATTAGGTATTGTCACATCTCTCTCTGTAAGCCCTAATCACATTTACGCTAGATTATAAATGTGGAGCTTACAATCAGGCAAACGTTGCCAACTCTTAACTCCTCGCTTCTAAATAAAGAAAAATTAAAATATGTATGTGTGTATCGCAAATATAGCATGACCGTATAGCTATAAACTCACTAAGTTTACTGACCTGTGTTCAGCAAAAACAAGCTTGGCGCGATAATTAGCAGCAATCTCCCACATGAAGCCAGTGTGTTTCGCGAATAATTCTATTTGACCCTGGGTGAAATAGAACATCTCAATTCTCAACTATAATTAAGTATAAACGCCTTGTCCTCAGCAATGTATGTACCTACATCTTGCCTTAATAGGCTATCTTATAAAACAGACTGAGGTTTTAAAGGAATAACCCACGATCTGAGGATTTTTGCCTGTCTATTTATTTGCCACAGGCCGGCTACAGATCTGCAAATCCTCACATACTGATTAACGCAATGTCTCGTGTACCTGACGAACCGATGGGTTCGTTTACTTCCAGGTTCTTTATACATATAAATCGGGACAAGAGGCAACTCTGGTACTACTCTGTTACACTATAAGTGTTAAGTTGTTAACTGCATCTTACAATTATAGTCATATAATATACTATAGGCTAAAGCGAATACTAGGTATTTTTCTTCGTAAGAGTTATTATAAAAAATTAAAAATGTAATTAATTAATGAAAATGTCTTTAATGTTCTGTATTGATAAGGTTCCGTGAATTCTCTAATAACTTGATGTTTTCACAAACAAATGATAATTGTTTAAATTTAACAATAAAATATTATTTTCTCACAAAATTGTCATGTACGTACTTCCTACACATAGAGCAACACGGGCCACCGGCGAACTCCGGTTTGCCGGTGGCCCGTGTTTCCCTATGTTCCTACATGACAATTTCGTACTCTCAACTCAACGCGCCCCGGCTTCACACGGGTGCAATGTAAATGTAATATCTACAAAAAATTGCTTATGTTACTCGCTGATAATGTTGCTTTATATTGGTGAAATAATTTTTAAAATCAGTCCAGTAGTTTTTGAGCTTATTTATAACATACAAATATATAAATCTTTTCTTTTTATAATATTAGTAAAGATTGAGACTAGACGACATATTAACGATAGATATAGGTAGGTATGTCTATAAACTTACTACCACTATTATTAAATGTCTAAGGCTTGGTTAATATAACTAAAACTTATCTCTAATAAATGAAGATTCATCAAGAACTCTAGGATGATATATTTCATTACAATGCACAAAATGACAATATAAACGAAGGACCACAAGTAGGTTATGAGTATAAGGGTAATACAGGTTTGTATAAAAATATTTTTGACGGTCTACGTTACCTCATTCCCTGTATAAAAAAATATAGGTCCCGAACTGCTATCCCAATTCTCACCATTCACTAAATACTTTATATTAAACGTTTCATTTCTTTGAAAACCGAAATGGTCTAGCGGAACTTTATAATATTTCGTTTCATATTTGTAATCACAGTGCACACTTCCTAAACATAGTAAAAGTAAATATTTCCACATGATACGTCCTTTCTGTATAAAGATGCAATTACTAATAACTCATAACAGTCGATACGAAGTCGACAAACTGTAGAACAGTCGTGCGGAGATGTGGTTTTATTCAAGGTTACTTATGGAATCAATAGTACTGCTAGTAATTACAAAAATTAACAAAAACAACCAAATTATCGTTCGTCAAAGTCAAATTAAGCTTCTAGCTTATTTTGTCTCTGTCCATTTCTTAATTTTTGAAAGGTTCTACAACTTCATATCTATATTTTATTATAGATTAGGTACGTTTTAAAGTAAAATGTAATTGAAAATACATGATTGATTTTTTTTAATTACATTTACTTAAACCGTATTAAGTTTGTAAGTGTACCTATAAACATAATGTTTGCATTTAACTTTATCGTTAAAACGTTTAATAAATAACTTCAACATCAGTAAGAGTAAGCTGATAAGTTTTGACCTTCAAAAAGGAGACGAAATAAAATAATAAGTAAACTTTAATAGTGTATAACAATAGAGAGCTATAATGTAAGAAATATATTTTTTTACTTCACTTTAATGCAGAGAAAGCACAAAGATCTAAATTAAAAAAAACTATTCGTTTCTAATTTTTATCATCGTTGTTGTTTATATACCTACTTAGATTTTGTTAATCTACTTCCATACTCTTCTAAAGATATTATGCTTATCAATAATAATAATGGTTGCGCAAAACCTTAGTATTGTATTTGTGGTGTATACCTATTATTTTAGTCTTATATATCTATTTTTTTATGTTAGATATCGACAGACGAGCATGAGGATCACTTGATGGTAGGTGATACCCCAGCTACATAACATCAGTCAATGATGCGCTGTCGAACTACTCTTTACTTCGAGCATTCGGAATCCATAGACTGAAACCGAATCGCGCAATACGCACTTCACGAATTTTCCATCTATGAACGGTGGTTCTTTACCCGGTCGGAATTTAGATATTCCTCCCACCTGTTCAATGAGGAAGACATGCTTAGAGAAAATTATAAACATGCCGTCCCCGGTGGGATTCGAACCCACGACCCATCGGTGCGCATGGCAGGTGTTGCAAATGCACCAAGGAGCCCGTCATGGTGTACGACCTTAATTTATGCAGATTTGTTACTCTAATTATGTTATCTATGAGAAATACCATAATTATTATTTATCGGACGACTGTACAAGTTTTATCATTGACATTCGACCTTCGCACCCACAGGATGTACCTACTCATAACAAATTATTATTTGTCTTGTTATATTAATTAAGCACGATATAACATGAAATCTTTGATGCTGATGATTTTATTTTCCAAAATTTTAGACGACTTTTTTTAAAATTCACGATAATCACCCGGAATCACCCGGTGGGTATTTGCGAATTTTAAATTTAGAAATTTTAAGTGAGACATTATATTAAAATCATTATACAAATAAATTTTATTTCATAAAAAATAAGATGGTATTGTCTTTTATTAACGCGAGTATCACACATTTAAATAAAATACTGTATACCGGATTAAAACGCGATTTATTATTTATTTGTCTCCCCGCGACCACGGTTGCTGAAAAGCATCCGAAACGTCGGGATAAATAATTTAAACAATATAAATAATAAATCGCGTTTTAATCCGGTATACAGTATTTTATTTAAAAAATAAGATGGATTTGACTAAAGATAATAAGCGCATTTTACATAAGGTAGTTATTTTACACATCCTATACGAAGTATTACGAGCCAGCTTACCGTTTAATTTTAGACAGTAAAACGAGAATATTGTGGTGTTAAAGTTTATTTTTACATACAGTTTGACTATTCTACATAAATATATAGTAATCATAAATAATAACAAATACATTTTAAAAAACTCCGTCTCATTAAAATAATTGTTAATCCCTTTATTTATATGCATGTAGTTTTGACTGTACCTTCAGCGAAGGCGTGGATGTATAGCGGATTCGATTCCCAGATTATATAATTGAAGTACGCATAAGAACACCTATGTGCGGGTACTTTTTTTTAAAGTTGGTCTATTTAAAAAATAATGGCGACACACTTATATTCGTGTATAGTACTTTATCGAATAAAGATCTGCTTTTATAGAATTTAAATACAATTAAAGTTTTAATGCGGTTTATGTACATTGTACATGATAATGTAAATATATTTAATGAACAATAAATATGTTTGGATTGTTTACTATTTGTAAATCCATCGCTATCCGCTGATACAGTATTGCTACTTATTAGCACTAACCTTTCCAAGGGTTTAAGCAAATAAACCGTGAAAACGTATCAAAAATAATCTTTTTAGGACCAATTATATTTTGAGTCGGCTCATGTCAGCCGACGAACTCTTAAAATCATATGATAAAAAGGGTATCTCAACCACAACCAAAGAGAATTTCTTTCATTGATAAACCAAGAAGTATGATGGTTTGCTTATACTAATGTCATCTTTAAAGTTCGTCGATGTTTTTCTGATGATTTATAGGAACCACCAGTCCAGTCACCGCCAGATCCTACATGTGTTGTCCTTGGATGCGGTGATGACGGCATCTCCAGCGTACGAGAAAGCACACGAGAATATCTCGCCGCAATGACCGGATAGGACCTGTCGGTTGTTTATTATATAGCATTAGTATTAAAATAGTATCTTATAAAACCTTATACCAAAGTTAATCAGGTGATTAACTGTAATCTAGGTAGATTATCCTTGAAGAGGTCAAAGTTATTTTTCCAGCAAAACAGACGCTTGGGTGGAGTCCGGTTTTCAAAACAAAGAAGTGGGTGTAACGATTCGTGCGACAAAATATGAAGATTGATATATATTTTTTGAAATTGAGAATTTAGCCTATACCTGCAAGCAGTTTCCGGTGGTCGTGTTCCAAATCCTTGCGCTTCGGTCTGCAGAAGCTGTCAGCAGACATCCACCTGCTGGACTGAAACAGACCTGTAAAAATGAAATCATAATTTTATATATCACAGTTGTATTTGTATAAGGACCAGAGATGAACAATATGTGAGGTTGTAGGACCTATGATATCTATACCTATCTATAGCATATGATATTTTGATAATTCATTTCAAGGACAGGTAGTTTATATATATGTACTTAAATACTAATACTAATACATATACTAATATTAAATATTATAGACAGGAATGAATTGTATTTTTGTATGTTATGAATAAATTCAAAAACTACTTCAATCGATTTAGAAATTCTTTCACCAATAGAAAGCTACATTATCAGCGTGTAACATAGGCTATTTTTTGTGTTTAATCTACATTGCACCCGTGTGAATGGGGGCGTGTTGCTAGTAGTTTATACAAAGATTCTTTACCCCGTTTTCCTATACCTAATGAATAACGACCCACCTTCGAAACCTCCTCCCTGTGACCCCTCATAACTGCCAACTCCTTGAAGTCCGAGTGCACGTCATAAATACGAGCTGAACAGTCGCTGGAAGATGTTGCCATCCGATGACCGGCCCAGTCGAAACAGATATCTAACACCTGGGGAATTTGTGAGTTGTTTTTACACTTTTTTTCGGATTGTGGGTCTCTAATAGGATGTTGCCTGAAGGGCATGAATTTTGCGTACTGGTACTGAAGTATAGGATTCACGGATAGATGTTGCTCATGCAAAAGTAAAACTCGGACTGTTATCGATGCATAATTTATTTAATAAAATGATCATTCTAAAACTATTCGATAGTAATAAACGCTAAGAGTTAGCGAGGAATCAGTGAGTCTGCTACCTGATTGGTCGTGCTATCGTTCCCGCAGGTGTAAATGTCGAGCGAGTCACAGTATATGACTATTGTCGGCAGGTATAGTAAGTAGGTAGTACGCTACAACTTATACTACTCGCAAACTTTCGTAAACTCGGAATATAAGTATTCGGTAATATAGATGGGTTACCTACAGTTTCGTATGTACTTTGCATTATCCTTGGGGAGTGCGAGTCAGAAGCATAGGGCAGAATATGAGAAGAGATACGGATCGAATGCAATAGTAATAGTCCATTGAAATGTTACATTTTTTAGGCTTTACCTTGCGTTTTTAGAGGACGCAATTTTATTTTTTTGATGTGTAGGGGGGGTCAGTGTAAAGCTAAAAACAAGTTTGTGGGGTCACCACCCTTGTCCCACGGCCGCCATCTGGAAAATAGGGGTCGAAATGGTTTTTACGATATATCTCTTAAACTATTAATTTGATAAAAAAAATTGTTGCCATTTTTTGTTGCAAATTAAATTTTCTACAACTTTGGTCCAGTAACTTTTTATCGTAGAACTATAAAGTTATAAGCGAAAATGTTCAGAAATTCGAGATTTATATTTTTCGATATAACTTTTTTTTTATCATTTTACGAAAAAATGATATCTGACCATTTTAGTAGATCGTTTTTTGAGGAACAACTTTTATTCGCAACATTTTTTCATTAAGTCAATAGCTAAGGTTTTTCAGCGCTCTGAAGTGAGTTCATTTATAGTTCTACGATAAAAAGTTACTGGACCAAAGTTGTAGAAAATTGAATTTGCAATAAAAAATGTCAACAATTTTTTTTATCAAATTAATAGTTTAAGAGATATATCGTAAAAACCATTTCAACCCTTATTTTCAAGATGGCGGCCGTGGTACAAGGGTGGCGACCCCACAAACTTGTTTTTAGCTTTACACTGACCCCCCCTACACATCATAAAAATAAAATTCCGTCCTCTAAAAAACGCAACCCCAAATGTAAATTTTCAATGGACTATAAGAAAACTAGAAAATAAACGGTTATATTCTAGTTATTTTACTATTGCATTCCTTACTCACTGTGACAGAATATAAATAAGGGGTTTGTGTAAAGATATAGTAAGGTATACCTCATCTGTATGTCCAGCAACTGTGGCCAGACATTCTGTCTTTCTCGCGTCCCATAGTTTCGCACTTCCGTCCAGAGATGATGAACCCACAAGGGAGCTGTCCCAGTTGAATTGGACATTGGAGATCTCTCCCTCATGACCTTTTAGTACTGACACCCGACTGTAAAATATCAGACGTATTTCTTTCTTAAGGCAATTTAACTTTGGATAAAAATTATTCTGTAGAATTTAGCTAATTAAACGCCTTCACAAAAAAATATAGCAAATTCTACAGATAGAGAATAGATTTATCCAAATTTTCCTTAGTTATAAAAATTTCAGAACTTTATTGGTATAAATAACTCATAATCTTAGAAAAAAGTGAGTACTAGGTGAAAAGTTATCTTTACTACAATTTATATGATAAAACAAAGGACAAGATAAGTCGTTGATAACTTGTCCTAGATTTGGTTTTAGGACGTTCACACTGAGACTGCTATGTGCCTCTTTGTATTGTTGGTGCACAAAAAGTAAGGAATGTAAGAGGTAACTATAAATATTACTCCTTGAGTCTTGTATCCCATATAGAGATAGTGCCATCAAAAGACCCGGTGATGAGTCGCTGCCCTTCGTTGGGATCAAACTGTAGAGCTATCACTTCCGCTGTATGGCCAGTGTATGTGTTGATCTCTCCACCTGATGAAGATACACACTCTGTCATACTTAGCTAATTATAATATCATGAAAGGAACCCCGTTATTTAAATCGGTACTTTATTTGAAGAACAGCAATTCAATTTGACTGTTTGTTGCGCGTCGATACACCAGCCGGCCTAGCATGACAACCGCGTCAAAATTTTTTCGACCGTTTTCTCGTATTTTAATCGATTATCTCTTTATTTCTTCCGGGTCTAACATGACAATTACACTTAAACTCGACTTTTAATAGCAAAAATAGATATATTTGTCGATCGAGATATATTTTCTATCAAAATTGTCGATGTGGAGATATAATATATCGAGGTATCTTACATCTTAGTTCTTCTCTCGTCCGCGACATATCTCGTGGCTGTCATGGTAGGCCGGCTAAACTGCATTTTAATGGGTCGTGACTTCGAATCCCGCCAGGTCTAACTAACAATTTAATATATTTTTGTAATGATAATTTCCCTACTCATCTTGGTCACTTCGAAAATTAATCGGGAGAGATAATACTGAAATACCGCCCTGGTAACGGACTTCCGCCTATAGTCTTTTCCAATCTTTGAAGTGCAGATTGCGATTTCCAAATTCTCGAAGTAAAATAAAGTAGGTTGACAACATATTATTTCCTTCTACTAGACTATGAACTGTCAAAAAAAATCCTTGATGCATTGCAAAACAGTGATTAATAACATTACTTTCCCCTGACGGTAAAACAACAACGCATTGAAGTAAGTACCAGTTCTAACATCGAAGAGTTTAGCAGTGCTATCCATGGAGCCCGTAGCTGCAAAGTCTCCCTTCGCACTGAACTGGGCAGCCACCACCTCCCCAGTGTGGCCCCAAAGAGTGGCCAGGCATTCACCAGTTTCCGGTTTCCAAATTTTTGCTGTCTTGTCGAAGGAACCCGTTATTACACGGTTACTGAAATTTTAAATATACCATTTTACATATTTGAAATTGTAGTCTGATGACGTTGAATTCATAAGAACTGCCGTAGAAAGAATAATATTTAACTTGCCATTTGCCAGAAAATAAAAAAATATTTAGTGAAATACATGCAAACGGATGTAAAACAAGGCAGATTTAAAATAAAGTCTTTGGATAGTTATTTTGCGACTTTGAAGTTCACACCTCACAGTTTTTGTGTGGTTTGGTCTATTTAAGAATTATAGTTAACTATAATACCGTGTTTTAGTACCCATTATTAGTTAAACCTAAATTCTCACCATGCGGGGAAATTGAAGCCGACCGAGTAGACAACATTTTGGTGACCCGAGAGTGTCTTCAGCTCTTGACCTGATTCCACGTCCCACACTTTACAGGTGCGGTCGTAGCTTCCTGATAGACATCTGAAAATATAGTAAAGTATCGATCAGTAAGATTAAATCTTATTTTGTTACAAGTAGATCTATCATTCCGACTTCGGTTGTAGATATTAAAAAATAACAATTAAAATGAGCAATAAGCTCAAAGCTTATTTGAATTAAGATATTTCTGAGTTGTTTGAGTTCAACTTACCTGTAGGTTACCATGATACAAATGCAAATGATATTAAGATTTTCAGAGACAACAATAACAACAACTATCGCTCTTAGTATTAAAATAGATATAATAGTATTTTGTTTTTTTATGTTAGATATCGACAGACGATGAGACAGACATGAGGTTCACTTGATAGTAGGCGATAGACCTCAGCCACAGAACATCAGTTAATGATGAGCTGTCGATCTACTTTTTACGCAATATGCACTTCACGGCTTTTCCATCTATGAACAGTGGTTTGTTACCCGGTCGGAATTTAGATATTCCTCCCACCCGATCAATGCCCGATGTTACCAGACGTGGGGAAAACATGCTTAAAGAAAATTATAAGCATGTGTTCCCGGTGGGATTCGAACCCACGACCCATCGATGCGCACGGCAGGTGTTCTACCGAATTCGCCAACGAGCCCGTGAAAACCAGACGTTAGGAAAACATGCTTACAGAAAATTATAAACATGTCGTCCCGGTGGGATTCGAACCCACGACCCATCGATGCGCACGGCAGGTGTTCTACCGAACGCGCCAACGATAATAATATTTAAATCTACTGGAACCGCTTATTGTTCCCATTTTTTATTCAAAAGAAATGCGCTAATTGAGTGATATAACACAGTGACATTTTAATACTACCTTTCGCCAGTTTTATCGAAGCACACATTAGTTAGAGGCAGCACGTGCGTAACCAGGGTTTTGTAGATGTAGAACCGTTTGCCCATGGGCCCTTCGTGTTCAATGCGCTTCTTCAACGTCTCCAGACATTGCTCGAGCTGATCTTTGACATCCTCCGTGATCAGGACTTCGCGCTGGTACAGTTTCCTGGCTAGCTCTTGTATATCTGTGCTGAATATAGGAATAAGTGTGAATGCGAGAAACAAATCAAATTCATGGTTTATGCAGATAGGTACAATTACAAAGTGAGAACATTTGTGTCCAGACATATTTTTTGCACTATCCAAGCGAAACTATGAAACGATTTTTTTATTCTTGTCGTCCCGTGATTAAAATCCGGGACCTTCAATGCTAAACATAACGTGCATACCACAATCTCTGAGAACATTATTATTGTAAGACGGAAGACTTGTGATTATTTATTTACAGTAATGAGCTCTATATATACTAACAAACCTTTTTCTAAATCTTTTAAAAATATAAATTAAATTATTTTGTCAGAGAATATTTCGAACGTAATAATATGAACATTTGATTTTAATAAACAGCCAGCTAGCGCTTGTTGCGCGCTGTCGTATGGTTGTCGCTACACTTTAAAAGAGTTTCTCTATCTGAATATGAAAACCAAAGAGACAGGTTTCAGATGAACACCATGTCTTTATTCCGGGCTGCAGTACCCAGGGTTGGACAATATCATTATTGTCGAACCTCCGACAGAGAGGGAACTAGAAGAAGAAGCTCTGTCTGCTTTAAGAGATGGTGGGAAGGCTTTTTATAGCCAGGCTTTATGGCAGTGATTCCAGGAGTAACCTTTGTCTATTTTCAAAGGGAGTAACTTTTCACATACTTGCTATTTAAATCTAAGAGATCTATGTCCTTATTTTTGACTAGGCCCTTCTGCAGATACTCCAGTACGAGGCCCGGTGGATGATACCGTAGGTGGAACTTCAGTAGCTTCATGATTTTTATGTAACTTTATATATTTAACATTTTTATGTTTTATAAAGGCGATCAAAAACACTGTAATAATATTATGTCAATAACGCCGTTGCTATGGTGACGCAACCAAGAGGGTAGTATTCTTAAAGGAAAAGCCATTGACATAGTATTGTTGATCGAAGGGAAAAGCAGACAATTTTCTTAAGATTTTTTTTATTTATTACACCAAAAATGTAGATAGGTAATATATAAAACATGCACAACACAAACATAAATACTTCAATTATTATTTATAGGCGTAAATAATATTGTATAGTTTATAGCAATAATATCAAAGTTTAAAATAACTTATACAACATTAAATGCACTAGATGACAAAAACTGCAAATTTATTTGAGAACCATATTAATAACACTTTAATTACCTTAAAACTATATTTAAAATAATAATCGCATTTATGTAGTAAGTAGATAAAAGTCAGTATGTAAAAATATAATTATGTAGGTATATAACAATGTACGAAAAGTACAGAAACTAGACATAATAAGAATTCAACACTAATTGTTACTCTGTCTGGGTGAAAGCACTATCATAATATAAAGTACTAACTTGTACTTATGACTCAACCAATGCACAATGTAGTCATAACAAAATTATCCTAGCAATATAAAGCCACATGTTTAAAATTTGACCCAGCGTTAGTAGGTCGTGTGTAAGGGCCAATACTCGGTGCAAAACTTCAATAGGGTCACTTTCCTCGAAAGCCTGCAAATCTGGGACGCCCCTTTGTCTTAAGGAGCTCGAGGCACGACGATGTGAGAACTTATCTACGGCAAACTGTTTTGTTGGAAAATTTAAGTTCTACTCTTTATAATTTAAGATATTATTTAGTAGCTATTAGTTACGTAGCTATAGATTGCACCCAATTCGCTAACTAGTCTGCAGAGTATTTGCGAACTGGTTTGTTAATTAGATAAGTAGCTGTTTAATTACGCTATTTGTAAAATTATCTTAAGAAATATCGATTACTTCAAGTATCCTTTATGGAATTTTAACTGTATACACTACACTTTAGTGTTGTAACATCTTAGATTCGGCATGTGCAGACCCGAGGATTAAATTTCGGATGCTATTCAGCAAACGTGGCCACGGGCAGACGGGTCACTTTCATATTTACTCCTTTGGCTTAGTGATCCAAAAGCTTCTCCTCCTTAATCTTGGCCTCCGAGACGAGAGTCTTCCTTTGGTTTCTACTGACTGGCTGAACACTATGAAGTAAATTTTAATCAATAAAAATTATTGGTATTTGTTAAGTAAAACCAAAAGAATCCTTATTTTAAATACTTTTTATAGAAATAAGTCTTCGAACGTGCTAGGCTTACAATTTAACGTGTCTAAGTTTTTGCTCGCCTTTTAGCTTAAGCTTGTCTCGTCAGTCAATAATGCAAATAGGTTACCCACCCTTTATTGCTTCTTTGGCATTTTTCTATGAAAAAAATCAAATTGAATTTACTGAGGTCCGAATAAAAAACCGAAAGAAACATCATTAAGATAAAGATATATTCATGCGTCATGTAAATATTATAAATACAGATTATTATATTAATAGGATATTTAATTACCAATCTCATTAATATTAAGTAACGACTCGTCGTGGTATAATTACTTCTTCTGTTCTGTGTATAATTAGATGTCCTAAAGTTTTTTAGTGTAGCCAAGCGTAAAAATCCATAATTTCCCTTTATACCTATCCACCCTACACATCCGGTCAAACAGGTTGGTTACGGTCCTTGACCGGGTTAGTGACGTTCGAGTATCGATGAAGTTTATCGATATAATGACTATTCACTTAGTCAAAAATCACGTATGCATCCATTGCATTTTTCAAAGAAAATAATTTCTAGTACAGTTCTTAAAATGGGTCATTCCAGCTTAGACTATGTAGCCGTAACTTAAAATTCTGATTAAGACAGAATATACAAATCTAAGTAAAGTAGTAAAGGAATTTTGGAAGTTTCACCAATAAGAGATTAAAATAAGATTGAATTTGTGGTACGTCATTTTTGAGAAATAATTTTCATGAAAAAACGTTGTAGGGTCTTTTTATTAGTATATTTTATATACGATACGACTATCTAGATTTTTATTTTTTTTTTATAAATTCTATACGAAGTCATTGTTGAAATTCAAAAACCGATTTGATTATATCTTTTCAGAATCGAATATTAAATGAAAATTATTATGTGAAATGCCTTGGCCCGTTCATTTTAAATGTGGAACGTCACTATCAGCGCGGGCGCCGTCAGTTTACCGCGCGCCAGGTGGAAAGGTATACGTAGTGCAAGATTTACGCGAAATTCAAATTCAAAATTGGAATCGCGTTTGCGCGCCATTCACTTTTACTAACATTACATAATAAATATGCGTTGTGTTATAATCTGTGAAAGTGCGTGTTACTAGTTAAATAAATGATTGTGTAAAGAATTATAAAAGGATGATATAATAATATCAGGTTTGTTTCTTTAGTATTATAAGTAAATAATAATTAAAAATATTGCGGAGTGCGCTACCTCCAATGAAAATTAATAAATATAACCCCCAATAATAAGTAATTTACTTATAAATTACTAGCGACCCGCCCCGGCTTCGCACGGGTCTAGATTTTTTTGACAAAAAGCAGGGGTTGTATGTATTTTAATGCCACATAATAAAAAAATAAAAACAAAAAAAATCGTCCAAAAATAAAAATAAAAATTTAAGGGTGAACAACCCTTATCACTTAGGGGTATGAAAAATATATAGTAGCCGATTCTCAGACCTACTGAATACGCATATAAAATTTGGTAAGAATCGGTCGAGCCGTTTCGGAGGAGTATGGCAACGAAAACTGTGACACGAGAATTTTATATATTAGAGATTATACTTACAGTAGATTTGGGACCCAAAGTTACGTCTTAGTCCAGGGTAGCATCTTTGATTATTTATATATAAATAATCAAAGGGTAGCATATTAAACACAAGACATAGTGGAATGACATGGTTTATTTTCGTGATTTAACTGACATTATACATAGATAGATATGCATGCGTAAATGTTTTCCGTGTTGTTTGTTTTATATTAAATAAGACAAGAAAATACATTTCAAGGCTATAATATTTACCATTGAAATATTATTAAAACGTATAATTAATAACAATTACTAGTTAGCTGAGTAAATAACTATGAACTCATATTAAAGTTATTTTTATTCAATATTTATTAATTGAACAGGTAAGTTATTATACCTAGCCCCCTTGTATTTGATTTTTGTTAAAGTAAATTAGAATTAACGGTATAAATATTCCATTATTATTGAAGTATAAATATTCCACTATTACTAAGTAGGTATACTGAAGTTTTTGTTAATCTTTTAAGGCTTTGTACTGGTTTAAAATTATTGATAAGAACAGGACAAACAACTTTAATCAGGAATTACTTTCAAGGTAAGATCTCTGGCAGTGTGTTTATGATTAAGTTAATCTAGAACAATTAAATAAAATTACATATGTTACACGTCATGACTTCGACAATCTATACTATATACTATTAATATTATTAAGAGGAAATATTTGTATTTTTGTATGTTATGAATAAACTCAAAAACTTCTGGACCGATTTTCAAAAATTCTTTCACCAATAGAAAGCTATATTATCAACGAGTAACATAGGCTACATTGTGTGAAGCCGGGACGCGTTGCTAGTTTACACAAAAAAGGAGAAGCTTATATTACAGACTAGCGACTATTATAAACTTGATATAGTTAAAATATATTTTGTTGCTTTCGTTCTGTAGTCTTTTTATATTCGATAGAGCGAGACAAAACATATTTTGACAATATCAAGCTTATCTATATATATAAAAGAGATTCCCACCTATATAGTCACTCATCACGATATCTCTGGAACCATAAGGCGTAGCGACTTGAAATATGGTAGGAATATTCCTTTCGCCCAGTAGAGGTCAGCTAAGAATGGATTTTACGAAATTCAACCCACAAGGGGGGTTGCGGGGGCAATTGCTAGTAAGTTATAATACGTTTATGAATACTACGGACTGATCTAACACTCGGCTGAAACCGCTGTAGGGATGAGCCTTTTCATACCGTAAGCCAAGGGACAGTTCTTGAATATTCCACCTAAACGGATGTTTCGAGATATTAATATAAATAACCTATATCTATTAATAACTATGATCCCATTAAGCCGTAATTAATTGAATTATCCCAGGAAAAAAGCTTATACTTTTTCTTAAGAATGAAACGGTACTTACCGTATTCATTCTATACTAATATTACAGAGGTAAAGTTTCTGAGGTTGAAGGGGTAAAAATTATTTCACCAATAGATAGCTATTTTATCAGCGAGTAACAAAGGCTATTTTTTTGTGTAGTACATCTACATTGCACCCGTGTGAAGCCGGGCATGTTGCTAGTTAGCGTTAGCGTTGCAACCTTCGTATGCCGTGAAATTGTACGATAAAGATATTATTATATTTCTATAAATTGTGAGTGCTTAAATGCTAAAACGTGACTGATTTTGCAAACAACTCGTTGGATAATCGTTTCATTTGTAATATTTCAACAAAAGAGAAAATAAAGTGTTACGTAGGTACAAGCATTATTTTTCCTTTTTTTTTGGATAATTATATATTGCGACATTTTGGAAATCCCACTACCTAAAAAGTAATAGGTTTGTTGGAAAGAGAGTACTTTTAAGAATTCTCTCTCTTTTCAACAAACTGAGATTAGGAAAGTATACAAATTGACATAATTATGAGTTTGGAAGTTATTCGTTACCTATATTGGTTTTTAGATTATTTAAGATATAACTTATTAGCGACCAATATCAAAGACAAAACAATAGATGTTATTTCTAGTTAAATATTAATAGATCTCTCATCATAAATCCTTACCTACATATATCAATTCTCATTCTGATCCATATGTTAATTACGCAATGTGAAAGTGAATTCAGTTGGATATAAAACGAACACGTATTGTTATGTTATATTATTTCCCTAGACTCCGATGAATTTCAAGTTGAAAAATCGTTAAGTGTACATTGCGCGTTTCGGTTTCAGTCTGTGGATTTCCGAATGCTCGAAGAAAAAGTAGGTCGACAGCGCATCATTGATTGATGTTCTGTGGCTGAGGTAGAGCCCTACCATCAAGTGAACCTCATGCTCGTCTGTCGATATCTAACATAAAAAAAAGTTCGAGCGGTGTATCTATTTACAGGTACATTATTTAAAAAATATCTAGTAACACAATAAACTGCAATTGTTCGAGTGAAACAGGTGTTGTTGCCATATATCGTTAAGGTTTACCCTGACGTCAGTAATTAAATAGAAAGGCGCGTGCAGGTATGCGCAGGCGCACGTTACAGTGTCCTGATTCCCAACTATTGTTATTGATGTCATTGTTAGGACTACATCATTCGTATAGAATTTACTTATGTTTGTAGAGTACAATACCAAATGTTGTCGAGCTAAGTTCCTATAGTTAGTAGACATACATAGATAACTAGTTCAGATTCAGCTTGAAGTACCATAAGGATATGGCTATATTTAATATTTGAAAGATATCATATATAAAAACTAAATTTAAGATTTTAATCTTTATCTAGAAATTATTTGCCGTAACCAACACTAAAAGCATACTCGTATATACAAGAAGAAATATAAAAATAACTAGATATATGAAAAAATTACGATAATATTAAAAAAAATACCAATGAATTACATATAATATAAAGAAAATCTAATTTTTTGGTGCTATTCTAGACTGGGCTGAGACTTGTGACGGTAAATTGTGGTCGAGCAGAAGTGACAAGTTTGTTTTTATTGAGAAAGCTACGTATTAGTTCTTTGTTTTGATAATGTTATTGCAATGCCATAATTAGGTTAATTAAATTTCACCAATATCAATTCGCAGATACAGCTATCATAACTTACTGACATACAAATGAATTTATTTTGCATAATTGATACAAATGGTGTCGATACTGATAAAAATTATTTTTAAACAAAAAACAAAAACCGACTTCAAAACTATAACTACATATAGTATGTACAAATTTAAACTAAAAAGTAAAAATAATATTTTAATTACTTCAAAGCAAGAGCCTAGCGATCTATAACATTATTGATACTTACGAGGGTGAATCAAAAGATTCTTGGAATCAATATTAAAAAATGCAAAGATTTAAATAATAATATTTTATTTTTCTACATAATCTCCCTCCAATGCAATGCATTTAGAATAACGCGTTTCTAACTTCCTTATTCCTTGTGAAAAAAAATTATTTTCTTGACTCTCGAAAAAGTCCTCTACGGCAGCTATAACCGCGTCATTATCGTGAAATTTTGTTCCACGAATTTCCTCTTTTAATTTTGGAAATAAGTGAAAATCACTTGGGGCTAAGTCCGGAGAATATGGTGGGTGGTCAAGGAGATTGAAGCCAGCACAGCGGATTGCGTTGAGCGCAACTTCCGATCGATGAGCAGGAGCGTTATCTTGAAGGAACAACACGCCCAACGACAGTTTTCCACGACGTTTTTCTTTAATCGCTTCACGCACTTTCGGGATTAAATTTGCATAATAGGGTCCAGTAATCGTCTGGCCTTTTGGCATGTAATCAATAAAAAGGATTCCTTCACTATCCCAGAACACAGAGGCCATAACTTTGCCAGCGGTAGGAGCAACTCGAAATTTCTTGATGGATGGAGAGGATGGTCGTTTCCAAGACATGCTTTGTCTTTTAGTTTCAGGATCAAAATGGTGGACCCAAGTTTCATCCATGGTGACAAGACGACGGCAAAAATTATCCGAATCACGCTGGAACATTTCGAGATTACGCTTGGAAATTTCCAAACGTCGCTTTTTGTTTTCGTTGGTTAACATTCGTGGCACCCATCTTGCAGACACTTTTTTGAACCCCAGTGAATCAATTAAACTGGATTGAACGCTACCAAAAGATATCTTTAGGATCTCAGCTATATGTTTTATAGTCATTCTTCTGTCTTCCAAAACCAGATTCTCAACCTTTTTGACATTTTCTTCTGTAACGGAGGTTGAAGGCCGCCCAGAACGCGGGTCATCTTTACAGCTTGATCTACCTCTTTTAAATTCAGCCACCCAGTACGCAACCGTAGAATAGGGTACAGCATCACCCCCTAATGTCTGCTGAATGTCCAAAAAAATTTCCTTCGTAGACATTTTTTTCAAACTGAGATATTTTATCACCGCACGTAACTCACTTTTATCCATAATTTTGACTTTTTAGCAACTCGTTGCACAAAAAAATTTATTACATGCGAACGAACTGACAAAAACAAGTGACAGTCTACATAAATATAGTGTGATAGACACTCTTTAATTTGAATATCGAACTTGATCCAAAAAGGTTTCATATATATGCACTTCTAAGAACTTTTTGATTCACCCTGGTAGGTATACAGGGTGGAAAGAATCAATGGGCCCTGGAGGGAAACTACTTTAAATCCTTAAGATAGATTATTTTACTTAAAGGAAACATTCCTTTATTTTTAAAAAGAAACAAAAATGCATTCAAAGATTTTCTAAAATTAGCTTGTCTCACCCGGAAATCGAACCAGCTAAAAATTCAAAATTTAAACATTCGCTATTTTATTCCACTAATCGATAGAATCAAAGTTCAGGATAAAATCTCTCTAATAGACATTTGGTCTTAGAAATAAAAAAGATCATGAAATCTAACATTTATTTTATTTTATCATCAGTTCTAATACGTAGACACGTAAACTGACAGAAAATTATTACCTAGCTAGTTAGACATTGATAGTTGATACTCGAACTATTTAAAATTACAATTTTGTAATCTAACTCATAAGTTGTTCGAAAAAAGATCCCTTGTTCCAGATACACTTTAGTCTTTTTTGAAATTCACTTCGTGTAGCTTTCTGCAAGGTGTTGTGCCCTCTACGGTTTCATTAGACTTTTTGTGAATAACATCTAGCTCTTCTACGGTTTTATAAGAGTTTTTGTAAATAACATTTTTAAATAAGGGTTGAAAATGGTAGAAAATATTATTAGGAGAATTCACCACAACACTGTAAAGGCTACAAGAGGTGAATTACAAAAAATACTTTTGTGTATCCGGAACGAGGGACCTTTAAAAAAACTTATTTGATCGAAATATTTACTGTCACTTAAATGATTAAAGTGTAACAAGTAGTTATTTTAAATAATTCAAGTATCAATGTTCTGCTAGGTAATAACTTTCTTTCATGTTTAAATGTCCTTCATATTAGAACTGATGACAAAATAAAATTAATGTAAGATTTTATGATCTTTTTTATTTCTAAGACCAAATGTTTATCAGACAGATTTTATCCTGAACGTTGATTCTATCGATTAGTGGAATAAAATAGGGAATGTTTAAATTTTGAATTTTTAGCTGGTTCGATTTCCGGGTGAGACAAGCGAATTTTAGAAAATCTTTGATTGCAGTTTTGTTTCTTTTTAAAAATAAAGGAATGTTTCCTTTAAGTAAAATAATCTATCTTAAGGATTTAAAGTAGTTTCCCTCCAGGGCCCATTGATTCTTTCCACCCTGTATATCTATTTAATATTTATTAACGGTTATTTTTGAAGTCGGTGCCACCCAACCGCTGCCGCGACGCGCGTACCGTTCGAAAGTTTGTTTCAAAGGCATGTCTGGCACCGAGTCCAAAAATAACTGTTAATAAATATTAAATATTAAAATTATATTTATATGGGACCACCTCTGAAATATGACCTACCAAACAAAAAATAATCATACAAATCCATGCATAACTTGCGAAGATGTACGACTTGATATACGTAACAAACATACAAAAAAAAAAAAAAACACATACAGACAAATTGAGAACCTCCTACTTTTTTGAAGTCGGTTAAAAAAGGGTTAAGCTAATTAAGCTTGAAAAGCTTCAATGTGGATTCATCGACAACAAATATAACCGATTTATAACAATATACGAGTAGGTGAACATAATATCTTAATATGTTATTTTATATTTTTCCAGTAAACAATGTCCCTGGACGAGCCTGCCGGCTGCGTCAATAGAGCCTTCGAAGGAGTCGACGATGGATTTCAAACTATAGACCTGCGAGCCACTATTAGGAGAAATGGAAATTATCAGGTAATACTCAATATGCCAATGAAGAAGTGATACAATCCCAGGTGTTACCAGCCGGGCTACAGTAGCGCGTGTCACTACAGAATTGGTTCATGAAACGAATATCATGTAGTAACTAGTAGTTGAAACCGAAGTTCCTTTCGAAAACAACGCGTTTTCAAGTTTCCCCTTTAGAGGAGAGTATTGGGTTGTACATTCCGATTTGGTGTTCAAATGCAGCCGGATCTGAAGTGCTTGGAGTTTTAATTTTGACATGTTTTTCCCGATATTCTATCAAAATTTCATACCATGTTATATTTGTGCGGAAAGATAGACGCAGAGAGAGAATTCCACTCCTTAGCTGTACGTATTATAAAAGAGAAGTAAAAATGTCGACAGTCCATTATTGATCATTATTTATGGTTTAAAATTACTAGAAGTAAACGTCCTTTTATATCGTTTAGTTGGTTTCAAGTCGGTTTTCTCGCCCCTTTCCCTTTTGTCTCGTCTTTGTTTTTGTGGGCTGATAACGCATTCGTGATATTATCACGTATTGCGGATGTCACTATCACCCGGCCTTGTTTGCATTTTCTGGCACATAAACACAAAAATAAAACCTCGATTATAAGCACTAACAATCATTTAAATTACATATGTACATATTTTATTATTTTTCCCGTAGCCTAGAACCACTATCTAAAATAATTATTATCAATGAACATCTAATAACGTCTACATCACAAAATAAAAAGTTTGTTTGTTAATAATATTCTCTGGAGTTCCAGAACTGATTTAACAAATTTGATAAAAATTTTATTGTAAACTTAATAATGTAATGGAAAGACAATTTTATTTAAATTGAAAACAATTTAAAGAAAAAATATTAGGTGATGGACCGATTCTTTTTATTTAAAAATCTTATTGGGTTGAAAATACCTCTCGCGACAACCAATTCCGACAGAGAGCAATATGAAAATGATTGGCTATTTATCTTTGAAGTTAGGACTACATGATGAAAAGCTCGAACACGCGCAAGCTTTCAGACTTCATACAAAATTATCACCCGCAAACATTAAAACAAATTACATGAAATTGTAAAAGCGCTCATGTAATAAGCGTCACTAATGACGCAAACAAATGTTTCCACGTTTCTTCATTTCCCTCCAAAATAAAATATGGCGCCCGTTCAGTTTCACTTGGAATTAAATTAAAGTGCTTCAAGTTTCCGCACGTGCGCAGTATCCTGGCCACAGATTAATATAACAATTCAGAGCAAACTTTAAAGCTTTTGCTCTCAAGGTGCTTGGAATAAGGGTAACTAACGAATACATAGACTACAATATTAATTATTCAATACGTTTGCTACCATTACGTCGTTTCGGTTTTTTTTATCTAATAATAGACAGTTGTTTGAACACTATCCTACCTGCGTTCAATCGACTTGCAATCGAATTTTGTTTGGAAATATCATAAAACTATCTATTTTCTAAATGTATTAGCACGAGACATACTATGACAACGGCATGTAACCTACAAAAAATAAACATAGTACATAATACATTAATAGCGAAAAAAAGGCTTTAAATCTATATTTGTTTGAGCATATGACATAAAATAATAAAAAGTAAGATAAAAGTCATTAATGTATACGAATGGATCATTATAACAAATAAAGTATATGTACATATAATTATACTGTTTTATCTTATCTTTTCTATAGCTCTATGAACAACAGCCAGTCAGTATTATGGGGATCTATTCATTATCTTTGTAACTGTTAATGAATAGTTGCAGACTTCGATGGACATAATTATAGTGTTAATAAATATTTATCGACTTTAGTGATCGTCTTTTTTTTTACAGCCGGTCAATTGTTTTATGGTATGCCGAACTAATTCTCTTTATTTTCAATTTATTCACTGACTATATCCACGGAGCAAAGTGAATTCCTTGATTCGATCGTTAGGAAATTTTGTAAACAATTCGCTTAAGGAAATGTTTTTTGTAACAACAGTAGAGTTCACAGCTATGGAGATCGCGAGTTCTTAGTTCAAAGGACTTCCTTGCTTGCTAGAAAGGTATTGGGCTAGCTTCACTATCGCTATTTTAGCTGGTCCTATTTGTCCTTTTCAGTTCAATCTGTAGTCTCTGTAATCCGCTACCCTGCCGTCAGTTTGTTTATATACAGTAGAATGCTACGGGCACTCTCAGTCTGTCGCGTAGGGTTGGTTGGGCGAGTGTCGCCCTCTGGTGTAACTTTACGTAAACTTGTGACTATGTTTTGAACTTGGTGATAAATTTTTGCGGCGTCAGAATGGTATTTTTTCATATGTATAGCTTAGTTTAATACTAGTCTATAATTAGAAAAAAATTGAATGTGTCATGAGTTACTTTATTTTTATATATGTTTTATATATCTATCCATAGGGTTCTTATCATAATAAAGGAGAGTGCCAGCAACCCATTGCCATATTACCAAACCATCAGCTAAACATAACATTCAGTCGCATCTGTATGTAAGATATTGGTCTACGTAGAAAAAAATATTCGAAATGCCTTTTCTCATATAAATCCTGAAACTATTTATATTATATTAGATATTGACAGACGAGCGTGAGGCTCAAGCGATATTAATTCCCTAGCGTCAAGAGAACGACTAAGATTTTTTTTATAAAAGGTACACATAGTCACAAACTCCAAGATTTAGGAAATCCATATTCATCATTACGCGGGTGGAATTTTAATATTCTTAGAAATCATAAGTGTGTTAATATTTAAATTTAAACTTAACTAAACTTTAACTTAACTTTTAAAATAAAAAACAATTAATATATATAGTTTTAACTAACAAATAAGAATACGATCAAGAACGGAAATTTCTCTGCCTGTGTTCAATAAATAACTAGAGAATATTTATCCATAAAATAGATAAAATAATCTGAATATTTCTATAGGTATACGGTATACGAGTAAATCTTTCCCATTACTTTGGAATTGGGAAATAACGGTTCGTTCTATGCTAACCTAGAGTTCAAAGACACAGTCACCTTGTGTATTACAGTCAACCGCTTTTATCGGGTATTTGAAATCTTCGTGGTATTATACTAAATGTGTACGTATATTGCAGTATATAAAAAACAAAAATAAATAATTATATTATTTTCGAATAACATAGCAGTATTTCTTAGAAAGTTTGAAACAGACACAGAAATGCTTAGGAAGGTATGATGTGCTGTGTTGGACTTTCGAAAAGGTTCCAAAAACAATATTAAAGGCTTAAAAAATATGTTTGACGGGCTCATTGGCGTATTCGGTAGAACACGTCGTCGGTCGTGGGTTCGAATCCCACCGGGATGACATCTTTATAATATTCTATAACATATCTTCTCCACGTCTGGTACTTCGGGCATTGAACGGGTGGGCGGAATATCGAAATTTCGACCGGGTAACGAACCACCGTTCATAGATGGAAAAAAGTGCATATCACGCGTTTCGTTTTCAGTCTATGAATTTCCGAATGATCGAGTAAACATTTTTTTCAGTCTTTTGGGTTTAGAGATTTAAATGATTATAAAACCTAACCATTTTAATATCTGCTATTAAACCCTGTCTCAAGAGTCCACGTGTTGATAAAGAGTTATTCAATTACTCATATCAACGATCATGACTTGATTCAAGCGGTTCTCTATAGACCATGTCACGTATAAACGAGCTAAATGGTCCTCGCTCTTGCTTTATATTGAATGGGTATCCGGTCTATTGTACCTCTATATAAAAATAATTTCGTATATGTATTATTATAATTATAATATAAGTACCCATTCAGGCGAAATAAGTATTATTATTACTGAATACAAAAGTATATTGAAGACATTAAGAGCAAGCAAGGCCGACAACACATCTAAGACATTTAAGTCGCGGATGTCCTGATACCAAATGTAACCCACCTGCTCGGTTCTACTCACTGTTATTAAAAAAGTTATTATTATTAGGTAGGTACATTATTTTTTATATAATTATATTCTTTCGATATGTAAAGTATTTCTGTGCATATAATTACATCCGAAGCTTTGGTATGTTAATGGTATTTAATTGATTCTTAACCTCTTAGAGAACTATTGTATATTTTGAATCAAGAAAAGAGATAAATGTAGAGTTATCATCTAAGTTAATTTACATACAAAGCCATATAAATAATACCTTACAAGTTACAGGTTTAATAGGTCAAATATTTATTTGTACAATAATGTTTAAAACAAAAGAAACTGGTATTCTTTTAGATGTATAACATGAGTGTTGCAAAAAAATAGCCGCAAGAAATGAGTGGTTTGGATCAAATGAAGTAATTGTTTGGCGGAATCGACTCGCCCACCTCATCCTGTGGTACATTTGATACATACTGGGTACTTTTTACAGTACTTTAAGTAAAAGGGCTACAAGGAATTCTTATCACTTTAAATTCAAATCATTTCAATAAAATGTCAATAAAAAAATTAAATGCTTCTAATTTTACATTTACTGCCAGTTCTCAAATCAAGGGCGCAGAACGGACGAGGAGAACTGGCAATAAACTCTCCGCCAAACTTTTTAATCGCCAAGTTTTTTGTTTGTAAGGAGCTGCAACACCATATTCCAAATGACATCATGAAGTAATTAGCTATCATAAAAAATTAAAAAAAAACAAAGATTTGTCCTTTATCAGCAGTAGGCATGGTGAAATAAGAGCACGCACTTACATTATCGTGGGAACAAATAAACACATAGTCGAAATAACTTATATCACCATTTATTATTAAATGATAAAATTATGTAATCAGTAATGTATTTATCCATATAAAATATACATACAGGTTTATATTTAAAATAATAATATCACATGAATTTTGATTAAAATAGATGGACACACGTTTTATGTTTCGTATTAGTTCCAGTTTTTTTTCCAATTAACATTAAAAAGGAAATTGTAGTAGTTATTCAAAAAACTCCTAATAAAGTGCTCTTAGTATAATTATTAATAAATGCATCCTACACCACATAACTACTCGTATGTGGGCGAATTCTTATTGTAGAGAGCATTAAATCTTGATTTAAACATAATACGACAATATTATTAGTTCCGGCCTCTTGTTAATTCATTTCATACGCATTGGTACATACAACTGATTTATAGGTATTTTTGTGTGAATTGGTCGGAGTTTTTAGATTTCTTTATATTTATTTAAAAAAAAAAGAAAATTGTGGAACAAATCGCTGCATCGATAAGAGTAACTATCGAGTTTCTTGCCGATTCATCATGGTAGAAGCAACATCCGAGACAGCGGTAGTTTAAAAAAATAGGACTTAAAATCTATACTATATTGATAATATTAAGCTGAAGAGTTTGTTTGTTTGAACGCTCTAATCTCAGGAACTACTGGTTCCAATTGAAAAAAATATTTTAGCTAATTTAAGGAGGGCTATATTTTATGTACGAGTAATGTAAACAAAAATTAACTATTAATACGCCCTGGCTTCTAGATGTATCATACCCTATGTTACACGCTGATAATGTAGCTTTTTATTTTTAATATCGGTCCAGTAGATTTTGAGTTAAATCGTAACTAACAAATAAACAAATCTTTTCTCTTTATAATTTGCTTTATGATACAGCTAGTCGCTTGCCAAATTTTATTTAATTAATTTCAAAGCATATGCTGATTTGTGTCATTGTTTTCAGGGTGAGGAAGATACCGCATCCCAGCTGTCACCAGAAGAAAGAGCCTTGCGTTGTGGCTGGGGAGTAATTCGGCCGAAATGGCTACAGCGGTTCCGAACGGCCAAGTGGGCTCTCTTCTGGCTGTGCTGGGCTGGTGCTATCCAGGGTAAGTTGGAAATACAGTTATGGTCGTATTCTACTCTAATATTATAAAAAGGAAAGATTTCTATTTTTGTGTTTATAACGAATAAACTCAAAAATTACTGGACCGATTCCAATTCTCCTCCATTTTACGCCTCTTTCTCATAGGTAGCAGACATGATTAATTCCCATATGCTCAGATTTTTGCATACAACTTAACAAAATTAAGATTAAAGATTTATCTTTAAATAACCTTATGATTATTTTTCAAAGTACAATATAGATCCAATCACCATATGAAATATGCAAATCTTATAATTACTTATAACTGTAATAATTAAAAAACACAATCACGAGCAATTTTTCCTTGCAAATGTGATCAATTTCGTTTTAACCCCTAATTATGCTCCCCTTTCATAAGGTTACCGTTATAACTATGTAATTGCGATAAAACACCTAGCATTTCCAACAGGGGGACTTTTATCGGATTTAAACAACAATTTGCGCCCTGAATTACCTTCGTAATACAATTATTGGCTGAATAATGGCGTGATATTTCTTCATTAGGTATCATTTATATAAATTTTTGAATTTTAATGATTATAAAGTTTTCCAGTTTTTTTAGAATAACAAGCATCAATTATCGTGTTCTACTGCAAATAAACTACAAATAATTGCAACCTACTCACATTTGAAAATAAATAGTTATGAGTTGTGTTTGAAAAGGTAATAAATTTTTGAAACAAATAAAATTCAAAATTCAAAAATCATTTATTCATTTAGGTAACACAATGTACACTTATGAACGTCAATAAAAAATACATATTAAATGCTTCTAGTTTTACATTTACTGCCAGTTCTCAAATACACCTGTAAGCCCTTTGGTGTTGCAGAAGGCCAAGAACGATACTCATCACTTATTAGGTAGGTAAATCGTCCACATGTATTTAAAAAAAACTAAATATATATTCTCAACCAGTTATTACATGCCTTTAACTCTTTGTATGAAACTAAATATAGGCTTCACGGCAGTTGTAACTAGATCACCAGGGCATCATCACTGATGTACCTTAAGTATCACCTACCATCAAATGAGCTTTGCGTTCATATGTCGGTATAACATGACCACATCAAAAGATAAATATCTCGTATTTCTTTTAATTTTTAAAGCTGTTTTGTTATTAATTACTAGCAAAACACCCCGGCTTCGCACGGGTGCATTGTCGCTAAAATAAATATTTTTACCCTCCGTAAAAAATATATTTTTTTAATAAAATGTATCCTATGTCCTTTCTTATACTTTTCATAATTAGTTGAGTAGCTTTTGCGTGAAAGCGTAACAAACAAATTTACATTCACATTTATAATATTGGGGATTATTATCGACCTTTTAGAATATTCGCATGATACGGGGCTCTATGTACAAGCAATTTAAATCACGTTAAGGTTTTCAACATTTAGCAGGGAATTGTGTCTCGAACCCCCAATAGCACCAGCATAAGATACAGCGTCGCTCATAATTTCCCCCGGGAGCCTGTAGAGTTCGATAGTGGGACAGTGGTGGACATTATCCGTATTATTGGCTAAATATCTGGTAAATAACATTGTTGTTATTGTGGTTAAACGAAATTTTAAACCCTTGTGGCAAGGCGATTGGTTATTACTAGTTTGAGATAGTAGTATTTTAATACTAGGAGGCTAGACTATGTAGAGTCAAAGGTTAGTATGCGTCTTTCGGCTCCAATCTATGGAATTCGGAATGTTTATTAAACGGGCCAGGAGCATATCATTTTTGACATGCATGTTGAAAATATATAAACTTACAATAATATTTTTAAAAGTAAAAATTCAAATATTATTCTATTGTTTTCAACACGCTGCTCTTTCATTATTCTTTTACTGTCATCAAACATGACTAGTGTATTTTCTATTATATAAAATTTAATTTACTATGTGTGTCTACTTTTATCCCTAAATTACAACAGGTTATGGGCCCAGACATGTATTAATACTCTGGGATAATTATTTTGATAAAATAAAACTATTTATCGAATAATTTTAAATTGGAAATTTTATAATGGTGATCTGCTTACGAAGATTAGTGATATTGCTCATAAAACTAAGCGATATCGGTTCATCTTTAGAAGATGATATATTATATAACGAAGATTAGTGATATTGCTCATAAAACTAAGCGATATCGGTTCATCTTTAGAAGATGATATATTATATAACGAAGAATAGTGATATTGCTCATAAAACTAAGCGATATCGGTTCATCTTTAGAAGATGATATATTATATAACGAAGAATAGTGATATTGCTCATAAAACTAAGCGATATCGGTTCACCTTTTAGAAGATGATATATTATATAACGAAGAATAGTGATATTGCTCATAAAACTAAGCGATATCGGTTCACCTTTTAGAAGATGATATATTATATAACGAAGATTAGTGATATTGCTCATAAAAACTAAGCGATATCGGTTCACCTTTAGAAGATGATTTTATTGCAGTTATTTTGCTTAGTGGATTACCATGTGACTACGATCCACTGATTATGACTCTTGAAAATTCAAATACAAAGCGATCGAGTCAAATAGTAAAAGCAAAATTACAACAAGAATATCAAAGGCGAGAAGACAATAATGATGTTGGCACTGATGATGATTATAAAATATTATTTCAGTTTAAGGGCCAGTGTTGAAAATATATAAACTTACAATAATATTTTTAAAAGTAAAAATTCAAATATTATTCTATTGTTTTCAACACGCTGCTCTTTCATTATTCTTTTACTGTCATCAAACATGACTAGTGTATTTTCTATTATATAAAATTTAATTTACTATGTGTGTCTACTTTTATCCCTAAATTACAACAATGCACAAAGTCTAGAAAGGTATAAGATTATTGATATTTAGGTATCGCTTAAAAGATAATTTTTTTAAACATTAAAGGCCGGCAACATACTCGTTACTCCTGAGGTTGCAGATGCTTATGAACACACTAGGTGAACACCAACGGGTCTTTTGCATATATTATCTAATATATAAAATTCTCGTGTCACAGTTTTCGTTGCCATACTCCTCCGAAACGGCTCGACCGATTCTTACCAAATTTTATATGCGTATTCAGTAGGTCTGAGAATCGGCTACTATCTATTTTTCATACCCCTAAGTGATAAGGGTTGTTCACCCTTAAAACATTTTTTTGTTTTTATTTTTTTATTATGTGGCATTAAAACCCCTATTTTAATTAATTAAAACATACAACCCCTGCTTTTTTGTCAAAAAAATCTAGACCCGTGCGAAGCCGGGGCGGGTCGCTAGTGTAGTATAAAAAAATGTTTAGTACACAGTGCGATTAGATATTGTACCTATACATCGAACATATTGTATTCACTTGATACAATTACTGAGCTTTTTATGTTAGATATCGATAGAGCATGTGGTTCACTTTATGGTAGGTATACCCCAGCCACAGAACATCAGTCAATGATGCGCTGTCGACCTACTATATAAGTATATATAATTATATATAATAAGTCGAGCATTCGGAAGTCCGTAGACCGAAACCGAAATGCGCAATATGCACTTCACAGTTTTTCATGGTTTCAACGATGTTACGTTACCAGTAGGGTTATTCACGATCATTCGAAAACTTTCCGTTCCGATATTACAAGATTTCGTACCGATATATCAAGCTTTCTATCATTTTATACTAAGATTCTAATCGGAAACTCCCGTAGAATGCCGATGCTCAATCCTATGGGAATTGTGAATACCATTTTCATATCCGGTAAATACGAAACAACTTTCAGTGGGAGAGCGTAACTTTCCGGGCGGATCGATTTCGAATGATCGTGAATAGCCCTACTGATCGGAATTTCGATATTCCTCCCACCCGTTCAATGCCCGAAGTTACCAGACGTGGGGAAGATATGTTTATAAACTATATATATACTGTATGTATGTATGTATTTACTATTTAATCAATGTTTTAATATTTAAATAAAATACTGTATACCGGATTAAAACGCGAATTATTATTTATATTGTTTAAATTATTTATCCCGACGTTTCGGATGCTTTTCAGCAACCGTGGTCGCGGGGAGACAGAAAGATGACAACAATATAAATAATAAATCGCGTTATACAGTATTTTATTTAAATATGTGATACTCGCGTTAATAAAAGACAATATAATGTTTTAATAATTAATTTTGTCAATTTAAAATTTCACCTATTCATACATTGATGTCAAACGCGTCACGATGGATAAAACAATCAGTGTTTCGGATAAGAGCATTTGCTAAGAATCTGATTCTGAACTGAACACGTTTTTCTTTTTGTTTTTTTTTATTTAAACATAAACGCTATGAATATTATGTTAATGTAACATTGTTTTTGCAAATATACTTTCTCTCTCTGTATCTATCTCAAACAAAGCAAAAACAATTGCAAAGTTCCAAAAAATTTAACTCAAAAAATATAGTGCCGAAAAATACCGAAGTACTAAGCACCCTATATTTTTCTCTGCAATGAGGCCCTAGTCTACCAAGCTACGCCACTAACTAAACAATAAACTTTTAAAATTTAATCCATCATATTAAAGATCCATTAACGTTTAAACAGACCGTGATACCTCGACAGCTCCCATTTAGGTGAACAATAATGTCGAACGAGTCAATGGTTTTTGTATGGACATTCGAAAACCATTAAATTTATCAACTATTGTTTTCAATTTAAAGAATTAAAACCCTAGATGTGACTCTTCTACATAATAACGACTTCATAATATGTACTTTTATTAGACTACTAGCAACGTGCCCCGGCTTCACACGGGTAATAGCCTATGTTACTCGCTGATAATGTTGCTTTCTATAGGTGAAAGAATTTTTAAAATCGTTCCAGTAGTTTTTGAGTTTATTCATAACATACAAAAATTCAAAAATACAAATCTTTCCTCTTTATAATATTAGTATAGATTTCATATTATTATATGTAATAGTTTTGAGGCAAACGGAATTATTGGCGGCGGCGGCGATGTCCGATGTTGAAATTCAGTAGTCGGAATTTCCAAACAATTTCTAGGAACAGTCCCAATGATATATATGCGATAGAAGATGCAGAGTGATCCAACATCTCATCTATTGGTGTATTTAGAGTTCCCATGCGATCCGGGTTCGAATTCATCACACGTAAGTATGTACACATACATACAAACGTATGTTTGTATGTAATATGTATGTTATAGTGACCATTATATAAAAAATATTATTATTATGAACTCACACTCAATGGTAACTATATATAATTATTAAGTGTTAAGTTCGTCCGTTACCACTACGTATCGTTTAAATACCATAAAAGATATGCTGGATTGTATGGATCTGATATGAATTACGAGTAAATGAGCTTGGACCTTTAAAATACTTTTGGAATTTCCGTAGTGGAATTTCCACTACTCGGAGATATTCGAGTGTAAATCTTTTCGTTCAATTATTCTAGTAAACTATATGTGTAAGTAAGAGTAATACTTACGCGTAAAGTTAGTTCGACTAATGACCACAGGTGCAGTTGACTTGTTGCCGCAGAATAATGTTTATTGCTCTATTTCGTCCTGTATTATTATTTACGACTTACAATTATTGCGTATTAAATGGCAGTTGACTCTAGGCTAATAAAATCATATTTTTAGGAATACCAGAATTGCTAATATTATGCCAATTCTATGGGAAACTGTGTCGGATAATCGAAACGAGATTTGTACCGCAATTCTTGCAAAATAAATAAATGACACTAACTTATGAATACTTCCTAACCTTAAACTATGAAATCTTTGCGTTGCTCTGTTTTTGCTTGAAAGAAGGATGTATACTGAATATATAAACATACAGCATACTTAAAAATGTCGTGTTCGTTTTTAGTATGACCAATACAGACAGTGATTAACGTTTAAAATATTTTATCGTGAGGCAACATTGGCCGTGCCGCTGCATTAATTCTACATAAATACGTGACTTATATTAAAACAAACGAATGTAGAGCACTCGCGTTTTTACACTCATGGTAATATTATAAGGTTATTTATAAAGTGTAATGTTAAGTTAATGTTTGTCTATGAACTTTTCTCTTTTATGTCGTATCGGAAGGCAAACGAGCTTGCGAGTAACCTGGGTGTAAAATAGTCGTTGCCCATAAGCTACCGCAACCTTAGGATTCACGGGTGTGTTACCGGTTTTACTAATATTATAAAGAGAAAAGATTTGTATTTTTGTATGTTATGAATAAACTCAAAAACTACTAGACCGACTTTAATAATTCTTTCACCAATAGAACATCTACATTGCGCCCGAGTGAAGCCGGGGCGCGTTGCTAGTATTATATATAATTCGCGATTAATTCCTGAGGAAATTTTCAGCAATTATTTTTTTCTGTCATTTTTTTATTAGTTATATTTCCAGTTTAAGTGATGAGTTTGGGAGGTAATCTTTAAAGTTTAAACGAGGATTAAAAATTATCATTTTACTCAAAGCTTTCAAAAAAGCTGTCAATAACCCATATCTCTTCTTTTGTAAATTTCGGGACCAAGTATCGTTTTTTTTTAAATTATGCATTATTGTATGTGCTTTAGTATCCTGAAAACGCCAGAAAGAAAATTATTGAATTAAGTATCATAAAACAAAATGAAACTTCCCTTTTTCGGGATTATATGAAAGTCATGGTGATGGCCGCATAGTAACACAAAACACCTAATTTATCATCGCTGCGCTTTTCAGAGGCGTTTAATAGCTCGTTTTAGGAACTCGTGTTACAGATTTTATGAGTAAGATACACACTTATTGCAGATTATAAAATAATTAAAATAGAAAATTGTATCAACTTTTAAATTATTATTTTATTTTATTCAACACAACACATAAAAATATATTAACTTAAAATATACAATAAAATAATCTAATTGTTAGCGCTTAAAATATACCTACTATTGGTAAAGTTTTAATCCAGAAGAAAATCAAAACGGGCTTTAATAATATTGTAGTGTTTCCTTGCTCACACGTTTATAAAACTTAAGAATATACATATTTGATTCGAATGTAACAACCTCCTTTGTTTTATATTTAGTAAAATATTTATACGAAAGTGTTTGTTAGTTTATAATTTATGCAAAAATAGGATTTAATTTTTTAAAGTTGTGGAGTGTAATTCATTTCATTTTATTCCTTCATTAAAATAATTTCAATTTTTCAACAGAATCCAACCTGCCTAGAGTCCAAATATTTTGTTTTAACTTCAATTTATTTTATCAATTATTTCATTTTAAATTTATTTTGGGGATCTAAATTATATCCCATGCATATCGCCATAATGTGTGATTTATATTTTTTTCGAAATAATTTAGTAACTTCAGCTTAATATTAAATCATTTGCAATACTCCTGACATTAATTTAATATTTTAACTATAGATTGTATTCCGGCCGATATTATGAGATTATTAACCCTAAAAATTGTTAAAAAATACGATTTGCTTAACAACGCCATCTTGTTTTCCAGCAACATTGTTTTATTAAATAATCGGATGTGTACACTGCCCTAAATAATATTAGGACGCTACGTGACTAGGCATTACGTTGGGGCATTGTCCAAATTCTGTGCCGGGAAGGCTTTGTTTAAATTATATTTTTAGATATTATAATTAATTTCGTAACCGAAAGTATCAAGAAATCTTATATTAATAGATAATAATATAATTTTCGAACGTGTCGGAATATCGAAATGCCGACCGGGTTACGAACCACCGTTTATAGATGGAAAAACCATGAAGTGCACATTACGCGTTTCGATCTCCATCTATGGATTTCCGAATGCTCGAAGTAAAAAGTAGGTCGACAGTGCATCATTGACTGATGTTCTGTGGCTGAGGTATCACCTACCATCAAGTGAACCTCATGCTCGTCTGTCGATATCTGACATAAAATATTGAAATACTTTTCTAAGCTAGTACTCTTCTGAGCAATTCATTGTGGCGATAGCGCTATAACCATACTAAGTTTTAAAACAGAACTTCCGTTAGTTTTTGACAAGAATAATGTCTCAGATTAAGCTGTCATTTTGTCCAAACCCGGTGTTCCAGAGAGCTCTTTATTTCCGGGCTTGTTCCAAAGCTACGGACATTAGTTCTGAGCGTGGGCTAGCACAAACTATTGTAGCCATTAATTCAGATTTGTCGAATGTTTGTATTGTATTTTCAGACTATAAAGATTTATGGTTATAAAAGAGTTAGATAAAAGGTAGTTTCCTAGTGTATCTTAAGAATTTTACACTGAGTAATCTTTTACTTACCTACTTGTCTAGTTTATTTTGACAATATTATATTTTACTGAAATGTTGAACGAACAACTGACAGATTGACGATACTTTTTCGCAAGTTGTCCGTAGGTGCTTGGTCCGTCCGTACGTCCGTACTGTTCGACGTACCGATGGCTTTATCCACTAAGTGACTAAAGTTTGCATGAAAGTAATACGCTAAAAATTATTATTCTAAAATAAAAAAGGGATCTTCAGTAAATAAGTTTGCGACGCTACATAACATCAAATTTGGTCATCAACCACTTTCTATGGGACATTGGTACTGATACAAAGTTCTTTGTACAGCCACAAAACATATGCCATTATATTCCTTAATGTTGTAGTATATTTACAGTTTTTATTTGAGATTGATATCTAGTAGGGTTTATGAGATATCTTATAAAAAAGGCACTACATTACTTCATAAGAACCTGATTTTTTGCAATTAATAACACAATAAGTCATATTTTGTTATTAATTGATACCAAATAAATGTCTAAAGGTATAAAACAATCCAGGAATACCCTTTTATTAAATTATTGATGGATTCGGGTTCTATACTGTCTACAGAGCTCTGAGATTAGCTCAGAGCAGCATGAGATCTCTGAGCTAATATATACAAAATATACCTTGCATGTATGATGCCTTGACTTAGCTCTCAATAAACGATCATTTTCGTTAAAATAACTTTAAATGTGATGTGCCCAATCCTTTCAATATTCTGACATATCTCAATATTGTAGGTGTAGCTGCCATTTTGGCAAATGTCAAACAAAGACGTGACATTGACAATCAACAGATGATATCGATTTTACATTTTATCATCAACCACATCGATTGATTACCATAATTGAAATAATAATATGTGTTTGCTGATTCTATGGGTAGGTAAATGAATAATAAATGCGTGCATACATTGCCACATGATCACATGACGCCCCGTCGGGCATCCTGTCGCTTCATTTTTTTTTTTAAAATGACAAATCGATTAATCGATTACTAGTAAGTCGATTTTTTTAACACTAGTAAATCCTACGTCCCTTTAAACGCTATCAACAAATTAATAGAACAATTATTTTTGAATCATATTATTAGTATTTTTCTACTAGCTACGGCTCCCCATTTTATCTCATTTTATTCGTAAATTAATGCAGAATATAATATATAAAATATATAAATGTACAACTCAGTACCAATTTGGTTGAACTCCTTTGAAGACGCTGTAAAATAAACGGGTAAAGCTATTGTAGTTTGGAAAAATAATAAAATATTGTTTAAATTAATATTAATTCGAATAGAATAAACATCGACATACGAGGGTGAATCAAAAAATTCTTGGAATCAATATTAAAAAATGCAAAGATTTAAATAATAATATTTTATTTTTCTACATAATCTCCCTCCAATGCAATGCATTTAGAATAACGCGTTTCTAACTTCCTTATTCCTTGTGAAAAAAAAATATTTTCTCGACTCTCGAAAAAGTCCTCTACGGCAGCTATAACCGCGTCATTATCGTGAAATTTTGTTCCACGAATTTCCTCTTTTAATTTTGGAAATAAGTGAAAATCACTTGGGGCTAAGTCCGGAGAATATGGTGGGTGGTCAAGGAGATTGAAGCCAGCACAGCGGATTGCGTTGAGCGCAACTTCCGATCGATGAGCAGGAGCGTTATCTTGAAGGAACAACACGGCCAACGACAGTTTTCCACGACGTTTTTCTTTAATCGCTTCACGCACTTTCGGGATTAAATTTGCATAATAGGGTCCAGTAATCGTCTGGCCTTTTGGCATGTAGTCAATAAAAAGGATTCCTTCACTATCCCAGAACACAGAGGCCATAACTTTGCCAGCGGTAGGAGCAACTCGAAATTTCTTGATGGATGGAGAGGATGGTCGTTTCCAAGACATGCTTTGTCTTTTAGTTTCAGGATCAAAATGGTGGACCCACGTTTCATCCATGGTGACAAGACGACGGCAAAAATTATCCGAATCACGCTGGAACATTTCGAGATTACGCTTGGAAATTTCCAAACGTCGCTTTTTGTTTTCGTCGGTTAACATTCGTGGCACCCATCTTGCAGACACTTTTTTGAACCCCAGTGAATCAATTAAAATGGATTGAACGCTACCAAAAGATATCTTTAGGATCTCAGCTATATGTTTTATAGTCATTCTTCTGTCTTCCAAAACCAGATTCTCAACCTTTTTGACATTTTCTTCTGTAACGGAGGTTGAAGGCCGCCCAGAACGCGGGTCATCTTTACAGCTTGATCTACCTCTTTTAAATTCAGCCACCCAGTACGCAACCGTAGAATAGGGAACAGCATCACCCCCTAATGTCTGCTGAATGTCCAAAAAAATTTCCTTCGTAGACATTTTTTTCAAACTGAGATATTTTATCACCGCATGTAACTCACTTTTATCCATAATTTTGACTTTTTAGCAACTCGTTGCACAAAAAAATTTATTACATGCGAACGAACTGACAAAAACAAGTGACAGTCTGCATAAATATAGTGTGATAGACACTCTTTAATTTGAATATCGAACTTGATCCAAAAAGGTTTCATATATATGCACTTCTAAGAACTTTTTGATTCACCCTGGTACAACTAAACATTGTAAAGGTAATATATGATTATCAAATTGTGACGTCACAAAATTGAACAAGCCCGTATCATGACGTGATATTCTGATTGCAAGCGGCTTTAAGGCTTTGCTAATACGTCCCGCGGCTAAAAATCCAATATAATAGAGAGTTGCATCCAGTACTACAGTTAAACCCAGAACAGTTGAGACACAAGGAATAAAAGCGTTTATCATATAAATTGCGAGAGTGAAATAAATATGTTTAAGCGCTGGCACATTCAGGAACTTTTCCGACTAAAAGAAACTTATATTGTATATTAACCTTAATTTCTGCAGTATTTTTCCTAATTTGCAATCCACTAGAATGGTATGATAAAAAAAGTAAGACTTCAGTCTATAAATTATCTACGTAGGTAGCTTCTGCTACTCTATTTGTTATCACGAGAAAATTATCAGTCAAAAGTGAAATATCTGGGAAAATTACTAGCTAATCGATAGTGGACTTTTCAATGAAGAAGCTTCCTATCACACCCTGACTCATAAGTGAAATTTCTTCAGAATAGTTCTGTCACTGGTAAAATCAGACACTTTAAGGCCCGTATTCCAAGACGTCACTCAAGTGGTAATCTATTCTTGAGAACTGTCAATATGTCAAAATTCTATAGAGAAAAAGTCGTTTGACAAGTCTCAAAACTAGATTCAAAACTGAGACACGACATGGAATATGGACCTAAGACTTAGATTTAGACTGGCGCTACTGTTCTAAACAAACTGTGGTAATCCTCGTAATCCTATTATATTGGATGTGATTGCGGACAATGCGACAATTTGTACCGCACGAATGTATACCCGGTTGCCCAGTTATAATCCTGTAGTCGATGCTAAGGATTAACTCATCTGAATAAAATATATTTTCATACCAACTATTTTACTTTTCCATAATATTTTTTTCTTATATATTTACTTATTTTCGAACTGAGTGCCAATTACAGTTTGAATTAGAATATCAACCTTTTGTACGGTATCATTGTTAAACAACATTGAATTATTTGTTTTTAAGTAACGAGCAAGGGATGGGTATCGAAAGGGTTACGGAATCTCAAAAAGACAAATCATATCTACTTCAATATTGAGATTAGTAATTGTCATATTATATACATGTACATCACGTCTCTTTCCCATTAGGGTAGGCAGAGATCACGGAATTCCATATGCTCCGATTCTTCCACTTTCATCAATGCTTTATACATGCAATAAATATATATGCAATTAGTAATCATTAATAAATGATAAATAATGATATTCATTTTTTATTCATTTTTACTATTCGACGAGAAGTGAGGACGGCAGAAAGTGGTGCTTCAAAGCCTATCCCTATCTCTGAGTAAAAAATGTATAAACCGGAAATATTCCGTTTGGAATATAAGGATATATACGAGTAAATAAATCAATATTAAGACTAAAAGTCCGTATTCCGAGAATTAGGTTTTAATAATATTTTAGCAAACGACTTTTTCTTTATTGAAATTTGTCATTTTAACAGTTCTCAAGAATTGTTTTCCACTAGAGAAACGTCTTGGAATTTGGGCCTATATTTAAATAGGTAGAGTTTTATAATGCAAGCAAGCTCAATAATACTAAGAATATCTATGATTTTCTTGTTAAAATTGCTGGAATAGGAACATGGCAGTTGAAAACGCGATACCAATGTATGCATGGGCTAATCAGAAATGCATACGTTTCCAACTGACACCAGTTATTTTTTTGCTAAACGTGACCCTATCGAGATTCATTTTGAATTCTGCTGTTTCTATAATAGAGATATGTATCACGAATGTACCATGGAATAGTTTGTAAGAATACGTCAAAGGCTTGAAGTATTTTCTAAGGATTGAGAAATAATACATTTATATTTTTAGTATGGCCCTTTTCATCGTGATCGAATCTTGAAAAATATAAGAGAATATCTATAGCTGAAGTTTATTAAGGATGGAATCCTACTCATTATTTACGCGTATTGGCAAACACGGTATTACACACATATTTGTGATATACATATGCCATCAAAAACATAAATTGTAAAAAAAGCCAAGTCTTGCAACTCAGTGCTTCTATCGTAAAAAGTTGTGAGATCCATATAATACCAAGTCGGTCAATTTATTCAGTCTCTACTGAAGGATCCTTCTGTCTTAAGTTATTACATAATAAGCTAACCTAGCAACATCTTATAGTGATCATATCAATGCCAATATTAAAAATCGTTGATATTTAAAATAAATAGATTGACTCGGCTATCGCATGAAATCACAATGTATCTATTTTTATTTTATTAAAAACATAATGTATCTCACAAGTAATAGGTACATATTATATTAAATTAGATTGTTTAGTGCGATTGCCAAGTCAATCTATTTATTTTAAACATCAAAGATTTTTAATATTGGCATTGATACGATCACTATAAGATATTGTTTGTTTTTCCTTGATTTATAGACTAAACACTAATTGTATTCTAAATTTCAAGTTTCTATGTCTGCTAGAAGTGCCTTAGAGTTTTGATGATCGGTCAGTCAGTGAGTGAGTGAGTGAGTGACAAATTATCAAACTTTGACTAGTTATAATTCTTAAACTACTGGTTCAAACAGAATGATATTTGAAATATACCGAGTTTATACAATGCCTGCTTAGTGACTGAAAATTCAGGATTCTAGTTTTATCCACAACGAAGTTATAGAGGGTCGAAAATGGCCCGAACTACTTCGAGAAAACGATAGTACGGCCGTGCCGCTTTTTGCTCGACTTGGCGGGGGCACTGCCGTGCCCCCAGATTATAAATTTTCTATAATCTAGTACAACATTGAATAATTTATCGTCACCTATTTTTTTTTCTAAATCCCTTGTTTAATATAAAAAATATATAACAAACTAACTTCAAGTTCTAACTTCCTATGCTTGGTCACTAAAAAGGTAAGAAAAAGTTTCTTAGTATTGTTACTGGTTTTTTTTTCTTACAGAAATAAGGCTTCTGTGCTAGAGCACATTAGAATTGATTTGTACTATTATCTTATTTATATGAAGAGTTAGAGCAATTTCGACATCATAGATTAATAATAATTGGTCTCCGCGCGCTACGACTAGATACCGCGCTATAAAGAAACTGAATGCGGCAACTCAATATTGTAGTGTGTGTAAACACTGAGATTCGTTATATTATTTTACTGTGAAATGTATGACGATTTATACAATACTTACTGATGGTATGAAATGCCAGTATCTTTCTTGTTTCTTGTAGTATTATTTTTATAGTTTGACTACGCAAACCGAGATTTTGCTCAGGCAACGGTATCTAGTCGTAGCGCGCGGAGACCAATTATTATTAATCTATGTTCGACATTTTAGGTTCGTTAGAATAGAGTAAAGCTCACTTCCTCATATTTCTTTTTCAACGTCTACAATAAGACGAACATAATATCTACTTAGCTGTTATATTATCACACATCCACACGATAAAAACGTAGTACGAGGGTGAATCAAAAAATTCTTGGAATCAATATTAAAAAATGCAAAGATTTAAATAATAATATTTTATTTTTCTACATAATCTCCCTCCAATGCAATGCATTTAGAATAACGCGTTTCTAACTTCCTTATTCCTTGTGAAAAAAAAATATTTTCTTGACTCTCGAAAAAGTCCTCTACGGCAGCTATAACCGCGTCATTATCGTGAAATTTTGTTCCACGAATTTCCTCTTTTAATTTTGGAAATAAGTGAAAATCACTTGGGGCTAAGTCCGGAGAATATGGTGGGTGGTCAAGGAGATTGAAGCCAGCACAGCGGATTGCGTTGAGCGCAACTTCCGATCGATGAGCAGGAGCGTTATCTTGAAGGAACAACACGCCCAACGACAGTTTTCCACGACGTTTTTCTTTAATCACTTCACGCACTTTCGGGATTAAATTTGCATAATAGGGTCCAGTAATCGTCTGGCCTTTTGGCATGTAATCAATAAAAAGGATTCCTTCACTATCCCAGAACACAGAGGCCATAACTTTGCCAGCGGTAGGAGCAACTCGAAATTTCTTGATGGATGGAGAGGATGGTCGTTTCCAAGACATGCTTTGTCTTTTAGTTTCACGATCAAAATGGTGGACCCACGTTTCATCCATGGTGACAAGACGACGGCAAAAATTATCCGAATCACGCTGGAACATTTCGAGATTACGCTTGGAAATTTCCAAACGTCGCTTTTTGTTTTCGTCGGTTAACATTCGTGGCACCCATCTTGCAGACACTTTTTTGAACCCCAGTGAATCAATTAAAATGGATTGAACGCTACCAAAAGATATCTTTAGGATCTCAGCTATATGTTTTATAGTCATTCTTCTGTCTTCCAAAACGAGATTCTCAACCTTTTTGACATTTTCTTCTGTAACGGAGGTTGAAGGCCGCCCAGAACGCTTACATTATCATCTTTACAGCTTGATCTACCTCTTTTAAATTCAGCCACCCAGTACGCAACCGTAGAATAGGGTACAACATCACCCCCTAATGTCTGCTGAATGTCCAAAAAAATTTCCTTCGTAGACATTTTTTTCAAACTGAGATATTTTATCACCGCACGTAACTCACTTTTATCCATAATTTTGACTTTTTAGCAACTCGTTGCACAAAAAATTTTATTACATGCGAACGAACTGACAAAAACAAGTGACAGTCTGCATAAATATAGTGTGATAGATACTCTTTAATTTGAATATCGAACTTGATCCAAAAAGGTTTCATATATATGCACTTCTAAGAACTTTTTGATTCACCCTGGTATATTCTTTATTTGAAGCAGGGACCGAAACCGGTTAATTTTTATTTTACAAAATACGTGTCTGACTGAGATACCATGATATTAGTTTTAAAGAGTTATACACACTAAACTTATCACAGTAATTTTTTTCAGTAAATATGAATAAAAACGAAAGAATATTAACAAAAACCTTTATTATACCGGTATAACTCCCATAGTAAATTAGCCAGTATTCAGACTACAATTAGAACTACTTGGTGTGACTAATTGACTCATAAATCAGATCAACGATGTCACAAAATAGTGGCAACGCAGTGTTCGAAAGATCTAATGAGTGTGTCAATGTTAGCATTAAGTTATATCAGACCAATCAACAGCTGTTCCGGCGGAGTGAACCCACCGCCGCTGTGAGACGGGGTTCATTAACGTGTCGACTTAATTTATGCTCTGCCAAGAACATGCGTTTTGAAATTACATAGGAAAATATTGTATTTTATTATTAGCTGAGGATCTTGAACTTAGGATATGTTATAAACGGTTTTATTCTGAAAAGGATGTGGAATGTTATTTGCTTCCGCATATTGAAACGCAAGCTGCAGGATGTCTTCCTCCGTAAGGCCAAAACAGAGGTTGTTCATATGAAACACGTTCTATAAGAGCTCTTCTTCCTACTGCAGAGTAAATACTGTCAAGTTTATTTTTTGTAGATCCTTTTTTATATGTCTTCTCAAAGCTGTGCAAGAAACACCGTATAAAGATTAAGCCGCGCTTTTCATTTATGTCCCACCCCTGAGTAGTTGTTTACCATCTAAACAAATTAAATAAGCATTAATAAATATTTTAAATAAAATAACTTTATACTGGATTAAAACGCGATTTATTATTTAGTAAAAAGTCAACATACTAAATCGAGGTCAATATTATACCATGATGTAAATACATAATATAAATAATAAATCGCGTTTTAATCCGATATACCTACTTAAAGTTGTTTTGTTTAAATTAGAGTGGAATGTATGAAAATATTTGTTTTGTAACTTCCGAGACTGGAATTTTTCAGTATTCTATTGAAGGTAATTTTGTTATACAATCATAAATAGTTTTATTGTAATACTTATAATATGTATCATTATAAAAAAAGAAGAAAGAGCAAAGAAAACTATTTGCTGTAGACATCTCACGGGTTTGTTAAAGTTTCAAAACTATAATTCACTTGTTGAATGAATAGTCAATAGCCTTATAATTTTATTTTATTACTGTATTTTAATTAGTTAAAGAAACCCAGAAATTTCCACTCCATGCGCAACTCACGTGGACCCGATAATTAAGGCCCAAGAAGTAAAATCTATAGAGAAGTCAGTTGAAATTGCATACAAATTAACAATACGAATACTTTCTCGCAAGTTAAAATGCTTGGGCCTCAGAATATAAACCATAAATATTAATAACTAGCGATCCGCCCCGGCTTCGCACAGGTGCAAAGAAAAGGAAAAACAAAAGTCTATGTTACTCGCTGATATTGTAGCTTTCTATTGGTGAAATAATTTTTAAAATCGGTCCAATAGTCTTTGAGTTTATTCTTAACAAACTAAAATACAAATCTTTCTTCTTTATAATATTAGTATAAGTATACATATGTATAGTATATTACTAATTTAAAAACAGTATTTTTGAGAAACATATAATATATAGAATGTCTGGATGTCTAATCTTATTTTGTGCATCGTATTGTCGAAACCAAGTTATCTAATAAGTGTTTTGGACAGGATCAGATATTTAAAAAGAAAATAAGGTAAAAACCAAGTATGGTTATCTTATTTTTCACAAATTTGCCGAAGAACTTGGAACATTTCCAATAAACGATAAGATCAACCTGTGTAATAGTAAACTACTGGTTTCCCATCAATAAATATTTCAATTTTATATTTATTTAAGCAAATCTATTACACAAATAATATTTTGTTTCATTTGATATATTAAGTATCTATTTATTTAGTTTTCAACAATTTACCATGGACGGGCTCTTTTGCGAGTTGTCTTAAAGTGGGTAGCAAGTTCAATTTCCGACGTAGGTATCTGATATAGTTTTCCCTACGTCTGGCTGCTTTTAACATTACAAATAGGGACATTCAAAAGTTATGACTTCAGATTGCACGTTTCATTTCGATGCTCGAAGTAAATTATAAGTCGATAGCTGATCATTGATTGTTGTTCAATGACAAATCATACGCTCATCTGACGAGATCTCAGTTAAATTTCATTTCATTTCCTCCAAAAAAAAATCATAAAACACAAAAACAAAAAGGCCTTTTTACTACGTCTACACTTACAGATGTATATCGTAAGCTCGACATGTAATAAATACTAATTGGCTTAAGTTAATCCGTCAAGTGTCCTCAGGTTAAGCTCGGCTTAAACAGTAGCTGAGTGCAACCCCATCGCTAGATTTCCTGCTTCGTTGGCTCCGATTAATGTAGCTGGAGCTGACTTCGCGAAACAAGCGATTAAGGATTTTTTGAGGATATTATGGCCTTTTACACTGAAAAATTACTATTGAAATGTCTGTATGATGAAAGAGTACTAATAATGTTTTTCCTAAAGCTCAAAGGCTGAAGCGAATCTTAAAAATGTTTGTGTAGCACGTTAATGATTTTTAAGCTTTTGGTTATATGAAAAGTTTGTATTTATACAATACAGGTGAAACTATAGGCTTAGTAATTTTAATAAAACACGAAGCAAAAAGCTGGGTCGAAAGCTTTTTTATATTTAATATCGACAAATCCCCAATTGGTTAAAAAGTTTTATTTCAACTCGCATTTTTAAGAATTTCGTTTATCTTTTGAGTTCCTAATATCAAATCTGTCAATTGTTTTATCTACTCTACATATAAATAAAAACCCCAATTTGTTAATGTATTGAAATCAATTTTGGTTTAAAACTTATTTACAAAAGTATGTTCTTATATCGATGAGTATTGATTCTTCGCCGGCATTTTCCACTGAAATCAAATAGCTGTATAAATAACACAATAAAGCTATTTTAATGGCTTCGCAGTTTCCACCCGACTGTATCGAAGGTTTATAACATTCCGGAATGGGGTAAATTTAACGTGTTATAACTTCGAGAATGTTCCAGAAGTGTTGTTTATAATTTGTATATCAGTAAATATTCAATTCATAAGTTAAAGTAGCTCATCAATACCTAATCTTTACTTAATGTTATGACTCTAGTTTGGAAGGTAGCTGCTATTTATCTATATCTATACTAATATTATAATATAAAGAGGAAAGATTTGTATTTTTGTATGTTATGAATAAACTCAAAAACTACTGGACTGATTTTAAAAATTCTTTCACCAATAGAAATTTATCAGCAAGTAACACGTCATGCTATATTTTTTGTGTACGCGTTGCTAGTGCTTTATATTTTAGCTTGTCGTCGATTATAAATATAGGTAACTACTACCTTAACAGAAAGCATTAACTATTTTGAATTGTGGATAATTGCCCTAGAGGCTACTAGGGCCAAACCCCCATTGAGAATCGAGACTCTTTTGCAAAGAGTAGGTATAGTAAATATAGGGAACTCTTTTGCTATTGAAACAATTCATGGACCAGGGTGGATATTTACGATTGGTATTTGTAGATTTTAGATGTAAGACCAGAGGTATGAGAAATGAATTCAATTTTCATACAAATGACTCGAAATACTTTCGAATAAGTTGATCGTGGTAGGCCCTCGGATCAATGGATTCAGTCATGAAAACGTAACAAACTTTTATTTAGATTGCAATAAGGAAAATAACAATAAAAATCAGATTGACCAATTCAAAGTTTAACCAGCACAAAATACTAAAGAATTCGACAAATCGTTATTTTAGTTTGAACAATTTCATATGGCGAGTGGTTTTCTGGCATTCGCCCACTTTAATTCCTTCATTTCGATATCATGAGACATGTCGTATTTAAATAAAATATTTTTACAGGATTAAAACGCGATTTATTATTTAAATTATTTCAAGTCTATATCCTAGTTTAAGTCTAGTATCATTTTTTAAATTTTGAAGGACATTTTAATCCAACAAATAATATTTCAAATAATTTTAATAGTTGAACCAGTTGTACTTATCCTGTATGTGTTTCTATGTTTATATATTTTTAGTTCAATAAAATTTTAAATAAATAAAATTACATCTTTACATTCTTTACTATTATTGAATACTTTATATTGTCTTTACGTGTTTATCATATTACGTTAAAAGATATAACTTTCGTCGGATTTAAATGTGGTTTACGTCGGAATTATTAAATAATATCTTGTTTTTGTATGAAATTACATCTAACTGACATAATATTTATGATTTTACCGGAAAGACAGTTTGATCAAAACATATCACAAATTGTCATATTAGTTCCTACTGAGAAGACTCTTAGATAAGATGTTCAAAAATAATCGTGTAAAGAGGATTTTTTGTCTATCCCTCTTATCTAAAACTAATTGAATTAAAAAAAGTAATATATTAAAGGCTTCCCCGGGGAACACGCGAGCAGCCGGGGCAGGTGGCGGCGCTTCATTTAACTTTAGACATTTTTATAGCTCTCCATCTTGTTTTGGATACAACTTGTCTAATAATTTTAAACTTTCTTTACTTAACTGTAGACTGAATATACTTATTCTAAAAAATCGGTGCAATATAATGCTGAGTGCTTTAAAACGTAAACCATGAAGTTAACATTGACTTGCTTACATAGAGATAGTTTCAACTATGTCGATGTTATATTTTTATGTTCGATATCGACAGACTAACATGAAATTCACTTGATACCCCAGCTACAGAACATCAGTCAATGATGCGCTGTCGACCTACTTATTACTATGTTAGTGCGATCGCTTAGCAATAAAAATCTTTACTGTAAAGAAAAAAAGAAAATAACAACTATGTTTATACCACTTGCTCGGACAATATCGTTCTCACTTAGTTTCTAGATATCTTACTTAACACAAATCAAATTCAAATATATAAATTTATTCACGTAAACTTTTACAAGTAGTTTCGAATGGGAAATTTTTAAAGTCACCACCGATTCGAATCGTACGTATTTTTCCTCGAAAAATACTCGAGATTTAATTAAAGTAACGACTGTTTTACATATTACGTTTAATGTAATAAATAATAAAACGAAAAATCATATTATTTGTTTTAGTTTCTTCTAGTTGTCTACAGGCAATGTCGTTTTGAAGAAGAAATTAATATCGGAATTTCCTATGGATGAATGAAACATTCAATATTTACATGATGAGGCTATTAAAAAGTGCCTGCGCAATAATAAACAAGGATCAAAAGATTGTGCCGGTTCCCTCAGTAAAGCTCATCGCAGAAATGACTCGGAAATGGGTAAAATATTGACGGATCACTTCGGCCTTGACAAATAGAGATGTCCTTTTTAAGTCGAAAATATTTAACAATCAATACCAGCAAAATAGGTTTCGTATTATTCACAAGCGCATGCGGAATTCGCAGCGAAATTAATATTGAAGATTATTATTTCGGAATCTAAAAAAAACTTAGTGGAAAGTTTTAATTATTTTGGCAATGAAAATTGGACTGTTGGTTTATTTCATAATCATAATTCAGCCACATAATAAATTTATTATATTAATTATCTTCAGAAATCTCACGCAACTACAGTTCATTTCGCGGCTATGACGCATTTTTAATGTCCATCAAGACCAAAATTGCTTTACAAGGAAAGCCCTAACGTTTGATTTTATATTTGATTGTATCGTGATTACCAGAATTTCAAAGGCTCGCTTCGACCTTGACGTCATAGTACAATCTTATGGTACATTGACCACGCCGACCGGTTCTATTTATGTGTTTGAAATTACTAAAAAGCACGATAAAAATCTAATATAGGTACATTTATAATATTTTTTTGAAAATATTAAACGAAATTCTTCAATAAAAACGATAGTTCTGTCTGTAACACATCCTATCTAATTGACAGTGGTTGGTGTTATTGAGATGAATTTTCATTGATGACTCAACACAAACCCATTGACTTAAGGCTCTTTTGATTTGTCTTGATAAATAGATACAAGATTAAGACAAAACGACTTTTACAAACAATTACAATAAATACATACGGCCTTATTCATAAACGTATTATAAACTTGATATGGTTAAATTATGTTTTTTTGTTTCTTTCTTTCTGTAGTCTTTTTATATTCAATAGAGCGACACAAAACATGCTTTAACTATATCAAGCTTAACGTTTATGAATAAGGCAATTAATGTTTAATAGCTTTACTTCAAGATCGTAGATGGAAAAACCGTGAAGTGCATAGCGCGTCTCTTGCTGTCTATGGATTTCCGAATGCTGAGCATTCGGATAAATATATAATAACAATTAAGTGTTGGTTGACAGATAATCATTGACGGATGTTCTGCGGCTGGGGTATCACCTACCATAAAGTGAACCTCATGCCCGAACATAAAAAAAGATTTTGTTAAAAAGCTGAACGAAATTGGATTTCGGGATTTTATCAAAGATCCTCTAGCTTCTGTATTCTGTACTCCCTAGGATCGAGAATCAATTAACAATGGTCATGCAGGTTCGTTCTAAAATAATCCCGACACTTGATTAATGTTTCATGTTGTCCGACAGACGGATAGACAGGAATAGTCTCGTTTGTAGCTTTATTATTTTATTTCGAGCGCTCGATGAAAACCTATGGCAATTATTTCTGCGAAAATTGGAAGCGAACTTGAATGGTTATAATGTAAAATATATAAAGAAATATTCATTTCATTTGTTTTATTTAAAAACATTACCTTAGGTTTTTATGCTGCTACAAGTAGATCGGATGTAGGATAATTTAAGTGTTATGTTTTATAAGGGAAGGGATAAATAAGTGCAGCCACGAAGCGCCTGTTATTTAAAGTTTTTATTTTTGTTCACAGGTATGGTGGTGAATGGATTCGTGAATGTCGTCATTACCACCATAGAGAAGAGATTCGGTCTCCGATCCATGCAGACGGGCGTCATAGCTGGAGGGTAGGTTACTATTATGAATTTATTCCAATACTAATAGAACTTTTTAAAGTTACAACCGGTTGGGAATTTTGCTTTTACCAAGAAAAGTTATAAATAAACTCGATAGTTACTACTTTAAAAACCAAGATTATACAACTGTGTCATACAATTCATAAATCTATATACATATAATAAAAGAGTAGGATCGAAATTACGCTTCACTAAATATTTTTACCAGAAATTAAGAGGGGTGATAAAAGAAGGGTAGCAGAATGCATAAATGCAATTTTTAAGATTCTTGTCTGTCTGTCTGTCTGTCCGTCTGTCTGTCTATCTGTCTGTCTGTTTGTTCACGCTAATCTCCGAAGATACTGAACCGATTATCATGCAATTTACACAAATATATTAAGGAAAGCCCGGGGCAACATATAGGCCAGGTTTTATCGAAATCGGTTATCGGAAAGAAAAGTTATCATCATTTAAATATTATTTTAAAGGCACCATATCACCAAATTTCAATGCAAACTGACTCGCGTTGAACTTTTTCGAATTGTCAGATGTCAATCACAGTCTGATATGTAAATGAAATAGTTTGATTATTTCGCCATTTGCAATATGTATTCGTAGAATAGTGGATAGAATAGTGGATATGCAGTCTCATAGCGTAGCTTTTGATGCGAGTTCGAATCTGAAGTTGAAATGAAAGAAATATTTTCTTGTATTTATTTATTTATTTTTTGAAAGAACTATATTATAAAAAAAATAGAAAATGTATTATTGAAATAATATATGAAAAAGTATTTCTTATGAGATCATTTATTTCACCTTTTCATCAATCCTTTCTCTTAAACAGAATTACGATTATTCGACATTGCTTTTTTGCTTCCGTATCTTAGAGGTTTCCGCATTTAGCACCGGAAACCCGGGCAGGAATCCCGGGAATTTAAAAAAATGTCCGAAAATGAGAATAACCGATTAAATGAACGCACGCATCTATTTAAGACAGAAAATGTATTGAAAATTTAATTAATATGAATTTCCCTAATGTTTCTTTAAAGTCAGGTTAATTATTTCAACTATTGAATATCAAATCATCCTTCGAACCCCAATCTCAACCACAATTAAACATGTCGATAACATGATGCAAAAGCAACCGTCAATGACTAAGTTGATAGCTCTTTCCCAAAAGAAATCACCAAGTACAGAGGATGGAGGATATGTCATTTGAAGAAAGCTTGCTCAAAAGCTCAGCTTAAAGTGAACCCCACGCGAACGAAGTCGCGGGCATCAGCTAGTGTAACATATTAAAAGTGCAATAAGCCTTTTGCAATATTTTTTAAACTGTTTATTTTAATTTAAATAAATTCCTTTTTAAATAAAATACTGTAGGTATACCGGATTAAAACGCGATTTATTATTTATATTGTTTAAATTATTTATCCCGACGTTTCGGATGCTTTTCAGCAACCGTGGTCGCGGTGAGACATTCTGTCTAATCTGTCTGTTTAATCCGGTATAAGGTACGAGTATTTTATTTAAATGTGTGATAATCGCGTTAATAAAAGACAATATTAAATTCCTTTTAATAAGCCTCCAGTTGATTAACTCCAACGGCGGTGGGGATCGGCATGAAAATTGGCACGTATTTGTATTTTTTCCTGGAGAAGGTTTTATTATAAGTCCGTTTTATTGTAACTCGCCACCAGTCAGTAGTCACCAGCTACAAGTCTAAACTAATATTATACTAAAAATTACTCGATCGATTTTAAAAATTCTTTACCAATGGATGCACAGAACAGGGAAATCTGTTCTGTGGTTTTTAGGTACATCTACATTGTACCCATGCGAATCCGGCGCGTGTTGCTTGATAAGTGATAAGTGCTACCTTTTTATAAACTAATCTATACTGAAACTTTGGAGAGTGTTTTTTTTTTTTTTTGTTGTGGCAATAAAGTTTATCTTATTATCATTATAATCCAGATTGTATAGGCTGATTATATGAATACATTATATTGGTGACTGTATAAGCGAAGTAATTTTATTGGTCCCTTTCTTCCATTGGCGTTTTTTGACCTCGTAAACAATATTTCTCCTTCAGTTACGACATGGCATCGTTCGCCTGCCTGGCTCCAGTGACGTACCTGGGAGGTCGCACTAGTTCCTCAAAGCCGCGCTGGCTCGGATGGGGCGCTCTGCTCATGGGCACCGGTTCGCTGCTCTTCGCTTTACCACATTTCCTCGTCCCGCCGTACAAGGTAGCAGGCGACGAGCCTGAAGACCTCTGTACTGCTAATAGAACGGTGAGTCTATTGTCGATTAATTATACATCATAATGTAAGGTTAATGGCGACTGCTTTGTGCTGAGCGGCCTCGTTTTTCTAGAGAATAGCGACTGTAGCATGATCCCTCACGTGACAACATGATACAATAGGTTTAGTTCTGTCTCGTTCTATCGTCAAGAACTTCTGCAATATGCTCATGCTTTAACTAAAAGATGGTGGTTAAGGCCTAGAAGTATTGACGTTTGCTACGCCACTGGTAGAACAGATTCAAAAATGGATCTACCACAATAGGAGGATTCATTTTCTAATGTACGCCCAGCATACTATGCCCTTGTACTCTACCAGGTATTGAGTTTAGTACTGAAGCTCTGGGTTTGGATCCTGGGGAAACAGAATCTAATTATTTCAGTAGGACCGGGCACAGAAGATTGTTACGTATATGTAAAAATAAAATAAAACGTATAAGTACTTGCCTGTAAATACAATTGATCAGTGAAACGGACACAGAAACATGTCTGGCTCATGCTCTGCTAAGGGACTCGGGAATTTTCTACACCTTAGACAAAAGGTTTTGGCACGGTGTAGTGTCAATATTATATTGCGTGGAAATGTAGGTACACTTGGTGGAATAGCCAAATTATAAAGGAAGTTCATATCCCATCTAATTAAGTGTTACGGTGGGGCAATCTTCGGTCAACAATACACCTATGTCAATAGGGGCAATAAAAAACTTTCTAGATGCAGACGAGTTAAATAAGACTGAAATAGAATTGTGGGTACGCACTACAGATGTTATGGGCGATGTTAAAAGTCTGATATTTGTATACAATTAACTAAACGATACTACCGGACTCGATTTAAAGTTTTAACTCAAAAACAGCTCCTTATAAGTTTGTTTCTAAAGAAGCGTCTCGAAACTTCTTGCCGCCGCGGCCGCGGCCGCCGTATCAAAAATATATTCCATTGAAAATAAAAGGAAGTATTCGCATCGCCAGCGCATTGATGCGAATTAATTCATTTACAAAGCCTTCACAACCAGTTGAATGTACAACAAATTGACAATAAAACCGGTTCCAGTGAGTGCGCCATTCTGGATTAATCAACTAGAACGCTATAAAAAGCTTTGATCGCAACCAATGTTGTAGAGTAATGACATGGGAATGTGTTGCGAGAACTATATACATTAGGACTAGTTCTTTGAATTAAGGTTATATTCAGAAGTAAAGAACTATGGTTTAGGGTTTCCACAAGAAAATTGGTTCTTTTATGTAGATTAAAAACGGGGGAAACTTGACGCTTTTGTGATTGCTAAAGTCGTAAACAACGAGGTTAATTATGAAGCAGACATGTGTGTACGCATCGGAATAACTAAAATGGTTATGATCCAACTGTACTAATATCAAGTATTTTATTTATTAGTTTCAGTTTTCATTTTATTTATTATTTATTCAGGAAAAAATTAAGACTATATTTTGTGAAAAAAGTATTTGTAGCAACATCTACAATCTAAGCTCACAATCTAGATTCTAGAATATGTCAGTAATCTTTACGATCGGTCGGGCAGTCGGTAGTTAGATTGGTTGAGGATGCTCCACATACGTTGGAAGAAGAGCATACCTTTCTTCCTCCGCATATTCATAGCGATCAATTTAGAGCCCTTTTACTTCCTGAGGTATATTGATTTTTTTAAATTTAATTCGAAGAAATCTTTTATCCTTCGCAGTCTATCCTCCAATGCAATGAAGATACACCATCAGAGGGCGGCGCGTGGGCGGTCGGTATCTTCGTCCTCGCCCAGTTGCTGCACGGCGCGGGCGCAACACCACTCTTTACTCTTGGAGTCACTTATATTGACGAGAATGTCTCTAAGAAGATGTCTTCGGTTTATTTAGGTAAGTGAATGTTGGAGAAGTAACACTGGAGTTCTTTGTTACTTAATCTGAGGCTGGAGTCGTTTGATGGTGGGTACAAAAAATACTAAACTACAATAAGTTTGTTCATAAAACCGCCCCTCTATATTCTCAAAGTATACGTGTCCGTAATCCATATCCGTAAGATGAGTCGTATGTAAGGGATAGAATAGCGATTAACAGAAATTAGTGAAATAAAATTTACTTCGGGTTTGTAGCTTGAGAGCAGTGGCGGCGTACGGCGTGGGCGACGTGGGCCAGCGCCTTCGGCCTTGCGTCCCGAAAATTTTGCCAAAAAAAAACCATTTTATGCGCTGGCAGAGGGCCCCGCAAAATGAATCTTGCCCACATAAAATTAAGGTCTTACGCCGCCACTGCTTGAGAGATTATACTATATTATTGTAAACAATAAATAGACTCATTTATTTTTGTTATTTATTTATTCAATTAAAACGGACATAAGTCCAATTACATATACACAGACGCAGAATAGAACCTTAGAAGCTTTTAAAATCTCATCATACGTCTCAATGAATACACGCTACATGAATGTAATGAATGTAAACGTAACTAGGAGAGCCCGTGGGAGATCGTCCTTCACCGATCTGATAACCAGATGAGACGTATTTTTTATTAAATATTTTTTATAAACAAATATGCCTATAATTGCTTGCCTATCGAAAAGTGGTACTGGCTATTTTTAATTAAATTAACTTTTATCGATTTTTTTTTCATCACCTTCATACTTTTGATAACCAAATGAAATTTATTTGACTGATAGTTTTTGATACACAGAATATGCCTAGGTATGCTTGCCTACTCATATCAGTGTATAACTACCTGGCAAGCAGGTGTAAACAGGTAAGTCAAAATAATTAAAAAAAAAATTAAATAAATAAATAAATAAAATTAAAAATTAAAAAAAATAAAAATAAAAATTCAAATAAAAAATTAAATTAAATTAAAAAAAAAATTAATTAATTTTTTTTTATTTTTTTTATTAAAAATAGCCAGTACCACTTTTCGATAGGCAAGCAATTATAGGCATATTTGTTTATAAAAAATATTTAATAAAAAATACGTCTCATCTGGTTATCAGATCGGTGAAGGACGATCTCCCACGGGCTCTTAGACCATAATAAATGACAATAAAGATAATCTTATCTAGCGCGTTCATGGAACTTATTGTAAAAGCAATAAGTAATTTTACTTCGGTATCAAGTGGAAATACTCCTCAGACATGCTGGTTAAACCTGGGTGGAGCACAAAAAGGCAAATATCACTTAGGGCGAGGCCAAGGCTTGCGTGGACATAGTTCTTGGTATTCTTTTACGTTATTCGTTTAATCTTAAGAAAAGTGTTTAATAATTTTTTGACTTGTTTTTCGAGCCCATTCTGCTGCTTAATGGATTATGACCAAATCAAACATATCTTTAATTAAATTTTTGTACAAGTGCTTTAAAATCTTCGACGGGGTCGTTGGCGCGTTTAGTATCAATGGGTCGTGGGTTCGAATCCCATCGGGATAAAATGTTTATAATTTTTTGTAAGCGTATCATCCCCACGTCTGGGAACTTCGGTCATTGAACGGGTCCCATCCGTAATATCGAAATTGCGACCGGATAACGAACCAACGTTCATAGATGAAAAAAATGTGAAGTGCACATTGCGCGTTTCTATTTCAGTCTATGGATTACCCATTCGGTAATCCATAGACTGAAATAGAAACGAACTAGAAGTAAAAAATAGGTCGACAGCGCATCATTGACTGATGTTCTGTGGCTGAGGTACCTACCATCAAGTGAACCTCATGCTCATCTGACGACGTTTTACAAAAAGCCCACTACCGGTTCGGCATGTAAGAGCAAGAAGAGCCGGCAACAAAAAAATGGCTATGATGATATTTTAAATTATACATCAATACTCTCTTATAAAGAGTGTACCAGTATCCTTTCCAAGTTGTAGGTTGAAATACTTGAGTGGTGTGCAAATATATAATGGTAACAGCTAGCCACGTGCTAAGTTCCACAAAGTCTATTCATAACTGAAGTATCCACAACCCTAACCGGTAACCCCAAGCACCTTACGATAATGGCACTTCAATGGAAGTGTGCAATATACCATTATGGTAAATAGCATTTATTTATCGCTACATACAAACGCACTTGCTAAATGACGCCTGTTTGTGCGGGTTCTACGTGTTATAGGGCCTAATATACTTTTATTTGATATTAATAAGTATATATCTACTACAGAGAAAAATAGCGGTGTTCGGTCCTCCGAGCCTCCTGGCTTTTACCGCGAGATGCGAACACTAGTTATTAAAATAGTTGATTAACTATAAATATATAAACACTTTTACATTTTTAACTTTAAATAATAGTCTATAGTGAAACATAATTGTTAATAATTACCTAAATAGATTAAACATTGTTGTATGAAAGACTGATCATTATTCCATAAGGCTAAGTTGGATACCCTAACAATATTAAGTTCTGTCTAATATGAGATTTCAGTTGCCAATAATTAATATACACTAAATGGTGTCCAAACATATCAACAGTTATGCTCGTAGCTTCAAAACAATGATAGACTACAAAATGCACATCTGCCGGCCTAGCATGACCGCCACGAGATATGTCTCGGACGAAAGAAGACAAACTAAGATGAAAGATATCTCGACGTCGACAAATATATCTATTTTTGATATTAAAAGTCGAGTTTTAAGTGTAATTGTCATGTTAGACACGAAAGAAATAGAGCGATAATCGATTAAAACACGAGAAAACGGTCGACAAAATTTTGTCGCGGTTGTCATGCTAGGCCGGCTGAACGCATAAGAAATCAGTCATCATCATCCTCCAATAATTGTATACAAATCCATATTAAACACTTTTCCACCCAGCACGCTTTGTTTTGCAAAACCTTTCATGTCATCGAACGTGTGAGTATCGATATGCCATTAGCATCAGCTGGGTGCACTCGTCATGAGGGATAGTGAATGTGACCCTTGAACTTTCTCGGCTACGATGTAGTTGGAGCGAGGCGATAGCTATAAGCTGTTATCAGTTATTGTAAGTTTCAGCACGCGTAGTCCAGTGGTTGCACCTACGTAATGGACGTTTATGCTATCATTTTTTAATAAGGCTTATAAAAAATGGTACTTTTTATGTCAGATATCGACAGATAAGCATGAGGTTCACTCGATGGTAGATGATACTTCAGCCACAGAACATCAGTCAATGATGTAGTGTTGACCTAATGTTTACTTAGAGCGTTCGGTAATTCATAGACTGAAACCGAAACGCGCATGTTGCACATGGTCAAATTCATAATTTGTCTGATTGCCATACTGTGATTTTTTATCATTTTGTGAAAGTCAGACTGGCTAAGCTATCTCTCGTCTTTCTATTATTTTATTTAAGGAAAGGCGACGCGTTCTTGACTTCAATGAGCGGCGCTGTGGCTTATCAATACTCTCTACATTTGTACATAATATGATTTACTATCGCATGTAAAAGCTAATACTTTTTTAAAATAGTAGTGTACCGGCTCTTCTTATTAGAATCCACAATATTATTTGCTTAATATATTTATTAGGTTCATAAAAAAATAGAAACCCAGAATCCACGTTTGTATTCGGTAAACTATAATAAAGAGGGCGCTTTAGACGCATAAATCGTGACGTCATAATATTCGTAAACGCTCTGTGTAGCACAAGCTTTATCCCATTCTCTTAGCAGCTTTTAGCTGTGAAAACACGGGCACTGAAGAGGCAGTTCTAAAGAAATGGGGTATTGTGACACGCTCTCCGGCGGTTTGCTCACACTCAATGCTTTATGGAGATTGGACCTGCTAACTTGTGTATGGTGTCATAGAGGTCGGGCTGGTGTGTTGCCATAAAATGTTTTATGTGAATAAACATTACCGTAAATAAAACCGTAATCGGTTTCGCATCTGCATAATACTCTTTGTTTTTAACATAATATGTATTTTTTGTTTTTATATATTCAAAAAGTTTTTTGTTTATTCGCGACTTTCAATTAAGTAACATAAGGTAAGGTTTAGAAATGTTATAAACTAACTTCCCAAAATTATATATTTTATATTCGTGTTACCAGAGTAATATTATGTCAATATATATGTATTTCATGCCTATTTCCCATTGGGATAGGTAGTAGGTATTACATTACATAAATAAATTAATATTACACTGCCTATTTTTTATATATTTGAAGAAACACTTGTGTCCGGATATTCTGTAATATGACAAATATAAGTGTATTTTATTATTTATATTAATTCCAGGTATATATTACACAATGGCGGTGGTGGGCCCAGCTCTGGGCTACGTCATAGGAGGTCAAATGCTTTACATCTATACGGATTTTGCGACAGTTAATTCTGAAACGTACGTATTATTATGTATGGGCCCTATAGAAAAATTAAATTAAATACGCGTATATATACAACTATTATTATACAACAAGTTCCTATTCTTCTTCTTCCTGCCCTGTTCCCTTTTTTTATTTAGGGTCGGCGCAGTATGTTCTCTTTTTCCATTTTCTCCATTCACTCGCCATATCATCAGTCACACCTATCTCTTTTTTGGCCTCCCTCTTCCATTATATCCATGCACTTTCATATTCTAAACTTTTTTAGATACATGCCCTTCATCTCTCCTCATAACATGCCCATACCAAGCCAAACGATTACCTTTCAATTTTTCAGTCACTGGCTCTAATCTCAAACTTCCTCTTATATAGTTATTTCTTATCGTATATATTCTTAAGTTCTTATCAAACAATTAACGAATAAAATTTAGCAACTATAGAATATACATATATTATAAGTATATTCTATAATATTATTATGACTTCTCTGTGGTGTACATGAAAAAGCGGGGGAGTGGAATCGCTTTCCCTTAATTATCTTAACCGTATCCTGTTCACGTTTTTAATATTTCAACTCGGCAGCGACACGGCTTCATTCCAACTTGGCCTCTTGCTTTCATCTCATTGTGCCTCTCAAAAGCAACTTTGCAGCCAAATTAATTCCACCATTTTATACTTTCATGGTTTCTGGAACGAAATATGATTTTCCGCGCAATGAGTTTTTGAGCGAACTCGGTGTGGCTTCACTTTTTAAATTAACTGCCTTTCGTACCTTGTACTGTGCAAACAAGGAAATGCAAGGCTTTGGCTTTGTATTTTTTTTATTTCATCCATGTTGTAGGCTGACTGACTGCAAAGGTTTTAATGCCGCATGTGCCGCCTATAAATTTATTTGAGGACTTCAAGTAATGTTCAAACAGAAACTGCGATTTGACTGTTAAACCGTCTAAGTTTTCGTTATGAAATACTTCGGATTAGAGTTTTGAGTTAATACCTACTAGTTCTAAAATAAAAAATTGCAAGTGGCTTTTTATTAAACACTAACTAGAGTTTTACTAGAAGAGGTCTCATAATGCGTTAAGGCCACGGCTAAGATTATTTACATAATCTAAGTTAATACCTACCTTGTTTACCGAGTACCTAATACTAATATAATAAATTTGACGTGTGGAGGTGAGTAAATAGTCATACACTACCACACCTATATCTTTACGTAGTAGGTATATCTTATATTTAAACAGTCTTACAAGATATTATCAAATATAAGGTACAATAGACGTAATTCTTCGAAAGTATCTTGTATAAATAAAGTTCCCTTACATTTGAATTTGCATACGAAAACATTATATTATTCTCGTGAAACCAAGCATATTTTAACTGTAAGTTTGTGATAACATTGCTTGTTATTGTTGGATATGTTACTTGTATGATATAATTTCTTAATAAATAGTGAAATTTACGAACATTCGAACAAACAATACGTTCCAATTTTCCCATAGAAGCAATCCGTTCAAGTGGCTTTTTCGCAGTTCATCCGTAATTCTTCAGAAACAAATCGTAAACTGGCCAAATAGCTTGAATATAAAGACGATTGGCATTCGTAAACAATGGGGTATTGAATGTCCAGACTTTTTAATATTTTTTTACTTGTAAACCGTCTCCAACTATTTTAAAATTCAGAATCAATTTCGTTAGAATCAAAAAAGTTTTCCGGAGTGAGTTCTTTACAGGCATTAGGCAAATAGGTGTTTTTTTTAATTTGTGGTAATGGCGATCGATTTGTCATTTGGTAGAATCAAAACAGGCAACGATATGGTTCGATAAAGTAATATCTCTTTTTTCCAGACTAGGAATAACACCGTTAAGTTCAGTCTGGATCGGCGCGTGGTGGATCGGCTTTATTCTATCGGCGATGCTGTGTCTCATAGTGGCTGTACCCTTGCTGGCGTTCCCACACGAGCTACCAGGTGTGTATAACTTAAATATTTTTCATGAATGAATTTATCTCGTGGTAATGCGCGACGGTAACCTGTTTCCATGAGTTGGGTTGAAAGCGTCTCATAAATTATTAATAAAAGTTAAAAAAAACATTTTCAATTTTAAAATTCAAAGATTCATACGCAATAAGTCTTTAAGTTAAATCGTAAAAGACAAACAAACAAATCATTCCTCTTCATAATATTAGTTTAGATGTGTAATTTGTATGCAATAATTGCAATTAGAACTGATGTCTCATATCACATCAAATTATTTCTCGCAAGTTGTTCAATGTTCATACTTAGGCCTCTGTACTTAAAAAGTTATAATAATTCATTTAGAATGTCTTGTGGGAAAATATATATATCAAAAACAAAAAAAAACTGTGGAGGAAGGGATGTGTGGTCTTCCTTTAACCTAAAGGGAGGATCCTCGACCAGTCGAACCACTGACTGGCCGACCCTAAGGCCCTAGTGGTTGATGTCGAGATGTTGTATATAGGTACGAGTATATTCAACGCTCGCAAACATTTATATAGAGCGATTCAGGATTACACGTTTTCGTATTGATTCTTGTTGCAGATTGATGTCGCTACAAAACTATAATTTATCTATTCGATGCCTTTTTAATTCCTCATAACTATTTTCAGGTGCTGCAGAAATCCGAGCATCGAAAATATCGGAAGCGCACGAAGGTGCTGCATCCAAGTCAGCAGCTTTCAGCGCTTTACGCGAACTGCCGCGCGCCGCCGCAGCGCTTTTCAGGAACCCAACCTTCATGTTCCTGAACCTCGCCGGCGCCAGCGAAGGCATGCTCATATCGGGGTTCGCGGCATTCCTGCCCAAACTTATTGAGAACCAGTTCGCTGTCAGCGCTTCTGAAGCTGCTTTATTGTTAGGTGGGTAATGCAAAAGTAATAAACTATCTAGGACAATTTATTTGTTGCAATAATTTAGATACTATGAAATTAAAAAAAAAATAAAGATAAATAGGATAAAAAGCGGATAAATAGGATAAATTAACTGCGCCAGAAGCCATGGCCAGCTGTTGCATGGAAATGCCCATGGAAAGCCCAACAAATGATTATTTATTGTCTTACAGCTTTAGTATTACTGAAACTCTCCAATCACAAACTTAGATAAAGGACTGCCCAGTACACCATATAAAATTACTGTGCTATGAACATATTGTCACGAACTACCCACTAGAACGTTCTAGTCTATCAACATCGACAAAATATTCTTACCGCCGCACCGCGATGGTTTTGTTCGGTCACAGAACTGTCTGTCTAGTCTCATACTTTTCAACACAAAAAATATTTTTGTCTGAAACGTTCCTAGCACGGTCATGGTATGCTACGGTGTGGCTAACTCTTGGTTCAGGCGTGATTACGGTGCCGGCGGGCGGCGGCGGCACGTTCGCGGGCGGCTGGCTCGTGAAGCGGCTGCGGCTGGCGTGCGCCGGCATCATCAAGCTGTGCGTGGCGGCCACGCTGCTCGCGGGGCTCTTCACGATCTCCTTCGTGCTGTCCTGCGACGACTACCCCTTCGCCGGGATCACCGCGCCCTATTCTAGTCCTAGGGTGTCTGGGTGAGCTCTTTGTGCACTCTAGATATATATCAATCTATCAAAATTAGAGATTTTTTTACACTCCAGTGTCATGTGGAACATGGTGTAATGGGTAATGCAGCACATAACTAAACATTTTGTAAAACAAAAATCTTGGCAATTATAAAGAGTGGCGGAGAGTTTATTGCCAGTTCTTCCCGTCCGTTCTACGCCCTTAATATGAGAACTGGCAATAAATGTAAAATTAGAAGCATTTAATATGTATTTTGTATATTGACGTTCATAAGTGTACTTTGTGTTACCTAAATGAATAAATGATTTTGAACTTAAAATAAAATAAAATAATGGAGGATGATTGTAAAGTCTTTACACTCTAGTTTAAAATAAAATAGTGGGGGGGTGATTGATAGAGTCGAGTTAGATTTTTGTAAATATTTATTTTCCTCTCCTTTAATGATAATTAATTTAAGAGATTCTATACCTTAAGGCCAGACTGTCAAATATAAGATATTACACGTTATATTTTTTTTTCATTTGTTCTCGCAAAATGCTTCGCTTACGTAAAAATTTATGTTATTTCTTTTTAACTATATTATAAGGATGTTTAAGATCAGTGAATGAAAAATTGAAAGGTTATCGTTTGGCTTGGTATGACCATGTTATAAGGAGAGATGAAGGGCGTGTATCTAAAACAGTTTTGAATATCATTGTGGATGGGTATAGGGGTAGAGGGAGGCCAAAAAAACATGGATTGACTGTGTGAAGAATGATATGTGTTTGAGAGGTGTGACTGATGATATAGCGAGTGAAAGAAGAGAACATACTGCGTCGACCCCAAATAAAGACAAACAAGGGAACTGGGCAGGAAGAAGATTATTTTATTTTCATATACGTACAAAATTTTAAAATAACATAATACCTATAAGGAGTTATTTGAATAAATGATTTCTGTATACTTCAATTATGGAACAAATGAATATTTCAGAGGCGACCGTCTGCTAGCGGAATGCAACCAGGGTTGCGGCTGCAGCAGCGCCCCCTACGCGCCCGTGTGCGGCGCCGACGGTATCGTGTACTACTCCCCGTGCCACGCCGCCTGCACATCCGCGACTACTAGCGGCACGGCGCAGTTGTATCACCATTGTGCCTGTGTGACCATTAATGGAACGTTGCCTATTTATACTGAACCAGGTAATGTAGCACCATTTGTTCAACTTACCGCATAGTTGCAAAAAGAAAGTGTTTTTAATTTAAATAGTATCTTTTAAAAAACCTGTCTATAAAGCACCAGTACAGAGTATGTCAAACTGTTGGTGCATTTCGCCTTGAAACAAACATTTTCATATACCTACTTATAAAATACGTACATATATATGAGTACTAATATATTTTACGCCACTGGGACAGGAGACGACGACAGAGTTTCATATGTTACATCCAATTTCATTTCCTCAAATCACTAGCTGACCCGGCAATCGTTGTTTTGCCATGTAAATAATTTCTAAAAATCAGGGGTTGGTGATAAAAAAGTAAAAATTTAGGGTTGTATGTAGTTTTTAATGCCACATTATAAAAAAATAAAAACAAAAATTTCGTCCAATAATTTAATTAAAAAAAAAATTAGGGGTGGATTACCTTAACATTTAGGGGGATGAAAAATAGATGTTAATCAAATATCCACCCTGGCCGATATACACGCTTAGGATCACGAAAATCGGTCGAGCCGTTTCGGAGGAGTTCGGTCCCGCACACCGTGACACGAGAATTTTATATATTTGATTAAGGGATCAAAATAAAATCCAGACGTTGTGAACTTAATTTTGTTTCCATAAAATCTATTTAATATTTGTTTTGTACTATAGACACTAAACTGTATAGCGTTGTCCTCCAGACGGCAGCAGCCCGACGCCGTACGAGGCGATCAACAGCCCGTGCCGGTCGCAGTGCCCGCACCTGTGGCTGTTCGTGTCGCTCACGTTCTGCGTCATGCTGTTCACGTTCCTGGCCACCATGCCGGCGCTCTCCGCCACGCTCAGGTCACTTACCGACTTACTATAGTCATACATGTAAACCTAACCTATTTTTTAAATGTTAGATATCGACACGAGCATGAACACTTGATGGTAGGTACCTCAGTCACAGAACATCAGTCAATGATGCGCTGTCGACCTCTTTTTACTTGAGTATTCGGAAATCCATAAACTGAAATCAAGTGCAATGTGCACTTCACGATTTTTCCATCTATGAACGGTGGTTCGTTACCCGGTCTGAATTTCGATGTTCTGCCCAACCGATCAATGCCCGAAGTTACTAAATAACATGCTTACAGAAAATTATAAACATGTCGTCCCAGTGGGATTCGAACCTACGACCCATCGATGCGCAAGGCAGGTGTTCTACAAAGTCAAATTTACTTCACACTTTTTAAGATTCATGCATAATTGTATTTTGCCATTATTATTTATATCATACCATGATTTCTAATACTCAGTTCTAGTATTTGTTTCATCAAGTATTTAAAAAAATATTTTATTTCATAGCAGTAAAAGTAAAGATACTTTATGGTCCTTCGAGCCGAATGAATTACAAGTCTAATAAATATGGATTTTAGAATTGTCTCCGTGAGTAATTAATTCTTAAAATTAATATGAATTATTTCTAGATGTGTTCGCGAAGACCAGCGTTCATTTGCATTAGGGATCCAGTGGATTCTGGTGCGACTACTCGGCACTATCCCGGCGCCGCTGCTGTTCGGCTTCCTCATAGACCTGTCGTGTTCCGCGTGGGGCTCCGGGCAGGGCCGCTGCGCCCGCTCCGGGGCCTGCCTGCTCTACGATAACAAGGATATGAGCAGGTCAGCTTAAGACGGGGAACTCTTGAATTAGTAGCTTTTAAAATCTATAACAGACTATATGACTGTTTTGAAGTTTTATTTATAATTAAATAAAATTTGACGGGCTCGTTGGCGCGTTCGGTAGAACACCTGCCGTATGCATCGATGGGTCGTGGGTTCGAATCCCACCGGAACTACATGTTTATAATTTTCTGTAAGGATGTTTTCCCCACATCTGGTAACTTCGGGCATTGATCGGGTGGGAGGAATATATAAATTCCGACCGGGTAACGAACCACTGTTCATAGATGGAAAAACCATGGAGTGCACATTACGCGTTTCGGTTTCAGTCTATGGATTTCCGAATACTCGAAGTAAAAGTTAGGTCGACAGCGCATCATTGACTGATGTTCTGTGGCTGAGGCTCACCTACCATCAAGTGAACCTCATGCTCGTCTGTCAATATAAAAAAAAAAGAAAAATGATAGTTCTGAAGTTAAATCCAAGATAATCGGCATTACACCTAACCTAACTATTGCCAATTCAAAATTATCGCGTAGATCATTATTTGTCAATCAACTTCTTCAGTATCATAGTAAAAAAACTGTTTATTTCCAGATACATGCTAGCGTTGGCGTTCGCTGGTAAGCTATGCTCCCTTATATTTTTCTTCCTAGCGTGGTGGTTCTACCGCCCGCCCGGCTCCAAGAACCCCAACGCGGTGGTGCCTTCCATCGACCTGGTGCCCAGCGAGAAGAGCAACGGCACCGTTCCAACGACAGCCACGGTTAGCACCATCTCCAACGGTGTCGAGAGAACGAACGGATATTGCAATGCGGCTTTAGAATGCAGTGACCATTTATAAAAATACAGATACCATCAATTTTTATAAGTATTAACTTGGAGTGTTTAAAAAAACACCAGTTTAAAGTTAATATGGGCGAAGAAGTAGAACTTTGCCATAGAAGTGATAACCTGACTTTTAAAAAAATGCAGGCATTTACATCATAATACCTTCGTATCGATAGTTTTTATTATTTATAAAATTTGGAAAAAGTATTGATTTGAGTATAAAATCTCGTATTATGAAATATCTACTACGGCAATCATTATTCACAGCTCATATGATCACTGCCGACGGTAGTGAACAGGTACACATAATGGTTAGTGCAATTTTGTATCAACAATAGTAATTATGTTAGAATAGCTTATTAAGTATTGTACATCGGTACACAATGTCACCAATTTTGGAGCAGTATTCGTGTAATTACGGTTTTGAATACATACAATTTATATTAGTTTGTAGATAGACGTATTATTTAGTCTTTAACGTCTGAGAGATAATATGAAACTATGTTGATAAAAAAATATGTAACAGCGCCATCTATTGAACACTTATTCATTGATTATTGTTGGAACTTGGAGTAAGAGTTCCTGAACCAATTTACCTAAAGTATTCTACCAGGGACTAATGAGAAATAACGATTTAATTATTTAAAAACAATTAAATGATAAATTAACCTCAAAAAAACATAATAATTAATAATAATAAATGTAAACAAGTAAGTACATTATTTTAATTTTGATTGTGATTCAACTTTATTTTTAGATATTTTATTTATTCGTTGATTTTTGTAAAGTAATGTTGTTAAAGAAATATACATGTATTTAGTTGAAGACTGATTCTTAGTCATAGAATAGTGTTAGAAATTTTTGAATAATGACCTTGAGTATAACATTATAAAACTATGTAACGGTTAAAATGTGTTCTTACTTCAATGAAGACGGAAGGAGGAACCTTAAATTATCAAAATTACTATGGACTGAGGCCCGAAGAGATTAAAAGATGCTAAGACCCTAGCACATACGACATGCTACATAATATTTGTATAGTCATTCAGAGCATTGCAAATAGCACGAACAATTTACGAGAAAGTCTTCTATCTATCATTTGTATGCAATTTCATATCATTTCTCATACAACTGACTCATTGACGATACGATTTCTTTCTCGAAAGTTCGTCCTAGGGCCTCAGTTGTATGAGAACTCAGTTTAAATTGCAAACGAATGGTATATCGACGATACGAATACTTTCTCGCAAATTTGAAGGGCTCGTTGGTCACGGGTTCGAGTCCCACCGGGTTCTTCTCCACGTTTGGTCACTTAAACGTCACATTAAACGGGAGGGAGGAATATCGGAATTTCGACTGGGTAACATACCACCGTTCATAGATGGAAAAACCGTAAGCGCGTTTCGGTCTCAGTCTATGGATTTCCTAATGCTCGAAGTAAAAGTAGGTCGATAGCGCATCATGGACTGATGTTCTGTGGCTGGACCTACCATCAAGTGAAGCTCATGCTTGTCTGTCGATATCTAACATAAAAAAGTGCTAGGAGCTAGGGTCTCTGTAGTCTGTACGGTTGTCACTTACATTGTCGTGTGTTGGATTGACGTTAGTGAAAATGTTACGCTCATAATAAAAAAAAAATCCTATTAAAATAACTTAGACATTCCGGTATATTGTAGTCCAGCAAGGTAATTGCCTTTTTTATACATTTTCGTAATGTTTGTATAATACATTTTGTAGTTAGTTTTAAGGTTAACCATTTTGAGATGTACAATTTTACAGTAATTATTGCTATTAATAAAAATTGTTCAAAGATGACTATTTTTTTCCCCTTATGTTAATTATCATTAAATCTATCTAATAAACAAAATAAATATGGTTGGTATAATTAAAAATAATTAATTATTGATAGTAAAGATCAATTTGGAGATTGAATTATACAAAAAATTGAATATCGGATAATATATTTCAACATATAAAATGATTACAACTTAACAAAATGCAACATTATAATACAGAGAACTGGAACTGAGCAGAATATCAAGCGCTGGGAGTCCATTCGTTTGAAACTTATTGTTAGGAATTCAATGAGTTATTTCTTGCATTAACAGCACTTTAAATGGCTTAGATCAGGGATGGCGAACCTTTATGCGTATACGTGCCAATTTTCTGGAATAATATTTAATGACGTCGCAGCCGTGCCATCAAATATTCTTGACTTTGTGATCAGTGGAAAAATAATGTAAAAAAACAATATCAACTCAAAGCTCTATATTTACCAAAAATACAATTACAAGAGCAATTAAATGTCATTGCTTGTGGCGGCGTCCATGCGTCGGGTTGTCTCTCTCCCTAAAATATGGCGAGGGGGTCGATGGCTGGCCATGCGTCATACTCGTGAACGGGTGCTACTTGTGGTGACTGGTCGAACTTGAATTCGTGTATGCGGTGATATTAGTTATTTCGTCTATGTATTTGCGTGTTGTTCCCACGAGAATGTAAGTGAGTGCTCCTACTTCACCATACATTCTGCTGATAGAGGACAAATCTTTGTTTTTATTTATTTTTATTTTTTTTCGTTTATATATACTCGTATATTTTTTCGATTATTATAGTTAATTACTTAAAGATGTCATGTGGAACATGGTGTAATGGTTGCAGCTCCTTACAAAACATTTGTAAAACAAAAACTTGGCGATTAAAAAAGAGTGGCGGCGAGTTTCTTGCCAGTTCTTCTCGTCCGCTCTACGCCCTTGATTTGTGAACTGGCAGTAAATGTAAAACTAGAAGCATTTAATATGTATTTTTTATTGACGTTCATAAGTGTACATTGTGTTACCTAAATGAATAAATGATTTTTGAATTTTGAATTTTGAATTTTTAAAAATTAGTGCGACTTCTGTTGTTGCAGATTGGACGATAATTGACTTATATTGGGGTTGTACGATGTTACTTTTAGCAGAATGCATGCTGAACTTGATTCATCAGTCAGTCTATTTCTAACAGAGTCTTTGATGTTATTCATCTCTGAAAACAATGACTCGCAGGCATATGTTGATGAAAATACAGTTAGAATAGCGTGAGCCAGCTTCTTTAAACAATTAAATGTTTCTGGCAACGCATTCCAGGTTTCTAAAATTTTATTATTGGCATCTTTACTTATATTACTGGTTAATCTTTCTGTTTCAATTAACTCTAATTCTTTTCTCATGTCTATGAATTTTTGTATCCAAATTGAACTAGATTGGAAATCAATCAGCTGCATTTCAAAATCTTCAATTTCCAACCAATCGAACTGGGAGAAGTTCAGTGTATGAAAGGTCGTTACATCTGGGTACATAATAAACTTGACCGTTTCTGATAATTCTTTGAACTGAGAAAATCTTGTTGAAAATTCCTTAATTGAAGAATCAATCACAGAGATAAATTCCTCAGTAATATTTTCTGCATTTGTTGTCTCATGTATATCAGATTCATTGATATATTTTTTCAAGTATGGAAAATACTTGTAGTTTTTTGCGATAATATCGTTTCTGAAAACTTGCAGTTTAGCCTCAAAGGCGCGAATGAGATCGATCATGACGATTATTGTTTTGTTTGTGCCTTGAAGCTTCACATTTAACGTATTTAAGTGTTGGCATATGTCTGTAAAAAACATCAATTTTGAAAGCCACATGACGTCCAAAAGCTGTGGGTATTGTTCAATTTTTCCCTCATTTTGCAGAAACAGTCTGATTTCTTCCAAGCATTCAACAAATCTTTCAAGTACAGACCCACGACTCAGCCACCGAACATTATTATACATGAGTAAGCCATTATACACGGAGTTGACTTCATCCAACAAAGCGTCGAACTTTCGCTTGTTTAAAGCCTGAGCAGAGATGAGGTTGACTATTTTCGTAACTACTGCCATAACATTATCAAGAGATGTCAAACCGCTCTTAGCGCATAAGGCTTGTTGGTGAATGATGCAGTGGAATTCAAGAATCGAATGTCCTACTTCAGTTTGAAATAAACTTATGAAACCAATTTTTTTACCCACCATACTCGGAGCACCATCAGTTGTTACAGAAACAACTTTTTTTATATCAATTTCTTTTTCAACTATCGAATTTTTAACTGCCGTACAAATATCTGCGCCCTTTGTAGTTGTTGGTAACGATTTTATCGCAATTAATTCCTCCTTAATGACGTTTCCTACGCAGTATCGAGCAAAAACAGCTAAACGTGCAGATTTTGTGACGTCAGTGCTTTCGTCGAGGCATAGCGATATAAATGAAGCAGAGTGAATGTCAAGCTTTTGTTGCTCTGTAACATTTTCAGCCAATTTTAAGATTCTTTCCTTTATTGTGTTTCTGGACAAAGGAGTATCTTTGATGCGCTGAATTATCTTATTTTTATTCTCGAAATCAGCAAAAAGAGAAGGCGCGCATGCTAACCAGGCTTCCTTTAAAAACTCGCCTTCTTGAAAGGGTTTACTATGCCGAGCAATGACATTTGCAGCCGTGTAACTTGCCGCACTTGTATGACAATTTTTGCCAACAAATTTATTTATTGATGTTGACTGTTTGTTTCTGTCTTTCAAAGCACTCGCAATTAATTCCTTTTGCTCTGCTTCGCTTTTTTGACAAATTGATTTGTGATTTGTTTCAAAATGCCGTTTAACGGAAGATGTTCTACATACCATGGTGCCAGAACATAAAACACACACTGCTTTGTCACCTTTATTAATCACGCCGAATTTATCAGTCCACCAAGTCTGAAATTCTCTAGTATCCTTGCTATTTTGCACTTTTAGTTTCTTTGCTGAACTAGCCATATTAAATTACAGCAAATAATAACTTAAATAAACTTTAAAGTTCACTTTCACAATGAAATTTAACTATTTTTTGCGTAATCAAACAATTTGCGCGGGCACTGCGCCTCGTTTGTTATTATTTACTCAAGTCAAGCCCCCGCGCTGAGTTCCCGCGCCCCGCGCCACCGCCGCATTCCCCGCGCTAGCATAGCAACTACGCCCCGCCTCCACCCCGCGCACCGGACCCGAACGCTCGCGCGCGTTTGCTTTTCAAAGATTCATAGGTATTATGCTACATCATAATCATAATTTATACTTTTTTCTTTAAACTCGTAATCAGTGACGTGCCGAAATTATTTCGTCGCGTGCCAGCAATGGCACGCGTGCCATTGGTTCGCCATCCCTGGCTTAGATCATAGTTCAAATATGTAAACTTCTTTACAAGGTATTCAAATATGTACACTAGACTTAATAAAATGTGTTAAAACAATAGTTAAAATGGTCTAGAAAAACTTTACACCTTGGCTGTCGTCAAACTCCATTAATTCACATTTCCCTTTCACTTCCAGTGTTTTTAACGCCTTTGTTAATATATTCACATCTAAACCATGAAACTCTGAAAAAGGAATAAAATACAAGTTACAATGTGCTTTTGTTCTTGTGAATATTAAACCTCTATTGTGATAAATAATTTTATATATATATAATTGAATTATATTGACAAGTTTTTCGTTTACATATAATATGATTGTTTCTGCTGCAATGATGTGCCCTACTGTTGCTTTGGGAAGTCATGTTACCAAGAAATAATTTGTATAGTTAAGAATTACCCATTTAACCTTATCGACAAGCACAGTTAAATCCAATAAAAAACAAAATGCTGTTTGAGGGAATAATACAGATCTTTGGCCAACTATTACTCTCAAATATCATAGAAACAACGTACCTTCTCCTTCAGTGGTTTCACCTTCCCGCAGCTCAAAAAGTGTGCAAACAGAGTTATTAAGGCCATTGGCACAGACCCAGTTGTATATCATATTACCCCATTCATCCAATGAGTGCCAGTACACTTCCCAAACAGTCTTACTTTTGTCTGTCGGAGCGGCACGGCCACACCGTGCCATATCTTCTAGAATAGTCAATATTGCTTCTTGTGATAACCTTCTATTTATCGAGGGGTTGCTAAATAATGGTGTATTTTGTGATTCTCGTACATCTATTATGTATTGTTTTGAAGCTTTTAAATATTCAATGATTAGTTCCTCCCATGCAGCCAACTGCTTCTGTCTTGTTTCTGAATGTGGTTGGATTCTGAAACACCAGTTTATTCGTAAAGAAGTCTGACGTTTTATACTTTAAGGTAAGTAATATTAAGCACTTGTTAAAAAAATCCAAATAAAGACATTTTGTTTTTTATAGTAATATCTCCCTCATTCTTGTTTCGTTATTATAATTTATTGTTTATTTTTGTACTTTTATCAGCTATTTTCTACTTTGAAAGACTCTTCTCAATGAATTCTTTAAATTTCTCTTCAGTTTTTGTCCTTTTGATCAGGCTTTTAACTGACTTGGGTTCTACATCAGTAATAGAAATTCTGTATGACATTTTTTTATCAGCAAACAGTATGCTTGGACATCCTTCACATTGATGTTCAGTAAAAGTTATCATGATTGAGCAGTCTTTTGCTACTGCAGATATCATAGCCTTATGTACATGTTCTGCACTCTCAAAAAATGTATTTCTATTTTGAGGTAAATTCAAATGTGGTATATTGGATTTTACTTTATTAACTAAATCATCAATATAATCATCATCTAGAGAGGAATAATCAATATTTAAATCATCAGAAAGCTGTTGTAAATATAGAAGATTGTACAAAAAGGAACTCTGTGGCAAGATTTTCTCTTCACAGCATTTCTGCCTAGGGTTTATACTGGGCTTATCTGTTTCTTGTAATTCTATATCAGATGAGCCATCAGCTAGTAATATGTCAATGATAAGGTCTAGAAATATATTTACAGAGCCCAAAATTGTTGCATTTATAATATTCTCAAAGTCATGACTGTGGAAATGCTCATTATAAATAATATTACAATTTTTAAACATTTTAATATTATTTTGAGGATTGTTAATTAAATTTAATAATGCTATCTTCATTCTTCCCCTATTTCCTGAATAGAGATCTAAGGGACAATATTCACTGATATTTGCAATTTGCATTTCATTTAATTTGAGGACTTGTTTAAGACAATAATAACATTTTGAATACTTTTGTAAACTTTTTGCAAGAAATCCTTCTTTGGGTTTAATTTCTATGCAATAGTTTGTGATATTGGGGTCTATAATTGTCAAATTAGGAGCTCTGAAAGCATGCTGACTAATAGATGTTTTAAATAATCTGTTCTTAGGTCTCACTTCCAAGAGCTTCCTAGATAATAAATTTATTTCATCCCTAGATAAGAAAATAATTTCTTCTGTATATGCTTTATCTTTACATAGTAAAGGCAACATTAAAAGGTTAACAAAATCCAAAGACTTTCGAATGAAATCGATTTTCTTGTGAGTGTCATCTTTAATCAAACGAATAACGTAAGACGTGTCTACAATTTGAAGAACTATGTGCATATTCCCTTCATTAATATACTTCCACTGTTTATTTAATACATTCATTATCAAGATTTGTGTTTCAAAACTTTAATAAACACTTATTTACTTACGTAAAGAATGGTGGGAAGTTATATTGCCAAGGCCAAGAGATCTCTGCCATTATTTCATAAAACTTGATGTTTTATTTATAATATTTATAAATAATAGTAAGAATAATACTATTTATTTTTAAAATAGATGTTTAAGTAGGATCCTATCTTGAATTAAACTAAAAATTATCATTTATCAATATGTACATATATTTATTTTGTTTTATTGTTTTGTGATTTGTCATTTATGACGTTTTGACTCATCTTAGCGTTTTGACAATGGAAGTGTTGCCGTTTTGTATAATATAGAAATAATGCTAGGTTTTAACGACGATAATGCTATCTCACACTTTAATATTCTAAATAAAATGCCAACAGCCTAAATCTTATTTAAATGATTCATTTAAATAAGCTTTATATTATTTCACACATTATTTTTAGAATGTTCAGACAGTAAAATACATTTTTAGATTATTTTATGTCGCTCTATTCTTTTTTTTGTTAACAGTACCTTACAAGTACCTACAAGGACATTATGATGAATGAAAAAGGACAATATTAAAGCGAATATAAAATTATTATAATCTTTAAACACGTTTCCCCAAAAGTTTATTTTTTGAAATAGGCCTTTACTTTATCAAGGAAAAATATTATGGAAAACATATTATGAACGTGTAATATTATAACAAAGTTTGCAATAATGTATTATGTTTTCCATTTTCAGTTTTGACCACTTATTGTACGATCTGTGGACTGTGTGTACCATAGATTGATCGAAGACTTTGATAGTTGAGATTGAATTGTGTCAATGTTAGGTAATTTGCTGTCAATTGTCACTTGTCAGTGTCACAGTCGCCTATAACTTAATTTCAAGAAGTGAATTTTCTCGGCTGCGGCTAGTGAAAAGTGTAGGGAATAAATAAAAAGGGCAAGCTGATGGTAGTGTTGTAAAATTTCATAATTTTAAGAAGCTAGTGCATAATGATTACACTTAATAAAAAAATTAAAAAGCAAATTTGCGAGAGTACTAACGGGGTTACCATTGAGGCAGGCAAAAGAATATCAGTCAGGGACAAGTTGCTGGTGAAAGAGGTTCAGGAGATGAATGAGAACCTTCCCACGACGTGTTCTGTGCATTTCGAAGACCCAAATGTGCTTAGTGAATTTATATTAACTGTGGAACCCGATGAGGGCTATTGGGAAGGTGGGAAGTTTAAGTTCAGTGTATTCGTGACTGAGGAGTATAACATGGCGGTAATTATTTGTTTTAATTTGTTTCTTATTCATTAATAGTCTTAGTAGAATTTGGTGGGTTCCTAGGGGGTTTAAATCTAGGCGTGAATTCACCCCTAGATTTAAATGACGAGAGTAGATTTCTACATTGCAGAATCTTAATTTTTTATATAATTTCAATATTATCTGTTCAATAATTGAATATATTTTCAGCCACCAAAAGTGATGTGCCTGACTCGGATGTGGCATCCCAACATAAATGTAGATGGTGATATCTGTCTCTCATTGCTAAGGCAGACTTCTATAGATGAGCATGGCTGGGCTCCAACCAGGAGATTGAAAGATGTAGTGTGGGGTCTTAATTCATTGTTTACTGTAAGCTTTGGTGTAATTTCCTAATAACAAAATGAATTTTCCTGATGTAAAGTACAGCTAAATAGTTATGATTTAATGAGGGTTGAGTTTTGTTTGAAAGTCTCAGTATAGCAGAGAGGTAGGAAAACTACTTTTTAAGAAATCTGGTTTGTGTAGTGTTAGACTCCCCATGTCTCAGCATAATAATTGAGACATTCTCTTAAGTTTTGTGATTTATGGCACACTATGAAAAATGGTATAAAGTAATGCAAAATGATAAATTGGGTGTACATAATAGATATTTAAGCCAAATAATTAATAATTTATATGAAATCTGATATGCTAGATTTGATATATAAATATTTTTGCCACTGACTAAAGCAAACAAGTAATATGAAGTGTGCCTTATGCTTGTCTGTCAATATCTGACTTAACAAATTAATAAACCATCAATAATAATATAGTCAGTAATATGATCAAACCAGAATGTATATGTATACAGAGTTTGTATATTTCAGGATCTTTTAAACTTCGACGATCCACTGAACTTAGAAGCAGCAGAGATGTACAAACAGGATAAAATAGAATTCCAAGCTAAAGTTCAGGAGTACATTGCAGTGACCAAGGGCAAGAGATGAGACATGGCCTGCCTGAGTTGTTGCAGCAATAACAATTAGGACTGGAATATTCAATGTGATATGCAATAAGTGTATCAATTCATGTGCTAGTACTTGTAAATAATAGTTTTATTTTGGGCGTTTAAATTTATTCTGTTAACAAACAGACTATCAGCAACACCAAGCTGAATAATACGGACCCCTTTCAAATCTGAATTATTATGTAGTAAAATTGCTGTTGCTGTCTCTTTGAATATGTAAATCTTGGATTATGGTTTCGCTATTCGCTATTAGGATCTGGATGGTTTATTTGTACAAAGGTGCAAAGCCAGAGTGACTAGTTTTCAAGGTTATGTGCACTGTACTAAAATATGGGTAAGTTAGTAATTTCTTTGTTTATTTTGTAATAATAATAATATGAACTAGATTTCCACAAGTACAGACACAAAAATACAGTAAACAATATTCAGCTAAAATAAATTTAAACCCGTGACAAAAGGTTGAGCAGGTTTTGTCAAAAATATAATAACAGTTTGCAATGGCTGTTTGCGTTTGTTTGTATGAACAGTTCAATAATGAAAAGAAAAAAGACATTTATAACAAAATTGAGCTTTAAATATGAAATTGAGGTTAAATAATAATACAAATAAATATATATAATGTTTCACAAATGAGTATATGGCAACAGTGTAAATATATATAACTAGTAACACGCCCCGGCTTCGCACGGGCGCAATGTACAATACACAAAATATAATAAAAATATCCTATGTTACTCGCTAATAGTGGTTGGTATTCGTGAAATTATTTTTAAAATTGGTATATGAAAAACAAATAATATATAATCTATTCTTGAGAGCTTGTCCAAGTGTCATATTTTTTAGAGAAAGTTTCAAAGAAAATTATAAGGCCCATATTCTAAGAGGTGACTCAAGCTTGAATCCATTTTTAAGCATTGTCAAAATGTCAAATACTTATTAAAAAAAATTGTTTTGGCAACTCTCAAAACTAGGTCAATCTGAGTCATGGCTTGAGAAAATAAAACAACAGATGTAAAAGTGCTTTTACAGTTTGACATAACCCTTAACTACACATAATATGAGTTATATATATTATTTTAGAATTTTAGATATAGAAATTATTGGATAATATTTGAGTTTTATGTAATATTCATATAATTTGTTGTACTTGAAATTATTACTGGGTCACATCTATGATAGATAACAACTAAAATGGTTTCTTTAAAACATAATATTAGACTTAGATATTGAATACTTCCACCATAAAGGGGTCCTTATTATTCTGAGGTTCATGCTTTTTGTACCTATTATTTATTTTTTGTATAAAGTTATATATTTGTCCTGTACAATAAATATATAATTTCATATATAGTACGCTCAATACATGTGAACCTGGGTGAATCTATATATGTATACTTGGTATAAATTATTGTATTATTTCTTAGAATACCTCAATATATTTTTCTCCACATTTATGTAATTTAGGTGTATGAAATTTTAATTTGTATATTTACATTTTTTTTCTCAGTTTAAAAGAGTATCCAATAGAAGTGAATTAATGCTGTACGAGTTTAAAGTAAATGTGAGTAAAATAAACCTTCATGATACTTTAAGTCTCATTGTTCCTAAACTATTATCCTAAATATTTGTCAATTATTATTATCACTAAATCAGCAGCTGTTAACTTTTTGGAGATTTAAATCACTTTAGACTATGAAAATGTGTTTTAAAGATTAACTGATAAATAAGCTTAATTCTCAATAAAATTAAATAAATAAACAGTTTGAGTGAGAAGGCTGTTAAATTGAGTAGTAATCATATTTTTATACTGGCCACAACTCCACATTTGAGAGGTACAATTTTTCTTTACATATTTTTGTTTCCTTCCCCTAGCTAAGCAGTTTACGGTTATTGATACTTTGACAATTAAATAATAAATATCGTTTCTTGAGAATCAAACTATCACAAAAAGAAAACTGACTATTTTCAACTATCAACGCCATCTTGTGAGATTATTGTTCGTCTTCAAAATGCAAAGACACGAGTTCAAACGGTCAACTTTACGCCGCTAGATGACGCAAGTGTCACTGTCATTATTAGGGTGTAGGAACAACTAACCTTGTAGGACAACTTTAAACGCGATTTCCCAAAAAACATATTTTTCGTTTAGTGGCGGTTTAATTTTCAAAGTGCGATATGTTCTGAGAGCCCAGAAATGAACAGCTTGCGATTTTATTTATCATAACGACGATCATAATAATAGTTTCTCGTAAGTCGTTCGTGCCTGCCGTTTGGCGTTTTTTTTAGCTTGGGCTGATAGAAATATAAGATATTAAATCTTATAATTTGAAATATTTCGCATATTCTATAGTTTCGGCTTCTTTTATCGTGTGTCGAAATTAATTATATACAAAATATTTACATCTAATTCGATTGTGGTCAAGGATTTTCTCTATTGGATATGGTTCAAACGTTTAATAATACATCTTAGAAATAAAAACACATTTGTGTACGGCCTGCTATAATTGTTTTAAAATATAACTGTATGTTACCACATCAATAAAAAATATTAATTTGGTACCTAATACATTTTTAAAATTACTTCAGCCAGTAGGTGGATATTGGATAATCCTTCGCGTTATATTTACATCTTAAGAAAACATTTTGGTGTTCAAAATTGTGTGTTAACTTTCACGTGCATGAGAAATCCCTACAAGTCAACCCCACAAGCAGGGTTCGATATAAACTTATTCACAAAAACAGATAGCAATAATTTTAAATTATGATATTTTTTTGAAAAAAATGTTATATAACAAAAAAAATCATTGAAAGTAAAATACACATTATGTATTTGTATTCATTATGTATTCAAAAATATAAATGTATTTAAGTCGCACTTTTAAAGTTTTTTTTTAAATCAATAAAATAAAAAGAATAAATTTAATATATAGGTTATAGCTCTTTACCAAAAATCGTCAAAAGATTCCTTCCTAAACTAGGTACCTCGGTACCATCTTTAATTTCTTAATGGTTTTTAATGAAACCCTATACATAAAATAATATTTTTAAATGCGAATAAAAATTAAGACACTGGAACACCTCTTTTATTTGACTATAATTATTATTATCGCTGTAGATTTTTCTTTAGAAATAATAATTACATCACATCCAGTACCAGTAGTAGAAATAAAACCAAAATGTAAGATAATACTTTTATTAACTTCAATAATATATACTGAAGTAACCAATTGTATAAATAAATAGAAAAAGTGTACAATAAATACTTAACAAATAAACATTTCGTAACATTAGTTTTGACTAGATATCGCGTAGTGAGTCGTGGTCAGTAGTGGTGACTGTGACGGTGTCAGAAGTGGGATCCGTCAGTCAATGTGTGTCCTTAATCGATTTTCAACGATAAATAACGTTAGTTTATTTACAATTTGCTAAGTTAAGTCTCATTAAATTAAATATTTATGATAGATTACTATTAGTAACTATATATAAAAATTGTATACAGTTTCACGCGGATAATAAACGAATGAGGTGAAAAAAGCAATTATGAAAACGTTATTAAATAAGTCAGTCGAGATATTGAATAATTTAAGTTTAAGGTCACTTCGTAGCTAAAAAAATCGACCAAATTATAGTTAAATATCTGACTTTCTTAGTGTAAAAAAAAAAAAAAATGAGGTGTTCTTTTTTATACCGAATTAACAAAGATGTTCGCAATCCGTTGCGTTGTGTTCGGTTGTTCGAATTTATCTGAATTTAGCTTTCCCAAATTCACGTCAAATATACTCGTAAATGAGCAATCGATTTAATATAATATAGCACTATTAATTAATTATTAATAGTACGAAATAATTAAAAAAATCTTTAAAACATTGTATGCTATTTCCCAACAACTGATTTTTTTTCCGATTTATTATTAATTGTGCAATATTTTTTCTGTTCAGGGTCAGGTATAAACAAGTGTGTGTGTGTGTAAAACAGGGACTGAAATCGGTTAATTGTTATTTTCCAAAATGCGTGTCTGACTGAGATACCATGAAGTTTTAAAGATTGTGTATTACACACACTAAACTTACCACAGTAATTTTTTTCAGTAAATATGAATAAAAACGAAAGAATATTAACAAAAAAACTTTTATTATACCGGTATAACTCCCATAGTAAATTAACCGGTATTCAGTCCCTGGCGTGTGTGTGTGTGTGTGCGTGTGTGCGTGTTAGTGCGCGAAGTTGGTGAACAGTTCTTCCTGCACGCTGTTGGAGCGGGCGAGGTGCCGCGCGGAGAGCGCGCCGAACGCGGCCGCCACGCTGTCCGCCGCGGACGCCTCGCGCGCCTTGCGCTCGTGGTACTCCTCCGAGAATTCCTGCAACAGAATGTACCTTCAGGGGTCGATACTCAAAAGCGTCTAGACTTAAAAATTTTAAGAATATTTGAAGAATGTGTTAATAACTAATTTTGATAGTTCGAGGGTTTTGTTGGGTCTTATTAGAAGCATTGCAAGTAAACAGATATGACTAGACCCAGTCGATTAGCATGCAGGGGGGCGGAGAGTGCGGTCCGACCCGGGCGGCACTTTGGCGGGGGTGGCATTTCACAGGTAACGGTAAAAAATTACTTATTTTTCGTCATTTTTTTGTTGTTGTTAGTACTTCACCGAAATTACAGTTTCTCTTTAGGTTTAATAAGAGGACCAAATTCACCATGCCCCCCTATTTGCCCCTATTTTAGTATAAACAATTGGAAAAATGAGGGGGCGGCAAATTTGGGATCAGCACCGGGTGCTAGTTACCTATGCTACGCCACTGACTAGACCAGAGAACTCACAATTTAGAAGAGCTGGAACTTGAATAACAATATTTTATCAAAGCATCTTCTGTTGACGTAAAGATATACTTCAAAGAGCACCAATATTTGTATGTGACTTCAACTGATCGCTGACACAAGTGTTTTTTTTTATAGTATACGGTGCAAACGGGCAGGCGGCTCAAGTGATGGTAAGTGATCACCGCCGCCCATAGACATCCGCAACACCAGAGGGCTTGCAGGTGCGTCGCCGGCCTTTAAGAAAGATGTAAGCTCGCTTCTTGAAGGTTTCCAAGTCGTATCGGTTCGGAAAAACCGCCGGCGAAAGCTGATTCCACAGAGTGGTTGTGCGAGGCAAGAAGTGTCTCAGGAATCGCGCAGTTGTGGACTTCCAGGCATCAAGATGGTATGCGTGGTATTAAACTATTTGGCGATGACTCCGGCGGCCGTCGTTACCTTGAGCCGGCTGCCGAGGAAGACGGCCCTCTCCCTCTTGCGCAGCATGAAGTCGGTGTTGTGCAGCCAGCGGTGCTCGTAGCACTCCTCCGCGGTGGGCCGCTTGAGCGGGGCCTTCTTGAACACGAACATCAGGAAACGGGTCGCTTCCTGAAACATATTTCGTTTACGATACGTTTGAGTGACATCGTAGGTATTCGAGGCAACTATAATAAAAATATCAATTGAGGCAGAATTAATTTTCGATTAGGCCTTCTGGTCATCATCAGTTAATGATAGATATAACAGAATCCGTAAATCCTTTATATTATAATTATTATTAAATATACTTATCCCCAAGATATATAGAATAATAATTATAACACTTAAACTCCAATGATTTTTGTGAAACTATTATTGTCTAAATTTTTTAAATGATAAATAATTTTCAAATGGCCAATTTTAAAGTAAACAATTTCTTGAACTGTGTTCGTCATCAGACCTGCGTGATCTCCTTGTAGAGGTGCTCGAACCGGTACCGCACGAAGGAGATGTTGCGGCGCGTCTCGGCGTCGTCGGCGCCGCGGAAGGGCGCCGCGCCCGACAGCAGCGCGTACGCGAGCACGCCCACCGCCCACACGTCCGTCTGCGGGAACGCCGGCTCGTCGTTGACCACCTCCGGCGCTGGACAGACAGACAGAGTGCGCTCTTAATAACTTCATTTGGACTCAATATTTTTTTCAAAAAACTCTATTAACTATATCTAGTCTATTAACCATAAAACATATAAAAATGAAATGAAAATACAATAGTTATTTACAAGAATTATTGTATATACTGTTTGAAACGATCCCTCAATAGTTGCAAACAATTTCTATTTGTAAAATTGTATTTCTTATACTCTACTAATAATTATTATTAAGATTATAATTATAATTAAAAATATATTATAATATAAAGATTATAATCTTTATATTAATAATATTTTAGGAGTATAGATAGCGTGTTCGATAAATAATAACGTATTTTTATCTACTTTTAATTCCACAACCAATACATGGCGCGGTTAGCAGGCGACTGCTTTTCCCGCTCACTTACTTAAGTATATAAAGTATTACAAAACAGCAACCTCAACATACACCCCCTTCTTAAAATAAAAAGATTATTATTTTGATATTTTCTATACTTATAATTTTTTCATGTCCATGAAATATGGAATTATGGAGTATTGCTTTATAATATTATATTGTATTATTTTACGGCACATACATAATTTCCACCCGAGCAAATTATAATGTATAGCACCAATGAATTTTATTTTCCAAACGATTATTATTATTTGGATTTATCAAATTTATATCTGCGTCCAACGTACCTTTGTAATCCAAGTCTCCAACCTGCGGCACGACGGTCCCCAGCTTGGTGACCCTGTGCGCCGAGCCGAGGTCGACCAGCTTGACCTGCACCGAGCGCACGGAGGCCATCACCACGTTGTCGGGCTGCAGGTCCAGGTGGCACAGCCCGCGCCAGTGCAGGTACTGCAGGCCGTCCAGCACCTGCGTCACCACCGTGGCCACCGTCTGCTCGGAGTACTCGTGGCGGCTGGACAGGTACGTCAGTATGTCCGCGCCCTGCAGCTTCTCGAGAACCAGGGCGGCGACGGGCGAGCCCGGGGTCTGGTATGCGGCGAATAAGTTGGATATCCTCTCGTGTCGGAGCCGCCTCAGGCTCTCGAACTCCCTCTGTACTTGAACTTCAGTCTCCGGTCTGCATTCGAGGATCTTCGCGACCACTACGCTGTCAGTCGTCTTATCGATTCCCTTAACGACAATCGAGAATTTTCCTCGCCAAAGTTCCGACACGAAGCTGTATCGCTCCGTGAACGCTTCAGTCGTGCCCCATTCCGGAGGATTCTCTTCTGTCGCGTAGTCCAACTTGGGCTTATCTTCATCTAAAACTATTTCCTGTCCAGATTCTGTTATTTGCTGCAAATGTTTCATGGCTTTCGTGACTTGAATTTTAGGAGCTCTGGCTTCCAAAGTTTTGACCAAATTAGTCGGGATTCCTTTGTCGCTCCAGCCGATTCTGTTGCGAGAGGAGAGCCTGAATTGGTAGCTAGTTTGTGGGGTGAGATCTCTTATAATGAAAAATTCATGATCGATATTTTCTGCTACAGTTTTCCATTCGACGCTGTCTCCCTCTTTGTACTGAAGGCCGTAGCATACTATGGGAGAATTGCCGTCGTATTTAGGTTGCTTCCACCTCAGGAGCACTTCTGTGTCAGATATTTCGGCGGCTGTCGGGCTGTCGGGAGCATCGGGGGTAGTGGCTTCGACGATTCTGGTTCGTGCGACAGTTTGGCCAACTTTGTTCCTCGCGACGACTTTATAGAAGCCGATATCGTGATGCATGGCCGGGTCGAATGTGAGGGTAGACCGTCCTTGGTCGTCTTCAACGATTTTAATGCGTTGTCCTTCGGCTATGACCATGTCGTTCTTAAACCACTGTATGACCGGTTTGGGATCGCCGACCGCGTAGCAGGAGAGCTGGGCCGGTTCCCCTTCTCTGACGGGGAGTATTTGCGGTTTCTCCCTGAAGAAGGGAAGACGGCCATCTTTCTTCGACTGCATGAGCGCCTCAGCCTCGGCGTAGCTGTCGAGCCGGGTGCCCAGCTCGTGCCGCAGCCGGCGGACGGTGTAGCTCTCGGAGCCGTACTGGTTGATCCTCTCTTTTCGTTCGTCATCTATCTCTTCGTCCATAACATCTGTGAAGCGACGTCTCTCGCGGATGATAGGCGTCTGCGAAAAGTACGATGTTATGACAACTGTATTTAACAATTATAGATTATTTTTACAACGACTCGTGCCCATGTAGATAACGTGAGTTAAAATAAAGTAGATTTAATTTATGAATAATAGTCTGGTCGTTATCTAACAAACAGTTACCCGCGGGTCGTAGGCGTCGTGCACGCTGAGGTTGTAGGCGGGCGAGCGGTGGCAGGCCACCTTCATGTACTCGCGCAGGCGCACCGGGAACTGCGTGTCGCGCAGCTGCAGCAGGTACGTGTCCGGCCCGTTCTGGTAGCTGCAAGCACGCACTAGGAGTGACTGCCGCGCTTGGTAATGAAATTTGGCAGATCATCAACAGTAAAGGAGCTTCAATTGTATACCATGGTTTTAGCATACACGTGACATTCGTCATGTGTCTGAACATTACATACATTTCAAATGTATTTTAAGAAAATCCAAAAAACTTTTACACGCAATCGGCTTTTTTATTTGTTTACCATAATTAACACAAAGTAATTAATTGGCCAAGCTAAATAAAGAATGAATGAATAGACTCTTTATTACATACAAAAACGAGTAACAGAGTGCAAAGGCTCTCAATATAGTTACTAAATGTGAACATACTGGCTCTCGGACTTGGCGGACACCTCCCAGTCGGGGTGGTCCCACTGCTTGAACTTTAGTTCCCACGGGGACGGCACGCGCTCGTGGGGATCACGCTCCCGGTCTGGGGTACCTGCGATGTTATTATTTTATTATTATTATTATGTATTTTTTTTTAAACTGGAGCTAAAACTCACGAGAAAGTATAGACTTTCGACGCATAGGCGTACACTAGTCGATCCGAACCGACGAGTGTACGCACAAAGTGTCTCATGATAGGCGATGAGAGGTCATCTGCTACAGTCTAAGATGCTGTTCTGACTGCCCCGTACCCGGCGCAACAGAGATCCTGTTTTAATTCGAATGTTGGATTCGAATGAAGTTATGAAAAGGGAATCATTTATCTACACTACTATTTTAAATTTTGCTTTCACCAAATTTGTACTTGATTCGCCGTTTTATTATAATCATTCAGCAGTAAGTGCGCTCACCCTCAGGCGTGTAGAGCTCCCCGGGCGGGTATACCATCCGGGACGGGTGCTCGAAGGCGCCGTCTAGCGGCCGCCGCCGGAACCACGTGCGGCACGACGCGACGCTCATCCAGTCTCTGATTTAAAAAAAAAGATATATATATCGTTATAATGTTACAATCGCGCCAAGCGAAACTGAGCAGTCACTGAAAATCAGCGTCACACCATTAAATAATGATCTGGCAAATGCTGAGTGGCTATCTTTTAGCCACATCACCTAATGTATTATATTTTTAATGAAACGCTGTGGTATTAATGTAAAAATGTAATGGCTATACATGGGTAACTCAGCGAAATTCCTTGCGTTAACTCAGTAACGCAGGCGCAGTGTACTGCGTCGACTCTTTGCGTAACTAAAAATTGCGCCATGACGCAACAAAATGAGACGTGTGATGTGAGCATGCGAAATTCCCGAAACGCACGCCACGCTCATAGACACAGTGAGTTAGGTCCTGCGCCGTGCGCCAACGCAGTGTTACACATGCCTAGTAGGGGCTAAAATAAATATAAAATATTATTTCATTTTACATATTAATATAAGTAACCTGTAAGAGTTATAATAGTTCCTCAGGCGGTCGGTGGTTATGATGTACTCGTCTTTGTAGATCCGGTCAGCGCGAGAGAGCCAGGGGTGCGCCAGCGCCGCGTCCACGTCCATGCGCTCGCGGCAGTCCAGCACTAGCAGCTTGGAGATGAAGTCCCGGGACTCCAGGCTGAAGCGCGACCACCACTCTTCGTCGACCCTGGGAAGCAGGTGGACAAAATGGTTGAAAAGATATTGCTATTTTATTGGGTCATATATGCATATGGCGATAATAGTATGGTAGAGGATAACTGTTCAAATACATTAGAGGGGTTATAAAACCATTATTAATATTTTCAATTTAAGATAGTTGCCCCAAAAGTCAAATCGTTCACTGAAATTTTTGAGTCGCACAATGTACGTGATATTTTCCATAACCTGTTATTATATTCAGGTATCAATAACCGCTGAAATACTTATAGCTGTTCATTAGTTTTCAAAAATTAAAATAAATCAAAATTAGATTTTGACAAACTCCACGCTGTTTTTCACCTATGGCCTAGTCACCTCATACTTTATACTCAAATATTTAAGTTGAAAAAAAATCTTTTAGGTAGTCTTTAAAAGTGTAACATAATTAATAATTTCAATGACGGAAGGATTTTTAGATAAACATATACTATAAAATATATGTATTAACCCACCACTCCCACTTCCCCTCCCGCACCCTGGTGAGCGTGTCGCGGTCGTCGGCGCCGCGGAAGGGCGAGCGGCCGCTGAGCAGGATGTGCACGATGACGCCCACGCTCCACAGGTCGGCGGGCAGCGCCGCGCCCCGCCCCGCCGCCACCTCGGGCGCCACGAACTCGGGCACGCCGTAGCGCAGCGCGGCCGCCGCGCCCGCCTGCACGCGCCGCGACAGCCCGAAGTCGCACAGTTTGAGCTCGTCCGAGCCCGCGTGCGCCAGCAGCAGCTCGCCGATCTGCACATATACTCATGTAGCGACATCTACAATAGCCGGATCCACCCCAGACGATCCTGTGATCCGCGTTCCATTAGCGTGGAGTGCGGAACACAACGCGGCAAGGAGCGTGCGCCCCAAAACATGGACCGCGCGCGACACGTCCACATTGAACGCGCCTTTGGATCGCGCTCCTGCCGCGTGCTATGGGAGCGCGGTGGATCGTCTGGTGGTGGATCCGGCTAATCAGTACCGACGCTGTGCACAGGCATTCGGTTACCATTATGACTATGTCGCGATGGCTAACAGCCAAATAGGATAAGCGACATTTTTGATAAAATATACTTTTCTTTTTTTGCTATTCCTTCTTTCTTTCTTATTAATATTTCTGCATCATTTGGTTTAAGTTTTATGAATCTACGACAAACTTTTTGGCGCTCTTATATTTATACAATTCTTAATAATTAACATACCTAAGTTTAAAGTTACTATTACTTTCGTTTAAGTAAAAATTAGCCAATCTTAAATTACTTTTCTTTAAAATGGCGGAATGTGAATAGAGCGGTTATCCTTTTTTGGCTGTTAGCCATCAATATATCCTTTTCTAAAGTAATGAATTGAGACAGAATAATTAACAAAATCAGTACTCCAAAGTGAACAAAGTTACCGTAAGCCCCAGATGCGCCACGCTGTTGTCGTGCATGTGCTTCAGGCCGCGCAGCAGCTGCCGCACGTAGCCCGCGACCTCGCGCTCCGTGTAGCCCTGGCTGCGCAGGAGACGGTCTCTGAAACCACAAAAAAAATTAGTTATCATGTTAAATCCTCTTTATTATGGCGAACGAGCAACAATTTCAACCATATACCATATTACACTCCTTTGATTATTGTCATTTAATGATTGAAGTCTTATGTAAAAAAAGGAATATTGGAAAAAACCACCGTTCATAGATGGAAATAGAGTGAATTGCATATACGTTGCGGTTTCAGTCTATGGATTTCTGAATTCTATATAATTAAATAAAACAGGTATCAACCTGGGCTATCAAGCCCAAGTGAGACTCAAGCTCGTCAGTCGATAGCTAACAAAAAAAAAATATATAGGTATATATAGTTAATTTGCGAGAAGCTTGCTATAATTCAAAAAGAGTAAATTTTCGATATGACAATTTAAAAATAATCACAAACATAATATTTTTTTTTGTTATAATATTTTTTTTAAGATTTAGAATAGGGGACAAAGGAGCAGGTGGCTCACGTGATGGTAAGTGATTACCGCCGCCCATAGACACCAGAGTGTTGCGGATGTCTATGGGCGGCTTGCAGGTGCGTTTCCGGCCTTTAAGGAATGTGTAGACTCGTTTATTGAAGGTTCCCAAGTCGTATCGGTTCGGAAAATCCGTCTCGAGGCAGAAAGTGTCTTAAGCATCGCGCAGTTGTGGACTTCCAGACATCGAGAAGGTACGCGTGGAATTTTTGATGCGATACATACATACATACATACATATACATCACGCCTCTTTCCCATTGCGGTAGGCAGAGATCACGGAATTCCATATGCTCCGATCCTTACATACCACTTTCGCTTCTTCTACTTTCATCAATGCTTTCATACACACTCGTCGGTTACGAGTACTTTTGACCTGGCCCTTTTGCAGAACGTCCCCGATCTGATCGAGGTACGTTCTCTCGTACGTTTATGTTCGTATTTGATGCGATGTCCTATAATAAGTGTATAATCTATATGAGAGCATGCGGCCAGGCACCTGACGAGCTCCCCGCCGGCGGCCAGCTCGGTGACCAGCGCCAGCGTGTGCTCGTGCTCGTAGGCGGCGTGCAGGCGCACCAGGTGCCGGTCGTTCAGCAGGTTCATGATGTCCAGCTCGTTCTTCATGAACGGCTTCAGCTCCGAGTGCCCGTGCATTATCTTCGCCGCGTAGTTGCGACCTATCGAACGTATAAGAAATATTATTATTATATTGTTCAAATAGGAGAGCGTTTGTTTGCGATCCTGATCTTAATGTATTGATGCAAACTAAGGTGGTAAATCATGCGCCTATGAAAAGCCTATTTACCCTTGACTTGAGGAGCCCAATATTATAAGTCTCTGGAACAGACGACGGTAGGGATTCCCAATCCTTGGCTGTTCGCCCTATAAACGAGGAGGCGTCATCGAGTACCCCTCCGTACGTCTAAATGTCCGATGAAGAAAAGGAGATGGTGAAGCTCTGATTAATCACTTTCATAAGGTCTACGATGCCGTTTTAATCCGAGAAGAATCTGATTCACTTTTTTTAGTAAAATATCGAAGAGTATGGATAATATTTTATGTACGTACCGGTCAATCTTTCAGCGGCGTGGTAGACCACGCCTTGAACGCCGCGCCCTAGTTCATCTCCTAAGTCGTAAAAGTCTCCAAATGGCTTGGAACTTGGCTTAATCCGAGGTGGATGTTCGCAAATTCTGAAAATAAAGGTTAACAGTAATTCAAAACCAGAGGACAGAACTATTTTATTGTTTTCTTACTAAACTAAACACGCAATTTTGTTGTAACATTATTCTTATTTAATTAGATTTTGATTTAGATTTAATAATTTAAATTTTTATCTTAGAAAAATAAAGTGAAGTAAATTAAAATCTATTCTGAGTAAGGATTGTCAGTCATGATGAAAGCCTCCTCCAGACATCGCCACTCTTCTCTATCACTCGCTCTAATCTCCCAGAGATTTCCCACGGTTTATTTCAAGCCATCAATCCATGATAAAAAAATGCCATTAGAAGAAAAGAAAATACCATTTGAAAAATTTGTTATTCCGCGGAAAAAAAATTGCCCACCTTGAAGAGTATTCATGTTCAGACTCCTCAACGTGCAGCATGGCGGAGGAGCTGACCGAGCCGGCCACGTTCCTCGCCGACAAGGAGTACAGACCCTCGTCTTTCAGGATAACGTCGTTGATCACCAGCACCGCGGTGTCGGGTTCAATGAATTGCATCTGGAAACCCAAGACCACTTAGAATACTCGCAATTGAAAAAAAATCAATAGTGAACAATATACTCATACATTTTACACATTCAATGACCTTGATAGAGTTAAGGTAAGGCAAAGTTCAAAATTTGACGCGATGAAGTAACGTTAATGTAAGGTATATTTAAATAGTACATAATAATAATGATTAAATATTGTATGTAATCATAATTATATAAGTACATAGTAACATATAAACATATTATATATGTATCATAGTCTGATCCGCATAATCACAAGGTCGGTAATCCTTGATCACCTAGGAATTTTTCAGCGGCTATCTTCCATCGTTCAAAGTCGAACTCTCACTTTCTTCTGACACGTGTCCCGGTGAGGAGATATTTCCATAGCACGACTTTTAGTGCAGGGAAGAGCGGAAGGGATGAGAGCTCGCGGCAGATCACCTAGGAGATGGACCGACCAAGTCAAGGACGCATTAAACGGTCCTCTTCATGAATACACCAGAAAGGCGTAGATAGACGTGCCCTTCCTTAGATCGCATCACCACTTACCATCAGGTGGGATCGCGGTCAAACGTCTATCTATTCAGCATAAAAAAAACGCCGGAACGTCAAGCGTGCCACCGCTCCACACGGGCCAACCATGACCACTCTGTCAAAAGTGTAGCAACGGAGAAGAAGAGGTCTGCTCCGAGAGTCACAGGAGACAGCTATTGCGCATGCTGAGTCGCCACCTATTCAAATGTATAATAATATGACAAACGGGACTATACCCAGCTCAGCAGTCACCTTGATCCTGGTGGAGGGCGCGAGCGGCTGCCAGTCCTTGTACCACTTGAGGTCGGGGCGCGGGCGGCCGACAACGCGCGCCGCCAGCCGCGCCGACCGTCGTGCCAGGGCCACAGCGGGCTCGGGCCGCTGCAGGAAGGCGGGGTGCTCGGCCAGCTCCAGCCGCACGCGCTGCCGCGCCTCGCCGTGCTCGTTGGCCGCCACCGCCTCGTACCAGCCCGCGTCGCGCTCCAGCATCCTGGATGCAGGCAACGGCTTTATGTCATATATCGACAGACGAGCATGAGGTTCACTTGATGGTAGGTGATACCTCAGCCATAGAACATCAGTCAATGATGCGCTGTCGACCTAATTTTTACTTCGAGCATTCGGAAATCCATAGACTGAAACCGAAACGCGCAATATGCACTTCACGGTTTTTCCATCTATGAACGGTGGTTCGTTACCCGGTCGGAATTTAGATATTCCTCCCACCCGATCAATCCCTGAAGTTACCAGACGTGGGGAAAACATGTTTTCTAGAAAATTATAAACATGTGGTCTCGTTGGGATTCGAACCCACGACCTATCGATGCGCACGGCAGGTGTTCTACCGAACGCGCCAACGAGGTCGTCAGAATCAGCCCGTTTTTGTACTATCCGCTCGATATGATGATAATTTATATGAAATGAAATGAACATTTACTTCGAAAGAAACTATACCACATAAAAAAAACTTAGCAGATGAAGAAATACAGTCTACTCAGTTACAGTTGCTTAAATGACCACAACACTGATGAGAATGACAATGGGGTCTATCTTATCGTTTTCCTTCCACATCACTCAAGGCTAGCTGTCAGAAAATACCACTTTTCATTAAGCTCTCCTTTGTGCTTACATATATCATTAAGAGTTGATAAATAAACATTACAGAATGATGTCACAAACCACTAACTTGTTAATAAATAGCGTCGCCTGACCATTCCTCGTGTAGCTCCAGTCATATCGCCCGCCGACTTCAATCGGCTCGTCGTTGAAGTAATAGGTCATTTTCGGTTTAGGATATCCATACACGAACCAAAACAGATTCACATTGTGGCCTTTGACTCCATACTGAGAGTCATACTCCTGACGCAGAAATTTGGGAGCTTGGGCGTAACCGTCGTGAGGGGGCCGTTCGATATCGAAGTCCTTGGGGAAGTACGGCGACGTTTCCGGGCGGAAGTCGATGCCCGGCTCCAAGTAGGGGATGAACTTGGGCGGGTCCGGCTCGAGCCTGGCGCGGTGCGTGGCCGCGTAGGGCGAGGGGTCGCTCACGCCGTATTTGTTCTCGACGCGCACGCGGAACTTGTAGTCGCGGAACGGCTCCAGGTTGCGGATGTCGCACACGCAGGACCGCAGCCCGGTGCGGGCTGTGAACCAGTCGCCGTCTGGCACTTCGCACATTTCCACCTGGAATTATTATTAATAAGATGCACATACCAAAACATACATACAAAATGATGACTTCTATTCATAAAATACAATTATGGAAAGCACCCGCATTTGAATTGATAGGCACTGATGTTTATCAAGTATAGTATTACTATCCATTTTTTTTTATGTCAGATATCGACAGACGAGCATGAGGTTCACTTGATGGTAGGTGATACCTCAGCCACAGAACATCAGTCAATGATGCGCTGTCGACCTAATTTTTACTGCGAGCATTCGGAAATCCATAGACTGAAACCGAAACGCGCAATATGCACTTCACGGTTTTTCCATCTATCATAAACAGAAATAGTTTTAGAACCAAATGTATATATCCTATCCTAGCCTATCTAATATACTTGCCTGGTAGGTGACCGGGAAGCGCGGGCGGTGCGGGATGGAGGGCCGCCAGGACAGCGTGAGGTGGCGGTCGGCCATGCGCGAGACGATGGGCTTGTCGGCCAGCGGCATGGGCACGCCGGTCGCCTTCATCTTGTCGAACTCCGAGTACTGCTCCGAGATCGGCTTCTTGTCTGACTGAGGCTCTAAAGCTGGAAAATCACATTTTATCATTTACTTTACTCATGTGAATGCGTATTTCTTTCCTCAAATTTAATTTATTGCTACTATCAACTGGGAGCGGTGTATGTGTGAAGTCGCGCAAACTATTAACTTTGGATTTAAATGTTTATATACGATATTTAGTTCCACGAACATTAAATGGCCTACTATAGAGTACTTTATCAAGATGAAGGCCTCTCCGTGCGTGTTGTGTAGGCGGCCACGTCGGCCGGGCCCACGCCGCTGATGTCAGCCGGCCGGTAGACAGCGGGAAGGTCTTACTGTCGTAGGTGAGGTGCGCGGTGCAGGAGGCCTGGCCGTGCGGGTTGGTCAGGCGGCAGGTGTAGGCGGCCACGTCGGCCGGGCCCACGCCGCTGATGTCAGCCGGCCGGTAGACAGCGGGAAGGTCTTACTGTCGTAGGTGAGGTGCGCGGTGCAGGAGGCCTGGCCGTGCGGGTTGGTCAGGCGGCAGGTGTAGGCGGCCACGTCGGCCGGGCCCACGCCGCTGATGTCAGCCGGCCGGTAGACAGCGGGAAGGTCTTACTGTCGTAGGTGAGGTGCGCGGTGCAGGAGGCCTGGCCGTGCGGGTTGGTCAGGCGGCAGGTGTAGGCGGCCACGTCGGCCGGGCCCACGCCGCTGATGTCAGCCGGCCGGTAGACAGCGGGAAGGTCTTACTGTCGTAGGTGAGGTGCGCGGTGCAGGAGGCCTGGCCGTGCGGGTTGGTCAGGCGGCAGGTGTAGGCGGCCACGTCGGCCGGGCCCACGCCGCTGATGTCAGCCGGCCGGTAGACAGCGGGAAGGTCTTACTGTCGTAGGTGAGGTGCGCGGTGCAGGAGGCCTGGCCGTGCGGGTTGGTCAGGCGGCAGGTGTAGGCGGCCACGTCGGCCGGGCCCACGCCGCTGATGTCAGCCGGCCGGTAGACAGCGGGAAGGTCTTACTGTCGTAGGTGAGGTGCGCGGTGCAGGAGGCCTGGCCGTGCGGGTTGGTCAGGCGGCAGGTGTAGGCGGCCACGTCGGCCGGGCCCACGCCGCTGATGCACAGCCGCAGCAGCCCGGTCGACTCCTTGTCCATGCGGATCCGCTCGCACGGGAACAGCTTCTCGTCGTTCCGGAACCTTGCGAGATACAAATTGATTAGATCAAAGAAGAGAAGATGCTCGCATACCGTGACCACTGACACGTGAAATGTACTTGAATCATCGGGATAAGGAATGTCATTAATACAAAGTAACTGTTGTGGTGTTTGGTAAAATGACCATTTCTGCTTCACAACATAATACTGAGCCAGGGCCTGTATACAATCACAACCTCTTTTACCATAAAAACAATAATCAAACAGTAAATGATCTAGGGCTGAGGTCATATGCTTGTTGCTTGTGGGTGTAATCGGAGATGATCATTACAGTTCCATTCATCTGACATCTACACCTGACATGTTAAAATTGTTTATTATTTGCTAAAAAAATTATAGAGTTATAATGTATCAATCTACCATTCAACGTCGGGCTCGGGCGAGCCGGTGGCGCAGGCGGTGAACTTGGCGCTCAGGCCGCGGTACACTTCCACGTCACCGATTTTCTTCAGGAATGACGGTGGTTCAGCTTTCTCGCGACGGGATCTGATAATACAAATTAAATTATTTGTAACGTAGGTATTAGAATCTATTTGCTGATGGTAACTTTGTGAAAACTTAATTGTTATCCAACTAGAATAAATGATAGATTTGTTTGATTACATTTTATAGTGTTTCCTTTCTCCGCTCAGTCAAATGTATTTGTGTTTTCTCTTTATAAGTCTTGAATAGATATCCCAGTGAGATAGAGGTGGGTCGTTGACAGTTTTTGTGTTAAAGAAATCAAACTGTTAATTACAAATTGATAACTTGTTAAAAAATCAGCTAATTTTATTAGCAGTTAATAAATTCAACTGTTGAAAGACGTTAGTGACTACGCGTTGAATGTTCGTTGAGCTATCCCGCGCGTTGCGTTCGAAAATCGTTGAATGAAACAGTTAATATATTTAACGACCTTTTCGGTAAACGAAAAGCAGCTAATTCGTTAACATTATAAAAGCTGTTTAAAAAGCTGCTTGTTGAATTAAGGTGACACTAGTCGATATTTTTTCCATAGAATTTTCGGGGGGGGGGGGGGGGGGGGGGGGGGGTATTACTCCACTATTTAGCACTGTACATGCAAAGTTAAACATGATATCGTTTAGTTTCATTATTAATTTTGTCTGTGCGGAAAGAGGAATAGTAAAATAAAAAACCATTAAAAAGTTACGAGCTACCAAAGATTCGTTTTTATTGCCATTTTTAACACATTTGAGCTTAAATTAATAATAAAAGAAATATAAAATTTTCAAAACTTTAACTTTTATTTGTAATTGATTTATGCAGTGGCTTTTTTACACGCCCCTTTTACTATTAATTATCGTGCATTTCACTTAATAATGATTGCCCCGGTGCGGTGCGGGAGAATAGCATGCTTTTTGGCCACGCCCACCAGTGAGTTCGAGCCCGCGACTTGTGTTACCTTAACGTCCACTCCTACAGTGAGATACTATTGCGGGAGGACTCACATCTTGTCGACGACCTCGAGCAGGGCGCTGCACTCGGCGCGGCCCTCGCGGTTGCGCGCCTCGCACGAGTAGCGGCCCGCGTCGGCGGCGGCCAGCGCGCGCACCCGCAGGCAGCACGCGTCCCCGTCGCGCTGCACGCGCAGCCGGTCGGTCGCGCGGAGCGGCGCGCCGTCCTTGTACCAGGTCACGTCCGGCGCGGGCACGCCCGCCACGCGCGCCGAGAACTTCGCGTCGAACGTGGGTAGCTGGGGGACAGGTGGGGCACCGATTTTTATTTTATCTGACGTTTATAACACGCTCTCGCAGTGTTAGGCATCGAATTCGAAGCACCCCGAGCATCGCCAACGTGTGAGAGCGAGCGAGAATGCACCATCACCAATTGGGCAGAAAAAGCTCCAGCGTCAGAGTGTGCGTTTACCCGGATACTGGTAGCGCCGCGGTGGCGGGGATAAGAACTACTCTTACCCCAGAGAAACCGTGCCAAGCGCGCCCATAAGCCCTGTGCTTCCGTATAAATCTAAGTTCATTGCTAGTGTTTTTACCAGGGCCGACTCTTGTTTTATTTGGTGCTACTCGTTCATGATAGATGGCGTTAACAATATGTTTTTAAAATGTTGATTTTACTAGTAAATTATATGTAGGTCAGTTTAGACTTGCAAATTATAAATAAGCTATTTAGTATCATAGCATGAATACCATATAACTTTATGCTCTATATAGAACGGTAGCACACCTGTTGCAGGTCCGTGAACGTCTGTGTGAAGGAGGGCGGCTGGAACACCTTCCTCACGTGCAGCCGGCCCTCCGTGCGGTCCTCCCCGAGCGGGTTCTCCAGCCTCACCGAGTACACGCCCGCGTCTGGCATCTCCACTGGGTTTATTTCTAGACCCACCTGAAATTGATAAGAATATTTTAGACTTTCTCTCTGTGTTACAGCGAGTCGATAATTCTTTGAGTTGTGAGTCCTTGCTTTTGTAATTACAAAATATAATTCTTTTATTGTTCCTGCAAATCCTTCTTTAAGTAAAAAATAAATTAAATGTAATCTGAATTTAAAAATCGGACATCACAAATTCCACCCTCACCACCTCGATGTCAATCCACTACTGCGCGATTTAATTCAGTGGTTCGACTGGTCGAAGATATCCTCCCTTTAGATTGGAAGAAGAGCACACCTTTCTTCCTCCACATTATTTACCCGTTTCCCATCGCAAGTGAGCAGGAGCCTCTCGCTGGGCTTCAGTTCCTGGCCGTCCTTGGTCCAGACGACGTCGGGCGCGGGGTTGCCGACGAAGGCCGCCGACAGCGCGAAGGGCTGGCCCTCCTCCGCCGTGAGCTCGCGCAGGCCCTGCAGGAACCGAGGGCGCTCTTCGGGGCTCGAGTCGTCGGTGCGGCCTGGGTAAGGCACCAAAGTTAACATGTAGTGAGGGTTTTTTGTATTTGCTTTCAAGTAGAGAAATGTATAAGAGAAGGGTTATTGTCTATCTAGCTCATAACTCATAACCTCATTTTCACGATCGATCACTAACATCGATAATTTACTGGGTTATCATCGTTATTCGCAACAAATTGCTTTACGCGATTCATGTTTGTATAATTTTTGCAAAAATAACGGTGTACGATGTTCGTACATAATGTTCCGCGCTGTCAGCATTTACGCCGACACGCGTGATTTCAATAATTATTTTAGTTAGTTCGCAAACGATCGCTTACCAGTTCGCGCGTACTCATAACCATTAAACCATACCATATAGGATTAAGTCAATATACCAATTATTGTACTTAATTCTTTTATTTATGTACCATAGCATAAATCTCTGTACGGTCCTTACAACTCCGTACATTGTGGTCCTTCGAGCCGTCGTGGACTTTCGAACCCTCGTGGTCCTTTCGAGCTTAGTCGTAAAGCGGGACCTGCGCGTGTGATAAAGTAAAACGTGGCAGTGTGTTCAGCTTACGATATAAAAAACCAGTGTACGTTAAACCAATAACCAATCAGGATATCGGAGCCAGCTTCGGGATAAACCAGCCACCAAGTGCCAGTCTCTGAGTGAGCCCTTTCCTTTTTATTTTACCATTTTATTTGTTATTTTACCATGACAACCATGGAGGCGATTTTAGTCACGCAAGAGCAAATTATTTCTGCGATGGAAACCCTCCGTAACAACTTTAAGAAAGATGGGCCGGAGCGTAAAACGCCTGCCTATATTGAGAAACGCCTTATTACTTTAGATGCCTATTGGAACGAATTCCAGACTAACCATACGAGATTATGTGCTGAATTTGATGAGCCTAACCATAAATATTTTAAAGAAAACTATTACCAGTCAACTTTACAGTTTTATAATGACACAAAAATTCTCATTAATAAATATGATCAAAGTAAACCACTCATAAGACCAGCGACACCATTATCGCAATTTTCCGACCGTCAGGAACCAAAATCCTCTCCTGCCGAATCGGGTGCTTCTCATTCAAGATCTCAAGTAACCACTCAAGGGAATTCCAGTAGGGTTGACGATATGCTGCGTAAGCAGAAAAGTAATTTTAGGGCATTCTTGCATACCATAGAATCTGTTAATCTAGAGAATCTCACTGAACGATGGGAGTTTGATGATTTACTAAAAATTATTAATTCGAGGTGGTCAGTCATCGATTCTTTACATTGGGAGATCGACTGTGAAAGTCTTATGGAGAATGAGGAATATGAACGAGCTTATATTCAGTACGAGGTCAAATATAATAACATCAAAAAGGCAGTAAACAATAAGATGTGCTCGGTCTCATTTAGAGAGCAATCTACGCCGCACCTGGACATACCAACGTTCAGCGGAAATTACCAGCAATGGATTTCTTTTAAGGATTTGTTTAATGAAACAATACATAGCAATAAATCCCTACCAAATGCCCAGAAAATGCAACATCTAAAGAATAAATTGAGGGGAGAAGCGTCAAAATTAGTTCAACACTTAACTATAAGTTCCGACAATTATCAAATTTGTTGGGACATTCTAAACCATCGATAACAATACCAGTTACATACGAAGCGCCAACCAGATGGGCGTTATATCGTTCGATTACCACTTAAACCAGATGCGAAAGACAAATTGGGTGATTCTAAAACCAAAGCTATAGCTCAATTTCGTCAATTAGAAAAAAGATTTACCAAAAATAAAATTATTTCTGAAAGTTATAAACAATTCATTCATGAATACATACATTTAAAGCATATGTTGGCATGCGCCGGTAACCATACACCGGAGTCATATTTACCTCACCACTGCGTTTTACGCGCGGAGTCAATGACAACTGCCACGCGCGTCGTTTTTAATGCGTCAGCGAAAACGTCGACTGGGTATTCATTGAATGACCTTATGTATAGTGGACCAAATTTACAAAAAGATTTGTTAACATTGATCATAAGTTGGAGGCAATACCAGATAGCTTATACTGCTGACATCGAAAAAATGTATCGCCAAATACTAATTCATGAAGAAGATCAAGCCCTACAGAAAATTATATGGCGTGATCATCCAAAAAAACCGCTTAAGGAATATCAGTTGGCCACCGTCACTTACGGCACCAAGGCTGCACCATTTTTAGCGATGATGACGCTGAAACAGCTGGCCAAAGATGAAGCTCACCGGTTCCCAGAAGCAGCTGAGGTGGTGAATACTAGCTTCTATATGGATGATCTACTTCATGGCCACCACGACCTTCAGTCTGCCAGAAAGTTGAAGGCTGACCTCATAGAACTTCTACGCTGCGGAGGATTCAACTTGAGGAAGTGGTCATCAAATAAACCAGAGATGGAAGAGAGTTATTCAGAAGGTGATCATGATCAGACATACATTTTCAAACACCAAGAGTCTACGAAAGCGTTGGGATTGCAATGGCATTCAAGGGAAGACCAATTCTCGTTTCATTTGAAGACTGAGGCACCTGCCAAGCTGACCAAACGAACATTGCTTTCGAGTATATCAAAGATTTTTGACCCTCTTGGATGGCTGTCACCAGCTACAACCAAGCTTAAACTGTTATTTCAAGAAATCTGGCTACTTGATCTCCAATGGGATGATGTCTTACCAGATGCCATCATCTCAAGATGGAAAACCATGGAGAAAGATTTAATTAATATTAATCAAATTAAAATACCGCGATGGCTACATTGCAATAAAGGTGACACCATAGAGCTTCATGGGTTCTGTGACGCTTCAGAGAAGGCCTACGCTTGTGTCATCTACTGCAGAGTAAGAAATGGTCTATATACCAATCCATCAGTAGTCATCATAACAGCCAAATCACGTCTTGTACCGGCAAAGAAAACCATATCGCTCCCAAGACTAGAGCTCTGTGCAGCTGTTTTATTATCAAAGTTAATGAAAACCACGTGTCAATGCTTGTCTAATTTTAATATTAAGATTATTGGTTGGTCTGACTCCACAGCTGTACTAGGTTGGCTGAACGGTGACCATAGCCGTTGGAAGCCTTTTGTTGCTAACAGAGTGAAGAACGTAGTAGATGTGATACCATCAACTAACTGGCGATACGTAAAGTCTAAGGAGAATCCTGCTGACTGCGCTAGTCGAGGAATCACAGCTGATCAACTAGTCACCCATACTATTTGGTGGCATGGACCAACCTGGCTTTTATCTTTCGATGAAAATAAAACGGAAAATATAATTTATAATACCAATGAAGAAATTAAAAAGACTATTTTAATAAATACATCAACTGTGAAATATGATAACCAAGTCATTGACTCGATATTAAGCAGACACAGCGATTTTACACGAGCGTCACGAGTGCTTGCCTGGGCACTTCGTATGACGTCTCAGTTACGTAATAAACCTACTTATTTAACCATACCAGAATTAAGAAAATCGAAAAGTTTATTTATTAAACACGTACAGTCGATAACGTTTGCAGATGATATAGTTTATATTAAAAAACACCACCAGCCCCATCCGAAAAGCATTTTATTAAAATTGCACCCATTCATTGATGAACAAGGAATTTTAAGAGTTGGGGGACGAATATCAAATGCAAGTATTCAAAATAATATGAAACATCCTGCAATTATACCACATAATAGTCATTTAACAGATATGCTCATTGACTATGCCCATAAGATGACGTTCCATGGAGGTGCTCGTTTAACTTTGACATGGTTGCGTCAACAATATTGGATTATCGGTGGAAATAATGCCGTTAAGAAGAGAATAAGAAAATGCGTTATTTGTAGAAAGCAAAGCCCCAACAAACATGACCAGTTGATGGGAGACTTGCCTGCAGCTAGAACCAATATAACTCGACCATTCTTCCATACGGGAGTTGATTTTACCGGCTTTGTGGACATAAAGTCTCAAAAGGGGAGAGGGGTAAGGTGTACCAAAGGATACATCGCTGTTTTTGTGTGCATGGCAACCAAAGCCATACATCTAGAACTTGTATCTGACCTCACCGCTTCAGCTTTCATTTCTGCTCTTCGAAGATTCGCAGCCAGGCGGGGAACTCCTGGTCACATCTACAGTGACAACGGAACTAACTTTATAAAAGCAAACAGATTATTACAGGAAGAGATAGTACACCTAAAATCAATAATAGACGACCAGTTCTATACTGAAATAACAGAAATGCAGATTGAATGGCATTTCAACGCTCCCTCGTGGCCGAGTGCCGGTGGTCTCTGGGAAGCGGCCGTCAAGTCTTTAAAATACCACATGAAACGAGTCATAGGGGAACAAAGGTTGACATACGAGGAATTTTCTACGTTACTGGCTCAGTTAGAAGGCTGTCTCAATTCTAGACCTCTATGCTCACTAAGTGAAGATCCAGAAGACCTCGACGCTCTGACACCAGCACACTTTCTATCAGGTGGACCGACAGCGACCATAGTTGAAACGGAAAAGGATTTGCGTACTAGGTGGCAGCTCATGCAGAAGATATACCAAGATATCTGGAAGAGGTGGCGAGCAGAGTATCTAACCCAGCTTAACGCTCGCTCTAAGTGGCAGCGATCCCAACCAAATATGCAAATAGGTGATATCGTCTCAATACATGATGTCAATCTACCACCTGGAAAATGGGCCCTGGGCAGAATTGTGGAACTCCACCCTGGAAAAGATGGATTAGTGAGAGTAGTCTCCGTTAAAACGAAAAACGGGATTATTAAAAGACCCATATTAAAGTTATCTTTATTACTAAATTGTGAAGACTCAGTTCATAATCAACCTAATATAAACCAGTCAAATTACATTAACAATGCGAGTGATGAGTCATCAATACCTAAGACTAGAACAAAACGAACCAAAAAAGGCATATTTAATTTTATAACAATGGCACTTATGTTGTTTACATTCTTAACATCATCTGTTCAGTGTACTCATAAAGTAATTAACTTCAACGACAGCCAACGTTTATATTTTGATAAATTATCTACAGTACATGTCGCTCGGGACGATTGGAAGCTCGTAGTTTACTACGATGTAGAGCCCTACCGGCAAGGAATAGATTTAATAAAACTTTATATCAACTATTTGGAAAACAGTTGCAGTAATTCATCTATAAAGGTTCATTGTGAGCCTATAATATTACAATTACGTCACAGCTACAATGAACTAGAGCGCTATAACAATGTCTTGTCAAGTCATCAATTCCCAAGCGGGCACGCGCGGCGGCGACGCGGCCTTATCAATGCAGTGGGTAATATTGCAAACAGTTTATTCGGTGTACTCGATGACCATTTCGCAGAGCAATATAAACGGGACATTGATATTTTAAAAACTAACCAAAACCACTTAGCTACACTATGGAAAAACCAGACTTCCATAGTGGAGGCTGAATATAATGTATTAAACAGAATGAAAACATCCATCGATAAACAACATAAAATATTCAACCAATATCTTAATCAATTACAAAATGACTCAAACATCGTTAAAAGTCGAATTCAAAATGTAGAGATCACCAACGAATTTTTATTTTCCTCAATTGCAGTTAATAGTTTGTTGACGAATCTTAAGGATATTCAAGATATGTTATTAGACACTATTTCTGAAGTTTACTATGGAAAATTTAATGTTCATCTTTTGAAGCCGGATCAGCTGATGGAAGAACTAAAAATCATTTCGGGAAAATTATCAAAAGATTTGACCATACCGATAGACATAAATTCGTCAGAATTCCCAAAATTGTATCATTTGTTAAAAGTAAAGGCCAAAATGACTACTGAATATCTTATTATTGAAATAAAAATACCCCTCGTAAATAGAGATAGTTACGAGGTATATAAAATAATATCATTACCCAAGAGAGTCAACAACGACATGGTCACCCTAGTTCCAGTCTCAGATTACGTGGCAATCAACCTACAAAAGGATTCCTATTTAATATTAACCGAGCTGGATATTAAAGAATGCGTCTATTTTGACGCTGCAACACAAATTTGTCCCTTAAGGAAACCCATTTACCATATGAAGGCTGACGAAAGTTTGTGTTTAAGGCCTCAGGGTACACAGCATTGTGAGACAAAATCTCTACCATGTCAAGACTCGTGGGTACAATTAAACAATGCAAACACATATTTATTTTTTTGTTGCGAACCTCAGCCGCTAAGAATATTATGTCAAGACAAAATCACCACCGAACGTCTGAATAATGTAGGTGTAATAATGCTGGGTACAGATTGCATGATCAAGGGAAACGATGTTACCATTATTGCACATAAACCGTAATCGAACACCTTGACCCTCCATGCAGATGTCCTAAAGATAGAAATACCTCCTATCAACCATATTTTTAATCAAAACCTGTCGATACCAACTTCTAAACTGGAACCCATAATGAGTGGTCATGATGAAGAATTGGAAGGCATAGGCTCTAAAATTAGGCAAATGAAATCGGAAACCGTATTAATAAGCGGTATCTCATATCACGACCTTCACCACTATGTCGTAATCTACTTGCTGGTGGGAGCAGCAGCAGTTGCAGCAGTGGCGTACGGAGTTCGGCGGCGGTGTGCCCGTCCCCGCGCCGCCTCGACTGCGCCGCCAGCCGCGACCCTGGGGTCAGCGGCGGCGGTGCCACGCTCCAGCAACGGTCTCAATAATCCAGTGTTTAGGTTTAGTGTTAATGACCAACGTGTTAGTTTTAGTGACCAGTGTGTTAGTGATCAATGTGTTAGTGTTAGTGAAAAACCAGAAACAAGTGTCCAAGTTAGTGAATCTACGTCACCCTTATTTCGTAAACATAGTTTTACAGAGGGTATCAGTGTTAAACCATAAGGACACTAAGGATTAGTTTAAGAGTAATGGAATCACCTTGTCTCATCATCATTCATAACCATCACTTTTCATCCATTTTCTCGTTGTGGGAGCATGTACGATGTTCGTACATAATGTTCCGCGCTGTCAGCATTTACGCCGACACGCGTGATTTCAATAATTATTTTAGTTAGTTCGCAAACGATCGCTTACCAGTTCGCGCGTACTCATAACCATTAAACCATACCATATAGGATTAAGTCAATATACCAATTATTGTACTTAATTCTTTTATTTATGTACCATAGCATAAATCTCTGTACGGTCCTTACAACTCCGTACAAACGGTCACCTAAAATTTTTTTGTACAACTATGGAAATCTTAAACAGAAGAGATTTAATATGCTTTCAATTAATTAGAAACAATTATTTACGTTTTTAAAAGTACTGGCAAGTAAAAGAATGTTCCAAATTTGAAAAAGTCACAAAATTGAAATTTTCACAATTATTTAATAATATTCTATTCGTTTCGAGCTTTTTCTCACAGTTTGTGTTTAGATATTGTGCTTTAAATAAATAAAAAAGGGTTTTCTGTAATTTCAATGAATTGTGACTCTTCAACCATGGTGAAAAAGTCCCGCGTAAATCTGTTAAGATGGCGGAATGTGAGAGCGAAAATAGCTTTCACAAAGCTCGCTATCGTTGACAAGCAATAGACTAGACGCATTGGTAGCGTCTGGTTTTTTTTAGTGCTGATAGCGACACCCAATTCGCAAGTATCTGTCCCCGGCCGCACTCACCAGCCACCGTCAGCTGCGCGGCGCTGGCGGCCTGCCCCGCGCCGTTGCTGGCCAGCGCGGCGTACAGCCCGCCGTCCGCCGCCGCCGCCGCGCGGAGCAGCAGCGCGTGCGTGCCGTCCGGCTGCGACACGATGCGGACTCGCTCGCCGTCTGCTATTATTTCTTCGCCTTTATGGGTCCTGAATATATGGGTTTAAATACGAAAAAAGGAATGAGAAAAATGTTTTCTTTATTAGTTATAATACAGAAAAAGTAATGACTTATTCAGACAATTACATAGTTTAAGATTATAATAATATAATAATATGAAATCCATGTTTAAAAAGAGAAAATGGTTTACACGAAACACGTAAGTGTGTTTTGTGTCAGAAGCCCCAACACTGATTTTTAGTGGCTTCAGTGAACCTTCGTGTAACATCTGTTATATATCAGTTTTTTATATCATGTAGCTATTACATACTATCTGCATGTGTTTATTATGTAACAGCCACAAATAAGTTTTTTAAACCTTTTTAAATGCTGTTTACATTGCTTTTCTAGGCTTAACCTACAAATAATTTTTATTTGAAATTGAAATTTCTTGCTGATATTACTAATTAACTAATTGAATACCATCATGTATGTAACTGAATGAATGAGAAAAACAGCCGCATTACCATTTGATCACCGGCTGCGGGTGACCAAGAACCTTCACTTCCATTTTGACGGGGAATCCCTCGATCACTTTAGACGGCATCAACTCTGCAATGAATGCCGGCTTGCGTTCCCTCTGTCCGACCTGTAAGGGAAGACTTATGGTCAGGGCTGGAAAGAGAGAGGGATGATTGACTTCCACCTCAGAGGGGAGAGGAATCGTTGACCACTGATAGAACTTTTGACATCTTTAAAAATGATTATTTCGTTTATTATTTGTTACCAAAAAAAAAAAAAATATATATATATATTTATTATATGTAGTTAATTACTTCAAGATGTCATGTGGAACATGGAATAATGGTTGCAGCTCCTTACAGCCTTGGCGATTAACAAGAGTGGCGGAGAGTTTATTGCCAGTTCTTCTCGTCTGTTTTACGCTCTTGATTTGAAAACTGGCAGTAAATGTAAAATTAGAAACATTTTTTTTTTTTATGTCAGTCGATACCTCAACGGTAGCCGTAGAGGAGGCCTCTCCCAGCTTGTTGGAGAGCGTGAGGGAGTAGAGGCCGGCGTCCTCCGGCTTGCAGCAGTCGATGGCCAGCCCGACCACGCCGCCCGGCTGGTTGATGAAGTTCACGGCTTGGCTCGGCCGGATCGGCAGACCTGATAAGTATTTTAACACATTGAATGCTTAAACAATGGATACAAAGTAATAGCCGGAAACCAAAACTTTTTATGGCGAATTTTGATTAAGTAAATATGAATTTTTGAATGTATCTGGGGGCACGGTAGTGCCCCCGCCAAGTCGAGCAAAAAGCGGCACGGCCGTACTATACTTTTCTCGAAGTAGTTCGGGCCATTTTCGACTCCCTATAACTTCGTTGTGGATAAAACTAGAATCCTGATCCTTTTCAGTCACTAAGCAGGCATTGTATAATCTCGGTATATTTCAAATATCATTCTGTTTGAACCAGTAGTTTAAGAATTATAAGTAGTCAAAATTTGATAATTTGTCACTCACTCACTGACTGACCGATCATCAAAACTCTAAGGCACTTCTAGCAGACATAGAAACATGAAATTTAGAATACAATTAGTGTTTAGTCTATAAATCAAGGAAAAACTACAATATTTTGAAATTTCGGTCCAGTTTTCTAGATATACAATTTTTTTTTGTATTTTTGTATGTAATGAATAACTTAAAAACTACTGGACCGATTTTAAAAATTCTTTTACCGTTAGAAAGCTACATTATCACTGAGTATACATTATTATTACTAGAAAAAAATAGAGATCCTTAGAAATCCCTACTAAAAACAACCCAAGGTGTAAAAAAATTAGCCATAAAATGTCTTTCATCGCATGTGCTGCGGAATGTATTGATGATAGAACAAAAAAAACGCCTATAATATTATAGAACATATCAAAATCTACAAAAAACTTAACGAGACCATATGTCCAACTATTGTAGTTATGTCACTATAACTACTTTTTTACATTAAAAAGTTGATAAAAATGCCGATCAAAATCAGACTGTTATCCATAGCTTTGTATTAATTCTTATCCATATAAACTAAGAAAAGGACTATCTACAAAAAGAAATGAGATGCCATCAAAAACATAAATTGTAAAAAAGGCCAAGTCTTGCAACTCAGTTCTTCTATCGTAAAAAGTTGTGAGATCCATATCTAGGTAATACCAAGTCGGTCAATTTATTCAGTCTCTACTGAAGGATCCTTCTGTCTTAAGTAATTACATAATAAGCTAACCTAACAATATCTTATAGTGATCATATCAATGCCAATATTAAAAATCTTTGATGTTTAAAATAAAAAGATTGACTTGGCAATCGCACTAAACAATCTAATTTAATATAATATGTATTACTTGTGAGATACATTATGTTTTTAATAAAATAAAAAAAGATACATTGTGATTTCATGCGATAGCCGATCCAATCTATTTATTTTAAACATCAAAGATTTTTAAAATTGATATTGATAATATGATCACTATAAGATATTGTTAGGTTAGCTTATTATGTAATTACTTAAGACAGAAGGATCCTTCAGTAGAGACTGAATAAATTGACCGACTTGGTATTACCTAGATATGGATCTCACAACTTTTTACGATAGAAGAACTGAGTTGCAAGACTTGGCCTTTTTTACAATTTATGTTTTTGATGGCATATTATTATTATTAAAAAATAACATTTTTTTTTGATCCGAGTGGTCGGCATACACGTCGGGTGCCGAATACTCTATTTTTAATACAAAATGAACGGGACGCTCGCACGGATCCGAGTGGGCAGCACCCTATAGTAGGGGCCGCCCACTCGGATCCGAGTAAAGAACCCTTAATCTGTTAACCAACATTCCCCGTATACGGGGCTCGTTGCCGCGTTCGGTAGAGAACACCTGCCGTGCGCGTCGATGGCTCGTGGGTTCGAATCCCACCTGGAACACATGCTTATAGTTATCTGTAAGCATGTTTTCCCCACGTCTAACTTCGGGCATTGATCGAGTGGGAGGAATATCGAAATTCCGACCGGGTAACGAACCACCGTTCATAGATGGGAAAACCGTGAAGTGCACATTGCGCGTTTCGGTTTCAGTCTATGGATTTCCGAATGCTCGAAGTAAAAGTAGATCGACAGCGCATCACTGACTGATGTTCTGTGGCTGAGGTATCACCTACCATCAAGTGAGCCTCATGCTTGTCTGTCGATATCTAACATAAAAAAAACCTTACTCTGTTTCGTCTGACGAGATTTACTCATAATTTTGCAAAAGAAAAAACTACGTACTGTAGTACTAGAAACAAAATATTATGAAAGAAACAATGACGCTCTATTATATAATTTTATATCCTAGCCTTTTTTGAATACGACACTTGTGTCCTTCATGTTGAGTTTTTGGATTTTAAGCATTTTTTGCGTACTATACGCGGAGCAGAAGCTTTGCGATTCAATAGGACGCGGGTTCAAGACCTTTCGGTTATCATTTTACTGGGTGGGAGAGATATTGTAATTTCATTCGAATAACGATGTTTTGTAGATATCTTATATAAAAGAAGTAAATTTTGTCTATGCATCTAACTTTTATTTTTCACAGAGTGTCACACACTCGACAGCACAGAACAGAAGAAGTAAGTAGAAGTGCAATGAGTCATAATTGTACCGGGTCGACCGTCGCCAAATTCACACAAATTAATGGAGTATTTAACACTGCACACGTTATCAATTTTTTTCGATTCGTTTTTTTATTTATTTACTTGATGCGCTGTCGACCTAATTTTACTTCGAGCATTCGGAAATCCATAGACCAGAGAAACCGAAACGCGCAATGTGCACTTCACGGTTTTCCCATCTATGAACGGTGGTTCGTTACCCGGTCGGAATTTCGATATTCCTCCCACTCGATCAATGCCCGAAGTTCGACGTGGGGAAAACATGCTTACAGAAAACTATAAGCATGTGTTCCAGGTGGGATTCGAACCCACGAGCCATCGATGCTTTAGGGCTTTTCCATCTATGAACGGTGGTTCGTTACCCGGTCGGAATTTAGATATTCCTCCAACCCGATCAATGCTCGAAGTTACTAGACGTGGGGAAAACGTGCTTACAGAAAATTATAAGCATGTGCTCCCGGTGGGATTCGTACCCACGACCCATCGATGCGCACGGCAGGTGTTCTACCGAACGCGCCAACGAGCCCGTCAAAATATCTTAGTGCTTGGTGATAACGGTTACTTTGGCTTAGCGCACAAAGTACTACACAAATATGAACAGTAAATATCTGACCATCCTTGAACCACTTGACCTCCGGCGCGGGGAAGGCCATGACCCTGGCCTCCAGCTTCACGGGCTGGCCGGCCACCGCGCGCACGGGCTCCAGCTCCTGGCTGAACGACGGCTTGCGTGGCGTCGCTGGAGGGACACAAGCAATCACACCATAGCTTTTTACTTGTATAAGTAACATTTACCATAGTAATGTATATTTCAGAAAATAGAGGTTTCAACGAACAAAAAACCCACCAATTTTTTTCAAAAAACTGAGAATTTTCGATTGAAAATTAGGGTGTTTTTGGATATTAAGTCAAAATAAGGTGAAAAAACAAATATTTCAAATCAAATAAATTACGGTGTATTTGAGATATAAAAAGGTAAGTTTTCACCAAATTTCGTGGAAAGAAATTTTGTTTTGTAAAAATTAATAATAAAAAACCAAAATCTTGGTTGTTTAAATTTTGCACATACATTTTTATTAGGTTATGTGAAAAAAGTGTAAATTCAAAAGTTGTAGATCTTTTTATTACCTACAACTTTGCCATTTGACTTTTTTCCATAGGATTTGTAGTTTAGTCGGAAATCGAGATAAACCGTTTTATACCCTATTACATTTATTTTATTATTTTATTTTTATTTAAAATATAAAATGACATAATCTAAATTTCTTTTTAAATTTAAGGAACTTCAATATTTATGCTATTACCATTAAGCTTTAAAGGTAATATACGTACGATTGACAGCAACGGCGCACAGCGCTGAATGTTCTCCATTGGGGTTGGTGATGACGAGCTTGTAGGCGCCGCAGTCCGCCGGGGTCACGTGTTCGATGCTCAGCTTGACCGTGCCGTCGGGCAGAGCCACTTGCTTCACGTGCTCATTCGCTGGTAGTTTTACACCGTCCTTATACCTATTGTACAGATGTATTTTGTTAATGATAATATATCGCATCGTCTTCTGATTTATAAAACTTTAATTTCTAGGAATATCGAAATTCCGACCGGGTATCGAACCACCGTTCATGGATGGAAAAACCGTGAAGTGCACATTACGCGTTTCAGTTTTAGTCTATGGATACCCGAATAATTGAAGTAAAATGTAGACGGCGAATTATTGACTGATGTTCTGTGAGGCATCACCTACCATCAAGTGAACCTCATGCTCGTCTGTCGATGTCTTACATAAAAATGGCGTTCAGTTATCTTACCACTGTGCCGTAGGGATAGGGCTGCCGTCGACCTTCACCCTGAGCTCCAGCGGCTCCCCCTCGTCCACGTCCCGCTGCCGGTCCAGCCGGTGCACGAACCCGGGCGCGGCCTGCGCCAGCCCCACCACCGCCTCCGTGCTCGCCTCCCCGGAAAGGTTCATCGCTACCACTTTGTACTGGAACACATTTATATACGTACGATACAATGATACAACTAGGGCTCGTGTTTTTGTCCGAACTATCCGACTACCCGGACCCGACTTCAAATCCGGATAGTTCGGGTACTCGAGTAGTTCGGAAAGCCGGATAGTTCGGGTGCTCGAGTAGTTCGGATATCCGCATAGTCCATGCAGTCCAAAACATGCCAAAATTCCCCCACTTAATTCCCAGCGTATCTTGAAAATATCGTCTCAAGCTTTCATATGTACTTTTACTTAGATACCTAACTGCTAAGATTAAATAGTGTAACTTTTTTACAAGCTTTAATGTACTTCCTATGTATGTATGAAACTAGTATGTTTGTTGAGGTGTAGGTTTATCTGGTATCTGAATACTCGAACTGTTTAAAGAGTTCGGGTAGTTCGGATATTGACTACATGTTAATCCTAAAAAATGAAATGGAACTATAAACAGACCTTTCCAACATCTTCAGCACTGAAGTGTTTAATTTCCAGCTCGCTGTCGACCTGCCCTCCCACCTCTGTGGTTATGGACCTTCGCTCGTCGTTAGCCAGTTCAATTCCCTCCCGGTACCATTTCACTTCGGGTTTGGGGACACCATCGCAGCGCACTTTTAGCGTGACGTCATCGAAGTCTTTGACCGTTTGCTTTTGAAGCGGTTTGGTGAATTGAGGCTCGTTTGCTACGAAACATTAAAATATTCGTGTTTAGCTAAACGAAAAGTTATTTTATGTTTAAAATGACTATAATCGAACTCTTTATGTTTGTATAGAATATGAGTGGCATCAGAGGGGTGAGCACGAACAAGTATCGAAACAGTATTCGTATCGTCGACTGTCATTTGTATGAAATTTCTCATACAATTGACATTTGACGATTCGAATTCGATGTCGATAGTCGTTCGTGCTAGGCCCCCAGTTTTAAACAATACTATCGCTGTAGCGAGAGAGAGTAATAATGAGAGTAAAATTCATACAAAGTTGAGGTGAAATCTGTAGAAAGTTTGTCTGTTAGGACTGCAATGTGATTTTTTGAAAAACAAAACAAAACTTTGGATGTCTGCAGTATGACATTTTATCCTGGAAAATATGCTTCCACACTTAAAGACCAAAATTTTGGGTAATGGTAAACCAGGGTCTGAAACCGGCAAATTTTTATTTTCCAAAATACATGTCTGACTGTGATACCATGATATTAGTTTTAAATAAAAATAAAAAAAAAAAAAAAAAAAAAAAACGAAAAAGTATTAACAAAAACCTTTATTATACCGGTATAACTCCCATAGTAAATTAACCGGTATTATTTCCCTGGTCATCACTGTGGCGACCTGCTAGAGCCACCCGGCCTAGCATGACAACCGCGACAAAATTTTGTCGACCGTTTTCTCGTTAATTTCTTCCGGGTCTAACATGACAATTACATTTAAAACTCGACTTTTAATATCAAAAATAGATATATTTGTCGATCGAGATATCTTTTCTATCAAAATTGTGGATCTCTTACATCTTAGTTTGTCTTCATTGCATGTTGGTCATGCTAGTTCGGTGGGTGACGTATACTCACTGTGCACAGTGAGCTTGGCCTGCCGCGCGGCCTCCCCTATCTCGTTGGTGGCGGTGACCGTGTACACGCCCGCGTCACCCACACCTATCTTCTTGACCGTGAGGCTGTACGTCTCCTTGTCCAGGTCCTCGCCTATCTCGATGTTGGCAGACGGCTGGATCACGTAGCCGTCTTTGCTCCTATTTAAATACGTCGGTAAGGTTTTTAGACGTTATATGGCGGACTTTAGACACACCATGTGTAAAGTCCGTATAATGTCCTAGGGCTATTTGATACTCGTATGAGTAAAAATAGTAATTATATATTTATAATATTAAGTCTAAAAAAAGTCTAAAAGTAAAATAAACGAAGATAATGCCAGACTGCGTATAACTCTAATGAAATTAACCGCTATAAACTACGCGAGGCTGCGTGTATAAACATTTATGAATTTACAAACACGGTATAATAATTTAATTCAAAAAAGGATTCAATAAAAGGCCATTTACATAATTCTAAACTATTTCTACTGAAACGAAACAAAAAAATCACTTATAGCAAGCTAAACTTCCTGATATGCTATAAAATATGAATTAAATAATTTACTTATCAGATCAGAATATATTTAAAAAAAATAAAATCTTTATGCATTTGATACATGGAAAATGTAGCCTAAGAGGCTTAATAGAATCTAGTACCAATGCGAGCAAGAAGAGACTTGTTCAGCATGACTCTCCAACTATTTAAGTCGTTCCCTCACCATTTAACTTCGGCGACGGGGTTCGCCCTGACCCTGGCGACGAACGTGGTCTCCTCGTAGGGCACCGCCGTCACGTCCCGGAGCCCCTCCACCTCGGGCCGCAGCAGGATGTCGAGGCGGGCGGAGCACTCGCCCACCCCGTACTGGTTCTTGGCTTGGATTGTGTACTCTCCCGTATCTTGATGACGACCTTTTGGTGAAATAACATTGTTTTTAAATTATAAAGGCTTCTATCAAATACGAATTTTTCACCCTGGTTATGTTCAGCAGGTAATTTTCAAATGCATATTTCTTGAGTATTACAAATTTAAATGAAATAACCTTTAACTGATTTAAATACCCCGACGTTTCGAGTGGTTTTTGAATAAGCGCGGTAAATAGTTTTATTCCAAAACTTATTTTTTTAATGTCGACCTATTTTTTACTTCGAACATTCGGATTTTATTTATTAAATTCAAGGCTTGGAAACCGGTTAATTTACTATGGGAGCTTAACCGAAATAGTAAAGGTTTTTGTTAATATTCTTTTGTTTTTAGTAAATACCATTACTGAAAAAAGTAGTGTGGTTAGTTTAGTGTGTGGTTACTCTTTAAAACTAATATAAAGTATCTCAGTCAGACACGTATTTTGGTAAATAAAAATTAACCGGTTTCGAACCCTGATTAAATTACTAATTGAAGTCGTTTCTTAACGAAGAAATAAAGTTTTACTTACCAGTCGGGATGTGCAAAGAGAATGTGCACTCCTTCAGTCCGTGTTCTAAGTCCTTAGAGTCAGCGCTAGTCGTGACCGTCGCATCTGGCACTATTTCGTTTCCGTTGAGCAGCCACGCCACGTGCGGCAGCGGGTCCGCGGTGCAGACCGCCTGCAGCGTGACCGGCTCGCGCTGCATCACGCTTTGTGCCTGCAGCGGCTGCTTGAAGATCGGCTTGCGATATTCAGCGACCGCTGTTTGAAGATAACATTCAAATAATAAGGGCCTTCAGTAAGGAGGGCCATTTAAAATTGCACAATCTACAACTTTTAAATAAAATACTGTATATCGGATTAAAACGCGATTTATTAGAAGTATGTGAACCCACAACAAGTGGTTTGGCTTACGTTTCAACCAACCGAAAATCCTTGCAAGAGAAAGTAGATTATTTCCCAGAAAAGTACGTGAGGCTATTGAAATTAAAAAACATCCTAACTTCAATAGAGAAGATGGTTTGAGACTTTCCAATACCTGGGGGATCCAGTATCAAAAATCTAAAACTCCAAATCAAACATACTAAACAACAAGAGAACACCGTTAGTCAATATTGTCATAATATAGAAAATTACAGTAAATATCTACTCCGTAGGAATAGATGGCGTTAATATGGCAACTTTATGACATTCACCTTTCTGTCTGCCCGTGACCACGGTTGCTGAAAAGCATCTGAAACGTCAGGATAAATAATTTAAACAATATAAATAATAAATCGCGTTTTAATCCGGTATACAGTATTTTATTTAAATGTGTCATACTCGCGTTAATAAAAGACAATATAATCTACAACTTACGTGAAACAGAGAGTTCAGCATCCAGAACTTGTTTTCCAAGCTTGTTGCTGATCTCACACTGCCATTTGCCAATATCCTTCAAATCTACAGCCTCAATCTCCAGCTTGTAAATATCTCCTTCGTTCGTTAGATGTATCCTTTTATCTGGCTTCACCTCTTCGCCGTTGTGAAGCCAGCGGATGTCGGGCTTCGGGTGACCGGCCGCTTCGACTGTGTAAACTAGTGGTAGGGATTCGAACGTGTGACCGTCCTTCATGCTGCTTTCTTTTAATGTGGGTGATGCTAGAAGGCAAGATAATCGTTCAGCGGTTGAACTCAATGTATGGTTCACAAAAGTTACTAACCATATGTACATAATAATAATAAGAGGCAGCCATGGAATCTGTATCTGTTTAAATAAGAAAAAAAATACAAAGAAGCATCTCATGAATTATTAAAATATTATGAGTTTTTATAATATGAAACACTACAAATATTTTAATAAAACATTGAATAGAAAGTTGTAATATAAGTTTATATACATTTAAAAAAACTTTTCAACAATCATTTCAAAGCAATGTTTGAAGCTTTTTATAATGTGCCACGATCATAAAACTAGATAGAAAATAACTATAGCGCGTATATACAGCCGTTATCGCAGTTTAAAACTATATTTTGTATGTGTATACTTACCAATGTGTATAGATAGAAGATGTGTATTGTGTAGATACATACCGTGGGGACAGGAATTATTATACAATAGTTGTAAGCATTCATTTTACACGTGCCATGCCAGAAAATAAGGAAACATTTTACCTTGATGACGATGATCGTTGTAGACTAACGCCTTTGATGTAGGACCCAAGGATTAGTATGCCAGAAGGAAAAGTTATTACGCATGCGCGCTAAAACAAACGTTCGAATATTAGTAAGAGTATTGCATAATATGCTATCATAATTTTTAACTTTGGCCTGCTGCTCTCATACTGTTACAATTTTAATTGTAATTTTATCAACACACTTGCAAAGGTAGCGTTAAAAACTATTTTAAAGACTACACTAAAAATATATTATTTGTTTCGAGGAAAGCGCAGACCAAAAAAAGTAACGCATCAGCAATTTCAATAAAAATTGAAGCAACACCGAATTGTTATTATTGTGATGTACAAACAGCGTTATTTATTGTTTCATATCAGCCGCGCGCATTTACGTGTAAATTATTTTTCCAATAATTTTATTTACTTGAATATTACCTTTTTCATCTTCCGTATTTATGATTTCGTCTAGAATACTCCTTTGCCTCTGACTACGTTTGAGCAATTCGTCAATGTCCCCGTCTTCTTCTTCTACACTGAATAAATTTGTATTTATTTTTCTTTTTCTTTCGATCGTCGTTTCGGCTACATTTTTCGTTATATTATCTTTTTTTTTCAGTGGTTCTAAAACTAATTCTTCAATTAGTCTATTTTTTATACCATCCATTTTACTTTCGACTTTCATATATTCGCCGTCTTCAAATTCCTTTGATATATGTATAAGCTTTTCTGTGACATCATTCTCAAATACTTTTTCAGATTTTTCTTTTAAGATTACATATTCTTCTTCTCCCTCACTCGTGAAATAATCTTCTTTAAAAGAAGTTTGACGTACATATGAATCTTTGCTGAATACTTTTTTTGTTTCGTCTATTTCAAAAATAGATTTAGAAAGGTCTTCAATAGATATTTCTCGAGATAAAGGTTCATTTTGCCAACTCATCTCATCTTCAGAGACAGATCTTATAGAAATAGTACGGTTCCTACTATGCTGACCCATTCGTGGATTAGAGTCAACATCAGAGTCAGTTTGCGGTTCTTCGATTATTCCATAAGTACCCCTCCTTATGTGATCTGGTATCGTGTAATAACCGAGATCCGATAAGAAATAGCTATGGCTAGCTATTTCTTCTATCTCAAGCGAAGTTGTATGTGGTTTGTTCGGTAGTATTACGTTTCTATCACACTCATCATATTCATCATAATGCATCGCAGTTGTAGTCATTTTATGTAATGTGCGCGTTTCGGCTGGACCTATCAGTTAAAATATTATTATATAGATATATTAAATACACAAAATAAATAATCATGCGATGGGTGATGCGTGGGTAAATACTAATAATTATAATTGATAATTTATTTATCTAAGATATTATTGATATTAGATGAGATGAAATAGTAGTACGGGAAGAGAAGCTGGAAGATTCATACTGACCTGTTATTATAGCGCCGTGGGAACGAGTGCTGCTGACTTTGGAAACGGTGATTGAGCCATCATCACCTGACTTGAACGTGGTTACTGTTTCGAAAACTCGGCCTAAACAATAAATCACACTTGGGATTGTTAAGGAAAACACAAATTATAGTCATGCAACGTTATGCGCAAAATCATTTATGAGTGTCACTAGTTGAAAGCTGTTTGCCTGTTTGTGAAGAAGCAAAGCGCGTTTTGTACCTTCAGTTTCAGCATTCAACGGTTCTTCAGATATTGTCTGTTTTTTAATAGATTTTTGTTTAGGGGACTCAAATTCTACTTCAATCGGTTCATCTTCAGTGGCAACCTTTCCTCTCTGTTGTATTTCAGTATTTACTTCCTCAACTAAAATATGCTGGTTACGTTCATTATGATTTTCATCCCAGAATGAACCTGTTTGAATTTCGTCAGGCTCAGTTATGGATTTTTTAGCTGTTCGAGGAGATGCATCAATTTCTTCAATTTTGAGGGTTTTGACCTTTTCATCGGCATTTACGTCATCCCAGAAAGATTTTTCTCCAGCAATTTCTGGTTCAGTTACCGATCTTTGAGCTTTGTAGGGTTTTGATTGAACATCAATAGAAACCACTTTATCATTTGATGTATCTGTTTCATCCAGTAACTTCTCTTCTACAGCTTCTGGCTCAGAGAAAGATTTTTTAGCTTTAGCAGGTTGTTCAATATCAACCATCACCGACTGTCGACTACTATCTTTCTCATCATTATATTTATCCTCGGAAGTTTCTTGCTCTGTAAAAGATTGTCTGGCCTTGTCGGACACCACTTGATCTACATCTTTCACTAAAAATTTCCTACACTCTCTATCTTCTTCATCCAACAACTCATCTCCCTCTTTTACTGATTCTATTATAGATTTCCTAGCTTTATTTGAAGTAGGCTGATCAATTTCTTCAAATGAAACTGATTTAGGTTTTACACCATCTGAATCGGCTGACAAAGATTTTTCTTCGGCATTTTCTGGCTTCGATTTTCCTGTCTTGGCAGTTTTCTTTATTTCATCACATGCCTTGTCTTCTATTATCATTTGTTCTTCTTTACTATCTTCGTTTAATAAGTTTTCAATGACAGTACCCTTTTTGAACCTCGAATGTACTTCTTTGGCTATTAAACACAATGAAAAATGATAACAATCATATGAATTACATGGAATAAGTAAAAAATTAAAAATGTCAAGGTACATGCTCGAAGGTAGGATGTAAATTGTAAGTGCACACGAGCATTCTAGTCTATTGAATGCCTTGCTGTGATCAAGTTTCGTTCTAAATACTTATCAACTAGGACGTCACAATAAAACTATATTAACTACGTGCAAGTAGTCAAGCCTACGTGGACAAACTAAGTTAAAACTAGCTTACTAGTTAACTACGGGATCCAGGCGAGTTCGTATTGTACTTTACCAATTTGAGGCGTATTGTTCTGTATGTATGCTGTAATACTAGATCGAAATCAAGCGAACTAGGAGCACTATGAATATTAATTTTATATTCAATTTCTGAGTTCTAATTTTACCGTCTATTTCATATTTTTCTTTGAATTTAGGTTAGATACTTACTGTGTACAGTGACAGTACTCTTAGAAGAAACACTCCCCATTTCATTTGATGCGCGCACTTCGTATTCACCGCCATCTTCTTCTTTGATCAAAGTCACCGTGAGGTGATAATTCTCCAGTCTATCAACAAACATTAGAATTTTAGTAATATTATCCAGAACTTTATTTGGTTAGCATAAATATGGTTGGATTGATTTTAATTACAGCTTAATAAATCACCATTGTAATACATATAAAGATGACAGCTTTTGAAAAGTCAAAGAAAAATTAAGGGCTGCTCGTTTTTCTTTATTTTTAATTATGTGTTAGGATTAAATATAAATACGTAATATTAAATTACTTTTTAGTCTTCCAAGTAATGTTAAACGAACACGCGTTATTATTTTTATAAGGCCTCACATACGTCTAGCAGTGTCAATGCGCTAAAAGAAAAACAAAGTAAAACATATTCTATTGTTATCCCCATTATTATTATAGGGTGGACTGCTAGTTAAGTAATAAAAATAAAAAAACTAGTAATAAAACTGTTAGTTTTTCTTTTAGCGAATATAGACGTAAGGCTAAAATTAAGGCCTTACATACGTCTATATTCTAGGATTCTGGAAAAGATCTAGTTTTTGTTTTACCTCTTAGTGTCTCGTTCAATCTTGATCCTAGCATCGGTGGTGACCTCCTTGCCGTCCTTGTACCACTTGATCTTCGGTTCTGGACAGCCTTCTACCTCCACCTCCAGCTTGAGGGTCTGACCTTCGTCCACCGTCATGTCTACCAGGCTCTTGGTTATACGAGGCTTTCCTAAGATTACATGAATAAAATATTGTATAAATAATTGTTTAACAATTATATTTATCCACCCGAATGTACTAATCGTTGATAATAATATATTATGCCAGTATGCTTACTGTTGACAGTAAATGTGGCTTGACAGGAGTCAGCGCCCAGCTCGTTGGAGACCTTGCAGGAGTACTGTCCAGACATCTCAGCGGATACTTCCTTCAGTATCAGCTTGTGGGTACTTCCGTTATCCACGCGACTGTACACTGACTTCTTCTCAGTGATTTCTACGTCACCGAGGTACCTATATAATGTAAACAACGTTATTACTTATATACGTATATAAAGAATCTGTACCTAGATGTCAATGGTTACCCTCGCTCGTATGCAACCGGAACATCAATTATTTTATTTTAAACGATTTGAAAGTCCGTTCATCTAATAGCTCTTCATGACATATCTTCACCATAGTGCAGGATACAATTTTGTATATAAGAATCTTAACCATTAGTCTTTTGATTAGCTTTGGTAAGCGACGAGAATTATATAGACTACTATAATATATAGACCCAATGTATGAGTAGATTTCTTTGGGTCTTTGAAATAACCAAAGAAATCAACCCAATATGAGCGAAACCCAGGCAAAAAATAAAGGAATTTTCCTGACCATTGTACTGTAGGCTCGGGGTACGCCTCCACGTCGACCGTGAACTCGACGTGCGCGTCCCCCTCGCTGGCGGCGCAGTCCCGCAGCGCGCGCGTGAACACGGGCCCGCAGCGCACGTTTAGCACGCACGAGTCGCTCGCTGACCCGTGCACGTTGCGAATCTAACATTTTTTAATTTTTAATTTTAATTATTATAGTTAATTACTTAAAGATGTCATGTGGAACATGGTGTAATGGTTGCAGCTCCTTACAAACATTTTGTAAAACGAAAAACTTGGCGATTAAAAAGAGTGGCGGCGAGTTTATTGCAAGTTCTTCTCGTCCGTTCTACGCCCTTGATTTGAGAACTGGCAATAAATGTAAAATTAGAAACAGTTAATATGAATTTTTTTATTGACGTTCATAAGTGTACATTATGTTACCTAAATGAATAAATGATTTTGAATTTGAATTAACACATATGCATATATATTTACTAGTTGACTTCGCTAGACAAAGTGAAAATTTGGGGTTTTGAAGCAACATTTTTCATGCCAAATCCAGAAAAATTACAAAAAAATAATCTGGATTTTCCCTCTAATTACCTAGCGGCATGAAATATTATTTACGAACTATTCTCATATCTAGCAAATATACATAAAAAAATCATAAAAATCGGTCGCTCCTTTTCGGAGGAGTGTGTCCACAAATACCGTAATATGAGATTTATATATACACTAGCGACCCGCCCCGGCTTCGCACGGGTCTAGATTTTTTGACAAAAAAAGAGGGGTTGTATGTATTTCTTAATGCCACATTATAAAAAAATAAATGCAAAAAATTTCGTCCAAAAATAAAAAAATAAAAAGATCAATCCACCCCGGATTACCCTTAACATTTAGGGGGATGAAAAATAGATGTTGTCCGATTCTCAGACCTACCCAATATGCACACAAAATTTCAAGAGAATCGGGAAATCCGTTTCGGAGGAGATTAGATATATATTTATTATGCCAAAGGATATTTGCATACGAACATCATTCACAACACACTTGAAAATCTTTTTTAAAGGATTTAAAAATGTTTTTGTTACATAGATTAGAATTGTTTATTGCTTACACTGTATATGTATATATATTTTTTAAATTAAGGTCATAATAGGGCCTTTAATTTAGATATGTAAGAAATATTATATACATATGTAGTCTGTTACGAATGTCTTACGCATCACACGTCTTTTGTCACACGGGTCATATATAATTGAATTGTGTTGTTTAAATAAAGTGTTATTGTACGAAAAGTGTCACCAAATATTTTTAAATATTCAAGGATTGTTTATTAGTGAAATAAGTGGACATTTTGCAGTAAGTTTTTGCTTATTCTAGACCTAAACTTTTTACTGTGAAGAAGGTAGTATTAGTTAATTCTACTATACCCTATTGTCTCACTAATTTATTCACTACTCCTTGTGGCGCCATCTTGTGAGTGAAGCTGATATCTCTATACGACATGGTTAAGTGCGTATCTTGCGGTAAATTTCTCTCGGCGACAGATGGTGTAAAATGCTCGGTCTGTAATGGAATATTTCACCGGGCCTGTCTGGGCATGTCGGCGCGCACGCAGATAGCAGCGACCTGGAGATGTACACCGTGCAAAAAAAATATGCCTAGCCCGCCCCCGGCAGCGGCAGCCGTACCTCCCGGCACTGGGCGTTCACCTGAAGATCCTATGAATCCGCATGGGTGCGACATCTCATCGGGAAATGTCTCTTTTGAATCAGTGAACTATATTGAAAATCCACCTACAGTTGACATAATAAAGGAAATTAAGCTTTTTCGAAGCGAAATGCAGACTATTCGATGCGAATTACAGGATTTCCGGCAGGAGATGAGTAGCCTCGCAGTGTCCTTGACCACGTTTGACCGTCGCTTAGACTCTTTAGAGAGTAGGGTAAGCGACCTGGAAGAGGGTTTCAATAATATAAATAACGTAGACTGCTCTAAGTCAGTAAGCAAGCTCGAACAGACTATATCGGAGCTGCAAGAAGAACTGCAAATACGAGATCAAGAGCTGCTGTTCAATGACATCGAGATCAGCAATATACCAGAGCAGGAGAATGAAAATTTATACCAAATATTTACTCGGATAGCTTTAAAGGTTGGTACACAGCTTGAGACACGAGATATTATTAGTACTTTTAGAGTTGGAGCATTGCGCAGGGAGTCAGCTGATAGTCTTCGTCGTCCAAGGCCCATTGTTGTACGTTTCGGGCGCCGCCTTATACGAGACGAAATTCTGAAAAATGCTCGTATTCGTCGTGGAGCCACCACTGCTGACGTAATACCAGGCGAAATTAAAACTTTTTACATTAATGAGCGCCTGACAAAGTACAACAAGCAATTGTTTTATAAAGCGCGAGAAGCGTGCAAAAAGTCAGGCTGGAAATATTCGTGGTCGAAGGGAGGCAGAATCTTTGTAAGACAGGAAAGCAACAAGTCTGCTATCCCTATTCGCAGAGACGCGGATTTGAATCATATTTTTGGACCAGTGGCTGCTACAAACGACGTGTAGTATTTTTATTTTTAGTATTTTTCATACATTATGTTACAGTACTTTGTGTTTCTTTTCACTATTTGTAAAGTATAGTAATGGAGTAACAGTTATATTGTATTTCTTTCCGTGCTATAAGAAACAGTTTTCATATTTATGTTACTTTACTTGTTTCTCGAAAGACACGATTAAGTTAGTTGATACTGTTAATTGCTGTCTTATGTCAATAAATATTATACAATTATGCGATATATTAACTGTAAAAGTTGACATGGTGCATTTTTCCACATTTTGCTATCACCTTATATTGAATAGTTGCTTGTTACAGGATAAACTTTTATTTAACTATGAAATATATAATATGTTCTTTGTTCTTCTAAGTATTGCATTGTGTTTAATAGAAATCTTGAACCTTATTTTAATTAAGCAAAGTTGTTTTCGCATTGTTATTGATAAACGGTTATTTGCTGCTTATGTATTAATATTTTTAAACTGTAAAATATATAATCTGTTATTATATATAGTAAGTGCCGCATTCTGTTTAAGAGTAGTTTTAAGCTTTGTTACAAAAAAGATAAATTCTTGTCGTAATGTCACTGATAACTGGTGTTTTGCTGTTTATGTATTGATGTATTACTTCTATCTCGTGTGGTGCGGATATGTTCGACATACTATTGTCGACAAAATATTTTTATTTTTGATTTTTACCTTTATTTTTCAATTTGTCCTTAAACGATTAAAGGTTGGTTTACTCAATCCTGGTTCTCTTGGGACTGGTCATGATGAATTTTTAGCTGCCATGTCAAAATTTTCTGTCGATGTTGTTGCTATTAACGAAACATGGCTACGTCCGGGTGAGGACGATAGAGCGCCTTATGTTCCTGGTTATAAGCTTAGACACATACCCAGATCAAAAGACATTCGCTCGCGCGGTGGAGGTGTGGGCTTCTATATAAGGCAAGGGGTCAAAGTGCGTACCTGCGCTCATCCACCAGCAAAAGACATTGAACAAATGTGGCTAAGCCTCACTATCAACTCGCAGCATATTATGATTGGTACTGCATACCGTCCTCCCTGGCTGAGCTCGGTAACATTTTTTGACGCGCTCGCTGACTCTATCGCTTCGTTTGTTAAATTTGATTATTTTATATTACTGGGGGACTTTAATATAAATTATTTTAACAAGAATACATCAGACTTCAGAAACCTCAAGAACTTTTTGCATCAAACAAATTTGACTCAACACGTTAATGATCCCACCCATTTTACATCTTCATCTCAAACTGTTATAGATCTTGTATGTACTGATGCTAATATAACTGATGTGCAAATTCACCATAATCCTATATTAAGCGCTCACGCATTTGTAATAGCTGAATTCAAAATTAAAATGGAAAAACCCCCACCACGTTGGATTACATATAGGCCGTTAAAAAATATTGACATAAATAAGTTTAATGTCCACTTAGAATCTATTATGTGGGAACAAATATTAGACCTTGATAGTGTTGACGCTATGATATCTGCTTTTAACAAACACATACTTTGCCTTTTTGACTTTCACGCTCCAGTTAAAACATCATGTATGAAAAATGCACCAACACCTTGGCTGACCGACAATGTTAGGCTCATTATGCAACTCAGAGATCAGGCTTTCTATAAATATAAGTTGAGCCATTCTGATGTTGATAAATCTCAATATAAAGAATTAAAAAGTATGGTTAATTCAGCATTGTTTTTTGAGAAGAGGGCGTATTTCGACACTAACATTAATAATAATATTCAAGATTCTAGAAAATTGTGGAACAGTTTAAAGAAGACCATCTCCCCTAATAACTTAAGCCATTTTGAACTTCCGGATAACTTGTCTGATCCCGAAGTATTAAATAACCATTTTCTTAACATCCCAGATTCAAATAACTTAAACTCAGATGAGAAAATATTTTTTGAAAATAATGTCTTTGGGTCAACAACACAATTTGAGCTACTTCCAGTAAATGAAACTGTTGTAGCTAAATATTTACAAAGTATTAAAACCAATGCTATGGGTAGCGATGGCATATCTATAGATATGTTATTGCTCACCCTGCCTAGAACGCTCTCTGTCATTACTTCTTTAACAAATAAAATTATAAATACTAACACATACCCCAGTCTCTGGAAAATAGCAATGGTACAACCCCTTCCAAAGAATAATAACCCCACAGAACTTAAAGATCTCCGTCCAATTAGCATCTTGCCGTGCCTATCCAAGGTAGTAGAGCACGTCGTTTGTGAACAGCTTACTCGTTATATGGAAACGAATAACATCCTTCCATCTATGCAGTCTGGTTTTCGTAAGAAAAAAAGTACCACAACAGCGCTAATAGATGTTGTTGATAACATCCTCTCAGGACGGGACAAGGGTATGGGGACTATACTCACCCTCCTTGATTTCTCAAGAGCTTTTGATTGTATTGATGTTTCTTTACTTCTCTCAAAACTTCACTACTACGGGTTTAGTCAGAATTCAGTTGACTTTTTTCATAGTTATTTAACAAATCGTTCGCAGATTGTGCGAGTAACGACGGCAAATGGTAGTATTTGTTCTTCGCGTAAACCTGTTGAAAGGGGTGTACCGCAAGGGTCGATACTGGGTCCTATTCTATTTATTATCTTCAGCGCCGATATAACCTCAAAAATTAAATTTTGCAAATATCACATGTACGCTGATGATATACAATTATATATATCTTTTCCACCATCTAGTACTTTGTCTGCTACCGAATTATTAAATGACGATCTCGGAAATATATACAATTGGTCAATCAAAAATAATCTTGTCCTAAACCCCACTAAATCTAAATATATTGTTCTCGGATCTCAAAAGCAAGTTGAGCATATAAATTCTATGTGCCCAAATGTATTGATAAACGGTGAAGCATTAGAATCCGTTCATACAGCGAGAAACCTTGGATTGCTAATGGATTCATCGCTACACTTTGAAGAACATATATCAGTGACTGTACGTAACTGCTTCTATCGCCTTAAGATACTTTATAAGATAAGAAACTATATAGATAAAGCATTACGTATACAGCTTTGTAATTCACTTGTGCTCTCCAAACTTAATTACTGCGATGTTGTATATGATGGCTGCTGTCTAGGTAGAAGTAAGCGTCTTATTCAAAGAGTCCAGAATGCCTGTGCTCGATATTGCTTCGACATCCCACCTCGTACACATGTAACTCCATATCTGAATGAAGCTGGCCTTTTAAAAATGACGGCCCGGAGACAACTTCATTTATATAATCTAGTGCATGATGTAATTAAATATCGTGTACCATCTTATCTTTATGATAAATTAAACTGGACCCGCAGTCAGGAGTTATACAAATCGAGGTCGTTCTCTTGCGTATTCCTGATGCCTATGTATAGATCGGCAGCGTTTAGGGGTAGCTTTAAGTATCGAGCCAGCAAATGCTGGAATGACCTCCCTCCACCCCTACGCGATTTAAAATGTAAGAGTAACTTCAAAAGTAAAGTTAGGGATTATTTATTTTTAAAACAAAAAGAAGAATTCACAGCTACCCATCCATAATTTATATTTATTTTTATTAATGTTTTACTGTTTCTTATTGAACCGACACACGCGATAGATTTATTACTTACTTTTAGATTATATTATTTTTATTATATGAAATACGTACATACTTGATATATATATCTTAAATTGTTATGTTGCTCTGTTATCGTTGTTTTTTTTTCTAAGATTATTCGCTATTCGTAAGATATTCGTAGCTTTCAGGTTATGGCTGAAAATCAGCGTGGTAGGCTTTGGTTAAGTAGCCAAAGCCTATCCACTTTATGCTGAGTCCATGACCGATTCGTCGTAGTCGTTTTGTATATAACTAGACGTATAAATGTTTAATTGTAATAATTGTATTATGTGTTACGACGAATAAATGTATCTCTCTCTCTCTCTCTCTCTCTCTCTCTGATAGGCTTTTATAAATAAATCAATAAGCTGGTTATTTTTCAATTTTTTTCTGGTATCAAACAAATCAAGGTATAGGCTGTTCAATTTTACAATAATTAAAATCGCAAGTTGATGAAGATAATCGTTTCCTGATTTTAGCTTGGCCCTAAACGCTAGGTCTATAAGGGCCAAACCAAAGGCCGGAGGGTGTATACCGCGAGCGACCCGCCCCCCTCCACCTACCTCGCAGGAGTACTCGCCCGCGTCCGCGCGCGCCGCGGAGCTGATGACGAGCTTGTGTGCTTCGCCTGATGATGATATCTTCACAGATGACGACTCCTTCAATTCGGTTTTGTTTTTGAACCTGTCATGGAAATCACGACCATTTATACAAGATTTGAAGAAAAGTCGTGTTTGTTTTGTGACAAGTTTTCGAATTATACTTATTGTTAACCGATACATGCCCGAACTGTAACTTAGATTGGTTGCTTACACACCAGATGATTCAGAAACGAATCATCTGGTGTGTAAGCCACGAAACCTTATGGATCTAGTCTTTGTCCTCCTCCGTGGCTCAGTGGTAATCTCTCTGGTGCTAATCGCGATGCGTTTAGCACCAGAGGTCCTGGGTTCGAATCCCGGGGAAACAAAATAAAAAAAAAAATCGGTCAGGCAAGGCACAGAAGGCCGATCACCTACTTGCCTATACAGACAAATGGGTCTGCTCCATGCCCTATAAGGAGACTCGGGAATTCACTTATGGCCTGGGTAAGTCTAATCTATGTGTTAAATTGTGGAAGAAGGGAGGTGTGGTCTTCCTCCAACCTAAAGGGAAGATCCTCGACCAGTTAAACCACTGACTGGCCGGCCCTAAGGCCCCAGTGGTTCATGTCGAGATGTTGTATATGGGTCATTCCATGTCAAATCGACAAATTTTTTACCTGACCCCCTTTGATTTCGCTGAAATTTTTTTATCTTTTTCTACCACCCGAAAGTTATTTTTCAGAATTTTTTCAATTTTTTTTTCCCGACTCAAAAAAAGTTATGAATTTTTGAAAAAAACCGCTCTTTTATTTTTAAATTGCCAGATCTTTTTCAAAAATTGACCGTTTGGGAACTTTTTTTTTCAATATTTTTGTTTTTAAATGTAGTTTTCGAAAAAAAATATGAAAAAAATTTCAGAATCGCATATATACGAAATATTTTAGTTTTTTTGAAAAAACCGTAATTTTCTCAAAGTCCGACCGTTTTTTTTTTTTTTTTTTGCTCTAAAAATACTTCAACTAATTCTGCAATGATCCCCGTTAATTAAAAGATGTGACGACAATCGCTTCTAATTTTTTTTCTTGATTATAAAAAAAAATTGTTGAATTTTTGCTGATTTTATATAACTTTGTTATGAATTTTTTTAATTTCTTTTTTTTTTATAAGCTCCATGTTATTTAAATGAAATGTAGATGATATCTTTTTTACCGACAATCGATAGCTCTTAAATTATCGCATATCGAAAACTACATTTAAAAACAAAAATTTTGAAAAAAAAAAGTTCCCAAACGGTCAATTTTTGAAAAAGTTCTGGCAATTTAAAAATAAAAGAGCGGTTTTTTTCAAAAATTCATAACTTTTTTTGAGTCGGGAAAAAAAATTTGAAAAAATTCTAAAAAATATCTTTCGGGGGGTAGAAAAAGATTAAAAAAAATTCAGCGAAATCAAAGGGGGTCAGGTAAAAAATTTGTCGATTTGACATGGAATGACCCATATATACTCAGCGCTCGGAAATATTTGTAAAGCGCGATTCAGGATTAGACGTCTTTGTATTGATTCTTGTAGCAGATTATAGATGTCGCTACAAAAAAAATGGTTAGAATATGAGTTACCAAGTGACTGTTGGCGTCGGCTCTGCCTCAGTCTGGACCTCCAGAGTGACAGTCTCCTTCTCCTCGCACACCCTGGTCTCGCCCAGTCTCTTGAGCACTTTGGGCGGTGACGTCACATGCCACTGCCAGAAGTCCGAACACTGGTTCACTTCATTCCTGTTAAAATGGTGTTTTCATTATTTATCTTAGATTATTAATATGTACAAAAGTATAAGCTAAGCTTTAAACATTGGTTGTTAAAGTTGAACAAGAAACGTTTTAAATCTAAGTACTTAAAGTCATAATTCCTAATATTTTTTATTTCGATAAATCCATGAGAATTCTAGACTATAATAACATACGTAAATGGTAATCAAATTAAAAAAAAATCACTAAACATTTTTTGTGAGTAGAAAAACTACAAGGGTTATCATATTTATCCTTATAGAGAGCCAAATTTCGAGCACTTTTTTAAAATCCCTCAAACCATTTCATGATAGTTACCGCTAGTGATGATTTTTGGAAATATATGGAGTAAAACGATTACTTTTTATATTTTCGTACATTAACTTAACTATAACTAGCTCTACTGACTCTTTCTAGCCGGTTAATTTTTTGTCAAATTACTAAGATTCAATCTTACTTTGTATGTTAGTGGCACGTAATCGTAAGAGAATGATATCCTTAACTAGTTCTTAACAGCAGCAAGTAAGTACATTAAAATTGTTCTATCAAGGAATCATTGTGTCTTAGAAATAAAATTTAATATATTTTAAGATCTGAGCTAGCAAGAATATTTAGCATTTATATGCAATTTCAACTGATTTCTCATATGACAGACCGACGATACGAACACTTTCTCGCCAGTCGTTCGTGCTAGGTGCTTTGGTACTCACTTGGCGACGATAGAGTACGATCCGGAATCAGTGAGTTTGGCGTCCTTGATGGTGATAGTGTACACCTCCTCCGACTCCTTGCTGATGAGCACGCGCTCCGAGCTGGTCACGAGGGCTCCGTCCTTGTAGAAGCTCACGTCGGGGGCCGGAGTGCCTTCCACCTCGATCCTCACCGTGTGTGATGAGCCCACCTGGAGTACATTAAGTCAAACATTCGATTTTTCATTTAAAAATTATTTGTTGATTATTTAAAATAAAATTAGAATGAGTAAACAATTCTAAAGTTGTCTAAAGTAGAATTTGCATTAGTTATGAGAACTGGCGAATACTGGAGTGTAACAACGGCGTTGATTATTTCAGTAATGTAGCGATATGCAGGTTTTACATATTTCCATGGGATTGTACACGGTTAGAACAAAAGTAGTGGTAGTTTGATTTGTCCTATTAAAGTCAATTTGATCTACAACTCTACAACAGAAATTCCATTTTACCTAAAACACATGTGCATTTGCTTGGTCGCTGTTTTACTTGATGGCTTGTTTGTTCGAAACCTATGCATACAGTGGAACGCCGATTATCCGAACGCCGATTAACCGAATCTCCAATTATCCGAGTCGGTCCTAAGCGTAATATAAAAAAATAAAACCAAGTACTGTAAGTAATGTAATTTTTGTTTTGTTTTGTTGTAACAAATTGGAACGCGCTGGAGTCAAGATAATATATCAACTGTTATGTGTTGAACTTAATAAAGTTTATTCTATGTGTGACAGTTCGTTTTTCTTTATTATCAGTCTATGTCCGATTATCCGAATCGACTCCGGTCCCAATTAATTCAAATAAGGCGTTCTACTGTATTTATTTGGAGGATGATAGCTCGGCGGTAGGGAACATATTCAAGAACTCACCATGCAAGTCTGATTCTCTATCTTCCTCTTGATCCTGGGCGGCGCGGTGACGACCAGGTTGAAGGTGGTGGTGTCGTCGCCGAGGTCGTTGGAGGCCGTCACCTCGTACACGCCGCTGTCCGCCGCCGACACGTTCTTTATCACCAGGGACATGTTCTCGTCGTCTTCGTGCAAAAATCTAATAAAAAAAAGGTTGTCTTAAGAATGAGCATTTTGCAGTGAAAATGTAGTGTTCGTCAGATATTGATAGACGAGAATAAGGATTACGTGTGGTAAGGCTGTAATATATTAGGAGTATTCAGGAATCCATAGACATAGGCGTGAATTCTGAAATAGCTCGCAGGTAGTTCATAATTCCAGCAGAATTTCGATCCGTCTTATATGTACGTTAGTTTGTTTATTTCGATTGTCCGTGTCGATAGTAAGCTGTACTTTCTTACTTTTGAAAGGAGGAGGAAGGAACGTATTAAAAACTCAATGGGTTTTGTAAAGCTATGCGTAACTGTTCCACAATTTGGAAAATCTTTATTGTAACTTTCCTAAAAGGCTGGATATTCACCCATATTTTTCGGAATAAAACATTTAATCACTGACTTGTTTGTCACCCCTTGACTGGTGAATAAAATTCACTTGCAAGTCAATTTTCCGCTCTACACTTATTTACAATTAAACTTTACAAATGTTTCAACAATAAATAAGTCTTGATGCATAAGCATAAGCATCAGCCTCTTTCTCAACCACACCGTAAAGACGTACTTGTGCCTAGCATCAGCCTCCACGACCTCGCCCTTGTGCTTGAAGACGACGGTGGGCTTGGGGTAGCCCTTGCAGACCACCTCCAGCATGGCCGAGCCGCCGCTGGACACCACCGGCTCGCGGTGCTCTATCTCCAGCGTGGGCTTCTGCGGCTCGCGGTGCAGGTAGTTCACGGCACCTTTGTGGTAACAGACACAATAGGACTTATTTATTAGTATGTAAGTAAATAAACGATTGTGTTGTTTTAAGAACTAATAAATAAGTCCTATTTCGTAATTTATTACTTACTAGCAATGCGCCCGGCTTCACACGGGTGCAATGTTGATGAACCATACACAAAAATAACCTATGTTACTCGCTGATAATGCGGCTTTATATTAGTGAAATATTTTTTAAAATCAGTCCAGTAGTTTTTGAGTTTATTCATAACATACAAAAATACAAAAAATCAAAAATACAAATCTTTCCTCTTTATAGATATAGAAGAAGAAGAAGATGTAAATAAACGAATATGTTGTTTTGAGGCTAATTCAATTTCATGTTTTCATGTTTTCATTGACTTATATGACAGTACATATGATACAGTATTATATAATATACTGTACCAAACATTATGGACTAAGACAAAACAAAGTTATGTTGGCATAAGTTGTAATAAGTGTAAACTTAAACTTTATTCAATGTATGTATACTGAATAATATAATTTTCATAAAAAATTTATAAGGCGAATTTTCATCTAAAAGTCAACGCGATGTTTGTCTTTTAAAAGTGCGAATATTAACTTGAGTCCTGCATGATCTGTGATCACCTCAAGACCTCAAATGTTATAATGTTAATGTTACAGCCTTACCCTCGGGAAAGACTAAGGATAAACAATTGACAAGGTTAATCATATCAGAAAAGTGTTAAGTTTCAAAAGAACCAATTGTTCTTGACCCATCACGTTTTATTTCACATTTTTTATCTGTGGTATTTTTGTAACATAAGTCAGTAAGTGTAGTTACCTACACTTATCATATTGCAACTGTTTGTAACGTCACAAAATTCATTAGATGCCAACCCTGCGTACAAGGCCTAGGACGTAACAGTAGAGGCAGGTCAGTTGCCAAGTGCCGACATTTTGTCGAATATTTTCAACGTTTATAAACTAGTACTGATTAACTGAAAACTCTTAGATTTTTGACCAATTCATCAGTTACAGTAAGCGATTTTTATATCCAATTTACCTTGCACAGTAAGTTCAGCGGAGCAAGAAATATTTCCAGTGCTTGTTTTGGCCACACACGTGTAGAGGCCGGCATCTTCGGGCTTAACATGCTGGAAGACCAGGGCCAGAGAATCCTCATCATCTCCGAGGAGGACCTTGAACCTCTCTTCAGGGTCAAATTCAAGGCCATCACGCTTCCAAGCGAACACTGGCTTCTCCCCTTTCGCCAGTAACCCTTCACCGCCAGGCGGTAACTCTCCGAAGATATTCTTATCATCTGATGATAAAAGATCCATTTCAAACGAAATCCTTATAAACTGAATATTTTTTTAAACAAAAGCTTTACTCGGCATTATATTATCGTAAAATAACTACTAGACGTATAAAATATTTTTAATAGCACAACGCGAATCGTTCAGGCGAAGCAGACGCGATGAACTGATCTTTGATCGAAGTCTTTGCCAAAATTAAAATAGAGTAAACAAATTAACTGAGTTAACAATTGAGGGCATTAAACCTCTTATACCTTTGCATAAAGTTTATTATTTTCTTATACAATTTGAAAGTATGTAACGCACGACAGAAGCAGCAGACCATATTAAATTGTCACTAATAATTAATCTATTTATAACGAGCAACTAAATCATAAACAAACATTGGACCAAATCCAAGAGTATTAACTAAAATGTACCACATATATTTTCATTAATTTCTGTATACATAAAAATAATATCAAGATCACGGTAAACTTGGTCTCAAGAAGCATTTTTATGATGTTGAACTAGATATAAAAACGACAAGGGTTCGGTCATATATTATTTTGTTTCACCTTTAATTCTTTCATAAATAGAAACTGGATTTCCTAAGATGACTGAAAATAGAAATATTCAAGGATTCAAAATTTTAAAAGGTTAGGTTTAATTTCATCTTTCTCATTTTCGATTTCCTAGACGTAAACGTATTAACATACATACTTTTTTTCCAATTGAGATCATTAATCATAAAAGTACTTCATTTAGAAAACATATGATTCTCACCAACAACAGTGACGGTGCATTCAGACTCAACATCCCCATATATATTGACCGCCCTGCACGAGTAGACGCCGGCATCGTCCGCGTTCACATCCGCGATCACAAGCTCGTAGCACCCCTTCTCGGCTCGCGTGCGGACGATCGAGACGCGGTCGCTGTCCAGGCATGTGGTGATCTCCTTGCCCTCGCGATAGCTATACGTAATACATATTATTTAAATAATTTGAGACCCACGCTGTACGTATCACGTTCCTTCAGTTAGACAACAGTAATTTTGAGATTCTGCCTCTGAATTACATATAATTTAAACATTTTAGATCTAATAGTTAAGAGTAAATGATGGCAAGAGGTTTTTTTTTTTTTTTGATAATAATTGTTGATTTTAAAAAAGTCATGTGCAATTTGGTTTTCCTTTTAGATAACCATTTTCTATTAAAATCACATTAATTCTTTTGTTTTTGGTCTTTGTAATTTAAAAATTAATAAACAAATACTTAATACTTACAACTTAACATCAGGATTTGGATTTCCTTTCACCTTGACCATGAACCGCAGGTAGGTGTTCAACAATATCTCAGTGTCCTTCAGGGCTACTAAGAAGTATGGCGCATTAAGGGCATTCTTTTGTTTCCTTTCTTCTGGTGTTACTATAACATATCAAAAAATAATTTCATAAAATTATTATCATATCATTTTTCAGCCTGATCCGAGTTTTATATAACATAAATTGTCTTACCAATACTCGTCTGTTTTCATTGTTTTATCAATACTCGTCTGATTGTGAAAAACGATTTTGTGTACTTCTGGGATTTTAATCTAAATTTTTATAGGTTTTACTGTAAAGGTACCAAATTTTTCTCGTATCAACTTGGTTCCGTCATAGTTTGACATTAATTCGATTCTGCGATTTTATTATATTTTGTGAAAGCAAAATAAAAATCAGACGTCACAGTAAACATGCAAAATAGTTGCTATTTCAGTGGCAAATACGGGAAAATTATCAAGTGTATAGACTGACTACTGTGTTATGCGTTTACGATGTCTTAATCGATGATTGCGGCAGCCATGCTTCTAATTACTATATTTTATTATTCGTGTGTTGGTTGCTATCTAAGGTGAAAGGACAAAATATTTTCAAATAGAAATTTAAATAAATCATTACACTTATTATTACTTATTTAATTGTTAGGGTTATTAATTTTAAAGAAAATATTTAGATAATAAATCTATTGTTTTAGGGTTATTATACTTAAAACTTATTTAAAAGAATAGATCTATTGATACTGTTGACTATGACGTTGGCCAATCAGAACACGAGAATATTTCCCGCCAAAAAATATGATTGGCCGGACGTTGACGACAATCTGAACCAATCAAATAACTCTAATTCTCCCGCTTGAGGTGATTTGAAAACTAAAACGTTGCGAGTTGGGACAGACCGAAAGGAACCTCGAAGTCGACCAGTTGCATTAACAAGAGAATACGGTTAAAACAGTGCTAGCATAAATAGACATAAAAGTATAAGTATTTGTGAAAGATGCAAGTAAATAAACGATTGTCTAAACTAGACTTGTGTTTGATTAAAGTTCAGAAGTGCGCAGAACATCGTTAAAATAACGTAAGTACACGCCCAATACTTTGTAATATTGTCTTATCGTTCTTTCTTTGGATTTTTTTAAATTTATAGTATGAATTACTCAGACTAAAATATACTTCAGAATAAAAATCGTAATCGATTTAACATTGTCGTCTCAATTCGAAGCTTTACGGTATTTTATTAGGAAAATTATTGTACATATCTAGATATCTAGATTCGGTTTCATCATTTAACTTGTCAGATATATTTGTGCTTAAAGAGAAATAGTTTATCTGCATACCCTCATTTTCTAAGGTGGGATAAAAATGTTAACCTTGTAGTTATGATGGCTCCTATAATCAGAATTATTAATACCCTTGCTATAATAAGATTACTTGTTATTTTATATATAAATAATATTTCACTGAATTTCTACCTTTTTATTCGTGTAGTAGATTTCGTTTTAAACTATTTGAAATCTGTGCTAATTTATTTTTTTCATAACTAGATTCACTATGCCTTAGTGAAATTTTATTTTAATGAATTTGTTGATATTTAAATTGCATAATGCTTAAAGTATTTTATATTAACAGTTGGTAATTAGTTATATTTACGATTTTATATTCTTTGATAATAATTAAAAAAAAAAAAAAACATTTCACTCATATGGATTTTATTTCTGAGTCCCAGATCATGGAGAGGTCTCTAGACCGCCAACGAAGCCGACATTCCGGTTCGCGGAGGCTAGAAACACCGAGGCGTGAATCCAGAGACGATTCAGTCTCCCACAGCCAACATATCGTGCCGAGCAGCGCGATCTTGAATCGGGAAGTCGCCGATCACGTTCCAAATCAAGACAGCACCAGCATTCTGGTGAACGTGTCTGCGAGCCAGCCGACGAGACAAGCATCGCGTTGGTGGCAAACATTTTTCAAGGTCACGTAATCTCTATTACTAACAACGATTTTCTAGATGTATTAAAATACTTAAAGAGTAACCTGTCACCTCATCCGTCTACTAAGGATACACGTTCTGCTTCTAAATATTGATCCAATGAATATTCTACTTAATTTTGATCCCTCTAAGAAAAATCAACGTATTGACATATGGCTCACAAAGGTTAACGAGTGAGCCACAATATACGGATGAGATGATATTATGACTACTCTTTATTTTTCTATGCAAAAACTCTTAAGGTTTGGCTAAGACTTGGTACTTAATTCGGTTCTCTTTGGTTGGTCAGAATGACAGAACAAACTTCATAACGTGTGCTTAAAAAGAAAAGTTGTTTTTTCGTTAGTAGTAGTTCATTAGTCATTGTATCAAGCTTAGGAAACATTGCTTAAAAAGAAAATTTTCTATTACTTCACTTAATCAGTGTGACATAGTGGGAAAACGAGCAGTGGATTATCTGATGCATGGCATTAGCGATATAATACTACGAACTGTGGCATTAGGATTGCGCTGTTCTAATCCTGATCAGATATTACTCTATTTCAATATTCGAATTATTCTGTTGATAAAAAGCAGTTTAAAAATAAGTCCGACGATGCTAGCAGTCAGATAAATTTATATATAGATAATTTATCTAGGATTATCTCACGATAATGTTCAGTTATTTTTGAAGGGGTTCGGTAATAATATAGTTCCCAGTTGGAGGGATGTCTCTTATTTTAAATTCAAAATGAAAATCATTTATTCATTTAGGTAACACTTAATATACACGAACGTCAATAAAAAAAATCCTTCTAATTTTACATTTAATGCCAGTTTCTTATTTTTACAAAATGTTTGTAAGGAGCTGCAATCATTATACTATGCTCCACATGACATATTGATGTAATTAATTATAATAATAAAATAATAAACGAATACACCTAAGGAAGATTTGTCCTCTATCAGCAGTAGGCATGGTGAGATAGGAGCACATAGTCGAGTGATAACTAATATGACTGCATACATGAATTCAAGTCCGACCAGTCACCACAAGTAGTGACGTTGACGAGCGTGACACATGGTCAGCCATCGGCTCCCTCGCCATATTTAGGGGAGGGACAACCCGACTTATGGACGCCACCCCAAGTGAGCGAGACGATCCTTGAAATGTGAACTCGTCTACATAAGAAAACAATTATTATTATTATTCTAAAATAATTTGATACCATATGGATCACGGTTTGCTCCCATTTTGCATTGAAATAGTCGTGGATATTGACGATCGCCTCCGAATCTGGAAAATCAGCAGTGCAATTCTTGCGAACATTTTCATATCAAACAGATACTGGAGCAAATTATATCCAAGCACTAGCATCGTTTAGGTAATAATTTATAGTATAATAAGCCTTAGCAAATAGTTTTAATTTAACGTGCGATTTGAATTTATTTATTGACAACACATGTACCTCATTAGAGATTTTGTTAAAAAAAACGTATGCAATTGTCTTGGAAAGAATTACACGTTTTATGCAGCCTTGTGGCTGGTGCGCTTATTTTGTATTTATTACGAGTAGGTACTATATTTTGTGGGAGCTACTATTCTTTTAAAAAAATATATCTATAATCTATATTTTTCCGCACATATAAAATATTCTTATAAGTATATTGACTTACCAAATTTAAAATACATAATTCTTTAAATTTCCTTCGGACTGACTCCCATGGGGATAATCTACAGTTAGCCCTTATAGCCCACTTTTGCATTAGGAATATCGATCTAATGTCAGCTGCATTGCTTCACAAAAGAACATAATACTATGAATATAGGTAAAATAAACGAATTTTGCTGTATTCTAGTCAGTAAGATCGCGTATCTTTTTCACTGCGAACGCTGTAGAACTTAGCCTATTCGGAAGACCTTCTCCAGTGATGGATTATGTCGTTTCACTTTAAATAAAAGCGAAGTATCATCAGCAAACAGTACTATCTCGTGATATAGATGAGGAATAAGAAAGGTCCAAGTATGGAGCCTTGCGGTACAACCATAGTAACATATGATCCCAGGTATGAATCCATTAGTTTTAGCGCTTTTTCGCCAATGCCATAGTGTTGAAGATTTTGATTAGGATTTCGTGATGGACACAGTTAAAATCCTTTTTATAATTCGCAAAAACTCCAATGGCATCGTGAGAATTTAACCAAGCATTTAAAATCTCAGAAATTAATTTAATACCAGCAACGGTTGTGGAGCGACATCTTGTAAAACCATTCTGCTGGCCATGCATAAGTTTATTATTATTATTATTGAAGTGTTTCATTAATTGATCAGTTTTTGGGTCTAAAGTTTGTGGGGTCAGAAGTGCTGTCCGTTTTGAATAACAGTGTGATTTCAATAAATTTTTAATAATATCATTGCAGCTAATGTGGCTACATAATATTATAAAGTTATGATTGCACACAGGAATATTCTTTTCAATAGTAAAGGGTGGCTGATGGTGAAGAGTTTGGAACATTAGTTGTATGTTTGGAATTCAAATAATTGACCAGAATGGTCAGACGTTAGTTTGTTAATAATACAAGTGTTGAGAAGGGCTACATCACTATAGGTATTGTCAATACATGTTGCCGTGGTGGCTGTTGCCCTAGTAGGCTACAGCTACAGTTGTCAAGCAAATTAACATTAGTCTCCACAAACTATCAATCTTTTCTTGTACGTTTGCAATTTGTACAGAACCTGTTCTAATATTTTTCTAAGCAGTAATAGCAGTTCATATTAAGCAGTAGGAGTGCTACGTTGATGGTCTAGGCAAAGAATATGTGTCTAGCGACTAAGGTCCCGTATGTAGAAGTATTTACCTCATACTTGAGAAACCTATACTAATCGGAAACCAGCATATTTATTTATTTATTGGTATCCAAACAACATACATGTATATGTAAACATTACAGACTATAGAATACTTAAGGTATACGTCAATTATATGGATACACTTATATGACGTCATATATAAATCTAAAAAGAAATCGAATACAAATTACTTTAAAGAAAAAGAAGGTTATGTTATTATCACGACTATAGTGAATGGTAAATACGAGTTCATGTTACCTATAAAAATATGCAAAAATTAAAATACTCTAAGAAATAAAAATATCTCCTTAACTAAGCACGTAAAACGAAAAACTAAGACTCTGCTAACGACGCAGAGTGGCTAAAACTATGCGACGAAAAGTACAGAGACTATTAGAGAACACATCCATACAGTTGATATTTACTAAATCATTATGAGTACGAGATAATATATTAACAGGTGCGTTATGTGATGTACACAATTGAGAAATAGGAACATAGAAAGGTCTTACGTTTCTAGTCATACAAGGATTACCGTAAAGAGAAAACCTGGACAGTAGTTGAATATCAGTATAGCGTAGGAGATATCGTTAAGATCACTAAACATGCTTACGTTGAGTCTTACAGTCTCCAAATCGTTAGGTACGATAAATATAAGCTTACCCTTATCGCGGGTATGAGTTACTCAAAAAATCAACGTCCTACTGCAGATGCAGAGGATCGTATAAGGCTCTAGATTTATGTTTCTGCTCGGGAAATTGAGGAAAATAAATCAAATACGGAAGATTCTAATGTAACCAACCAATAATATATTAAAAGTGCAAATAGTAATTGTTTTCAGACCTCTTAATCGTTTTAAAAAAAAAGAAGTGCATTGCTACAGATTTTTATCTTTGTTCCAGATCAAGCACGAGAATTGATTGGTTCGTGCTTGGTGCAATCTACTTATCTGTGGCCACAAGTCATCGAGTTCTTGAAGGCCAATATATTGTAATGCTTACTATTGCCCATAATCGAGTTTGGGATAAGGCACGAGAATTGATTGGTTCGTGCTTGGTGCAATCTACTTATCTGTGGCCTCAAGTCATAGAGTTCTTGAAGGCCAATATATTGTAATGCTTACTATTGCCCATAATCGAGTTTGGGATAAAACACGAGAATTGATTGGTTCGTGCTTGGTGCAATCTACTTATCTGTGGCCTCAAGTCATCGAGTTCTTGAAGGCCAATATATTGTAATGCTTACTATTGCCCATAATCGAGTTTGGGATAAAACACGAGAATTGATTGGTTCGTGCTTGGTGCAATCTACTTATCTGTGGCCAAAAGTCATCGAGTTTTTGAAGGCCAATATATTGTAATACTTACTATTGCCCATAATCGAGTTTGGGATAAGGCACGAGAAATGAATGGTTCGTGCTTGAGGCAATCTACTTATCTGCGGTCACAAGTCATCGAGATCTTGGAGGCCAATGAAGTAATTACTATTGCCCTATAATTAAGTCTGGGTTAAATAAAGTATTTGTTTTGTCAAAAGTCCCATAACCGAAGGGAAAATATTTCCTTTACCTCATAATCTGAGGTCAGCAGATTTTCAATAATTTCTTCCATTATAATTGATCGGGGAAGAATATTACTAATCGTTAATTAATTATAGTAATTGTTATCTCCGTGTTCACTGTTCATACTATATTAGTTGTAATTTGGATATTATCTCAGAATCGATTTTTCGAGATCTAAACTGAATTTTCATTCCACTGATTTTGTTTAAATCTTCTTTTAAGCAATAGTTCATTAAATTATAGATGTTGTATATAATAAATTGTTAAGTTTATAAAATTATTTGTTTAAAACTTTTACAAAATGTTATAAGTCTACAAATTGTTGAAATTATCGTTAAAGGCTTTTCTTTATATAAATTCATTGTTATTATTTAAGTATTTGTAAGCTAAACCATTATTGAAAAGAGTGTCCATGGAGTTTCTTGCCGGTTCTTCTCCATGAGACCCACTTTTTGGAACCGTGCAACTAGACGTTTCACAAAGGCCTAATTCAAATAAAAAACTTTTGATTTTGATTTTGAAGTTGATTTGCTTTGTATATGATACGAATTATGTAATATTTTATTTATACTGATTATTGAGATTGTCTCTTAAAATGTGTTCTTTATATAAACTCATTAGTTATGTCGATTTACTTGTATTTGATATAAATATAAACGTGAATTAATAAATTAAGCTAAGGTTGATGCAACTGGTCAAGTCCGATTGTTAGGGTGCCACCGGCGGTCGTGTGCGGGACGCCCACGATGTCAGGATGGTCGATTGTTAGGGTTATTAATTTTAAAGAAAATATTTAGATAATAAATCTATTGTTTATTTATTTATTTATTATTTATTTATTAACACTTTATTGCACTAAAGAACAGAAATAATACAGAGGATATACACATTTACATACATTGGAGCACAATTGGCGGCCTTATCGCTAAGCAGCGATTTCTTCCAGGCAACCATATGGTACAAGCGATAAATTGTAATAAGAAATGGGTAGTGCAAGAATGAAAGGAAATACGTTGCTTATATACATAGATATCATAAATACATATACATATATTACATGCAGAAATTATAACAATTATTCAAATATTTAAATTAGAAGACATTAACTTAGAAGAAAAATAATTTGAAAGCATATTCTTGAAAATATTCAGTGAATTGGCTTTTTTTACAGAAAGCGGCAAAGTATTCCATAACTTAACGGCCTGGATCGTAAAAGATTGCTCGTAGTAAGTAGTTTGGTGCTTTGGCATTTCTAGGCGAAAGAGCTCAGCTGATCTTACAGGCCTGCCATGATTATCTCTAAACTCAAATCTCTCCTTAAGGTAGTGAGGCGTTTTAGGGTTATACAGTATACGATAGAGGAGGTGCAGAATGTGAGCATCCCGGCGAAATCGGATAGGTAGCCACTTGAGTTGCATTCGAAATTTAGTGATGTGATCATATTTCTTGAGACCAAAAATAAAGCGTATGCAGAAATTTTGTAGGCGCTCAAGTCTATTCAGTTGATCTTCAGTAAGATTAACATAGCTTACATCGGCATAATCTAAAAGAGGTAGGAGAAGGGATTTCGCAAGTGAAATTCTGGTTGGAAGAGGAAGAAAGTTTCTTAAACGCCTAAGGGAACCAGCGGCAGCAAATAACTTTTTACTCATTTCCTGAACTTGGTAAGTCCAAGAAAGAGTCTGATCGAGGTAAATTCCTAAGTTTTTCACATGATCACTGAACGGAATTTGTGTCCCTGCAACGGAAATCGGCGGAATATTCACCCAATTTACTCTAGCAATTAAGGACGGACTTCCAATAATAATAGCCTGTGTCTTGATAGGATTTATCTGCACACCATGATACAAGCTCCATTTAACAATAGCATCTAGGTCTCGGTTAGTTGTCCGAATAGCCTCCGGTAAATCATCAAGTGTAGACTGCGTATAGATCTGCAAATCATCGGCATACATGTTGTAATGTGACTTAAGTTTATCTGAGATAGAGTCAATAAAAAGAGAGAAAAGCAATGGTGATAAAACTCCCCCTTGAGGAACGCCCGAAGTAATATCGCACCATGATGACATGGTATCCTCTAATCGAATCCTTTGACGACGCCCAAAAAGGTAGCTGTGGAACCAATTAAGAACAGGAGTAGAAACATTGATAGATTTCAGGGTGCCTATAAGTATATCGAAATCTACAGTATTGAATGCATTACTGAAATCCAGCAACGTCAGAACCGTAACCTTTCTATCATCCATTCCCAGCCTAATGTCATCCGTTATTTTAACAAGAGCAGTGGTCGTACTATGGCCGGGTCGGAAACCGGATTGATAAGGATTGAATAAATTGTGAGTATTAAGGAAAACGTCAAGTTGTTGATACACCAATTTTTCAAGGATTTTTGATAGGAAAGGTAGTATGGAGATTGGGCGGTAATCACTAAAGGCAGATGGATTTCTTTTCTTAGGAAGAGGAATAATGTAAGATTCTTTCCATAAATCAGGATATGCACAAGTCATTATGGAATGGTTAAGGATATGAGTAAGGACGGGAATTATGACGTCAAGGATAGGCATGACCATATTACGACCAATGCAGTCGCTTCCAATAGCGTTTGACGAGATGGATTCAATGCTTTTTCTTACTGAACTCTCATCAAATTGTTCAAAAGTAAAAGAAGGGTAATTTGGCAAGGGTATTTCAGACAGTGATTTTAATGTTTTATGTTTAAAGTTAAGGTCAAACGCGATGTTGGTTTGCGAAAAATGCTGGTTGAGTAGGTCGATATTTGTATTAGCCGGTATGGAGTCGTTACGTTGCTTACCTATTCCTAAAGTTTTTAAAAATCTCCATACTTTGGATGAATCACTATTCTCAACGGAAGCGTGAATATATCTCTGTTGTGCGTCCCTACAACACGTATTGCAGCGATTTCGTATCTTATTATATTTTACTAAACTTGATTCATTCCTAAGTGCCTTATAACGAGCCTTAGCACGTGCTTTTTCATTAATTAGAGCTTTAATTTCGTCAGTTAGCCATGGTGTAGGTAAATGCTTCAACTTCACTGATTTGAGTGGTGCATGTATGTCGTAGAGTCTTGTGATATGTGAATTAAATGAGTTTACTTTATCATTTACCGATGACGCCGAGATTACAGTAGACCAATTAATATTACGAGCGTCATTTAGTAATTTGTCAGTATTTATTCCGGTGAAGTTGCGACGAACAACAATTTTAGGTTTAAGTTTTGGAGGGCGTACTTTATAAGTTAAGAAAAGAAGATCGTGGTTGGAGAATACATCCGCAGGGAACTGTCCATGATTAAGGACATTATGAGGAGAAGAAATAAACATAAGGTCAAGAAGGGATGGTAAACAATTAGGAGAACAGTGAGTAGGATTTAGAGGAAGAAGATGTAAATTATGTGAGTTAATTACAGTAAGCAGTTTTCTTGACCGATAATCTTTCTTCAATAAGCAAGTATTGAAATCTCCCATCAAGACACAGTGTTCATATAAAGGCGCAAATTGATCTAGAAGAGTGTCCAGAGAAGGGAAATAATTTATCAACAGTGAAGGACTATAAAAAACACCTAGTAGCATTTTGGAGTGAGACAAGGTGACTTCGATTAAAAGATGTTCCGCAGTATCAGCTGATGCAGGCTGTGGTGACGTGCTAACAATAGAATATGATATGTGTGAGCGAAGATAAATCGCAACTCCGCCGCCGCTTCTGCCCATACGGTCATTTCTTATCAGAATGAAACCCGGTAATGAATACGAGGTGGAAGGTAAACATGGTTTGAGCCAGGACTCAGAAATAAGGATAGCATGTAGATGATTGATAGCCTCAAATGAAGTAAGAAAGTCGGGATAGTGTGCCGGAATGCTCTGTGCATTGATGTGTACAATATTAAAAGTTTTCAAATTACCAGAGAAGCTATTTGTGAGAAAATCATTCAGAGATGGTAGACTTGACGTACTGTGAAAACTATCTTCACTGCTACTATCGTTGGAGGAGCACGAAAAATAATTGTCACTGTAAACCATTCAAAAATATGCTTCTATATCAAATAATAATAAAAATGCTTATTAAAATAAATAAATAAAATAAGGTAATATAATAAATCAAGAGTAATTAAAAATTAAGTTGTTATAAGTGCTTGTACCATCCAGCATAGTGGAATAAAATCGTTGTTGACAATTTAACAAAAATAAAAAAGATATTTTATTTATGAATAATTATTTAATGTGGCAACACATCCGCTGAAAAACCACAGTAAAACTAAATTGTGAAATTGACATATTATATGACAAGTGTCATATGTCATAGCTGTTGTGTTATTAACATTTAATATTGTGAATTAGATAGATAGATAAGTTAATTTACCTAAATACCCCTTCTGGTATTATAATAAAGCAAAAAAATAATAATTAATTAATGAACAAATTGCACTTCTAAATAATTATTCAATGTGGTAACACAAATCCGCTAACAACCACTGTCAAACTGAATATTGACATTGAGAAAACATAACAAGTGTCAATTGTCACAGGAGTCGCGTTATTAATATTATGAATTAATTACAAAATAAGATATTAAACTGATTTACCTAAATACCCACTCTGATACTACAATAATAAAGTTATAATTAAGATGAATAATTAATTTAAAAGAGTGGGGATCAAAAGTTACATTTATAAACACATTTAGAAGATAATATAAAAACATAATAAAAACAACAAAATATTTTGAGTAAAATTTAACATACCAGAAGTTTAAGTATTATGATTAGTGGAATTACAATATTATACTTCACTTTTTCAGAGTGCGTTTAGGGCGTATACTGGAGATTGTCTTGGTAACATTAGTTTGCTTCTCATTTTCAAGCGGAGCGGGCACACTACCATCTGCTACGGGTCCAGGAACAACATCAAGTTCTTTATCAGTGGAGATTTTATAATGCTTTCCATCCTGACCCAACACAATTATAAAGCCATCTCTAGTCCAGCACTTTGAGATACCAAAGCGCTTGCGAGCTGCCATAAATGTATCATGCCTTGACTTGGTTAAAAACTCAGACATAGTTATACCTGAACCCTTAAAACTTGACTTAGAGAACCACACTTTGTTCCTAGTGGAGAGATCCTTGAATTTAACAATAATGGCCCTAGGTTTATCGGATGTAGCTCGACCTAATCTGTGGCAGCGACTGAAATTGTCAGTCAAATTGGGCACAGTTACTCGGTCCGTTATCACCTTCATTACAGTGGCAGTAGTGTCTTCCTTTTGTGTCTCTGGTATGCCATGGAAAAGCAGGATTTTGCGTCGACTTCTTGTCTCTTGGTCATCCTGTAATTTTGACAGTAGCTCAACCTGAGACTGCAGACATTGAAGTGAGGTGAGAACAAATGTCCTGAATAAGTAAAATTCTGAAGAGAGTTTGTCATTTGGACTTGCTGCTGGAGAAGAAGAAGAAGTTTGTAAAGCCTGTTGAAATTGATCCATTCTGTATTGGAATAAATTAAACATCTCTGTCATTGATTGTTTCAAGGTTATTTCTTGATTAGTCATTGTTGTTCACTATCAACAGTATTTAATATGCTTGGTAGAGGATATAGATATGCTGGTGAGTACAAACACTATTACATAAACATTACACTAAATATACTATTTTTAATTGTAAAACTTTGTAGAGCGCAAAAAAATATGTGTGCACGTTTTCACACCTACCTTGTTTTAGGGTTATTATACTTAAAACTTATTTAAAAGAATAGATCTATTGATACTGTTGACTATGACGTTGGCCAATCAGAACACGAGAATATTTCCCGCCAAAAAATATGATTGGCCGGACGTTGACGACAATCTGAACCAATCAAATAACTCTAATTCTCCCGCTTGAGGTGATTTGAAAACTAAAACGTTGCGAGTTGGGACAGACCGAAAGGAACCTCGAAGTCGACCAGTTGCATTAACAAGAGAATACGGTTAAAACAGTGCTAGCATAAATAGACATAAAAGTATAAGTATTTGTGAAAGATGCAAGTAAATAAACGATTGTCTAAACTAGACTTGTGTTTGATTAAATAATGAACAAACTTAAACATACTTGAATACTTCAATATACTCCTACGTTTCAAACTAAATTATTCAGTACAGACTGTGAAAGTTTCTTCCATAATATGTACAGTATCACTGTCAAAGCTTAAATGGCAATATGCTATATTTATTAAATTATAATAAAAACAGTGTAATATTGAAAATAATTTGTCCAACAACTAAACGCTAGAACTCACGCTCGTGCACGATCAGCTGCGCGGTGCAGTGCGCGCCGCCGCCGGGGGTGTGCGCGCGCGCCGTGTACAGGCCGGCGTCGTCCTCGCGGCAGTGCCGCACCTCCAGCCGGTGCGCGCCGCCGCGCCGCGCCACCGTCACGCGGTCCATCAGCCGGTCCGTCAGCGGCCGGTTGTCCTTCAGCCACGTCACTTGCACCTCTTCCGACGACTCAATCTCGCATTCGAACAACGCATTCTCACCGGCTGTGGAGTCAACGGTAACATGCCTACGATACTTCTAATGGTGATATAGTACAGGACGGCCACTCTCGAGTAAAATAGATTAATACAGACTGAACATATCTTTCGCAACTTAAATCTGAGGAGATTTTTTGGGACAGTGGGTGAGTGTCCATCCTGTACGTACTATTGCATAGTTTGCAGCATTAGGACATAAAAGCGTTAGCACAATGTGTAGTGTCATTTAGGTCTAGAAGCATATGTACAAGCACCATGTGTTTGAGGTATGTATACTTACGCTCAATATTCTGTCCTTCCAAGGTTTTTGAAAAAATCGGTTTGCCATCAGATGAGTCCGATTTGGAAATCGGTTTATTCGATATAAATTTATCAGTAACAGAACCATTCGATAAATCCTTTTTGGAGTATTCACTTTCATAGACAGATTCTCCGTTTCTGGAACTTTTGTATTTCGATTCAATCTTTGATTCAGTTTCTATGTTGTTTCCGTCAATACTTGTTTCGATGTTCAATTTTGTCGATCGAGCCTCAATCTTTGCGCTGTTTGTAATCGAGTTGCGACCGTATTTCGAAGCAATACTATCGATTTTGCTAGGAGTATCCATATCTACATCATAGACAGTCTCTATTACCTGAGTGGACTTTCCTTCAATTTTACTTTCGGTATTGTTATTGAGGCCGTATTTAGCTGCAATGCTATCTATTTTGCTTTCAGTTTCGGATTCAATCGAATACTTAGAATCTTTAATTGAATTGCTTCTTTCATAGCTTGATTCAATAGCAGTCGTAGAGTTGCCCTTAACAGAAGTCTTGCTATCGATGCTGGACTCAATTCCGTACTTAGATGTATCTTTAACAGATCTCCTGCTTTCATAGCTCGACTCATCACCATAATTAGATTCATCCTTGATAGAATTAGTCCTCTCATAACCTGATTTGGTTCCATACTCAGAACTATCTTTGATAGATCTCCTACTTTCGTAACTCGACTCAATGCCATCGTTGATGGAGTTATTTCTCTCGTAGCCCGACTCAATTCCATACTTAGAACCATCCTTGATAGATCTCCTACTTCCGTAACTGGACTCAACACCGTATTTGGAGCCATCTGTAACAGAACTCCTGCTTTCAAAGCTAGACTCTACACCGTACTTAGAGCCACCTTCAATAGCGCTAGATGTTGAGTATTTAGATTCATATCTAGAAGCAGCCGATCCCTCAACTGATCCTCCAATGTCACGGCGACTACTCTCTATAAGGGATCCGCTTTCACGACGAGAATACGAAGAGACACCGGTTCCGTTAGAGGAAGATTCATAACGCCCTCCAGTTGAAGATTTTCGAGTACTGCTTGAGTATTCTAAGAAAAATATAAATAATTAAAGAATGTAAATAATTAATATTTTTTGTTATTTTTATGTTCTTAAGTTGTTACTTTTTAAGTTTTTTAAGTTTGTTAACTTACCTCCAGAGAGCCGCGATGAGCGGCTATATCTCGATGACATCTCTCCTTCAACAATTCCCTCTGATTCAACAGTTTGAACTTTTGATATTTCTTTGTCTTCTGAGGTAACCGCAGATGTTTTTTCTAACACAGAATCTCCCGAAACAACTTCTATGTTTTCTTTCAGGAATAAATTATCTTCACTGATAGTCGATTTGTTGTTAGTTATTTGATGCTCTTTTGTTAAGTTTTCAACAATAGCAAAATCATTTACAACTTCTGAGCGTACTTCTGTTTGATGTGTTGTACCTGTATCAGAAATTACTTCTTGCGTCGATGTCACAGCATTAGTTTCAGCTGTTTGTATAATTGAATCTCCTTGTTCGCAATTAACTTTGACTTTATTAGCACTTTCAGTTTTTTTCTTTGAACTTCGTTTAGTTTTAGAAGCCCGCTTTTGTTCTACAGATTCTATCACCTCAGATTCAGTTACAGGTTTGTCAGCAGTTACCGATTGCAGTTCGCTAGAATTTTTGGTTATATCAACTTGAGATTCTTTCTGAATAGATAAATCAGTCTGATATTCAGATGATTTTTGTACTGGCGCAGTCTGAGAAACTTTTGATGTTTGTTCGCAGATATAAACTGATTTTTCTTCACAAGATGCTGCACCTGTTATTACAGGCTCTCTGTTATCGCTAGCACTATATTCAAGAGTGGATTCTATTTGTCGAGATTCTTCAATAGAAACACTATCAACTTCCTTTAAAGACTGTTGCGATTCAGCAATCAGGTTATTTTGTTGTATTTGTAAATTGACTTCACTTTTCTGAGTTTTATAATTAGTATCTATAACTTCCTGTACTGAACCCTGTGAAGAAAGTTCAGTGCAATGAACCTGAACCGATTGGGTTGTTAAAACTTGTGTAGAAACTGAGTCTTCCTGTATTTTCGCTTCGATAGAAGCTTGGTTTTCTTGATTTATACGAGATGTAATTGATTGACCTTCACTTATTTGTACACTTTCTTGAATCACAGTCGATTTAGATTCTAAATCAGGTATGACACTATCCTGAAGTATATTGATAGTTTCTTGAACTTCACTGATGGACGATATTTCAGCAATTTCCGATTTAGATATTTTCGTCGCGACTTCACTTTCGATAGATGCTTTTCTCTTAGTAGTCAGTATTTGTGATTCTCCCTGTAACGTTTCTTCAATTTCGGTTTCTTCTAATCGTGATTTTTTCCCTTGTGGGACTTTTTCCTCGTCCTCTGCACGCTCTCTCTTTTTATTTTCTTCTTGTACTTCAGGAGTTATTTCTTCTTGAGGTAATACTTGAAGATCGTCTGCTGCATGTTCTGCTAAGGCAACTGCAATAAAAAATATTAAAGTTAACCTTTTGCTATTTTTGTATAAATACAATTTAAATATTAAATCATACCAAAATCACTTGCGTACTGTCTGATCTCCCGTAACCAAGTTGTTTTCACTTGTTCTTTGTGAGCTTTGAGAGTGATCACCAAGGATGAATTTTTTTGATGTAGTTCAAATTTCAATGATTCCGGGTGATCTTTGATTTCTATATCCGGGAGCTTAAAGAGAAGAAGTTATTTAAAATCATATAATTAACAGACGTTTTTATTAATTTCTGCAAAATTAATTTCAAAAAATTATAAGCTTAAGCAGAGTAAGGTTACTTACTCTCACAATATGTTGAAGTACAAAAACTGATCGGTCGTCAGACACTCTCTTAATCTTACTAATGAGAATTCTCGCTTTGAAAAGGAACAAATATAGATTGTCTTTAGTTCCTTCTATCTCAACAGTGAACCAGTCGTGAGTGAGAAGTCTCCCAAGCTTGTAGATGTTCCCGCGGTAACCTTCGATACTAGCTATGAAGAGGTTGTTTGTGGCTCGGTTGGGGACACCGAGGAAGAGTTCTAATGCCTTTTGTAGGTCGGTGCAGTCGTCGCCGAGACGTTTTGAGTACTTTACTAATTCCTGTAACATATAGTTTTTACTTTTAAAATCTGAAATTATTAACTATTATGCAGTCCCCTAACCTCTTATATAATATATTTGTTTATTTATCATAAACACACACACGCGCACAATTCATTATAAAAATATAAAGGAATAGAAAAAAAAAATTATAGTGTTTGTTAAAAAACTTATCTATATAAACATGCTGTAATTCATTTTTTACTAAGATATTTATGTGATAATGGCACATGGATATCAAATTAATAACAACTTGAATAATGAAATATCAAGTATCACTATCAAATAGTATGTCATCTGATTTAAAAAAAACTTGATTTGTATAAAGATATAGCTTTGCCAGAAATTGCTATATAAACAGCCAAAAATGTAATTACCATCGAATAGCAAGGGAATAAACCCATCGTAAACAGGGCCATAATGCATCAAATGGCGATTAATCAGCAGTGTTAACCAATGTGCGTCAGTTCAATGCACGTTAGAACTAACTAATTTTAGATATAACTTATAAGTATCAGATTTAAATATCCAATTTTTGCTAACCATATAACGAACTAAACTCATGAAAACTAATCAAGATTACGTACTGTTACTTGTTAAAAATAATTTAATAATCTCTTAGAACGTTAGCACTGCTCCTATTGTGTTTTTAGAAAAAAATATTAATTATATTATTATGCTATAGTACAACCAGCAAATGTTGGCTACCTTTAGAAGAAGTTGGTAATCGTTGATTCGTTGTATCGGGAGTTTGAGATGCTCAGCAAGGCTTTTGTCGTCACCGACTTTCGTAGCTATATCCTGCAAAAATAAAGCACATTGTAATTACCAGTACCTGTATTTATAAATATAACATTATTAATGTTATTGTGTACGAGTCATAAGCATAGTCTTTTCGGCTTAAAAAGAAGGCGCAATTTAACTATTATTTCGTTATAATAGGATTATACATATTTATTAAGGGTTCTGATATTTGAGTATATTTGCTGATGCTGTACGTAAACCGTCAAATTTAAACACCTAGTAATCAGAAGTCAGTAAAAGTGAAAGTAAAAAAACATTGTTTGTCACAATACATTTGGCTGTAGACCAAACGATTACAACGACACGCGACGGATTGTAGAGCCGTCACATCGCTGCCCAGACCTACATAATTCAAGAGGCCATTAACTGCTCGGAGCTTCCTCCGAAATGTCAAACACCATCAGTAAGCACTTTAATTATTTCAATACTTCTGATTTTGATATACAATTTCAAAATATATCTTTATATCGTTTATTGAGAATATAATACCATAACGACGGGTTTACGAACGTTATGTATTGGTTGCCTTAAGTCTACGAATAAAGCGGTTTATGGATGGATAAATAATTCATTGCGGAATTTTAGGAGTAGGATGCAAATATAAATAGTAAAGGTATTTTGTTAAACCAAAATCTTAAAAACATAACTGTTTGTTTTATTTAATTTTTCAAAACTTTGACAAGCATTTAATTTTTTACGTTGTGAAGAAACGTTATCGTGATAGTTTTATTTATTTGATTATACAATTAAGAAATAAATATCCTTATTTTTTTGAAAAAACAAGTTCCAATAATCTACTTCTTTACACGTGCACCAACATGCATTTTACATAGCTTGTACCTTTTTTTGCCATGAATTTGTAGACTCTTATTGTATCTTCAATTTTCGACGGAAATCTGGCATAATAAATTTGAAGTTTTTAATTAATTTAGCAAATTCATATTATAGGGCACAGAAAGATCCTGTCACGAAAATGTTTAGTGTTTTAACATTTACCTTCTTAGTAATAAGGAACCATACCGTAATTCTGTTCAGCATAAAGTAAGCTGCAACGTGCCAATTGCAATAAAAACCGAACAAGAGCATAAACCGGGTTAAGTTAGTTTACATGAGTTTCAGCGATAAACAACCGAAATAACGTGTAAGCAAGCGATAGTAAAATGGTCATAAATATGAGAGCTAGAAGACTGATTCGCCAGTAACTCGTCCGGATATAATTAGAGCACCTTGACATATTACGTATGTTGACGCCAACTCTGAAAACCGTAGAACGGAAATCGCAATAACTTTTAAATTAAGACTGACAATATTATATAAAGAGAAAACATATAATATTATTAGACTTTATCCATGGTAGGATTTCAGCAGATGATTTCATTTAATCAAAGCAAGCTTAAGGGCTTTCAGCAGCTGAGTCAGAATACTGAATTCCTCCTCTATATTATTCTGTGCCATATCTACACTTATATTAAAACTATGAAAGTAACTATTTATCTCGTATTATGAACTTTGGTGCAAAAATAGTGAGAGAAGTCGGGGGCGAGATGAAAATAAAAAAAGGTCTCTTGCCTGTAATTTGTTCGACAATTCCTCTTTAAAGAGGAAATCCCTTCTAGTGAAGTAAAATAATAAGTGTACATTTATTTATATTTTTAGTGAACTCACCTGCCTTTACAGCGGAACCAAAACAACAAGCAATATACTATATGTTACATGAAAATGAAAATTAATCTGTAAATGTTGTTGCTTGTAAAAACGAATGGTATCTACAATAAAAGTAGGAATATACCGTGCTCTGAATAATAGCAATAAATAAATAAATACACCAATACACACTGCACAACGGAAATCATTCTCAATCATCCCCGGCTTCTCACGTGTGCAATGTTAACATAGGCTATTTTTTGTTTGTACTATACACAAACAAAAAATAGCCTATGTATTGTTCGCTGATAATTTAGCGTTCTATTGGTGAAAGAATTTTTAAAATCGGTTTCCTAGATCCAGAGATTACTCCCTGCAACCTTCTTTTTACACTGTTACTTCTTGTTCTTTTTACACTGGGTTACAAGTTTTAGTAAGGATCCCTAATCATTTCTGTAAATAAATATAGGCTATATGTTACTTGGTAAAGATTTCTAATTATATATTTATATATTATACTAGCTGATGCCCGCGACTTCGTTCGCGTGGGGATCACTTTATGCTGAACTTTTGAGCAAGCTTTCTTCATATTATATATCCTCCATCAACTGTACTTGGTGATTTCTTGTCGGAAAGAGCTATCAGAGTAGTCATTGACGGTTGCTTTTGCATCATATTATCGACATGTTTAATGAGGTTGGGGTTCAAATGATGATTTGAAATTCAAAAGAAATACCATGGTAATTGAAAAACTGAACCTGACTTTAAAGAAACTTTAGGGAGATGCATATCAATCAAATTTTACGTCACCAAAATGCAGATATGTGTCTTTTTTCCACTAATCAGAGTTCAGTCGAAGATTGGATTCAATGCATTTTCCGTCTTAAATATATGCACGAAAATTGTACGGGGGTTTGAAAATACACATGGAAAAAACGCAACGTAAAATGAATGAAAAAAATAATATGGCCATGTTGACCAAATACTTATTTTTTTATAAATTTAATTAGTGTGGAAGATACTATAATCTATATCCACCTCTATATTTATTTCATTTAATTGATCACTTTTAATTTCAGATATTTTTGTTTAATTCCCTTGGAAAGGAAAGGATTGATGAAAATGCGAAATAAACGATCTCATAAGAAATACATTTTTATATAATAGAATAGTTCAATAATACATTTTCTATTTTCAATATATTTAGTTCTTTTAAAAATATAAAAAAATAAATACAAAAAAATATTTCCCTGAGTGATGATTCGAACTCGCATCTGAAATTACGTAGTACGACCGTATATCCACTATGCCACGAACACATATCGAAAACGGCGAAATTATCAAACTATTTCATTTACATATCAAACTGTGATTGACATCTGACAATTCGAAAAAATTCAACGCGAGTCAGTTTTCATTGCAATTTGTTGAAATGATGCCTTTTAAATAATATTTAAATGATGATAACTTTTTTTTCCGACAACCGATTTCGATGAAACAAAGCCTATATGTTGCCCTGGACTTTGCTTAATATAATTGTATAAATTATCGGTAAAATAAATCGGTTCAGTATCTTCGGAGATTAGCGTGAACAAACAGACAGACAGACAGACAGACAGACAGACAAGAATCTTAAAACTTGCATTTATGCATTCTGCTACCCTTCTTTTATCACCCCTCTTAATTTCTGGTAAAAATATTTAGTGAAGCGTAATTTCGATCCTACTCTTTTATTATATGTATAGATATTGTATATTTCTAACGGAGAAATAATTATTAAAATCGGTGGAGTAGTTTTTGATGTCAATCGTAACAAACAAAAAAACAAACCTTTCCTCTTTATAATATTAGAATAGAACAAAACAATTATTATATAATAAGAATTAAGGATTATTATTTTGGAGATCTGAAATAAGCCGTAGAATTCAAGAGTAGAGCTCTGATTCAGACGATTTATTCTGTGGATTTATTAGTATTTTAACAATTTATGAAATAATAATAATACTATATCTTTATTGACGTTTTCAAATCTATTTGATTTGTTACTTTAATTTTATGTATCACTATGGTGTCAATTATTAGAAAATAACTTTTCGTTCGTTTAATCGTTTTTTTCTTGATTTCGGAAGATTTATTTGCTGACGTACATCATTACGTAGATAATAATATGTCCGTGTATATGTACGTAATGTTTCACGTATATATTAATATACATATAATTATACCTAGACCGGCCATAAGTTCTGTTATAAAAGAAAATGCATTTTTTATGAAGTATACATTTTTATATGTACGAGGGTGAATCAAAAAATTCTTGGAATCAATATTAAAAAATGCAAAGATTTAAATAATAATATTTTATTTTTCTACATAATCTCCCTCCAATGCAATGCATTTAGAATAACGCGTTTCTAACTTCCTTATTCCTTGTGAAAAAAAATTATTTTCTTGACTCTCGAAAAAGTCCTCTACGGCAGCTATAACCGCGTCATTATCGTGAAATTTTGTTCCACGAATTTCCTCTTTTAATTTTGGAAATAAGTGAAAATCACTTGGGGCTAAGTCCGGAGAATATGGTGGGTGGTCAAGGAGAATGAAGCCAGCACAGCGGATTGCGTTGAGCGCAACTTCCGATCGATGAGCAGGAGCGTTATCTTGAAGGAACAACACGCCCAACGACAGTTTTCCACGACGTTTTTCTTTAATCGCTTCACGCACTTTCGGGATTAAATTTGCATAATAGGGTCCAGTAATCGTCTGGCCTTTTGGCATGTAATCAATAAAAAGGATTCCTTCACTATCCCAGAACACAGAGGCCATAACTTTGCCAGCGGTAGGAGCAACTCGAAATTTCTTGATGGATGGAGAGGATGGTCGTTTCCAAGACATGCTTTGTCTTTTAGTTTCAGGATCAAAATGGTGGACCCACGTTTCATCCATGGTGATAAGACGACGGCAAAAATTATCCGAATCACGCTGGAACATTTCGAGATTACGCTTGGAAATTTCCAAACGTCGCTTTTTGTTTTCGTCGGTTAACATTCGTGGCACCCATCTTGCAGACACTTTTTTGAACCCCAGTGAATCAATTAAAATGGATTGAACGCTACCAAAAGATATCTTTAGGATCTCAGCTATATGTTTTATAGTCATTCTTCTGTCTTCCAAAACCAGATTCTCAACCTTTTTGACATTTTCTTCTGTAACGGAGGTTGAAGGCCGCCCAGAACGCGGGTCATCTTTACAGCTTGATCTACCTCTTTTAAATTCAGCCACCCAGTACGCAACCGTAGAATAGGGTACAGCATCACCCCCTAATGTCTGCTGAATGTCCAAAAAAATTTCCTTCGTAGACATTTTTTTCAAACTGAGATATTTTATCACCGCACGTAACTCACTTTTATCCATAATTTTGACTTTTTAGCAACTCGTTGCACAAAAAAATTTATTACATGCGAACGAACTGACAAAAACAAGTGACAGTCTGCATAAATATAGTGTGATAGACACCCTTTAATTTGAATATCGAACTTGATCCAAAAAGGTTTCATATATATGCACTTCTAAGAACTTTTTGATTCACCCTGGTACATATTTATTGAAGTCTAAGCAAAAAATAAAAATTAAATTATTTATATTCGAAATGGTGAGCTTTGATATAGGCCTTTAATCTGTCTGGCTACAAATCTATGGATTTACGCAATGTTTCCATTGGAAATTTGGCCATGGCTTGCTCCAGAAATTTCTTAAGAGACACAATGTCGGCGTGTCGTTTAGCCACACGTAACGATCAGGCCATGTCCTCTAAAACTGACCATAATTAGTAGTCTAAGGGATTCAAATCTTTGCTAGACGAGGGCCAGTCTTCATCAATTATAAAGTCCAGAATGTTTGTTTCTAGCCAGTCCTGCTGATGAGTCCACGGTACATGTTAATTGTACGGTAAAAGTATATTGCTGAAAGGTTTAATAACACGATCCAAGACGACATCTTGATACACTTTGGCTGAAGTCTTCACGCCGACTCTTTGATAAGACACCCCCCACCAAACCATCACTAACGCAGAATGATGACCACATTCCGACTCTTGGGCAGCTTTTTTCTAACTATGAGCGTCATTTTGCTTGTTGTAATGCTCTTCAATCGTGAACAATTTTTCATCAATAAAGAGGACATTTCTGCGACTGTGTCTTTCGTATCAGACAGAATAACAGTTTTGATCGATCCACTCTGTTTAACTGTAGGGATTGAGTTAGAGCATGTCTTGTGTATTGACGATAAGCACCGAACTTCAGGTCTTGTTTTATTTTACGCGACTGAATCCTAGCATGAATCTTCATTTCTTGCAAAATGATTTTTTGTTTACACCCCATTCCATATTATAATTTGGTAATAAATACAAAAAATATGTGTACCTAATGGCGGGAAATCCAAAGAAGTTTTTCGCGTTTCAAATTAAAAATATAATTAAAGAATTGAATAAGAAAAGCTTTTATGTAACAGTTTTTATAGCCAGACTAAGTTATATCTTAAAAATATAGTTATATATTTATGTGCATATTGTATGTTTTTCAGAACTTTTGTTCATTTTAATAGAAAAACATATTAAAGTTGATAAATTTCGGGTTTTGATAGAGATTGATAGAGATACATTAGCATTATTTGTGACTGATCAAAAGTGGTTTTCGAATATTATGGTACAAGGTTAGAAGAATTATATAAAAATTAACGCACCACGCATGTATTTTCAATTTCTTTAAGTTTAATTACTGTTTATTTCCATCTACAATGAAAGTGTGCAAAATATTCAAAGTTAGCAAACGTATCACCGATATATGAGGACCATAAACAAAACTAACCTTTACACTTAAAACTAAATAGAAAAATGGGTCAAGGTCACCCAGAGCCAGCACAAAAGACCATACGAAACCAGCAAAACGAAACTGCGAGTCAAATAGATACGAAACATCCTCCCACGCACTGCGCCTCGAAATAAACCAGACGCGGGCTTGAAACACTACACCGTTCAACGATTGTCGGGAAAAATTACGATTTCGCAACAGCCCAGCTATTTTTACCCTACGTATAGGGGTAACGAGTTATGTGACGTACCTGAGAGGGGGGAGGGCGGCACAGGTAGCACGGGTGATCCTAAAAACACAATCACAGTCACACACTTCACTCGTACGAGTGGTCGAAGGTCGGTCACGCTGGAGCGTGCTGTGTTCGCGGCCGCGGTAACCAAGCGACTGCTGTTTGCCATGCCTTACCCAATCCACGGCTAAACTTAGCGCGGGTTAGGTTAAAGCAATTTCTCCGGTGACGTCGCCAGCCCACGGTGGCGGAGACAAGGTCGAGAAACAAACCTTGAGGTATCCTTGGCGGCTTGACGGTTTAGTATTATATGATTTGATGATGACATTTTAAGGCCTGGGTTCGCTCTAGGATGAATATTTTCATAGATTTTACGAAATTATACGTAGACATTGAACGTAATGCTTTCTAGAAGTGAATTCCTGTGACCTCTAACAGGGCATAGAGCAGAGATATCTCTGTTTATTTCACTGACCAATTTTTATGAATGTATGCTGTGAGCATAGAACGATGTTGGCTAGGACATGGACCACTCCACGGTTGAAAGGTTCACAATCAAGATCGAATCAAAAGGCAATTATGCATAATTATTATGTCACAGTATAACATTATAAACTGCCTGTAAACCAAAATATTTATGAAAACAACACAAAATTGCACACATTATCTGTGCTATAATAACCATTTCATTTTATATAATATCAAAGAGAGAGAAAACATTTACTTACAATCATAAACAGTTTAAAAGTAATAATAATTAAAGTTAATATCTACATTTTATAAGAGTGTCAATAAAATGGCAAAAAACTCAGCACAATTGCAATGTATAATAACTCAGTATCTTAATGCAATTATACTTTGAATTAAAAAAGTGCAACTCGTTTTGGCAGGACACTACAATAATTTAAATTGGCATAATTTGCCATTTTGTTAGAAATATGGAAATATTTGTATAAGGATTTATCATCCTACGAAGTTTTATCGAAGATTTTAATGAAAAACAAAAGTATAGATTAGGCAGCTTGCCACTAATGTATCAGTCAGTCAACACGAGTATATTATTATATCTGTGTAATAAAACAAATATGAAATCTCATAAAATAAAATTTCATTTGTGAGATAAATGGTACCTACATAGAATATTTATCTGTAAGCAGTATTTCTGGATTTGACTCAAGTATAGACGCGGGGATGCGTAGGACTATTATTCGCGTCGCAAATAGACGAGTCATTCAGCAATGGTGGAATGTACGTAATCATACAAGAATTTATTAAATTGTTCTTTCATTTGAGGTAGCTTTGTTTTTATAACAACTGACAGACGAGCAGGTGGGTTTCCTGAAGGTCACTCAAGACAATCACCTTCGAAATTTTTAGTTCGAGCCTTCTGAAATTCATAGACTGAAACCAAAAGGCGCAATATGCACTTTACAGTTTTTCTATCTAACCGTGGTTCTAGACTCGGACGGAATTTCTATAAAACACAACCAACACATTTTTGACATGGAAGACTTATTACCTAATTTTTGCCTGTTACGAATAATGATCAGACACAGATACCTATCTGTCCCATGCCCCACTAGAATAGTGAATTTCTTTTACGGAATTAACTACCAGGGTGGATCAAAAAGTTCTTAGAAGTGCATATATATGAAACCTTTTTGGATCAAGTTAGATATTCAAATTAAAGAGTGTCTATCACACTATATTTATGCAGACTGTCACTTGTTTTTGTCAGTTCGTTCGCATGTAATAAATTTTTTTGTGCAACGAGTTGCTAAAAAGTCAAAATTATGGATAAAAGTGAGTTACGTGCGGTGATAAAATATCTCAGTTTGAAAAAAATGTCTACGAAGGAAATTTTTTTGGACATTCAGCAGACATAAGGGGGTGATGCTGTACCCTATTCTACGGTTGCGTACTGGGTGGCTGAATTTAAAAGAGGTAGATCAAGCTGTAAAGATGACCCGCGTTCTGGGCGGCCTTCAACCTCCGTTACAGAAGAAAATGTCAAAAAGGTTGAGAATCTGGTTTTGGAAGACAGAAGAATGACTATAAAACATATAGCTGAGATCCTAAAGATATCTTTTGGTAGCGTTCAATCCATTTTAATTGATTCACTGGGGTTCAAAAAAGTGTCTGCAAGATGGGTGCCACGAATGTTAACCGACGAAAACAAAAAGCGACGTTTGGAAATTTCCAAGCGTAATCTCGAAATGTTCCAGCGTGATTCGGATAATTTTTGCCGTCGTCTTGTCACCATGGATGAAACGTGGGTCCACTATTTTGATCCTGAAACTAAAAGACAAAGCATGTCTTGGAAACGACCATCCTCTCCATCCATCAAGAAATTTCGAGTTGCTCCTACCGCTGGCAAAGTTATGGCCTCTGTGTTCTGGGATAGTGAAGAAATCCTTTTTATTGATTACATGCCAAAAGGCCAGACGATTACTGGACCCTATTATGCAAATTTAATACTGAAAGTGCGTGAAGCGATTAAAGAAAAACGTCGTGGAAAACTGTCGTTGGGCGTGTTGTTCCTTCAAGATAACGCTCCTGCTCATCGATCGGAAGTTGCGCTCAACGCAATCCGCTGTGCTGGCTTCAATCTCCTTGACCACCCACCATATTCTCCGGACTTAGCCCCAAGTGATTTTCACTTATTTCCAAAATTAAAAGAGGAAATTCGTGGAACAAAATTTCACGATAATGACGAGAGTCAAGAAAATATTTTTTTTTCACAAGGAATAAGGAAGTTAGAAACGCGTTATTCTAAATGCATTGCATTGGAGGGAGATTATGTAGAAAAATAAAATATTATTATTTAAATCTTTGCATTTTTTAATATTGATTCCAAGAATTTTTTGATTCACCCTCGTACATCCAGTGGGATCGATCTCGCGAGTCATCAGCACAAAACCAAGTGTTAAATGATTGTACCAATAACCCCGACTTATTTACTAGATAACTCGAAAAACGCGATAAACTAAGGCTAATAGTTATTTAGACCCAAATAAGCTGGAAAAGAGCTAGTTTTTGTTTATAGGATGAGAGTTTATTTTGTGAACAGCAACTAGCATGCTACGAATTTCTCAAGTTGTGCCCGTAGCAGTTTTAGACTACGGTATGATATATTATTTTGTCGTCGTAGAGGTAGCTTCATTGTGAAGCTCATAATAGCATGCAGAATCCTGAATCCATGTTTAGAAGCCCGAACCACAGTGTGTATTTCAGTGAAGTAAAAAGAAAAATTAAGTAGGTATGTATCATTATTTTGCACCTACCTTATATATTTTTAAACTTTAACGCAATTGTTAATACCTATTTACTTAAAGCATGGCATTTGGTTATATACGAGTAAATTAAATGGATTACTTCCTTTTTAATTGTTGTATAGATAGGCTTTATTCCGTGATTTTTTCTTTTATAAATTATGTTATTGTTTTTTATTAAACATTTATAATGTTGCCAAATAAAGTGGTTATTAAAAATATTTTTTATTACGACGGTTACTAATAATCAGTATGACCAGTTTTCTACCTGTCAAGCAAAATATGTAAATTGTAAAACTCTTGTATGACTTTTATGCTTTTTAAGACGTGTAATAATGTTGTATTCTTTTAGACTAGTAATAAAGATTTAGCTCTCTTTCTCTCTCTAAATATAAAAAAAAATGTTTATTTTAAGTGGATAAAGATGATGATGTGGTGCCTGGTGGTGGATATAATCGTGAATACTTTAAAAAAGTCCTATTTCACTAGTTGTCAATACATTGAGGGGCATTTGTTACTCAAACATAATGAGAGTCGCTTCATATCTGTTAGTTGATAAATCAGAAACTATTGACGTAAGCAAGTTATTTTAGTTTTAAATATCTTGACGTCTTCTGGAGGTATGTAAATAAAATTAAAGGTTCAAAAACATTTGGACTCTATTATCTGCATTAAAATCAACATTACCATATTGCAAGACATTTTATGTTGATCCAACATTATTTATTAAATTACAAATACTGCTCAGAAATCCAAAACAACTTTCTGCCTTAAATTATACAAGTTGCTGATCGAATAATTATGATTCATCTACAATTCAACATATATTTCGCGTACATCACTCGTTTATGGCTAGAAAGGAATTTGCAGTTTCCAATAAATTTTGCCTAAATTGTTGCTGATTCTTATAAGGTGGAAAACCAGACACATTTCCACCTACACCGGTGGAATTCTCATATTCCTTTCGCCTGATTAATGTTGGAAGTTATGCGTAATAATACATGTATAAAAATATCACTCTTTGAAAGTGGAATACGTGACTGTTCGCCCGAAAGATGACTATTGTGCCGATGTCAAAGAATGTTAAAAGTACTTTGGCATCTATAGATACTGGATGAAAGTATGGTTTATAAAGATGATTTTATAGATTGTATTTGTAATAAAATCAATGAGAAAACGAGTGTGTCCCTGATGCGAAGGGGATTGACAGCGGTCGGCGCGAGGCACGCCAACTATTCTAGTTCTGGCGACTTGCCGACCTGACGTGGCGCCGGCGTACCACTCATATTTGAAACAGGCCTGAGATTGGTCAAAATAATGGCAGATCAGGGGAAACTCCAGTAAACAACGATGGTGGCAATTATCAAAATGTTTAAAATATAATCCTTTACAAAACATTTTTTATGTGAAGTATCATCTGGCAAAAGCTCACTGGATGTTAGATAATGCTTCAGCATCTATGCTTCAAGCATTTAAAACTAAAGTGTTAGAAATACTTCTAAGTAGACTTATTTCTGGATAATACATAATTAATAATGATATAATATGTTGGTGATGTTAGAGCCATCTAGTGATGGATTAATTAAGAATAGAAAACATTTATATTAAGCGCCATCTACTGAAATATTCTCAAAACGTATAAATATCGATAATGCATTTAGTTCTTAACGTACACACAAGGTGGCGCTTAAAAATATAACTCAACAATTTTAAATATTAGTGCCTCTTCGTTTATACTTTTTAAATCCCAGGAAGTAAGGAGATATAACATTTTTTTGAATTATAGGAATTTGTACAAAACTAACGTTATAGTTACTCAGAGAGGGCGCTATCCAATAGGTTGAGATCTGCTTAAACCACTGACTGCTGAGCACTAGACAGCTTTAATGAAAAGTTTTTTGGACCATTACCCGAACCCTGAAGACTCAAAAGGCGATATCTCAGTTTGGTTATATTTTATATTTTAATGCTGAAATATCAAATAAAATGACGCTAACGATAAGTCTCTTCTAGACAATATATTTTTATTTTTGGAGACCCAATCAACGGCTGTAAAACATCCGCCACTCCACTAAGTCAGTCAGTAAAGAGAGAAAGAGTAACGATAAGTTCTCTGTGCTTTGCTAGACCGAGAACCGAATCAAATTAACGGTTGTAATATACTCGCCACTCTTCCACCAAGTCAAAAACTCTAAATAGAGAACTCACTTGGAAGTACTTTCTAACGACAGGATGTGCAGTGAGCAGCTGCTGCGCCTGTGGCTCGTCCCGGCAGTAGGCCACGTGCTTGTCGAACTCGCGCTCCATCCGTAGCAGCGCCCTGCCCAGCATGCGGGGCTCCGCCGCGTAGTACTTTATGCCTTCCAGTAGGGATCTGAGGGGTTTACACTTGGATGCGATCATTGAGGCCTTTACAGAGTCCTTCATTATCGCTTTATTTAGCTAGAAACGGATGTAAATGGATATTGTGTTTATTACTTTATCTGTGAACTTCTAATTTTGCCAAAAATGTATCTTTAACACAAATGTTTTTTGAGATTATGTAAAATATTATAATTGTATGTAATTAACACCTTAATGATCATAAGACTCAGCGCTCCGAAATATTTACATATATAGCGCAATTCAGAATTAGACATATTCATATTGTTTCTTATAGCAGATCATAGATGTCGCTACAGATATTCGATAACAACTTTGCTATCGAATATATAATGCATGAGATCTCCAAAACTTTAGCGTTTTTCAAAAATCAAGAATACACGAGCCGAATATCGTGATCGATACATATCGATAAAATATTACCCTTTCATGTAAATATAATCCATCACAAAATTTACATTTACAAGAAAACATGAAGGATAATTATTAAGATATATACTATAATTTACTAACACGAAAAATATAATCATATTATTATTTATCAGACGACATAATATGAGCGTAGTGATAACTTTATGGTGCGTATACCATATCCTCAGAACATCAGTAATCGATGCGATGTAGACCTACATTATTTTACTTGATATTGTGGAAGAAAGGGAGGTGTGGTCTTCCTCCAACCTAAAGGGAGGATCCTCGACCAGTCGAACCACTGACTGGCCGGCCCTAAGGTCCCAGTGGTTCATGTCGAGATGTTGTATACTTAATATAGTATACTCAACGCTCCGAAATATTTATATAGCGCGATTCAGGATTAGACGTTTTTTGTATTAATTCTTGTAGCAGATTATGGATGTTGCTACAAAATAATCACAAAAAGTATCTAATTGAATCTACATCACAGCTGTTTTTAGATTTTAAAGCTGTGACTATAATACAAAATACAATTGAAAAAAGTAGCCAACGTAGAGAAAAGCATATTTAATTGCCTTAACACTGATACCCACGTGTTATGGAACTCGCAAATCTGCTTGAAGTTAGAGAAGAGAAGCTCGCGACTGTCGAAGACCGGTTTGGGCGTGGTCGCTTTGTCCATCGGCCGCATGTATCGGCTGACCACTTGCTGCATGTCCTTGCCGAACTCCTCTTCGGTCTCGATCAGTTCACGTACCACAGCCCTGGGGAAAGGAAGTAGGTATGTCAGATATCGACAGTCGATAGACGATGATACCTCATCCACAGAACATCAGTCAGATCACTGACTGCGTTCAGCAGCGCATCAGCGCTATCAATCTATTTATTACTTTTTTATTTATTTATTACACCAACAAAGTAGACACTAATATATACTAATAAAAACATTAATTTCGACATAACATAGATCAAAGCAACTTACAAAATTGTTTTATTGTAGGTACCTAGAAATTGGGGTCTCCATCTTTATCTATGAACGTCGAAATTTCGATATTCCTGGCATTAGTTAATGCTTGAAGTGACTAGACGTAAGGAAAACATGTTTACAGAAATATAAAAACTCCATCTCAGCTGGATTCGAATTCGCGACCCATCAGAACGCAATGTAATGTAACCACCCAACGATCTTACAATCCCGTGAAAATTATAAGAAAAGCTATGCAAAGTGAGCTTCAACATCTAATCAAACCTACATCGCTACAGCTAAAGACAGATTAGGTATTTGGAAACATAAGAAAGCCTTGCAGTTGTAGAAGCTTATGGAGGACGGCAATCGCTATTATATGCCATTACCATCATATGAGCCGCCTATGCGTTTGTCCTCTTTAATAGAAAAAAAAAATTAATTAATTATTACCTAGTTCATTTATGAACAAAGTCATACATTGACAATATGATACTTATATTATTGAAATTATGCATTTGTTGGGCTGTAAAAACAATAATAAGTTACCTGAAATAAATAATGTTAGTTACCTCTCAAATATTTTAATTACGCCATAACGCTGAAAATTATCTACTCGTATGAGATCGCCTGTCGATTCAATTAAGTCATAGTAAAGCGAAATATAAATAAATTGACTAGTAATAGTTGGATAGAACGAACTGAAAGTTTATAACCACACTTTGAAGATGCAACGCACAACTGATGTTTGTAAAATCTAAACTAGTATTTAATTTTAACATGTGCTAAATATTTTTATTTTCACAAATAGTTCTCACTTGATTAAAACAATTACGCATCTAATTTGTTCTATATGTTTGAAATTACCAATTTTTACTTCTTAATTCAAAAATTGGGTTATACAACCAGCCAGCTACTTTTCTCAAGATAATTTGTAAATATATTAAAAATTTATTTGTCTTAAGAAGTTAAATGTAGAATATTTCAAAGATATGTATAATAATTAATAAAATAATATATTATTGTTAATTAGGCACATATATTATGTTGGCAACATTTTCGAAGACAGCTGTTGACAATGTGAATCACAGATTTTTAATCTATGGAAGTATGGTTCCAGAAAAAAGCGGGAATTGAGACGCGAATCGCGATCTTAGGAATAGTAATTGTTATGTTTGATTATATTACTAATATTACGCAAATGATTATTTTTGTTGACTTCTTTCCTTTAAAACAAATTGATATTAAATTATAAAGTAAATAAATATAGGTAAGTTTTTTTGATTTAAAAATAAATAGAAATTATAATTAAATCAATCGTATAGGCACATACCTTTCTATTCTCTAAATAGTCCACTAAATTATGTTTAAAAATTGCTTTTATACCTTATAATAATAACAAATTCCTAAGTTGATTTTTGCTACATAAAATTATGTACACATATACCTTTTTGACATGTAAATAGTCAAAGACATACATATACATAGACTGTCGACTTTTTAGATCGCATCACCACTTACCACCAGGTGTGATCGCGGTCAAACGTCTGACTATTATGAATAAAAAAATAAAAAAAAACATATACAATAATATGCACATACATATACTCGTAAGTCCAAGACATATTCACGATTGATATATGACTTGTCCTGGCAGCGTTTAAAGCGTAACGAGACAAGTTCAGAGTAATTGGGTTTGAACTTGATATATTATTGCGATGTTTCGCCCGGTTTTTGGCCGCCGTGACCGCCTTGAGCGTAAAATTGATGATAAATTAGGAAACTTGTTCAATTACCATTTAAATTTTAAAAGCCTGATTAACAGTTGTAAAGTCATATATGAGCAATAAGAGAACGTCAGGCAAGATTAGAATTTTGAGACTTACAAAATACATAAGGAAAGTTTATTAACACAAGACATTAGGTAAGCAGTTACACCCATTTTTTGTAAAGTTATTGGTTTATACCATATGTGTATGTTTAAAATTACCTTACTGTTATATGAAATTCAGTTGGTCTTGAATTAGGAGTAGCAATTATTGAAATCTTAGGCTATTACATGTGATGGACGGGCGCGTTGTGTGTTTCTGGTTACATGGGGAATTAAATGGTTGGGAGGAATATCGAAATTCCGACCGGGCAAGAAACCACAGTACCTAATTAATGAATAGGAAACCACGATGCGCATTCGTTAACGGTCTATAGATTTCCGAATGCTTGAAGTATAAAATAGATCGGCAACGTTCATTGGCTGAGGACCTACCATCAAGTGAACCGCTCTTCTGTCGATAAAACATAAAGGTACACATCGCTTTATTATAATATAACTAGCCGTCCCCGCCCGCCCGCTTCGCTGGGCGAATTGTAAAGGATAGACGAATATGAACTATCCACATAAATTTGAAAAAAAATGGTAAAGGGTTGATGGAATTCAAAAAATGAATAGCCTAAAACCTTCTACAATTAATTCCGCGTCGAATGGTCATGGTATCATGCCGATCGGTCCAGTAGTTTTCAAGTTGATCGATAACAAAGAAAAAGATAGTTGCTTATATATATATATATATATATAATGATATCGATCGCTTATACTGGGAATAAATAAGGCGCAACTGCGTTTCTCTGTGAATATAAAAGAAACAACATTTAAAGCCTATATTCTAGGTTTTATAAATTAAAATAATATAATGAAAAAATTAAAATATCTTACATATATGTCAAGTGAAATAAATTAAACATCGTCGATTAGACGGCAAAGACAATATTACAAAAGAGTTTTATATACAATACAATATAGACAAGAGTTTGTATAGGAAAATATATTATGTTTTCCTTACATCTCCCCCCCTACAGAGAGTAACAATTACATGTAACTGTTACTCATCGACAATCACAGGGGATAATTTTGTAATGTGGTAGAAATTAGATTCCACTTTCTTGCGTCCGGTATCAACTTCAAATATTGAATTGGAAATCCTCTTCAGTATTTTGTATGGACCAATCCTCAATTCATCCATTTTCTTCCTATTTAGTCGATTTCCATTTTCCACCTAGACTCTATCTCCCACTTCCAATTTATAATCTTCCCTGTGCCGGTCGTATAATTTTTTATTATAATTGTGAGATTTTATTGTGTTCTCCAGAGCTAGTTCCCTATCTCTTTTCAAATCTTTTTCTGTGCATCTTGATTTCAATTCGCATGGTAGGATATTCACATTCTCGCCTTCCAGAAGGTATTTTGGAGCAAATTTCGTAACTGTGTGTTCCGTTTCGTTATATTTTTCCACACATTTCTGTGCAATAGTAGTCCATGCTATCTTTTTATCACTTTCATTTATTTTACATCTTATCTTATTGACTAAAGTTTGATTAAGCCTTTCATTAAGTCCATTTGAAAACGGTGAATCCACAGCAGTGAAAACCATTCGTATATTTTCATTTATTAGGAATTCTTTAAATTCTTTAGAATTTATGCCAGGATATTGATCGGTTAGTACCATATCAATATTATAGCTCTGTGTCACGTTTTTAATTAGTTTAATAAAATCACTGGAGCTTTGATTTCTTGATGTTAATATAAAAGCATATCTTGTAAAATGATCGACCAAAAGGTGTAAGTATTTTTTTGTCGACCGTGATCCTCCAAAGCCTCCAATGGTATCAATAGAAATAATTTCAAACGGGCGTGTTGGTGGACCCAGATGTGACATTAAGCCATATTTCGACTTCCTCCTTGATTTGTTTTTTATACAAATTTCACATTCATCACAATTTTTTTTAATGTTTGCGATGATATTCTTCGCTGTGTAGAATGGTGTTATTTTACTTATCATCTGAGTTCTCCCAATGTGGCAGTAGGTGTCGTGGACATCTTTTATAAGAGTCTTGCTAAGTTCTTCAGATAGTATATTTTTTTTACTTTTTGAATTCTTTTTGTAGTAAATTTCATTTTCAAATATAAGTTTTTCTATATCTAGATTTATGTTTTGGTCATTTTTTATATCTTCTAAATTTATTATATTGACTACTTTTAAAAAATCATCATTATTATCATAAGGTTCTAGAACTGGGTTTCTGCTTAAACAATCTGCTTCTTGATTTGACTTTCCTGGGTTATATTTAATTTTAAAATTATATTGGGATAAATAATATGTCAAATCGCCTAATTCTTCATCGGTTCTAGACTTGATGTTCATATTTTCTAAGGGTTTATGATCGGAGTATACGATAAATTCTTTTCCCATAAGCCAGTGCTGCCAATATTTCACAGCTTCTTTTATTGCTAAACATTCTAGATAAATCGCCTTCTTCTTTTTTTGAACTTCGTTTAATTTTTTCGAAAAATAAGCAACCGGTCTATTGTCCCCGTTTTTATCTTCTTGTTTTAAAACCGCTCCCACTCCTTTTATACTAGCATCTGTGTAAATTTTTATTGGGAGATCGGGATCATATATATTCAATATTGGTTCTGAACATAACAATGTTTTTATTTTTTCAAATGATTCCTGACATTCTGTGGACCATACAAATTTCACATCTTTTCTTAATAGATTGTGTAACGGGTCCAGAATAATTGCACTGTGTGGTACAAACTTATGATGAAAATTTACTTTTCCTAGAAATTGTCGTATATTTTTCTTTGTCTTAGGAACTGGAAAGTTTCTGACAGCGGTTAAATAATCTTTCAGAGGTCTGATTGAGTTGTTTTCTATTATATGACCTAAATATTTAGCGTGATTATTTGCAAAAGAACATTTTGAAAATTTAAGTCTAAAGCCTTCTGTTAGTATTGCCTCCATTAATCTTGATAGATGAACTAAATGTTCTTGAAAAGTTTTAGAAAAAATTAAAATGTCATCAATAAAATTGACTGCAAAACTAGAAAGTTCATATTTTCTAATGATGTTTCCCAATATTCTTTGGAATATGGCTGGAGCAGTCTTTAACCCAAATGGTAGACATGTCCATTGAAAATGACCTTCTTGTGTAACAAATGCAGTTTTGTATCGATCTTGAATCTTTAAAGGAATTGACCAAAATGCTGAATTTATATCCAAACTAGTAAAATATTTACAATTTACTGTCTTTATCATTAAATCCTCAATCAACGGAAAAGGTTGTGATTGAGGAATGACAATTTTATTCAGTTCTCTGAAATCTATACATAGTCTTGTTTTTCTTTCATCTTCTTTCTTATATGCCAGAGTTACTGGGGCAGCAAACGGGCTATAAGAATCCTCAATCAAATTATTCTTTAAAAGTTTTAATATTTGGTTTTCTATTTCTCTTCTATCTTCAGGTGTGCATCTGTAAGGACGTTTGTAACAAAATTTATCTACCATTAAGTCAATATGAGCTTCATAATCTCGTACAGTGCCGATGTCATATTTATCCTTAGCAAAGACTGGTTTATATTTTTCTATCAACTTATTAATTTCTGATTGTTGGTATAAATCTAGATGGTTTACTAATATTTCAAATCTATTCGAGTCCATCTGATCATTGAAATTTATATCACATTTATTCGTGTGTTTTATTCCTTTTTTTAATACCTCAGAATATAAAAGAGAGTCTTCTTTATTTTTGTCACCTAGTACATCAGGAATTTTGACATTTGTTATCTTTGAAGTATCATTTTTTGAGAAGTTTTCTTTTTTTATATCCTCTTCATTTAAGGCTATTTTCTTTTCTCTTGGGTTGTTACATTGAATGATCTCTAATTTTTCATTTTGCATTAATTTAAACAATTTTATGCAATCCAAACCAATTAGAAAATCATAGTTAAAATTTTCATTATCTACTACAAAAATATTCATATTTCTTGCAATATCGAAGATTTTTATTTTTAGTGTCACCATACCTTTTGTTTTCTTCTCACCATTAATAGTTCTCAAGTTAACTTTTTGTATGTTACTTTCATTTTCTTTTGGCTTTATATTCAATAATTTTGCATTGATTAATGACACATTTGAACCTGAATCATAAATTCCAGTAACATTTAAAGTATCATTTATTAGTAACTTGACTTTTATTAATGGTGGCACCTCTAGTTTTTTGGATTCTCTTCGTTCAGTTCAATTTCCAATTCTGAGTTATTTACAGATTTGATAAATGCTTTTTGATTTTTCTCTTTAAACCAGCAATTTTCCTCAGGATGGTAACGTTTCCCTCTTTTCTCGTACATACAGACTTGGCATGGCTTTTTTTCTTCTTTTTTTGTTTTAGTGTCAAAATATATTATTTTTCTAACAAGATGTTCCAGTTTTCCTAGTTCATGGTAGAGATCTTCCGTTCCTTTTAAACTTTCTCTGTCAATTTTATCAGCCACATTATTAGGTAAGCCAAATGCTATAATATCTATGAGTGTCCCAGTATCAATAGATTTTCTTACTTCCAGTAACAGTTTTTCTTTTTTTAAAGCATACTCAAGTAATGCACCTGTTTGATATTTAAAAGCTAGAGCATACCTAATGGGTGACCATCCTTTGTTTGCAAACGTCTCACAAAAGTTTTTCTCCCAATTGATCCATTCTGAATCCACTGTTAGTTTTATTAGCATACAACTGTACCAATCTATACTACAATATTCCAAAAAAAATTTTAGTATTTCAATTTTCTTTTTGTCTTCATTGATTTGGAAACGTTCACACTCCTTATTAAAAAAATTTATCCACTGGTTAGCATTTGAGTTCTTACCAGTAAATTTCTCAATCATAAATTCCTTTGCAATTTTCCCTAAATTTGGAGTTTTAGATTTTGTTTCTTTTTTTTCAATCAATTTCTCTAAAAGTTTTTCCAACGATTCATTAGAGCCACTAGGTATAGGTTCAGCATTATCTGCTTTTTCCAAAATTTCTTCTAGGTAAAAATCATTAAACTGTATGTTCTGCTCCTCATCTAAATATATATTTGATAACTCTTCTGTAATGGTTATCCATACTAGTTTGATATCTTTTATTTAAAGACTTTTTTACTTTAATGTAGTTGGGAGTTTTTATTACAGCTTGGTGTAAATTTGCAGGCTGAAACTCAGCCGGAATTGCAAAAACCTGTCCACCAGTTGTAGCGATCGTGTCTATGCAAATGATGTTTGATTTTCCATCTTCTGACGGTTTCACAATAAAACCAAACCTCAATTTTTCCATATTTCGTGAAATATGCGCAGAAAATGTTGTTTTATAATGATATCGATCGCTTATACTGGGAATAAATAAGGCGCAACTGCGTTTCTCTGTGAATATAAAAGAAACAACATTTAAAGCCTATATTCTAGGTTTTATAAATTAAAATAATATAATGAAAAAATTAAAATATCTTACATATATGTCAAGTGAAATAAATTAAACATCGTCGATTAGACGGCAAAGACAATATTACAAAAGAGTTTTATATACAATACAATATAGACAAGAGTTTGTACTTGGCGGGGGCACTACCGTGCCCCCAGATGTTTTCCTTACATATATATATATATATAGATATAGATATTATGAGGCTATGAGGAAGACAATATACACAGTCTGCGGGACGTCAAGGACTGAGTGATCACAGCCACTTACGACACTTATTTGCGGAATTAAATAGATAAAAAATATGTTGATGTTATCTTTCCAAGGATATAACTGTAATCGAATTAAATTTCAAAATAATTAGATAGCAGTTAAATTACTTGTAAATAAACTGCGCATTAGTTATCGGCATGACATGCCGCAGCTCTGAGCTGTCCACATAACACGACAGCCAATGCCGAAACTTGGCTCGTAAGTGCTAATATGATTAATCTATAACATATTCAGGTGTGCTCTTGAAGAGGTAATTTCAAATTCGCTCTTTGGAACGGCAATCAATAAATTTTATGGCAGATGAATGGGGACAAGGAAACCAGACAAATCTATCAAAACTAGTAGACTATAGACTTATAGCGGATAAACTGAGATTGTTTATTATTCATCCCGAAGTTTCGAAAGTTTTCTAGCAAAAGTGGTCACGGGCAGACTGAAATGTGAAGCTGTCTGATTGGAAGTTGCCATATTTAGTATTAACAGTATTTCTCATCATTAATCCAGTAAAAGTTATTTTATTTAAATGTGTGATACTCGCGTTAATAAAAAACAATATTAAAATCCTATGACATTTTCGAGTTTATTCATATCTCTCCAACATATTATTATCATTTGTGGGAGTGACTGATGATGTTACGAGTGAAAGAAGATAGTGGAAAAGAGCATACTTCTCCGTCCCCAAATAAAAAAGAGAACAGGGCAGGCAGAAGAACAAGTATGCAAACTGACTGTGATATAACATTAAAATAGAAGGTCTGTGCAGTATTTTATGCTATTCCCTTTAAAATAACCCAATGTTGCTGAATTTCAAGCTATTCCTACACCCAGTTTCAGTAAATAGGATACCGTTTAGTTAGTATAACATGTATTATAGTGATGGACAGTGTAGCAAGAGCTTTATTACACAGGTGGGCGGAATGCACTTGTCGCTGTATTAAGTGTTAGTCGTAAACTTTTAGCGGTACTCGCGAATGTTTAATGCCCGTTGATCCATTTCTACCGCATCCTTTGCCAAAGTGCATCTCATATTATAATCATTTTAATATTATTGCTTGTGATACTAATATTACTTGCATTCAATTTAAGATAAGATAAAAAATATTTCGGAAGAATACCACTTAAAGTTAGTACAAATTTCAACATTATTTTAAGCCTTACGTGATGCCGAACACAAGTATTTAAATTTCAATAGGGTTTGAAGCCAGTTTCTTTCCTTTTCTATCAAAAATATTATTTCGGGACCTAAAGTTTTGGTACTTTTGGATTGTTATAAACAGCTGTGAGAATGCGGTAAATAAACGCATTACCCTCCATCCTTATTTACATTTTAATTGGTGAAAAATACAATACATTTTGAGGGCGGGATGAGAGCAATCGTGTTGCAACTAAATATGAACCGATGAACGATTTATTTTTCCGATCTAAATAAGCTGGTTGAGATTCGAAAAAGTATATATTTTTTTTAATGTTTAATTTTAATTAGTTACGTGTAGTAGGCATTATTATCATCATTCCTAAAAAACTACAATCAGTAAAATAGTAACGTTTTGGCACAAACATAGCCAAAGTTCATTAAGTCATTAAAATTAATAAATTTTAGTTAATAAGATTAAAGTTTTTTAAACTTCTACAATAAGATGGATAAAGTCGTATATAAAAAGGAACTAAAATTATAGTTGAGAATTCATTTCTCGCATACTTTGTAAGCTATCTGGAAGCGTGTGGAAATCGTAAAAGCGTAATATAAAAACAAGTTATGGACTCCCGTCAACGCCCGCAACGCTTCCGTGAATTAAAACCGCAGTCCGACGTTAATGCCCGTGTAGTGTACCGCAACTCGGGAGGATAACGTCTAAATATTTTTATTTAATTAAAATTATTGCACACTTCGGAGAAAAAGCTGTTCGGAATCGAGACGAAGAAATCTTCATCTTCTCTTGCTATAGGAATTAAGCTCTGATATTTCGAAATGATGTAACTTAGATTCGACGGAAAAGATGGTGATGATGGAAGACGAGGTGCGTTACCTCTTTAAATCTTTATCTCTTTTTTAAATCTAAAATATCACTATAGAAAAAATTAATCAATCTGTTTTCTGCGTAGAAGAAGAGCAAACCAAGAAACACTTATTCATAATACTTACATGGATTTATTAATTTTAGGTAGAATAATTTTATTTCGTAATTTTCGTAAATATTAGTATAGATAATATTTTGCCATAGTGCAAGATTAAAGATTAGTGGAGCTATCTACTTCTACAGACACTACTGACATAATGTCAGAATAATTACTATTATTATTATTTTCTTATGTAGCCAAGTTCACGTTTCTAGGATCGTCATGCTCGCTTAAATGTCATTGCTTGAAACGGCGTCCATGCGTCGGGTTGTCTCTCTCCCTAAAATATGGCGAGGGGGCCGATGGCTGGCCATGCTTCATGCTCGTGAACGGGTGCTACTTGTGGTGACAGGTCGGACTTGAATTCGTGTATGCGGTGATATTAGTTATTTCGACTATATGTTTGCGTGTTGTTCCCACGAGAATGTAAGTGCGTGCTCCTATTTCACCATGCCTACTGCTGATAGAGGACAAATCTTTGTTTTTTTTTCTGGATTATATTTTTTTTATTATTATATTTAATTACACAAAGATGTCATGTGGAACATGGTGTAATGGTTGCAGCGCCTTACAAATATTTTGTAAAACAAAAACTTGGCGATTAAAAAGAGTGACGAAGAGTTTCTTGCCAGTTCTTCTCTTCCGTTCTACGCCCTTGATTTGAGAACTAGCGGTAAATGTAAAATTAGAAGCATTTAATATGTATTTTTTATTGACGTTCATAAGTGTACATTGTGTTACCTGAATAAATGATTTTGAATTTGAATTTACAATTAAGCTTGAAAACAATTTCAGTTTCTACGTACCTAATTGTAACTTCTTATCGCTTAGCTCCATTCTAAAAGTAACGCACGATAACAGCCTATTTCCTGGGTATACAATACTACTATATTATATTCTTTTGCAACCGCATTAATGTTTGTTTAAGCACTGATGTGATGGCACCTGCAACACCAGAGGGCTTGCAAGTGCGTTGCCGACCTTTAAGGAAAGAATAATCTTTTTTCTTGAAGTTTCCCAACTCGTATCGGTTCGGAAAGCCCACCGGCCGCGGCGATAAATGTTTAAGGAATCGCGCGGTTGTATGTAGCCTTCGAGATGTTGTATATTTCGGGCTATTTCTTTGCCATACACAACTAGGACCAGCCAATGTACTGTCCGTTACACTGTGATACTCACTGTCGCCTGGCAGCCAGAGCTGTGATGTCTCTTGCAGGCTCCTTCTCTCGTAGCACGTGCGCTGGCACGTAGCCCTGTCGCGTGCTCAGCTCCTCGCCCTGGACGTCCTCCACAACACGAACCAGCCATCTGGAAAATAGTAAAGCACATTTAATCCAAGATACGTCAAAGAAGTTTATAACACAAAAAACTACGAATCACTACACCTATCGCTTTATTAATATCCGGTTCCTGTAGTTACAGCACGGTTTGAGAGTAATTCAGTATTATATATCTACACATACGAAAGAATTTAGTGCATTCCCCTAGTGGGACATAAGCCACAATATGACTCATATTTATATGTCTGTTTTAATACGAATTTCTCTTCTGTTCTGATAATTAATATATAAAATAATTTTTTGATCATATTTCTCCGGGAATCGAATTCAATTTATAACAACGCGGATGCTAAAATGGGCAAATAATAAAAAAAAACACAAAAATATTTTTAAAATAAAATGTGCGTAAAAAGACAATATTATTACTAAATAAAACAGTCAACAGAATTAATATGTTAATCCCTTGTCAGGCTGAGACGGGCTGAATCTCAGTCGCTCCTAATAAACGTTATTTCCGTCTCGTTTTATTTGGGACAAAGACCTGTGAGCATTATGAGTGATTACTTTATTATTAGCTAGACTGGCGTGTACTAGTTTCGTTTTCATATATTTGTAAAGTTAAATCATAAAATAGCGAAGAATATGAGGAACTGAACTTAGAATACTTGAGAAACTATCGAATTCATTTTAGAGGTAAAGATTTCATTATTAAATACTTAATCAAATTAAGCGCAATTAACACATATTGTACGTATATTCATTTAATTTACAATGTTATTATATTATAATCACTTATTAAATGTCTATGTATTCCATACATCAAGTCTGTGGCGTAGCATAGGTAACTAGCACCCGCTGCCGATCCCGCTGCCCCCTTATTTTTATCTACATATATAAATAAAAACCAATGTACATGTTCTCTCTGTATTCCTAAACTATTCATCCGATTTTGATGAAATGTTGGTGAGTTGTTCTGTGTATGCATCACAAGTGTATACGCGAAGGATACTGGCGAAAAAAAAAAAGCCTTTTTACAGTTACATAGTTGCAAATAAATTTCAATTCTGCTCGTAATTTTCGTGGTTATGAATCTATACTAATACTATAAAGAGAAAAGATTAGTATTTTTGTATGTTATGAATAAACTCAAAAACTACTGGACCGATTTTGAAAATTCTTTCACAAATAGAAAGCTACATCATCAGCGAGTAACATAGGCTATGTTTTGTGTATAGTACATCTACATAGCACCCGTGTGAAGCCGGGCGCGTTGCTAGTTAATTATATGACTACGGATTATCATAGCTTTAAGGTTTCTGTAGAATGTAGTTTTTTTATCTCAGCGCGTACATCCAAGCAGTTGGGGTACCGAATGATAAGTAATCACCACCGCCCATGGACATCCGTGATTTGAAAGTTTTAATTGCCAAATGCCGTGTCAGCCTTTCAAAAATGTATAAGCTCGTTTCTTAAATCCAACGAGGTCATAGTCAGGTGGAAACACTGAAGGCGGCAATTCATTCCACAGTTTCGTTGTTTATGAATAAGGGTTGACGTTCTTATAAAAAAATGACTAAGAGTGTTGTTTTGGTCCAGCGTTGTCACAGCTGAATTTACAAACAAGGAACTCAAAATCCTTTATTTATAAAATCAAAAGATTACACAGCGCAAGCGCAACGTTATTTTGAAATGTACAGGAATATCGGGCCGGTGTTACAGATCTTTCGTCAGGAAATATCAACAGGTCAGAAATATACGCTGCAGTCTGCGTAATATTGGAATCAAACTCGTTAACGTGATATGATATTTTTATGAACGTTACAAATACATTTTGCTTGGAACAGTATTTGTAGTAGGTTAGATTTAGGAACAATGCTAGCTCAAGGATGAAGTGATAGTGTATCTAATTTAATTTAATTCCGTGAAAAAGCTGATTTAGTTCCAGACCTGTTATTAATTTAATACTAGTTGTACCCGGCATACGTTGCACGTAAAAAAAATAGTGTAGGGTACTTACATTGATTTTTATTTAATAGATACGAAATAAAACGATAAGAAAACTTGATGAAGTTTGCTTTTCCAGCAGGATGGACATAATTATTACTGTTATTAAAGGAAATAATTTCTTCATAAAATTTGAAACAAGTACCTACTAAATCGTTAGTTAGTAATAGTTGTCTGGAAGAAATCGCTATTTTAAGCGATAAGGCCGCCCTTTGTACTGTATATTTTAATGTATTTTTATGTCTGTTTTTATTTCATGTGCAATAAAGTATTTTTATTATTATTATTATTATTATAATACTAGAATTTATTAATATTTAGTATCTTATACTAATTACACCAACAATGTAGCCGATTCATACAAAATAACAGTGTCACAGTAAGACAGTTCGGATATATCCATAGATAGACAGATAGGTTGACGGTAGGAATAGCATACATAGCTACAGGACAATGATGCAACAACAATGTGTTGTCGACCTGTTTCTACTTGCACAAAAATAAAACACACTGGCTTTCCTATCTATTAATGTATTTGTGAAACATGTGTTAAAACGCATTTAAATTTATATCTTGTACATATATCTTCTTATATTTTATTCTTGTGATGTATTTGTTATATTTCCTTATCTATACTAATATTATAAAGAGGTAAAGTATGTGAGTTTGTAGGGGGTAATCTACTGTACCTACTGATTTTATCAAATCATCTTTATTTGCGTAAATCGGTATATATGATGTTACTTATTGAATACATTGGATCCTTGCTTTTCCACCAAGTGTTGTGGCATGCAATTATTTCACCAATGTAGCTTTCTACAATATCAGCGAGTAACATAGGCTATTTTTTGTGTGTACATATACAATACATCTACATTGCACCCGGGGCGTTGAAGCCGGGGCGTATTGCTAGTATTAAATTGATAAAATTCTCCCACTACGACAACGCATTTATTACTCAAGTCAAAAACATGGATAAGTATAAAAAATATAAAAGTCATACCTGGTGGAAGTCGAAGTAAAGATATCTAATAATATATGTATGATATATACTAAATATATCATTAGGAAATGCTTAGGTACATGACGTGAGGCGAGGTCGATGCCCGTTCGTCAGACTAGAGTCGAGACTAGATTTGATCTAACGTTCAGGAATAAAATTCACGTCAGAAGAACAGCTAGGCTCTGGAGATTTAAGCCGATTGTCTAGATTGATATAGGTATTATTTTTAAAGGAACGTACCTTGCAAAAATGTATATTATAGGATATCCTTTGTATTGAAAAAAAAAAGACTGTGACCAACAGCGTCGTAACATGCACGAACCGTTAAAAAAATGGCCAAGAATATTTTGCCGTTGCTAACATACGGTGAATGCATAGATATACATATATGACAGAGGACAGACTCCTTTAGAATGCAAATAATGATGTTTTCTTTTTAATTTAAACATATAATTTTATTATTTCCGCGGAACAACAAAGATAAAACAAGTCACTAATTTCCCCGTGGAAATATATTATCGGCTGCAATATATTGTAGTAATGAATATATAGAGTGGTCAAAGATAAACACGAGAGAAAGATCTATACTAAATTTAAACCGTATTACTCAAATAGTTTATTTTACCTAAAATATTGCACACGGAGCTTTCGAATGTGGTCGAATCATTGATATAAAAATAAATGATGATACATGTCAATGGATGATACTGTGAAATCTGAACTACGCATTAGTAATTACTTATTCTTATTAATGTCAAAAATGGATTTTTGTTATTTAATCACACTTAATCGAAATATATTATTATTGAATAAAAGGTATAAGTATAATTATAAGTGGAATTATTGTATGTATGTATACCATGAACTAAATGAAAAATAAAATTGTATTAAAAAAATGAGACCCTTACATTTGCGTATAACTGGAAGGTTTTTCCAATTTAAAGGGGAATCCTCGATCTTTAGACAATAGTTATTTTTTTTTATATTGCAATATGATGTTGGTAAACCTTGACAGTTTATCCATGAAATGTTAGGAGTTTACTCCGACAACCTTTGAAGCGTCTTATACGTACCCGTTTACAAGTATAAGTATGTTTGTGTGTGTGTCAAATGAAATATTCTTATTCAAATTAATATATTATAACCACATAAGTTTGTATATAAGCTTAGTACGTTCGCATGTAAAGTTTTCTTAGTAACATTTCAACGAGATAATACATAAATCCTTCAAGTTTCGGGCATGTGTACGCGCTGCAATCGAGACGAATTTATTGGAATAACCTACAACTGTCACATGAGACGTGTCGGCTTCGGGAATTTTAATTAAAAGCGAAGGCGTGAAATTGAATTTAATGTTTGACCTTGACCTAAATTATCTGAAAACTATTTTTTATCATAACTAATTTTATTTCATATTCATATTAATTGTCTATCGGTCTATAAATTATAAAAATCCCAAACATACTCAATTGTAAGGAGAATTACTAAAAATTTTATCAAAATTGTGAAATTCGAAGAACGAAGGCGTAAAACAAAACTATAAGTTAAGGTTAAATGAAACGTAATGTTAATGTAACTATGTATTTTTATCGCAATCAGTATTATAAGAGCAGCGAGTGCATACTACCGCAAGTAAATAACAAAGACAATTCGATCCCTTGTTCTATTATCTGTATAACGTAACTTTAATATAATATGTAAATTTCTTCATTATAGTGTTGATTACTCTGTAAGCCAAGTTCAGTGAACGATCAGACACGTCAATTAACGACATTATCAAAGCGTGAGACACGAAATAGCGCTCACATAAACACGTTAACGTTTCATTTACAACTGTTTAAATGCTTTGTGCTTGATATCACACAATCTCAAAATATATGAGCCGTATATTAATTGCTCATTTTGTAGTTAGAAAGCTTTAAATCATAGTTTTGCGCCTTTCAAATATTATAACAACTTTAAAAATTGGAAAGCCTCTGATGGGCTTGGCTGGGTCACATTGTGCGAGAACCACAAGACCTAATGATAGGGGTTGGATGCTGATGAAGAAAGGCTCTGGATAGGGAGAAATGGACAAAAATACTCGACGGTCAAATAAAAAGATAATAAATATTATTTATTAGGCAACCTTTAAGAATAAAATACAATAATATCAACAAAAAGTTAGATAAAGCTAAATAGCACATTCTATATGCTATGCCAATGTCCCAAGTTAGTACTGGTTGGCATTCTCTATATAAAACGCAGTAGTGAGGAAGATCGTCTAAAAAATGGATCGATGATTTAAAGAAAACAGTTACACCATCTTGGGAAAGCCAAAGATACCAATGGCACATTCTGTAAGATTCTTTTCCCGCGAATAGCGGTCCTTACATTAAATAGTTCTTTCTATTTCTACATAAAAACTTTTTATTTGATAGTTTTTTTATGTTACTAACAATAGTATTAAGATTGTATTTTAAATCTTACTAACAAAAACTGTATTATTTTAAGTATGTAGAAAAAGCTCTTTTATTTATTTATGCCAATCATGCTTGACCTAGCGCTGATTTTAGGTGATTACTGTGATGACCTTAAACCTTAAAAATGTTAATATTTGAATTTTGAAGTAGGTAATTGTTCGTAGAGGACTCTACCGCTCGTAGACATCTACGCCGTAGAAGTACCAATACTCGTACACTTCAGTGGCGTGGAGTCCTAACAAGCCGATTGCTACCGACTTTAATTGATAAATTTAACCCAATGACTAATCTACTAACAAAATATAAAAAAATGAAGGTGGTATCTTACGCTATGCGCTGTCTTCCTCGCATTTTAATGTATTTGAATACCTTCCTTCATAATTTCTGTTGTCTATTCTCTTATAAGATTTTATATACGTTTATATTGTGTTATTATTAATAGTATAACATCTCGAAGTGTCTCTACCCACTGGTAGTGATGTCATACGCGTCTAAAAGCTTCCGGTCCACTTCCACAGTTGGAGTTCATGGAGCAGGGTTACAGTGAAACTCGGACACCGCAGTAAAAATGCCGTTAAAGTGTTCTGTATACATTCCAGTTTATATTTATGATGAAATCAAACATGTTTTATATACTGGATGTGAATACGCAAGTGGAAATAATTTACAGAGTATAAATGTCTTGCATAGTTTTTTTGTAAAATTATTTTTCTCATAGGAACGTTACCCTGGAGCCTGAGTCCTAACACGGTTATCGTATAATGTCTATAAGACTATTTAACAGATGTTAAATAGAAGCTCAAAAGTTAATAGCCCTCCCCCACTCCTGACTGACGCCGGCGCCTGGTTTATGCCTGTTTTTATTTCGCCATGCGCTACATTTTACGACTACTTTGTGTAATCCACGTTAAATCTACAAATTTGAGAAGAAGTGATTTCTCAGTTCTGATTAATAAATTGTATTATTAGATTAATAGTCAAAATTAAATTGAATTTAAAATTCAGACTTTAGGTAAATTGCAAGGTATTTTTTTTTTGTACGTTTCACATAGAACAAAGGTATCGAGTGTTATTTTTCTTTTTTATCTTATAAGTATGGATTATAATGAGGAACTGCGAAAGATCGGATTGAGATTACTTTTTAATGATTAAATTTTATTTATTACAACTTCCTTGCGACTTATAATATATAGATGTATTTTCTAAGAGAAGTATTTCGAAAATTCCATCAGGAGTGAAAATGTTAAAAGCTAGTGATTAATCGTGAGTTGAGGAATTTTTGCGTTTAGAGAGAAGATCGATTCTCCGGGACTTGAAAAAAATATTATCTTATATGTAATTACTAGCAATTGCCCCCGCAACCCCCCTTGTGGGTTGAATTTCGTAAAATCCGTTCTTAGCTGACCTCTACTCGGCGAAAGGAATATTCCTACCATATTTCAAGTCGCTACGCCTTATGGTTCCAGAGATATCGTGATGAGTGACTATAGGTGGAAATCTCTTTTATATATGTAATTATTTGACGGTTACCATTTTCTAGTAAATATGGCACCAACACAGGAATGTGTCGCAGTATAAAGCTACAGTCTAGAGGCGATAAATTGTAATAAGATACATGGATAGCCTTTTAAATAAAAATAAAAATACAGACAATTAGGTATGTCCTACAAAGACAAACAACATCTTCTCATAAATTAGCACACAAAATTATAATTAGCAACGAAAACAAATAACATCCCGAATCCATCTGCTAACGGGGACACAAGACTGTGAAGTTTTATATTCAAGACTATTTCTTGGCAACTGGCAAGTAGAACTAATGATGTCCTTATCGACATTGGGATTTACTTGATGTCGCTTTCCAAATCAGTGAAAGGTGTGATCAGAAGATTTATTTTCGGTAGACCCCACACCTCATTTGATGGAAATTGGTAGGTGATTCCTCTAGCTACAACCAGCAGTCAATGATGTGCTGTTAACCCATTTTTTATTTAATTCTAGCATTCGGAAATTCATATACTTACTGACCCGGCAAACGTTGATTTGCCATGTAAATAATTTCTAAAAAGCAGGGGTTGGTGATAAAAAAGTAAAAATTTAGGGTTGTATGTATTTTTTAATGCCACAATATAAAAAAATATAAAACAAAAAATTTCGTCCAAAAATTAAAAAAAAAATTTTAAGGGTGAACAATCCTTATCACTTAGGGGTATGAAAAATAGATAGTCTTCTCAGACCTACTGAATACGCATATAAAATTTGGTAAAAATCGATAAAGCCGTTTCGGAGGAGTACGGTAACTAACATTGTGACATGGAAATTGTATATATTAAATTCTATATATACACACAATGGTGGTTACCATTACCCGATCGAAATTTCAAATTTCCATCCACCCGCTAATACACGATGTGACCAGACGTAGAAAAACATGTAATCCCGGTAGGATTCGAACTCGTAACCAATGGAAAAGCTATGTAAGGAACCCGCCAATGGATATCCAAACGTTGTTGGAGAAACGATGGAATATCTAAAACATGGAAGGTAGGTACCTCTACCCTTCATAATATAAAACACGGTGTTAGGCTATACGTTGTCTGTAAGTTATAGACATACACACAATCGTAACTAAATTTTTTTTACATATGTTTTGTTTTTTATTGCTAGTATAGTTTTAATAACTTTGTATTGCTCATCACTATCTTTTTCTTCTTCTACTTTATAGTATGTAGAAGCTATCGAATTTTTTAACACTGTAGTACAAACTGCACTAAACATTATTAACTTTCTACAACTTTACATGTCTAATTAATGAAGACAAACGCACAATCTTCTGTTCATTGACCCACGCTTTGACATTGATTAAGATAAAAGCATTATTCACAAATAGGAACAACGAAACTATTTGTTGTGCTCAGTTCAATTCAGAACATCAAAGGCAAACATAATTTCGGATCTAATAAGTAGGTGATAACACTTTTATAAGACGAGATTTAGAACAGTGTAGTTTGTTACGAATTCTGCGAAATTAGATCGAGGATATATTTTGCATCTATATTTTTTGAGGGCAACGAAATATTCGAGAATTTTCTGTATTTTCGTTATTTAAACAAAGATTTGGCTTCTACGACATCAATCCAAACAATTGCAGAGTTGCCCAGGAGTATGTGTTTGAATATGCGAATTAAAATTAAACAGACTGACATCGCATCATTGATCACCTTCCATCAACTGAACTTCGAATATATTCGGTTACAATAAACGAAAGTTTTGAATCAAGATTTAAATGGAATGGTACATACATACATATATTTCACGTAGGACAGAGATCACGGAATTCCATATGCTCCGATCCTTATCTACTACTTTCCCTTGTTCCACTTTTATCAATGCTCGTCGGTTTCGATTACCCTGGATACATATTGATATAGGATGTATCTTCAAGCTTATAATAATTTCTTCTAAAGAAATTATAAGAGTGTTCTAACACTTTTCTGAGAAGGATAAATTCTGACGCTTCTGTGACCCGAACGAGCAGACAAGAGATCTTTAACGTTTTTTTTATTAAAGACGAGTTACAAGTTTACTTCATGGTACTTCACCTTAATCCACGACATAAGCTATTGACCTATTTCGTAAAGCTATAAGTATGTATCATCAATCCCATAACGGCTATCTGGAGCACGTCTTATTAACTGCAAGTGTATATTAAGAAAATATAGCCGCCATAACTATAAATTAGATTTGGGACACCGATATAATAGCCGACTGCACATCTGAATACGAATGATCTCAAGATATAACAGAGAACCGATCCATTCAACTTCGCGAAGATTTATCGCGCTGAAAATTTTCTACGAATTAAAATGTCCCGCTATTATTAATTTGAAAACATATTGGAGTTGAATGAGAATATTTCAACAATGTTTCAATTAAAGGAATTTAAGTTCGTTTTTAAAAACATTTACGATTATTTTAAAAATCAGGATTTAACTAAAGAACTTTTCAGACGTGATAATAGGAAACTAGCGATCGGTATTTATCTATACTAATTATATAAAGAGGAATGATTTGTTTGTTTGTTACGATTTAACTCAAAAACTACACGACCGATTTTAATTTTTTTTTTGTGTATAGTACAGAGTGCCTACTATGTTATAGATACATTGCACCTGAGTAAAGCCGGGGCGGAACGTATACGGAACGGACGTATTTTATAAAAATGAGATGTATTTTGATTGATATTGTTTTTAAAAATATGATACGGAACCCTCATTATTAAGTATTACGTCATGTTATTCATTATGATTTTAGATTATATTCAAGACTCAAGAAGAATGTATTTTTACATGTGGTTAAAATATAATACTCTAAATGAGCAGGTTTTCAACAAATGAATAAGTTTTGTAATATTCGCAAATAGGTCACCTAAAAAGATTTGTTTCTAGACGTTACGCAATCTCTAGCTCAAACAGCAAGACTAATGTCTGTCCATTAATAACTCCAAATTAAGTGGGCCATGAACTAAAATAATATATTCGGTTAATGTTAACAACCCTGCAGTGCAGTTTAATGTATCGATGTATCCTATGTATATCGGCCAATCTAATAAAATTATTGAATTATAATTACCAAATGGTCATGTTGACTTTTTTATGGTAAGCGCATCTTATTGATATAATTAATCATGTAAGCCTTTAAAAAACAGTAATGTCAGCTTAGAAACACTATTTTTTATCACGATATAGCGGCCTCTGTAGAACGAAAAGCTATATGTCTAAATTAAAACTTTCAGAGCCTCTCTTGTAAGATTGTGATTTTGCATTTGGCCTTTATTCAGAGGATCCATCGATACCACAAGAAATAAAAATAAAGGAAAAGTTTTGATTTTTTTTAAAAACATACAGCGTACATACCTTCCTATAGGTATGTAATTAAAAATTATTAAAATAATACCGGGATTATTAAATACTAGTGTCGCGCCCCGGCGTTTTACACGGGTGCAATGTAGATGTATTGTACACAAAAAATATGTTACTCGTTGCTAATGTAGCTTGCTACTGGAGAAATAATTTTTAAAAACGGTCCAGTAGTTTATTAATGACATACAAATCTTTCCTCTTTATAATATTAGTATTTATATAACTTCCTTTAAAAATGTATATATTAAGTAAAAATATTATTTAATCCATGGATGGTATTGTTTTTAAGTAATTAAATGAAAACGAATGTTAGAGTTAACTATTCGTGTTATTGTAATATCCCATCCTATCGTAGTAAGTCTTGGAGCACAAGGATTTCTATTTGCGCTGGGTCTACAAAGGTAACATATTTCCCAATATAACTTCAACAGAAATCAATCAAGCGTCTAATAAGTATTTGGGTGATGGACTTCCGAAGTCGAATGACTGATTTATTGTAACCAAAGAGCTATCGATTCTTATGCCAATCACAAATCCAAGCAAGGTAAAATATTTTTATTTTAAAGTTAAGGTCAATATTAGTTATTACAATCACAAGAGCCTTACCGACAAAAGGTTTTATTGAAGGATGACGATAAAATGAGATAGCTATACGATACATAATCGCGCTTACTCCTAGGATCCAGTAATTAAAAAAATAAAAACTCTAAGTCAAACATACTAAACCAAGATCAACTCCTTAGAAATAGGTGGCGTTAATATGGCAACTTTGTGATAATTCAAATCATAAAGCTGTCACCTAGTATGCCTATGACAACATTTGAACGCCGGGAAAAATAATAAATCAACCAGTAAAAGTTATTTTATATAAAATACAATATTATGTATCGCACTGTCACGCTCTGTTGTAAAGTAAGCAATAAATTCTGGTTTCGAAGATCATGGTACAACCCCACTTGCGTGAAATTCCATTCAGTTTAGATGAAAGCAAAATAACGGCACTGCTATTATCAATTAAATTAATGAAACTTTAATAACTCAAGCGTTGTTTTATTATATTTTAACCCTTTATGGTATTCTGTTAAAAAAAAGAGGCAAATTCGTGAAAGAGGTTAAAAGCTTCTTCAATTGGAATAGGAGTGGATGTTGATTTGAGTTTTAGTAAGAATCTATTAAGTCTGGTAATGATCACGGAATCGAAGTAAAATAGCTTACGCTGCAAATAAATAAAATACAATATAAATAAAGCATTAGGCGTCGTTTCGATCATAATATGGTTAAATATTTGAACGAAGGCAACGTGTAAGCGAAAGCATTACCTCTCTCCGTTCTGTTTTGGAATGGGTTTGATTTTCGGATGATTTTTCTTCGGTCGCACAGCGATCTTATGCTTGGCTGCTGAAGAGTCCAGCAGTTCCACGTCCACATCTAACTCTTTTATGAGCCGGGACCTGGGAGTGAATGAAATGAATGAGAAGGAGTCATAACCATCGTATTATTGTGGTTTGGGAAGAATGTATTTTAGAAAAAGTATGTAAGAATCACAAATAAAGGTAAAAGTTCAGATATGTCAAAATTCAAAAAATTCAAAATTCAAAAATCATTTATTCATTTAGGTAACACAATGTACACTTATGAACGTCAATAAAAAATACATATTAAATGCTTCTAGTTTTACATTTACTGCCAGTTCACAAATCAAGGGCGTAGAGCGGACGAGAAGAACTGGCAAGAAACTCGCCGCCACTCTTTTTTAATCGCCAAGTTTTTGTTTTACAAATGTTTTGTAAGGAGCTGCAACCATTACACCATGTTCCACATGACATCTTTAAGTAATTAACTATAATAATCGAAAAAATATACGAGTATATATAAACGAAAAAAATAAAAATAAATAAAAACAAAGATTTGTCCTCTATCAGCAGAATGTATGGTGAAGTAGGAGCACTCACTTACATTCTCGTGGGAACAACACGCAAATACATAGACGAAATAACTAATATCACCGCATACACGAATTCAAGTTCGACCAGTCACCACAAGTAGCACCCGTTCACGAGTATGACGCATGGCCAGCCATCGACCCCCTCGCCATATTTTAGGGAGAGAGACAACCCGACGCATGGACGCCGCCACAAGCAATGACATTTAAGCGAGCATGACGATCCTTGAAATGTGAACTTGGCTACATAAGAAAACAATAATAATATTAATTATTCTAAAATAAATTAGTACTACATGGATCACGGTTTGCTCCCACTTTACATTAAAAAAGTCGTGGATGTTGACGATCGCCCCCGAGTCTGGAATTGCAGCTGAGAGATTCAGTCGCGTTACCTCTATACTGGAGCAAATCATATCCAAGCACTAGGATCGTTTAAATATTCATTTATGTTATAATAGGCCTTAGCAAGTAGTTTTACTTTAACGTACGATTTAAATTTATTTATTGACAACACTTGTATCTCACTAGGGATTTTGTTGAAAAAACGTATACAATTGCCTTGGAAAGAATTACTCGTTTTATGCAGCCTTGTGGTTGGTGCACTAATTTTGTCTTTATTACGAGTACTATAATTGTGGAAGCTACTATTCTTTTGAAAGATATCTATATTTTTCCGCACATATAAAATATTCTCATAAATGTATTGACTTGCCAAAGTCAAAATATTTAATTCTTTAAACTTGCTTCGAACTGACTCCCGTGGGGATAATCCGCAGATCGCTCTTATAGCCCGCTTTTGCACTACAAATATCGATTTAATATCAGCTGCATTACCCCACAAAATAACACCATATGACATAATACTATGAAAATAGCTGAAATAAACGAGCTTTGCTGTATTCTCGTCAGTAAGATCACGTATCTTTTTCACTGCGAACGCTGCAGAACTTAGCCTATTCGAAAGACCTTCTATGTGTGGGCCCCACTGGAGTTTACTATCTAAAGTAATTCCCAAGAACACTGTATTATCAACAAAGTCTATTTCCTCATTTTTAATTATTATTTGACCATTGCTACTTTTTACATTTGTAGTTACAAATTTAATACATTTTGTCTTCTTTTCGTTTAGCTTAAGATTATTTGTATTAAACCAGTGAACTACACTGGAGATGGCACTGTTTACATTCTCAAGTAATGGATCTCGTCGTTTCACTTTAAATAAAAGCGAAGTGTCATCAGCAAACAGTACTATCTCGTGAAGCTCTTTTACAAGAAATGGTAGGTCATTTATATAGATGAGGAATAAGAAAGGTCCAAGTATGGAGCCTTGCGGTACACCCATAGTAACAGACGATCCCATTGAGGTTGTTCCATTTATATTTACCTTTTGAATTCTACCGCTCAGGTATGAATCCATTAGTTTTAGCGCTTTTTCGCCAATGCCATAGTGTTGAAGTTTTTTGATAAGGATTTCGTGATGGACACAGTCAAAAGCCTTTGATAAATCGCAAAAAACTCCAATGGCATCATGAGCATTTTCCCACGCATTTAAAATCTCGGAAATTAATTTAATACCAGCATCGGCTGTGGAGCGACCTTTTGTAAAACCATACTGTTGGCTATGCATAAGTTTATTATTATTGAAATGTATCATTAATTGATCAAGAATCAATTTTTCAAAAATTTTACTCAATGCAGGCAGCACAGATACGGGTCTAAAATTTGTGGGGTCAGAAGTGCTGCCCGTTTTGAACAACGGTGTGATTTTACTTAGTTTCATCTGGTCTGGAAAGACTCCACAATCTATACATTCATTAAATATTATAGCTAACTCTGAACTGATAACATCGATTACTGATTGTAAAACGAATACAGATACACCCCTCAACTAAGCGAGAAATCGTATTTCTATATAAATAAATCAATTTTTATAATATCTTGTAAGCATATAGAGTTTTCTGTTTTTATCAACTTATAGAGGCTGAATTTCTCATGTTATTGGATTATTTATTTTAATCCTTGCCATTTCCAAATCTGGCATTTGTAATTTTTTTAAAGCAAATTATCTAATAAACAATTATGTTAATATTTACAAAATTAACTATTAGTGAAAGATATACAAGGAAAGGAAGGAAGAACAAAGCAATATAAAGCTGTAAATGACAGTGGCGGGACCACCATACAAGCTCAAAAACCCGGCTTGCCGACTTTAACTTAATACGTGTTTATATACAACTTATATACTTACGTAATCATATAATATGTTATATATGACTTATATAATTACGTTAAGAGCGTTATTATATTTCTTTTTATTGTTGCATTAATAAACCAAGGCTTCTGGGCTTATATGGTGATGCCGCCACAGGTAAATGAAATGATATTATATAATCGGGATTCAAACTTGAACATCAACCATATTAAATTACATAAATATATTTATATAAAGGCTATTTCTAGTTTGGCTCCTATCTACCAGTATTTCTTCCTATATGATTAACATTGATATTGTAGCGTGTGGGTCGTGGGACGCGTGTATCGTGTTGCCATCAATCACTCAGCTTGTCACAGCAAGAACACTACAATGTCAGGGCCTACACATCTCCTCTTACAACACGTGACGTTAAGATTTAGCCATTTTATATAGAGTTGGAAAACGAGCAAGCAGCTGACATAAGGTCAATAATTCTAAGAGAAAGTTAGGGCTATCTTTTATATTCTTTATTTATCGCCAATGCCATACATCTGACCTTCTCTTAACTGCTATTCTATTTGTATTGGACTTCTATTGTTAATTGTCCAATGGGACACTAATTAATTATATTAATTATTATTAATTGTACTGGAATGACGGACTACTAAATGCAAAGGGGATGTTATAAAATCTACGTTGAATATTGTTAATTATCATTTGTTTGTTACTTACGATTTAACTGAGCTGACATAAAGACTACTCGACCGATTTCAAAAATTCTTTCACCAATAAAAAGCTACATTATTAGCAAGTCTATTGTGACAAAACACCGTATTCGGATTAAAACGCGATTTATTACTTATATTGTTTAAATTATTTAACCCGACGTTTCGGATGCTTTTCAGCAACCGTGGTCGCGGGGAGACAGGATAACAAGAATAGAAACAGAAACAATATAAGTAATAAATCGCGTTTTAATCCGGTATACGGTGTTTTGTTTAAATGTGTGATACTCGCGTTAATAAAAGACAATATCTATTGTGTATAGTACATCTACATTGCACCCGTGCGATGCCTGGGTAGATCGCTAATATAATATATAAAATGATGGTATCTGACAGAAATAAGAAGTCATTATTCATAGAAAAGTTGTTCTGCGAAATTGTAGCGTGAGGTAAATTATTAAGGAAACTAATAAAAAACTCTCCATAGTAATAATATAATATATATACCTACTTATAAAAAAGTCAAGCGTTGGAACATTCTCAAGATCGATTTCTGACAACCGCTCAAACAATACGGGAAACTAATTATATATAAAAAAATTGCTCATTATTACAAATAACAATTTTCCTTAGGTAATACCTCTATTATTACTATTTTTTTATAATAATTGGAAAGACAAAATTCGTGAAAATATCTATGATCATAGGCGGGGATGGTCGTCCATCAGTTGGGCCGCTCACTCGTTTCACGCTTTCATACAACAAGCTTTGGGTGTGACTTTCGGTGTCCCGACAATAAATCACCCATGTAAAACGCCATTCAAGTTAGACCGTCAACATGGAAAGTTTCGTCAGTAAGCGATCATAGTTGCTATTTCAAGCCGCCCCAGAAACTCTGTGTCGTCAGCGGCGGCACAGTTGTAACACTCGCTTTAATTAGCCGGTGTTATTGTGTCGATTTTATTAAAAAATGTGTAAAACAAATGCTTTTACATCTGTCAAAACTGAATTTAACAAACTTGTCTATTATTCAAATGCTCTAATTTTCGTAAAACATGAACGGGGGAATTTATTTTCGTTGATATAAATTAACTCCGACTTATATTGCTTCAGTATTTATAAAAACAGAATTATCACTAGCCATTTAGTTTTTATCTTTGCTATTTAATTTAATTTTAAGATTCATTATATTTAAAATGCAGTATATACAATTAATATGGTCGCGATTATCCAAAAATGTTTGTCACTAAAGTTTGTTACGAATTTTTTTACAGAGGTAGAGTTCTTAAAAGGATTTTAGGATACTCTTATTGATCAAAGAAATCAATTTCACAGAAATTATTATGAATAAACGTTTAAGTGACTCGATTCATCTTGAATATTCAAGTGGACTTTCTTAGAACGCGTTGGCTGTATTCCAGAAGCTTCCAATACTTTACCATTTCATTTGAAGCAAGATAAACTGCGCCGTCTAGCCTCGTTCTTGAAAAAATAGCAGGAGAAGATACTATATACTACATCAGGTCTATTTTTCTTTTTAACTTAACCTCATGGTAATAACATATGTGTAGTCTCATATGGAACCAAGGTCACTTGGGAGCTTTGGCGTTTCAGTGGCTTTCAGCTTTTAAAGTTCATATCATTATTTTATTATAATTAAGATATATATAATACTACTGACAAAAATTAAGGAATATTTATTTGAACAAGGAATTACTTGGAGAAAACTGGTCGTGCGGAAAATAAAAAAAGAAATTGTAACTATACATCTGAAATAATCTGAAAACTAGACACTTGAAGCTACAATTTCCTTTTTTTATTTTCCGTACGACCATTTTTCTCCGAGTTATCCTTTGTTCAAAATCACCTCAAACTTTTGATTTCCTTTCTAATATCCCCACTGTCATAGTGTATTGTTGATCGAAGAATATCCCTTAATTTTTGTGAGTAGTGTATATTTTATGGAATATAAAAAGTTTGTTCACACTTACTGAAATAAAAGCAAATAACACTCTACTCGTATTCGTAATGACGATTAAAATACGACCGTCCTATTTTTTTCATTTTCATAATATCCGATTATTTTAATTAAAGCTTTATTTAAAAATGTCAACGATTTAACGGTCACAACAGTAACATTAAAATAGTCTATGTGCCCGTGATGTAATAGACCTACATACTATTGTATATTATTAACAGGAACCTGTGGCGTTTCAATCGGATGATTCAGGCGTATAATCCCGAACTCAGTCCTAAGAATGTCAACAGGTGCTTCTTTCAACATTTCACATAACTTTGTCTACTCGTTATTCGTTTAATACATTAATACTAATTATTATAATAATTATTAAAACCTATTTGGTACCTACATGTTCTTTTTCATAATTTCTAAATAATCAAGTAGGCTAGGGAAAAAAATATTCGCTTTATTATTTAACAACTGGAAATATTTTTTTTTCTTTATTAATTATCAGAAATAAATGTTTCACGAAGGTCTACAAAACACATATATTTTAAAAGGAAAGTCCCAAAATTTTTATGGCCTTTATTGAATACATCTCACTGTAACGATATACTTTTAATACATTGTATTCTTAATAAATGATTAATGATAATAATTTTTAATGACAATAATGATATAATGATAGTTATCACAATATAGATCGATCACAACAAATACAACATCGAACGCTTTCTTGGGGAGAAGCTGTATATTATGTACAATGATGGCGAATCTTCTTCGAATATTATCTTCGAGTAACACAGAATGATTTCTTCTCTTCACAATCAGTACTTAGTAGTAATACATTTTGTATGTGGGCACACTAAACACATAGTCCAAGGAAGAACCTCTGGACTGGAAGAAATGATTGTCGTATCTATAGACACGTCCCCTGTACCTGTATCAATAATTTGTGCTCATTACGTCATCATTAATGAAAATATATTTTAAATAATGATAATGACTGAGATTCGAGCTTGATGAGATTGGCGTAGTGTTATTTGCAAATGTATTTTTTTTGTATGATTGATTTGTGACGGTTATTCTGGATGATTTTGATTTTTTATGGATAAGTTTTTTATAAAACACAATTAAAATATCGCGTGATGGTTTTACGAAATATTAGTAATATTTGTTAAGTGATGATAAGTATCTACTTTAGTTGTTTTTTTAAATATTTCCATATATTAGTTGGTAAAGTTACGTAAGAAAGTGCATTGCCCTTTCTAAATATATTATGTCGTACCGTTGTCCAGCGCATCGGAGCGATAATAAAACGCATCCCGACATTTAACGTTCATCCGAGTTCCAAAATTGTATTTCGGAGAGAAATAATATTGTTAACAGTGAAAGCTGGGCTAACAATTTTTGAAAGAATTTTGAATAATGATAGCTTCACTTGAACTTTGGTGTTTTTATTTCCAATAATTATGAAACATTATTTAATTGTTAAAAAATAATCATTGATGAGTTTCATTACGGAATCGATACACATCTGTGTATCGCAATGTCTTTAGCGAACGTAAAATGTTTGAGTAACAGAAAAATAGGTTAAAAGGTCTTGTATATGATACAACATGCTAATAAAGTTTATTCTTGTACACACAGATTAACAAAAGCCCAACGTTATAAGAAATTGCACAAGATGTATCTGCTATGTGTTAATATATATTTAAGTGTACATGAATTAGGGCATGGTTGTGCAAAGCGCTGTTAATGTTATAAGACAGTGCTATGATTTTATATGTATGAATACTTACTTGGAACCAAGGGCTGCTTTAGTATCAAGAACTTCGACAATATCACCAGCCTTGACAGACACTTCGTCATCTGTCACCGCAGTGTAATCGCTCGTTGCTACGACGACGTCGTCGACCTGCAGCAAGACAAAAAGAAAATTAAAAAATGCAGGCAACATTCTTAGAGTCAGATTTTATTTAGGATACTGAACTGATGACGTTATTTTGTAGTGGCATTGACCTTAGCAGTTTAAATATTTCTAATATAATGTGGCCTGAAGAAAAATTAATAGTAATACTATTTTGTTAGAATGCACTGATGTTTCAATACTTCAAATTACCTTCGATGGACTTCTGCTACAGCTGGACCTCGATCTAGTAGAAGATCGAGATGGATATCGCTTGTAACTCGGTGTGTTATCATAACTATGTATTCTATGTCTAGTGGTATCCCGATCCATATTAACGCCGCTGTATCTACGTCCCCAACCACCAAGTCTGGTTATTATTTGGCTGTTACTAATGTTACAATACCCATTATAATTTTGAATATCGTCATCTTTCTCATCTGCTATAGGACAGGAGTACATACTGAAGCGGTGAGCAGTGGGCTGGCTTAAATTAAGGGCAGAGAAAACGTGCAGAGGCTCAAAATATCTTATTCCATTTTCATCTAGTACTGTGTATGCTACTTCTCCGGTAAGAACTGATCGACTAGCTTCTCGCGGTATTACAGCTTGCAGCCCTCTTTTCATTATTAATAATGCTCCAGAACATTTCTTTCGTTTAAATAGAAAATCCTCCATAGCAAGACTATTCTCCGGTTGAAGTAAGCTCAACGGGACGTCATCAGATGTCATTAAAGGAGTTTCTTCGGGTATAATCATTAGAGCGGCACTCTCTCGTACTAATTCCCTTAGTTTAGGATCCGTACGAGCCATTTCCGGGCTGCTCGCCAATTTTAAGAGTGCTTCATGTAGATCTGGGGTTTGGTCAGCTAGTTTTCGCATAACTGTAAGTCTTTTTAGGATATTCATACTTGTATCATCACTTGCGATTTGAGATAAACTAGTATCATCGTTAACCACAGATAATAAGTGCTTTGCTACGTCATTCATTCCTAGCACACGTGCGAGACCAACTGATTGTAGTATTAATCCTTTTAATTCCTTTTGATCTGTATTTTGTAACATATTTTCAAGAGCCTGACTACTGACTTCTTGAACTGCAGAAACAATAGCTTTTTGTAAAGATTCAGCAGCATCGTAATCAGTTTTTATAAATGAAATAGATTCCGAAATACGCCCCAATACATGATGGAGCAAATCAGTATCATTTTTAGTAATATTTTTAAAAGCTGGACCCAATACTTCATTTTCACTTTTTAAGAAATCACTAAACTTTTCAATAATTTCATTTTCTGTTAAGGAATTACTGTCGAATGTACGGTTCACAGCTATTTTTATTAATTCTATTTTTGGTTGTGTAGTATTTTCCAATATTTCTTCACATAATGTATCTTTATCGTCATCTTTTTGAAGTATATTATACATAGCAGTGACAAAATCTTCATCGATCGTTTTGCCTAATATTGTGTCAATAGATTTTAAAATATGTTGATATTTTTCTTTTCCATTGTTATTATTAACCTCTTGAAATTGTTCCGCTGTAACTAAAGCAGCCAAAACTGCTGCAGCAATTGAATTTTTAATATTTTCTTCGTGAATTTTAGTTTCAGACACATTTGGTTGATCTTCTGTTTTTTCATTTAATCGGCTTTTTTGTATTTTATCTGGTTTGCTCATGCCCTTTAAGGCGTTTCTGTTACCATTTTGATGTATTTCTGTCTTAAGATGTGCACTCATTTCAATAATTGATTTAATAACATCCATTAGTTGATTTGCTACCGTATCTTTAAGACCAAAATCTGACACAAATTCTTTTAAAGCTTCTGCATTTTTAGTTTCATTCAAGATTACATTAATCGCTGGCAACTCCGCCGGTACTTGTCTACCAATCGACATTCCAGCTTCTGACAACTGTCTCAACATTTTTGTGTCTATAGTGAGCTCTCCCTTAGTCGACGTGGTATCATTAGGATTAGTTTTAACTTTTAAAAGTTTTAATTCCTCAGGAGTTACCAAAAAACTTTGTACGGAAAATTCCAATCCTTCATCACCTTCTATAAGATCTGGAGCAACAAATTTGAGGCCTTCAGGTGTTTGTACGATTTGACCTGGAACAAAGGTCACACCATTGTCATCATTTTCTATAACTCTTCCAGGTACAAAACGTGGCCCTTCTTCTGTGTCAACTACTTGACCAGGTACGAACCTGGAACCTTCATCGGTTGATATTACTTGACCTGGAATAAATGTAGGCCCAGCTTTTGTTTCTATTATCTGTCCCGGTACAAAGCGAGGTCCATCTATAGTGTGAATGGTTTGTCCGGGAACAAATTTAGGTCCACTTTTAGTATTAACTACTTGACCAGGCACAAATTTGGGACCATCACTCGTATCAACAACTTGGCCAGGAACAAATTGCTCTCCATTTTCAGTAAAAACAATTTGGCCTGGTACAAATATTCCTTCCACCATCGTTCCAGGTACAAATCGAGATTCACCGGCGTCATTCTTGACTAAGCGTCCAGGCACTACTTTTCCTTCATTATTCGGTGTTCTGGACCCTGGATAAAAATCAATTCCTTTTGCAGTTTGCACCATATGTCCAAATACATATAAAGAATCTTCTGATACAGAACAAGTTTTACTATCGATTGGCAATCCAACAGTCATACTTTCAGAAAATTGTACATCATCTATAGATTTTGCTATTGAAAATTCAACATGACCGTTAGCTTGAATTAAAGTTTTTCCCGGTACAAATTTTTCTCCGTAATTGGTTTGAATGATCTGTCCTTCAACAAATTTTGGTCCATTAATTGTATCAACGGTAGTTCCGGGAACAAATCGTAAGCCCGATTTATCGATTTTAGTGACACCAGGCACAAAACAAGTATCACCATTCATAGCGACAGTTTGACCAGGAATAAATTTAAGGCCATTTGGTGTAGCCAAAGTGGCTCCCGGAACAAAATGCAATTCATCATCTTGATGTACTACTTGACCAGGAACAAATTGCCACTCATTGTCCACTTTAGTATTCTGCCCAGGGGTGAAAACAATATTACCATTTTCAATAGAGGTTTGACCAGGTACGAATTGTACTCCATCTGGTGTTAGTATAGTTTGCCCTGGTACGAATAATTCACCAGACTCAGTATTTATAAATTTACCAGCTACAAATTTATAACCATCTTCAGAGAGTACTGTTTGGCCTTCAGTGAAACGATAATGCTCATCCTTATTTTTGATTATTTGTCCACAAACAAACTGATCTCCTTCAGTGGTAGACATAACTTGACCAGCAAGGAAGAAAGGTTCGGTAGTTTTGTCATTCGTTACTATATGTCCAGGCAAGAGACTAACTCCTAATGGTGTATTAACACTCAAACCAGGAACAAAAATAGGTCCTGCCGGTGTTTCCACAGTCTGACCTGCGACAAATACAGGGCCTTGAGGTGTAATGACATGTTGACCGGGTATAAATCTCTTTGCTTTGTTAATATCAAGAGTTAAACCAGAAACCTTTGCTACTTTTTCTCTTTTGCCCTTTTTTATATGTTTGACAATTTCAGGTAATTCATCAAGGTTTGGTATCATATCTATTTTATTTGATTGCAACATTTTCTCTGTAATATTTGATGTTTCATTTAATCGTTCTTTCGGAATATGTTTTACAGCATTTAATACTTCCTCTGACGGTCGCGCCTTATTTGGCTTCAATGGATTCACACAAGGTACGCTTTCAAGAGAAATTGAAGTGTCAGCAATATTATTATCAACGGGGAAGATTTCAGCATCACAGTGGTATGGCGTTATCTGTACAGGTGTCGGTAGAGTGTCAAATTTAGTGGTGTAACTACCTTCACCAATATTTTTATCAAGCAATTCCCAATCCCACGATTCAACTAAAGGATGCACTTGATCTTTCCAGTCGCCACTGGACATAATAATACTAGACTTCGAACGCATATGCTCCAAATCAAAATTATTATAAGTAAAGCTTTTGAGATCATGTTTTTCATGTCGTAATTCCAATTTAGCTTTCTTTGCCAACCGATCTTGACGAAGTTTTTCCTCTTCTACTTCTTGAACTTCAGCTAATTTTTCTTTATTTTCAAATATTTTTTTCATCGATGACAGAGCTGCAGCTCGCTTCCTCTTTTTCTTTTTTTCCTCTAATTCTTCTCTTTCTCTTTGTTTTAACACATCAGCATTTGGCCCTTCACCTTCGAACATATCCACATCTTCTTCAAAATCTTTGAAATCCATCGAAACACTTCGACCTTGTTTTGTCTTAATCAACACTGTGTCAGAGTCTTTAGCAAGCATAACATCTCTAACATCACCGTCACGCACTGCAGCTTCCATCCGAGCACAAAACACTAAGCTACATCTTCTTTCATCAACAGTATAAACATATTTCTTTTCTTCTGTTATTTGCTTCATAGATAACATTTCAATAAGTGCTTTTTGAGCCTCAGTAGAACCATCCAAAACAGGAAATATATATCTATAGTCTGGTAAATGTTCGTGTTTTCTGTTTCCATAGTTAATTTCCGGTGCATAGTGATGCGGCCCGAGCTCTCCCGATATATTTGTAATTTTGCATTTAGTTTTACTGGTTTTCGAAGCTAAAAGAACTGGAATGTAATGATGAGATGGAAGCCCATACGATTTTCCTGTAATTCTGCAACAACGCTTTGCATCTGCTGGTGATATGGGCGCGAGAAGTGGAAAGTAATTAGGCTTTGGCAGCCCTCTACTTCTACCGGTTATTCGACAAAACGACATTTTTATTATTAGGACTTCATAATATTATAGGTATTTGTTTACAAACACTAAAGCGGCCGGCGTACAAAGAACGAGTTAAATGTTCGCGATGTATTTTCCCGTACGAGTATGTACGTGTGTTGTGGTTGACTGCTAAAAAGCAACTGGCGAGCGTCGAGGTTGCTCAAAGCTCTACGGAGCGCAAGCGCATTAATTCTCACCTTTGCGGAGGCAGACGGTGTGCCGTATATTTCTGTTCCGGTTAAGCGCTATTTTTAATCATAAAGACATCTGTACATTACAAAAAATTAAGTTTCGTGAACGAAGTAAAAACAGACAGTATATAAATATTGAATGTATATTGTAAAAAATTACGATTTATGTAAAATTATGTAATAATGTTCATTATTTCTAGATGAAGAACAAAAAAAAGACACTTATAGCAGAGGTTATGTTAGTTCAACACATTAAATTATATGTATAATTTGAATAAATTTTAAGTATACATATATAACGAAAATACTTTCTGTATATTAATTAGTATGTAGTAAATTAAATTTCACGTTACAAGCGTGATAATTTATATTTTTGAAACAAAGGTTGGAACAAAAGTGTAAATTTTGTCGTAAATTATGCACTTCCTTAAAAACTTTCGTATATGTTTCTTTAATGAAACAGCACATTAAGAATAAATACTTAATTTAATAAGGAATGCCATATTTTTAATATGGAACTACAAAAGTATTTAAAAATCTTGTAAAAAGCCAGTTTATCGCAAAGTTATTTTATATTCTTTTTGAATTATCTATAATTAGCTAAGTAAAGGTCGTGAGGCAGCCACTGAAGATATCTTAACCAAGAATCATCGTGGCCAAGCTTCAACTGGCTCTGACAAAAATGTTAATATATGGACGAGTCTGACTTCTTTGTTTCGTCTGGAAAATTTCTTTTCATCATATATCTAGATTAAGAATAACAAATCTCGAAGGTTGGTTTTGTAAATGCGAGGTTGTCTTGTCGCTTGTCAGACAATCTGACAAGCGTGTCAGAACTTCCGACGTGGCCGGGGCGGTTGACGACCCCGCTAATTTATATAATGCATGGAAAACAGCTGGGTAGACTAATTGAATAGTTGTTAAGGACGAATAAAGTAAAACATAACATAATATATTTATGAATTAAAAGTAAGTTGCTATAATAATCAGCAAAATTGACTTCATAAAATATAATAAATGTTAACAAGTGTTTAAGCAGATAAAACACGTTTGTGTTATATTTTACAAGGGGCAGATACATTTCTGTTCATTATCATAAGACGTATGCTATCAGTTTTCCGTACCTGACTGACAGATGATTGTATGTTAGTAGGATCAAGTCTAGGCCTTTTTTCGTGGTAAGTAATATCTCCAAAGATAAATAAACCCAATAAATGTTAAGACCTTATTGTGCATTTTAAAATGCATTTATAAAACTGAGTTTTGAAGCTTTGAAAAAAGATAAATTTATATAAGAATATAGAATAGATTTAAGTTATAGATGGATTCAGAATATGATGTCGTTTAAAGGAGAATAAACGCTAACTACTGCATTACTTTTTCATATTGCAAATTTAATACACATACTTATGTATTAAATTCAAAACTAATCTTTTAAATTTAAAATAATCTTATCATAAAGTGATCTAATTTGCGTGAACGTTGAATGGCTCTAAATTAATCTTGGTAATTTTCCAACCTCTTGGATAGTACCCAAAATTATCATTCAGATTCTCGAAACGCGATCAACATGATTCAAGTTAGTGAATGTTATTGATGGATAAAAAATGAACAGCTAATCGCATAGCCTAAAGATTACACAGCTGGTCAAATCTGTAAATAGCTGAACAAATTTACATCAATTTTGGCACTCTTATGAAACTCAAAAGTGCTTCAACAATAGGATACTACGTCTTATGCGTTCTCGTCCTTTAAGAAATTATTCTATGAGATCCCTCTTTATCGTTGAAAATTTAATAATTTATCGAATGTAGATTCATAAATATCAGAATAACACATAAAATATCCCGGGCAATTATCCCGATCGGGCGAACATAATCTAGTGTTTCTATAAATCTCAGTGATTTGCAATGTTCGTAAGATACCACAAAGACTCAACAAAGCCGAACGCGTAAAGACAATGAAACGATTTTAATTGAAAGCTATTTTCAAAGAGATTAAACGATCACAGTGGAACTCTACGTTATACAACGTAAGACCTCTACATGAATTATCGTTTCCTCTCCATGATTTACTCTTAAAGCGGCTCTAGTCAAATCCAGCCATCAAAGCCTTCGATATCTAACCTGAAGGTTACCCTAAAGTTAGATATCGACAGATAGCGTGACGTAACTTAATACTAGATAATATCTCAATCATAGGACATCATCAGCGATGTAATAATGAGCACTAGGTGAGGTTTTTCTATGTATAAAGATTACTTAAAAGTACGAAAAATGCTTGATTGACTCATCGGTGCAACTACTTTAAGTAATTACGTAATTACTATTATACCTTTGAACATCAGCAATATTGTAAAATTTACTTTTATAAAAGAAAGTAAAGGAATTGGCCTATCACCATACTTTTCTTTCGAATAATTTCTTGACTAGACGACGATATCGCCTGTTTGTTTGTCGAATTTTTATCTTAACACATTGTAGAAGCAAACTGGCAATGTATATTTCTATACACATGGTTTAAATGTTAAAACATATGTATAAGAGCGAGAATCTAACCTGCAATCTATGGTTACAAGGAAAATAAGTACCTTAGCACCGATGAGTCAATCAAGCATTTTTCCTAGTCAAATCTATTAAGACACCATATTATGTTTTCGTAGAACCAGCTGGTCACGACTATTTTCACATTTCAGTTTAAAATTCTATAAAGAAATATTTAAAAGAAAAATCATTAATAAAACGACTTTCCTTATGGCTCATGTAATGACTTTTATTAAGAGGAATATTGAAAACATTGTTTATATTTTGGCAGCAATTTAGTGTATCATATTGAGTTTTCTCTCGCTTTACTTGCGTTTATTAGGTAATAAAAAATTCGTGACTAATATCATAATAATTATTATTATATGAAATTTTAAAATCTTACTAGTCTCAAGATTTACGATTTGATAGTAAAAGTAGATAACTTCCAAGTTAAATCGGAAATGGATATCTCAGCATGTTTATCGAGATGAGATGTAATGTTTTTTTTTATGTTAGATATCGACAGACGAGCATGAGGTTCACTTGATGGTAGGTGATACCTCAGCCACAGAACATCAGCCAATCATGCGCTGTCGACCTACTTTTTACTTCGAGCATTCAGAAATCCATAGACTGAAACTGAAACGTGCAATATGCACTTCACGGTTTTTACATCTATGAAAGGTGGTTTGTAACCCGGTCGGAATTTCGATATTCCTTCCACCCGATCAATACCCGAAGTTACCAGACGTGGGGAGAACATGCTTACAGAAAATTATAAACATGTTGTCCTGGTGGGATTCAAATCCACGACCCATCGATGCGCACGGCAGGTGTTCTACCGAACGCGCCAACGAGCCCGTCTAAATTGATGTTAATAGTAATTAATTAATAATTAAATCTGGGAATGATGATAGACGCAAATTATATTTATTCGACAAAAAATCGTTTTAATGTTATGACAATGAATATTGCCTTGTTAATGCGAATTTCACCTTAGCGTAAGACGTTTGAATTAATTAATCGCTTATAGGCAAAAGCCCTCAGTCAAAAACAGTTCGAAAGCAAAAGGAAATACAGAAGCAAGTTAAGAAGAAATGTTAAAGAACCAGGAGAATTCGTTTTTCATAAAATCTGATATCTACTACAGTCGAAGACAACAAATTTGGGAAAGCAGCTGTCAAAAGCCCGAAGAAGATGTTTATGAGCTGGCGAAAAGAAGTTTCCTAAAAAAAAATTAGGAAAATCTGATGTGGAAAGATCGCAGATTGAAAGAGCTGCGCAGTAAAAATTTTGGACAATAAAATGGTTATACACAAAAAAGGACAGCTTCGTTTATGGAAAATAAATACTTAATTGTCTTTTTCGGTGTGGTCTGGTGAAACTCAAACTGTGACTGTTGAAAAAACATTTCGCGACGACGACTTTTGGGAAAAGAAAATGGTAAACTTACCGAATTTTATATGGATATATATATTACCAGAGTTAGTCACCCTGCGTCAAAAAAGAAAGAAATGTTGTTATTATATAAAGAAGATCTGCATTTCCAATTGAAATGATACCTTTTTTTTCATGTGCATTAGAAACCTTCGTAATCGTTGTGACAGTAAAAAAAAACTGTGAAAACTTGTAAATGGTACTTAATTTTACTGTTTGTTTTCCGAATAAATAAAATAGATATAGCAAGTAACTTAGTAGTAATAAGACAATGTTAGCAAAGTTAGAAATTGGTACCTATATCATAGCAATATCAAAGTAGCTACTACGATAAACTGTTTCATAAGAGACACTTTATAAATTGTTTGTCACCGGTTGAGAAAATAAATGGTTTTGGTGAATTAATTTTTTGCAGCGATTTAGTTCATTTACGAAGAAATTAAGAGAAATGCGAGCGAATATATTTGAAACGCAACGTTACTCAACTGTGTCACATAAAAATATTTGTCTTAAAATATTACCGCAGCGCTGTTGTGGAGGAAGGGAGGTGTGCTCTTCCTCCAACCTAAAGGGAGGATCCTCGACCAGTCGAACCACTGACTGGCCGGCCCTAAGGCCCCAGTGGTTGATGTCGAGATGTTGTATATATACTCACCGCGCACAGAAACTTTGATAGCGCGATTCAGAAATGGACGTATTTGTATTGATTCTTGTAGCGGATCATAGGTGTCGCTACAGTACTCCCCCCCGAAGACCGGAGGTCGATCGAGTTCTTGAAACAGCTGTGTTGAGAGTATTGCTTGCCAGTGCCAGGTTGCCCGAGATTCCAGTGAGTCGGAATCGGATGTCGCAGAGTTCGCGGTGAGTCGGAACTGAGTGCGATGATGCTGCATGATGCTCCAGTGAGTCGGAGTGCTGCAGTGTTTGAAGCTGGCTGCTGCGTCGACCAGGAGAGATATGCTCTGCTTGCTGACCGGCCGAAGTGCAGTGTGCTGTGCTGAAGGTGGCTGAGGGTGTTGACCAGGCATACGCGCTCGCTGCATGCTAGTGGACAGGATACCCGTTGAAGCCGAAGGTGCTGGCTGGCTGGGACTTGATTGCTGCTGATTGATGTTGTAGGAAGGAGTGATGACGTCATGCTTCAGAAGTAGGTGTTCTTCTGCGGGGTCACCAATGTGGAGGAAGGTGGCTGAATCACGTCGGGGTCACCAATGTGGCGGAAGGTGGCTGAATCACGTCGGGGTCACCAATGTGGAGTGTGATCACGTCGGCACGGTGAAGATCACGTCGGGGTCACCAATGTGGAGGAAGGGAGGTGTGCTCTTCCTCCAACCTAAAGGGAGGATCCTCGACCAGTCGAACCACTGACTGGCCGGCCCTAAGGCCCCAGTGGTTGATGTCGAGATGTTGTATATATACTCACCGCGCACAGAAACTTTGATAGCGCGATTCAGAAATGGACGTATTTGTATTGATTCTTGTAGCGGATCATAGGTGTCGCTACACTGTGATACAAAGTGCGCTTCTCGTTCGAGTTTATGTTAGCAAGTGGGTTCGATGTACTTACTTAGATGTTTATTGATTATCAGGTAATAGCCTATTATATTTCGTCCACCCGAAAGGTTAAGGACAAATTTATAATTCTCCATAAGAAATATTTTCCCCTACAATTCTTCACTTCTAGCATAAATTGGATGGAAGGAATATCTAAATTGCATCCAAGTAGCGAAATACCTTTCATAAATAGAATAGCCACGGAATAGGTAAAAAAGCAATTCTGTGGAAGCCACGGAATAGGTAAAATAGCCGTCAAGTGCATATTTCGCGTTCGGTTTCAGACTATTTTAACGTTTAAAAAAATAACTACTGAGATATGAGTGAGCTTAAACATCACAATAAAATATGTTTAAAAATGACACCCGACGCACAAAGTCTTAAACAAATTGTTTTTACACGCACATCTTACCGCCAGACTAAACAGAAGGTCAGTAAGTTACAAAATAACAGTATTTTCAGCGGGAATATTATTAGTTAACTAGTTCAAGGCTTGAGCCGATAATAAGAGTTTCTTGGAAACCGGCTAAATGTAACCGCGCTGTTATTATTTGTGCAACTGTTTTGTGAGTAATTTTAAACCGACTTTCCAAATATCAATTGATAATTAGAAAATGAAACATATTTTAATATATTTTCTGTTTTTATTTTATACAATCTGGATTATAATATTACAACACTTTAGTTACTTTAGGATTTACTTCTACTTAGTGTGAGTGTTAGGCTTGAAGTTGAAAGTATATTTATTATTCACTAGCAATACGCCTCGGCTTCGCACGGGTGCAATTTAGATGTAATATACAAAAAAAAGTATATTATTTGCTACTATTGTAGCTTTATATTTTGGTGAAAGAATTTTCAAAATCGCTCCAGTATTTTTTGAGTTTTTTCATTACAAACACAAAAATACAAATCGTAGATTATTCCTTCTTTTTGTTGTACCTTCTTTCTATAGAATAGGGTGCCAAGCGTCAGGTGTTTCATCTGATGATAGTAATAACTGCCCCCCATAGACCCGGTAACACCAGAAGTGGGTCCCATCATGGATGATTGAAATGGACGTTTCTTTCTTATTTTGACACTTAGGTATAATATAATTCGGGCTTACGGCATTTCCGGGCCCGTTTTTCAGGCAGATGTGCCTAGTTTAGTACCTAATATGCAAGCAAAGTCAGACTATAAAGACTACCTTAGAAAGCATAAAAAAAACAAAGTATTTATTCACTGACACAGATAAAAGGCAGAGGACTCAACTGTATATTGTGGCAAACATTTTTAATAATATTCACCACGTTGGTTTTCAGCATGTGCCTTAAGAGTCACGTCACGGAATGTCAGACGTAAAATCTGATTAAACATAAAATCACAAGATAAAAAGAAAACTAACAAAATAAAAAGTACAAAACTACAATACATTATGACAATGCAAAAAAAGTAACAAAGAAAAAACTGCTGCTTTCATGTATATGATATAATTATTTTATGTTATTATCTATTTAAAAAGAAACCACTTAATTAAGAAATAATATAAAGTTAAATAAAAAAGTAAAATTATTAAACCAGTTTTATTTGTTGAAATTGAAATTAAACTCTTGTGCTTGATTAAAGGTTGATGTTGATATGTTATGACGGCACAATGGAAGTGTTTGCGAACAGCTGGGCGCATTTGCCAAAGCAAGATCATAAGTACCTTACAAGATTAAATATTTTATGTTATTTAGATATTCTGGAGTTTTTCAAACTGAAATACATAGAGTTATTTTTCAAATCCTAGAAAAATCTTAATAAGATCAATAGATCTCGGATCAACGGGGGAATAATTTTACATACGACTTTTATGTTTATCCTAATTGTACACGGGAGTGGATTTATTGGTCAGGAACCTTCGCGGGTGTTCTCACCATAATTTCATCATCGTCGAATGAATAGTTTAGGAGTGCATGCAGGACAAACATATTTACATAGATTTATAATACAACCTATGTTAAAATGACACATCTCTAAAAATAGATTTGATATTTAAAAATCAATAGAACTTAGTCAGTAAAGTTCAAAGCTTACTATTAAAACGTTCATTGGTGTTTCATTAGGAACAAAAAGAAGACCATCGGAATGTATTTCTGGAAATAGATCCATGTGGTATATTAGAGCTGCCCACGTGAGCAAAATATACAAATTCAAGTCGTTTACCTGTTCGTTGAAAACGTTTTGTAAAAACAAGAGTTTAGCTTTTTACCAGGAAAACGAAGACAGTTTTCAGTATTTAATTAGCTAGTTTTTGGGCAACCCAGAAAGCGCGGAAATATATATTATGTTATTGTTTATTTATGTCTGTTTTGTCACAAGTCCATACCTAAAACAAATTTAATAATTATAAAGTAGTTGGCGAAACATTATGTATATTTGTTATTTTATAATTTCAGTAATTTATTAAGTAACTAAAGCAATAATAATAGCTATACGGATTTATCCGTAATTTTACGGAATTTCAACGTCACGTACGGATAACATTCACATACAGTTTTTTATACGGAATTCTATGTTCAGAAATACCTATATGCCATCAAAAACATAAATTGTAAAAAAAGCCAAGTCTTGCAACTCAGTTCTTCTATCGTAAAAAGTTGTGAGATCCATATAATACCAAGTCGGTCAATTTATTCAGTCTCTACTGAAGGATCCTTCTGTCTTAAGTAATTACATGATAAGCTAACCTAACAATATCTTATAGTGATCGTATCAATGCCAATATTAAAAATCTTTGATGTTTAAAATAAATAGATTGGCTCGGCTATCGCATGAAATCACAATGTATCTTTTTTTATTTTATTAAAAACATAATGTATCTCACAAGTAATATTTTTGGAATTCTGGAATATTTTTGCTGTTGTGATATTAAACGAATATTTAGTAAATTCAATTCAATCATTAATTAAAAACAAACATAGTGTTCTAATAAATTAATAAAATATAGTTCAATAGACACATAAAATATGATTTGTTGCACCTAATCCACGACTGCCGCGTTTTCGCTGTAAAAACAATAAAATTAATGTTTGAAACATTAATAAATTTCCCGTGAAAACACTTCGCACGCTACACATTTTTGATAGTCAAAAACTTTATTATCACTTTCTTGGTTTAGCCACATTTTATTACGAATACAAGTATTCGTTTATACATAATAATAATTGCCCGCAGCTTCGCAGCCATAGCCGTTTTTTTACGCCTTATAGTAACTAGTTCCCGTGGGACAAGTAACTATGTATATTTAAAAAAATATCTTAATTTGAGCTCTCATGAAGCGACTCAAAGTGCATTTGTGTTTGAGAGCAGATCTCAGCAATCGCTTGGCCGATTTGAATTTTTTTGTGTCTAAATAAACTTAAGCCATTTACTGAGTTTTTGTTGAAGCCCGTTTCATTTTCAGCATACAATTTTCAAAAAAGGGCCGGTAATTTTATTTGATATGTTAACTCCGCTCCGATATACCGTTGCGAAGCGTTATGGCTAGCACAGCGGCCACCTAGTTTACCTAACAAGAATACGTAGATAATAATTATAACCTCCGGTATGCTTACAGTAGCAATGCCGCCCACAATGCATTGGTTCGATTCAAACAAAGCGCAAAATTAGCATTCATCTGTCAATCTAAGTGACGTATTGTCAAACGAGTCACCATCACCTGTCAAGTTCGCCAGTCAATTATGCGCCTAAGCACGACGAGATAAACGTGCAATTAGCGTAATTACACAAACAGACGGAAATAAGTGCTATACAAATAGATGAAGCGGACAGAAACTAATGTACCTACTAAAACTTTTAAAATGTTTGTTAATTCAGTTTCAACGACTTCACCTCTTGTTTTTACTTGTTCGTCTAGCAACCGATGCTAGTCCGAATGCTCGAAGTAAAAATTAGGTCGACAGCCCATCATTGACGGATGTTCTGTGGCTGAGGTATCACCTACCATCAAGTGAACCTCATGCTCGTCTGTCGATATCTGACACAAAAAAAAACCCCACCCGAGTTCATTCGTAGGAAACTAAAACCGTCATAGCAACTTGAATGAAACAATAGATATGTAAGGTCCCGGAATTATATCTACTTGAGAGTAATAACATTCTTGTTACATAAACTGAAGAGCAGAGTCAGAGCAAAAACATACATGCATCACGCCTCTTTCCCATTGGGGTAGGCAGAGATCACGGAATTCCATATGCTCCGATCCTTGCATAGCAGTTTCGCTTGTTCCACTTTCATCAATGCTTTAATAAACACTCGTCGGTTTCAAATACTTTTGACCTGGCCCTTTTAAGATCAGATCGAGGTACATTCGCTTCGGTCGACCACTCTCGACTCTTCCAATCACACCAGCATCAATCAGTCCCAGCACATGGCTTTAGGTTTTTATTTTATAATTTAAATGCCATAGCAGATTAATTTGCTGTGGTATATTTCCCAGCATATTATAACAACTGCAACGACACCCAGTCCATCTATAGAGGAAGAAGTGCTTTTGTGTTGTGTAAATGTAAATTGTATGGTATACAAATAGGCTTATTTACACATCAATATAATACAATATTGTCACATAATGATAACAAACTGGCATAGAGACGAAAATTCATATATATAAATTGATTTTGGATTAACTATTACAACACCTAGCGACATCTATTGCACTATCACGAAAATGAATCAGTAAAGTTTCAGCGGAGCTAGTTTTAGACTCTCATGAAAATCAAATCACTACATCGTGTATGCCTCCGTCAATAGATGGCGTAGTTATAATTGATAAAATGCGATAATTAAGCAACAGAGGGCGTTAGGAATCAAACAATTTATAAATAAGTGAATTGCTAATAATAAACAGATTTAGATAATACTTTGGCAATCAGAGAACATTGAACGCATGACTTATAAATGGATGAATTGAATAAACATGACTTACAAAATGTTTATTTTGTGTAGAGGGATTTATTAATATCGCTACACGTTTAATAGTTTTAAATGATGCCTCTTAGTGGTTATTTGAATGAATTACGTTAAAGATATGCAATCCCAGAAAACAGCGTGTATGTGTACGTATTTATTTACTTCTATATGTTAGATATCAAGAGATGAGCGTGAGTTGATAGCACCAAGTGGGCCTCATACCTCAGCCAGAGACCATCATTCGGAAGTCCATAGACTGAAACAGAATCGGCTCATAATTTCAGGGTTTTTGATCTATGGACGGTGGGTCGTTAAACGGTCGGTATATACATATTCTTCCCATCCATTTAATGCCCGAAGTAACCAGACGCAGGGAAAACAAAAGTCAAAAGTCAAAAGTTTTTTATTTCAAATAGGCCTTTGCAGGCTCTTATGAAACGTCTAGTTGCACGGTTCCAAAAAGTGGGTCTCATGGAGAAGAACCGGCAAGAAACTCCATGGACACTCTTTTCGCATGTTTATATAAAAATATAAACATGTCATCCCAGCGGGATTCGAACCTACGACCCATCGGACCCAACGAGCCAACAGGGGAGCCTGGGAGAAAATACAGCTTAGTGATAAGGCCATTATCACAATAATATTAATATCACAATTTTAGTTTTTCTATACTAATATTATAAAGAGGTAAAGTACATATGTGAGGTGGTAGGGGGTAATCTCTGGATGTACTGAACGGATTTTTAAAATTCTTCCAATATATATATTTTTTCTATGGTACATCTACATTGCACCCGTGCGAAACTGGGGCTATATGAAATAAAGAGTATATAAATAAACAAGATGAAATTGAACACCCAATATTGAATAAACAAAAAGGTAGAAAAAAACATCCACTTAGAACTTTGATGTTCCTGGGATGGGTTGTCCCTCTCTTTAAAATATGGCGAGGGGGCCGATGGCTGGCCATGCGTCATACTCGTGAACGGGTGCTACTTGTGGTGACTGGTCGGACTTGAATTCGTGTTTGCGGTGATATTGGTTATTTCGACTATGTATTTGCGTGTTGTTCCAACTTTAATGTAAGTACGTGTTCCTATTTCACCATGCCTACTGCTGACAGAGGACATACCTTCATTTGTTTTATTCGCTTATTTTTTATTATTATAATTAATTACTTCAATATGTTATGAGGAGCATAGTGTAATGGTTGCAGCTCCTTACAAACATTTTGTAAAACCAAAGACTTGGCGATTAAAGGAGTGGCGGAGAGTTTATTGCCAGTTCTTCTCATCCATTCTATGCCTTTGATTTGAGAACTGGCAGTAAATGTAAAAATTAGGATTTAATTTTTATTCTTTATTGTCTTTTAGTTACCTAAATGAATCTGAATTTGAAAAATCAGTCTACTATCGTAGATACAGCATACAATACTCACTTCCATGATGAGCCGCAGCGTGTCCGCCCGCGCCGCGCGCTCGCTCGGCCGCCGGCCCGCCCGCACCAGCCGCGGTACGCTCGCCCGGCTCAACCACTCCCCGAACTCTGCGTGACACTTGCACTTCACTTCACTTGTACGATCGGTTTTAAGATTTACGAATTAGGCGGAAGCGTTAACGAGTGATGAACTAAGGAGTTAAACTCAATTGTTATGAGCAGTTAAGGCCAGAAAGCGTGCAGTTATGGCGAAATGACATAAAAAAGGTGGAAAAGACGATGCACAGATTGATTTACAAATGCTCTAATAAAAAATAATTGACAATGCATTACAGACAAACTAAGAAAACATCCCCCGTCTAGTGACACAATTATTATTTGAATAAGTAGAAATAACATGTAATTCTAATATTTTATTATACTCAATTATAATGAAAGTACCGGTCCGGCATTGATATACGTGTCCAAAGAAGAGAATATAATCTTTCGATAGCCTTTCAGGAGTTGTCCTCCAACGACCGAAACGAGTATAATAGCTTTGAATAATTATATAATGAGGTAACGAATAGTATATCTTAAGCGACTGTAAGTGCTTACGTCACATAGTATGCTTTTTTTATACCAGCAATGATTTTAATTCTTAGCTACAAGCAAAGCAATATATAAGCTGTTCCTTGAACAAATCGATTAACTCCATCATTAACATAAAAATTGACGATTATTTATTTTTCTTATCTTATCTTAGAATTTTACATACTATTGAATTAAATCTCCATCTATTTATTCATTCGGCGAGATTTAGTTGAAATATTATTTAATATTCAACTTATTGTTTTATGCAGTTAATTAAGTTGTAGTAATAGGTAGTCTTTCTACAAATTATTAATTTGAGTGAATATATTCGATCATTTATTACAAGAAACGACACAGGCTACAGGATATGACAAATGACATGACAAATTAATATTGTTATATGTTGTTATCTAGAACGCATTGGCTTCAAGTGAATATTAGTTACGATCTAGCGATGTATTCTGACTATAATTCACAACTTCTTGGAATTATTCATTTAATATTCGCATTAACAAAACGTAATTAAAGCCAGGATACATCAATATTCAACTAAGAACACATATGAACGGTAATAAGGTGTCTTTCAAGAGAATAAAGTTTCGTCTATTACAATATTCTTTCGAATGCAGTAACAGACGGGAATTTTGGAAGTTGGTTTTCAGGGAATGGGAGAGTGTGGATCTGTTAAGTTTTTAAAACGTATAGTGTAAGCAGCTAACTACTTCGGCAGTACGTACGTAGAGTTTCTCAAAGCGTTCGTAATACAACCAAATCTGAAGCGATTGTGTGAGTGTATCGTGCGATTAAATGTATCTAATTTTAGTGAACGCGCATCAACTCTATATTATGACTAATACGCATTTAAGTAAATATAGATACGTAAAAGCTTCGACACTGAAGGCCAAATAATTCGGGGTATAGGGGTAGTGTATACCAAAGTGGTATACTCCAGAATTCTAAATGTGTTAAATATAAGAGAATACAGGCAGTTCGAGTGTTGTGTGTCATAAAAGTATTTGGCATTTTGTCATTCATTACAAAAATTAAGGATATTTCTTCATCAGTTTCTGTCACCTATAATAAAACAGTAGAATTTGTAAATTGAAAGATTTCCCCAGAAATGGCGAGGGAATGATTAAATAAGGAGAACAGTCTACTTTAAAATCATTTTGAGTCTTTCTGTCTGTTTTCACACGCAAATCTCCGAAGATACTGAACTGGTATTTAGATCGAAACTTTCGAAATCGGATGTTGAGAATAAATCATCTTCATTTAAACAATTTGTCTAGGAACTTAACTTGTGGACTTTAAGTTAAGCTGAACTTCAGTTCAAACGGAACTTCAAACGGAGTTGCGTAGTCTAGTTAGTACCAAATATAATCTTTAATTAATACTTGTGCCATTATACTACTCGAATACTTAAGAATGACACCACTATCATCATTCACCAAATTGTAGAAATAGTGGTACCTTTACATTTACGTATTTGTATAATTTATGATCTACTGAATGCCCCGAACCTTATTATATTTAAAAGCTTCTATAAATAAGTATTAATCACAATAAACGTCTAGAAATCTCTACGTTATTAAAAAGTTCTAAAAACTACTAAGCAACAACATATATAAACAACATATTATAAAGTATTATAATTATAAACTCTTAACAGTTGCTGTGAAAGCTCTCTACTAGATTTTTATATCAAAATTGTCTACTTTAAGCAATTAATAAGCGCAAAAAAAATTAGACAAATATTTGTAATTTTTTTTTTGTATTACTAGTTTTATTCTAAATTATGTAATAGTTGACTGACCTATAGCTTCTTTGGTCAAGATATCTCGTGTGGCGAATAAATGTTTTGGATCCATGTTGAGTGTTTAACTTGATATGTCGTTATTATTGATAATCACTTTGTCTATTAAAAGTAGCGTATCAAAGTGTATTGTATCCGTCATTCAAAAATCATAATATGAAAATATATTTTTCAGTCTCTTCATACTTTATCTCTTATAGCCGAATTAGGCTAATCAAACCTAATATTACAATAATATGTACGTAAGAACACAACGTTTAAAAAATAATAAATACTCAAGATGGCTCTATTACAAATGTAATTTGACTTATGATTATTATTAAAACTATCGAAATAGGTATTATAAATATATATTTATAATACCTATTTCGATTGCGATTGCCTAGAAAGAAAAATAATATATTTTTCAAGTGCAACATCGCTCCTTTTATTATGAAACATAATGTTTTCAATCTGAATGATTGCAACATATCGTTTGACATTAACCAGACTTTCTGCGGTTTATTTTTAATTTCAGGAGTGCTGATAGTTTTATTATACGAAAAAGACAACATACACCATACAATAATTTTACTTATTCACAACGATAAAACGACAAGTTGAATTGACATTTTCAACATTTCGAAATTCAACAACAACAGACACACAAAATTAATCGAAAGGTCAAAACCTTCATAGTTATCCAAAAATATGTTTGGCTTCAAGATGATATTCACGTAGGAATTATTTGTATTTACCTCAGAGATTGATTATGCGATAAACATTCAGTTGCAATGAGTACTCGACTGCCAACTGACTCATGCCAAATAGCGAGCCATTTAAACCCCTAAATTATGGATATAATAAGCCAAATTCTTGACAAATTATAAGCGTATTAACGCTATAATTCTAACGTTCTGATTTAGAAGCAAAAACAAAACGTAAAGCACCAAATGTCAATGAAAACAGAGAAAATTAAGACGAAGAACTAAGGACTTAACTATCTTATAAACACATTACAGAAGATGATCGACGAAGTACTAGAAATACAAAAACTGATAAATATATTTTGGACAATCAGAAAACCTATAGCATGATTTTATATCTAGGGTAATAATTACTGTAAGGTTTACCTAAATACTATTAATATGATTGTAGCTAAGGTGAAACCCATATATCAATTGGTCGATGTACCGAAAGCTCGTACAGGACGTTTTGCCTCCTCTTTTACAGTGCGAACAGCCAAGGATTGGAATTCCCTACCGTCGTCTGTCTTTCCAGAAACCTATAATATTGGGCTCTTCAAGTCAAGGGTAAATAGGCTTTTCATAGGAAAGCGTGATTTACCACCTTAGTTTGTATCAACAGTTAACATCAGGTGTGATCGCAAGCAAACGCCTTCATATTTCATTAATAAAAAAAAAAATAAAAAAAAATAAATGGAGGAAGTCCACGTAATTACAGTTGGATAGTATAATCGTTTGTCACTCAGCAACTCAGGGTCATTCTGAGAAATATTTCACGGGCGCTCATGTAGGTGGTGACGGATGCATCATACGTGCTAACTGCGCAAAACATATTCAATAAGAAATATAGGACAAAATATTGAAAAAAAACATGAGCAATTTTTTGTTGGACAATCTTAAAGATTATCTGAAAGAGCCAAAACTAAACTACGTTGAAAAGAACCTTTATCTTCTTAATAATATATTACGATAAATTGTGGAGTAAAATTTGAATATTATTAAAACTCTTTCTTATAAATGTATTAGTACGAGATCCGGCTGCAAAATCTCTACGCTCATCGGGTTATTAATAAAATTCACATTTTTACATACATTTATGATTAGGAGAATACATTGATAACAGAGTGCCAGTCAACAAGTGGCCGCAAGTAATTTTAATTAAATTAATGTTAATTAATTTTCAAAATAAAATTTCGTTCATTCATTTTTTAAATAAAATATCATCCACATCATAGCAATGTATGTAAAGAATTCGAAAATCGATGGGTGCCGTTTCACACTCGGCCGCAACTACTTCGCAGCCAGGTGTAAGCAGGTAATATTTTGGTGTATTTATACGTTCATGACGTATACGCATGTTTTTTATATAGAATTAAAGCTAATTTTTTTTAAATATGATGATATATCGCTGCCTGTGATCAAATGGCCGCAAATTAGGGTAACTAGCTGTTAAGGGCGGGGTAGGGTTAATTAGTGCGAAAAAAGGCACATTTTTGTGAATTTATTTTGACGATACATTTAAAATCTATTTATTAAAACCAATTGTACATTAAAGTATAACATTCGAAGAATATTGTGTAAAATTTTCATGAAGAATTATTAAAAAATACGCCAATAGCAGCAATTCTTCGGAAGCTTCTCGGAAAAATTTAGAATTGCGGTGCCCCTCATAACTCGGTACTGGATCATCAGAAATCAATAAATCTTAAATCTTTCGTTAGATAATTGCTTTCCCTAGGTAACGCTGGGAGGGTTTTTCGAAATTTAAATTTTTCACTTTTTGGGAACACTTTGAAGTGAAAAACGCGATTTTTGCGAAAAAAATTCGGACATTTGCTTTTGTAAAATAAAAAATATTAACAAATTTGAAAAAATCTCTCCAGCGTAAATTATGTACAGAATTAGTGTTCAAAATTTCAAAAGGATCGGTTCTGTAGTTTTACAGTTATGATGGGCAGAGTTATGGATAAATTGTACAGAGTTATGGAAGAAATTAGGCCCAACTTTATGTCTTGCGCTTCCAGCGTTCCATGCTTTTACGGGGTGTGATTATACGGCCGCTTTTTTTAACAAAGAAAAGTCCGACCTTTCAATTTATTCTTGAAGCTTCCAAAAATTCAACAAATCTTCGCAACGTTAATTGACCCAAACGACATATTTGATGAGGACAAAATAGAAGGTGTTCAAGAATTTACATGCCGGATGTATGGAATGAACAATTGCCAAAGCGTTAACACTGGACGATTTATCATGTTCAACAAAATGTATGCATCGAAAACGAACAATGAAAAATTCATTAAAAAAATCAGAGGCTTTGATTCAACTCACATTTTACCGTGTTGGAAATCATTAAAACAAAAATTGCTACGGACCATTTTCGTCAATTCGATGTGGCTCAATGCTACTGAGTTCGACTGTTTAAAGTTTAGCGCGGAAAATAATGGTTGGCTTCTTTTGGATGGTTGCTTAAAACCAACATGGTTTCTGGGAGGCTCAACACCAACACAAGTTGAAAATGTGTTATGTAACTCAACTAACAAATCTTGAGACGATGAAGAAGATTCTGATTGCGACGACGAGAGTGACAACAGTGATAATGAAAGCAACGAGGAATCGGACTTCGATTAGTTCATAAGAAAATGTAATACACTGATAAAAGATATAACTCGATTTAAGAGACTGAATTTGAATAAACTGATATTTTGGAGTCAAGAAAACAAATTCTTGAGCCAAGAAATTATTCTGGATCTGAGTTAATTTTTCTTGGTTCAAGAATTTATTCTCTTCACTCCAACATATCAGTTTATTCAAAATGGTTCTCTTGATTCAGATTACTTATCTTAAATCAAGTTAAATTTCTTATCAGTGCGTGTATTGTATTAACTATTTGATGAATTTTTTTAATGCTCTCTTTCATTTGTTTATTTTAAGTACAATGTTGATTTTTTCTTGAACTAATATTTAATATCAAACTAATAACTGTATTAACAAACTGTTATAAAATCTAATATTTTTTCAAATATGATATGCGTAGTATCTTTTTTGTTAATAAAGTAAGACAACCAAAATTCTATTCTTCATAAATACCCTTATTTCATTTCAATAAAATACTGTATACCGGATTAAAACGCGATTTATTATTTATATTGTTTAAATTATTTATCCCGACATTTCGGATGCTTTACAGCAACCGTGGTCGCGGGAGACTGAAAGATCTTCTAAACAATATAAATAATAAATCGCGTTTTAATCCGGTATACAGTATTTTATTTAAATGTGTGATACTCGCGTTAATAAAAGACAATATTACCTTTATTTCATTTTTACTCGATATCGATCGAGTAAAAATGAAATAAAGAAACGATGTTTATCGAAACAATTTTTTTTTATAAAATAATTTTTTTCTTATTTACATTTTTTTCCAGAATATTAATTACAATTTTGGAGTAAATGTAAAGTCGTTTCTACTACTGTTTGCGCCGCTGACTGAGAACCCTATCTATGGACGCATGCGCAATGGCTTCAAATACTCGCACAGCTGGCACACGCCATCCTTTTTTAACAAGTGGCGTTGTGCGCTAACTCTCTTTCACTTTATCTCGAATACCTCGAGTGTTTAACAGCTAGTTACCCTAATTTGCGGCCATTTGATCACAGGCAGCGATATATCATCATATTTAAAAAAAAATTAGCTTTAATTCTATATAAAAAACATGCGTATACGTCATGAACGTATAAATACACCAAAATATTACCTGCTTACACCTGGCTGCGAAGTAGTTGCGGCCGAGTGTGAAACGGCACCCATCGATTTTCGAATTCTTTACATACATTGCTATGATGTGGAAAATATTTTATTTAAAAAATGAATGAACGAAATTTTGTTTTGAAAATTAATTAACATTAATTTAATTAAAATTACTTGCGGCCACTTGTTGACTGGCACTCTGTTATCAATGTATTCTCCTAGTCATAAATGTATGTAAAAATGTGAATTTTATTAATAACCCGATGAGCGTAGAGATTTTGCAGCCGGATCTTAGACTATATGTAACGTATGTAATATTTAAAGGTGCTTCCAATTGGGGCCATATTTTACTGCAATATAGTGCTCGCCCAGTTTGTGCAATATTTCAGTAATGACCGGCCATATATTTGGTATGGCCAAGCGTCTTGACATGTGGCCGGCAATATTTTTGAACGATCGATTGACATTCGAAAATACTAAAATATTCCTGGGCCAGTTATATTGTTATTTCGTTTTCCGGTATACGTGCATCCCTTTCTGACGCTTTGTTGTAGTTGACTTTGAAATTCTAATAAAGTTCCTAAATTATTTATGTTTAATTATGTAGTTTGGGATTGTTAAAGATTAAATTGCAGATCTTTTAATGACGAATAATTTAATGTTTATTTAACCCATTTCGATCGACAATTTGACTGGACTATAGGTACATAATTTTTGAGTGGCATTTCGTTGTTGTTGTTGCATGATTTTCATTTCCATTTACATTGCTGGAAAAGTATAGACCGATTAGAAGCAGCTTAAAAAAATCATCTTCATAAATAAACATAGTCATTTTAAGGAGAGAATCCCCACGCAATGCAATTTAATATATCTTTTCAACGAGCTTATTCTGTAGTGTTTGAAATCAAATATATGTATATCAGAAATTACGTAATAATCATATGCTCAATCGATGATATTATGTGAGAATTAGTCTCCAGGAATAACAGCTTTGGCAGACACTGAGTTATTTCAGTGGCGGAATAGCGTAGTGACATCCTGTTTATGTGCGTCTATTAATAATAATCTAAGTTATTTTTTGATATTATAAGAAATTTAAAGTTGTTGACAAAGTATTATAATATATAAAGAAATTGAAATACCTTAAAACCTTATAACTTTGGAAAGAAATGGAGATGTTTGTAATTTAGCATAATTTTTCAAACTTTCGGTTGTAAACATTTATTATAACAACAAGTTATTATTTTACGATATGCATACATTTATAAAAAAAAATGTTATAAATAAAAACTCCCCAGACGACAGGCACTGTGGAATCTGAGCGAACTCCACCAATAACCATCAATCGACAGCTGAAGTCAAGAACGAAATGTCATGCGCTGGCTTCTATAGCACAAATTAGCTATGTGATTCATAGCCGTGATAAAGATCAACTATTTATTAGTTGTTCAACACAGCTGATAGTTTTATGTGTTTATTGATTTGACCAGAAACACAGCAAAGTAGCCCATGGATTTCCAACATGTGAAGTCATGGTGTTGGCACTGCCCTAAAAGGAATAATAAAAATAATTGATAGTACACGCCCGCGCCGGGACACTCATAGCAGGAGAAACGCTATATATGAGCTTTTATATGAGAGTGTGTGTTCAGCATGATAATGTCACCAGATTTTAGATTCCCCTACTCGATCAGGTTTAGGATGGCTTCCAAGGCGTGAACGTTTGAATGGACTTATAAATAGTTTACGTGTTCTATCCAAAACAACATATGTATTTCAGGATTATTGCACATCCAAGAGAAAACAAACAATAAAAATAGAATTTATATGCTTTAACTGAAATCTAATGAAGAAAACTATGTAAACAGACCGACAAAATAGAATATGAATCATGTAAGAACAAAAAAAACTATGTAGCACAACGTAAAGAATAATGAATTTTTTTCAGAACTCAAATGTCAACGCTCAAAGACGCGTTAGGATGTTTCAACAATACTCGCAACCTTAATCATAATTAATTAGGGTCGAAATTCCTTTAAAGTTGACATAAGAAAGTAACATCACGGACAACGAAAAGGAATGTTTCTCTTCTTACTCTTATCACTTTGGGATAGATGCTGTTTTTGAGTGACGGAAGGAATACAGTTGGTACATAGCAGAGCAGCTAGACCGATCTAAATTCGGCTACATCTTTGGCACGGCACTGGGGCAAGGACGCCTAGCGCCCATGCAGATTGATTGACCGATTAAGCTCGGACAAAGAGAAGATGAGGTCCTAACATCTAGTAAAGCAAATAATCTATCTAATCATTAGAATGCTCTGGAAGCTGACCAACACGAAATTGAGTACAGTTCTGTAGGTCTATTACGAAAATCGAACGGAACGAAACGAAAGAACAAACAACTTCGTATTTTAACTTATTAAGAAAACATTATTAATTCTATTTACGATTATTCTTACAATCATAGTCATGTCAAACGAAAGACATAATGTCTTATTGCGAAAGATGTATCAATCTTCATATTCATAATAGGAAAATGTACGATCCGACAACCGAAACTTCGTATTTTGTTTTGGTAATAGGCCTCTTGTATTGGAATTTCGTGAAACTCTTAATTTCGGATTTATATTGAAAATTAATTAAAATAATCTACTATGATTAATAGGAATCGATATTGCTAAGAAGTTTTCAATTAAATATGAAGACGACAACCCAAAATCACTCTTGTAAGCGAAAGTTTTGTTGACAAGACTTTATGACGGAGTCCCATAGCAACACGTCACTAAATATAAATCTTGTTAGCGTTGATGGCGACACATTAATCTCCGATACAGAGAAGACGACAGATCAAACCGCTACAATAAATATAGAGCGAGTTAATCTTCTCATCCAAAAGTTTAGTTTTAACTTTTGCAACGAAATGTATCAAAATTAGTTTTGAAATTAATGTTTTATCTTTGTAAAGCAAGTAATATTTTAAAAAAATCCTGAACTTTGACGTAAAAATTTAGTAACCCATTAGAGGCAAACATTCCGAATTCTTATAGATGTATTATTGTTTTTAAAACAAATTCAAGTAAACAAGTTAGTTAACTTCACTAATGTGTATGTTTGTCTGTGTGTATCACTCGCGGTGTAAACACTGTCACGTGTGGGGGGCAGGAGTTACACGTGGGGACAACAAGTTAACGTGGTATTACGATGATTACGGTAACTATTATTACGTTAATCGTATTATCGGTCGCGGGCGCGCGTCCGTCGCTCTCGGCCACACAACTATAACTGTCCTCGTACAGCGAATGCAGATTGATTTGTGATTGATTCTCATAGTGATCATAAATAAATGCATACTTTTTACTACAAAAATAACGAGTAAAAACCCTTCTAAGAAATTTGTAAGATAAGCTGCCAAACATTTATACAAATTATACAGAAAAGGGGATTTTTAAAGAGGAAACGAAATAGTGAAGATACTGCACCAGTCCCTAATAAAAAGGGTATAGGTAGGGCAAGAAGAAGAGCTCAAAATAGGAATAATCCTAAATAATTATAATTTATAGATCGGTATTTAGAAATACATTTTCTTTGTCGCTCGTAATTTTCTGCATTAGATTATATATTAAGACTATTTTAAATTATACTCACACTGGAGCAACAAAAGTCTTTAACCTCGCAAACTGAAATTTTCCAGTTTTTTTTTATTAAATATTTTATTTAAGAACTTTCTAAAAATATCTATCATATAAGCATTCTTTGGAAGACAATTATGCCGTGAATGTAATATGATGTAATTAGCAAGCAGTTAACGCTTTATTGCAGGCAAAGTGCCACAGTAGTGTTTTGCCAACCTTCGTGAATATTAATTCCATTTTACGAGGTAATTTTATTTCGGTGTATCGTAAAACTAATATATCATTATAAAAGGTGAGTGAATTAAATAAAATACTGTATATTACGGATTAAAACGCGATTTATTATTTATTTTGGTTAAATTATTTATCCCGACGACGTTTCGGATGTTTTCAGCAACCGTGGTCGCGGGGAGACAGAAAGATGACAGTTGTCTGATTTTTGAAATGTCACAAAGTTACCATATTACTCGCGTTAATAAAAGACAATATTAAAGGCGAGTGATTAAAACAATCCAGTTCAAGAATACAGCATCATTAATTTACGCAGGGTTACTATAATTAACTAACGAATGACCGTACTATTTCAACAGCGTTCATTTGTCAAAAGCTTATTTTGATAGATATAAACCGCTATAAAATCTAAAATCTACGAAAATAGAACTTTTATGATATGAAATTAATTAATCGCAAGTCATTTTAATAGCCTAAGTTTTAAAGGCCAGCAACGCATCTGCAGATCCTCCAGAGTTGTGGATGTTCAAGGCAGTGGTGTTCGCTTTCCACCAGGTGACCCGCAAGCTCGTTTCCCCCCCTAAACTATAAAAAAACCTCCCCAAAAAAGTTGTCCACCTCTGTATCTTGTACCAGGCAAACATAAATGTACAGGAGTTTTAAGTTCCTCATAGATTCTCAAACGATTACCAGGAAAATATAATTTTAAAGGAGTTTCAATTTGAGTTCTTCATAAATTCATCTGCACTTTCGTAACACAAGTACCAGACGACCATAGCTGTAGAGGATCACCAGTTACAGCGCTTCCCAGATTCTTTAGCACGTTTGTTTTACAAGTACCAGGCGTATATAAGCGAGAAAAGGTTTTATTTACACTCTTTTTCTCGTAGATACACCTAATCTGTCGTAACACAAGGGTTAGGAAAGTAGACCAATAAGGAGTTATATACACTGACCAAGCTATTTGATGTAAGGATGTGATCGTTCCACACAGGCCCGCAATATAGGCAGCCCGTCCACCCGTACAGCGAGCTGCCCGCACACCAGCGCTTTGTCCGGGCTCCGAATCGGCAACACTTCTGTATGCGAGTTGCCGATTGAAGATAGAGCATCACCAAGATATAAGTAAGCATATCTGGAATGTTATTTTTTTATTGAAAATAAATATATTGTTTATGTCAGATATCAACAAACGAGCATGAGGTTCACTTGATGGTAGGTGATACCTCAGCCACAGAACATCAGTCAGTGATGCGCTGTCGACCTAATACTTACTTCGAGTATTCGGAAATCCAGACTCGAGACCAAAACGCACAATATGTACTTCACGGTTTTTCATCTATGAACGGTGGTTCGATACCCGGTCGGATTTTCGATATTCCTTCCACCCATTCCATTCCCGAAGTTCCAAACATTGGGATGACATGCTTACAAAAAAATATAAATATAATCCCGGTGGAATTCGAATCCACGACCCATCGATGCGCTCGGAGTGTTCTATCGAACGCGCCAACGTGCCCGTCTATTATAATTGCCGTCGTGTGCACAATTGTGATAACTAGAATTTTAATCCGGCCATTCATCCAAAGCTTTTTTATTTTTTACCCAATATCTTCGCAGATCTCAAGTCCAAGTGTGTCCTCAGGCGGCTCACTGATGATAGAAAATACAATGCAGTCTTTCGGATCCACCGAGCTGGTGTTGTCCTGTCGAAGTTGTGCCATTTGACCCACCAGGAGCAGATTGCATTCGTTTATCACGAACGCTGAAAAGATATCTATATCTATACTAATCTATATATATAAAAGAAAGTTGTGTTAGTTACACCGTTTATAACTGAAGAACGGCTATACCGATTTTAACGATATCTTATTTGTTGGATTCCTCTATGTCCGGAATAAGATATAAGCTATTAAAATATTGGGAAAAATCAGGAAAAAATATATGCATAAAATTAATTATAAAATAAATTAGATTCGGAACTCCGCCATCTTGACAGCTCACGTCATGCATTCTTAGCTTTTTTGGAATAACAGATGTCCACTGCAAATCAGTGACATATTAGACAATTATAGTGGGCATATTCAAATTTAAGAATAATTATATAATTTCGAAGCCAAAATTGTGGCAGAACAACGTCTGCGGGGTCCACTAGTATTATAAAGAGGAAAGATTTGTATTTTTGTATGTTATGAATAAACTCAAAAACTACTGGACCGATTTTAAAAATTATTTCACCAATAGAAAGCTACATTATCAGCGAGTAACATAGGCTATTTTTTATCTACATTGCACACGTGTGAAGCCGGGGCGAGTTGCTAGTTAATTATAACACAAAAGAAATATACGGTGAAATCGGAGTCTCCCAGACATAGGTCAGACACATTTCTGTGTCTGTTTCACTGATCATTTTTCTTCAGAGGAAATAAACTATTTTTAAATCTTGTGTCCCCGTGATTCAAAGCCGGTGCATAACTCAACACACATATCACCGAGTTACGTAGGTGATTAATAAGAAACAAAGGTTCTCCATAGTAATATTATTTAAAACATTACCTAATATGGAATATGGAATATTTAATATGAACTGAACCGATTATTTTTGTTTAAAATATTCCTATAAATGGCAACAAATTGTTTACAGTTATGATACACCAATAGTGTACATTAGAAGTGAAATACCTAGTGGGTACGATAATTAAACTTTGCGTTAAGTAAACAAAACTAATACAAAATATTTAAAATTGGTATAACTTAACTAGTTAATGTTATTAAGGCACATTAAATTTCAAAAACTTAACGCATGTATGTTTTTGATGGAACATTTTTATCAGATGTTTGAAATTAAAATTGTAATTGAAACGTTGGAAGGCACGACTTCTGAAAGTAGTTTACACTATATCTGGAGTATTTGTAAACTGTATACTTGTTGGTTTATCTAGTCCAGCCGGCCTAGCATGACAACCGCGACAAAATTTTGTCGACCGTTTTCTCGTGTTTTAATCGATTATCTCTTTATTTCTTCCGGGTCTGACATGACAACTACACTTAAAACTCGACTTTTGATATCAAAAATAGATATATTTGTCGATCGAGATATCTTTTCTATCAAAATTGTCGATGTTGAGATATAATATATCTCCATATCTTAGTTTGTCTTCTCTCGTCCGCGATATATCTCGTGGCGGTCATGCTAGGCCGGCAGGGGTATAAAGTAAGCCCGTAAAATTACTACGGCGTAGCAGTACGCGCTACGGTGTAGCCAGAAATTTACCTGATCCTTCGAACTTATACTTTGCAGTGCCACGAACCTCGTAGCACATCTATATCTCTAAATGAATATAACGTCGTTGCGCCTGCCAAATTCCATATGTGCATTTTTTTGATTTTTGGTTTTTGCACAAAAAATAGTCTTAGTTTTATTCTCTATGTGTTACTAAAATCCTTTTTGTGATATTCGAACTGGAAAGGAGTTTAACTAATTCCATATGTGTTTTGACCGTTAAGAAAAACTCCGTATGTGAGTCAATAATACGTTTTTCGTTGTGTCCCAAAACTATACAAAAATGCACATATGGAATTCGGCAGGCGCAGCGACGATAACTAACATTTCCTAAAGTTGAAATGGCACCTATCCATAAAGTTCCTTGGCTTAGGCAGACTGCTCGGCGTCTCCATGTCCGCGCCACTTTTCCCCAGGAAACTATACGACACATACAGTCGTTTTACCCCGGGGTTTGTCATCGCGGGGCATTCCTCGTTCAGAGCCAGCCAGAGTATTGTAATATCTAGTGTTTTTGTAGTAGCATCGTCTGAGCGCTTTCCCTGAACAAGAAGAAAATATATGGATTACCAAAAGCCTGTCAAAGTTATATATTTTTCCATGTATATATTAGAGAATATGCAGTTATATTTAGAAACCCACCTGTGATATGACGTCATTGACGACGCCCATCATATTTTGCGGAACGCGCAACATGCACCACACATCCAATACTCCTAATTCTTTATTTACACTAAAATTTGGAGTCCTTGTTTTTCAAGCCGCAACCAGAAATCTATATAAGAATAATAAAGCCAGTAAAATATCTATTTTGTTTTGTTATGTATTATTAATTATACATAAGGTAAATTACATTAATTGGGATTCAAATAGCCAAATACTAAATAACTTTTAAATGAAATATTTTTACAGTATAAACCGCGATTTATTTAGTTATGATAAATAGGTTAAACTCGCGTTAGTAAGACAATATTATATCACATTATCACTTACATCGATTAATATAATCTTTGGCAATTTTTTATATTGAAACAAAAAAAAAACAAGAAGGAAGAAATTGCTTATAAGCAATACGGGGGCCAATTTAATTATTATGCCTTAATTCATAAATTACTTGAAGCCGATGATGATATAAAAGCAGAGTTCCCGCCACTAAGAGTCACCTATCCCAATAAGGTTCTCTGGAGAAGACCCAGACACGTGCTAGAGGATCCCGATGATCCTATCACTGTAGCCAATGCTAGGTTAGACTCCGCCCGGGCGGACAATTCACCTCAGACCCGCGTACAGCGCCTTCGCCGGCGAAGGCGAGGACCCTTGTTCGGCGCATCCCTCACACGGGTGAGCTACCGTCCAGCCCTTCAAGCTCCCTCCCCTCCTACGGCAGCCCAAGCCGAGGTACGTGTCTCGCAGGAGACGCCCTTAGTACGCGTGTCGTAGCAAACCCCCAAATTTCAAGGCTGAGCCACAGTGCTCGCCACTCTTGACCGTGTTAAGCTGTAGAGGCCACTAGGACCAACAGCGAGATTTCATACAAAAAAAAAAACGAAGAGTCATTCCACGCGCACCAACTAAAGTAGTAGAAACTCTGTCCAAATTTTAATAATAATTAGTGTTAGTGGATATACAGTGTAATACATTAAAGGTCTGCATTAATGGTGTTTAACTCACACAATTACCAATGCCAACGACATATCGACTCTCCTGTTGGCGAGCAGCAGCGCGGCCCGCAGCGGCAGGCGGCCGGTCGCGAGCGGCGACTGCTGCTCGTCTGTCTCGCACACCGCTATGGCCATCTCCTTCTAATAGTAAAAACCAGGGACTGAATACCGGTTAATTAACCGGTTAGTTCATATTCTTTCGTTTTTAGTCATATTTATTGAAAAGTGTGGTAAGTTTGGTGTGTATTACTCTTTAAAAATTAGAATTAGTAGCATGGTATATCAGTCACATATATTTTGGAAAATAAATATTTACCGGTTTCAGTTCCTGGTAAAAACCTCATCAGACTTAGAAAGACCAAGTAAAATTAGATGCTTTTATAAAAGACTAGGATGAAAGAAGGAATCCGATGGTTCTTGAAAACAGGATGCTTATCACGTAGGCTTCTAAGTCATTTTCGGGTATAGAACGGATGGGAGAAATATCGAAATTCCGACCGGGTACGAATCACCGTTCATAGATGGAAAAACCGTGAAGTGCATATGCGCGTTTCGGTTTTAGTCTGTGAATTCCCGAATGCTGGAAGTAAAAAGTAGGTCGACGGCGGTTCTAATTAGAACGAATTCCAATAGGTTAGAATAAGATAGCATTAGATTCCATAGAGATATGGCGCACAATTCTAAGACGCCTGCCGGCCTAGCATGACAACCGCGACAAAATTTTGTTGACCGTTTTCTTGTGTTTAATCGATTATCGCTTTATGTCTTCCGGGTCTAACATGACACTACACATAAAACTCGACTTCTTATGTCAAAAGTAAACGTATTTGTCCGTTGAGATATCTTTTCTATCAAAGTTGTCAATTATATCTCGAAATCGACAACTTAAAATATAAGATATCTATATATTATATATCTTATAATTTAAACAATATAAATAATAAATCGCGTATTAATCCGGTATACAGTATTTTATCTTATACATATTTTAGTTTGACTTTACTCGTCCGCAAGATATGTCGTGATGGTCATGCTAGGCCGGCCGGTTGTTCTTCCACTGACGAAGGTAGAGTATCTTCCAAGAAAGAAGTCCCACGGATAATGTTGGAACTACAATATTTTTTATGAAAGTATTTTTAACTAGCGACACCTAAAAAGGACTTATTTTATGATTAGGACTCTATAACCTAGAGACTAACACGACTGAGGTAGTGTAGGAAGTGCGCAGTGAGCGGCGCGCGGTACTCCAGCAGGCAGTCTGGGCGCGCGAGGCCCGGCCGCCCGTAGAACCGCCAGCGCAGCGCTAGCGGCTGGCCGCGGGAGCTTATCGCTGCCTGATAGTTTGCATAATACATGAAGTTAAAAGCATTTATTACATAATATAATAAATTTTATGGTTACTAAAGGCATTTGATAGCGCTGGAGAGCAATGGGCTGAGACGACTGAATGAGAAATAAAAATATGGATATTTCTTACTTGACTAATAGAACGTCTTCTTTACCAATCTATACTAATATTATAAAGAGGAAAGATTTGTATTTTTATCTATAACTTGAGCAGATTTTAAAAATTCTTTCACCAACAGAAAGCTACATTATCAGCGAGTAACAAAGGCTATATATTTTTGAGTATAGGACATCTACATTGTACCCAAATAAAGCCGGGGTGCGTTGCTAGTATTATAATAATTCTGACAATAAAATAAAAGTCATTAATAACAAAAATTGTATCAAAAAAGGTTGTCTAAAAAGAGGAAAGCAACAGCATTCATTAATTAATTAACTTTTCCACCAATATTTAAGACACCAAACGCAATACGCGACAGGCCAATAATATTATTCTAACTTTTCTCAAAACCAACTACGGTAAAAAGTATCCTGTATTTCTAAAATGTATCAAAGATGCAAAAACCCTAAATATTTTTAAAAGAATGCTTATATCTCAAAATTGAAGAAAAAAGAACCTGATCAGACAGAATAACCGTTCCAACATGCAAAGTGAAGACACAACAGGGCGTCGTGCCACCGATACGCTGATTCACGTGGCACTTGCGCAGTGCGAGGCCACTACTGCGGTCCGCTATGCAGCTACTGCGGTTCGTAAATCCACTACTGCGCTGCGAGTCCCCACTGAGCTGTATTGGCTCCGTCATTGCGCAAGCGTCTTGAGAAGTTGCTCTAGTCGGCTTTAATATTAAAAAACATACGGACTTGAAAATAAATTACCAGGTTATAAGAAAAATGTAGTCTGTTATTAAGAGAGTATTCTCTAGTATTATTTATCCTTTTCAAAAAAATATTTCTCTCTGGTTAGCTGGCATATTTATGAAATGGAAAAATGCTTTTTTTGGCAAGCGTCCGCGTCGGCTAAACGAACGGAACAAAATAAGCCCTACCGATTTTTTCTTTTTTATTTTGTTTCCGCAGGTTCCCACACCTCTGTAGCTGCAACACAAATACCACTGAAATACAAAGGCAGTGAAGGAGTATAGAATTGACCCGCTAAAGGTGGTGGTTCAAATTGACAGAGATGCGAGACCCTTGAAGTTGCTTGCTTTTTAGAAGTGTTTCCTGTCCTGTCCGCACGGGAACTGAGAGACAGATATTCTGTCTCAAAGTGGCAGTAGTTTTGCGGGTGGTATAATCCATAATAAATCCATATTATAGTGTGTTGTCTTTTTATACTAGTGTGTTGTCTTTTTATATTTAAACTTATATATTAGATTACTAAGCTATTTATTTCTGTCAAATAAAGTTTTTCATTCATTCATTCATATTAATAATGTAATTGCGAAATAAAATCTATTACTCTAGGGCTAAACAATTAAACTGTTTGTAATGAAATTTGATTCTGAAAAAGGCGAAAGCCTAGAAAAACACATACGCGGCACAGAATTTTCCATGCAAACAAAGCCAAGAATCAAATGGGGATAAAAAATAGGCAGTTTGTGAGTGAGTAATAACTGACAATGACAGGTAGAACGACATAACAATTCTGCGTTGTACAGGCACCAGTATGATTTACTGGCCTCGATTAGTAGGTATTAATAATACGGTTATTTTATGATACTGAGGCCCAAGCGCGAACAACATTTCTCATATGTACAACTGACAAATTGACGATACGAATTATTTCTCGCCAGCTTGGACCTCTGATGCTTTCAAAGAATTTTTTTATCATAAGACATGAATATATACGATTTATCGGTTTAATATAAATAAAACTACATAAAAAATATAATAAATTTATTTTGTACTAACTAAATAAGACTTTTATCCACGCAGGTTCTCAGGAACTGTATATATTATAATTCATACTCCTAATTCATTCATCATATAATAATAATACTAAACATTATTTACAATATGTTATAATACATATATTGTTAAACCTTAATACGCTATTTGGATAAATAGACACATAATATGCACCACAACCCAGTCAAACTACTTGCAAATCCACTACTGATTACAATACAACCTTTAATTGGAAAAACATCTCATTAAAAAACATTAACTCAGATTTTTTAAAAAATAAACACCTTTTTATGTAAAAAAAAATACAATTCACATTGTTATTTTCAATTTTCGATTATATTCGACTTTAAAAAAAATCGAGCGCTCAAGTAAAGGGGTTAAAGCTGACTTTTCCGAAGTCTATTATTACCATGGAATCACAAAGAAATTTGTCTATGGAAATCAAGTTTTAATGTAATCAATTGAAATAACGCGCAGATACCTCTCGCGCGCCGTGCGCCCGCAGCAGGCGCCTGCACCGCGACATTTCTTCGCTGACCGCTTTCAGAGTCTCCTCCATATTCTCTACTGTTGACGTGTCCCTGAAATATAGGTATTATTCTAGTAGTTTTTGACGGGCTCCATTGCGCGATTGGTAGAAGTAAGTAAAGTAAAAAACGATTTATTGCCAAAAAGTTAATTTTAATTAATAAAAGTAAAACAGACTCTTGGCAACGTCACCAGTCTCAACTTTACGCTGTCGAATGATGTCGAGCCAGGCATACAGCGCTGGCAGGTTTTGCGGTTTTTACGCTAAGCTAAGCAAATAAAAAATATCCTACTATCCTACTAATTAGCTAGCTAGTATTATAATATTCAGGATTTAAATCTTTGAATATATGGAATCGTGTCTTGGTGGAATGTTCTTAAATAGACAAACAATCTCACACGATGTCACTCGTACCGAATAAAAACATTTAAAAGGCTTCAAAGTGTTGAAAATTAGAATCTCATATACATCACTCCACCAGTTTGAGTCAACGATAACGCTGCCATTTTGCGTATTTTCTTCACATAATTTTTTTTTTTTTTTTAATTTATAAGGTCCACGACTTGAGATTAACACTATACATACATAATAGAACAAACACATATGCAACATGCGCAATGCTACCTCTGATATCAGTGGGATATTCAAAATTAGAATAAAAGACTGCTCTTATTTAAAATGTAGTTTATAATAATCACATATAGTGTAGCTTTGGGAATTATTGAATTACATTCCAGTACTATTAAAGATCACCTACTGGAAATAAAAAAAAAAATTTGTGTTGAAAACATACCGTCTTAAATTTGTATTATCAAGTGGAGATTGCGTTTCACCGATGGATTGTTGGTTACCTGGAAAAACGGTATTTATCTTCAACTATTTTCTAGAATCTTCAATAGAAACGTATGCATTAGCTTTGTCATTTGTCTGCAAAAACGCAATAAAATCTGGAAAAACTAAATCCAATTCCAGCATCAGACCTTTTTTAAGATTCAAAAACGATCACTCCTTATTAGGTTACATATTTTTTTCAAAATATAGCGAATACAATTTAAATACCTACCTAGTGTGTCTAAGAATAAATCTTCATATTTTTTTCTAATATTTTACTAAAGTGTGTCATCAAGAACACATATTATACATGTATAGTGAACCTATTGATCTGCAAAGATGATGATTATCCAGACTATTTACGATCAAATAGTGCCAGTAATTATTTTTTTTAGTTAGTTATATTAAATGCATGCATATATTTGAATCGCGATTTGTGTGGCCCCGATACTAACGTTCAGAGCCGGGCAGCTCGCCCTCGCTGAGCGCAGAGCGCGGCGTCCCGTCGCTCGGCGTGCGCGCGGCCCGGTCCTCGCCCGGAGACGCGCGCGCCCTTGACACTGTAATATACATATGTTTCCAATTAATGAAACGATGAGTATATTACTTTAATGAGAAAACTATCAATATATTTTTTATATTTTAACTAGCGATTCGTCCCGGCTTCGAATGAATGCAATGTAGCTTTCTATAGGTGAAAGATTTTTTTAAATCGGTCGAGTAGTTCTTGTATTAAATCGTAACAAAAATCTCTTTCCTCTTTATAATATTTGTATACATAAGCAGTTGTCTGACTTAGACCCTACTTAATCGTAAATATTGATGCGATCAGGGTAAATTGCAACTACTATACTGTACTATCGAATTCATCCGTAAAGGGCACACGACTCGCAATTGGATACTTTTTTACTGGTGCTCCGGTGAAACCAAAAGGTTGAAAACGCCTGCTGTAATATATTAGATGGTGTACGGGTGATATGTTCTAAAGATACAGCATTGAAAATACCTACCTTCTCGTTCAGAAGGCAAATCAGTCAGCGAGGATATCTCACAGTTGGTATTATCATCAGATGACACCGCGTCCGGGCCGGCGGGACCGCGCAACACGTAAGTGCCGCGCGTCGGGGTCGACGTTCTGTGCACGTCATATGTATCTTCTACATCTGACGAGAAATTGATATTGTATTGCAGAGCTTAATTCCTTCAATAACTCTTCTATTTTTTAAACATATTAACATATTTTTTTCATAAGACTATGAATAAATAAATATCATTATAAGTAACACATGTCCTATTCGCTGATCCATTAAAAAACGGCTCAGAAAACTAGGAATGCACTATTCCTCAGTCATGTGTGTCTCAGGGTAATAATATCTAAATCATTTTTTTTTAATATACTTGTATTATTTTCTGATAACATGAAAACAGTATTTTGCAAAGTCTATTGAAGTTGCGGATTAATTTTACTTTTTTGTTTGAGACAGGGAAAGTGTTAACTTTTATAGTGCAACACTGACCATTACGATCTAGGGGTAGCAGCTGGTTGTCCCCGCAGCTGCACCGGCGGAACTTGCTGCTGGAGGCGGTCGTGGTGAACCGGAGCGCGCCGCTGGGGGACCGGAACACGGCCACCGCGCGCCGGGACGACACGGGGCAGGTGCACACGCGGACTGATTTCTCACATACGTCTAGGTGATATAACAAACAAAAACAAAAAAATAAATAAAAATGCGAATGTTTAATCTCAATGGTTAGACTGTAGTAGACTAAAACAAAATCTATACTAATATTACGTATATAAAGAGTGTGGAGGAAGGGAGGTGTGGTCTTCCTCCAACCTAAAGGGAGGATCCTCGACCAGTCGAACCACTGACTGGCCAGCCCTAAGGCCCCAGTGGTTGATGTCGAGGTGTTGTATATATACTCAGCGCGCACAGAAACTTTGATAGCGCGATTCAGGAATGGACGTATTTGTATTGATTCTTGTAGCGGATCATAGGTGTCGCTACAGTACTCCCCCCCGAAGACCGGAGGTCGATCGAGTAGTTGAAACAGCTGTGTTGAGTGTTGCTTGCCAGTGCCAGGATGTCCGAGATTCCAGTGAGTCGGAATCGGATGTCGCAGAGTTCGCGGTGAGTCGGAACTGTGTGCGATGATGCTGCATGATGCTCCAGTGAGTCGGAGTGCTGCAGTGTTTGAAGCTGGCAGCTGCATCGACCAGGAGAGATGTGCTCTGCTTGCTGACCGGCCGAAGTGCAGTGTGCTGTGCTGAAGGTGGCTGAGGGTGCTGACCAGGCATACGCGCTCGCTGCATGCTAGTGGACAGGATACCCGTTGTAGCCGAAGGTGCTGGCTGGCTGTGACTTGATTGCTGCTGATTGATGTTGTAGAAAGGAGTGATGACGTCATGCTTCTTGATGTTCAGAAGTAGGTGTTCTTCTGCGGGGTCACCAATGTGGAGGAAGGTGGCTGAATCACGTCGGGGTCACCAATGTGGAGGAAGGGAGGTGTGGTCTTCCTCCAACCTAAAGGGAGGATCCTCGACCAGTCGAACCACTGACTGGCCAGCCCTAAGGCCCCAGTGGTTGATGTCGAGGTGTTGTATATATACTCAGCGCGCACAGAAACTTTGATAGCGCGATTCAGGAATGGACGTATTTGTATTGATTCTTGTAGCGGATCATAGGTGTCGCTACAGAGGAAAGATTAAAATCAAATCAAATCAAAAGTTTTTTATTTCAAATAGGCCTTTGCAGGCTCTTATGAAACGTCTAGTGGCACGGTTCCAAAAAGTGGGTCTCATGGAGAAGAACCGGCAAGAAACTCCATGGACACTCTTTTCAACAATGGCTTAGCTTACAAAGACTCGGTTACAATAGTAATAATCGGCTGAGAAGTTTATATAATGCAAGGTATACAGAGATTCTATACAATGCAAAAGAAAATTGAGTTTTTACTATTAGTGTAAAATGAGATACACACACTTGCACAGCGCAAGTTGCCAGGGAAGCCGCACATGCAGAGATGAATTAGCGCCATACATCTTTATCGTCAACATAGTCTTGGATTTTATAATACGCTTTTTTAATTAAGATTCCTTTGATGACGTTTTTGAACTTTTTATTCGTAAGATCAGTTACACACTTCGGTAGCCTGTTGTAGAATCTGACACAATTCCCAAGAAACGATTTATTCGATTTTGCTAATCTATATTTTGGGACTACTATTTTATGCTTATTCCTGGTATTTATAGAATGAATATCACTTTTGACAGTGAATTGATGCAAATTTTTACGAACAAACATGATATTCTCTAGAATGTAAAGGGAAGGCAACGTGAGTATATTAATTTCTTTAAATAATTCTCTCAGAGATTCGCGGGGGCCAAGATTATAAATTGCACGAATTGCCCTTTTCTGGAGAATGAATATGGCATCTACGTCAGCCGCTGCGCCCCACAGTAGAATACCATTATAGTTTGGTCGTACTGCAATACTATGTATGTTAAATCATACATAGTATTGCAGTACGACCAAACTTTTGCGGTGACCTACGTAGATGGCGTTTTAACACTTGGCCAGCGGACTTATAACTATTGTACGGGCTAGTGCCGTGTCAGCAGTTTACGCTGCTCACACGTTTTACGAGTTTACGAGTTCGGCTCGGGCGCTCGGTGTCGGCGCATCGGTATCATTTAATATCATACTTATATCAATACATCAATTATTATCAAACAAGTCTATCAGTTTATCATCAAAGACAGTATGGGCTTCGTCTCAGCTGTGTGGACATCTTTGTGGTCCTTCGAGACGGATATATCATATTGATAGGCAACACTTCTAAAAGATACAAGGCAAAGCGTTGCTTAGCGACGCAATAAATTTAATTAACAGAATATTATGCTAACTTTGTCTTTTAATTTCCATCCATCCATGAACATCGTCATCCCACAATAATAAACATCCAACACATACACAGTAGTGCCTAGATCGGGTTCCAATTATGTAAATTATATCAATAGAAAAATTATAGGATTTTATTTATTTTGTAACATACCAGGGTGAATCAAAAAGTTCTTAGAAGTGCATATATATGAAACCTTTTTGGATCAAGTTCGATATTCAAATTAAAGAGTGTCTATCACACTATATTTATGCAGACTGTCACTTGTTTTTGTCAGTTCGTTCGCATGTAATAAATTTTTTTGTGCAACGAGTTGCTAAAAAGTCAAAATTATGGATAAAAGTGAGTTACGTGCGGTGATAAAATATCTCAGTTTGAAAAAAATGTCTACGAAGGAAATTTTTTTGGACATTCAGCAGACATTAGGGGGTGATGCTGTACCCTATTCTACGGTTGCGTACTGGGTGGCTGAATTTAAAAGAGGTAGATCAAGCTGTAAAGATGACCCGCGTTCTGGGCGGCCTTCAACCTCCGTTACAGAAGAAAATGTCAAAAAGGTTGAGAATCTGGTTTTGGAAGACAGAAGAATGACTATAAAACATATAGCTGAGATCCTAAAGATATCTTTTGGTAGCGTTCAATCCATTTTAATTGATTCACTGGGGTTCAAAAAAGTGTCTGCAAGATGGGTGCCACGAATGTTAACCGACGAAAACAAAAAGCGACGTTTGGAAATTTCCAAGCGTAATCTCGAAATGTTCCAGCGTGATTCGGATAATTTTTGGCGTCGTCTTGTCACCATGGATGAAACGTGGGTTCACCATTTTGATCCTGAAACTAAAAGACAAAGCATGTCTTGGAAACGACCATCCTCTCCATCCATCAAGAAATTTCGAGTTGCTCCTACCGCTAGCAAAGTTATGGCCTCTGTGTTCTTGGATAGTGAAGGAATCCTTTTTATTGATTACATGCCAAAAGGCCAGACGATTACTGGACCCTATTATGCAAATTTAATCCCGAAAGTGCGTGAAGCGATTAAAGAAAAACGTCGTGGAAAACTGTCGTTGAGCGTGTTGTTCCTTCAAGATAACGCTCCTGCTCATCGATCGGAAGTTGCGCTCAACGCAATCCGCTGTGCTGGCTTCAATCTCCTTGACCACCCACCATATTCTCCGGACTTAGCCCCAAGTGATTTTCACTTATTTCCAAAATTAAAAGAGGAAATTCGTGGAACAAAATTTCACGATAATGACGCGGTTATAGCTGCCGTAGAGGACTTTTACGAGAGTCAAGAAAATAATTTTTTTTCACAAGGAATAAGGAAGTTAGAAACGCGTTATTCTAAATGCATTGCATTGGAGGGAGATTATGTAGAAAAATAAAATATTATTATTTAAATCTTTGCATTTTTTGATATTGATTCCAAAAATTTTTTGATTCACCCTCGTATTTTCTATGAAATAAATTTAATTTGACTTACTCTAGCACAAATCTACTAAAACGCGCTCCAGGGACAGACTGCAAGAAACGTTACAATGCGATTCCCGCAGGCCAAGTGTGAAATCAAGTGGATAAGCTTTTCTGAAAACTAATTAAATATCAAAAATACTATTATATACTAGAATCAGTATTACAACTTACCTAACCGATTCTTCTCTAACAATGGTAATGGATTAGTAACTCCAGTGAATGCATTCGCGTCTTTATACTTCATAACCGGCGAAGTCGGTAAAGAATTAATAGGATCCACCCCCGTCGAAACATATCTTCTATCGGTCACTTCTTTAGTATCACATACATTAGTCGATGCTACATTCTTATGTACAGTCGATTTGCCATTCTTTAAATTACTAGTCGATTCCTTTCTTTTATGAAATTCTTTATCGACTTTAATATGCGAAGCCGATTCCATTCTACGATCTCTTTGGTTAATTTCTTTTGCGATCAATTTTCCATCAACTTTATTTCTAGCTTCTTTAGTGAATTCTTCACTTGTATCAATATGTTTATTTCCATGATCTATGATTGAATCTTTATTGATACACTCAAGCGAATTAGTCTTTCTGTACGTTTTATTTATTTCATCAGTTTCATTAACTTTAGTTAAATCAAGTTTAGGCATTTTATTTATATGATCTTGTGCATTTTTTTGAGCATTTGCCATATCGTTCTGATCTTCTCTATGAAACCTAGAATTGCTTCCATCTTTTTTGGTGCTGTCTATAACAGGCGTCCGATTTTCCTTAATAGAAAAATCCGCTTCGTTTTTATCACAATCTTTATGCCATTCGTGGGTGCTTTTAGATGAATTTAAATGATTTGTTCTTATTAGATAATCGTCTCCGGTCAACGTTGCAGAGCTGGAAATTGAATTATAAACATTAGTTTAACCACTTCTACATCATGTTATAAATATAATAAATTTAAGTATTCTTACCAGTTGCTGGCATCGTTAGGGTTGTTTGATGGCAACGCTCTCAGACAGTAAGGTTTTCTTCTCGATTGCATGGTTTTTAAGGTATCGTTATCGTTTTCACAATTCTCTCCCTAAATACAAAAAGGTATTCTTTTACTATCATCATACATATATTTCACGCATTTCCGATTGGGATCGTTATTTTACTTACAAGCGCTTGTTTCAAATTGTCTAACTGAGCTTGAAGTTCCGCAATCTGATTCATTACTTTGACATCCTTTTTTGGAGATTCCTATGAATTTATAAGAAAGTGTTACTGAACATTTTACTTGTTTGTTGTACTTGACATTTCTAATAACTTTATGAGATTAGCTAATTCAGCTGATTTAACAGTAAAGCGGGTTTTTAAATAGCTTGCAACAACCTACCTCGCACGAGCCGCAACTTCTGTTAGTGTCGGTGTAGCCGGAGTCGTCGGAGGTCCTGTTTATTTTATTACTACTAATATCGGACACTTTGTCTGTTTGCGAGGATATCGAAATTTTGGGGACCATCTGTTGATACTGACAATGGTACTGAAATAAAGGTAACTTTGTTTTTAAAAATTGTAACTAAAGATGAGCTTATAACGATATGACTGTTACGAGTCATTTATCTGCAAAATTTTACGACACAATTGTCACTTTATTTGTATCTATTGACCAAGGTAAAACCCAGAGAAATAAGATATAAAAAAAGAGTATTGGTTGGACAGGGCACAGAATATTGATCAATATTATATTAAAATAATATAATAATGTATTTTTGATTCAATTTTAAAACTGACTGCCACCACCATTTCTGACGGGCTCTTTTGCGCGTTCGGTAGAATCTGACGTGCGCATCGATGGGTTGGTTGTGAGTTCGAATCCCAGCGGGACATGTTTATAATTTTATGTCTTTCCCACGTCTGGTAACTTCGGGCACTGAACGGGTGGGAGGAATATCGAAATTCCGACCGGGTTTATAGATGGAGAAACCGTGAAGTGCATATTGCGCGTTTCGGTTTCAATCTATGGATTTCCGAATGCTCGAAGTCTGACATAAAAAATATTTATATTTATATTTTATTTACTTACCAAGCTATTGTCAACATTTGCAAGACTACAATTAGAGGCTTTCTTTTCCATTCGTTTTTCATTATCCTCCTTTTTATTCTAGATAAAGGAAATAATATTAACTTATTATTATTAATTATAATATATTTTTAACAGTTATTTCTTAAAACATTTTTGTTTTTAAAATTTAAATATAAATTATATATATATATAGGGTTTGATTCAAATTTAAAAAATATATATACCAAATACTTGTCTTTTCCCTTATATACTTCAGTACCTAATATAAATAGTCACTTACGTGTAAAGTAATGGGGTCTTATGACTCCTTATGGAGATGATCTTTTTTTAGAACAAAACATAGCAACTTCAGAAACACTCAAAGCTCACCTTGTTGCTTAATATAAATGGACGCTATTCATTTGCCTCATGAAATTCACAAAAAAACAAACCAATTTTTTGATATTATAATTGGCTGTCGATGTTTTTCGACACATACAAATAAATTTATCAGTCTGTCAGCGTTAATAGTGTAATAATGACGTAAAGGCCGGTAACACACCTGCAAGTCCTCAGGTGTTGCAGCGGTGATCACTTACTATCAGATGAGCCCTTTCACGATTAAAGCTGTTGCAAAAACTCACCAATAGATGGCGGTGTGTTCCATATCTTTTACCAGAATGAGTATTTTTGAGATTCTAATAGATATAATACATTATTTGATTTTTTTTTTTCATTTTAAACAAGCTATTTGCTCCCATTATAAAAGAAAATATTATATGATAATAATGTTGTTAAATCTTACATTAGAGTTAGTCAGATGTTTGTCTATTGCATTTGCAATATCGCTGGACATATCGGCGACTCTTGCGCGCATCTCCAGCTCCGCGGACCGACTCCTCTCAATCTTCAGGTGGGCTGTCAGGTGCTCTGCAAAGAGCGATTCTTAGTGATAATATTTATTTATTTAAAACTTTATTGCACTAGAAATACAGAAATATACAAACATATAAACACACAGGAAAAGTACAAACGGCCTTGTCGCTAAGCAGCGACTTAAAGTACAAGTACATTTCAATAACAGTACCTACATAATGACTATCAATGGCCAATTAGATTTTATTTATTTATTATTATTTAATAAAGATCATCCACAGAAAATAAAAACTAAATGGTGATTGTACATGTAATCAATTAAATAATAAAATATACAACTTAATAAATTTATAATATACAGAAACACGCCCTGGCTTTGCACGGATGCAATGTGAGATGAATTAAACACAAAAAAGTTATAATAGTGTAGCTTTCTATTGGTGAAAGAATTTTTAAAATCGCTCGAGTAGTTTTTGAGTTAAATCGTAACAAACAAACAATTCTTTTCTCTTTATAATATTTAACGGCGCGTTTGAATGGCGAGGGTGAACGGCAGTGTCAACTGTCAGTTGACAACTTGACAGTGTGATTATGTGGTTTTAATTAGGTTTTATTAAATTTCTTTTAAAAAATAACAGAAATAATAGATATTTTTGTCACTAAATGTATATCGCTTTTCTTGGTAGCAATCAAAGTAAAAGAATTTAGTGCATTATTAAATATACTAAACATGTTAGGGTTTCGTTTGACTACTTTTTTCCAAATTTTTGCTATTAAAACGATTTAAATGATATATATCTTCTCATGTACTCCAGCTCATTAGGAAGCGATTGGTATCAAAAATTAAATTTTTATCATTTTGTGGGTTGACACTGTCCAATTAAACATACCACACTGCGCCTCGCACTTCCTCAGCTGCTGCAGCAGGTCCGCCACCTCTCCGGCCCGCCGCTCCGAGCCACGCTCGCTGGAGGTGGACTCCAGCCGAACACGAACATTCTCTTTTTGAAGGCGGGACATCTCTTCCTCTAGCCGTTTAATACGGGAGGAGTACTCTTCATGAGTTTGCGAAAGTTCCTGAAATATTTTTTTTTATTTATTTATTCCGCCCCGGCTTCGCACGGGTGCAATATAGATATACTATACACAAAAAAATAACCTATGTTACTCGCTGATAATGTAGCTTTCCTATTGGTGAAAGAATTTTTAAAATAGATCGAGTAGTTTTCAACAAACAAATATGTCCTCTTTATAATATTAGTAAAGATTTAGTACACTTCATTGCACAAACAATGAGTAAAATCGATAAAAAATCTTCGATATCGGGGTATTTTTATCGATACGAGCGTGAATCTCACTACTGAACGTAAAGTAATAAATATCAACAATAAATTAATATAAATAAAATTTGCGCTGTCATCTATTTTTTATTTCGAGTGTTCTGAAATACATAGTCTGAATTTCACGGCAAAAGTAATAAAATTCCGAATGCCAACTCGTTTGACAGACGAAGTAAAAAAACATTTTAATCAATACATAATATGTATTGTAATAATATTATAATTATGTTTTATTTCAGAACAAAGTCCGAGAAATAGCAAAGTATCGTGTAAAATTCGTATTATGTAAGTTTACCTGTTGTAATACCATAGTTTTATGTTTCAGCTCCTCCATTGCGGTGCGACACTTGTTCTGATCGCACAGCCCTCCTTGCCTGTCAATTAAACGTCATCTCAAGCAGTGGAGGATTCAAACATTTAGGTATTATAAAAGAAAAATAAATGTACATAGAAGCACAAGCCCATACAGACTTTTGACACAGAAAAAGTAGTTCTACTTTTGACCTGTAGAGCGCGCGGCAATGTATCGGTGTGACATTTATATTTTTTTGATTTCTATTTTTTTTATAGTAGGTATAGGGGAGCAAACGAGCCTGCAGCTCACCTGATGTGTGAACATCGGAAACACTAGAGGACTTGCAGATGTGTTGCCAGCTTTATAAGTAGAAATAAGATGTATTTTATAAAAAAAATCAGTTCCCTAAGTTTGCCACCCCTAAAATTTGGCACTCTAGGCTCAGCCTACTCAGCCAGCTGGCAAAAACACTGATCCCAAACACTACCAAGTTATAGAATGGGTTACGAGTTACGACCATTAGGGCCTACAAAATTCGATCCTAAATACTATATTTTTTTGAAAATCAGTACATCTTACATCACGAATGTATGGGCGGCGATGATCACTTACGAAGTTACTCTCCCGCGCTGCAATATACAAAGGAAAAATAATTGTCGAGAAAAAGTTTGTCTTAGACCAAGTCGTTAAACTGGTGTGTATAAAATTCGTATTTACTACTGATGGTAACTGACGTTGCTTTACTTCAAGCGGTACATTTCTTTAAGCTCTTATCCGTGAATACATATTAGCTTAGATGACATAGCATGCCAGAAAATTTAAACAAATAGATATTAAAAATGAAAGTACCTACTGTTCTCTGGTAGGAGATTCTGGTATTGGCGATGTAACCGGGGCTGTATCACTGAAAGTATTGAAGAATGTTTAGTATCAAAACTCAAACAAAAAATAATCTACTGAGATGATCTGTGGACTCAATTTTTAATTATACACTAGCGGACCCGACAGACGTTGTCCTGTCTACACGTCTTTAATTTGAAAATTTCAAACTTTTTTGTGAATCTAAACCATTCCCAGATCCCCTTGAACACACACAAAAAATTTCATCAAAATCGGTCCAGTCGTTTGAGAGAAGTTCAGTGACATACACACTTACAGAAGAATTATATATATAAAGATAATATCGTTGGTTCAAAAGTAAAACAAAGTGACATTTTGAATAAAAATGCTACTATTAATAATTTTAAGAGTAAACCTACGATTACAATGAAGAACTAACTACGTATTCTGGTCCATAACTAAACTATGAAGCGCAATACACACTTATTTGTTGTTATCGTAATTGCACGCTTAAAATCTGAGACAAAATCTGTCCAATAGAAACTTTCCAATGCTATATAATAATACCTTTCATAAACACATGTGCTATTTTGAAGATGAGAGAGAATGAGACAGAAACTTATTTTGCACAAACAAAGATGTAAAATCATATTAAACCAGAACAAAACGAAATAAAGCAACATTTTTGTTATGTGCAAATGCAATCAGACTCTCAGTAAAATGGTGTCTAAGTACTGACGGATTCGGCTCTAAAGAGCTTCATGACGCTATAATATTAAATAAATAGGCGTCCGTAATAGAAACAAAAACTACAAAAATGGTACAGGTTTTATACACGGCTATTCACTGTTTATCGCCTCCGTCGTGGGTTAGTGCTAAGCTCGATGAGTTTAGCATCGGAAGTCCTGGGTTCGAATCCCGGGGAAACAAGATTTAAAAAAATGTTTCGGTAGATAAAAAGATAGATCATCAATGAAACAGACACAGAAATGGGTCTGCCCCATGCCCAACTAGGGGACTCGGGAGTTCACTTTATTCACTGTTTATCTGTGATCTACCGTTCGATCTAGCGTTCTCTATCCAGCTGTAAGTGTCTGATATGAAGTGAATTTATGAACTCAACAAATACATGTGTGGAGAAAGGGAGGTTGTGGTCTTCCTCACATCTAAAGGGAGGATCCTCGACCAGTCGAACCACTGACTGGCCAGCCCTAAGGCCCCAGTGGTTGATGTCGAGATGTTGTACATATACTTAGCGCGCACAGAAACTTTGATAGCGCGATTCAGGATTAGACGTCTTTGTATTGATTCTTGTAGCGGATCATAGATGTCGCTACACATGCATAAAATACAGAATAAGTACTTAGCAAGATACTGGCAGGAAGCTGTGGCGGATCTTGCACTGTCTTCAGTAGCTCTAGTATTAAGACGACTGGTGGAGGAATTTCTGAAAATAAACCGCGAATATATTAAGTTAAGCTCAAACTACATAACTACATCTCTATATTAATAAATATTTCAAGACCCACATTTATTTATAGATCATGTATCTTGAAAAAGGAGTCAACTCAGTTTTTGTTATGCTATCTATCGATACCACAACACTGGTTTTCAGTGACTCCATACATTGTGATTGATGAAGATATTTTAATTTAAGCAAATATTGAATTGCAGTTTCAACTTCAATATACGAAACTGGAAATGGGAGTAAAGAACATCAAAACTCACGCATTTCGACTTCCAAACTACCCTCAGGATAAAAATCTACTAGTTACTAGTCGAAATATCACTAGTTGAAGTATCGACAACCTTTAAATGAGCTATATGTTGACTATGTATAAAGTTAAGCTTACTTAACAGAGCCAGGGGCACCACTGCAGCACTTAGTACAGCGAAAACTGCCTCGTAGAGGGGTCTTCTTAAGAAATTGCTTAGCCGAGCACAGCCTCATGTTGAGTAATCGAATCCTCTCTGTCAAACGATCATTACTCTCCTTCAGATCTGCTATCCTGGTATACGACAAAATCATATAAATTAATGATTATTTTTTTAATATTTTGAATATCTGATGAAAGAATGGAACCTTTTTTAATAGATATGATGTCCTTTTGCCTTCCTTACTATATTTTACATCCATCCTATTTCCTGTCCAAGTTCCAAGGATATATCAAATTATTATTTTTGGTGATTTTATAAAATTTAAAAATGAAGTTTTATTAAGTGTATCAAGTAAAATATGAAATAAAAATTGACCATGAAGTTGACCATATTTTGGTACTTGTTTATGATTTTGGTAAAATATATAAGAAAATTATAGTGTACAAACTATTATTCCCATGGCACTAGTGGGGTATAGTGCATATACATTTAAAAAAAAAAAAGAGGCAAATTCAAGTCACTATCACTATAGCACATTGCAATATCTGAGTCTAGTCAGACAAATAAATGTTACTTTTATATCTCTCATTTCTTCCTTTATTTGGTCAATTTGGTAATGGGTTTGATTCAATAATAGAAACATCTTATGAACCTATCAATTACCTAGATCTGTAATGGTCAATGAAAATTAATTAATTTCAAATAAATACAGGTCTTTTTATATCATAACTCATGACTCAGGTACTAGTTTTGTATACATTAACGGCCTTATTCATAAACATATTATAAGCTTGATTATAGTTAAAATATGTTTTGTCTCGCTCTATCAAATATAAAAAGACCACAGAATGAAAGAAACAAACCATATTTTAACTATATCAAGCTTTGCTTTCAACGTATTATACGTTTATGAATAAGGCTGTAAGATTTTAGTTAAAACATTTCTTAGTACTGACCATGTCTGTATTGCAATGTTCAATTTCAAAAATTCTACATAAATGTTATTAGATAAATAAAAAAAGACATACACTTCTTTCTGTTCATTTATAATAGCCTTGTTATTGGCACAGCATTCCTTGTGTTCTCGAATATTGGTTGGCCGTTGCGATGCCATCCTTTGAACCTTAGTGTTCAAGAGTTTTATCTGTTCACGCTGGCCATTAACAGTCTTTTTTAACTCCATATTACTTTCTAAAAGAGCAAAATACAAGTCCTCCAGTTCACGCTTACTTAACTTTGATGGGCATACCCTGTATAGATCTGAAAACAATAAAAAAAGTAAGTTTTTGCTTCCATTCAGGACACTTTAAATTTTCAAAGACAAGTTGGGTTCATGACAAATCTCACAGAGAAAAAATGTTAGAACACCTCACAAAACCATCAAATACAGTTTTTATATATTAAATTAACATGAGTATTTCTTAATTGAGTACTAAGATTTGAGGACCTTTTCATAAATTTTCTTTTTAGTTACAGATGCCCATGGGTAGTGAAGTGATTTTGACTATACTTAGTTTAGACATATTTTATGACAAAGAATTTCTTATAAACCCTTGCTTACCCTTTTCAGTTCTTGCTGTATGGTTTTTACAGATATCGTTCCCAATTTTCTCATTCATTTTTCTTAGTTAAATAAGTACTGCTTAATTTTTACAAACACAAACCATTTTAATCTTATGAAGGTACCCGTAATTTATATTTAATATAATAGACAGACATCTAACATTCAAAGCTACATAATAAATAAATAACAGAGATTTTTAATTACATTACGCACAAAATAAATTATTTTTTTGTTATAGAGAAATCTAAATCTGCCGCCATAGCAACAAAATTTTCTGTCAAAAATGACGCAAAAGTTTAATCATTTAATGTCATAATCAAGACCAAGAGTAGACATGGGTGATAACTGATAACAGGTCAAACATGATATCTTTTATAACAGCTGTTACTGTTACTCAATAATAACAGATGTAAATTTCTGTTATTAAATTTTTCAAGGTGATTATCTTCCTGTCAATTGTATTTTTTCGGATAATAAATACTAGGTACATCTTGTTTTATCACACGAAAATCATAGACGTTTAACTGAGACAGGTAACAATTGCAGTTGTTATGTAACGGCTTGGCTGTTACTAGTATTTGTCGAACAGTTGTTATTTAGTATTGCACAATATTTTCAATAACAGATATATCACAACCGCAGGAACAACTGTTATCTGTTATCTTTGAATACCTGTGATTTATATCTGTTACGATAAATATGCCTCAAGTGTGGCTTAAGCTGAAAATGTACATATCCGCTTGTATTTGATAACAGTTCAAAATCCCACCAGAATGGCGCTATTGTAACAAGAGGATTGATATGAAGTTAATAAATACTGTTCTGTGAATAAATACAAAGAGAGAGAAGTATGCTGATTTCGAAAATTTAATATTTTTATAGAGTCGTTATTGAAATCTAGAAATACAAAACTTAAACAATTCATATAGTCAAAAATAATTTGTTAATATACTCGTAATATGATAAAGTTAAAAATCAAATAATTATTGTGAATTTTTATGAACTGTTGCCAGTGATTTTGATAAAATTTTTGAAGACAATAATATAACCATAATGGGAAAAATCTACATAATGAAAGTTGTGCAAATTAAAGTAAAATTTACTCTCATGCTACAGTAGCGCCTCTGTACTTTAATGGTTTTATACGGAATCTTTTTCAAACAGATATGGTTCTCCTTCTACCCTCCATAGTAATTATTATTCGGGAAAAAGAAATAGAAAGAAAATAATATTTCCTGGAAATCTAAAAACTCAAAATTATTATTTAAGTAAACCAAGCTACAACATGATAATGTTTATATATTGTTTATTATTAAAGTACAATATGGAAAAGCACTCGCATCTTGAATATAACTAACCTTAGGTTATAATCGCGTTTTAATCCGTTATAAAGTATTTTATTTAACCTTAGGTTTTCACGTGCACATTATTTCATAAAATTCATAGCTATAATATCTATTAGGTATAATTATTAAATACAGATTGTATAAATATTATTTTAATTGGTGGAATTGGTTCTCAGGCGTTTGGAATTGCCTTTTCTTCGTTGGAAATAAATTAACGCAGATTTGTACTTTATTAGTATAATACTAGGTAGGTACAATAATCAATACTAATTGCTAGTAAATATTAAGTTAATAATAAATAAATAAAGTTTTCTAAATAATTTATAGAAGAATACCGTTTAGTAAATTTATTATCTTACATATAATAGGTAAGAAAATTAAAATAGAAATGAGCAATTAATGAATATCCAATACATGAGGCCCTTAATTTAAAGACCGGTTCATGCATCAAATTACGCTTCGTCGAGATTCTCACCATAGAACATTTAATATTAAGTGTTCTGTGGTTCTCAGTTCTCACCACAAGGAATTTATATATATAACTATAAAGTCCTTGTCTCACCATCATCCATTGACATAGTATTTGTTGATCGAAGCCATCATCGCTTAACATACTACAGTTGGACTAATTTTGCCTAATAATGATTTTAAATACATATTTTTTTCTCTGCAGCTTGTCTGCGCAAATCCGACTGTATGACAGCTGTGATGGCAGTGCCTAAAGCGAGGATCGCACACATTGTCAAATTAGCCCAGCGGTCGCCTACTTTGCCCAGCATCCATTCGAACAGGAGGGTTAAAATAATACCGAAGACCTGAAAACCATAAATAATTAATTATTATATGTACCTATCAACTGTCTATTTTCATATCAAGAAAAATTGGCTAAGTGCATGTCGGGCTCTCGCACCGAGGGTTCCGTATAAAAATTTAGTAAAGTAAAGATTTTCCCGATAAAAATAAAAAAAACTTCACATTTACTTAAGGTGTTCCTTTAAAATACGGAACCCTAAAAAAGCGATAACGAATTTATATTATTATTCTAAGTAAGGGGGCGTCCATAAATTACGTGAGGTGTTTTTTTAAATTTTCTGTCCCTCCCCCCCCCTGGTGAGATGTCGTGAGATTTTATTCAACCCCCTCCCCCAACCCCCAATCTCACGTGAGATTTTTCAAAATAAGGGTTTCTTACGTGAACGCGTTGGATTGTTATTGTAAAAAGAAAAAACATGTACCTATACAATCTGGATTAAATGGACCAAAATAGTATAATATTCTTTTTTGTTTCAATCAGAAAAAAAATTGCGTGATCTTTGCCGAGACCCCCCCTCTCTCCAACGTAAGATTAGGTAGATGAGATTTGACTCGACCCCCTCCTAAACACCTCACGTTATTTATGGACGCCCCCTAATTTAAGATTTTTTTGTTACAAGTAGGTACAATGTTATATTACAATATTACAATGTTAATATTAGAAAACCATTAAATTTAACACTACAATGTGAATAAGATAAGTTTTATGGACAAGCGTGGCGCTTACCATTATGTGAAGATATTATATATTAAAACACCGGCATACCTATAGGTACACATTGAATACAGATTAATTATTCTTAACATTGATGTAAAATATTAGAATATTAGAAGTATACAATTAACCTGTGCACCAGCGTTGAGTAAACCGGAAGTCGTTCCTTCCGGTTCCGGATATGTGACTTCAGACGCGAACTCGAATCCGACCGGCAAATAACCCGACATGAAGAATCTGGAATAAAATGCCTTTATACATAGCCATCTTCATATACACACATATCACCACATAATTATTGAACTATTATGATAAATAAACATACAGAGACCTTCTTTATCCCTATATGACTTGCTTAAATTTGTATGATAGACTGTTTAGCGGCCTTATTGGCTTACTTTGAGTGAACTGCGAAGTTACGTACCTACTACGAGTACAATAACCGCGTCGCAAGCATCTTTTCTATTGAAACCAGTATAGAGATTTTGACGAGCTCGTTGACGCGTTTGGTGGAACACCTGCCGATGGGTCGTGGGTTCGAATCCCACCGGGACGACATGTTTATAATTTTCTGTAAGTATGTCTGCCCCGCGTCCTTTAACTTCGGGCATTAATCGGGTGGGAGAAATATCGAAATTCCGACCGGGTAACGAAACACTGTTCATAGATGGAAAAACCGTGAAAAGCACATTGCGCGTTTGCTTTTCAGTATATGGATTTCCGAATGCTCAAGTAAAAAGTAGGTCGACAGCACATCATAGACATGTTCTGTGGCAGAGGTATCACCCACCATCGAGTGAACCTCATGGTCATCTGTCGATATCTTACATTAAAAATAATAAAAATAAAATCTGATATATTAAACGGTACAACACTAACGTAATTCCTAAGCTTAAGTTGTGTATTAAATGTAAAATCATACTTCATGATTATTTTTTTATGTTATATACCAGATACCTATCTTTGGTGAGAAAAGTAACTCGAATAAGATAATAATTAATCGTTATTTCAGACCAAGGCGTTAAAACTTGATACCTAAAAGGATGTATAAAATATATATTGTACATGAATACATAATTTTGACCTTGTATCGAATTAAGGAGACGAAGAGATAAGTTCAATTTAAAATGGCACATCCACGTATCTTTAAATACACGACCGTGGGCTCATCTGTCTGTGATGTTTGCGATGTTTTTAATGTTAGATATCGTTAATCCAAACATATTCATTTACTTTTTTAAGGGGATGTAATGATTTATAACGGATGCCTGCATCAAAACGCTAACCAAATACTTTCTATAGCTATATTTTATTTTTGTATTTAAATAATATATTAAATTATCAAAATTAATACATATAAATTAATATGCCTATTATTATTTATAATGTAATTTCAGTTGGCGGCCATATCGTTAAGTAGCGATTAGGTATAATTGTGAGAAGAAAATAGAACAATAGGTAGACAAAATTAATAATAGTTTCCAGTGCAAGTCTGACTTGCGTACCTACTGTGGTACATATTATGGATTTTCAATACCTTTTCCTTTAATTGCAGACTGATTGACTCATCAGAGTCAGTACGTACGATTTTCTTTGTGGATTGTTTCCAAACTTACCCGAGCAAAATACCACTGAAATACACAACGGCTATATAACCACAGTTCAGGGTGAAAGTGAAGATGAGCATTCCAATAGCTGAGGCCGCGTACACTGCCAGCGTGGTCTCCTTGAAGCGATGGGTCTTGTCTATGATGACGCCACATACCACCGACCCCAACATGCCAGCTACCACGATCACTAGACCTATTCGACCAGCATCTTCATTGGCACCCTGTAATATAAATAAAAAATTGACGGGCTCGTTAGCGCAATCGGTAGAACACCTGCCGTGCGCATCGATGGGTCGTGGGTTCGAATCCCACCGGAACAACATGTTTATAATTTTCTGTAAGCATGTTTTCCCCACGTCTGGTAACTTCAGGCATTGATCACCCGATCAAATTCCGACCGGGTAACGAATCACTGTTCATAGATGTGAAGTGCACATTGCGCGTTTCGGTTTCAGTCTATGGATTTCCGAATGCTCGAAGTAAAAAGTAGATCGACATCGCATCATTGACTGATTTTCTGTGGCTGAGGTATCACCTACCATCAAGGGAACAACATGCTCGTCTGTCGATAACTAACATAAAAAAAATATTAAGATAAATACCTCAAACAATTCAAAAGATTTTAGCGTATTTACAATAAATGAAACGCAAAAAATGATCAACAGCCCTATTTACACTTTTATTCCACATCCTACATTACATTTATTCCACATCTTACATTAAATTATAATACTAAAAGAATAAATACGGCAAGTGGAAGGGGAACACATTCAGAATATGCTCCGACTACAATTTTTTAATTTTTTTGTCGACGGTCGAGCGCCGGTTTTCAGTGTGCTCTAGGAGCGACCTCTCTCAACAGCTGTCACTCAAGAAGATAAATATTTTTGCATAAAGCAAAGAATTGACCAGTGAAAGGGTAAATTTTTGCTACATAACCTTCTAAATATTATCTAACTGGAACTTACCGGATAATATCTTAACACCAGTTCATTGAGGAGTGTCGATATAGCGTAGAACACCCCGACATTTAGTCCGTAGGAGATCAACAGCAATATGTAGTTCCGGTTGGTCATGAGTTTTTTCAGTGACTGGAGGAAGTTAGAATCAAGAGCAGCGCCCAGGTCTGCTGCTGCTGAAGGGGGTGTTGCAGGAGCCGCTTTGAAAACTGAAATACCAATTTAGGTAGAGGTTTAGTTTGTAGTGAGTAAGTTGAAAATCTTTGGAATTAACGAAGCTGTTAAAATTTATCTTTTTTTTATATTAGATATCGACCTTCGAGCATTCGGAAATCACTTCCCGGTTTTCGGTGCAATTTCGATATTCCTCCCACCCGATCAATGCCCGAAGTTACCAGACGTGGGGAAAACATGCTTACAGGGAATTATAATCATGTGGTCCTTGTGGGATTCGAACCCACGACCCATCGACGCGAACGGCAGGTGTTCTACCGAACGCGCCAACGAGCCCCAATTATCTAATTCAAAGCTAACTAACCACTAGCACTAACCTTTTAAAATTAACTAACATTTACCTACTACATTGATATAAAAGAAACTTGCCACCATCCGTTATAATCGTACATACCTACTAACTTTGATTATACATATAAATAATCTAAGCCTACTAATTCGGAAATAATACGCTATAATGTGAAATAGCGTAGCAGAATATGAAATGTTAAATGGCTATTTTCGTGTAAATTAACCAAAGGGAATTATATGATGCTGGTTATATTATAAGAGATCACTTCATTTAGGTTCGTCAGAGTCGAACTTACACAAGATGATGAGCACAAATAGAACGGTGGTGATGCCAGCCACGAGGTAGAAGAGAAATCTAAAGTTTTCTCCGATCTGCTCGATGGAGCCCTGCCCGCGGACTATCATTGGAGTTAAGAGAAAACCCAAGGCGACACCTAGCTGTGCATGAAAAAATATCTTTAATAATATAAAAAAAGGCGATAAAAGGCGTTGATTCGGTCTCGGGGAGGGGACTATGTCTTCTTGTACCTGTCCACTTTGTGAAGTTACGCTTTAGGCCCTTATTAATATACTAGCTGATGCCCGCGACTTCGTTCGCGTGGGATTCACTTTAAGCTTAGCTTTTGAGCAAGCTTTCTTCAAATGACATATCCTCCATCCTCTGTACTTGGTGATTTCTTTTGGGAAAGAGCTATCAAATTAGTCATTGACGGTAGCTTTTGCATCATATTATTGACACGTTTAATGGTAGTTGAGATTGGGGTTCCAAGTATGATTTAAAATTCAATAGAAATACCATAATAGAAAAAATGAACCTGACTTTAAAGAAACTTACTTATTTTTTTTATAATTAGTAGCGAAGATACTGTATCCACCTCGATATTTATTTCATTTTATTGATCATTTTCATTTTGAGACTTTTTTTAAATTCCCTTTTCCCGGGATTCCTACTCGGGTTTCCGGTGCTAAATGCGGAAACCTCTAAGATACGAAGGCAGTCCATAAAAGCTATGTCGAATAATCGTAATTCTGTAGAGAAAGGATGGATGAAAAGGTGAAATAAACGATCTCATAAGAAATACTTTTTCATATAATACTTCATTAATACATTTTCTGTTGTTATAATATAGTTCTTTAAAAAAAAAAAATACAAATTAAAAATCCTTTCGGTTCAACTTCAGATTCGAACTCGCATCTGATGTTACGCAGTTTGACTGCTTATCCACTATTCTACGAGTACACGTATCGAAAATGGCGAAATAATCAAAGTATTTCATTTACATATCAAACTGTGATTGACATCTGACAATTCGAAAAAGTTCAACGCGAGTCAGTTTGCATTGCAATTTGGTGATATGGTGCCTTTAAAATTATTTTTAAATGATGATAACTTTTCTTTCCGAGAACCGATTTCGATGAAACAAAGCCTATATGTTGCCCCGGGTTTTACTTAATATATTTGTGTAAATTGCATGAAAATCCGTTCAGTATCTTCGGAGATTAGCGTGAACAAACAGACAGACAGACAGACAGAAAGACAGACAGACAGACAGACAGACAAGAATCTTAAAAATTGCATTTATGCATTCTGCTACCCTTCTTTTATCACCCCTCTTAATTTCTGGTAAAAATATTTAGTGAAGCGTCCTACTCTTTTATTATATGTATAGATGTAAAGTAAGAAAGCCTACATAAAAAAGCCTAAATAATTTTCTCTAGGACGTGGATTTTCGCAAAGAAACAAATTCAGATGTTAAAATCTTCTGCCTGCTCGAAGATTATTCTGTTTCACGTAGAATTCAAGATGATAATTTTACTAAATTATTATAATCGCGATTGCGATACTTTTTTTATATTGCAAGGCTGTTAATCCTTTCTTGAAAGTTTCCGTCTTGAAAACGTGCCAAACCTGATTGCCAAAAACGCCGATACTGCAGGCCGAAGAAACCTGGTCCGCGCCAAACCAAACTGCAGCCAGACGTGGTGGTATACTCAGAACAAACACCTGAGAGAATGCCAGTACCGTCTGCCCGAGAAAACTGAGCCAGAACAAATCCTGTCGTACTGACAATACTTTCAGCCATGCGCCGGCGCAGTTACCAAAAGAACCGATGATCGTCGTTATACGGAGATTCTGAAATAATAGTTTTCAATTTAGGTCTTTGTCTGGAGTCTTAAAGTTATGATTACACTGACGATTGTAGTAATATTTGCGCAAACGAAAAATTGACGCGGAAGAATCATTTCAGTAAATAATTACATAAACCATTGTGTTCAAAGCAAGGTCATATTATTTAGTACTTAAAGATGTGAAAAGAATTAGCGTTATCTGGATTATCCTAAAATAACGCTTATTAAGCATTTAAATATTTATATGGTGACATAACGAGCTATGTATGTACCTATATATTCGATGCGTCCCATAATGCATAATTAAATTGTTTGCTTTGCATCATCTTGAAAATTTCGCCCCTAAGTGGGAAAATGGAAGGCAAAACTTGAATGAAAACACCCCATTTATTATGAAAATTTGTATTTGGCCTACTAGTTTAAAAAATAATGATACGTGTAAAGAATTTGGTAAATTCCCACCCTTGTAAACTTGGAAATGAAAGTACCAATCCCTCGCGGGAAAACCCTAATCATAAGTAAACCACTTCACCTCGTGCGAAGGTTATGTTTTACAAGGAAAGTAAGTAAGTAAGTTAGTAACGTAAGGGTTCCTTAACGTTTCGATTGAAATAAATATAAAAAAAGCTATACCTATACATATAGTATGTACAAACTTATATTAAAAATTAAAAATAATATTTTAATTACGTCAAAGCGAGAGCCTTAAGGGACAATTAACAAAATTATTGTTAGTTATATATATATATATATATATATATATATATATATATATTATCTTCTGAATATTGAATTGAATCTTTTGAATATTTATAAACAGTTATTTTTGAAGTCGGTGCCACCCAACCGCTGCCGCTCCGTACCGTTCGAAAGTTTGTTGCAAAGGCAGGATTAAACTATCCTTCTTGGCTGGCACTAACTCCAAAAATAACGGACAAAAAATAAAGACTTTGGATACTAAACTTAACAAAGATGAAAAAATTACCGCCACCGTGATTCAATGTGCATGTATAATACTTTGCGGATAGTGCCGAAAATCCATTACTCGCTTCTCGAAAGAAATTTTTATTAAATAATAGCTGTTTTTTTTATTTGGATAACAAAATTAAGATCCCTGTAAACTACTATATAATGTTGAAAAATTAATAAGGCCTCTCTCCGGGTGAATTGTAAAGAACTTCCGAAATACTTACTGTTCTGTCTAGAAAGTAGCTCGCCGGGAATATAAGTGGGATGTAAACTAGCATGTAAATCATTGACGTCCAATAAACTGCTAGCCCCGACACCCCGTAATACTTGACGACCGTGTCTTGAATGATGCTGTACTGGATCCATTGCATCGAATTACTCGCTGAGTAAACAACGAATATAAACAAAACCAGCCATCGAATAGGATACACGGTGTATTCGCTCGGTACTTTCTTAGTCGAAGATTCCGGTACTTCACCCTTTTCAGCCACACCGTCCATAACGCTCCCAGATATTTCTAAATTTGAGTCAGTCATTTTGAAAATCAATATTTATATTTTAAGATAATAATTTAATATGGCACTTTTTTGTTTTAAAAGCTAAGATAGTTACTACTATTGTCAAACACGCGCATTTTTTAAGGCGCTGTCGACTAGTATATCGCGCGCCCGCCTGTTCTCTACTGTGTCTACTGCATTTTCTGTTTTCCTCTATCTCAATGCAACCTTCGTGATGATGATTGGATAATTACCACGACTAATTTTATATGGACTGTTGTATTGTATATAGTACTACAAAGTTAATATATTATTGTTTCTTATTTGCTAAAAATTTAGAATTATTAAATTTTTAAATAAATAATTCGAAATTAGAATAGTCGAAAGCATTATCTTGCGTTATATGGGTCTCACGTGTTGTGTTATTATAGTTACCTAATCTACACGCCCATTAGGTCCACAGCTTTACTCGCTACCATATCAATATATATTTACTGAAAATCTTCTATGGCAGAGAATATACTTAATTATGTATATATTAATATTAATTTTAACGTACGTAAACTATTTAAGGCAAAATTAAAATCGTTTTAAATTAGTTAAAAAGGTGTTAGTAAACCTTTATCAGTAAGTACTCTTTTTATGGTTTTGTATATCTACTCGTTGAAAATAAATATTTTAAAAATGCTTATAGTTTATTATTTTCTGTGACCTTATTAGTTAATAACATATCTTTATGAAGCTATTTCCAAAAAAACGTAATGTATAAATAAATAGTGGCGAAGAGTCCTAACATGCCTATCGGTTTCCTTTATATAGTTTACTAGTAATACGCCCCGGCTTCGCACGGGTCCAATGTAGATGTACACAACTGTTACTCACTGATAATGTAGCTTTCAATTGGTGAAATAATTTTTAAAATCGGTCCAATAGTTTTTGAGTTAAATCGTAACAAACAAACAAACAAATCTTTCCTCTTTATAATATTAGTATAGATATATAGTATATATTCATGCCGGCCCATCGCCTGCAACTTTAAAAGCTGTAAATACCGCTTATGATTCGTCTCAGGGCGGGAGCTCCCCAGTACCAGCTCCTTCCATTTGACCGCATTCAACATGGAGCTCAAAGTCGTAGAGATTCAACGTTGACGACTCCTATTGGCTCGATCCTTTGGCGTTACATAAATATATTGGATCAGACCGCATCTTCTAGCGCATATTAAATCACGGTCTGTTCTGGGAATATTTTAGAATTCATTCCTTCCGCTGAATTCCACTCTCGTACATCGCGGCTGAATTCCATCCTCATGCGTTTTTTAGGAAAGTTCTGCCTCATACACTTACGTTGTGGAAAAAGTTGTAATCATCGGTATTTCCGAACCGACTTAGGAACCTTCAAAAAAAGAGCCTACTCATTTCTTAAAGGCCGACAACTCACCTGCAAATCCTTTGTAGGTGCAGATGTCTATGGGCACCGGTGAGCCGTCCAGTTGCTTCCTATTCCATTATAATAAAAAATGTAAAGGTGATGGATACCTTTCTCTTTACTTTAGGTCTTCCTTGAACTGTAGGTATGTATGTTTGAAATAACCTAGCATTGTAGAGTTTTTTTTTTTTGGAACAGTCTACGTTTTGAAAATTTTCAGCCTTCGCCAGTAAAAGATGGCGCGGACTACATTATTAAGGGTAACATTTTTGTAGCACATCCCTCTTCCAAAAACTCTACCATGCCATAAAGAGTATATTCTTTTGACATAATCTACATATCAACCTAAACAGCAAATTAAATCATGAAAATAATAGATAAAATCAGGTTTAGTACATCAGTTCAGTATTTCTAGGAGTCATATAAGTAACAAACTATTTCTTCTTAAAAAAAGAACAATGTGCGTGTCAACAAATTTTTATTGATTTTAAATAATATTAACAATTACAGAGGCCTACCTTCAACTGATTACATGATTATAATTACTACTAAAACTATCAGCATTCTACAAAATGTGTTCTTAATTATTAATTAGCCATTGAAATATACCTATTAATTGTCTTTAAAACTATCCTATTTGGTAATAATTCTGTAAACGGGAGAAGAAGATTTAATTCAGAGTTATTTCTTTCTAAATTCTAACTCGATTTCAAAGAATTTATAACACACTAAAAATGCTCGATGGAGCGTTTGGTAGAACACCTGCCGTGCGTTTCGATGGGTCGCGGGATCGAATCCAGCCGGGTCGACATGTTTACAATTTTCTAATAAATATATCTTTCCCACGTCTGGGTGGGAGGAATATCAAAATGCCGACCGAAAACTCCCAGTAGTGTGCGTAAAATATGTTTTTTACTTACTGAGTTCTGAGTGTGTGTGTGTGTGAGACGTATTTTAGTTGAAAAATTCAATGCGATTTATTTATTATATGTATGTATAATATGTCGTAGGGAAATGAGGATCTCAGGGTTACGTGAAAAAACTTCAAATATTCTTCTCTATTCTAATCTTTTTACTCAAAAAGCTAGTGATATGGTATTTTTTATTAGAATTAATATACGAGGAATTTCGCGAACACCCACCCTGGTTTCTTCATTTTCCTACTATAATAAATGTTGTATTTACTTCCTTTGCTGTATCGCATTATTATTCCATACAAAGATTTAATTATTCAACAAAATACAACATTATGTATGTGTATTTATATGTATGTACGTATAACTTGTGAAATCCAGCGTCAGAGTCATCAATTTTACGTACTCATAATAACGCACTCATAAATTATCTAGATAACAATAGTGATAATAAAAGTAAACAGTTATTTTAATAGTTTTTAATTATTATATGCATTGTTTTGTTCTATTTTTATTTAAACACTTTTTGAATTTTGTTTTTTTTTTCAGTAGAGTATAGAGGTATTATATATTTCGTAAAGTCAAATAATAACCTATTTCAATAAATCTATGTTTATTGAAGCAATTTAAAAAATTGATAAAGAACATCTCACATAAATACATTCAGGAACATGAAAATAAGTAAGAAACTAAGAAAAAATGCGTAAATGCTATCAAGATTATCAGAATAATAAAATATTGTGCTAAACATTGGCAAAGTATTAAATATGTCAAAGATGCTAAAACTTAATTTACACTTATAAAAAGGAAATATTATACTTCTTAAATATTCTTAATACTGAATCACATCACATACCTTCTCTATTGTCTGGTCCAATATACCTATTAAATAATCATCACAAGCCTTAGTAACCCCTACTATAAAAAAGATAAATGCGAAAGTGTGTTTCATGATAAAACCAAGCAATATCTATAGGCTTAATTAATTATTATTTTTCATAGAAATATTTTAGAGTGACGTTAGTCACTTCCTATCAGGCCGCAGGCAAAACCTTTTATGAAATGCACTCATTGTCATCATTTAGACTTTAAAAGAAAATGAATATAACACATCATATTTAACTGATATCAATCATTTCAACCACATTTAAAGCTATGTTATATTTAGCGAGCTTAATCATTATAATAAACATAAAACATTTATTTAAATTAATCTAAAAAATTAAGCAAGGCGCATAAAAATATGATTTTTTTATAAGTGCGTATATATTTACTTAGCGATGCCCTAAAATATGTATACTTTTTAATAGAAGAATCGATTGATAGTTTTAATTTATTTTTACTCAATAATCTTCTAATAGTACTGATCACAGACTAGTAAGGGATAGAACTACCTCGTAACTAATTTATTATTGTCAGTATAACAAGACATTCGAATTTTATTCTGAATAAAAAGCATATCAGAAATGTTGATCTTTGCCTAATACAATAATGAACAAATTTAGTATATTACATACCTTGTATAATTTTAATTTTACACATAAGTATTTATTGTCACATTCTGTATATTATACTCAAATTCATTTAAAATATTTAACTATTCTGTTTCATTTACATATCTAAGTCTACCATTTCTATACAATTTAACAATGATTAGGCATATTATACGTTACACACTTCATAGAAAATATATATCCAAAATAATTTTAATGATTAATATTGTCATCTTATTATATTTTCATTTAAACGTTTTAAAATACCTCGTGGGGCGCGCCATTTTTCGACTAATAGATGTTAATGTTAAGATATTTTTGTCATGGAGATCTGTTCGCTTTCGTAATATTGGAATCGATGTTCACTTGAAGGTTGCATAGCATGTCAATGCACTATAAACAGGGGACGTTTTTATGGATGTGTGCAAACATTTAGATTGCTGGTCCATGGACCAGCTGTCAGTGATTCATGAATGAGACGATATAATGACGATAAAGAATAACATGAATATTCGCTAAATAGGATTTAAAGTCTACCGCCTAGGAGACAGGGGAAGGCGAATGCTAATTCTTTTGATAAATCTTGGGAATAAACCTGATAAGACGTGGACACTAACGATTCGATTGCTGAACAAGCTCAGGGTAGCCCAGCGCGCTATGGAGAGAGCCATGCTCGGGGTTTCTCTCAGGGATAAGATTAGAAATAATATTATCCGTGAGAGAACTAAAGTCACCGACGTGGCTTTCAAAGTGAGTAGACTGAAGTGGCAGTGGGCTGGGCATATTGCCCGAAATGCTGAAAACAGGTGGAGTCGAAGTATTGTACAGTGGAGGCCACGCCTTGGTAGCCGCAGTGTGGGAAGACCGCCTGCACGCTGGAGTGACGATCTTCGAAAAGTGGCGGGAAGACATTGGATGCGAAGAGCAGGGGACAGAAGAAAATGGCGCGCTTTAGGAGAGGCCTACGTCCAGCAGTGGATGAATACAGGCTGAAGAAGAAGAAGAAGAAGAAACCTGATAAATTTTACAGTTTACTTCTACTATATATAATAGTTATATCGATGACATGGTCCGTCGTGCCGGATCTGATCTTAAGAAGCCGCAACTATTTTTGATATTATTTTATTGTTAAGTGGATTAACATTTGATCCTATTACCTTTAGCTGACATAATACTAGAAACTTTATTAAAGATATGTTAAGATTAGCATTGAACCCTTCCCCATTTAAACTTATAGCCACGAATCTTTAACTTTGAGATTTTTGTTGACTTGACTGTATCCATTTATTTTTAAGAATTACAATGTTATATGATCCGTATCAAATGCGAAGTTTATTGTACTGATAACAGTTTAGCCTTTATTCTGTGCAGCTTGTCGCCGTAAGTCAGATCGTATGGCAGCCGTGATGACGGTCCCCACAGCGAGGAGCGCGCAGAGGGTCAAGTTAGCCCAACGGTCGCCAACTTCGGCTAACATCCACTCGAACAGAAGCGTTAGAATTATACCAAACACCTGAAACCAACCGTTTATTATTATTAACTTGTTTACACCGTTAAAGTATGGAAAAGTAGAGTCAGCCGATGATACATCCGATAGTTTCCCATATTAGTATATTTAAAACGTCCTAAGGGAATAGTTTCAAAAATAATTTGAAGCTCTCTATGTTATACAATGAGAGTCATAAGTGTTTTATACAATTTAACTTTTAGAAGTGTACGCTGTGCATCTGCCAGTCAGGGATGTCATGTCATGTCAGTCAGTCATGTTTATAGTCTATACTATCTATATATACTAATATTATAAAGAGGAAAGATTTGTATTTTTGTATGTTATGAATAAATTCAACAACTACTGGACCGATTTTGAAAATTCTCTCACCAATAAAAAGCTACATTATCAACGAGGAACATAGTTTTGTGTATAGTACATCTACATTGCACCCGTGTGAAGCCAGGGCGCGTTGCTAGTATTGAAATAAAACAAATTCGCATAAAACATAATCATAATAACCTGCACACAAGCGTTGAGTATCCCCGACGTAGTTCCCTCCGGCTCCGGATAGGTCACTTCGGATGCGAATTCGAAACCCACTGGCAAGTAACCCGTCATGAAGAAACTGAAATAGCAAACAGAAATTACTTAAATATGTAATAAGAATAATGATTTACAGGTTTTATTTAGCTTCACCTGGTGTCTGACAATAATCAAATTTTGCAAGCTAAATTTGCTCAGTTTTTGCATCACAGACATCCTTAATCTTATCATTATTTAATATATACTTGTTTTCTTCTAAAAATATTTTAACTTTCAGATATCGTGTCTTCAAGTAAAAAATATTAAGCAAAAAAAAAAGACAGTTCTAATAGACTTGCGGCTGGTAACACAAACTTCCCAATCTTACCCAAGGATAATACTGCTAAAGTACACGACACCAATTTTCCCACAGTCCAAGGTAAATGTGAAGATGATCATTCCAAGAACCGAAGCGGCGTACACCGCGAGCGTGGTCTCCTTGAAGCGATGGGTCTTATCGAGAATGTATCCACACACCACAGAGCCTACCATTCCGGCCACAACGATAACCAACCCTATTTGACCGGCGTCTGCGTTAGCACCCTGAAATATTCAAGAAAACTTCCATTAGATTCTGTCTAGAATCCACAGATCAAAAAAAATACAGACAAAAATAATGAGTAGAGTTATAAAGCAAAGACTTTTTTTTTTATTTTTTTTTATGACAGGTATCGACAGACGAGCATGAGGTTCACTTCGTATTCGGAAATCCATAGACTGAACCGAAACGCGCAATGTGCACTTCACGGTTTTTCCATCTATGAACGGTGCTTCGTTTCCCGGTCGGAATTTAGATATTCCTCCCACCCGATCAATGCCCGAAGTTGCCAGACGTGGGGAAAACATGCTTACATAAAAATATCCCTAACCCTCGACCCTCGATGCGCACGGCATGTGTTCAACCGAACGCGCCAACGAGCCCGTCAATGTAAGTTGATTTCAAGTTTGAAACGCAAAATCTGTCTATGCCAATCATTTGACCTTTGATTATTTAAAATAATCTAAGCATTTGACTAATATTTTACAGCAACTTAAGTGATCACTCTGTGCCGACCCAGATCTAGCTAGGTTTAGTTTTTAATTTTCTTAGGGCCACTGAGATGGTCGAAGAATATATTTTAGTACTCGCTTCGAACCTTTCTCATAGTTCATCACGAACTAAGCCAAGTTAAATATCCTGAGTTCATTTCAAGACTTTACTCAAGTTGATATCAATTCTTATTGACACAAGATTATTTTAGTCACAGTGGTTTAGACCACAGAAGGGTAATCTGATTAAAGTTTGAATACTTAACTTACCGGATAGTATCTCAACACAAGCTCGTTGAGCAAAGTTGAAATTGCATAAAATACTCCAATGTTCAGACCGTAGGAGATCAACAGCAATATGTAGTTCCGGTTGGTCATGAGTTTTTTCAGTGACTGGAGGAAGTTAGAATCAAGAGCAGCGCCCAGGTCTGCTGCTGCTGAAGGAGGCGATGCAGGTGCCGCTTTAAAGACTACAATAAAATAAACCTATAATTAATAGTATAGGAAAAAAGATAATTAGGTATATCAGTTACGTATTTTCTTTTTTTAAATTTAACATCGATCCTTGACGAATATACTATAGCACTCATTTGACTTGCTGTCTTATGTATCGTATGCAGAGGAGCCAAAGAGAATAGAAAGCGAGAAAATTAAGTTTACCTAGTCTTGATTTTCTATCGATCGATACCCTTTATCTACGTAATCAAAAAAAACTATAGTCTATTAGTAATTTTATCATACTTATTTCAACAATATTGGATTACAAATATCTTTCTTACACTACCATAAGTGCATCTATCCGTGCTCACATGTATATGCTGAAATAAATATTAATGTTTTTCTGCGTCCCCGTTACCTATATGAGAAATGTTGAGAGATATTTTATTTTAAATCTAGTGGTTTAATTATAAGTAAAAAAAGCTTACATAGGCAACTTACATAAAACAATGAGAACCAAAAGAACGGTGGTGATGCCGGCGACGAGATAGAACATAAACCTGAAGTCCTCGCCTATCTCCTCTGTTGTCCCCTTCGCGCCGACTATCATGGGTGGTAGAAGGAATCCCAAGGCGATTCCGAGCTGAAAATGCAATGAGTGAAATGAAATTTCGTTAGTCCGCCGATTTTTTGTAATCGATGTAATCTGCAGACACCCTGTAATCCACCATTATTAAAAAAAATAGGTTCGGTAATCCGCCACAACGCAGCGTCTGGTAAAAAAAAGCCAGTATTTTTCTAAACCTGAGTAATTAAAGTTATGTGTAATTTTGAAACTGACACAACTTTAATTAACGTATGTAATTTGGCTTGTTTTATAGAATTTTATTATTCTTACTAATACATAATATCTATGTTATTTTTTGTTGTTTCCTTCAATTTCATGTTTCTATACATAATAATCCGTCAGTGCTTCGGAATTTTATGGTGGTGGACTAGTGAGAGAGTACTGTATATTACTTCTTCGAGGTAGAGTTTTAGTATATTTATTTGTTCCTACATATTTTTATTTATTTATTTTGCTTTTGTCCGAAGCAAAATAAATAAATAAAAATATCGACCGTCGAGGGAGATCATGGTCAAATGCCTGCTTAAAAAGCATTAAAAAAAGAAAAATATTAAGAAAAATAGAATAATACAGTAAATTTCAATTTGATTTGATTCCAAGTGTTTATGACTGGAGGGACAAAGGATACAACTACAGACAAAATGATAAAAATACATTAAAAATAGTTTGTAAACAAATCATAGACGTACATAATGATACAACGAAAAACATAACCATGCATCTTAATCAGTCATAGTGCAATGAAGTATATTTTACGACCTGTAGAAAAATTATTAACCCTAGTTTATAATTACAATAACTCAAAAGCAATTAATAAGAATTGTAAGTACTAGTTTATCCAGGAAAATACCACCAGGATACAGCTAAACCTTTCATATTTATAATCCACATTAATAACTCCTTTATATTTACAAAAAAACTCAAATTATGCTTTCTTTTATATATTTAAAATATTTTTAAAAGTACAAAGATGGCAGCGAGGTTAATAATCGAAAGAAGCTAGGTAAATGAATACCGTCATACAAGACTGGAACTGCATGTTACTGCAGGTAACTGCAGGCTACTGGAGTTACTGACCTTTGCGTTAGGAATAGGCTCTTATCTATACGTATATTTAAAATTGAATCTTTAATTTTATATACTTCTATCGTTTCTTTGTATAAATATAACTGTACCGAAAATATGTAATAATATGTTTACCGAACTAAATAGCTATTGAAAATTTAATGTGTTTCATTGAATTTTCTTGAAAGGCAGTGACCTAAAATGAGGAATTAATAACTCATGTGGGAGAATGTTCGTCGCTGAATCCGCGAATCTATCTATTCTCCATTTGTTCAGAGACAAAAGGATAAAATCACTGAATCGTAAAGTGCTGACTGAATAATTCATTCGAAATAGTTCAATATTCAAACTAATGGCTTTTAAGTGCTTTTCAAACATGAATAAAAATTCAGAGCCTGAACTTTCATTCATATATTTAAATTCAGACCATAATTAACGCAGTAATGCAAATATCGGACTACTCCAATCTAGATTAATATTTTGCCGAGGACAATCTTTTTAATTAAAATAAATACTTAAATGTATAAATTACTATTTTAATTATTATTTAAAAATAAATTATAAGAAAATTAACATAAATAATAACAGCATAACAAAAACCACTTGGGTTTAAACAGGTGTTATAATTTGTTTACACCTTGTGGATATATCGCCGTCCCCACCGAATAGTATCGTAATCGACTATTACTATAGAAGTGCTTTTATTGGGAATTATAGTTCTGGAGGGTCGATTACACCTTGTGAATTTTTTTCAGAATATTCGTACGAGCACTTCTCGAGATAGTCATTTTGTAATAACTTTACCTCTACTGTTCGCCTAAAAATAAAACACGTTTTTAATGTCGAATATCATCATAATAGATTATTACCTACTTCTTTGTGTCTCGCCTTTTACAGTAAACTGTTATTACAATCTTATTCGGGTACAAAAAATTTGACTAATTTCGGTGATGTATATTACCATTTTTTGTTTCATTTCCTTATAAATTAATATTATATTACGATATTGACTTTACAAAAGTTGCAATCGTTATATTGAATACTGTTTATCGCGTGGCAACAAAAATAATGCAATCTATTTAACGACAATACTTTGCGAAGATTTTAAGAAACGATAGATTTTACAAAGTGTAGAACAACAAGAGCAACAGTCTACATATCTATCCACAATCTATCAAGATAATATTTTTTTGGACAGTGATATAACATTAACACCTAATAGTATGAACAAGACTCTGAAAGCGGATAATACTACAATAGAATATAGCGCAATAGATGGTACCCAAACTATGAATTCCTGTAGGGGAAGGGGGCCTAAAGCGGGCATCATAAGGTAATTTTGAAAAAAAATGGGGTACGAACAAGATTTTTTGGAAAAATCTAATTATAACAGGTGCAGCAATTCATGTACTTAAATGTAGCATTAACAAATTTAATATAAAGATTGAAATTACAAGGTATAGAGAGAAATATAAAACTCTTACTAATGTCCGCTTTGCCCCAGAGGGGGGCCTAAAGCGGGCACGAGCTTTGGGCAAAGCAGGCACACTTAAATTGTTTGACATAAACTATGCAAACTGCCTAAAATTTATAGTTTAGAACCTGTCAAATAAAAAGCCGGAAATGAAAAATCAATTATTTATTATTTATCCTTTAATTGTCAACAATTTCTAAAATAACATTCATATCTCTCACATTTAACATTAAAATTTTTCTTTTTTAACGAATAATACATATATTATTTTCAAAACTAAATATAAATTGCAGGAACTTATTAATCAGTCATTTAATTTACTTATCAGTCTCTTTGATTATAAAAATATCAAGGTAGGTAATTGAATTTCTTGACAGTTGTCACAGAATAAATAGCAGTCATCGCAAAGAATCCAGTTCTCTAAGGGAGGATCTTCATATGGTTCATTGCATATGATGCAGTTTGCTCGTTCGTTTTCTTTATTACTCTTTTTTGTCACAGATTTTCCCTTTTTCTGTTTTGTCAAGTCTCCTTCTAATTTCTTCTTCACAGGTTTGATTTTGTTGTCTTCTTTCTTGCGTTTTCCAGACATTTTCTCCCTCTGTTGATCTTTTATTGGAGTACTTGTTAAAACCTTGTGAAGTTTTTCTTTTATACTTATTCACCATCTAAAACCGAAAAAAATATGACAAATTATGCATTTTTCAGCTCGTGGGCAGGTGCCCACTTTGCCCTGCTCACTTTGCCCTTTGTGACCTTTTTTGTAGTCATCAAAATCTAATCGCTAATTTATGGAACACAATCAAGCAAAAACAATCAAACCACCACCAGATAGTCACTAAACAACATGCACATTTTGATAGTAGGGCAACTGACACACTAATAGAGAAAACACAATCAACATACCTTGAATTATTTTTCAAATTACACTGAAATTATTTTGTGACTCGCAGCATGCGGTCGCCCGGTCTGATGATGATCAAGTGACTGCCGTAGGTTGGGCAGGGAGGGGGGTATGTCGACGCGCTGTTTCATCGCAGTAGATATTGTAATTACGACTTTATTAAAGGTGCCCGCTTTAGGCATGGTGCCCGCTTTGGGCCTCCTTCCCCTACTGATGATTTGCATAAAAGAAATAGTTTTATAAGCAGCTGTAATAATATAGCACATGAATCTAATCAGACAAATGTAAATATCAATGAAGGAATATCACCAGAAAGATTAAACAATGCAAAAACTGTGCAGGCTCCTCAATTGAATCACGAAAATCATGAAGAAATATTAGAAGAATTTGATAATATTATAGAGCAAAATAAGCCCTCAACTTCAGAAAATAAAAAACTTTGCAGAAAGCGAAAATGTAATACAGACGAATGAAACGATGTAAAAAATAAACGTTTAAAAAACTCTGGTGAAGCTTATACAGGATGTCGCTCCAAGAAAAGCTATCCAGCAAAGACCATAGGTCCAGTGTGTTCATGTAAAAAACAATGCTACAATTTTTTACCACTGAGCAAAGACAACATTTCTTTGACACTTTTTACAGGCTTAAAAGCCACGAATTACAGTGGCAATACATCACTAGACGTATAATTTCTAAACCTATTAAAAAATTAACATTGGGGCGCAAAAATAATAGAACCCAAACACTTATATACAGTTTTCCGTTAGATGGGTGCGATATATCTGTATGCAAAACATATTTCCTTAATACCTTAAGAATATCAGAACAGTTTGTCTACACAGCCTTAGAAAAAAATAATAAAGATCAAAGCTTAACAGAAGATAGAGGAACACATTTAAATAGGCCTCATAAAACTAATGTTACTACAAAGGAAATTATTATGAAGCATATTAATCTATTTCCTATTGTAGAATCTCACTATGTTAGGAAGAAGTCAACACGGCTATATTTATCAGAGCAGCTCAATATTTCAAAAATGTATCGATTGTACCAATCTTGGTTCACAAATCAAAATTATGCCATAGATAATTTTGCTACAAAGCGGCAGTACGAAACTATTTTTAATACGGAATACAACTATTCCTTTTTTAAACCAAAAAAGGATTTGTGCGCAATTTGTTCTCTGTATGAACAAGCTGAAGATACCAAAAAGGTATCTTTAGAAGAAAGTTATAGGAGACACCTGGAGCGTAAAAATAAAGTACGTGAAATGAAAAGAGAGGAAAAAGCCACGGTAGATCCAAGAAATACTACAGTCGCTGTTTTTGACTTAGAAAAAGTCCTCAATGTGCCTCAATCTGAGGTGGGTATTTTCCATTATAAACGCAAATATCCCATTTATAATTTCACAATTTATAACACACTTAATAAGTCAGGATTTTGCTATGTCTGGCACCTCTCTATTGCAAAAAGAGGCTCAAACGAAATTGGGAGCTGTTTATTACAATTTTTAAAACAGGAAGCACAAAAAGATATAAAGCATGTTTCATTTTATTCTGATGGCTGTGCCGGGCAGAACAAAAATAGATTTATTTATGCCATGTACCTTTATGCTTTAAAAACTTACGGGCTGGAAAGCATAACCCATCGTTTTTTTGAGACTGGTCATAGTCAAAGTGAGGGTGACAGCATGCATTCATGTGTAGAACATGCAATGAAGAATAAATTATTATTCACACCTGACCAAGTTTACAGTATTATAATGAACGCAAAAGTAAAAGGTGAGAAGTATAACGTAAAAGAAATGGAGCAAAGTGATTTTTACGATTTAAAATGTCTCATCTCTGGAAAAAACTGGCTTAAGGATACACAAGGTAGAAAAATTTTGTGGTCAAAGGTTATGGAAGTTAGAGTATCTCATGAAAGACCTCGTGTTCTACAATTAAAATACAATATTGGGGAAGAATATTTTGACTTAGACACGGTCTCTGATATTATAAAATCAAAACGTGGGCGGCGACCGAAAAATCCTGTGGAAATTACAACAGTCGATAATTTGACACAGATTTACCACCAACCTATCCCCATACCTAACCTTTATATGATGATTTACTTGGATTGTGTGCTAGTGAAGCTATACCAAAACATTACCATGGGTTTTACAACTCTCTAGTATGCTCTGGGAATTCGGAACAGCAAAACACAGACAATCTGGATGGGTCAGACCTAGATGATGCCTAGGTGGCACGAAAAACATGAATATAAATATATATTTATGAGTCTAACATTACTAAATTTTTTTTTGTTGTTTTTTTTATACTTTGATTAAAATACTTTAAAAAAAACACGTAAATTATGTTTTTTTTAGAAATTAGATTGATTTTTACCTTATATTTTGCAATACGGTCTCTCCGGTATTATAATTTTACAATTGTGAAACTTGTTTTATTTGCCATGTAATAAAAACGTAATTAAATTTTACAAGTATCATCTCACTTTGTTTAATCACCGAATATTATGGTAAGAGTCAATTACCAAGTCAATTAACATTTCTTTAGAACAGGGAATAAGATCGCATTCAACTATTACTGAGTAGATCACTGTCGATAATTTACCCGAATAAAATCGTATTGTTGGTTTACGGATGAATATTTAGTTTCAATTACAGTAATATAAATTTTTGCTTCTAACTTCAATTTAGTACATAAATATTTTTTTTTAATTATACCACTTTATCGGCGAAAAAATCAGCTTTCTTTTGGTATGCAAATTATTTCTCTAAGTAAATACAGTAATCAGTTATTAGCAAAAAATCTTATTTCTTTTTTCCTGTAAAAAATTGATTTTCCGATTATGGTATTATTCGGTGGGGGCGGCGATATGTCTTGCACCTAAGGGCAGAGTGTGGGAGCCAAGTAAATAACGATTATTCATTGACAGCTTATCAAACAAAAGTCCTGAAAGAAGTTTCCCAACATATTCTCGCCAATCAAATGTATGAGTGTGAAACAAATGAACAGAATCACAGTCCCCCTCATATCAAATTGAATAAATACTTCCGAGTGCTGTAGTCAGACGAAAACAGATGATTCAATCTGCTATTATCCATAACCTACTACTTCATGATCTTATAAATCAAGAGTTGTATAGCAACGAACAGAAGCAATCCTTTAAACTATACATCCTGTGCCGTCATTCACTCAGCGTTAGTCATCAGGATTATAAGTCGTCTAGTAACAGGATCAGTTTTGGCGAGCAGCCGGCCTAGCATGACCACTGCGACAAAATTTTGTCGACCGTTTTCTCGTGTTTTAATCGATTATCTCTTTATTTCTTTCGGGTCTAACATGACAATTACAATTAAAACTCAACTTTTAATGTCAAAAATAGATACATTTGTCGATCGAGATATCTTTTCTATCAAAATTGTGAACACACATAGACACAATATGCTCGGTTTTCCCATTTATGACGGTCATTAATTGTTACCTGTTCGGAATTTTGAGAGTCCCCTCACTCGTTTAAACACAATTGTAAACAAGCCACATCCTGCAGAATTTGGGCATGTTATCATGAACGTAAGATAGGTAGTACCTTCGGTTGGCCGCGGGTAGGAACCAAACACGACAAAAAAATCCGGCGTTATAGACTTTCAAATCTCTTATATCACATGATAACAGAGTCAAAATATGTAGTATATTCTTAAGAACTGTAAAGGTGGCAGATTTCTATAAAGAATGATTTGACAGGGCTTAAAATACCTATATGATATTTAAGTTTGAGTGACGACTTAGAATACGGTCCTAAGACAAAGCAGAAGATTGCCCACACGAGACATCGTATTATCAAGTGATCCTCTTTACAACTCGTCTTATCATATACGTCTCAGAGCCGCTACATTGTATATTAATATTATTAAAACTTTTAACAATAGATGTAAACATAGCTACAGTTGGACTAGATAGATTTAGATAGGTACGTTATCTGTTATTGACCTTCTACGAAGCTCACTGTATTTAGCACTGGAGGTTCATATCCCAGGGAAAGAATATAAAAAAAATGTCTGGGCACAAAAATCAGCTCACCTACTTGCCTCGAAATATCAATTATCAGAGAAATAGTCATAGAAATATGTCTGCCTCATGCTCAACATGGGACACGGAATTTACTTTTACCTATGTGTGTTCTAAAGCCTATTCGTCGCTAATCGCTATTGTAATAGATAGTTATTATATGATTTACGAAGGTTATAGCTTTATACAAACGTGTTATCACTATCAGGGTGAATAATTTGTAATAAGCAAACTAAGTCTAGTACTCTTTATAATAATTCACTAGATATTCTTATAGAAAACATAGAAAGTTACGATAAACACGGAATTTACTTTTATGTGTTTTCAAAGGTTTTGGCTAAAGCTGTACCTTTCAGTTAAATAAGTTCAGCAATGTAGCCTTGAAAATGTAACAAACTTACAAACAGAAGAAATTTTTTATTAATACTATTAGTATGGATTCCATAGTTAGACCTTACCACGAAGTAGCCGTATCTTAAAAAAAGGTAACTAATATTACTTTATCCTACGATGGATTTACCTGATTCCCAAAAACGCCAATACTACAGGCAGATGAGACCTGGTCTGCGCCGAACCAGACTGCAGCCAGGCGTGGTGGGACGTTCAGGATGAAGACCTGGGATATCGCCACTATCGTCTGACCCGCAAACCCCACCCAGAACATGTCCTGGGGCACGGAGAACACCTTCATCCACGCGCCGATGCATGTCCCCAACGAACCAATAATTGTCGTCACGCGAAGACCCTGCAAGTATTCGAGATTTTAATCTTAACGTTATCTCATAGTTTAAAAAATAACAAATTCAATTTTCAATTTTGGAAATACACAACTGTACGATTGTCAAACTAGCTGTCACCAGGGGTATTTCCGAACCGATTGCTATTTACGAAATACTCTTTTCTTAAAGGTCCCACCTGCAAGTCCTCCGATATTGCTGATGTCTACGGGCGGCGGTAATCGTTTACTATTAGGAGAACTGACAGCCCGTTTGCCCCGAAGTCCATAAAAAACATAATTAAAAATCAAGTTTTCCTTTCGCTCGCAATTTCCAATCCTACCATTTAACAACTACTTAATACGTTTTCTGTTTTCCAAACATTCATAAACCTTCGGCATTAAAATATTGAAACCCAAAAAAGTAACGATATACATCCATAGATAGAAATCTGCAGCGCAATGTCCAACGGATATCACATATAATTGATGAGCCTCAGGCTCGTCTGTTGATGTTTTACATAAATGCTAAATAAAATTGATGTAATGTACAAACAGTAATGAAATATAATATATTTTCCTTATTCTGAATACATACATATACATCACGTCTCTTTTCCATTGCGGTAGGCGGAGATCGCGGAATTCAATATGCTCCGATCGTTACATACCACTTTCGCTTCTTCTACTTTCATCAATGCTTTCATACACACTCGTCGATTACGAGTACTTTTGACCTGGCTCTTTTGAAGAACGTCCCCGATCTGATCGAGGTACGTACCTATGTCGACCACTCCCGACTCTACCACTCACACCAGTTTCATAAATCTTTTTTCGTTTCCTTAATTTCATCTAATATATTATTCTGAATAGCTACTATTACGAGTAAATTCATTATTTGTAACCAGGTGCATTGTCACATAACCATTTCCTAAATTATCCATTGACTAGGATGCCTGCAATTTAGCAGTATGGTCACGCGAGATGTTCGTTACCTTTTGAACAAGGTCGTCAATTGTGACAATTTAATGTGATAGTCCATTATGTTTATTCCGAATATTATAATATAAGTATAATTTAGACAAACTAAATTTTTTTTAACTATGTGATTATAGAAACTTACTATATAATATGGTGGAATGAAAAAATATTTGAAAATTATATCATTCCATATTGCATTTTTTACAAAAGAGACCAATGGCAATTCTCTTTTTTATAAAATACTAGCAACGCGCCCCGGCTTCACACAAGTGCAATGTAGTATAGACTAAAAATAGTCTATGTTACTCGCTGATAATGTAGCTTTCTATTGGTGTAAGAATTTTTAAAATCTATCCAGTAGTTTTTGAATTTATTCTTAACATACAAAAATACAAATCTTTCCTCTTTATTATATTAGTATAGAGAGACTTCGTTATTTTTATTATTAATTTCCTCATTCCCTACAAAAATACCACATAATTTAAGTAAGTATAGTTTTATAGGTGTAGTGAATATAAAATAAAATTACATATTTCCTCGTCATAATGTTTACAGGGGATTAGAAGCATATCTAGAAGATAATTGTCGTCGAACATAATTCAGCATTAGGTTTAGAATTACTCCGTTGCAATAATCTCCTCAGTAGGTAGTGTTTTCATCACGTCCTAGAAAATAATTACGAATGAATTTAAAAACGCGAGCCTTGAAAAGATTTAAATTTTGCAAAAATTTCCGTCTTAAATGAAGGTAAACAAGCTTAAGGGAAAAACCGACGATCGAGATAATATGGATATAAAAAAACAAGAAAAATATAATACATCGTAAGAACTCATTTTAGTTGCTTTAATACATATTGTAGAGAGGATGCACCTACAATATTATATCAAAGACTGAATTAATTATATTAGGGAAGCGTACACCTACCTACCTATTAAACCTCCAGGAAATTCTAAAAATGTCAACTGATTTATGTCTGATGATCACACACACCTCTAGGTGTATAATTTCTAAATTAGCGGTACGTGATCGTTTGTGAAATGACTTGCATTATCAATAAATCAGGGCTTATATTCTTTACAGAGGGCCTAGCACGAATACCTTGCGAAAAAGTATTCGTATCGTCGAGCTGTCATTTGTATGAAATTTCCAAGGTTTTTATATATTTAAAGTCCTTGGAAATTTAAGCATACAACTGACATACTCTTTCGATAGTCTTTCATGCTATCAAATCTACGTTTTCTTTTTACATATTACTAGCGACCCGCCCCCCGCTTCGCACAGGTCTTTTGACAAAAAAAGTAGGGGTTGGTAATAAAAGAGTGAAAATATAGGGTTGTATGTATTTTTTAATGCCACATTATAAAAAAATAAAAACAAAAAATTTCGACCAAAAATTTAAAAAAAAATTAAGGATGAACAACCCTTATCACTTAGGGGTATGAAAAATAGATAGTAGCCGATTCTCAGACCTACTGAATACGCATATACAATTTGGTAAAAATCGGTAAAGTCGTTTCGGAGGAGTACGATAACTAACATTGTCAACGGTGACATGGAAATTTTATATATTAGATTTAGTTACGAACTCAAAGTCATAGTTTATCGGATTATTCATAACTAGCTGAATGCCCGCGACTTCGTTCGCGTGGGGTTCACTTTAAATTTTAATTTTTTATCAATTTTATTAGTGGGGAAGATACTGTATCTACCTCGATATTTAATTCATTTAATTGATCATTTTCATTTTCGGAATATTTTTTAAATTCCCTTTTCTCGGGATTCCTAAGCTACCCGGCAGTCAGAAGCAATAAAAGCAATGTCGAATAAAGGATTGATGAAAAGATAAACGATCTCATTAGAAATACTTTTTAATAATACTTTTTCTATTGTGTTATAATATAGTTGTTGTAAAAAATAAATAAATAAATACAAAAAAATATTGCATAAAGTTCAACTCCAGGTTCGAACTCGCATCTTCAGTTACGCAATGGGACTGCATATCCACTATTCTACGGACACATATCGAAAACGGCGAAATTATCAAACTATTTCATTTACATATCAAACTGTGATTGACATCTGACAATTCGAAAAAGTTCAACGCGAGTCAGTTTTCATTGCAATTTGTTGAAATGGTGCCTTTAAAATAATATTTAAATGATGATAACTTTTTTTTCCGACAATCGATTTCGATGAAACAAAGCCTATATGTTGCCCCGGATTTTGCTTAATATACTTGTATAAATTACACGAAAATCGGTTCAGTATCTTCGGAGATTAGCGTGAACAAACAGACAGACAGACAGACAGACGGACAGACAGACAGACAGACAAGAATCTTAAAAATTGCATTTATGCATTCTGCTACCCTTCTTTTATCACCCCTCTTAATTTCTGGTAAAAATATTTAGTGAAGCGTAATTTCGATCCTACTCTTTTATTATATGTATAGATAATGAACAATCGAGTTAGCGTGTCCGAGTAACTAAAGCATTTCGATCAGGGAATCACAAGCAACAAGTTGCCAAATGAACCGAATCGCTATTGTAATAGATAGTTATTATGTGATTTACGAAGGTTATAGCTTTATACAAACGTGTTATCACTATCAAGGTGAATAATTTGTAATAAGCAAACTAAGTCTAGTACTCTTTATAATAATTCACTAGATATACTTATAGATAACATAGAAAGTTCCTTGCAGATAAGATTGTCTCGTGGTTTAAAGACATTTACTATGATTCATAAATACAACATTTTTAACGTTTGTAAAGATTGTGCATTTATTTATAATGGTTTTCTAACATTTTCTCTTAGTGGATATTCCTTTACTGAAGAAGCCAAATTAATCGAACGATTTACCACCGCACAAAATTGCTACGTTCGGTTTTTGCCAGACATCTTCCCATTTCTTTCCTTTCTCTTAGAGAACAGGTTCCGAGGCGAGCCAAATATTATCCTAATTACAAATTTAATTTAATTTTCTACGTTATAAACATATTTAAAAAACAATTGATATTGGAGAAAGTAAAAAGATGGTGCAGCATTTTTTGTTCCATTTCAGACAACAGTCACATCTCAGTCTTCCAGTGAGCACTCGAAACGTCCGACGTTGGGTACACATAAAATAATGCATAACTGTTTTTGCGTAGGTATAGTAACCAAAGTATTATAATATTTACTTGCCTATAACGAAACATATTTTTTTTTATGTTAGGTATCGACAGACGAGCATGAGGTTTATTTGATGATAGGTGATACCTCAGCCACAGAACATCAGTCAATGATGCGCTGTGGACCTACTTTTTACTTCGACCTTTCGGATATCCATAGACTGAAACGGAAACGCGTAATATGCACTTCACGGTTTCTCCATCTATGATCGGTGGTTCGTTACCTGGTTGGTTTCGATATACCTCTCACTCATTCAAGCCTGAAGTTACCAGACGTGGGCTAGACATACTTAGAGAAAATTATAAACATGTCGTTCCGGTGGGATTACAACCCAAGACCTATCGATGCGCAAGACATGTGTTCTACCGAACGCACCAACGAGCCCTTGAAGGATTTCATTACAACTTAGTAACAGTTTAATAAGGGGAAATATTAAAAATTCTAGGTACATTACGTACGTCGTATAGAATCATTCTCAGACACTATTGTTTTGTGCATTCAAGTGATGCCTCCGTGTCATTTTTCTACTTAGAGTTTTCTGTCGCAAAACAAACATGCACATCCGTGGTGCATTGTGGAACTACATTTTTAATATTACACAACTGGTTATAAACTTTCTGTTATCTTTCCTAAAATCCACATTTAGCAACATTTTTATTTAAATTCCACGTTTGATTTTCCTTATGGAGAAAGTATGTAAATATATATATTTTTGAAGGTACTTAATTTTATTTACATTTTAATTTAGAATTTCGCTGATGCTTATTAAAAATTGCAATATTTTCCTTTTTCCTTTTCCGTGATGAAAATTGGTTTAAAATTATAGTACTAATAAATCTTTCAATATTTCGTAAGAAAAGGTAAAACAAAATTTGAAGCTAGAAAATATGATGTCATTCATGGTGGGATGTTTATTGGATGTGGATTATTATTAACTCTTTGTGTTCAGGAATGACTTTTACACAAATCAAGTTGATCTGTTTAATTCCGTTTTATATATTAGATTAGATAAGAAAGGTGGCCATTCACCGCTTCCCTCTTGTCTGAAAATGGACAATGTTACAGCACAAACAGCAACCGATATTGTCAGTCTATTTTCATATTAATTTTCGTCCTGGATATACACTTGTGATCAACTGAAGTTGATTGGTGGCAACGTGAACGTTGGCAGATCTAGTTCATTCGATATTGGTAATGTTCATGCTCCAATGTCCCTTAGCTTCAGTGAAGCTGAAATATCTCAGAAAATATAAGGAATCGACAATAATGTGTGCTCGCTTTGTGAAGCGCTGTAGGTTTTTCATATTCTTACCAGTAACTATTATCTATAATGCTTTTCGGTTGCTGAAAAGCATCTGAAACGTCGGGATAAAAAATTTAAACAATATAAATAATAAATCGCGTTTTAATCCGGTATACAGTATTTTATTTAAAAGGGTTATTGAACTCAAACGAACTTGGTCAATGTGTCCCAGATTGATGCGATGTATACTGACTTTAGCAATGCCTTCGATATAGTCAATCACCCCATATTGATTCAGAAGCTATGCGATTATGGAGCTGGAGAAAATTTACTGAAATAGTTCGAGTCATATCTTCATAATAGACTTCAGTCAGTGGTTATTGGATGCTCTGAGTCTACTTCATACATTGAGCGATCCGTTGTTCTCCAAGGATCACTTCTAGGACCATTATTCTTTTTAATATTTGCGAATAACGTTTGGCGTCCTATAAAATATTGTAAAGCATCTCTCTTCGTCGATGATTTAAAAACTTATAAAGTTATAGTTCTGCCTCTGAGATTGCTTTTGTTGAAAGTGATCTCAATCATATAAACGATTGATGCTTATTTAATGGTATGATCCTCAATGCATGCAAATGTTTTCATATTAAATATACCAGAAATAAAAAATAGTTTGTTACTGTGTTCGAGCTTGACGGCGCACCATTAAAGGAAATGCAAGAGATTGGGTGTCACTATTGATAGCAAGTTTTAACGTTAGCGATCGGTAGAACACCTGTCCTACGCATTGATGGGTTGTGGGTTCGAATCCCACCGGGACGACATGTTTACAATTTTCTGTACCTTCGGGCACTGAACGGGTGGGAGGAATATCGAAAGTCCGACCGGGGAAGGAATTTGTTTGTTTGTATTATGTTATGGTTTAACTCAAAACTACTCGACCGATTTTAAAAATTCTTTCTCCAATAAAAAGCTACATTATTTTTTTGTGTACATCTACATCGCAAAACCGGGGCTTGTTGTCTATACTAATATTATAAAGAGGAAATGTATGTTATGAAAAAACTCTAAAACTACTGAACCAATTTTTAAAAAAAATCACCTATAGAAACCTACATTATCAGAGAGTAACATAGGCTATTTTTATGTTTAGTACATCTAAATTGCACCCGTGTGAAGCCGGGGCGCGTTACTAGTTTATAATATAGAAGGTCAAACTATATGCGGCTCAACCGATGGAGAGCGAACAGGTCCCCATGAACAACACCAGCCGGCCTATCATGACCGCCACGAGATATGTCGCGGACGAGAGAAGACAAACTAATGTTAACTACCCCTCAAAAGTAGTTAAACCAAACGACTCGCAACTCACATATCTCATAATACATTCATTTGTACACACAGTTAGTACACAGTTCACATAAATTCAACACTAATTATCACCAGTACTGACCTTAGTCTAACCACGACGGGAGCTCGTTCTCGAAAGATGCCCACCAGTCACTGCCACCGACTTTTATAAGACCAACACGATGTTTACATCAATGATTTGACATTGACATGACGTTGACTTGACGTTTAGCGATACTTATGACAGTTGGTATTTGGTTCGTGTAACAGTCGGCCATCCTTCAGGAACGAGTCTCTTCGTTCTTATTAACATATTATAGCTGAATCACATACATACATACATACACATACATCACGCCTCCCCCCCCATTGGGGCAGGCAGAGATCACGGACTTCCATATGCTCCGATCCTTACATACCACTTTCGCTTCTTCTACTTTCATCAATGCTTTCATACACACTCGTCGGTTACGAGTACTTTTGACCTGGCCCTTTTGCAGAACGTCCCCGACCTGACCAAGGCACGCTCGCCCAGGTCGACCACTCCCGACCACACCAGCTTCACAAATCCCTCCCGCTTCCCTACTTTCATCCTACTCATAGCTTTCATAATCTCGGTCACGCTTATATCGTCTGTCACACTAATTTCCTCGGATGAATGAGTCAGGCTTTTCATCTCTTTCAAATAAACTCTCAAAGTACCCTTTCCATCTTTTCAACACACAATCTTCTCCTTTCAAAATATTTCCAACCTCGTCTCTGACGGTTTTAAGTTCCGTAGTTGTTGTTTTTTTCTCTTATGGAATTCCAAAAGAATTTTGCATTTGCCCGGAAATCATCAGATAATCTCCTATCGAATACATCCTTCTGTTCCTCTCTTTTTTTCCATTATGACTTTCTTTACAATAGCTTTTAATCTTTTATACTAACAGAATCACATATGTATAGTATATTACTGTCACTCGAGATGATTTAAGACACTGGTTATGATCCAATAATAAGATAATTATGTGCTTCATCTATATCACAATGGCGGAGATTCTACACTCCACTCACTTTTATAATATCGATGGCATGACATAAGATCTACTTCCTTGAATCTCATGTCTCTCAATCGCGATGCTTCGCGCCACACATGGTCGGTGTAATCACATGCTAACCGTCCGGCTTGAAGGCCACTCTCATGTCATTCAATCGCAATTCTTTGCGCCACTCTTTGGCGGTGCATTTATATGCTAACCGCCCGGCTTTAAAGCACCCTCACTAATAACATTGTATATTATGTCGTAATTACAATCGCATGAAATATGTTCACTTCATTCTTATTATTTTTCGTTTCCTTTCTAGTTAGAGGCGTATCTTCCACTAGGAATCTATCTCATCTTTGCATCTCATTTCGCTTCTAATTTCTTGGATTGACTTGGCGCCGTGACTATAGTCGTTGCTTTTCACACTAAATCACCTTTGACATTTGCCATATTGCTTCTTCATGACTGTTGGTATTAAATTCGAGTAACAGTCGGCCATCCTTCAGGAACGAGTATCTTCGACTACTACTGTCACTCGAGATAATTTCAGTCACTCACTGGTTATGATCAAATAATATGTGCATCATCTATTTCACAAAACATAAATAGGCACTCCACTCACTTTTATAATATGTATCTTTGCGTGACATAAGAGCTACTTCCTTCACTATCATGTCTCTCAATCGCGATGCTTCGCGCCACTCCTGGGCAATGCAATCATATGCTAACCGCCTGGCTTGAAGACACCCTCACTCTTACATATTATGATTTCATGATAATAATAATAATAATAATAATATAATAATAATAATATAATTTATTTAACACACACAAAACACAGCATACAAAAAAAAAACAGATAATTATAGCTAAAAAACTAACCTAGAATATAATAATTTACAAAATTAAGTATTTTATTTATTACATATATCAGCTGTGTGGCAGTGTGCGTCAAAAGGGATGCTGCTCAGTTTACCTGTAACAATTAGTCACAGCACTGATTTTCAGCAGCTCCCATTTGACACTTGACGTCGCGGTGCTTAACAAATTAATATAAAAATAAAGAATTATAATTGTATACTTAATAGAATTGTATGTTAGAAATAATAATAATAATATAATGCTAAACTAAGTAAATAAACCCCAAACCAAGTAAATTACCCCCAAACTATATTGTGCAGACCTGTTATTTTGGCGCAACCAAAAGCCGACCAACCTGACCCGTCATTACGTATTCCTTCATTTTTAATCGGAAGTTTGGAATTGTTTTGAGGTCACGTAATGGTGGAGGCAGGTTGTTCCAACATTTGGTTGCGCTATAACGAAAACTACCTCTGAAGGCAGCTGTATGATATTTAGGCACATCTAGCATCCAGTGTGATGCCCTAGTACTATAGGCCCTATTTTTATCTCCCAGCCAAGACAGTTTTTTATATAGGTAGGGAGGCATTTGATATTTTACAACACCAAAGAGTAAAACTGCAAAATGCGTGCGCCTACGGCTTTCCATATTGGGAACTTTGGCGTCGTTAAGATATGGTGTTATATGCGATCGCGGTGGTATATCCCAGCAATAGCGAGCACACGCGTTTTGAATGCGCTGTATATAATTTTTTGTACGAACTAGCATGCGGTCGCCGTAAACCGTATCACCATAGTTTAATTTCGAAAGCACGAGTGCGTCGCATAGTTTCTGCCGGAGTTTAGGAGCGATGTGATTTCTAATGCGGTAGAGTAATTTTAGACGATAAAAGCAATTGGATATTAATTTGTCGATGTGTTTCTCAAATCTCAAGCTTTCATCGAAGACAATACCGAGATTACGTGCCTCATTCACGCGTTCCAGCGATATTCCCTTAACATGTATTTGTGGGTTGGCTCTTTCAAAATGTTTTATAAGAAAAGGTGTACCAAGAATCATAAATTTTGATTTATTTGCATTTAAAGCTAAAGCATTTCGCTCCGACCACTCAGCAATACGTTGCAGGTCAGCATTCAACTGATTTATGGCAACTTGAGCCTGCCCTGGAGGAAATGAAATATATAGCTGTATGTCGTCCGCATATATGTGATATTTGCAGTGTTGTATGTTGTTTATAATATCAGCAGTGTAAAGTATATAAAGTAATGGGCCAAGAATAGACCCCTGTGGTACACCTCTTGATATTGGCTTATACTGAGAATAACATGTGTTACCAATATCGTTAGTAACAGCAACACTCTGGTACCTATTTTCAAAATAACTTTTGAACCACAATACAGTCTGATCACTGAACCCATAATAAACAAGCTTAGAAAGTAGCAATTCCACATTGATTGTATCGAAAGCACGGGAATAATCTAACAAGACTAAAACAGTGCATTCACCTTTGTCTTGTGACTGCAAAATATTATCTACAACGTCTATCAAGGCGGTTGTGGTACTTCTACCCCTTCTAAAACCAGATTGCAGGCATGGAAGTATGCCATTAGTTTCTAAGTACGTCATAATTTGGCCATGTACAACTTTTTCTAAAACCTTAGACATACATGGGAGAATGCTGATTGGTCGAAGGTCTTTAAAGTCTAAGGGATTCGCAATTTTGTTTAATGGACGAACGATTGCTTTTTGCCATTGATCCGGATAGGTACTCGTGGTCATAGAAGTGTTAACTATGTGTGTCAGGACTGGCAAAATTTGATCTTGAGTGAGGCGTATCATTTCAAGAGAGATACCGTCAGTGCCGATGGCTTGAGATTTCAGTGACCTTAATATTTTCAAGATTGTAGACTCATATACTGTTTCAAAATTAAAAACTATGTTACTGAATGAGTTATTCATAAAAAAATTTATATCATCGGTAGAAATCTGATTTACTGCTGCTACATGGAGAAAATGAGCATTAATAGTATCAGGATCATTAAGGTGTGACGGTAGAACGATGTCTTTTTGCGGCTTGATACGTACTTGGTTTTTTATGTGCTTCCAGAGAGCTTTAGGTTTGTCTAAATTGGAATTGATGTATTCATTAAAATATGCAGCCTTTTCTCGCTCTATTGCCGTTTTAATATATTTTTTAAGTTCGGTATAGTATGGTCTATGCTGAATATCTCTTTTGGATAAGGCTAGAGCTTCGTCGCGTCTTTTCATCATGAGTTTGATGTTGTACGTGATCCATGGATAGGATTTTTCCTTAATATGTATCGTTCTTATGGGGGCAAAGGAATCGAAAAGGGTGATCAGAAATTGATTTAGACACTGTACCATGTCACCAACGTTGTCGAGTTTGCAAATGTAATCTAATTTAAAGTTTGATAGTGCGAGTTGAAATTGATCCATATCTATGTCCTTGATAGGCCTATAGGTTATCCACTTAGGTTTAAATTTTTCTTTCATAATTTTAAGGGTGCAGGATATAAAAGCGTGATGGCTAAGTTCTTCGATATGATCAACAGTAATATTGTGAACTGGAGCGTCGGTACATACTAGGTCTATTAAAGTTTGGCTATTGTTAGTGTAATGTGTAGGTTCAGTAACATGTTGTGTTAGATTCGTGCGTTGTGTGAATTGGTGAAATTTAATAGTGTTAGTGTGGTTGTGATTCAAAAGGTTTATATTAAAATCACCCAGCAATATAATATGATCGCACCATGCAAAAAATCCTACAGATTCTGTTAAAGCGTCCAAAAACACGTTACTATCCATCCAAGGAGGTCGATAGGCCGTACCTATAACGATGGATTTTCTACTGACATTTAACTTTATCCATATTTGTTCGACTTGTGAACTTGGTGGGTATGGAAGTGTGCGTACATTGAGACCCTTTTTTAAGTAAAATCCTACACCTCCACCACGTCTTCGGACACTTATAGGACGTGGGATATGTTTGAGTCTATAACCAGGTACTACAGGTGCACGACCTTCTTCCCCATCTCTCAACCACGTTTCATTTATGGCCATTACATCTACAGCGTGTCTTTCCATTGCAACAATAAATTCTTCATGATTTGTGCTTAGCGAGCCCGGATTAAGGAGACCAACTTTCAAATAGGTGTTTTTATTTTCAACCATATTTGAATACAAAAACCACAATTGTGGTATTCGCATTCAAGCAACAATTCTTAAAGAAGTAACCTAAATAATATTTTAAAAGTTTTATATTGTTTGAGTCTCCCTCCAGTCTCGAGTCAGCATAATAAGCACAAACTGATATTGCTTCTATTTTTACATTTCCCACCGAATCAGCTGTATAAAAATGATAATCACGCTTGTAAAAGAAAAATATGGAGATAAAACACTGCCACACAACTCCGTTAATGTATAATGAGATTAACTTTATTCTTGGAGATAATAGTCTAATAAACAAATTTTTTAATAAATCAAAAAATATTATGACTAAAAAGTATTTGTGAGGCAAGAAAATTTCATTATTTGGCAGCATTAAAATCATATCAACATAAAACAAATCAGAAAATCGCAGATAAAGTAAATGAACTTTTGTTTGATTATTACAAATCAATCTACAAATGCAATACAACCATCTTAAAAATATAACAAATAAACTACGGTAAAGAGTACAGCAGGAAAATATCAGTATGTAGTTTTGTAAGTTGTAACACTTACTTAAATTCGACGACAGTAAATAATAATGATTTAAAAATAACAATGATTCTGAGTTTGATAAAATGAAATAAAAATAACTTAACAAGAAAACAGAATACAAAAAACCGACCATAAATATTTTTTTTAAAAGTAAAACCCATGTATAAATAACAATTACTGTAACTTTTAAACCGGGCTTCATCCAAAAATCTTGGATATATCTTCTTCTGAGCGGATATTAAAGGACTTTGCTTTTGAGTCTCGTCTAACATAGATTCTACCCCCACGCGTCCAGACGAACCGCCATTTTTTTTCATTTCCCTCCTGTCTAGCTAGATAGAATATATGTCGATTGTACTGCGTCAGTCTCTCGTTTACATAAATTCGTCGTGTCGGGCCCTGCGCAATAATTCCCGACGTATCAGCGCCTCGCCGTACTCGGGCGGCCTGAAGCATGTCATCGCGCAGGCGTCGGCGCACAAGACGCACCACTATAGATCTCGCGCGGGGAGGGTCGCGGTCCGTGCTCGGGAGTGGGGCAGTTGCTAAGCTCGCGCCGCGGCCGTCCGGGTCCGCATCGCCGGTAGTAGATCGCGGTCCGCGGCCGACGCGATGCGCGCTCACTATATCGCTTTCATCCATATCAACGCCTATCTTTTGAGCAAGGGTTAGAACTAGGTGTACGGTGTTTTCCCCTGAGTTCTCTGGAATGCCATTTATTTCGAGATCGTTAAGTAAACTCTCCTGTTCGCATTCATTTAGACGCCTTTGCAGGTTTTCTATCGAGACGGACACCGCGGGCTGCGTTTCATTTATATTATGCTGCTCAAGCTTCGATATTCTCGCCTCTACGCCGTCAAGTCTTTTACAGCAATCATCTACCACGTTTGTAAGCCGGGATAATTCTAACCGGAATGCCGAGATCTCCTCGCGTAACAATCGCATCTCCCGGGCTAAGATAGTCGAATCATCATTTTGCTGCTCAGCTGCCATGCTTGTATCCTCAGGGCTCAACGCCCCAGCAGTTTTGCTTCTACATGTTTTGCATTGCCATTTCGCTTGTTTTGCATTAGGGCTTAAGTTGAGTGAACATTGTTTATGACATAATGAATTACAGCTGATACATCTAGCGCCATCTACTGTCGACAAGAATTTACCACAAGAGGTGCATTTGTAATTCACCATTTTGTAGGATCTATTTTATTGACTCAGTTCGCAAAATATCCACTAGATGTCCGATTTTTATATTATATGTGGTTTGCTTTTATTTTAAATTTATATGTTTTATGATATTTTAGCCAATTTATAAGTTTATTTCAATCTATTTTGTTGCACTAAACCTGGTATATGATCAAGACAGACCTCTAAACCGTTTTGATAGCGTTTAAGATTCAAAAACACAGACGTTCCGTGGCCGTTAGGAGAACAAAGGAATACTTGATATCAGCTGATCGTCAGCTGTTATTTCACAAAACACAACACTTCACTGTTTTTCTCCAAACGTTTTATATTCAAAACGCTAGATAACACTACTATACACAGAAACTAATACTTTTTATACTTTAATAAGTTTTATAACTATTTTTTATATATTGTTTATTATGAGAGAGATGTTTACACCGTAACGTCAAACGTCAATGTCCACCAATGATACGAGAGGTTACTTCCTTCACTTATGTCAATCAGTCGCGATGCTTCACGTCACTCATGGGCGTAGTTATCACTTTCTATCAGCTCGGCTTGAAGACACACTCACTTTTACATATGATTTCATGATGCGAGAGGTTTACTTCCTTCATTCATATCAATCAGTCGCGATGCTTCACGTCACTCATGGGTGTAGTTATCACTTTCTATCAGTTCAACTTGAAGACACACTCACTTTTACATATGATTTCATGATACGAGAGGTTACTTCCTTCACTCATGTCAATCAGTCGCGATGCTTCACGTCACTCATGGGCGTAGTTTTCACTTTCTATCAGCTCGACTTGAAGACACACTCACTCTTACATAATATGATTTCATGATACGAGAGGTTACTTCCTTAATTCATGTCAATCAGTCGCGGTGCTTCACGTCACTCATGGGCGTAGTTATCACTTTCTATCAGCTCGACTTGAAGACACACTCACTCTTACATATGATTTCATGATATGAGAGTTACTTCCTTCACTCCCACATCACTCAATCGCGATGCTTCGCGCCACTCATGGGCGGTGCATTCATATGCTAACCGCCCGGCTTGAAGACACCTTCACTCTTACATATGATTTCATGATATGAGAGTTACTTCCTTCACTCTCACATCACTCAATCGCGATGCTTCGCGCCACTCATGGGCGGTGCATTCATATGCATACCGCCCGGCTTGAAGACATCCTCACTGAATCACATCACTTTTTCCCTTTTAATTGAATCGCTGTAGTGAACTCATAACGGGCTCTCTACTCCGCTGGCGGCGCGTGCGGAGACTCAAATCGGTTGTTACTCGGCGCTCATCGTCTTCGTGGAGTCTCGTCGTCACTGTCGACTACGTTTCAACTGTGGTACTCAATTTTCTGGGCCATTCGCTCCAATGGCTGCCGCGGGTGACACTCCTCATCCGGCTGCGGCTCCACATACGTCGCATTTGTGTAGTCTCGGTATCACTTCACGTGAAGTTGTGCAAGGTTGCGGTCACTCATTCTCTGAAACTTACACTTTGTATTGTATAAAAGTAGAAAAAGAGAAAACGAAAGCATCAATGTAATCGTTCGATAATTAATCGTTTTGCATCTTAAAGGGTAGCTGGACAATTACTCATTAATTGCTATTCATTTCTGTTGTCAATGCACCTGATTGGAATAACATCTTTATTTTCAACATAATTTTTGTCCTTTTTAATCTGCTTCCATCAGCACAATGTCGGAACAATAAGTAAAAATGAAGGATAAACTGCACTTATAAGAGGTTGATTTACAAACGGAATCCTATATTTTACGTCTTAGAGTATTTTACACTGTATGCCATAAGATAGTCGAGCACGTGGCGTGGTGCATGATACGAAATTTTCCAATTTCATGGTCCAAATCCCGCTTCTGAGATGTTAACTACCCCTCAAAAGTAGTTAAACCAAACGACTCGCAACTCACATATCTCATAATACATTCATTTGTACACACAGTTAGTACACAGTTCACATAAATTCAACACTAATTATCACCAGTACTGACCTTAGTCTAACCACGACGGGAGCTCGTTCTCGAAAGATGCCCACCAGTCACTGCCACCGACTTTTATAAGACCAACACGATGTTTACATCAATGATTTGACATTGACATGACGTTGACTTGACGTTTAGCGATACTTATGACAGTTGGTATTTGGTTCGTGTAACACTAAGATGTAAGATTTCTCGATATATTATATCTCGACATCGACAATTTTGATAGAAAAGATATCTCGATCGACAAATATATCTATTTTTGATATTAAAAGTCGATTTTTAAGTGTAATTGTCATGTTAGACCCGGAAGACATGTTAGGCGGTCGCGGTTGTCTGTAGTAGTCTTCTGTGCTCTGCCCGACTGAAACTTTTTTTACATGGGACTCGAATTCAGGACCATCGTTGCTAAATGCGAAGAGGTTATTACCACGGAGGCAGTGAGAAAGCAGCTGAGAATCTGAACAAAATTTCAACATCATTTTAATTCAAATTCAGAGTAGCTGCCTTTAATTAAAAAACTTCGGAGTCTCGAGTAATATATATCAAAATTTTCTGACTTTTCAATTTTATTTAACCTAAAATACGTAGGTAAGTGGAGCGAAAGGTAGCGAAGGAGAAGTTATAAACAAATTATTATATTTTTTTCTTTTTGAGTAATATATGAATCTTAATCCCGGGCTGCTGTAGCTGTAGGTTTAAGATTCATATGCATTCATATTCATCAGCATTGGTAAAAATGCGATATCGATGGTCGCGGTTTCAACACAGTGGCGTAGCTATAGGGCAAAGTGGTGCAGTGCACCAGGGCCCTGAAGCTGAGAGGGCCCCCTGAGCTTTGGAAAGAGGGGGAGGCAGCTCTTGAAACTAGAAAAACTCTCACAAGATTTTTTTATTTTTTTCAAGATTTTAATTTTTTTTTTTTTTTTTATGTTAGATATCGACAGACGAGCATGAGGTTCACTTGATGGTAGTTGATACCTCAGCCACAGAACATCAGTCAATGATGCGCTGTCGACCTACCTAATTTTTACTTCGAGCATTCGGAAATCCATAGACTGAAACCGAAACGCGCAATATGCACTTCACGGCTTTTCCATCTATGAACGGTGGTTCGTTACCCGGTCGGAATTTAGATATTCCTCCCACCCGGTCAATGCCCGAAGTTACCAGACGTGGGGAAAACATGCTTACAGAAAATTATAAGCATGTGCTCCCGGTGGGAATCGAACCCACGACCCATCGATGCGCACGGCAGGTGTTCTACCGAACGCGCCAACGAGCCCGTCGAGAATTTATAACGCTGATAATGGAAGCGCCCTTGATTTATAATCATTATGTGTAGTTACTGAAAAAAATTGTCGGAGGGGAGGGGAGGGGATTGCGATTATTTCTTTGCACTGGGGCCCTTGTCCACCTAACTACGCCACTGGTTCAACATCTGATATGATAATTTTAAATTGCGAAAGTAACTGTTTTTTTCGATTGAGTCTCAATTTTTAAAAATCCTTAGTCACCCTTATTTTATATTTAAATCCTAAGTTTATCTTAAACTGGGGCATTTATACAAACAAATATAAACAGATTAAACAACATAACAAAAAAAAGAAAATACAGGTTTTAAATATCAGGTTGCGATATCTAGTAGGTACGTAGCTAGGTTCAACCATCTCTGTGACTACGTCGTACTAGTGATCCGCCCCGGCTTCCCACGGGTGCAACGTAGATGTACCTACTATACAAAAAAAGTCTATATAACAAACAAACAAACAAAAACAAATATTTCTTCTTTATAATATTAGATTACTACACACATACACTACATTTTATTATTATCTTACCCACTTGAGTATCTTTAGTTAACCCATATATTGTACAGGTTTTCGAATTCAGTACACTCAAGTACTGTATCCGTGTGAGGGTCGATCTTGAGTAATTAATTCCTTGATAACACAATGCTAATTTCAATTTCAGCACAATTTGATAAACGACTCGCGATATTTGAGTCATTGTTTTGGAGAGCGAGATACAGTTCCGAGCAAATGATTCAAATATTTATTTTTAAGATCTTGTACTAAAACGGAGTTTATTTGATTAATGAATCAAATAGCTAAGATCAGTTTGGAATAAATAAATGTTTCATTTATACTGATATAGAGGAAAAATTTGTTTTTGTTAGACGGGCTCGTTGGCGCATTCGGTAGCACACCTGCCGTGCGCACCAATGGGTCGTGGGTTCGAATCCCACTGGGACCACATGTTTATAATTTTCTGTAAGCATGTTTTCCCCACCTCTGGTAACTTCGGGCATTGGTCGGGTGGAAGGAATATCGACCGACCGAAATTCCGACCGAGTAACGAACCACCGTTCATCGATGGAAAAACCGTGAAGTGCATATTGCGCGTTTCGGTTGCAGTTTATGGATTTCCGAATGCTCGAAGTAAAAATAGATCGACAGCGCATCATTGACTGATGTTCTGTGGCTAAGGTATCACCTACCATCAAGTGAACCTCGTCCTTCGATATCTGACATAAAAAAAAATACTTATTTCAGTCAAACTAAATTGATCTTAGCATGCTCTCTTTTGAGAATAAGATACTTTTGAAAGGCCTGAAGGTTTTTGCTCAAAACATAGTCCCGACTTACTACATTTTGTCTTTCTGAATTTATGAAGATTTAAAAATCGAATAAAACATATTTTGTACACGATCTTTTAATACTTTCATATTAAGATTAGCCTAATTTAACGGATATCCGCTTTTTTAAACTCTGTATCTGTATGCTGTAGGTACCTACTTACAGTTTTGTCCAGAAGGAAGCTCGCGGGGAATATAAACGGGATGTAAGTGATCATGTAAATCATTGAGGTCCAATAAACGGTGCTGCTCGACACCCCATAGTACGCGACAACCGTGTCCTGAATGATGCTGTACTGGATCCATTGCATCGAATTACTCGCTGAGTAAACAACGAATATAAACAAAACCAGCCATCGAATAGGATACACGGTGTATTCGCTCGGTACTTTCTTAGTCGGAGATTCCGGTACTTCACCCTTTTCAGCCACACCGTCCATTACGCTCCCAGATATTTCTAAACTCTTTGAGTCAGTCATTTTGAAAATCAATATTTATATCTAAGATTATTGTCGTACGATTTTTTGATATGGCACTTCTTTGATTTAAAAGCTAAATGTTGTCTATGACATTTATTAATATTATTGTCAAAATTTCCCGCGCAATTTTTTCCCGGCGGTGTCGACTAGCGTTCCGCGCGGCCGCCTGTTCTCTACTGTGGCTACTGCATTTTCCATTTTCCTCCGTGCTAAGTTTTCCACCCCTGACCTTCGTGATGATAATTTGACAATCAAGACTAGACTCACTGTCTATTATAATAAAATCACGATTCCACTGCAGCTATCTTAATGTTTGTTGAATTAATTGTAATTCGACTTCATACTGTATTTCCGGCAACTGTTTTCGTTGCCCGAATTTATTTAAAAATTACGTTATTTCTTCATCATACTGGTTTTCTTTTGTATTATATTTTAATACAATTTTGTTCTATATTATAGGGAGGGAAAGCTTTTCGATGATAGTTACATGTACGTTTATACTTACTTTTATGCCGTTAGCAAATAAACTTTTTAATAATGAATATCATTAGGTACTTAATCAAGTTGGAAGAAGAGAAGAGATTCACAATTTAATATTAAACCGAGATTAAATAATAAACACGATTTATTTTTTAATCCGCCAAAAGGTATTTTATTTAAATGTGTGATACTCGCGTTAATAAAATACTGTAAAAACATTGTCAAAAATATTAATTAAATGCGACCTAAACATCATAGCCAATACGCTGTTAAAACATTTTGCTCATAAAAAGTTGATAGGCGTTGAATTGATAAAACAGCTGGACAGATTATGTCGTTGGTTCAAATGTAAAACTCATTTAGAGTAATTTTAAATAAAAATGAAATTGTCTGTTATTGCTTATTTTAAGCGTATATCTATGTTAAGAACCAATTATTTTTACACTTTACGACGCTACTTCAAGCAAACGATCTATATTTTTTCGAGTTACAGTGCCGTACAGTGCAGACGTGTTCAGAGCAATTTTGTGAAATATAAAAGTTAAATAAAATACTCATTCGCCAAATATAAATCTTATTATAATTTACTCAAGTTTCTAAGTCTATTGGACCTCACGTGAGCGCTTATTACATTAACTGCGAAGGAACTCAACATCTGAGCAAGGTAACCGCTCTTCACCCCCTCGGGGAAAAGAGACAGGCTCATTATTTTTTTTACCCACTCACTCAATCCTTATCGCAACTTGCTCCGCGAGTAGTATTTGTACCACAGATCATGAGCGTGCAACGATCACCTCCTGGAAGCGGCCTGAGTGGTTCGGAACCGAACCTGTTGAGTAGTGAAACAATATCAGGTTTCCAGAATAGTCCTAGTCAATTTACTTTCCGTAATAAGCGAAAGTATAATGATGACATTAAGGAAGAACTAAACGAATTTCGAGAACAAATGTTGCAAATGATGGCTACAATCTCAACCAACCAGAAAGAATTTATGGACAAAGTAAGCGGGGATATTTCGACAATAAAAGAAAAAATGGACGACATAAAATGTACTATAAATAACCTTGCCGTAGAACAAAATAAATTAAAATCTGATATTTCAATAATGCAATTAAAAGCCACTGCCACTGACAAAAAGCTTGAAAAAATACAATCTGAGATTGATACGATCAAGGAGAGCTCAAAGTCCACTATACAATCACTGGTAACACCAGATGCATATGAATCCATTATGACGGAAGTGAGAGAACGTGAAATAAGAAGCAAAAATATTATAATCGTGGGAATAAAAGAGTCCTTCTCAGAATCTAAAGAAGAAAGATCAGATGCGGATATGGAACAAACTCTTAAAATTATAAAGATGACAGGTGTTAACTGTTTACCTGAAAAACTTTTCCGTCTCGGTAAATTCAACCCCGACAAAAATCGCCCCCTAAAAGTATGCTTCAAATCATCGGAAACAGCAATATCTATCTTACGTGCTAAAAATGATATTAACTGTGACAATGTCAAGATTTACTCCGATCAAACACCCCAACAACAAATATTTTTGAGAAACCTCAAGCATGAAATAAAATGTCGTACTGAAAATGGGGACAGAAATTTAACAATTAAGTACGTTAGAGGTATTCCAAAAATAGTTCAAATACAGGCAAAAAACTAACGTCAAAAGTCACCAACCTTAACAAAAACTCTCACCAAATAGACAACATAACTTACCAAATAAGTGACTACTATGACGATATCATCACCACCAATAAATCGATAAAATTTTTATATGCAAATGTGCGTAGCATAGTGAAACCAGGAAAATTGGATGAACTAAAGTGTGTAGTAGAATCTTTTCGCAGTACCATAGATGTTATTATACTCACTGAAACATGGATAAAAACTGATGATGAAGCAAAAAGACTCCAAATTCCTGGTTATACACACTACTATAATTACAGAAACTGTGCAAAGGGAGGTGGAGTGTCAATTTTTGCTCACGACAACTTAAAACATCACTTGATTGAGGAACTATCCCTAAATGACAACCACTACATCTGGATACATCTTGAAAAGTATTCCCTCGACATTGCTGGCATCTATCGAAAACCGGATGCTTCTAATATGAAAGGCTTCCTCGAAACATACACCAAACAATTGCATAAGCGGAGAAGAGCTATCATATTGGGAGATCTTAATATTAATCTGCTGAAAATGGATCAGACAACAATCAAGTACATAGAAGAGGTACAAACCAGTGGATATAGACTACTAAACAAAGTCGAGGAGAACTATTGTACTCGAGAAACTGCTACAACGAAAACAATAATAGACCACGTATGCACAAACCTTCCTGATACAAATTTTCATCTTGCTATAATTTCAACTGCTATGTCAGATCATAATCAAATATATTTAGAATTAAAAAAACATGAACCAGAACCACCTAAAAGAGTAAAATATGAAGCTATAAATTATCAAAAACTGTACAATACTATGAGAGAATGGACGAGCGCCAATGAAGATAATAATCTATACCAAAAATTTGAAGAAAAATTACTATCCAGTATCAATAGCAGTAAAATCACAAAAACTAAAGTACTGAATCCACCTAGACAGGATTGGATAAACAAAACAATTATAAATCTAATAAATACAAGAAATGTACTATGGAAGATGCATAAAAAAAACGCAAGTGATCTATCATTAAAGGGAAAATTTACAAATGAAAGGAACAAAGTCAGCCAGGTTATACAACAAACTAAAAGTACTTACTACCAAAAAGCTTCTGACCAATGTAAGAAGAACCCGAAAAAAATGTGGAGTCTTATTAACGATCTCTCTAGGAACAAGATCAGAGAGTCACCAGCACCGAGCAAACTCGTGATGCCATCTGGGGTTTTGACTAATCAGACTGATATTTGTGAGTGTTTTAATGACTTTTTCTCTAATATTGGATCAGTTCTGGCTATACAAATCCCCAAACAATACCATAATAATTTAATACACACTAAAGGAACACAGGCAACTGAATCCTTGATCACACTTTCACAAATAGAACCATGCACCATAGATGAAATTGCAAAAATAATTGATAACTTAAAACTAAACACTAGCTCCGGAGTAGACGGTATAAACACAAAATCAATCAAATGCGTAAAAGACTTAATACTAAGAGAACTAACAAATTGTATAAATAAAAATTTAGAGCTAGGAACATTTCCCGATAATCTAAAAATTGCCAAAGTCAGTCCCATTTATAAGAGTGGAAGTAAATCGGACCCAGGTAACTATCGTCCCATTTCAGTCTTACCGGTTATATCAAAAATTTTTGAACGTGTTTTATACACCCGCCTCGATGAACATCTAAGTGCACAAAACTTTCTCTTTAAAAAACAATACGGTTTTAGACCAAAATCCAATACGCTTTCTGCAACAATAGATTTAATAACAAAAATTAAATTGAGTATCGACAATAAGCAGATAGTATTAGGAATTTTCATAGACTTAAAAAAAGCTTTTGATACAATAAGTCACAAACTGTTGTTGAAGAAACTAAATGACATTGGTGTCACTGGCAGCGCTTTTGATATATTTAAATCTTACCTGACAAATCGTTGCCAAGTAGTTAAGATTAGTGAAACCCAAAGTAGGCCTAAAACCGTAAATTTTGGAATTCCTCAGGGATCAATTTTAGGACCTTTATTATTCCTGATTTACATTAATAATATTCACGGAATTGGACTAAAAGGCGATATATCATTGTACGCTGATGATACAGCTTTATTTTACTTTGGACACTCCGTAGACGCTGTCATGTGCGACGCTCAGGAGGATTTACAACTTTTAAATATGTGGTTCCAGTGCAATTTACTCACCATAAATATAGCCAAAACTAACTACATAATTTTTGCTGCAAAAAATAAAAAAATATTACATACCTCACAACTAACTATAAATAACCAACTAATAAAAAAAGTTAATCAAGAAAAATATCTTGGATTAATTTTGGATAACCACCTGAACTGGAAACCGCATATGGAAAAGGTTAAATCTAAATTGACGTCCCTCACGGGAGCCCTGCGGAGTGTTATCCGATGTCTTCCACGTCAAGTACGCTACAATATATATAACGCACTTGTAAAACCTCACCTGGATTATCTAATAGAAATATGGGGCACAGCGGCTAAAACCAACATTAAAACACTCCAAATAGCACAAAATAAATTAGTCAAAACACTCTTTCACTACGACTATAGTACACCAACACCAAAAATATACAGTGACACTAAGCTAATGAATATACAACAAACATACTTATACAAAAATTGCATTCTTATTAGAAACATACTTAATAAAAACATTCACACACAATTACAGTTTATAAAAAATCATCAATTACACAATATTAGACTTAGAAATAAAAATGACATACATTTATATTCATCACGCACAAATTATGGTAAAAAAAGTGTAATGTACGAAGGTGCCGCACTATATAATAAATTACCAAATAACATAAAAAATGCAAAGTCATTGACAATATTTAAAAAAAAATTAAAATTGCATATCTTAAATAAAGCGAGCGCACCTTAATACATGCCACTTCCAGTTGCTAGTACTCCGTGTATGTTTACGTATTAACTATGAAAGTAATCTACGACTACCCTAAACTTTTGTATTTGTTATTCTAGCTAAAACTGTTACTGTACTGTACTGTCAATAATTTTGTAAGTTAATTTTAATATTTTTCTCATATAAGTGAATTGTAATTCTTTTGAGAAATAAAGATATCTTGAACCTTTTTAAGTGCATATTGCACTTCATTGTTTTGTTATGGACCACAATACTCAATTAGTGCTTTGTTATTGCAGTAGATTACGCTTAAAATAAGCAATAAGTCTCAATCAAATCCTTTGGTTCTTGGTTTGAAGTAATTAAAATATATTTTTTTTACTTTTTAGCTTAATTTTTTTTTAAATAATTTTATTATATTATACTTATTAGCCCGACACGGCTTCGCATGGCTGTAGGTCTACTAATGAAGAAAATGAGACCAAGTCAAATTTTTATACTGCATATAATATGCTGTAGCAGCGCTACGGAATACATAATACGATAAGAAAATACTAAATAAGAATTTTAAATAAAGAATAATTTCGAATTTCAAAAATATATCATCAAAATACTAATCATAAATTTTCATCTGCAGTGTTATCACACTGTTGAATCATAATATGAGTACTTGAAATATCTTGAGATTAATTTAACAGTCCTATTACGTTTGTTCCTGTTGGAAATGTATTAATATTATATTATTAGCCCGATATATATATATTTTGGTTGTTTGAAAACGAATGATAAAAACAATATAATGATATTTTAACATTTATTTTTGAAAACTCGAATACTCGAGTATGAAATGTTAAACGATCACCTGGAAACCTGGTTACGTCTGAACTATGTTGTAATTAAACTAAGTCGCTGAGGAAGGCGATAGATCCAGTTAATGGAGGTCGTAAACCAGGAGGCTGATGGAGCTGCAGAGGCCAGGAAACTGGCTGGTTTTAAAAAAATATCACTTAAAAAGATACATCTTTTTATAATATTGTATTTTATTAACGCGAGTATCACACATTTAAATAAAATACTGTATACCGGATTAAAACGCGATTTGTTATATATATTGCTTAAATTACGGGGAGACCTGTGAGGGGAGCTGTCTCTGCTGAGCGAAAACGTCAAGATAAATAATTTAAACAATATAAATAATAAATCGCGTTTTAATCCGGTATACAGTATTTTATTTATACATCTTTTTATGTTGACGACATGGGTGTCTACGTAAGTCTTCATGTATCTTTTTTTTGCTATTTAAAAAGTATATTATTTTGTATCAGGCCATAAAAATTCAATACTACTACTCCTGCTTACGCTATTTGAAGTTGAATTGTATAGGTCTGTATTCCAAGACGCGACTCAGGTTTGAATCTAGTTTTGAGATCTGTCAAACAGAACTTGGCATTTGGACAGTTCTCAAAAATAGATTTCAACTTGATTGGCACTTGGAATACGGACCTAAGACTAGGTACATTGAGTCTCCCAAAATACGGGACATTGGCAGAATCCGTCTTTGATGGTAGTCCATTCATGAAAAGAAGAAGACACTCGACGCTTAAGCAGAGTGTAGACGCAGAAACGAGTGCGTTTCTGTGAAAAATATCAATAGAAATGTTGTTTACTAGTGTTTACTCGTCGGAATTTGAAATAGTTTTTCCGAGATCTCTATTGTGGCCCTATTGTCGAGGCAAGGGGCTGTAGCCCCTGATGCCCTCCCCTAAATTCAGCCCTGCCACAGACTACGACTTGGTCATTTAACCAATGCTATAAAATAACACTATTCAATAAAATAAAATAAAATAAATAATTCTGGTATCTACAATAAGTGATTTTCCGCTCGTTTACTGGTCGTTCCTTATCATATCAATTTTACGGAGAAAACATTGAGGCGGCTGTTCTTAGATACCTTGTTAACTAAAAAATTAAATCATTTATCGTACACTTGTGTTTCGTTTGATATAAAATGTTATATCAAACTGTTTTCAAAAAAAATCGCAATATAATACATAAAATGTAAATCGATAGTAAAATCACATATTAATTATATTTAATTGAAATATGGGGATCAACTGCTGCTACTAAATAAAGCCCTTTACAAAGACTCTAAAATAAAATAATAAAAATATTATTTTTAATATAAACATTATACAAACAACACCTGCATTTTATGTAAAAATATTAACACTGGATTCATTGTAGTTAAATGAAAAACAAAATTGATTCGAGTATGTTTAACAGTAACCCAACAAAATACCCGGAACTTAAGAACACTTACAAAAGTATTTGTTTAGTCTTCTTCAACGTACTTCATATTTATTTCAATACATTAAGGAAATTGTAGTTGTAATATAGTTGCAAATACATCATTCATATCGCTGATGCGAGAACTAAGCACCCATGTCAGCAGTATCTAATCGCCTATAATTTATATTCATTTAGCTTATTTATGGCCACCGAACCGTCGTAAATTTACGCGAACTGAACTCCAACAGGATGGGATGAAGGATTGAAGGGGATGAGTCGGAAATAAACCCATTTCAGTTATGGGGATGAGTCAGAAATAACCAACGTACCTAATCAACTAATATTATCTGGGGTAAATGTGTATTTACAATCGCGGCTTTTCCCTAAAGGCGTCCTAATTTTTTTTATCAATAAAAATGCTCCCACAAGTTATTTCGGAGAGGGGGAAAGCATTTCATCACGTGGAAAAAAAAGGTTCCTGTATGGCTTAAATTCATAATTGGGAGGTAGCGCTACGTTAGGGTTCCTTGAATATTTTTATTTAATTTTTAAAGCTTAAGACAGGACAACTTCTGTTGGGTCCGTAGGTCTACACTAATATTATAAAGGGAGAAGATTTATATTTTTGTATGTTTGTAACGTATAAACTCACAAACTACTGGACCGATTTAAAAAAATATTTCATTAATAGAAAGTTACACAGGCTTTTTTGTTTATATGTAGTACAGCTATGTGTGAAGCCGGGGCATTTTGCTAGTTATTTATAAAAAAGTATAACTATACATAAGTAATAACTATACATATATCTCTCTATTAATATTGAAGCCACTACACAAATTAAATTAGGTGGAGAGTAATACGTCTACGATCTACATATTATAAGACTTGTAGATTAGTAAAAGTTATTGTCTCTTCAATTTTTATTGTGACAAATTAACATTTTTATATTATTTCAATTTACTTATATGTACTCGTAGGAACGTTAATCATCTATTAGGTTCGTATGTTAGAAAAGTAATCAGCATTTTCCAAGTATTTTTTGATCAATGGCCAGAACAGAAATAAAGATGTACGTTATTACATAAAAAAGCACTTACCGTTTTATCCAAAAGCCAACTAGCCGGAAAAATTAACGGCACGTAAGCGATCATGTAGACCATCGACGTCCATGAGACTACATTGCTGGTCACGCCATAGTAATTCACCACAATGTCCGAAATTATCGTATACTGAGTCCAATGCAAGGCGTTCGCAGCTGAACTCAACACAAAAAATCCTAACATAATCCATCTAGCCTTGAACACTTTATACGGTTGTTCATTCACATCTAATACTATCCCGTCCATCACACTACCGGGTACTTCGCAGTGCTTTGGATCCTCATCCGAGAGAAATATTTTAGGAATATCATTCTGAAGTACTTGCGTTTTCGTTTCGAACATTTTAATTTTAATATTTTTCCCTTTTTTTATACACTGATTAATCACTTAACCTCTATTGGTCCACGATTCAGTCAAATAAATGTCCGATCAGTCTTCATTTGCAGACAAATGCGATGTTCTAACGTCTAATGCACAGTATCTTGTATCGGTTTATAACTGCCTGATAACGGTATCAACGAGCAATAATATCGCATCACATCATTTTTCGATTACGTTTCTTTTACTGATCTTCAAGGTCTAGATGTTGAGAAATCACAAAAACATCTTCAAATTTCAGCAAATTGTTTGTCTCTTACTATAATATATATTTCATTATTATTGCAACTAAAAATATAGTATTTTGTACAGTGAATATTATATTGAAATTTACTTTATCGGACGTGGAATAAAAATAAAATACTTAAATATAATATTCTAATAAAATGAAATATCATAAAAATGCAGCAATAAAAGGAAAGCTTAGTTTATAGTCATTTTTACAAGGTTATTTCTGTTGAGATGTATTATTCTAAATAATACTAAGACAGTGGCGGATTTACCAGCAGGCTAAGAAGGCATAAGCCTTTGGTGGCATATTTTAGGGGCGGCAAGCATGGGAACCAAATTTCTATTTAAATGTCTTATAGAGAGATGTCCACAAGAAATCTTTCGGCTGACTCCATTGGCGTAGATAGATATTTTGTGTAGGAGGGACAGCCGTCCAGCTCAACTAACCACAGTCATTGAATGCGAGATTTTAATACTGTCGAGGGTGGGCAAAGAAGTTTGTAGGGTGGGCATTGCCCAGCCTTGCCCTTCCCAGCTACGCCTATGGCTTACCCTTTCCTTTTATTGTACTATTGTGTAAACTTGGTAATGGTAAGAACTGGCAACCTAACCTACCTGTACGGTGACAAATAAGTTTAACATCCTATACCTTGGAAATGTTTAAATACGCCACTGCTCTAATATAAAGAATATATAACACTGTTATCTTGTTTTGGAATATTATGAGTACTTAGTAGGTACGCTCGCTAGACATATTATTATCAAGTATTTTTGTATTTGATAAATAAGAAGTTACTACTGTAATAATAATAATTTGGTATTCTCCAAAAGTCTGTACTGTTACACTTAATTTGATAGGGGAAATGCCCTCGCTTGACCGAATACTTTTTCTGTTCTTGTCAAAATTATTAAAGTTGATTGAAATGTAATAGTGAATACTATATAGGTACATAGTCTTATATGCTCCAATATATTATATGAATTTAAAACTTGGTTCGCTTAATCGTACAGCTATGTTATTTAGTAGAAATCATATAAAACACTTTATTATACATTAAAAACGTATCAAATGTTTTCGATGGATTTTAAATGGATGACGCGCGAATTATATTTCCACGTTCACCAACTCTTAAATCATTGGAAAAGCACAGCGAGTTAAATAAGAAGAAACAAATTATTCAACTTATTTCATTACCGAGTTTATCTAAAATTTAAGATAAGAAATCTTAAATGACGGTAATTATATATTTCAGTTTCCTTAATAAAATATTTTTGTAACTAATAGTTGTGTAGCGGCAGCCTGAGATTAAATTCCAAATTATTAAATATTTAGTAGCAAATTTCGACTCTAAAGTTAGGGATATAGGGGTGAAAATGACATAATTTGAGTTTCTGTGGACTGAAGTTATGAAGTTTAAGGGTTCAACTAGAATACCGTACCCTTTCAAACTTTAAAAATAATTTGCGAAACTAGTTTTCAAAATCCAAGTATGTTTTTCTTTCTTTACTTTGTAATTGGGCTCGGTATTTGTCATTGACATAGTATATTGTTGATCGAAGGTATTTGTACTTAAAAGGTGCAAGGTTCCCGGAATCATAAATTATACTTCCACATATTATTTACTATTGATTTTATATTATCTAAACGACTGAAGGTACATTTCTAAACAAAATGGATCTTAGTCAATGCTATCTATACCTACTAATCATTTATAACAGAAGTACTAATCCAGTTCAATTTAATCACCAATATAACTACACTACGAGCTAATACAATATTTATCTTCTAATGGATAATCATGGTACATCAGTATCAGTATTCTTTATGTTGTTCCATAAAATGAAATAGCCATAATATTGGTACACACATAGCTCCCGGTTCCCGTATTTAAATCTTTGTGTGTTACCTGATACTAAGTTAGACAGAGACAAACATTTCACCTTTCACAAAATCACACGATGTTAGCAACAGCTGTTTATTTTTACCGGTGATTATTTAACAAATTATTACACTTCTCACACTTTAATTCACACTCACATCACTTTGTTTATATTTCGAGTCAATAATTTACTAAATTCCTACTATACTATACAATAAACTTAAGACTTATGCGTACAACCGATGAAATAGCACTTAATCAATTGTCTTTGACTGGTACATAGTGTAAATGATTTCAATTGGAATATAATAAAAGCGGTCAGATAACACAGCCAATAGGCAGGATACCCGCAAAATAATATTATAAAATGTTTGATTTGTTATATTGTATGAGGTTAGAGTCGTGACTTGAGAGCTGACCGGTTGACAGCTTGACGGGGTGTCAACGACTGACGCATGCGTAGATGTTACGATAATTTATTAGGGGAAATTATTTGTACCTCCAAAATCTTCTGTTGTCTGGCGTCTTCGCAGTATGACGTGTGAATATTAGTTTTCGCGCCTAGAATAATATGGCACGCAAAATCGCTTAAATGTGGTATCGAAAGTTAAATGCGAAATCGGTAGGATTGCCGAGTAGGTACAATCGTTATACCAAAATAAGCTAAATGAATAAAAAAATACAGTAAATTTGATAAAGCCTCTTTATTTTAAACTATACGTAGGAATGTTATTTTTTATTAAAATTACCGAAAAGTCGGTAAATTCGAGATCACTGCTTTAAAAATATGTAAGCCTAGGCATGTAGATTGTAGGTAGGGGCAATTTGTAAATTATGTATTATATAATTTAAAAAATACCTTAAGTATATACCAAAATTCTATGTCGAATTTAAATTATTTGGTATTTTTAATTTTCCAGTTACATTTGCATTTAAATTAAGTAAATAAAGAAGTAGAAATAAAAATTCATTTGAATAATTAATTATTATTTTGAATACTTCATTCATTATTATAATGAATGACATTATCACTGATTATAAAATACTTGTATGACTATGTTATGACACAATTCTCAAGTAGATATATACGTTATATTTTGGCAATAATATGCGCATCATGAAAATAACTTTTTTCTGTTTTTTTTTTAATGTCGTATTAATAGACGAGCATGAGGTTTACATGATATAAAAAAGTAAATTCTCGAGTCTTCTATTGAGGCACGGGGCAGACCCATTTCTATGTCTGTTTCACTGATGATCTATCTTTACAGGCAAGGAGGTCAACCCTCTGAACCGTGTCCGACCGAAAAAAATTTTTTATCTTGTTTCCCCGGGATTCGAACTTAGGACCTCCAGTGCTAAACGCGTCGCTCTTACCATTGAGCTACGGAGGCGGTCAAGGTTCACATGATGCGCTGTCAAAGACCGAAATACCCAATGTGAACGGTGGTTCGTTATCCGGTCGGAATTTCGATAATTATTACTACCACCAGTTTATTGCCCAATGTGACCAGATGTGGGAAAGACACAGTAAATTATAAATATATAGTCCTGGCGGGAGTCGAACCTGAACGCAAAGTAGATTTTCTACCAAACGCGCCAACGTTTATAAAAAAAAATATACTGAAGAAGGATTGGAATTGGAATATTTAACCGTGTTTTAACGTTTTGCTACGCTATCTCCAATATTAAACGTTTGTCGAATCCGATTTGGAACTCACCGACTCAGTCCATATTTCAGCGTAACCAGGAAGGGCCGTTATACCTGACCCAATTCAAAAGATAGGCGTTCTAACTGATATGGAAAACTACATGAGCGGTAGGTAAATCAGTTCTTACGCCAGCCAAAATTTACTAATACCACATACCTACATAATATACATATTTAGCCACTATTTCTTCATTGGTGTGAGTGGTAGAGTCGGGAGTGGTCGACCTAGGCGAACCTACCTCGATCAGATCGGGGAAGTTCTTTAAAGGGCCAGGCCAAAAGTACTCGAAACCGATGAGTGTGTATGAAAGCATTGATGAAAGTGGAAGAAGCGACAGTGGTATGTAAGGATCATCATGACATATGGAATTCCGTGATCTCTGCCTACGCCAATGATAAAGAAACGTGATGTATATGTATATTGTATATGTGCGAACGATCACCTTGTAAGATCGACAGACAAAATGGACACGATTACAGCAAATTGGTTAGTTTTGAAGTTAACATTATTTTATTGTAATTCTTTTGAGGGCATTCGTGACAGTAGTTTTTAATAGCGTCATTCTACGAGAACGTTATATTTTAAGTAAGAATTTCTTAACAACTGATAATTATCTTTTTATATTCTCCTAGGGAAGTACCTACTTCATAAATTACAAATAAACAGATCTGACAACTGAATTGTATAGCAAGACTTACTGCCTATTGTACTACTGATTACATACAAAACTGTAAAAATGATTTTTTTTTATAAAATATATAAAAACTTTACTTAATATAGTAGATACAAAATATCTTTAAACGTAGGAAAATAACCATGTTTTTTAATAATTAACGATCCACCCCGGTTTCGCACGGATGCAAGATGTACTACACAAAAAACGTATTTTTTTAAAAGTGATTATTTTATTGTTTTATTTTTTATATTATAAATAGGAAAGATTTTTTTGTTTCTAACGATTTAACTCAAAAACTACCGTACCGATTTTAAAAATTATTTCACCAATAGAAAGCTACATTATCAGCGAGTAACATAGGTATTTTTGTGTACAGTACATCTAAATTGCACCCGTGCGAAGCCGGGGCGTGTTGCTAGTATAAAATAATTATTTTATATTATAATAAAGGTCATTACAATATCAGAATAATTAAATGACACATCTGTTTCACAGAAGAGCGTGTGCTGAGAAATTATACGTTAGATGAAAGTAAAAGTTAATGTCTCCGCCCAACCAGTCTATTAGTATCTTTCGGTGTCTCCAACATTCGCCGTCAACCGCAGACGTTGCTAAATATGCTAGTTTTATACTTTTTGATAAAATTTTGTATAGTAATAAATTAAGCCCTAGGGTAAGACATAAGTTACCTGTTGATCTTGGAAAAATATTGATATTATTTCAGGAAACTAGTCTGAAATAATAATGATCTTAAAAGTCTTTTGTTACTAGAAAGCCTGTGACCACGCTTGCTGTGATGTACTCGTGATGTCGCATCGTGATAAATAATATCCCACCAAAAACATTATCATGTTAAGTAACGCCAAGAGGAGTAGGTAGGTATATTATGTATATTGCTTGCAAAGTTACCAGATCTTATGGAAAGCCAAGCTGCTAGCTCTACAGGCCCTTACCTAGCACTCTTTCATCATAGCGTACGTATATAGTGTTCTACGTGAATCCTTATCTTAAGTTATCTACAAATCTCTACAACAAGTCTAGTTTAAAAAGTTATCATAGTTCTACTGTTGACGTTGAATCTGCCACTGACTACTTACTTTAATGTTATTCTATTTTTAGGAGTCCTATACTCTATTAAAAATTTACAAACCATCGTTCATAGAACTAAAAACCTGTCAAATATTGATCACGCGTTGCGGCTTCAGTCTATTGTTTTCATTAATAATAATGTTGCGTGGCGAAAGGTATTGATCAATAAAGGGCAATGAAAATCTGACATTCTATCTTTTATTATTAATTTACCAATTTTGCTGTAATAGAGTCATTCCTTTTCTAACCTGGGGAAACCCATTTACAGGCACCTGTAATGTAGCACTGGTGCAATGTAGATGTACTGTATACAAAAAAATAGTCTATGTGACTCGCTGATAATCTAGCTTTCTTTTGATGAAAGGATTTTTAAAATTGATTGGGTAGTTTTTGAGTTAAATCATTTTTGTTTTAACATCAGAATAGATTTACATAATATACTCTCAAATCTCAGCTCTAACGCATAGACAAATACAGAATTATGACCGGTCACGACGAGTGCGACTGCATTAGCCGGCACTAATTACCGGCCACACGATCTTCGTAACGTAATGAATCTGTAAGCCTTGTGTCCATTCATCTCTTATTCTGTGACAATGATTTTAGGAAAACCCTATATTATTTAAACATAAATAACCACTAAATATATGTATCTGTTGTATTGTTTCGTGGAAAATAAAAACATATCTATACAGTTTTATGAATATACTTGTATTCGTAGATTCGCGGAAAGTATTCGCTTATAAGAAACATAACGGTGATTTTGATAATCGTGTAAATAGCAACGTAAAGGCAGAGTAAAGCTAATGTACTATCGTTTTGGAGTTCTAAAACTACATATACGGCTCGCATAACAAAATTAATATCCAAACGGACTTCGTGACATAGAATATTTATACTTAGCATAGATTTCTCCTACATAAAGCTTACTTTGATTATAAAATCATAACACTAATGAAAAATTAAACGGAAATTGAATCACTATATCATTTCTTAGAAAATAATCAATATATTTTTAAGTAAAATGGATCATGACGGAAATCAAATACTTGTATAATTACATAAAATAAAAGAAACAGTGAGGGATTTTCCTAAGAAATATATTTTACAGTTTTTCCTCACGAATCCGATTAAAACCACGTCCATGGCCACTCTCGCACCTCTCACGTCTTGTGATAAGACTCGCTTGTCATCTGCGTCTGCGCATCGCGCTGTGCGCCCGCGTCTAGCCCCTTTCTTTTATCACTACATCGCGAAGTAAGCCTTATCAATACGCGATAGGCGCCATAATTGTGTGTGGAATAAATTATAGTGAGTGCTCTACATTTGTGATAAAAGTGTAATTAAGGTAAGACTTCTTATATTAAGGTATTTTTGTCACTTTCGTAATGTATAGACGTAATATATTCAAACATGAGTTTTATCTGTTACCTACAAATAAATTACAAATACATACAATACAGTCATCGATACTTAAGGTTACTATTGGTACGGAAAATTGTAACCATCGCGTCGTTAAGCCTTTTCATCGTGAAATTTGATAGTAATTTTTTTACGTACATATAAATATTACTTTTGACTTAAAATGATCAGAAATAACAGGCAATTAACAATCTACTATGTTACTTGTGAATTTATAAATACTTACTCTGTGGCAGGCATTGACATAACATTACGTCAATGGTATGAATTATTTTAGTTTAAATCTTCAAGATATAAAGTAATTGATCATTAAACTTATTATTAAGTTCTATTTGTATATTACATACATTTTAACTTCCGGGTCGTTGCCTAATTATTATTGCTAGATATACATACATATTTTAAAATTAATAATTATATTTTAATTAAAAAGAGTATTCATTTTGTTTCCGTGAGAAATATTTAAACAATACAGAATAAACATTTTATTAGGCACTTAAATAATATAATATCTAATAGCCTAGCTGAGAATATTATAAAAAACTTAAGTGGTGTTATTTTTAAAATCGATGATCTGTTATAACTATGGCAACATTAATAATGGCAAGATACGGAATGATCACTTACTTGCCTGTAAAGAATAATGATCGATGAAGCACACAGGCCCTACGCCACACTAGCGGTAGGTAGTATATTAACTACTAGAGAAATTGATTTTTTAAACTAATTTTATTTTTTCATAAACAATATTTATATTTAAACAAGTTAATATTCAAAGAATTTTACAATTCAATTAATTTAAAATTTATGTAACAAAATCTCATTATTATTATTTATATTTGCATATTAATCGTAAGCTAATCGTAAAAAGTAACCTAAATTAATTAAATTCATACCCGAAAATGAAAATAATAAAAAATCACTAATGCCATTTTGGATATTAGTGTGAACAAACAAATAAAGTATCGTTAAAACGTATCTACATATTATGTTTAGTTTTGGATCTGTTATGTCCAAATAATAATAATTATGTTTAGTGTAACTTAATACAAAAAATATATCTTTTGGAATGACTTACCAAGTTTTTTTAGTCAAATATATAGGATATACCTCATGAAACACCTATACTATCATAGATGGAAAAACCGTGAAGTGCATATAGCGCGTTTCGGTTTCAGTGTATGGATTTCCGAATGCTCGAAGTAAAAAGTAGGTCGACAGCGCATCATTGATTGATGTTCTGCGGTGATGACCTACCATCAAGTGAATCTCATGCTCGTCTGTCGATATCTAACATAAAAAAAAAGATGTAAACGTTAGTATTGGTGCAATAATTATTATACAGCGTCATAAGTGATAGAAACCGTTTTGTTTGTTGAAGCGCATCTGCCGTTAGGCATAATATCATTTTTATTACTAGCGGGACAGGAGAGGGATAAGGAGCTGAAGACCCTAGAAAATATAAGAAAATACCTGCAGGATTGCATACGTATAAGCTATAATACATGAGTAGAGTTAATTATGAGACAAGTATTAAGAATAATGCCACACACATGCATTGAATTATAAATATTTGCATTCTTATAACTAACTTCATCTATGGGTGTTGCGTGGTGATTGGCATGGCGGATGCTCAGCTCAGCACGGCCACTGTGCTTATTTAATTTTGCTTGGGTAAGCGCCGGCAAATACCTACTATGAGAATTAGATTTAGAAAGAGGAAAAAAACATTCAAATTATAATAAAATAGTACGATCTTTGACGGTTATAGATGGTTTCGATTTGACGGGCTCGTTGGTGCGTTTGGTAGAACAGCTACCTTGCGCACCAATGGGTCGTGGGTTCGAATCCCACCGGGACGACATGTTTATAATTTTCTGTAAGCATGTCTTCCCCACGTTCTGACATAATAAATTGGTTGTAATATAACGATAATTGTAATTTATATATGTTGAAATTCTTCAATATTGACTAAGCTTAGTCAAAATAACATTTAAATTTATCAATCACACAAAATAAAATAAGTTTTTCCTTTATTGGAAGTGGCTTATATTCACGCTGACAATAACGTCGGCCTTAAAAGCATTTTTACGACATCGTCCTAATTAAAATCAGGAAATCGACCTTGGTTGAATCTCGCCATACATCATCAGGTGTCAGTGATAATGAAGTCATATAGCGCGCCACGCGTCTAGCTACAGTCGGGTTATATTGTGGAAAAGTTTATAGCCTAATTCATGTAAAATTACAATATAACGGAGCAAGAGTCATGGCGCAGAACAGAGTAAACGAAATGGCTTCTAAATTCAGTAAAGGTCCACCTGGACTTGCGAAAGGACTGAAAGCAGCCGTAGTAATTGGTGCAACTGCGTACGGTATCTCCCAAACAGTCTACAATGTTGATGGAGGACATCGTGCAATCATTTTTAACAGAATCGGAGGAGTTCAATCCCATGTCTTAACTGAAGGTATGCACTTTCGGATACCATGGTTCCAGTACCCGATCATTTACGACATCAGATCGCGACCTCACAAGATCTCTTCACCAACCGGATCGAAAGACTTACAAATGGTAAATATTTCACTAAGAGTACTTTCTCGCCCAAACGCCCAGAGCCTGCCGGCAATGTACAGACAGCTAGGGACGGATTATGATGCCAGAGTTCTACCGTCTATCTGCCATGAGGTTTTGAAATCGGTAGTCGCGAAGTTTAACGCTTCACAACTCATTACACAACGGCACCAAGTGTCATTGCTCATAAGGCGAGAACTAGCAGAGAGAGCCGCTGAATTCAATATAATATTAGATGATGTGTCTCTTACTGATATGAGTTTCGGTAAGGAATATTCAGCCGCTGTTGAAGCTAAGCAGATCGCGCAGCAAGCAGCTCAAAGGGCTACGTTTGTCGTTGAAAGAGCGAAACAAGAACGACAGCAAAAGATCGTTCAAGCTGAAGGAGAAGCGGAAGCAGCAGATATGTTGGGTAAAGCCGTTTCAATGAACCCGGGCTACTTGAAGTTACGAAAAATCAGAGCAGCTCAAAGTATCTCTCGGATGATTGCGCAGTCGCAGAATAAAGTTTTCCTGTCTGGCGATAGCCTCATGTTGAATCTCCAAGACCCGGAGTTTGATCGTTCTTCTGAAAAGGTGTCTAAGAGGAAATAGAAGAACCATTAATGTGAAGTAAAAGGATTAAAAATGTGGAAACAGTGTGTGTTCTTATTTTAATATAAATATTTTTAAACTATTTATAAGTTATACGTTTAAAAATATTTATATAAATACATATATATTGTATAAAATTAAATTCAAATATTTTTATAAATATTATTATATATTTTTATCAAATATTTAGCCCAGAAATTATTGTGACTACGTAAGATGGCATAAAAAAGATGACAAATCCAATGTTTTATTATTTTACGTGAACCAAGTGCCAATAAAATATTACATAATTTTCCTCTCAACCTTGAAGTTTAACGGTTCGTTGTCGTATTCAGAATAAATACAAATGATTACTTATTCAATGATGCTGGAACAATAGATCTTTAACACCTCTACGTACGGTCTATTTAACTAATTGATGTAGGTACGTATATTATTATTCATTTTTATAACAGCCAGTGTCACAAGTTACCTGAAAAAAAATAAGATGCCTTGAACTCATTGACTTATATGTAAGTATACATATAAGTCAATGCTTGAACTCACAATATTTTGTCAGTGTCATGATAGTAATAACTAACTTATCGTTTGTCACTTTTTTCTTGAGTTAATATCTTAAGCCTAGACGAATGCAATAACAATGAAAAAGCGGAAATACTTTATAATTAAGACGATATTTAAAAACTGCTATAAGTTAATAACATTTCCAGTATATGAATAAAAAATTATAATTGTTATATAAATTACCTAATTACAAAAAGTTAAGCACATAATATTACCGTTTTGACGGGATTGTTGGCTCTTTCGGTAGAACACCTGCCGTGCGCATTGATGGATCGTGAGTTCGAATCCCACTGGGACGACATGATTATAATTTTCTGTAAGCATGTCTTCCCCACGTCTGGTATCTTCGGGCATTGCACTGGTGGGAGTAATATCGAAATTCCGACCGGGTAACGAACCACCGTTCATAGATGGAAAAACCGTAGAGTGTAGAGTGATCGATGAATACTTACTAATTACATCATCTCATGTTATGTGTTTTGCAATTACGTATGTTTTCCTACTAACAAACCTCCTATTCTTTTGGAAGCCACTTAAAATACAAATAAATATAATTGACATCTGATAAAACTGGTCACCCGGAGTTTAACAGTGAATGTAACATTACATTAAAGCGCCATACTTCATCAGAATCATCTTGTATACTGGTACGCATTATCTAATAACATTAGTCCCAGGTTCAATATTCAACTAATCAATATTAGAAGACAAGAATGGTTTCCTTTGAAGTTTTGACAGGTTTATTAGCTACACACTTTTAATAGAATAAACCATTGTCGTTTTAAATATTTTAATAGTTATATAAAAATGTTAATAAAGTAATAATTGTTAAAAGGATATACATATTACAATAATATTATGTTTAGGTGACAATTAATGAACTATCTCTAAAATCATTATATAATTAGTTTGAAAAAACTAAACTTTCACAAAATTCAATATTGTTTAATGTGTTTGCAAACGTTATAACCAATAATGAATAATATTTGCCAACGAATCGCTTCTTAAATATTTTAATGTGTGTATAAAACACTTTTTACTACGAGTTGCGTAAAATTCTAAATATTTTGACGGCTCGTTGGCGCGTTCGATAGAACACCTGCCGTGCGCATCGATGGATCGTTGGTTCGAATTCCACCGGGACTAAATGTTTATAATTATCTGTAAGCATGTTTTCCCACGTCGGGTAACTTGATATCGAAATTCCAACCGGTTAACGAACCTTGCAACCGAATGTTGCATTTACCAAGAAGACATCGGCAAGAAACATTTTACATTTATGTAATACAAAATCAATTAATCAATTAATACAAATTATGTATTACAAAAAATACAAAATACTCGAAACTGACGTGTGTGTATGAAAGGATTGATCAAAGTGAAAGTGGTATGTAAGGATCGGAGCATATGGAATTCCGTGATCTCTGTCTACCGCAATGGAAAAGAGGCGTGATGTATATGTATGCATTACAAAGATTGCTTATGTATCTATTTCAATTATATTTGGAGCAATTCATCATCGTCAATCGTCCAATAAATATCTTCTGTATTCTATCTATATTATAATACATAGTTTCCATAATAGATATACATTGCATCTGTATAATTTTGTTTTTTTCTATCATGTCTTTCTGTGGTTCAATAAGTAAATAAAAAATATGGCAACATAAAATATAGTCTTGTTATTTTGAATATCATATCATTATTATTAATATCCAACCATCTGCAGTGCCGTACACGTAGTGATAATGACGGCTCAACGCGCCGACACTTATCACTTCATCTCTGTAAAATGTAACGCCTTGACGTATGTTTACCGTACTATTATTAGAGGACAAGTTATATTTGCATGATGTATGAAATTCGCTATTAGCTAATGAGCCTAGTATCGGAATGGAGGACAGTATGTGAAACTTAATCTGTCCTTTTATATATCTTGTCAACTGGAAGTTGGTAAGTTAAAATGTTTTTGACAGGCTCGTTGGAGTGTTTGGTAGAACACCTGACTGACTGATGTTCTGTGCTTGAGGTATCACCTAACATCAAGTGAACCCGTCTGTCGATATCTAACATAAAAAAATGTTGAATGTGGAAGAAGCGAAAGTATGCAATGATCAGAGCATATGAAATTCTGTGATCTCCGCCGACACCACTCGAAAAGAGGTGTGATGTACCTATATGTATGCAAAACATGTTATTATTATTGTATTTACATTATTATAAATTAGTTTTTAATTTGAATTTACAGCATATTATAAAACATTGTTAGTCTGAAGAAAAATAAAAATAAATCGAACCAGGACCTATACTATTAATGTTTATAAGTTAACAAGGAAACGAATCATATCGAATAAAAAAGTCTATAATATAAAAATTCCTCTAAAATATGTAATATCAAAAAGTATCCTTTGCTAGTATATTTTACACATTATACAATCATATTCCAACGAAAGAAGCCTGACTAATGGTGGGTAATGTTTTAACACCATCTTTGGCGACAGTTTTCACTCCGAAGTTGGGCAGATTCATGAACAAGCGCCGATGTACTTCCCGGACACACAGCTTGATCACCTCGTAGGCTTCCGCTTCACTTAGATCTTAAAAAAATGTTATATTACAATTTTTTATTGGAAGCATGTTTAAAATGTGATATAGGTTAATATTATAGTACCTATTACACAAGTAAGCCTTGAACTGAGCCAGCAAAGGCATTTCACGGGCTCGAAGACGCGATTCGTGGGGAATTTACCAGTAGGCTGTGTAGCCCAGGGCGGCAGATTTCAAGGGTTATAAGAGCAAATTAAGAGACTAATTATTTTTTCTTTTCGAAATCAAAATTCGGTAAGACGGTTTTCGCCGCATCTAACCAGTAATCTGTCTTGAGATGTAATTTTAGGAATTGACCTAAAGGCAAGATTAGCCAAAATTTAATAGCCTATGCAATTAAAATATGTAAATCCGCCATTGCGAATATATCTATACATTTCTATATGCTCGTACATGTTTATCATTTGTTGTTCAATGAGTATGTAGGATTCTAATTTGATTGTTAAATAAATGTTTGATTTTCGAATTGGATATTGATCTTACTTGGTTTATAATAGTGGCTGAGAATGCCGATACTCATGAGACCACCAAACCCATGGGCCGCGAAGGGGAGTCTCACGCAAGACGCGAGGAAGTCCATGGTGTAGAGTTGTCCACCTTCTTTCTCGTCGTATCCAGCTATGAGAAGGTTGAGTATGTACGGGTTCTGCAAAAATATTTAGATTTTTAATTCCATGCGTACCATCTCGATGTCTGGAAGTACACAACTGCGCGATTCCTGAGACACTTCCTGCCTCGTAAAACCACTCTGTGGAATCAGCTTTCGCCGGGGTTTTCCGAACCGATACGATCTTCAATAAACGAGCCTACACATTTCTCAAAGGCTGACGTCGCACCTACAAGCCCTCAAGTGTTTGCGGATGTCTATTGGCTTACTCGTATCTTACTTACCGAATTACTAAATAATTTCTTCTTTTTTTTATGTCAGCTATCGACAGATGAGCATGAGGTTCACTTGATGGTAGGTGATACCTCAGCCACAGAACATTAGTCAATGATGCGCTGTCGACCTACTTTTTACTTCGAGCATTCGGAAATCCATAGACTGAAACCGAAACGCGCAATGTACACTTCACGGTTTTTCCATCTATGAACGGATCAAAAATATCTCACGATATTAAATATCGGAATCGGAAAATATATGATACGATGACGTTACCCACCCCTGTGCGTAGGACTTCAGACATACTGATTCTCGTGAAGTGTACAGCGGCTTTAGTATCAAGCTGGTAGCCGTTCCTCATGGAGTACAGCTTGAGATTCTTGGATATGAACTGACTGAACTGTCCGATGTCTCCCATGTCTCCGTTCACTCCCATCATCAACTTATCTGATATCTGCATCAGCTTGTCCTCATCTGACGACAAATATCGTACAGCAACAAAGGTTGTTTAACATCATTCAAACAGAATAGATTTATTTACTTGGTTTGTGGCACGTTATTTTACAGAAAACTTGCGATCCTCCCCGGCTTCGCACGGGTGTAATGTAGATGTACTATACAAAAATTATGATATGATAATGTCATCATTTTGTATAGTTTATTGGTGAAATAATTTTCAAAATTGGTCGAGTTGTTTTTGAGATAAATCATAACAAACAAAACTTCAACAGAACGCAAGGAAAGGAGGTACCTATTACTAATTTATTCTCATAATTCCATTCTACCTTCCAAGTTAGATAATATAAGCGTTCCTGCTTTTGTCAATAATTTATATCGATAATATAATAGATGGCTACGAGAGAGGCTTAGGAAGTTTTGTAAGTTATTTTTATTTATTCTATTTGGATTTGTTGACAATACCAACAGAACTCGAATGAAATATTTTTCTATTATTTATAATCATTTTCTTTGATTCTTATTATAATCTTAACAAAATAAGTAAAATAGAAATGTCTTCCGCAAATTCACACTAATCACTATTTGCCGGCGCGGAAGCTGCGAGTAGTTAAAATCTCATTTAATATGAGATAATGAGACAAAAAGGATAAAAGTGCAAAAAGCATTAAATACATAATAACATGTAATTCTGAACGTATCTAGTCGTCATATCTCATAATATGCTTCTCATAACAATAGTTCGTGCGATAAACATACTCCATTTATATCTTTATAGGCCTTACACAAAACCAGTCACGTTTAAAAACATAACGAATTGTCCAATATTACATGCACTTTGTTATTCAATTGAGCATAATATAACATAACGTACTCTACAAGTTTTATAAAGTAAAAGAAATGATATGCATTGGGTAAACATCACTCGTAATGATATATCAATCAACATGCAATTAATATGGTACATATTACATTAATAATTACTGTTAATAATATAAGAACAATATTATATATTTGATTGTAATTTAGAGAGGTATACATAATATATTTCCGTAAGAATTTAATTGACAGTATTTTTATTTGGACCTTGCGGGTTTTTTTAAGTAACTGCTCGTATTTGAGACTAGGTGTATTTAGATCCTTTTCACACTTATTTGTACTTGGTGAAGATACCGCATTATCCTATAAATTGTGTTGCCACATGAGTAAAGAATCTATACATGTCATGGGATTTTCCCTATCGAATACGATCAGTTAGAGAAATTATCTCCCTGAATCTTAATATTGTCTTTTATTCATTTATTATGCAGTCTCCCGCGACCACGGTTGCTGAAAAGCATCCGAAACGTCGGGATAAATAATTTAAATAATAAATCGCGTTTTAATCCGGTATACAGTATTTTATTTAAATCCCTGAATCTTCCCTCCGAACATATAATCTTATTGAGACGAGGATAAATAGTCATATTGTAGGCAAAGTTGTCATTTTAGCTCTCATCGGTACCTTCATCATCAAACGCTAATGATATTTTACACTATCTATGATTTGGTCATCAACTCCTATAGATACCTGTGACTATATTTAAATATTTTGCATTCAACAGATAAGGAGTTAAAGAGGATAAAATATATTATAAATAACAGACAGATTTGTAAATGTTTTCCGGTCACACGTGCATACGTAACCCTTGAAAAGATCGTCAAGACTCGCCACTTGCGTGATAATTAGATGTACGTAAAAACCTACGAATTACACAAGATAACTTTCCAAAATTTTCACAAAGTAATGTAAATTATACCATTATTGCTGTATACAGATGTAAATATGTATAATATAGTCTATAATTCATTTATTCCGTCAAGAAAAGTGAAATGTACCAAGAGCGGTAAATAATGAAAGTAATTACCTTACTAGGTATGTGGGTTGGCTGTTATTATTAAGTATTCTAGGTCAAACACCAGTCATGACATGTAAAGTCAATAATTATACCGAGATAACTATTATCACGACTTTGAGAACGCTTACGTTGACAATTAGATTGTTACTCTAAGTTGCTACTTCATAACAGGTAGCCAGGTGGAAGAGTTTAGTATAGAAAATTATAATCATGGCGTGCGATGGGATTCGAACCCACGACCCATCGATGCGCACGGCAGGTGATCTACCGAACGCGCCAACAAGCCCGTCATTTGAATTCAAATCTCACCGACCAACCCATCGTGCAGTACTACTGTAGCAGCACTTATGAGTACTACTGTATGGTGAATTGGTGAGTGAGATTTGCTATTCAATAGCTGGTCCTCAGGATACCACATTTGAGAAATTATACTTTCACTCACCATCCTTCATAACCAGGATACTTTGAGTGTTGCTTTGATCCGCGGCAACTATCGCGAAGTCCTTACACTGCATGCCTACCAGACACTGCAATAATAAACTCGTTGTCATCTTAGAAATATAGTAAAAGTGTAAAAAAATATACAATGGAGAAAATTTATAATAAGGCGTAAAAGGATGACAGAAGTAGATGACATTGACTTTGTTGAGTGTACATACCTACATGCCTCTTTCAAATTCAGCCCTTTATAATAAAAAAATAATGTTTAGCAATTATTAAACGCAAATTGTGTCTATAAATAATATTTTTGACGGGCTCGTTGGCGCGTTCGGTAGAACACCTGCCGTGCGCATCGTTGAGTCATGGATTCGAATCCCACCGGGACAACTTATTTATAGCTTTCTGTAAGCATTTTTTCCCCACGTCTGGTAACTTCGGGCATTGATCGGGTGGGAGGAATATCGAAATTCCGACCGGGTAACAAACCACCGTTCATAGATAGAAAAACCGTGAAGTGCACATTGCTCGTTTCGGTTTCAGTCTATGGATTTCATAATGCTCGAAGTAAAAAGTAGGTCGACAGCGCATCATTGATTGATGTTCTGTGGCTCAGCTAAGTATCACCTACCATCAAGTGAACCTCAAGCTCGCCTGTCGATATCTAACATAAAAAAATTAGTATCTTGCTGCGCTACCATCAACATTGACAAAGTACACAGTGGCGGCGTAAGGCGTGGGCGACGTGGGCCACCGCCTACAGCATAGATAATACTGTACTGTATAGCCTACAGTCTCGCGACCCAGGGGGCCTCGCGCCCTGAAAATGTATGCATTACTTAAAAGCCGCGAACTAGCCAAAAAAAATTTTGCAGGCAGAGGGCCCTGCAAAATTAATCTTGCCCACATAAAAATTAAGTCTTACGCCGCCACTGAAAGTACTACTTCCTAAATGCTGTAAAGGTTACATCCATGTAGGTACATAATATGTCAAAAGCAATGCAGTAAAACGAAAAGTATTATATAACTGTTATAAGGTTGAAATTAAGAAAACCTTAAACGGTATTCAGGACATGAGTATTATCATTTTTTGGTGGAAGAATTTACAGCTCTTTCAAGATATAACCTTAACTTTACGCAACTTTAATAGTTTGTTATCTTGATGAACGTAGTATGTAAATATTTGTATGTGTAATCAGTCTATAGGCTTACAACGCTTATTAGCTAGAAATGATATCAACACTTGTAAAAATTCATCTGGTTATCTGGTAAGTACGAGTAATATCCGCTATTCATTGGCATTTTTAAAACTACAAGGCTCAGGGCAAGGATAACGCCAATAACCTTCAGAGTGTTGAAGCAGGACAGGTCCTTCATCCAGTAAAGTATGAGCAACACAGACCGTCCGTCACTCTTACAGCGCAAGAGCCCTCAATTGCTTGAAAGTAAAAGTCGTAAGCGCCAAAACTATTTTTCTTATTCATAGAATACTCTTCAGATGATATATTTTCAATATCAAGTCAGTAAACCTATTAAGTAAGTAAGGATGGAGAGGAGAAGGCAAATGGATGACAAAATCAAGTAATCAAAAATCTGCCATGGCGCTTTGCTACAGAATGAAATGGAAAAAAAGGTAAACAAATATAAGAATCCTAGGTTTCATATTAGAACAGCAGTCAACTGTTTCTGTAACTGTGAGTCAAAGAACTCAATTTTCCCATAAATTTTGATTAGTTCGAGATATCAGCCTTAACACCCATTTACATGAAGCCATTTACTTGTACATACAAGCAATAATTGAATGCATTAACTTAGCGCGATAATTGACATCCAAAAATTATAAGTAACTATTTAAATAATAAGAAACATGCATCGTGTAACAGTGGACCTTAACAGATGCGTTGCCGATTGCATTAAATAATGAATAGGCTATCTTATTGAAGGTTTCATATTATAGTGGTTCTGTCTATTATAGTGTTCTGTGGTTATGTCTAATGTATCTGGGGGCACGGTAGTGCCCCCGCCAAGTCGAGCAAAAAGCGGCACGGCCGTACTATACTTTTCTTGAAGTAGTTCGGGCCATTTTCGACCCCCTATAACTTCGTTGTGGATAAAACTAGAATCCTGAATTTTCAGTCACTAAGCAGGCATTGTATAATCTCGGTATATTTCAAATATCATTCTGTTTGAACCAGTAGTTTAAGAATTATAACTAGTCAAAATTTGATAATTTGTCACTCACTCACTGACTGACCGATCATCAAAACTCTAAGGCACTTCTAGCAGACATAGAAACTTGAAATTTAGAATACAATTAGTGTTTAGTCTATAAATCAAGGAAAAACTACAATATTTTGAAATTTCGGTCCAGTTTTCTAGATATACAATTTTTTTTTGTATTTTTGTATGTAATGAATAACTTAAAAACTACTGGACCGATTTTAAAAATTCTTTTACCGTTAGAAAGCTACATTATCACTGAGTATACATTATTATTACTAGAAAAAAATAGAGATCCTTAGAAATCCCTACTAAAAACAACCCAAGGTGTAAAAAATTTTGCCATAAAATGTCTTTCATCGCATGTGCTGCGGAATGTATTGATGATAGAACAAAAAAAAACGCCTACAATATTATAGAACATATCAAAATCTACAAAAAACTTAACGAGACCATATGTCCAACTACACAAGTCTGCAAAATAAAAAAATTGAGAGCTGTTTTAGTTTTTTTGCGTAATTCTTATGAATTTGGGTGTGCTGAATCCGAAAATGATTTTCATTTAGTCATAGAACGTCACGTTTTCTGACAATGTGGGTATCTGTGTTAAACAATTTAACATCTTAAAATAACAGATAATAGACTAAATGTTTTTATTTATTTATAATTGCGTAACAAAACTTATTTTTTTATCTAAAATACATTTATCAGTAAGCACTAAACACATATATTTTTCCCAATGAGACTTATTTTGGTTCTTTTGGTCATCGGTAAAGCACAATCTTCGTCAGAACTTTGAATCTCTTCCAAGGTCGCAAGGGCCTTGGGCAATGGTATTTCGGTCCCATGGGACGAATAGCTGATTGCAGATTGGAGTATGAAATTGACTGCTTCCGTTTTGAATTATATCCTTTCACAATACACGAACAAAAGTAACAATCATCACTATGGTTCTTTTGTTCGCGCCTTACCTAGGAATCGCATATCGGAAGGCTTTTTTTGACCCTTAAACCAATTTCGAAGGTCTTCAACACATCGTTTGCAGACTTTACGAGGTGTCCAAACTTTATTCTGATCTCTAAGTTTCAAACCAAAATACGCGAGGTACCTATACTTTTTTTACAAAGTCCCTACTATTAAGTTGTTGCTTTAATACCATATATTCGCTACAAATATAACAGAAACTGAATTCACACACTTCTGCACAGACGACATTGCACTATATTGAACCAAGATCTATAAAAAAGCGACGATTTAATTCGTAATTGTACTGCGCCACTACACTATCAGAGCGCGCACGTTCAGGTTACAATATGTTTATTATTTTTTAATTAAGCTCACAGAGGACGTTCTTTATTTAGAAATTTAGAAAAAGTTATGGCCTGTATATGGTAAAAACAGAAATCAAAATAAAATTATACCTATTATTTATGACTTTAAGTTAGCCCTAAAACAGCTTTTTCATAATATTTTTTTGATTTTTGTAAAATAACCTGACGTTCTGGATTTTTTTTAGTATTTTTTTAGTTTTCAGAATACCTAAATACATAGAAATCAGTTGAAAACATCCAGACAGCATTTTTGTTGTAGACCTGTGCTATTGTAGTTATGTCACTATAACTACTTTTTTACATTAAAAAGTTGATAAAAATGCCGATCAAAATCAGACTGTTATCCATAGCTTTGTATTAATTCTTATCCATATAAACTAAGAAAAGGACTATCTACAAAAAGAAATGAGATGCCATCAAAAACATAAATTGTAAAAAAAGGCCAAGTCTTGCAACTCAGTTCTTCTATCGTAAAAAGTTGTGAGATCCATATAGGTAATACCAAGTCGGTCAATTTATTCAGTCTCTACTGAAGGATCCTTCTGTCTTAAGTAATTACATAATAAGCTAACCTAACAATATCTTATAGTGATCATATCAATGCCAATATTAAAAATCTTTGATGTTTAAAATAAAAAGATTGACTTGGCAATCGCACTAAACAATCTAATTTAATATAATATGTATTACTTGTGAGATACCTACATTATGTTTTTAATAAAATAAAAAAAGATACATTGTGATTTCATGCGATAGCCGAGCCAATCTTTTTATTTTAAACATCAAAGATTTTTAATATTGGCATTGATATGATCACTATAAGATATTGTTAGGTTAGCTTATTATCTAATTACTTAAGACAGAAGGATCCTTCAGTAGAGACTGAATAAATTGACCGACTTGGTATTACCTATATGGATCTCACAACTTTTTACGATAGAAGAACTGAGTTGCAAGACTTGGCCTTTTTTACAATTTATGTTTTTGATGGCATGCATTATATCGTAAATACTGTGAGATTACAAGATACGTGTTTATTCTAATGTTAGGCTTATCGTTAGTAAGATTATCGTGAGTACTCACCTATTCAGTTCCCAATTCCCATATAGAGTTGCAGACTGCACAGAGGCCAGTATTTCACGCCGATAAGCCTCACAATATAACGGAATACGTGGGAGCTTCTCACAGGTGTACCTTAACGAATTTAATGCGGTGATTTCGCTTAAAGATTTTGTAGTATCATGAGATTTCAAGATTTAGATGGCGTCATAGTTAACCATCAACAAAGCCATTAGTCTTTTGTTTGTGTATAAAATAATCGTGATCCTTTATAAACTCGTAAATACGTATCGATCTTATATTATAATACTAGTGATCCACCCCGGCTTCGCACGGGTGCAATGTAGATGTAATATACAAAAATATATTTTATGGGTATACCGCAAAACGTCTTTTTTTCATGTCAGCTGTTAGCAGATCACAGCTGACATGAAAAAAGAGGTTTTGTAAGGAAAATAGTTTAATTCACTCATAAAACTAGCTTAATGACATCTATACAAGTATTATAAAGAGGAAAGATTTGTGTGTTTGTTTGTTTGCTCAAAAACTTCTCGACTGCTTTTGAAAATTCTTTCACCTTCGCTTCGCTACATTATCAGGGAGTAACATAGGCTTTTCGTGTATAGTACTGTACATTGCAGCCGTGCGAAGCCAGGCTTGTTGCTAGTTAACTTATAAATATTTACTCTATTTCTGTGATACCTACGAGGTATAATTGATGTCGACTCATTCAGCAAAAGTAAAAGGGTTTGCTGGCAACTGGTTAACTTGTTATACAATACATGTACCTATATGAAGGTGCGATTCGTGAAAGCCGGTCTCTTACGACTTGTCACTTCATTGGTGCGTAATATAATTGGTTATAATCTCATATATGTATATAAAATTACTAGAAACATATCAGCTTCGCACGGGTGCAATGTAGATGTACTGTACACAAAAAATATATAGCCTATGTTACTCGCCCATTAAAATCAGTTCTGTAGATCCATAGAATACTCCTACAACCTTTTTTACACCTTGGGTTTTATTATATTTCTATGTTACTCGGTCAAGATGTAGCTTTCTATCGGTGAAAGAATTTTAAAAATCGGTCGAGTAGTTTTTGAGTTAAATCGTAACAAACAAACATACAAATATTAACTCCAGTGTATAATATTAGTATACATAGTATAGATAACTGTAAATACATTAAGATAAGTATGTTAGTTGACCGCCGTGGCTCAGTGTTAAGAACATTGGCACGAGAGGTTCCGCGTTCGAATCCCGAGGAATCAAAAAAGGGCAAGGACACCAATCACCTCAGTCCTCAGATCACTGAAACAGACACAGAAAACATTTTTATTTTTCTATAAAATTGTTAGAGCCTACACCTGCCTTGCGAGTCCGCCAGGTTTTATGTGTATAGTTTTTGAAATGACAGAAAAGCCATCAGGTGAAGATTGAGCGTTTCCGCTTCGGTCTAAGGATTCCCGAGTAATTGAATAATAGGTCGTATGCGCATCATTAATTGATGTACCGTGACTGAGGTATCAGAGCGTTTACACATCTGTTTCGATTTCGAATATTAAAAAAATTGCAATATCAGAGGCTTTTCCACCAACAGTGGTTTTTCGAGTAGTAACTAAATATTTACGTAATGTCGAAGTAATGTCTTTGAAATTATTAAAAATATATGAAAAATACTCTTACTAAACAAAACTACATAAGCTCTAATAAGCATATACTATATGTTATTATGGTGACAAATAAATTGAAGTCGGAAGAACTGCATTGTTTATCGGCGTGCGTATACGTGAAAGTTACGCACTTCCTATCAGGGCCGGATTTAGGGGAAGGCATCCGGGGCCTCAACAAAAGAGGGGCCTCCACAAAAAAGAATTGGGAAAAAATCTTTCAAATTCCGACGAGTAAAACACTAGTAAACCACTTTTCCTTTGATATTTTTTTCGCTGTTTTACCATTACCTATAATTGTCCTTTGCACAAACGTGCAAATATTTTTGACATATAAAAAATTTAGGGCCTCCATTACTTTGTTGCCCCAAGGCCTCACCAAACTTCTAAATCTGGCCCTGCTTCCTATAACAATATTACTCTAAAGATCTTTAAAAAAGTCTATTATGTCTACGTTTTATATTGAATCCGCTACTCATGACTGACCCGGTGGAAGTTCAACCCGCGTGGCTATAGAATTGTTACTTGTATAGAATACACCAAAAGTATAATATTATTAAGCTTTTTTTACTATAATTATATTACGATAATGATAACTCAAGATAAAAAATATTACTAAAGTCAAAATTAATAGGAAAACGTGTCTATTACAGGTTCAAGAAACTTTAAGAATGAACGCGTGTGATATGAACTTCAAACTTTAGTGTTACGTGTGAAGAACAGAGACAGGAATAATGCCGGACACTCTGTCTCTCTCTACGGGTATGAGTCTCGGTCTTCTGGCCGGGATAGTATCAGGAGTGTGCTACCTTTTCGCAAATGGATTAACTAAGCCGAAGTAAGTAGATTTTTATTTAATTCAATAGTTGAAATGTAGGTTGAAATAAAAACATAATAATTATTTTACTATTATAAAATTAGAAGTGTCTAATTAGTTATTCAACCATCCAATAACAAATCGACGGAAGATCCAGTCATGCAATATTCCATTGAATTAACGAAAAAAAAATTGTAATCAGCGCCATCTATCGTGTATTGTAGACAAAAATATGACCTTAGATAACCACTACGAGTAGAAGTTCACCTATCGTCGAAAAGATGGCGCCAGCAGGTTCATTATTTAATTAGGCTAAGTAGGTACTCAGTACCAACCGCAATTTTGCTACAAAACTAAAAGCAGCAAAATCTCGTCAAATTAAAATTCAGTGATTTCGTATAATATATCTAATATTAAGGTATTTTAAGATTATTAATCTAGTTTTTTTTTCGCCTTGTTCACCTCTAAGGGTCAATGCGTCGATTGGTACAAATAGTTCTCAGGAATTCACACGAAAATCACTTCGTATTTTATCTGAATCGGAGGACAAATTAGATAGCTATCACTATTTTATTGTTTCGTCACATCCGCGTATAACAAAGCCCCCGCGTGTAGTGTCGCACACCGTGACCACTGGAAACATGGCCTCAGATTTTAAACGTTTAGACCTGAGGGGATAGCTACCTACTACAGATATTCTATCTCGTGAAGTCCGTTTGGCAATGAATGTTGTCAAGCGTGCACATACATTGTTTTAGACCCGTATTCCAAGACGTTACTCAAGTCGTAATCTATTCTTGAGAGCTGTCAATATGTCAAAATTCTATAGAGAAAAAATGGTTTGTCAAGTCTCAAAACTAGATTCAAAACTGAGACACGTCTTGGAATATAGGCCTTACCGCGGAACTGAAACGATAATCAAAATTTGGGGGCTTCTTAAAATGTTTCTGTCTTTCATAATTCGGCCTTTAGTGTGCACAATGTTTAGCATACGCTCCCGAGATTACGTACTCTAAAAAAAATGTATATGTGCATGCTTGACAAGTGACAACATTCATAGCCAACGGACTTCGTGAGATAGAATATTTATACCAGCGGTATTCCCGAACCGATACGACTTGGGGACATCCAAGGAATTGGTGTGCTTTAAAATAAAAACCGTTTATTGGATTAAACAAGATTTATTCGTCATACAGTTAAAAGCTCTACAGTCTGACCACACGTACTTATTCTTCTAGTATTGCGTTTGCGCAGCAATAACCACACTCTCTGAGATACCCCCCCACACTCATAACTCTGCCTATGTGTGGTATGTACATATGTTTTGGTTGTGTTTAGATTAATGTAGCTAAATTAAAGGACCAATAGACGCATGTGAACAATGCCTGAAGAACACCTGCTGCCGGGCTAGCATGACCGCCACGAGATATATCTCGCGCGAGAGAAGACAAACTAAGATGTTAAATATCTCGATATATTATATATATCTCGACATCGACAATTTTGATAGAAAAGATATCTCGATCGACAAATGTATCTATTTTTGATATTAAAAGTCGAGTTTTAAGTGTAATTGTCACGTTAGACCCGAAAGAAATAAAGCGATAGTCGATTAAAACACGAGAAAACGGTAGACAAAATTTTGTCGCGCTTGTCATGCTAGCCCGGCTGATAACAAAACTTATGGACAAAATGCATCGTGCGATTTGCTCGATCGATCATCAATGTGTTAAAAAAATATGTTTTCGCTAAGTTCCAACTCTTAATTTATACGATCACCATTGAAATTGGCACGCATTGTATTTTTTCAAGGAAAAAGTTTTTTTTTATTTGCTGTACTCGCCACCAATCAGCCAGTAAATACTTATATATAATTTCACTTCAACATTTCCGAATATAGGAATAATGAATTACAAATTCACAACGCATAGTTCCGGGCCCGTCGTGACATCCGCGCCTGCGCCGTCAGTTGTCAGTTACCGCCAAAACAAAGCGGAAGCATACTATAAGTTCGGAAACCCGCATAGACTATAGAGAGTTGTTGCATATAAAAAATGTTTTAAATTTAGAATTAAAATATATCTAGTTATAAAGTGTTCGTATCTGTGATCAGTTGGATTTCTTGTGATGAAAGTTAAATGATCCTGAAACAGTTGGATTTTCTCTGAAAGGTTTGTAACATTTAGTATTTATACCTAACAAAAACAAGAGTGGTTTGCAAAAATTTTCGCCCATGTTGCAACGGTACATTTTTTGTAAAACGTCTATATTTGAAATAACGCTGTCGAAACAACAGAGCGTTCCTAAATAGTTTCACTGTCGACCCTCATAAATTTTCGAAAATCATGAAACTAATTTGCGTAAATGATTAGTTTTCCTACATATTTTCCGTAAAGTATGGTTTGAGAAAGGTAGTCGTGCATAATAATATTAATTATCGGTCGTAGCGTCACTGAGAAAAGCGTGACGAACGGAAGGCCAACGATTACAAAATAAATGAAAATACTTTGTTTATAACAAGCATTGCTAATACAATAACCTATTTATACCAAAAAGTACAAGTATTTTAATAATAGTTTATATTAAATATTATTCTAATTTTCTTTTTAGAGTTTTTTTTTTTCGCAAAATAAAAACTTTTTGATGTTGTAGAGCGGCTTCAATATCGGAGTTAGACAGCGTTACGGTTTGTATATATTTTAAGAACAATATAATTATCGTTCTTCTTCTAAACTTTCACGTAAACTTAACCGTTTAGTTAGCACACGCCAATCAGCTACCAAATGGCGTATTCTCTATATTACATTTACTGATATAACAGTTCGAAGTAAAAACTTATAAAATTTAAATATATCCAGGAATAATGTAAAATTAAACTCAAACTCATATTTTATTGTTTCATAAAAGTACAACATCTATTGAAATCAAAGTACATCAAGGAATCATCACAGCGTGACTCTCCGAAAAATCATTGTTTTTATTATGGTTAAGTTACTATCTTTATAAAATAATATAAACCTCATACAACTCTGTTAGAGTTGAATCATATGGGCAATAATGAATCAAGTATTGATTATTATTGATATCAAACATTCTGAAATCAGTTATCGCTTTATCTAACAGATAATCAATTATTTATTCCTTTATAGAAGCTTTCATTAAGCTTCACTTGTTCTGGAGCTTGTCTGAGCTGATTTCATGATCGGATAGTATGATGGTTGTAGAAAGCTGAAGATAAAACTATTAGACCTAGATGATTTTAGATTCGTTTTCATCGTGCTATCAATGCAATATCAACAGCTTGTTTGACTTATTTGAAAGTTAAGGGATGTACAATACCTACACGTGAATACTTATATCGTGGCTGTTCCATGGTCCTAAAAAGGTTTTAGATCCATGGGCTGTCCAAGTTAGATGGGGCTCAGGCCCTCATCAAGGGCCATCAAAATAACCTAAAATTTACAATAAAAAAAAATCAAATAAAAATGTAAAACGCAAATTTTCTAAATGTTATTATTCAAATAATGCAAAAAGAAATAAGAAACAATAAGGATTTTGCCTGTGGCCCGCGGGTCGCATGTAGACATTGCCTTGGACAGCTCTGGCTTATATCATTTAACAATGCTTTAATAACACTGGTCTAATTCAAGGCCGGATTTAAGGGCAAGGGCATCCGGGGCTACTGCCCAGGGGCCTCCAGAAAACAGGGCCCCATAAACCACAACAGAGCATTCGGAAAAATCTTTCAAATTCCGACGAGTAAACACTAGTAAAATAAAAATTCCTCTGATTTTTTTTTCGTTGTTTTACCATTACCTACTGTACTTTGTACAAACATTATTATATTGTTAACATGAACATAATTTGGGGCCAGGGGCCTCCACTCATTTGTTGCCACCACGGACACCACAACTCTAAATCCGGACCTGGTCTAATTTGAACCATACCATCAGGTAACCTGCTTATTTGTCAGCTGTTTAAGCTTGATGATACAGTATGTATAAGGCTGATATTTTTTATTTACCATGTAATTAAATGAGGGGCATTTTCATTATAAAAAGCTATGCTATGATAGAAACGTCATAACAAAAACAAAAGTAAATTTTATCAACGAACCTCCACGTAATTTTGAATCATCGATTCGCTCTAGTGCCTTTACCGTTGATCATATAATCGCCTTTTACTGAATTGACCACTTTTTATTGGCTAATTCTAACAAAACGCTCTCGTGACAGGGGTTTTTAAACTTCAAATAAATTAAAAAAATATATAAATAGATTATTCGAGATCATCTTTTTATCTATGTTATTAGTTGTAAAAATTATTTATAACTATTTATTACGATCATTGTTAACATTTGTGAATGTACTGTTACTAATAATTTACTAGCGACCCGCCCCGGCTTCGCACGGGTCTAGGTTTTTTGACAAAAAAAGCAGGGGTTGTATGTATTTTTTAATGCCACATTATAAAAAAATAAAAACAAAAAATTTCGTCCAAAAATTAAAAAAAAAGTTTAAGGGTGAACAACCCTTACACTTAGGGGTATGAAAAATAGATAGTAGCCGATTCTCAGACCTACTGAATATGCATATAAAATTTGGTAAAAATCGGTAAAGCCGTTTCGGAGGAGTATGGCAACGAAAACTGTGACACGAGAATTTTATATATTAGATTATATTTTAAAAATAGATGAAAATTTATAAAGCTGTATTAAAATATTATAAATGATATATCATGTTTGTTTTTTCATACATAAAAGTTATATGTCTATAGTTATCATACGAATCCGGCTACATTTAAGGAAGCACAGAAATCAAAATAATAAGGTAAATTACTTGGATGTCTTTAGTCTGTAGACACATACCTACATAATTAAACTCTTCACAGTATGAGCTAGATATACTAAACTATTCTCATTAGTTCCGTCATCAGACGCTATTTATCTAACCTTGCTCTCACTTTCTAGTATTTATTTTGAATACTTAAGAGTCACGGTATTAAATTATATAGTTTGTTTCGTATAAAGACAAAACTACGACACTGCAGTCATAAATAATATTTTATAAGTTTTCAGCAAAAAAATACAGGTGTCTATAATAATTTTGACGATTTTGTAAAAAATATATAATAAATATTTAAAATCCCTTCTGAGTAGCTTTTGCAAACTCAATACTATACGAAACGCATACATTTCTCGGGAAATTCAAAATTAGTTCCAACTTCTAATCCTTGTTCTGCAAATCTCTTCTTGTAGCCTATACGGACATTGGTTAGCAGATACCATACATGCCTGTATATATATCGGGAAACCTTCCCATATTATAGAAATGTAAAGGATGTACCGTTAATTACTATTTAAACTAATTCCACTATAATTAACACTACACTAAAAAATAATGTTTGTTGAAATGAAAAATCTCCTTTTGAATATAAAAAATACTTATTTTGGACTCGTCTATTCTACCATGCCTTGTCAGCCAGTAAAACAATGAATCATTTTGAACTTCAAAATAAAGGATTAATTAAGAAAAATAGACGTAAGAAAAATAACTAAAATCACGCAAAAAAAAACGCCTGTTCGTTTGTCCTCTTTGTAATAAAAATATAAAGCAGAAACTCATCTTGACAATTTATTTTTTAAGTTATGTTATGACAGAAAATTAAATCATTATTATTTTGAATTAGTTATAAAAAATGGGACATTAACTGAAACCTCCTAGTGCGAACAAGAAAGCTCAAGTATCCGTCGGTGTCTGTGTATAATGGAATGACAAGCCCTAAAAAGCCCATTGATAGCTAAGGTGACCGACCCTTAACTGTGAAACTGGTCATCGACTATTTCAAAGTTTTTACCATATTTGATTATTATTCGTAGACAATGATTCTATTTTTTTTGTTAAACAGTTAATGCCAATTTCTTGTAGGAATGAAGAAATATGACTTTCATGGTGGTAAAACGGTCACCGCCACTCATACATAAGTTATACTTATAACAAAGTCGAAATGGGACTACGTCCACATCATAATAGGATCCCCTCAAGTCGCAAGGCTATTTATTATTCACACACCTTTCTTCCTGTTTCCGGAGTCCGCTGTCCGGTGCCTCGTCACTCGGGTATCAGTTGCAATCATATTTAGATGTACTGTATAGTGTCAGTAAGTAATTTATAAAGATTAGGCATTAGATTTAACGGTAACAAAATAGATTTTATCTAAATTGATTCAGCAGTTTCGGTTGCACGCTGTACTGTTCAGACAAACTGTACTTGTTGTATTTATAAAATACTTTTTCAACTTTTTTTCTATTACAGAGAAGACAAACGAATAGGTGAGTTACCTAATGGTGAGTAATCACCACGGCCTATGGCATCCGCGACATCCGCGACTTAAGTCGTCATCGTCGATGCAATATTGTAAATAGCACTTTAAATCTAAATGACACACGGATGAAAATTTAAAAAAGATGGGTGGTTTTATGGTTTTATGACATTTTAAATAGATACGAACAGTAAAAAATAATGAAAGTATGGTCGCATCTAGGGCTTGGCGCTGAAGCTGTTAAACCAATGAGGTCATAATTTGGAAAAACCATAAATGCCATAAATATAACTCAAGACCAATATTGTTGTATAGTCATAATTTATTTTAAGTTAAACTCAAAAATAAAAAATGTATTTCAAGAACATTAAAAGTAATTTTCTAACCTTTTCAGTAGTTATTTCAGATTCTCTACGAACAAACTCTACTCTTTATTACAATTTACATTTCAAAACTCCTGTGAAAAACTGAATAGCAATACACCAAGTAGAAACAAAACTATATTCATTACAGGCGCTATAAATGTTGTCTAGAGTAAATCTAGAACTCAGTTCAGTTGTTGACAATAATTGACATCGTATAAATAAATTATTTCTTCTTCGACGCGACTTTTATGACAGGCGTACTCTTCCCAGAAGGAGTTGCGACTGGGGGAGGCGACCGTATCGGACTACTCTCCATCATCATAAAGGTCTTCACCTTATTTTTTATATCCTCGTAATTCTTACTATCCCTGTTCAACTGAGGTAACACGGAAATTCTTTTATCGTGTTCCTGAAAGTAAATACAATACATTTTTAGTAAACATTTTCCTTGAGAATATTTAGTTTTTCAAAGCCTTCAGGCGGAATTCGTCAAAACAACCGTCATTATAATACAAATACACCACACCATCTTTATTTTATACAGCACATCATATCCTTAGAAACATTTCTATTAATAAATAAATAAAGATATTAGATAAATAAGCAGAGCGCATTCGAACGCAAAATGTGAGAAAGGATTATTTATTTTTACTACATCGTCCTTATTTTATAAGAAACCATTTATCCAAAGAAACCTTGCTACTACCATCCGACCGGACGGGGAGGAATTTCTAAATTCCGACCGGGTAACGAACCACCGTTCATAGATGGAAAAACCGCGAAGTGCATATTGCGCGTTTCGGTTTCAGTCTATGGATTTCCGAATGCTCGAAGTAAAAATTAGGTCGACAGCGCATCATTGACTGATGTTCTGTGGCTGAGGTATCAAACACCATCAAGTAAACCTCATGCTCGTCTGTCGATATCTGACATAAAAAAAAATCCTAAGTCTCCAAAAGTGACCATTAGATACTTGACTTGAATACAATCGATGCATTATGTGGTTGTTTTGCTAAACATTGACAATGAAAAATTAAATGAATTACTTTGACCCACGTTTCCAAGAACATGGTTCACAAAGAGGTTATTTACGTCTACATAATACATATAATGTGTACATTGACATTTCCTTTGCGATTCTTTGTTTTTCTTGCTTTAAGTTTATATAAAATAATTAACTTTATGACTTATTATGTATATAAACTTCTTTAAAAATATTATCCTATATCATCTAAATTCCAAATTATAAAAATTCCTCGCCTGACATAGAGCAAAGACAGTGGTAAGGGCAACTTCAAGCAAAATATTAGTGAACTTGCGACTTCACAGCATGATTACATTCAAATTATATGTACATAATATAAAACTGTCTCCACACCAAATTATATCAAGATGGATTCAGTGATTTTACCGCTACATATATTTATTTTTATTTACAATGTTGCTATACATTAATAATAATTATCATTATTATTTATTATATTGTACTGCGAGTCTGTGTCCTTATGAGTTTAATATAAGAATGATCTTAGCACAGTTAATATGAAAATACGAACGTAATTTTGGCTTTAAGTAGTATAACATGCAATACAATAATTTTGTGGCAAAAAATAACACAACCAACAGAACCGAAACTTAATTACCTAACTTTAGACGTTTTTGCTTACTTAATAACTGTAGTTTGAATATAATTATAACATCAATCGCTTCTTACTACAATAGTTGTTTATTGTTTTGCACGAGTTATGAGTTATGATTTTTATTACCAAATTCACCATAGACTGAGTCTAGACAAACACTAGTCTATCAACCCAAGTTCCGAACAACGAATTATGTATATTTTATGGCGAATCAAAAGTGTACCACTATGAATGCGTTTTTGAAGAGCCTTAGCCGTTCATGAGCATTAGCTAATGTATAGCTTAGGTAAGCTAATGTATAGCTTAGGTAAGCTATACATTAGCTATTGCACAGGTGTGCATTGGAATATTCTGAATCTCCATATAGAAAATCATCTTTCCTGAGGCATAAAGAGTAGCTACAGTGTAGGAGATAATTATCTACAATACATTACCTTATTGAATCGTTATTATTCTTACTGCAAGCGTAATAGTGAGTAATCCCGACAGGTTTGAGAATTGAGCCAGTTCATTGTAACGAAACCTTTCGTACATACAGTTTCCATCCCAGTAAACTAGTTTTTTTAAAAGAACTTATTTTCAAACTATACATTTCAAGCAAATTTAAAATGTTGCGTAGTGCGTACTATCTCTACGAATCTAATCTATAATTAATAATAATAAGAAATATTTTAAGCTTTAAGAATAGAAAGCGTAAATTAAAGTAATTTTCAACAACCGAAGCATATAGCAATACATGATCTATGGGATAGAGGCGTGAAATATTTGTATACGTATGTGTAAGATTGGAAATCAATTCCAACATCAAAATAATTGAAAGACAAAAGATAGTTAAATAAATAGGGCTTGCACAACAATACATTGTTCGACCTTTAATTAGACCAGGAATAAACCCAAGGTTAATACACTTGTTTACATACATTATTTATTATTGAATATATTTTAAGTACCTATAAAGTTATCAAAAATCATGTCGCAATAAAACTCGCGGCAATTTTAGTCGAGCCGCTATATAAGTACATAAATTGACTTCATAAATGTATTGTTTCTTAAGCTTAATTTTTATAAATTCTTTGTAGAATTAGGATGGTAAATATATTCACGAATCGGAACTTCGATTCCCACCGAAGTAATATCCAACCAGGCGTGAATAGGTTGCTAAGTCGACTTGCATAAAAAACATAATAGGCATTAGGATTGCTTAATTTATAAGGTGAATAAACATTGAACTACTATTACTAGCGTAATTAGTATGTATGCCAATTATGATTAAAGAAATAAATATGAAGTAGACTTATCAACCTATTTACGCCTGTTATCTATGAATTCGATAGCTCTTTTGACAAACTTACCATTTTTAAAACAATAAGATAGTATGTCCTCTTGTGTTCAAACTGCTCCGTCGCGTACGCATATGTGGGCATATTGAATAAACCCTTCAAAGCCCCGGAGTCATCACACAAATCGAACTGCGTGAATATACCTAACCTGAAGTTAAAGCCAGTTAAAGAAAATGCAGAACGTAACTGACCGACCAAACATACATATATGTATTTTTCAATAGTAGTTAAATGAACAGACGAATTAATATTTTAATTGCACTTCTTGCAGACCCGGCATAAAATAAAGGAGTAATGGTTCCCTATGGAGTCGTTTTGAGTAGCATAAAACTTTTTTGATGTGAACCTCACGTGATGGTACGTGATCACCGCCGCCCATAGACATCCGCAACACCAGAGGGCTTGCAGGTGCGTTGCCGGCCTTTATTCATGGTGTATCCATATGAGCGTGGGATAGTAATAATTTGGTATTTATTTAAACTTTTAGACGAGCTCATTGGCGCTTTGGGTCGTGGCTCCCCATGAGACGTGGATTCGATCCCGCCGGGATTTCCTGTAAATATGTTTTAATTATGGTCACTTAGGGCATTAAATTCCGCTCGGGTAACGAGCCACCATTCATAGATGGAAAGAGCGAATTGCATTTGCGCGTTTCGTTGTAGCAAAGAATATACTATTATGTATATTTACACGATGTTCTTTGGTTGTAGTCAGATTTATAAAATAGGAACACAGCTCTGATGAGCTTAACTTAAATTTGATTTTGCGACATAAAAAAGCATTACGGTGAAAATGGGATACAAACAAAGGGAATGATGGAAGTCATTTAAAAGAAAATCCAAATAACGTTAATGAGTTATGGCTCGAAGAACAACAAAAAATGTCAACATTCTACGACATATCAGTACAAGAAATGGCCGCATTTCGTCATTTACTAGACTTACTTAAAGGCCTTCAAAAATAGCAATTTTTGACTAAAGAATTTTCTATGGATGATTTTTTTTTAAGATTATTTTTTTACCTATTGTATTTTTATGTTTTTCCGGTAATATATTTGGAATACCACAGCATTTATAGTACACAAGCAAACTACGAATAATATAATATCGTAGTAATAATTAAAAAGGTAAAACGTTAATAGATTTATACAAACATATTATACATCACGCCTCTTTCCCATTGGGGTAAGCAGATATCACGGAATTCCATATGCTCCGATCCTTACATACCACTTTCGCTTCTTCCACTTTCATCAATGCTTTCATACATACACACTCGACGGTTACGAGTACTTTTGACCTAGCCCTTTTGCAGAACGTCCCCGATCTGATCGAGGTACGTTCGCCTAGGTCGATCACTCCCGACTCTCCCACTCACACCAGTTTCATAAATCTTTTTCGTTTCTTTTTTTTTTAATAATTTTATATATATTTTAATCACATTATTTTTGTTTTAATTTAATTAAAAAGAAAATGCCTTATAAGCATACAAATGATTCAATAAAGAAAATGAACTTACCTGCATTTCTTTCGTATGAACTCTAAAATGATCCTCACAGGACAATTAGGATTGACCAGCAAAGTTTTCTCATCTGAAAGGTCGGTTTCTGATAACCTCTGGCGAAAATTAGACAATTCGGGCGAATCTTTATATGTAACGAATATAAACATTGTATATTTTAATTCGATTAGAATAGCTGGGTTTATTCCAAATAGAAATAAATATTTTGCATTACTACGGAATTATGAGCAAATATCATTATGACATTGACCCGATATGTCAAAGATTAAGGAATTAGAATACAGATAACTAAAAGTTCACATTACAATATTGAATTTCCGGTATCACTAAAGACTCTTTGTTGCTTAGCACTGATAGTGGAGTGCAAAATAAATCTATCAGAGCTTTATCAGAGCTTGACGTAATTTGGTAGCACGTATCAATATATACGTCCACATTCCAGGGTAATAGGTTATCTGGAAACACATCACGTAACGAACCGAACGCAAAGACAAACTAACTTTTACCTACAAAGTTAAGTTTAGGACGACTGTGTATTTTTTACTTCCAAAAAAAAGGAAACTAACTGTATGCATTTTCTAACGACGAATGTGGCGTTTGACGTGAAATAGTGATAATTATTTATGATGAACTTCTTTTAGGTATAAATTAGGCAGTCTGAATCCCTTTGTGTGAAGGGTATAATAATATGTACTATGTATAGGGGAACGCGGGGCACGTTGTTGCAGGGGTAAATAGTTACACTAATTTTTAACCGAGATTTTAAACTCTTTGGCACATAGTATTGGACTCAATCGGTTCCTTTTTACACCATACATTACTTAAGAACAACTTTTGACCCAACGAGCGGCGTACTGTAAAGTTATGTGCACATGCTGCGATTTCAGCCAAGTAAGTAAAAAATACCTTTATGAAATCTTTGATTTCTGATACATATTTTAATTTTCTTCATTACTTTTCAGAGTTTAATTTACAATATTGTTTTTTTTGGTAATGATAATCGTCAATGTTGGACCTCAATTTGTTTAAAAAATCGTGCTATGGGGCAGATTGTTACAATTTTTTGGGGTAAGTTGTTACATGTAACAACTTTCCCCATATAATTTGGGCTTAATTATCTTACTATCTTTACCGATTACGCAATCAAATCTCTTTATAATATTATAATAATATAAGTTTTATGTTGAGATATTTAGGAAAATAATAAACTATACTTACTGTGGCACATATAGTGTGTTAATTGCTATTAGTTACATGCATTATTATTTTTTTACTTTTTATAGACTTCATAAATATAAAATGTAAATATTCATTATTTATTTATTAGAGAGCTTCAAAAAGTCAGAACGTTTACGAATCTGCTGCAGCAGAAGCATTACAGTTTTTTTTATGTCAGATATCGACAGACGAGCAGAAAATTATAAGCATGTGCTCCCGGTGGGATTCGAATCCACGACCCATCGATGCGCACGGCAGGTGTTCTACCGAACGCGTCAACTAGCCCGACAAAATAAAATGAATGAAAAAAGCAATCCAAATTTTTGAATTGTGTCCGATGTCGTTATCGAAAAAGAAGAATCGAAAAAAAAAGAAGAACAACGAATCTTGTACATTGGGTACGTTACCCCTCAATTGGTATTCTCACAAGAAACAGAAAATAAATGAGCTTCTTGCAATTCTGATGAAGAATGATTTAATACTTGTATGTGATAGGTATATTACTTACCTATAAAAAACGATGAAAAATAGATTATCATTTTACCTAAGTGCCCTATTAATGTTAAGATTCAAAGATTTTTAGTATTAATAAAAGTGCCATATTGATTAAAATTAGTAAAGTTATTCACTATTTAATTAAAGTATGTATCAGACGCAGTTTATTTTTATATTTTTCATAACAATGTTGCTTTAACTAAGATATAAAAAACTTACAGTCAATTTTATGTTATGTTACTGTTAAAATTATTAGACATGAAGATATAGACACTATAATTATAGATTATTATTACGAGATTATTTAAAATGTTAGTTATGTTAATAATGTTTAAAAGTAAAGATTAAATTGTGATTTATTATTGGTGATTTTATTAATTTATCTACCGTAACAAAGTGCCCCAAAGGTGTAACAACTTGCCCCGGCTTGGGGCAAGTTGTTACAATCGATTTTTTTTGATTAAATTGCCCATTGTCGGAAAATAACGTATATTTTAATACTTTTTCTGTAATATTTTACTAGCTGGATATTCATATTATCGATATAAACAATCAATTATATAAATTATTTGATAGGCTTTCTCATATTGATAATTATCTAAAAAATGTAACAACGTGCCCCGCGCTCCCCTACATAATTTAGTTATATTTCTTCAACAATATTAACTCTAATAACTTACCACAGTGGAAAATAACTCACTGCAACCTACATTAAAAAAAAATGATTTTTATAGTAAAACCACCAGTGTACAGTATCCAAACGTATATTTCCATCTTCAATACAGATTTGACTTCTCGGACATGAATATATTCAACTACCAACACGTGTACAATTTCTTAAAATATCGATATTCACTTTGTATAGACGTTAATACATAATAATACATTACGAGATTACGAACAGTATAACTAGGACTTTACTGGAGCACGACTGTAGACGGAATGCCCGTTTTCTAATAATTTTGCTTAACAGCTTGACATTAGACGACACTCTCTCAATATTGAATGAATGAATGAAAGGAACGAATGACGTGAGTGAACACGTGACGAGTGAACTGTCAAATGGATTGAATGACTGATATTACTTCCACAGTAAGAACAATTGAACATCTGAATTAAATACACTTTAAAGTATCGATACAATATGTAAACTCATTATAATTAATATAAATTATTTCAATTTTTAATACTAAATTTGATTACAATATACAATTTTGCCTTTTAAATTAACGAATCACAACACTCGGCCATCCACAAGCGTGCTATCTCCGGAGCACGCAAAATCACAACACTCATTGAGCACATTTTATCAAAATCAAAAGTTTTGTATTTATCTTATGAAACGTCTAGTTGCACGGTTCCAAAAAGTGGGTCTCATGGAGAAGAACCGGCAAGAAACTCCATGGATACTCTTTTCAATAATGGTTTAGCTTACAAAGTCTCGGTTACAATAGTAATATCGGCTGAGAAGTTTATATAATGCAAGGTATACAGAGATTCTATACAATGCAAAAGAAATCTTATACGATTTACCATCTTATCCTCTATAATTACAATGAAATCTAGATAAGTATCTACTAATGGTTAAATACATTTATTTCTCTCAAAAAATAATACAATTTCACTTACACGAGAAATAATTAATTAAATAACTTCTTTTTTTATTTTTTTTTTAACTCGGAAACTAGAACATACAAACGCTATCAATATAATCAATACACAATTAATATTCACAATATCAATCTCAAAGATACTTTGTTACATAAAATTATTTATTATTATAACATAGAAAGTTAGACGATACTTCAAAAATTGCTTATAATACATAAATTGGAATACATTATTTATTAAAAATGACATTATAATATGGTAAATAAATAATGTTACAGTACTACTTATAGCTACATTAAACATTCTAGCATTTCTATTTATGCATTTGTAATCGCGCAATGGATGTATTAAAGATAATTATTTACTTTAATTAACAAATATTAATCACATCTTACAATTTTGAACACTGATTTAACCACAATTAAATAATTGCCCACGAAAGTATATCGATTGTCTCTGAAATAAGTGATTCGTCGTATTCTTGGTGCATGTGTGACTTTCTTAAGAAAAGTCCTGATGTATGATGGCCGCACCGCCACCATCGTTTTGACGCTTCACTAGAGTGCCGTCAAAGTCAACTACTTGACACTCTTTTCCGACTTGAAAGTAGGGTACCAATTGATTCTTAATTAACCTAGATGGCGCAACATGCACCGACACATTTATTATCTTATGCATTTACAGTTTGTAACCGAATGGTTAAGGTCTGTTTTTTTATTTTCACTTTTCCATGCGAGATTAAGTATAGTTAGGGCCAGATTTAGTTTAGTTTTACATTATTGCTTAGATATATGTCAAGGTCTTCAAAGATCTCATCTTATCTAACCTGTTTGAGTTTTGTTTGGTTTTAATAACTTGATTATCGATCGTAACCTAAACATTCTGATATTTCATAGGGTGAAAATCACTCAACTTTTTGATTATTACTGAGAAAAATCTTTAAATACGCAACGGTATATTGTAGCGGAGTTATGGTATACATATATTTTTTTTTTTTTTACTATTAATAAATCGAAACAAAAATAAAATGTACTGAGCAACAAAATATTGACCTCACATATTTGATCTTGATTTGAGGCTAAAACTTTACTGTTTCATGTGCATTCAACACTTCTTCAACTTAATTGTATTTTTTTTTATTACCATATGGTTTTAAATACATCTGTCGCTTTTTAATAAGCAAATGTTCATCGAGTGTACGAAGAATCAAAACAGGAACTTTAAAGATAATTTTCTGTTCCTTGTGCAACCCCTTAGAAACTGAATTGATTTTTGGTGTGTCAAACCAATAACTTGGAACAAATTTTCAATCTAACATTTTAATGATTCATTTCATAAGAAGAACTAACAAAATCTGTTAAAGAAACAAAGCTCGTACATAATTTTCCCATAGACTTAAAATTACCAAAGTTTACAAACATTTCATAAAATAAAATAAATTTGTAAAATAAAAATTCATCCTTCGACAAAACCTTAGTAAATTGCAAAAAGTTTATTTAGACACATTCTTTGTTTAATCGCTCCATGGAATCTCCAGTAAGCTACTTTATTTTTATTAAATGTGATTGAAATTCAGGAAACCAATATTGACTTCTTATTTGATCAACACATTACGCGAATGTCTAAATAATAATTATCAATGAACTTGAATATTTCGAATAACCAATTAAGATGGCCATATTTGTTTTCTCAGTAGAGTTGACTAACTAACAAAATCCTGACTCTAATATATGTACTATCTATTAATATTAATGCAGACACAAATAAAATACTTTTCCTATAACTAATTTTATAACAGTAAAATATTATGTAAATGATTAGTTTGTGGTAAAAAGGGTTTTTTTTTATTTTAAAATCCTTTCTTGACTATCACTAGGTCTTATTCCACAAAATGATTATCAATAATAACAAAATTTCATATAGGTATCTGGTATAAGTATATATCAAAATATATATATATGTATATATTCATAAATATATATCATATTTCATAAATAATTCAATAAATGGTAAATCCTTGTGAATTGTATTCAAGTCAGTAAATAAATATTAGTCACTGATAATATAATTGAATATTACGATCGCTACTGAAATTATGAGTGCTTTTACTTAAGACATTAAAAATATTTTATTTTATCAAATGCTGATTCGTTTTAAAGGATTTTTTTTTTAAACAATTTATATCGGAAATTAATATCTCTATTAAATATCTTAAAAACTTTTGTCAACTACATAGCTATGCATGCATGCACCTGCATGGTTGTTAATAACTTAAGGATATTCATGGCTATTTCATTACAACTATATGACTATTTCAGTATGTTTATACGGCTATTCTATCACAACTACATATATGACTATTGCAGCACGCCTACATGGCTATTCCGTCACAACTATATGGCTTTTGCAGCACACCTACATGTCTGTCCTATCACAACTATGTGACTATTGCAGCACAACTACATGGCTGATAAAATTATAATACGTCAACATGGCTATAATTTATCATTACTGACCTTTACAGCATACCTACATAGCTGATCATAATAGCACACCTACATAGCTATTGTATCATTATTGATATCAACACCACACATGGCTGATAATAAAAGCACACCTACACGGCTATTGTGTCATTACTGATCTCTAAGGCACACCTACATGGCTGATCTTCATACACTACACTGCTATTGTGTCATTTCTGGTCTCTACAGCACACCTACATGGCTGATCATAATAGCATATCTACATCGCTATTGTGTCATTACTGATATCTACAGCACACATACACAGCTGATCATAATAGCACACCTACATGGCTATTGCTTCATTACTGATCTCTTCAGCACACCTACATGACTGATCATAATAGCACACCTACATGGCTATTGCTTCATTACTGATCTCTTCAGCACACCTACATGGCTGATCATAATAGCACACCTACATGGCTATTGTATCATCAGTGACCTTTACAGCACACCTACATGGCTGATCATAATAGCACACCTACATGGCTATTGGGTCATTACTGATATCTACAGCACACCTACATGGCTGATCATAATAGCACACCTACATGGCTATTGTATCATCAGTGACTTTTACAGCACACCTACATGGCTGATAATAGCACACCTACATGGCTATTGTGTCATTACTGATCTCCACAGCACACATACATGGCTGATCATAATAGCACACCTACATGGCTATTGTATCTTTACTGATCTCTACAGCACACCTACATGGCTGATCTCGACAGCACACATACATGGCTGATCTCAACAGCACACATACATGGCTGATCACTACAGCACCCATACATGGCTGATATCTACAGCAGACATACATGGCTGATATCTACAGCACACATACATGGCTGATATCTACAGCACACATACATGGCTGATCTCTACAGTACACATACATGGCTCATATAGCTCACTTTCATGACTACTATATCTAGCATGACCATAAATACTGTTACATAAAATCTATTATTTTTTTCTTTTCAACTCAATTATTTTAAATTGTTATTATGTTAAAAACTTATTTCGATTTCCCACCATTTCACATACATTTTTTTTTTTTATTCATATCTAATTACAATATGGAATGTCGAAAATAGAATGGACGAAGTGGGTATCGAGTCGTTGCGTCCGCGTCGGTCATATTCAAGACACTTGAAAAGTTTAGTATCAGCTGTATGTTTGTATATCGTACTATCGACAGATATACTAAGAAGGGAAGATAGCACATACAAGTTCTAAGTAGCCAAAACTCTACTAGGAAACAAAAATCTTATTGCGAGAAATGAAAATTCCTGTTGTCGCATATTTATAACAAAAATAAAACCTGAAGCTGAGTTCTTATCATCGATATACAGGACATGTTCTAAATCAATCCCTACAATTAAGAGTGGATCGATCAAACGCCTTCTGTCCCGATACACAGGTCTACTGATCTTATCAATTAATTATTGTCAATTAAATATCTTCTATACTGATGAAAAAATTCTCACGATTGAAGAGCACTACAATAAGTGGTTGAAAAGGTATAACGTGGTTATCATATTTTTCTAAAAATGTACTGTGGACTTTCCACCTACTTACTGATCAGTTCAAAACCTGGTCATTTTTAGAGAATATAGTCTGCTCTAAACGACACGTCAATATTAAGTATCTTAAGAAATGGCTAAATTTCCGATGTGTTTATGCATAAATCCAAAGCCAAGAGTGGCGAATTCGAGTAGAATAATTTTCTAATACTTCGATAAATATAAGTTTTAATAAGATTACTACTTCACAAAAATGCATTTTCATTTGTAACAGAACTTACGGCTGGACCAGGTTACTTAGATCTAGTCAAATTTACACTTTTTTTTTTTTAATATTGTCCATATAACTCAAATTCGTACTTACTAAAATGTCCTTTGACGTGGCTCGCGGGTCGTTACACTTCTGATTTATAGTAAAACCACCAGTGTACAGTATCCAAACGTATATTTCCATCTTCAATACAGATTTGACTTCTCGGACATGAATATATTCAACTACCAACACGTGTACAATTTCTTAAAATATCGATATTCACTTTGTATAGACGTTAATACATAATAATACATTACGAGATTACGAACAGTATAACTAGGACTTTACTGGAGCACGACTGTAGACGGAATGCCCGTTTTCTAATAATTTTGCTTAACAGCTTGACATTAGACGACACTCTCTCAATATTGAATGAATGAATGAAAGGAACGAATGACGTGAGTGAACACGTGACGAGTGAACTGTCAAATGGATTGAATGACTGATATTACTTCCACAGTAAGAACAATTTAACATCTGAATTAAATACACTTTAAAGTATCGATACAATATGTAAACTCATTATAATTAATATAAATTATTTCAATTTTTAATACTAAATTTGATTACAATATACAATTTTGCCTTTTAAATTAACGAATCACAACATTTTACTTCATAAAATGTAAATAAAATTCATAATTAATAGTGATTATACGTTTTCCCAAAATTGTTCAGCCAAGAAAATCGTTTAGCTCCGTCAAAACAACTTTTACGTTTCAACGAAAATTGCATCTGAAACAAAATTAAAGGTCATCGGCCAACACGCAGCCTTGACCGGGTTGCATTCACAATTTCCCAACGAGAATCTAACTAAAGCGTTCATATTTCATAAGACGTTTCAACAGCAGCGCGGCGGACGTACGCGAGTGCTACCAACGTGATACCTAAATTAGCCGTAAACAAGGAAGATTCGACTCGTATTGAGCTCCGAAAGCTAAATAGTTTTCCTTCAAAGTAAATTTCAAATTTGGAAAAGGAACTCCATTGAGACAATTTTCCATTGACGTATGAAATTTTGATATCAGGAAAATTTCAAGTGAAATGAAAGAAGAATTTGAAAACGGAATATCAGCCTTTTAGAAAATCGTTGTTTTTTTTAAAAGTCCCCAATTATAAATTCTAAAAAAAAGACATCGTTTACAATTTCAAAAGAAGAAAAAATGTTAGAAGGAATATAATAATGGCGTTATCAAGTGTTTCGAGTGTAATGACTTTTGGTGTGGCAGCATGGCCCCCTCCGGGTCCAATCCCCAACGCCTCCTTCCAGTCGCATCATCAGGGCTCAAATTTCGCGATATTCGTGATTTTATTCGCATTGTGTATGATGGAGGTGGTTGTCCTAAAAATCATGACTGAGGAACAGAATCGGGAACAGTCGAGGAGTGTGACTTCCATGTGGTTCGATATGGACGATGATTGAATTGTGATATGTGAAATGTGATCTTTAATGGCCAGCGGTGATTAGTGTTTTATAGAGTATATTTAGTGCTAATAAGAATATTTTTATAGTATTTTAAGATTAAGAAAACCTAGAACTAGGTAAATATTAACATTTATATAGATATTGATCGTATCGTGATTTATTTAAAAGAAATAATATTACTATCAAAATACACTGTTTTAATGCAGACTCAAATAATATAAAAATAATATAGATTTGTTTAGATCCTTCTTTTATTTTTCCAGGATTCAAATAAAATATATTATTTTGAATATTAGTGAATATAATTGACTAAACAATTCATTATTTCATAAAAAAAAACGAGACTCCTGTGTCTGTGTAGAAAATTGTTAACCCATTACACTATGAACCATGGACAAAGAAACAAACTATGATTATAATATTGTACAAGGATGTGTCAATTTTTATACCTACTTAATTAGTTTTAAACCTCCTTCCGGTGTAAAATATAGGCGCTATTGTTATATTACCTACTCCTTATATTGGACTCCTACGCACTGTCTAATCCTACGTATTCTAAATTACACATCATCGAATATAATTATTAAAAAAATAAGCTTTAATTATTGAATTTTATTTGTGTAAATGTATTTTTGTATATTTCAAAAGTATTTTAAATTTGTAGGAACGAATGGAAAAAAACGACATGCTAAAATCCAAAAACATGAAAACAAGTAGGTATTAATTTTTAAAATTTCATAACATAATATCTGTATTATTCGATGCAGAAATCATTTTATTGAATTCATTTGTATATTTAAATTAAGTAGGTGCACTCATGAAACTGAAGGTCTTTGATATAAATAATCTTAAAATATTTGACAATTTTCTTGAAAAGATTATTATTATTTTAAATAAATTGCAGTATTATTGAATTTAATACTTTACACTTTTTTCTCTAGTTCATTAGAATAAAATTGGACAATATTATCTAGAAACTAGAAATATATAAAATAATTTATAATATTGGGAGTACAAATTAATTCGGTCCGTTTTTTTGTTGTTAAAAATGCCTTTATTTCAAAACAAAATGAAAGAAGAGATTAATGAAAGTACTGTCCATCGCTGATAACATATTTTTCCCACCTTTCAGGCAATTTTAGAATTGCACATCGAAAAACTGCCTCGTTTTTTGAAACGATCCAAATTTCGAGTCAATTTTCGATTTCTGTCAAAGAAGTGAACCGGCGACCTATCAAATCGGGATGCATGATTCAAAATAACCATTAATCGCTAGGAGCAATATTCGAAGAATACAGCATGTGCATTAAAACATCCCACTTGAGCGTTTCCAAATATTTTTTGCGACATGATGCCTAGCGATGTCATACAGAAAAATAACTTTGTCATGTCTTTGCTCGTATTCCGGTCGTTTTTCTAGCAATGCACGGCTCAAATGAATATATTTCAATCTATACCCATCCCTGTAATGCCTTCGCCATTTTAGGGCAGCTCTTAGTACATAAAACGCTTTTAATCCCTCCAGATACACACCATAACCTCTGAATCATGAATATCCAACTTTGGTGTTGCTGTTCAGCTGTTGAGTTTGATGGCGACGACTGACCGGGCTAAGCATAGTATTTTTTTTCTTGGAGTTTTCGTAAAATATAAATTTCTCATCTGCTGTTACTATCCAATGTAAAATACCCTTTCTTTTTGCCTTTGAATCCGCTGTTTGCAAGAAATAAAATCGCCTTACAATGTCTCTCGAAGCCAGTTAATGATGAACCAATTACCTTGCTTCTGGATAATTTCCATGCATATTTTTTGTACATAAACTGTTTGTTGTCTCCCTCTCAATGTATCTTCATGCTCCGTTTGCGTTTAAAATAGATATTCACCGTGTAATGTCTCCATTTCTGAGTTTTCATTTTTTTTGGCTTTCCAGAGCGAGACCTATCTTCAACGCTGAAATCTTCGACAAAACCATTCGTTACATCATTTATCAGTTGGAGTAATGTCACCATAATATCCCATAATCATTTGATTTGCTTCAACTTCACTTTTCTTTCAATTAAAGCAGAAAACTAAAACCTCCCGCAAATGATGTTTGACTAACTTAAATTTCGTCATATTCAACAGAGTTAAAGACAAGATTTTTTTATAAATCTTAAATTAATAAGTATAATCTGAATATTATTAGCAGATGTCTTAACTCTCAGAGACAACTGAAATCACCTATCACTATCAAACATACATAATAACTAGAACCACTTTTTAAAAACGGACCGAATTAATTTGAAATAATAATATAATACTATATTTAACTGGTATCTATCATGCCCAGCGATCAGGAGGCCTATTACCAAAACAAAATCGAAGTTTCGGCTGCAGATCGTACATTTTCCTATTACGAATACGATGATCGATTCGTCTTTCCCAATTAGACATAATGGTCTAAGATCCGGGATTAGAAAAATATACCCTCATCTGTTAATTAGATGAAACAATTTTTAATAGGCTGATTTCAATATCATGAACTTATAAAAACAACCTCTGCCATCATAAGCCTGCTGCAATTAATAGTAATTAATTAATTAACAACTAATTAATTTTTAATTTTTACTTTCATATTTGAAATTTTAATTTACATATTGAAATCAGCCTATTAAAAATTGTTTCATCTAATTAACAGATGAGGGTATATTTTTCTAATCCCGGATCTTAGACTATAATCTATTTCGTTTAATCGTGAATAGAATTGAAAATGACTTAATAAGTTAAAATACAATGTTCTTTTGTTTTTGTAATAAACCTACAGCCTCGCTCTGGATGTCGTATCTGGATATATCCAGGTCAAAGGGTTAATGTCTGTAATTATTATTGTTAGCGTGTTAGATATATAATTTAAATAAGTTTAAAACTGAATTATCTCTTGTAAATAGTATGTATTATATTTTCAATATAAATACCTCGATATATTTTTGACTTATTTCAACTAATTCCAGTGGCGTAGCATAGGTCACCCTATTATTTTTGCAATTGATTATACAAAAATTGGGGCATGGTAAAAATGGTACTCTTAAAATAAATAAATTAAATAACCTAAATATAAATAAATTTAATAACGTAAATTGAATAACCTATTAAAGAGAAACTCTGTCATTGCGGTAAAAAAAAACGTTGAAGGATGTAATTTTTTACCGTTACCCGTGAAATGCCGCCCCCGACAAAGTGACGCCCGGGGCGGAACGCACCCTCCACCGCCCCCATGCTACGCCATTCCAATCTTTACAGACATGCGTAATGCGATAGTAATACTTAAACTAATAAAATCACTAAACTCAATTCTATATAGGTAATGTTATACACACGTTATATAAAATATAATATGTACATTAAAATCTAAAATAACACAACGCATACAATGTAGCATTTATATTTTTCGCCTGAGTGCAACAAAACAGATTTGTCTCACTAACCATCACTACATATTATCAATTTAAATACCTATGTAAGTTAGCTTAAGCATTTTATGCACATTATTAAAATCCTTTACACCATATAATTTAAATGAATATTTTAGAAGTTATCGCAAAAAATTGACGCGGGCGAAAATTAATTGAAGTATTTCTCAAAGTTTGAAGTGGTATGTAAGGATCGGAGCATATGGAATTCCGTGATCTCTGCCTACCCCAATGGGAAAGAGGCGTGATATTTATGTATGTATGTATGTATGTTTCTCAAAACAATGACGCGGACGAGACTCGCTTGATACGATAATCCTCATAGTCAGAAGATAATCCGCATCAATTCGACAGACAAAACGTGTAGGCATAATATGCTGTACCCGTGCGAAGCCAGGGCGGGTAGACAGTATCGTATAGAATTCTCAAGGCTCAGCAGCGCTCCTATAAACAGGTTGCTAATGGTGGATTTATGTTAGGTATTGATCAACTGTAAGACTGACTCGATACAAGATGATACTTAAGCCAGTAAATATGATCTGGACGGTATTAAGCAATACATTGTCAACCCACATGGTTGCCATTGAGAAAATTGAGTTTGAAGTTTTAATCAGGTTTTACAAAATTTCTTTAAATAAATAACAAAATGATAGATTTTTTTTGTAATTATTATTATTAGACTAAATATATATAGTTATTCTTGGTAGCATTCAAAGTAATTGAATTTAGTGCATTATTGTTAAATATTTTAAGCAATTAAGGTTTTCATGCCCGCTTGTTTTTTCAATATTTTTGCTATTAAAACGGTTTAAATGATATATATCTCTTTTGAAATATGTACTCCAGCACATAAGGAAGCGATTGGTATCAAAAATTTAATTTTTATAATTTTGTGGATTGACACTGTATTGCTTAACAGCGTCCATCTGTAGTTGAGCTATTTTTTGGAACGAATCGAATACGAATCCTAAAATTACATCAGCATACGTTATCTTAGATACAAACGGCTAATTCTCTCGCAACGAACACAGCTTTTATATTTGCGGAATAGCGCGCGAAGGTTACTTCGAACAGGAGTTAAGTGTTGCCAAAGCGTGACTGCCTTCCGGTATTCCATTCTGTTTGCAGATTAATGATTTTTTTTGTTGAAGATGTAATTGTGAATTCTTCCGGGGGTAACTACATTAAGGGGCCGAGTGAGGCATTACTACTCCTGCCGGCCTAGCATAACCGCCACGAGATATCTCGCGGACGAGTGAAGACAAACTAAGATCTCGACATCGACAATTTTGATAGAAAAAATATCTCGATCGACAAAGATATCTATTTTTGATATTAAAAGTTGAGTTTTAAGTGTAAATGTCATGTTAAGCCCGGGAGAAATAAAGAGATAAATAATCGATTAAAACACGGGTGGAAGGAATATCGAAATTCCGACCGGGTAAAGTAACACTGCTCATAGTTCGAAAACTTTGAGGTGTACTTTGCGCGTTTCGGGCTCATACGGATGGATTTTCGAATGCTCGAAGTAAAAAGTAGGTCGACAGCGCATCATTGACTGATGTTCTGTGGTTGAGGTATCACCTACCATCAATGCTCGTTTGTCAATATCTAACACAAGAAATGCGCTAAATATACTGCTTTAGGAGATTGTTATATGGCTCCAGGGTATAAATATATTATGTTGATACAAGTATTACATACATACATACATATACATCACGCCTCTTTCCCATTGGGGTAGGCAGAGATCACGGAATTCCATATGCTCCGATCCTTACATACCACTTTCGCTTCTTCTACTTTCATCAATGCTTTCATACACACTCGACGATTACGAGTACTTTTGATCTGGCCCTTTCTGATCGAGGTACGTTCGCCTAGTCGACCACTCCCGACTCTCCCACTCACACCAGTTTCATAAATCTTTTTCGTTTCCCTACTTTCATCCATCAAGTATTAACCCCAGGTAAACTCCTATGGGTAAAAAAATGAGGAGCATTAACTATTTATTATTGTAGTATGAAAGTGTTTCATCATCTATATTATTTATCTATACATATAATAAAACTGTAGAGGTGAAATGTCTGTACATAGAAAAAAAATGCTAAAAACCGAGTCATAGGGATGTAAGAAGAGAAACAGAACAAAACCAGATAATTTTTAAATTTTTTCTGTCTGTTTGTCTGTTTGTACGGGCTAATCTCCGAAGATACTGATTCGATTTTCATGCAATTTTCACAAATATATTAAGCAAACCCCGGGGCAACATATAGGCTTTGTTTCATCAAAATCGGTTTTCGGAAAGAAAGTTATCATCATTTAAAGATTTTCAAGGCACCATATCAACAAATTGCAATGCAAACTGACTCGCGTCAAACTTTTTCGAATTATCAGATGTCAATAACAGTTTGATATGTAACTAAAATAGTTTGATTATTTCTCCACTTTCAATTGAAAATATTATATGAAGAAACCATGCTCAAAAGCTCAGCTTAAGGTGAAGCCTACGCGAACGAAGTCGCTGGCATCAGCTAGTCATCTATATATTATAATAGTTAATTACAAAATAAGAATTCCCATTATAAAGACAATATGAATCAAGTAGCCCTTGGATGGAAGCATGACGAACTCTTGGCTCCCGCGCCGTTTTTAGTTTGCCCCCGGAGCGACCTCTGTTTCTTTTTATGAAAAAACTAACTATGCCTACGAATGCTTAGGGCGGTAGGGCCTAACATGACAACCACGACAAAATACACACACTTAAAACTCGACTTCTAATGTCAAAGTGGAGATATTTTTCGATCGAGATATCTTGTCTATTACAGTTGTCGATGTCGAGATATAAGGAATCCATATATAACATAGATATGTTTGACTTTTTTGACTCGTCCGTGAGATATCTCTTGATCGTCATGCTAAGCGGGCAGAGATTATAGATGTGTTACCGGCCTTTAACTTTGTTTGCCGAAATTAAATTCGAAACATGAAAACATTTTACTCGAACTTAGGGTTTTTATCCGCTAGTCATTAATCTCGAAATGTATACAGGAACACATTAAGTACTTTAAGTTTCCCTCCATTAGAGGATAAAATCTAAAGACCGGTTTAATAACCTGTTCAAATGCTGAAATAACCACATCACAATTACCAAACTTGACCGGTCTCAGTGGCTATACTAATACAGGTAGTCAACCTGTATATTGAATAATTTATAAATTACATGAAATATACGCACGATAGAGGCACTGAGGGCTGAACAAAAGACATCGCTAATTTAAAGTAATTGACGTTGAAACGTTAGCTCATAGCTGCCTCTACCTAAAAACACTTAGGTACACAATATTGCATAAATATAAAAAGTTATTTATTGCTGAACATGAGTTTTTCAAATACATTATCCCATTGTTGTAACACCGTTTTAAATAAAATACCTTTTTATATCTTACACCTGAGCCAAAACGGCCAGTTCTTCCATAGAAAACTTCTAAAAGAATAAAAATACATACTTAAAGGACGTTTTACTTCTTGATAATTTATTTAAACCTGGTGTAATATTGTGCAATCTTGAGTTAACTTGAATGAATCGGTTTTTGAAGAAAGTGCGTATTTTCGTTCACCCGTCAATTTGACGGGTGCCGTAGAGATAGGTATCTTAAAACGTCCGTAAATCTAGTGTTAATAGTTTTATATTAGCAAAGATGTTGACGGGCTCGTTGGCACGGTGTATGTAACAGTTCGATAGAACACCTGCCGTGCGCATCGATGCGTCGTGGGTTTGAATCCCACCGGGACCACATGTTTATAATTTTCTGTAAGCATGTTTTCCCTACGTCTAGTAACTTCGGGTATTGATCGGGTGGGAGGAATATAGACATTCCGACCGGGTAACGAACCACCGTTCATGGAAAACCCGTGAAGTGCACATTGCGCGTTTCGGTTTTAGTCTATGGATTTCCAAATGCTCGAAGTAAAAAGTAGGTCGATCATTGACTGATGTTCTGTGGCTGGGGTATCGCCTACCAAGTGTACCTCATGCTCGTCTGTCGATATCTCACATAAAAAAAGATTTAATTATATGTATTTTTTATATCTTTTTTCATTTTTATTATCCTAAAGATGTGTGTGTATTAATAAATGTTGTGTGGCTGTACCACGATCAAATATGGCTGTATTATTGCAACTTGTAATCTTACTTTACGTGAGAAAGAGACAGCAGTACACATCGTGTATAGCGTTGTCTCGTTCTATATTTTTTTATAGAAACGGGGGCAAACGGACTGTTGGTTCACCTGTTGGTAAATACCGGCGCCTTTAGACATCTGCAACACCAAAGGACTTGCGGGTACGTTGCCGGCCTTTAAGAAATGTCTAGGCTTCCTTTTGAAGGTCCCTAAGTCTTATCGGTTCGGAAATAACGCTGGTGTCAACTGGTTTCACAGAGTAAGTATGAGAGGCAAAACATTCCTAAGAAAAACATCATCCTGCAATAATGACCGAGGTATTTCCCCAGTACTAATATGTAGTTAGGAAGTTGGAACTATCTCCGCTTCCTTATAACAACGGTAGGTATGACGCTATAAAGCACAGACAATATAGCCTTCTTCTTTGTAAAGAAAAAGACGATTGAGCGCATCAAATACATTTGATTTAATATTTTTTTATTTTAAAACCTACCAGAAATCCCGCAAAAATTAATGCATCACTCGCGCCAAAATTTTAACCGTTATAGCGGCTTCAATAAATTAGTCTTATATCAACAGATAAGCATGAGGTTCACTTGATGGTAGGTGATACCTCAGTCACTATCAATGATACCCTGTCGAATAATTTTGTTCTTCGAGCATTCGGAAATCCATAGACGAACCGAAACGCTTCATGATTAGGTATTCCATCTATGAATAACTTCTCTAGACTCTCGTTCTCAAAAAGAATATTTGATCAATGAATAGAAGAAAAATGAATCTGACAGACACGAAATTCACTATTAGAGTGCGCGCCAGATAAGTCTGCGCGCGGCAAAAATTGGAACTAAATTTCTTTCCGTCATATTGTTTTCCGGAATTAGTGTGCAGCAGTGGCATTTTTATTTGATTTTATTGGTAATCATCATGCCTAAGGTTATAAAAAGTGCTGGTAGAGATGTTATATTGAAAGTAAAACGTGCTTATGAAGCAGAACGGCAAAATAAAGGGCCGATTGTACCATTTTCAAAACTTTTTTATTACTTGACAGGTAATTTTTGGGGTGACCAGTACATGGTATTATGTCTTTATGTGGGGTATTTTTATACGATACATATTTTTAAGAGCTGGTAAATAAGGAGTAATTCAGTTACAATATGTAACAAATTAAAAATATATATATTTTCACTGAGTTTTAGTATGTAATTATTATTCATCACCCTAAAACTAATTGAAATTTACAAATAAAATTGTTACATCACGTCAAATTTAGTAGTTAATTCGACGTGATATCTAAATATAAATTTGTTTTCTGTTGTATACTAAGAATACCTAATACGAATTAACATTCAGAATGCCGGTGATTTTTTTGGTGTTGCATAGTGGTTGAGAGTTTGCTTTCTATACCTGGCAATATTTGGTACGCCACCCGTCGCGCGCAGACTTATCTGGCGAGCACTCTATATGGAGGATATCAATCTATACTTCTATATCTATACTAATCTATACTTATTATTAATATTAATTAATTATTAATTAATTAATATAATTAATAATATTATAAAGAGGAAAGACTTGTATTTTTGAATTTTTGTATGTTATGAATAAACTCAAAAATTACAGGACCGATTTTAAAAATTCTTTCACCAATAGAAAGCTACATTATCGCTGAGTAACATTGGCTATATTTATTGCTAGAAAAAATTAGAGAACCTTCGAAACCCACCCAGGGTGTCAAAAAAATAGCCAAAAAATGTCTTTCATCGCATGCGCTGCGGAAAGTATTGACGATAGAACAAAAAAAAAATTCTAGACCGATTTTGAAAATTCTTTCACCAATAGCAAAAAGAAAGCTACATTATCAGCGAGTAACATAGGCTATTTTTGTGTATATTAGATCTACATTGCACCCGTGTGAAGCCGGGGCGCGTTGCTAGTACTCTACAAAAAAACAATACATTATTGACCTTCAACTTGCTTGTTACGTAATGATCTCCTTGACCTCAGCGCGTCTCTTGTGATAAGAAAAATGTTTGTTTACCGTTCCATTAGCGAAAAGATTTGCTCAAATATAGACTAGTGGACCCTGCAGACGTTGTTCTGCCACAATTTTGGCAGCGGACCCGACAGTCGTTGTCCTGTCTACACGTCTTTAATTTGAAAATTTCAAACTTTTTTGTGAATCTAAACCATTCCCAGATCCCCTTGAACACACACAAAAAATTTCATCAAAATCGGTCCAGTCGTTTGAGAGAAGTTCAGTGACATACACACTCACAGAAGAATTATATATATAAAGATGTGTACAGCCTTTGGTCGTAGAAGCAGAGATATATTAGGTATATGATGTTTATTCAATTAGGGTTTGTTATTCCTTATTTTCTATCAAAAATAAAAAAGGGTAAAAAATATGTCGACAGCGCATATGATGTTCCGTGGATACCATTAAAATAAATAAATAAAATAAAATATTGTTTATTCATTATCAAAAAATACATCAATAAAAGATAAGATATGAGCACCCTTTTAAGTACATAATAAATACTTGTGTCAGGATGCTCAGCTCTTCCATACCAAAAGAAAATAAACTAGATTACAATAAAACTTAAGTTAGGTTTTTTTACAATTTTGATTTTAAATTTTAATTAAAAAGAAAATAAAAATGAACAATGATAATAATAATCTAGACACTATTAATAAGTTATGTATTTATTTAATTTTGTTTATATGTTTTTATTATATTATATTAATTTTATATAATTAGTGTTAGTGTTTGTGGTGTGGTGTATATGTGTGTGAGTTTGTGTGTGTGTGTGTGTGTGTGTGTGTATGTGAGTGTGAGTGCATCGTACTAAGTTCAGATATATTAGGTGATGGCTTTCATTAGATCCTCCATCTCATTATAAGTTTTAGTCATCAGCCAATTTGAGAGAGTTTTTTTGAAGTTATATAAATTGAGAGAGTAAATGTCTAAGATTCCATTCACCTTATTGTATAGGAACACCGATTGAGCCTCCCAGTTGCGACTGCCAAATGTTGTTTTTATCGAAAATTTTTCAACGGTGTCCCTTCTACGTTTCCTAATTATAGTATCATTAAATTTGAGAGTTTTGTGTTTTTTAATTAAAATAAGGAGTATGTATAATTTCCGAACTGATAGCAACTGACTCATAGAGTACAACTCTTGAGTCGAGAATCTGTACGGCTTAAAGAACATAACCTTCAGAAGGGATCTTTGTCCTCTTTCGAGTTCGAGAAATTTCATTTTAGAGGCTCCCCCCCAGACAGGAATACAATATGTTAAAATAGATTGAGCAAGGGAAAAGTAAATCTGTATTAACAACTTTTTAGTCGCAACGTGTCTTAATGTTTTAAAAATCCAGATCAGTTTTCTGATCCTACTAGTTGTTGACTCTAATTGAGGATGCCAAGATAGGTGTTGGTCAATGATTACGCCAAGGTATCTATTATTTTTGACTTTTTGTATAATGGAACAAGAACAGTTACTATTTAACATGTCACAATGATGTATTTTAAGGTTGAAATCGGCCTTTGGCTGAGTTCGGCTCGTGATGGAGAAACAAATGTAATTCGTTTTAGATGTGTTGAGTGTTAGCAGGTTGTCGTTCAGCCAATTTGCTATCCTGGCCAAACCAAACTCGGCCTCTTTGTGGACTTCATCCCACGTCTGACCAGTAAATAACACAGCAGTGTCATCCGCGTAAGAAATTATTTGGCCATTGTTAATTTTGAGCTTGCACAAGTCATTAATATAAATTAAAAAGAGCGTCGGGCCTAGGACGCTGCCTTGAGGAACACCGAAAGTAACTTGCTGATCTGTACTGATATATTGCCCAATTTTTACTCTTTGCTTTCGATCACTTAAGTAGTCTTTAAAAATGCGCAACGGGATATCTCTTATTCCTATCAGCTCAAGTTTGTGTATAAGTGTGGAGACACAGACGGTGTCAAAAGCTTTTTTTAGGTCAAGAAATACAGCGAGGCATTTTTTACCTTTATCCAAATTACTTACGACTAATGAAGTTAAATGCAAGATAGCATCTTCAGTGGACTTCCCTTGGCGGAAACCATACTGAGAGCTTGAAAGAATTTCATATTTGTTAAGGTAATTTAGCAGCCTTACATTTAATAACTTTTCTAGGATTTTAGAAATAGCAGGTAATATCGAAATTGGCCTGTAATTATTGACACTGTCCTTGTCACCAGACTTGAACACAGGAGTAATTATAGATTGTTTAAGAAGACTGGGAAAAACTCCTTTTCGAAATGATAAATTTACCAGATGACAGATGATAGGAATCAAAAGATCTTTTGCGAGTTTTAGGAATTGAGCAGGTATGTTATCCCAACCTGGAGCACATTCTGATTTTAAATTCATGATAATGGAATTTATTTCTTGGGGATCAGTTTCGAAGAGAACAAAGGAATGTATAGCAGTTTCAGAAATAAGGGGCTTATTTGCTTGCAGTGTTGAAAGATTCACTACAATTTCCTTAGCAAGTTGTGGTCCAATGTTGGCAAAGAATTTGTTCACCTTAGCAACAGAGTCATGTGGGGAGGGCAGTATGTTTAATAATTCGCAATTTGAGGATTTTATTTGACTTAGATTTGTAATTCTTTTAATGTTACTCCATAAGAGTTTATTATTGTTTACAGAGTTGTTTAGCTGTGACTTCTCGTAACTACGTTTTATTTTTTTTATTAACTTATTACAGAAATTTCGGTACCTTTTGTAACATATTTTTAAAACTTCATCAAATTTGTTATCTTTTAGTTTTTTTTTGCATTTTATTTCTATTTCTAATACAACGAAGGAGACCAGGAGTCATCCAGGGTTTCAAAGTTCGATTCTTTTTAGGTACAATGACAGTTAAAGTATTTTCCTTTAAGGATTCTGATATTTTATTAATAATTTGTTCTACAAGCACACTAGGATCTTCGCTAAAAAGAAGTTCATTTAAATTTTTATTAGCTAAGGTTGTAACAGCTTTATCAAAATCTATAATTGTTTTAGTTTTTTGATTTAAAATTGAATCAAATTCTTTTAATTTAGAAAGACTTAAAAATACCATCTGATGATCTGTAATGGATGTATTCAAGACAGCTATGTTTGCATGTATTTTTTTCCCGGAAAACTTTAACATAAAATGGTCAAGGCAGTTTGCATATCTGGTGGGAAGCAAATGTCCCGGCATAAAGCCATAAGCAGTTAACATGTTTAGATAATTTTGCCTATTTGTACGTTCAGTATGATTTCCATCTTCTTTATAAATCAAATTAATATTTATATCACCTGTTATTACTACATGTTTTTTGTCTTTTACTATTTCTAAATGTGTTCTGAGTGATTCCACAAAACTTTCCGAATCAGAATTAGACGGTGAGCGATATATTCCAAATATTAAGTAATTAAGAGTTTCTATTTGTAGACATGAGGCATTAACTAGTTTAATTTCTATTACTTTAGGCTGAATGTCATTCTTAATATATGCAACCACACCATCATTCTGATTCAGTAGACTTGTAGTAAGATATGGTGTATAATTAATAAGTTGTGGTACTGGTTTATTTTTACTTAATCTACATTCGGTTAATATAATAATATCTATTTCACAGTTTAAGTTGGCTAGTGTTAACTGCAGATCATCAATGTTCTTGTATATACTTCTAATATTTTGAGTCACGATAGTTAGATCTCTTTTATTTATTTTTATTCGGTCCTGGAGGTTTCCAACGTCACAGGCAATAGAATTAGCAATATCAGTTTCGTCTAATTCATTCAAAGTGATAAGAGTACTATCCATAAAGATTTGTGTAAGGAAAAATGATTTGAATAGCAAAGTCACAGCAATACGTGAAATAAGTTAGGTAAAACATACATTTGGGGAGTTGAGATTGAGTTAGAGATAGCATACAAACGATTGTATTGAAATCTGGCATGTGATATGATGTGGTGATCCGTGTATATGTTTGTGAATTGTAAGTGGAAGAGAAAGTGTGAGTCGGTGTGAGATTGTTTTGTGTGAGCACTTGATTAATATCTTTTAGAACATACAAATTTTCTGCAATTATACTATAATACAAAATTGGAGCTAGATAATATAGTCATGCTGATTGCATTATTTGCTGTACTTGCGATTCACTCTTGACTAAGATAATTGGGGTATTTTCATCCTTTCTAAGGTAAACTTTCCCATAGGCAGTCCAGCAAAACTTATGAGTCTTCGACCGAACAATCTCTTTCCCAAGATAAAGAAGACGGGATGCTTTCGGGGTTAAGTTTTCCGATACAAATATAGGAGTATCCTCCGCTGTTCGGAATCCCAAGTGCTTAGCACACAGCTTTGATTTGTGTTTAATATTAAATGCCTTACACATCTTTATGACATCATTTTTCAATATAGTTGAAGTGGTCTCCACAACTATCGGTGTGTTTTTTGATCTGTCCTTCTTTGCACGAACTCTGTATATGTCTTTTACATCCCTAATATTAATTGAGCAACCAATGTTTTTGGAGAGACAAGTTATCATGTCGAGCAAATCCTCCTTGGTTTCATTATCTTTCCTTGGAACATTTTTGACTTCAAAATTCGTTTTTCTCATCCCTTTCTGTATGTCTTCAATTTTATCTTCCAAGATAGTGATATATTTCCTGTCTTCTTGTGCTTGCATTTCCAATTTTTCAATTTTCTTCCTATATTCTTCATTTTGAGTAGTGAGAAATGCAATAGAATTTTCTATATTTCGATTTGACTGCTGAATGTCTGCTAATGTCGGTGCAATTTTCTTAAGTTCATCATTATTAGTGGCCATCATAGAGTTTAGTAAACTTAACATTTCTTCTTTAAAAGCAGTTAATTCCACACTGAGGTCTTCATTTTCCCTTTTTCGTTTGTTTCGAATCGAGACAATAGTTGAGGGTGAGTCCGATTTATCTAGTCCATCTGTCACAATGTTTGATTCTGATAATGACTTATTCATGTTTGCAGCCTTATTTAACTTTAGTCTCTAGTAGGTAATATAATTTATTAAGACAATATAATAATATTTACATTCGTCGCTAATGTGGTGTTAGCATTACATTCATGTAAGTCACTAGTTTGTACCAACAAACGTTTGCGCAACAGGTGGCTCTACGCGTGGACGCAACAGGTAAATCAATATGGCGCGTGCGCAACGATTCGCTGTATTCCAGGGCGCAACAGGTGGTTGTCAGTGATGGCGTCGCAAAGGGGGCGTATCTGCTTGCGGTTTTAGACCAATAACTCTTCAGTGGGCGTAATAATTAATAAGGCTAATAATACGCAATTTTATTATTGGTAATAAAGCGTAAATGACTCACGCGCCACCGTAGTTTTCAGTACCAGGGCCTCAGATCGTAGTCGACACCTCCTTGACTTAATTGAACGCTTCTCGTTTATGCACTCCTATTATTTAAACTCGAATATTTTTATTAAAATATGTTTTCAATTTTAAAATAAACTAAGCACGGATCTATTAAGACGTTTACACCTGTCGGTGGTCCGAGGGGAAGAGGGCAAACCTCGTGTTGAAATCTAACATACAAAAAGAATTTTTCGAGATAACTACGTATAGACAACAATATGTGCTTCACATACATACATACATATACATCACGCCTCTTTCCCATTGGGGTAGGCTGAGATCACGGAATTCCATATACTCCGATCCTTACATACCACTTTCGCTTCTTCCACTTTCATCAATGCTTTCATACACACTCGACGGTTACGAGTACTTTTGATCTGGCCCTTTTGCAGAACGACCCCGATCTGATCGAGGTACGTTCGCCTAGGTCGACCACTCCCGATTCTCCCACTCACACCAGTTTCATAAATCTTTTTCGTTTCCCTACTTTCATCCATCCTTTCTATATGCCCAAACCACCATAATCCTTCACGATTATTTCATCTATGAATTTTATTTTTTACTAGCTGTTTTCAATAATTTTGAACTTGGTATAAATGATCTTTGGTCTTTTGAATAAATTAGCAAACGAATCCTAAATTAAATATTTAAAGTTCTTAGCTTATGTTAGCTCTGTCAAATGAGGAAGTAGCTGAAAGTCAGTGTCGCCTGCGATTCTCATGCTACAATCTGCTGAGAGGCCTCATTAATTAATGGAAATATTGTTTTTTTTTTTCAAAACGTATCATGGGATTCAAAATATTTTGTCATTCGAATGTTAGCTTGTTATACTACGAAAGTAAGTAATCTTCTATAAACGAAACAGAATTTTCTTCGAAATAATTAATTTGTTTGGATTGATCAAGATAGAACTATCTAAGAATGGATAGGTGGCGGTGTAATTGAAAACCTATCGCTTAAAAGAATTACTTGAATTAATAAAATATTGGGTAAAAAATTTGGTAAAATAATTATTGAGTGTCTATCACTACCTACGCAAACTCTACATTTCGAGTAAGTAATGGTGCTCGAAAAATATAAATGTTAAATAAATAAATAAATACTAAATAGACATTACGTTATAAAGATGATTGCTTCGTTCACGATACGGCTTGCCTAACCAGTGTCCCAACTCCCAACAAACACGTAGAGGCAAGGTCGCCCTCTCAGTATGTTTCCGTAAATGCTCTAGCAACTGTAGACGTACAATTAGTAGGTTTACTTATATAAATTCGAAACAGTTTCGTATTCAACCTCAAGAATGTTCGTACTTTTGAACTAACTATTTCCATTGACAAAACGATCGAGAAACAGTGTGACTGCAATACATGCATGTATGCATGTACACTAGCAATGCGCCCCGGCTTCACATGGATGCAATGTAGATGTACTACAAAAAAGGCCTATGTTACTCACTGATAATGTAGCTTTCTATTGGTGAAAGAAGAAAATTGGTTCAGTAGTTTTTTAGTTTATTTCCTTCCTTTCCTTTTTATTTCCTCTTTCTTTCCTCTTTATAATATTTGTATAGAAGTATAGATATAGATATGGTAAAACATAATTCCCAAAAAATTAACATAACCTAAAAAACTCAAAATCTTGAACTCGACACACCAATGTCAAAATATAGTCAAGAGTACCAAAAATGTATGGTCTCAAATTCCATATACATATTTCCATAATATTCGAACACTATTGAGGTTGATCGTGCGTAATCGTTGATGGCAAGATTTCGAATCCAATCCAGTCTTTATCACCATACATGAACGAGGAGTGTGATGCTTTGTCAGGCTTTTTCTTACAGCATTCGGAATCCCTACAATTCTATGAACAATCTACGTATACTATATAAAGTGGCCAATGTAAGGAAAAAAATAAGTATATGGAATACAATGAAGTTACTGATTATCACTACATAGTATAAAATAAAGTCGCTTTCTCTGTCCCTTTGTATGCTTAAATCTTTAAAACTACGCAACGGATTTTGATGCGGTTTTTTTTAATAGATAGAGTGATTGAAGAGGAAGGTTTATATGTATAATAAAAACAGATTTTCTGTAGTGTATTTAGTATCAGCATTGCACCCTTGCGAGGCCGGGGCGGGTCGCTAGTATACACTATAATGAAGTATACTATACTATACTAGGAAATACCTTTTAAAGGCATTATAAGTAGTGTATTTCGAGACTATCTTCATTTGAATTCAAGAAAAGATACATGTAGCTATTTTCGTCTTGTGTTTTAAACTTTTTGCATCATTCACCGACTTTGAAATCATATTTCAAAATGACTAGGAGTTATTAATACCAAAAAACAAGACAAAATAACGCGAGGTTTCATTACGATATTCCGCAAGACGGTTGGTACAATGTACAGGGCACTTTGTTTACTGGAATTATCTACTTGCGTCTTACTTTTCGAACCTATAATATTATCATAGTCTGAGGTTGTTTTCACCAGAAAAGATAATTGGCAAATAAGAGCTTTAATTATAATTAAATTTAAAAATATTTTTTATTTTAAAGAAATGATAGATGTATGTATTTTTAATGATATTTTAATCCTGTCTGCATTTAAGTTAAATAGTTTATTTTTATGAATACCTATTGACAGTATACCTACATACGTATTATATTGTATAATAGGTGTTTTATTGTTGTTTTGTACACGTTAAATATCATTTTATAATTGTCAAGTCTAAAGTTCGTACTGCGTGTTAATAAATATAATTTTATAGGATGGGTATGTAGTTTATTTTATGCAATATTTATTATAAGTGGCCCTATTTATCAATGTCAAACAAACGGAAATTTAATGAAGCATAAACAAGCAATTTACGACTATGATTTGATGATTAATATTTAATAAAAAATATATATTATGTATAACTAGCAACCCAGCTTCGTACGAAAAGAAAAAGCATTTTCAATGAAAGCTTCCGGTTTGAATTCTTCAGATATCTTTAACAATTATCGTCATATTTCAACAAATTACCACAACAAAATATTAACTTATAAGTTAAGCTCGTTTCGAAAGAGTGAAGTAGACACTGTGGGCTTATGAAGAGAAAGTAATTCACTAACTAGGCGTTAATTTTTTGCCAATAGGTCCTTGAGTAACGAAATGGCCAAGACACACATTTGGATTAATGTGTAGGGTTTGTAGAGAACTTAAGACTAGGATTCACACAGAACACTATACGCTATGATGAGAGAGTGTGAGAGGGAGTTAGGGCGTGTAGAGGCTTGATCAGCCGGCCTAGCATGACCACCGCGACAAAATTTTGTCGACCGTTTTCTCGTGGTGTAACATGACACTTACAAATAAAACTCGACTTCTAATGACAAATGTAGACATATTATATGTATGTCGGTTGAGATATGTTTTCTATGAAAGTTGTCGATGTCGAGATATAATATATCTAAATATCTTATATTTTAGTTTGTCTTTACTCTTCCGCGAGATATCTCGTGACGGTCATGCTAGGCCGGCTGATAACTTTTTTACTCGATCTACTCGTTTTGGCGTGACTTTACCTGAAAATGTTTCCGTGGGATCTAATCTAATCTGCTCTAAGAAATGGTGGAACTACCCTCGTTCAATAGTTACTTGAAATTACATCCACATTGTTAAATATAGTACTTTATTTTTTCAGTGAGGGCAAAAAAGACGTTCACACGAAGAATTCCATTGCAGCAGCTGATAAGCACATTTGTCGTCGATGTGGTGGCGACACATTAGGTGGCCTGGTTCCATGCATCTGTGAATATCACGAGTAAGTACCTAACCGTGTTTTATCTATCGACTAAGAAGTGGTTACAAATATAAAGGAAGCCAGAACACGATATTCTGTTTATATATATGTACCTACGTATATAATTTATGTGAAACATATTTCTTTTGTCTGCCCCACTCCCTAATCTACCTAGTTCGAAAAGATTCCGTTGAATGTTTAGGACAAAATAATACCTGAATCGTTGTGTAATTACTAAATGTGTATTATAGTTTGCTCCAATAGCTTAACACATAATAAAAAATTAAAAGGTGTTTTTTTTTTGGTTTTGTAGATTAGATGAATAGTTTCAGATTAAATATTTTAAATTGCGAATGTCTTACAATTACTCCAGCTAATACCGAACATATCTATAAAATTCTGGGACCTACCAACCCTACATTATACGTATTACAAGAATAGTAAATATTGTATAAGAGGCTTTCGTTTTTCATCATTTGACAAGTTATTTCCTTTCAGCTCAGTGAAGTTCGAGTCGGGCGCGTGGTTCCTGAGGCAAGTTCAACGAGCCCTCAGCCTGATGCCGTGGTCCATTAGCTCCGACAAACTGGAACAGATTGGTACTGAGCTTAAAATACCACTGTTGTTACTAAAATGTATTATAAAAAGCAGTCATGAGTGGCCGATTTACATAATGAGAATTTGAGAAAATTCATAATAATTTTTTATGTAATTAATAAAGAAGAAACCTATTCACCCTAGTCTTAAATGCTTCTTGTAATTTTGTAGCCATATATATTTATAAGGCTACACAATGTAATTATTGTCTTTCATGCCAAAACTGAATGATATGAGGTTTTGCACAGAGATAGTTGTGGTGTTGGAGAGCCGAACTTTTTAAGACATAAACAAGGCCATTGGAAATATGCTATCATTCACATGCAGCTTATTTTGTAATATTTGCAATATTTGACATTTCGTAATATTTCATAATATATTTGGAGCTGTAATTTTTTTAAATATTATGTTTTTCTTTTATTGCATTTGCAATTATTAAATTTTCACGTGTTAAAGTGTACGTTTGTACCTATTAAGAAAAAAAAACTAAATAATTAATAAATATAACATTTTCACCGTTACTTCGTTTACACATCGTGTCAAATGCAGAATATATACCTATAGACATTAGACAAGCGTAAACTGAAAGTGTTATTCTGTGTATTCTGACTATATAATATGTAGGTATATACCTACCTATAATGTATGTATATATAACACTAGATTGCGATTGTAAACTTGATACTAGAGTTAACGCAATTAGTTTTATTACATTCTTCAGCCCACTTTTACATTTATTTACATTAGTATATAATTTTATCTGCAATTTGAAAAATACCTTACAATTTTCAACGCCTGATGATTTTTAGTTTGCGAGTCTCAGTGAAGATCAGCAACTTTGCCTTACATTTTCTTGATTGCTATTAAAGTAAGACATAACCTTAATAATTGGCGGATTTACCAGCAGGCTGAGAAGGCTTAAGCCTAGAACGGCAGATTGTAAAGGGCGGCATATTTGAGGATATATTTTTCTTTAACTATCTTTTAGAAATCAAAATGTAAGACGGTTTTCTGTATCTTACAGAGAGCAGCAGCCACATAATCCCGAAGAGTTTTTCCGCTTCCCTATTATGTTAGAAAATTAAGGAACTGACATATGTAGAGGCTAGGTCGGCAAAATTTAACAGCCTATTCCTTGGAAACGCGTAAATCCACTTACCTTAATGTTAATAAACGACATTCAATATTATAGCCATTTTCAATAAAAATAAATAATTAAATGACCGATCATTCTTATTAGTACTGTTTACATTTTTCAGAAGAGGAATGCGAAGGCTCAAGCGGTAGCCGAGATTTCCACAATGTACGGGAGTTTCTGGAGGCGATATCTTCAAAGCTAGCTGGAGGACCACTTGAAGGCATCAGGGTTGCCCCACTGTACGACCATCCAGCCTGTGAGTACATAGCATACTTCCTTCGCCACAAGCATACTTATTCTGCCATAGTCCTTTGCAGGTGTTAGAAACTACCAATTAATTTTATGGATCAAGAGGCCTTATATAATCTATTATATTATATTATTATGTTAGGTTTGATATTCATTTTTTATATATATTTTTTACTTTGTTCAACAATGAAAGAATAGTTTTATAGTATTTACTTCATTTATGTATTAATTTATTACTTTTCTTACAAATACTACTGTAATCATAATTATAAATGAGAATTATTTTACATTTAAATCTTCCATTTTGAACTTGCATTTAACCAGTTCTTTAATCACCAGAACAAAGAACTAATTAAGGATGAGTTGATCTTAAAAGATAACTAAAGTAACAACCAAAAAATTACCGAAATAATTAAAACATTTAACCACAGTTACAAGAACACACGTCATCTTCAATCTTATACTAATTCAACAGCTATGTATTTTATATTATACTGGTATGAGTTACTTTAGTACTTATTAATACTTACGTACTAGAATCGAAAAATATTTAAATGTATTATTTGAAAACCCAACAAAAAATAAAATTGAATTTTGAAGGTAATTTTTGGGTAAAGATAAAAAAGCAATCAAAATTATTACTATAACACCTCTAAACTAATAAGTTATTAAACAAAACAATATTATGAATTTACAATGTATTTCAACGTAACTTGGGTTTTTATTTTGTTATTTCAAACTTCATGTTATTATAAGTACATAACTTCTATTATATTATAATATATTATAAGTACTAACCTCACTTTCGATCTATTGCACTGTAATTTTTGTTTTGTATTTAGATTTTTTATGTCTCTTTCAAAAAAGACACTTTATTATAAAAAAAAATATCAATCATTCACTTTGGTCATTTTAAAAACACTTTAGACTTGTTGGGTGACCAAATTATGTAATTTAGTAAAACTTGCGTAGATGTAGAGATGTTTGAGCGTCACCACGCCGCGCTACGCGACACGCTCGCGATGCTCTCCTCCGCGCTACGGGACGCGCTTAAACGTAAGCTATCGCTCTGCATGCATTGGAACTGAGCCTTAATGGTAGCTTGCTTATGACTCCTTTTGATGGCGCTAGTTGCAATTTCTTCCCTATTCAAATACTGTTTTGTACCTGAAAGCAAGAATGATGCTTGCAAATAAAAAATATCTTTGCAAAAATCGTGTGTTTTGACGTAAAAGTTTCAAATAAGTCAAGGCTTATATAACATGTACGAGTATCTTTCGTTTACGTTGCTAAATGACTGAACTTGTTTAATAGAACTTGCTACAAAGATAGCTCAAACTTGCCAGTCTTGGGCAAAGTATCTCAAAAAAAAATACAGTAGAATGAAAAACCTATGTAACTCGATCGAAAGAGCCAAAATAAATAATATAATAAATAGCGTATTTATTCATTAATTTTAGAAAATCTTCATTAATTGTTTCTTTTTGTCTTGCAAATAGCGCCATATGCTACACGGCATGTGTGCTTTTTTCTCAGATAACTATGCCACAGATGAACGTAGAATTTATTCTATTATTTTTGCTTTGTTCACCAAAGCACTGCGCACGAAGCATGCTTTGAGTTCTGCACTAAATAATTTAATTTTCCTCCTAAAGTCTGGTAGCACATTGCGGATGATAGACATTCTCAATGTGTTGTCGCCATATCCTCTAGTCTGTGCCAGGCGGTATGCAAGGTTCAGAACTTATGGAAAGACGTGATCTCTACCCACCCCAATGGGAAAGAGGGGTAAAATATTTGAATCTATAATATATTATGTAATATGTATGTATGTATATAGTATCTTTATTACTCCCACCAAACTTGCCAAATATTTACCAAAAATAAGTGAGTCGTGGGTTCAAATCCCACCGGGATGACATGTTTATAATCTTCCGTAAGCATGTCCTCCCCACGTCTGATAACTTCGGGCATCGATCGGGTGGGAGGAATATTGAAATTCCGATTGGGTAACGAATCACCGTTCATAGATGGAAAAATCGTGAAGTGCATATTGCTCGGTTCGGTTTCGGTCTATGGATTTTCGAATGCTCAAGGTAAAAGTAGGACGACTACGAATCATTGACTGATATTCTGTCACTGGGGTATCACCTATCATCAAGTGAACCTCATGCTCGTTTGTAGATACCTACAAACAAAATAGTCTAACATAAAAAAATAGGTCCATTTCGTAAATTTAATATGAAACTCAAACGCTGGAGATACACCACCAATGGACCAATTTAGAATTTATCCTGTGACGTATAAATAGGGGCGGTAGGGGGCATTGTGCTCCCGACTGCCGACCAGTGTTGACGAATTCACGACTCTTGCTGTAACCGCTGTAGATTTTATTAAATAACCTGGCACCCAACTAAGACATCACATATCCTATGACTAGAGGAAACTTAATTTTCCTACCTTAATAGTACCTAAATCTAGTCTAAATCACGACATACCTCACACGTACGTATACTAATGCAGAAACAAAGAGGCTCTCAGTATTGTGATAAATAACAAAAAACTCAAGACAAAAAAACTTTTGAAAGGATAAAAAAGCATATTGAATTCCGACAAAGAATACAGGATCTGGGTTCAATGCCTTCAAAAATAATAACAAATTAGCGACGTATTTTTTGCTTCGATCCTGCCGCTATTTTATAATAACTTTACGTCAATCATGATGTCATTCCGCTATTAAAATAATTACTTGAGTAATATACATATTTCATTGCTAATAACTACATAGTAGATGTATATTAATCTACTAAATCGTTGTATGTTAAAACAGCTTTGAAAACTAAATTCCCAAACGCTAAGCACATCGCGATTTTGTTCGATATTCGAGACAAAAAACTTTCAGAATAGTCACAGATGATTTTCTTATATGATTTCTTTTCCATAGTAAGTATATGTACCAAGTTGTCTAAGAAAATAATGACTAATACTAATAATATAATTAATATAAATAAAAAATAAATATATATTATTAATATTATTATTATGAATTTCATAAAAATATATCTATGTCTATGTATATCTGACCTTTTTTAATTTCCGTGGCTCAGTGATGAGCGCGATTGGTTTGGCACCGAAAGTCCTGATTTCGAGTCCCGGAAAAACAAGCTTATTTTTTTCCATCGGGCAGGGCACAGAAGGCTGAAAACCTCCTTGCCTGTTAAGAAAAATTATCAAAAAAACAGGCACAGAAATGGGTCTAACCCATGACTCGCCAGAAGGACTTGGGAATTCATTACTATATTGCACACATTTTTCATACCTTAGTTAAAACTTAAGATATTCATTTTTTACTAGTAGACGTCAAGCTTTTGTAATATATAAAGCTTCAACAACATATACTTAACGACAATTTATAAAATATCATGAAGCCTTTTCAATATCTAAAGGAAGTAGGAGCTGGAAGCTGGTGAAGAAATGCATTATACAGGACAAAGTGGAAGGAAATGCTCCACCAGGCTAAGTTTCAATGGGCTGTAGCGCCTGAGATATATAGATAGAACCCTTTTGTTTTACCGACAACTACTGATATTTTGGATTTATTAATTATTTCCTACTAGCTGTACCCAGCGTTGCAATGGCAAGTAAAGTAAAAAGGTGTATTTTTTTGGCCAATAACCTTTTCGCGGGTTTTTCCATAATATTCGGATGAGTACCTATTAATATTGTCGGATGTGAAAATCGATTAGAATTATTTTAGTACGATAACATAAGAGTAATTTATTACCGTGTAATTAAATGTATTCAAAAATGTTTTATAGCATTTTTTAAAAAAGGGTATTTTTAAAAATGATCAGTAAAATTAAAAGAGATTTTTTTCCTTTTTCCGGTTTTTGGGATTTTTTCCTTTACTTGTGCTATATGATATTGCTTCATGCCTTTCAAAATTCTAGGCAACGGGAAGAACCCGAAGGTTTTGATTTCCTTGCGTATGTCAAAATATGCGGCATAAACGCCGTATCTTTTGATTACGTCGAATTTTGATTCAAGGGATTGCATATTAATTTGATACCTTCACGCGTTCCTGAGAAACAGGGTATTGACAGACGGACAGACAGACAGACGAACAGCGAAGTGATCCTATAAGGATTACGTTTTTGGTGCGGAGGAACCTTGAAAAATAGTCTTCACAAGGGATGACCTTTATGTGGATAAAGAAAAACCTTAACAGTTGCATAGGAAGTCGGTAATTTCCGGTTAATATTTTATAATTAGTATTACCTGGTATTACCGAGTAAGATCGAATGGACCATGACGTTCGACTGAGTGGATATATCATCATAATGTTATGCGCTTTTTGTGCAGGTCAGTGGCCATGTGTAGGCTTCATGTACAGATATCAAACCAGTGTTGTGTTTTACAACAATACTTATGTCGAGTATATATGAAAGAAAGGGTATCGAGAAAGCCTCCTCATTTGCACAACAGAATTTATTTTGAACGAAAATTACAGACAAAAGTTTATTTATAATTCCACTATTAGTTTCTTATCAGAGACATAATCTACTTTCACGTTATAAAAAGAAAACTCGAATAAATTTTCTTTTTCGTTATTCTAGAACGGAAATGAGACCTTACCGATATCCTTCCTTTGGGATAGTAGGTCATTTTCAGGTCCAATAAAATCAGAGCCATCGAGATCTCTCCGTGGTATACGCGTTGCAATTTGCGGAGGTTCCAGGTTTGATTCCCGGAGAAACAAGATAAAAAAATAATTTTCATCTCTTATATTATGTATGCTAATGACGGCAATATTTTAAAGTAAAACTCAATTTGAGTATTTGGAGTATAGAGGCTAGTATTTAATCCACTGGATATCAAATTCCTTTTGTATCATTATGTAACAATTTTAATTTCCTAAATCAATCACGCCATAGTTATAAATTCTCACGCAGCGGGTCAAGTATGAATCGATTTTTCTGCAATTTAATGTTATTAAACACAATGATTTCTAAAAAAGGATCGTATTTAAAAGGCAAACACAAAACTATAACACAGTGACGAAACATCTTTTCAGAGCAAAGGTGATATATATGTACATAGTACTTTCTGAAATTACGTTTAGTTATCTCGTCATGTATTTTAAAGTTTGAGTATTTTTGAATTTCAATTCTGGGAAATACTCTATTTTCTATTTCGAAATTTTTGGACGATCGAATCTCGAAACCCATGTACCTACAGGTTAAGTTTGTCTAAGGTGTAAAATAAATATGGCACCATAAACCTTTAAAAATATTTCCTTTTTAATGTACGATAATAATTGCATTACACAGTGTAAATTCCTTATAGAATTTACATTCAATCATCAATCATATTTATTATAATTAGTCTCTACACGTCCTTCCAGAAGCACGTTGTATCCAATCGCAGTCATATGCAGTTGTATGTAAACATCGATATATTTATGAACTCGTAAACGTTCCTGGCTGCGAACCTGTTTATATTGTGTCCAGTCGAGCGTGGGATAGCGAAATAATTGTGAAAAAAGGTAAAATACTAACCATATTGTTATCGGGTTGAACTTCGAGTAAGCCTATACAGTCTCAAAAAAGAAATAGTATTTTAAAAGCCTTTTTTATTACGTATCCGTGGGAAGACTGGAAATTGCAAAACATAAGCATTTATTATGATTTTACGATCGTACCCATAGAACATTCCTTTGTAGAATAATTGCCAACCAACTTCCCAAAGGAAAAATATTTCGAATCTAAAAAAAAAGAAAACAAAACATTTTGACTAAATTGATTTACAGAAATGATGATAAATCGATTAACGATAATTGATACTTAAATTACTTGCTGTTTAACGAAAATATGATACTGAAATTATTTTTTTCTATTTCCTACATTAAATGATTAAACTGACGAATGCGCTACACTTATACTATTTTTTACTAAAACGTCACTTTCTTTTCACGCAATATGATATCAAATCGTTAAAATCTAATGTGTTCATCCATCTCAAGATATTATAGAACAATTGTACGATAACAACTGTAGAAATTGGTTTATAATTGGACTTTCCTTTTTGCCCCATTTATTTGATGAAATTGTGATAAGAAATTGATTCAATTATGAGAAAGAGACATTTACGTTAAGATTGTGGGATAGTACTGTGTATTGTTGTTATATGTTTATGTACTACTTTATATAGGTACCTTAGTTCTCTAACATGTAAAGAATGGGATATTATCTCAGGAAAAACGTACCTATCTTTCTTAGATTGAGTGTTTTAGCCATGAAAACGTAAGAATCAGACTTAGGTACTTGTCGATTTTTAATATCATTATTATACATATAGTATATATACAAATAGTCACCTCTTTTAAATGAAATACCTGCTTTTCCGACGTTTTGAGTGCTTTGTTACTGGTCATGGGCCGATTTCGGTACTTTGAAATGTTTTCTTTTAAATAAAAATATACCTACTTTATAACTTCGCAGCATATTGTTTCGTCTTCAGTTCTTTCATCAGTATACATTTGTCGAAACAATAGGTATTATATTATGTATATATTTATATGGTGGACAATATTTACTTTATTCTCAAACAGTTTTTGACAGACAATTCAAGGGTGAATTAAATAAAATACTTTTTAACGGATTAAAACGCGATTTATTATTTATATTATTTATGCCGACGTTTCGGATGCTTTTCAGCAACCGTGGTCGCGGCAGACTGAAAGATGAGTCTGATTGGAAATATCATAAAGTTTAAATAAAATACTGTATACCGGATTAAAACGCGATTTATTATTTAAATTATTTATCCCGACGTTTCGGATGCTTTTCAGCAACCGTGGTCATAACGAAACGTCGGGATAAATAATTTAAATAATAAATCGCGTTTTAATCCGCTATACAGTATTTTATTTAAATGTGTGATACTCGCGTTAATAAAAGACAATATTAATATCATAAAGTTGCCATATTAACGCCTACTAATAAATCGCGTTTTAATCCGTTATAAAGTATTTTATTTATATGTGTGATACTCGCGGTAATAAAAAACAATATTGGTACTGATTATCATAAAATCTAGCACTCAGCCAGTCTAGAAATTGATGCAAATGAAACTAGCGATCATCAGTTGATCAATATATTTTACAACTTCCTGCTGCCATTATGTCGATAAGATTTTGCGTATTAATTAATTATTATTATTCAAAATAAGTGAATTATATAATACCCGTTAAATACGTAATTATAATTAATTTTACTTATGAACATGCATAAATTGCGTGTTATGTTAATAATATTGTATTTAAACTTTTTATATACTTATTAGTAATACCGCGTAATATGGCTCGCACTAAATACAATAGCTGTTACCACATTATAATAGTTACCGAGACAGGGAATAGCCCTTACTTACCTCAGAAAATATATGTCGACAAAAAAGTAACGTCCAAGCTTACAAAACTCTCGAAATCACCATATGTGATATTTATTTGTTTAACTCTTTATTAATTACCTTAGGCTATAATATAAACAGAAAAAACTCATCTTATTTAAAAAACTAATCTTAATTAAGACATTTATTAGCAATTCCTTCCAGGCAACCTTCATCTGGATCAACCGATAGGAAAACTAAAAAAAAGTAAGTCTGTCAATTGATCGCAACGAATACGCATCACAATTAAGGATAGGAAATGATAGCTCCTTACATACCGTCTACACCAGATTGGATGGTGGTCCAACAATTGCCCATACCTACAAGAAATATATTTGGTCAGGATATGTAATTTGTTGGCTAACTATAACTTGTTGACACTCGAAGTAACGAAAAACACGTAACTCGACACCGCCCTTCGAGTAATATGTAAGGTTGCCTAAATACCGCCTCCCATTACACCGTCACGTCACCGTATACTCGTATTTGCACCGTTTAAAAACGAACATAAAATCAATTTCAATTGTGTGTATAAAATTGTTCTATTAGTGATAATTTTATTACTAGCAACACGCCCCGCTTCGCACGGGTGCAATATAGATGTACTATACAAAAAAAAAATTCGTAACAAACAAATCTTTCCTCTTTATAATATTATTATAGAGGGAAAACTAATCATTAGTTGAAACAATAATTTAAGTAAGAAACAGAATATCAACCTTTTTTTATAGTATGTTTAGTTCTAAATTAACCTATCCCTATACATACCTATTATATGTTGTGCTGTAGTATGATAAACGATATAGTTTTTTGTTAGATATCGACAGAGTATAGTGATGCTCAGTTGATGAATGGTGATACTTCAGGCATAGAACAAAAGGCACTGTGAATTTATTTTATTAACTTCAAAATTCAGAAATACATAGACTGAAACCGAAACCCGTCCTATACAATTCACGGTTTGTATAATTTTTTTCCAATGATTTGACGTAACGTTCGTAAGTACGGTTTGAGAGAAGGCGTTGGGTGCGTTCTGAATTCAGAGGTTGTTCGCCTCAATTGAATCGATTGCATAACGCAAGTGACCGGCTAATTATACATTACTTAAGGCTTATCTGATTTTACTTAACAGCTTGCACTTGTCACACGAATGTCCTCGAACAAGTGGGTTGAGAAAAATTTGTCAATATCAATAACAATTTCATATAATATTCGTTTCGGACTGAGCAGTATGTTCATATTTTATAACCACATAGATATGGCTGAAGTGACTTAAATAATTGAGACATATTTGAGTGAATTATGGCGCCTCAAATAAGTTATAGCCCAGTAATTATTGTTCATTAACGGCCATCTATTATAATGTTTTTAGGTTTATTTATTGAATTCATAACTGTTATTCATTGCAAGATTAATAATTCCTATCTTTTGTCATTATAAGATAAATGTATTATCAGTATCGTACAGTAGCAGATAACTATGCTACGTGTATGCGAAAATACTCTGTTTTCTACTATTTACTATGTTACTCGCTGATAATGTAGCTTTCTATTGGTGAAATAATTTTTAAAATCGGTCCAGTAGTTTTTGAGTTAAATCGTAACAAACAAAGAAACAAATCTTTCCTCTTTATAATTTTAGTATAGATAGAAAAACTAAATTGTTATTATAAAACGTCTTTCTCACCAAAACACAACATCTCCCAAATTACGTAAACTCAAACAATTGGTCCCGTGACCGTGAACAATGCATTTGAATTAATCGATTTGTCTCAACCGATACACGTGGCGATTACCGATTCCAAATACTCACTTTCAATGTTTCAAATATCTGATAAAATGTGTTATATTTTCACTTTTAACGTAGGAAAGCAGAAGAATGTAAACTACTATTTATTATTATAACTGAGAGCTAGACAGTCGCACTTTCGCAACTTATACTAACTATCGCTCCCGTTCGGTGTAACTAGCATCTTTATAGGGATTTCAATCGGTGTGCCACTACAGATGGGACATTATAACAAAACAAAGGTATTTTCATGGTCTGTAGTCATAAAAAATATATTTTGTTAATAAATTCGATATAAATATCTTCGATGTCAGCATGCAAGAAAGCAGAACATGAAAACGTAAAAACGTGTGTACATTTAATGTAGGTCAAAAGTAATCTTTAAAATAATCATTTCATATTTTCATTAATTTAATCTTTACATATAATAAAACTGTAGAGGTCAAATGTATTTACATAGAAAAAAATGCTAAAAACCGAGTCAGGGGGATGTAAGAGAAGAAATAGAACAAACCCAATTTATTTTTTTTAATTTTTTGTTTCTCTGTCTATCTGTTTGTACGGGCTAATCTCCGAAGATACTGAACCGATTTTCATGCAGTTATATATATTCTTATTGGATGGTATTGTAATACTTCTGACAGTAAAGAACAGAGTTTTTCTAATACAAAGTAAAAAATTTCTTTTAATAACTATACTTATAGGAACTCACAAGAGACTATAAGTGTTAGCAATGGGTTATAATTTGTGTCATTCGGACTTCTATAGAAAACTACGAGTCACGCCAATTTGCAGGCAATCACTGTTGTTTATAAGTTGTCTGGACTGGGGTTGCCACAATAATTTGATTCTTAGATAGTGTCCTCTTGTTTATTTTAAGTTTTTGACATGGGTGTTAGTTTTTTAACTGGATCAGCCGGCCTAGCATGACAGCACCGACAAAATTTTGTCGACTGTTTTCTCGTGTTTTAGTCGATTATCTCTTTGTCTTCCGGGTAAAAAAGAGTCTTCTTTTTTTTTTTTTTCTTCTTCTCTTTATGACACTTACGTTCTAATTTCAAAAGTATCTTTTCTATAAAATAATAAAATGTAATTTTATATATATACATATATTTCGACATTTATGTCTGATACTCGCTATTTGTTTCTGCAGTCGTTTTGATATATCATGTACTTCATTATATAGTAACGTGTTTTATTAACGCGAGTATCACACATTTAAATAAAATATATTCTTCAAATCACAGTCACTTTCAAATTTTCTATCGCGATCGTCCGCATATTTCAAAACACGATTTTAGTCAAATATTTATAGAGATATTTAGTTTGACAAGTCTTAAAATTAGGTTCAAACCTGAGTCACATCTTCGAATACAGCCTAAATCCGTAGACAGTATTAATAAAAAACAACATTAAGTCTGTATATATTGTATTTTTATCCTGATATATAAATATCTTAACTTTTAAAAGATAAGTTGGAAACCCTATACAGATACTATGATCCCACTTGACTTAGATATTGAAGAAAATCAAGGTTGTTTTGACATTGTTGAAGATTTATATTTTTCCCACATGTTACAGACATTTTAAATGAAAAGTAACAAAGTAACAAATATGAAATATTATGTGGTTTACATTCACAAAACAAAGGGCTCTTTGTTTGTACAACACAATATCTGGAACTAATCAACCGATTTGAAAAACTTCACTAATTTTATTTTGATAATATTCAGAATTCAATGTAGACTTTTAATACTTGTGAATGATGTCTGAAGAAAAGTCTTCGCTTTAAAGGTTTGCGCTGGATTATACTTAGGAATTATAATATGATCTACTCATATTATGTATATTGTATCTATGGGAATTCAACACGAATCGATTTAGTTCTAATTAAGGTCATACGTCCGCGTCGGTGCATTTCGTTTTACAGCGATTCAAATTTAGAAAAAAAATCTTTTTGTTACAAGCTACCAAGAATATGCTCTTTTTCTGTGTTTAACACCGTCTAATAAACCCTACAGTGTGCATTTCATATACACTTTCTTAAAAAATTTAACTCCTACAGAGTCCTGGGCATCTGCCAATTTTCTTTGTTTGTATAAGGAATTTTAACATCTATCCAAGGAGCAGACAGCTCGTTGGCGCGTTTGGTAGAACACCTGCCGTTCGCACCGACGCGATGCCCGATGGGTCGTTGGTTCGAATCCCACCGGGACGATATGTTTATAATTCTCTAAACATGTCTTCCCCACGTCTGTTAATGGTGTCACCTAACATCAAGTGAACCTCATAGGTACACGTCTGTCGATATCTAACAAAAAATCTTTGCATCTATCATAATGACTTGAAAGTTAAAAAGTATAAAATCAATTAATTTTCACGAATATGATAGTCGGATTCGTAAAAATTAATTAAAATATGAGACTTGTGTCATATTTTACATCTTATTAAAACTTTATTTACCTAAATTAATTACTGAAATGCTTTGAATTCTATGCTAATCAGCTGACTGAGTTTTCTTACATATTTCTTGTGCATATCCATACCACGGGAATATATTATCATATATAGGCTGATATATATTAAGGCTGATAGATATTTTTTAATTTCTAGAAAGCATATCAAAACTGCAATTTTTCCCTTTTGTGTACACGATATTTTAATAAATTATTTCGACGATAGTTGACCGCATTTCTCCAAAGTATTTCATCCAATTAAAATGACATTCCTAATTATTATTTATATCTCTCGTCTTGAAAAATGTCCGTGAAAATTGAGGCCGGACCGCACGAGCGCTAAACGCAGATTAACTATGGATTATCTGACACGTGATTGTTTGATATTGTCATATTTTTTTAAGAAAAAAAATGTAAAAACTGTTTGCATCATAAAGAATAAGTACCTATTTTCACTTCATTTTTCATAATTGAAAAGTTAGTCTTATAAGTCAAATTATAAAAAAAATCACCTACAACCACTGACAATCGAGTACAGTTAATCTTACCACATTTCAAGATTACCAGTCTATGTTGACATTATACATAATCTAAAGTCAAGGTCACCTATTATATAATTAATGTATCAATAGAATAGAAAAACCGGCAAATTAAGACAACAACTGGTTTTTAAATAATATAATCGATTAACTGTTGCTTTAAAAAAGGTGCAGCTGAATCGGTTTCCACGAGAGTAAACTACACGCATTAACTTCTTCGTCTTCGCACGCGACGCGCGCATCCGACCGCGCGCTTCGAGCTTCGCGCCTTCGCGAAATTTGAATATCGAATGACGACGCGTCTTTAAAAAAAAAACATTCGTGCCTTGAAAAAAAAAACTGTCATTTTATTTTGGCGGGAAAAAGTGACGTGATTTAAAAAAAAAGTGAATTATGTTCCTGCGTATCTTCTGAGTTTACATTATATTTAAACAAGTGAACGATAAGGATTGTCAAGGTTGCCATTTTTCACAGTAATTAGTATGTTTAAAATATTTTATTATCAAAGTTTTAAAATTAAACGTTATGTTACCATAAAATAAGTTTTGAACAATAGTTGTTGAATATTTATCAGAAGTTTTCATTTGACTGTATGATAACCTCAAATATTGTTATCGTTTTGGTTAATTTATATTGTATCGGTAGGTAAAGTTAATTACAACATTTGATACAATTTTCCATTTATAATCACCTACTATCTTACTAAGATATGATTTTAATACCTATAAATAGGCGGTAGCATTGATGACTTCTATGAGCAATATGTTTTTTAATCTTACCTAAAATAGATACTCTGTGACTCAACTCTATACATTTGTTTATTAAACTATTTCTATGCCAAATATTATCAAAATTCATCGAGCAGTTTACCAACTAATAAACCGTCATACCATTATTTTTGCTTATATTATATTAGTGTGGAATGTATTTAAATGTTGATTGTTCGTATTTCTAGTAAAATATCGTACCTTATGTATGCCACTTGATGTACTTGACACTTTAATTTTGTAATTTTCTCCACAAAACCTTTCGAACCAGAATTATTTTATCTTTACTATATGTCCGTGACTATGTCCGGATTATGCTATACAACTTAAAGCACCAAATTTCAACTTATGTCGTTCAGTAAATTCGGGAAAGGGGTTGTTACGAACAGACAAGTAAGCACGCGAGTATTTCTATAAGGGTTCCGTATACTAAACCCTCGTTACGAACATAAAACCGTATCACGTTTCTTGGGGATAACCTGTTGGCTGTCACTTTTATAAGTGCTGGGGGAAAAGAGATCGAACATTCGATATTGAATGGCATAAGACGTGAATTTGAAAAAAAATTTATATGAAAGATATCTGAACTAGGTACAACTATGAAAAATGAATATTTCTATAATATATATGATTATTGATTATTTTGACCTGACAAGCCCAAAAGGAGCACTGTGAGTTAGACCCTCATATTGTATGAAATTATGAATGGCTGTTCGATCCTATGTTGCCTCCTAACTACGAAACGGATGAATCGATTATTATGAAACTCATAAATTGATCTCGATCAGATCGGGGACGTTCTGCAAAAGGACCAAGTCAAAAGTACCTACTCGTAACCGACGAGTGTGTATGAAAGCATTGATGAAAGTAAAAGAAGCGAAAGTGGTATGTAAGGATCGGAGCATATGGAATTCCGTGATCTCTGCCTACCGCAATTGGAAAGAGGCGTGATGTATATGTATTTATGTATGTATGAATTGATAGTGCGGGTGTTACTAAGTACATTAAAGATATCCGCCATATTCAGTAGAGTATTTGTATTTATTATTATTTTTGACTGAAATACTCTATGATAAAAGACATACAGGAAAAATATTTTTTTCTATTTTAAACTATAAAAAATAAGGCATAATTATGTACTTTGCGTTAGTCTATGTATGTATGTATATGTTCGCTTAGCCCTGACCCTGAGTGAGGTCGAAGTGATCCGATATACATCCTTAAAATCGATATAAGGATGTAAGGTTACTTCACGTTGCCCTCATTTATAATACTTTACTGAAATAACATTTTTATTACATATAATGTTGAAATAACATCAAAAATTGTTCTTATATCCTTTCATTACAGTCCATAGTATATTACAGCATCAGAGGTCAGAACTGAACAAAAACCTAAGACCAAAAAGTTGGGTATTACCTACACAAAATACACATTTTTATGTAAGATATCGACAGACGAGCAGGAAGGTATAGGTAATACCCCAGCCACAAAGCATCATTCAATGATGCGCTATCGACATACTTTTTACTTCAAGCATTCGGAAATCCAAATCGGTTCGTTACCCGGTCGAAATGTATCTATTCCTCCCATCCGTTTTATGCCCGAAGTGACCAGACGTGGGGCAGATATGCTTACAGAAAATTATAAACATGTCTCGGCGGGATTCGAACCCGCGACCCATCGGAGCGCAAGACACGAGTCCGTCAAAACAAACCCACAAATCTAGTACTTATTACTTTTAAAAAACCTTATTAAAAATATTCCCTCATAAAGAGGCGCCCATTTTAATTCGTATGACATCACAAATGAATAATCATTATTTTGAACAAAGTGAACAATTTAAACATCGCGACAGTCACGGCCGCCGCTATCAGCAAGTTAAAATATTATCTGTTTGCATTATTTTATGGTTACTAACTGATTTCAGCGACCTTCACGATGGTAACTTCAAGTATACTAATATTCACATAGTTATTTAAAACGAAACTCTAACTCAAAGTTCCAGTTTTTTTTAACAGAAGAGCTTGGAAGAACCTCTGCGAATAATTTTTAGTGCAGATACTGAACTCCTCCTAAATCGGTGGACCTATTTTGAAACGCCCCGTAGGTGACGCTGAAGCCAACGCTTGACCAGCCGGACTAGCATGACAACCACGACAAAATTTTGTCGACCTTTTTCTCGTGTTTCAATCGATTATCTCTTTATGTCTTCCGGGTCTAACATGACACTTACACTTAAAACTCGACTTCTAATGTCAAAAGTAGAGATATTTGTGATCGAGATATCTGGCCTTTCAAAGTTATCGATGTCAAGACATAAAGTATTGTCGAGATATAATATATCCAGATATCTTATAATTAAGTTGTCTTCACTCGTCCGCGAGATATCTCTTGATGGTCAAGCTAGGCGGGCAGAACAACATCTGTCGTATCTGTCGTATCCGCTAGTTATGTAATCCTAATAATTACGTTAAAGAAGAATAGGAATAAAGTACCATTATTAATTTATAAAACGTGTTTATTTTTTATGAATTCAGTATTTAATAAGAATGCGATGTTATCTTAATTAATGTATGTATAACTTTAACTGAGTTTATTTTATTTGTATTATAATTCAAATACACAGAGATATAATCCTGTGAGATAATAATAAATAATTCTTCCGCTTGATACTGAAACTATATTTCAACTACGTTCATTTGTTTACATGTGACGTAGATTACTATTAATATACGGTGCGTTTCATCGTTCCGATCAATCTGACGAAAATCGTAAAGATCGATCGCTTCAACAATGCCACTCATACACGAAACGATTGGTCATTACGATCATTTACTTGTTTGAAACGGAATAATAAATATTAACATCGAACAATAATAATATTCATCGGTAACCCATGGATTGCATGGGATTTTGTTGCAATTTCCGATATCTATGAGATAAATCGTTAACGATCTTGACATACACTATCGTCGTTTCCATTGGTCTGATACGACGGACCTTTAGGAATGAATAGGATACTTTTGTGTCTGTTTGCCTAAAATCGCCTTCATAGATGGCACTGTAACAACCTTCTTGGTTAATCGAGCCTAATGAAAAGAGCCTACTTATTTCTTATAACCCGGCAATGCGCCTGCACATCTGCCGGGCTAGCATGACAAGCGCGACAAAATTTTGTCTACCGTTTTCTCGTGTTTTAATCGACTATCGCTTTATTTCTTTCGGGTCTAACATGACAATTACACTTAAAACTCGACTTTTAATATCAAAAATAGATACATTTGTCGATCGAGATATCTTTTCTATCAAAATTGTCGATGTCGAGATATAATATATCGAGATATTTAACATCTTAGTTTGTCTTCTCTCGCGCGAAATATATCTCGTGGCGGTCATGCTAGCCCGGCTGGTGGTGCAGATGTCTATGAGCGCCAGAGATCACTTACCATCAAGTGACAGTTGACAACCAGTTCGCCTCCTATTTCATAAATAAAAAAAACTATATTCTTATTCAATTTTATAAACAATTTATTTTTTCTCGAAGAGTCTATAACTTGTATTTGTACGAAATGTGATTAATGAACTTAAAAGAATTGTGTTGTAAAAGAATTGCGTTTTTTAGTACTTATATGCATTTTATTTCAATCATTATAAATATGAAAGAAAACATGTTCTGTATGCACACTCCGAAAATAAATACAAATCTAAATAAAATACTGTATACCGGATTAAAACGCGATTTATTATTTATATTGTTTAAATTATTTATCCCGACGTTTCGGATGCTTTTCAGCAACCGTGGTCGCGGGGAGACAGAAAGATGACAGTTGTCTTATTTGAAATAATTTAAACAATATAAATAATAAATCGCGTTTTAATCCGGTATACAGTATTTTATTTAAATGTGTGATACTCGCGTTAATAAAAGACAATATTAAATACAAATCTTTTAAAAATCACAATAATACACTTAAAATAGAATTTCTTTACATTACGAGTACATCTGTAAGTATACTGTAGTATGTGTGTGTTTATATACTACTTAATTGCATTGCTGAAAATACCCCAATACTTTCGCTTGAAAAACACTAGTTATTTTAATCATTTCTATTCTTATTTTAGTGAGACTTCGATATATACTATATAATAATATAATCCAACTCCAGGAAACTATAAATTTTGAAGAGGAATCACCATTTAACATCTCAATAAAACTAAGTAATATCTATTTGTTATGAATGTTAATAGCTAGCAATTAAATAATATTGCAAATGGTATACAGTACAATATTTAATATTAAAATTTGTACATTTACAGGAAATAAAATTAAATGAAAATTAATTTTACATAAGAGTAATTATTATTGCTTATTAAACGGCGGAATTAGGTTGTTAACCGAAAACAATAGTACAAAGATATAATGTATGGCAGGAAAATATTGCCGGGATATACGCTTACAATCGGAAATCAAACATTTTGATGTAACTTGGTAATTTTTATTAAGCTGGTAGATTAAATCATAAATTTTAGTAGAAGCAATTTATTTTAGTTCTGTAGAGCACAGGAGTTATGGATATCTGAGTTCGGAGAGAATCATTAGGCCCTAGTAACAAGTTGAAAGCGTTTGAGAGCGGCCGCAAAGGTCGAAAATATAGTAAGTTAATTCCCCTAGTGGGCCATGGGGCAGACGCAATTCTATCTGTTTCACTGATCATTTTTCTTTACAGGCAAGTAGGTAATCAGTCTTCTGTGTCCTGCCCGACCGAAACAATTTATTTTTAAATCATGTTTCCCGGGATTCGAACCCAGGACCTCGGATGCTAAACAATGTCAGTGGTCAATAGAGTAGGTAAGTAATATTAATTAATAATAAATAAATCTAGACTTCCCTCTTCGCTAAAAGTGAACATCGCTACCCATGAACATCAACAACAACAGAGTACTTGCAGATATGTTGCCGGCTTATTAGGATATTTTTTTTTCTGAAAAGTTATATCGGTTCGGAAAAACTCATTCCTCAATAACTTTGTGCGTAGAAGAAAATTTCGGATAAAGTGCACAGTGCTTGACATCCAAGCGTCAAGATGGTACGGATGGAACTTAGAGTTCATTGTTCTAAGCCTAAGGGGTCATCCATAAAGTACGTTACACTAATTTCGTAATTTTTACCCTCCCCGACCTTATCACAGTTGGTTACATTTGTGAGACCTCCCATCCCTAGTGTGACGTCACAATTTTACTGGTAGAGTTGAAAATATTTTTAAGTGTTTCGTTAAAACAGTTCAATTTTGGCGTTTTAACACTTAGATGTCTAATGTGACGTCACTAAACTTAGGACCCCTTGTCACACAATGTCACACTTCGTCGATCCCCTCCCCCCCTTTAACGTGTGACGTACTTTATGGATGGTCCCTAATGAGTCCGTAAGAAATATATTTTATGTTATTTAATTATGGTAAATTCTAAACAAGCTAATTAAATATGTAATAAAGTAATTTTTAGTTAAAAACTCTACATTGTCTGATATCTAAATATCTTCACACATCTCAGAAAAATTACAATAAAAACATGTAGTGCGCCTTGGACTCTGAACGAGTATGTACCGGTTTTGTACAGTGTTTTTACCAACTTAAATAAAGATCGCTTGTAATTTTAGTCTTCTTAATTTCCTTATAAGAAGCTCTGCAATGAATATTTTTTGCTTGTTCAGATGTATAATTAATCTTGAACAATAATTTATCTTCATCTCTGCAATAAAAATAATTAAAATTAAGGAAATCGCAAAGTTTATTACAAGTTTGTGCAAAATACATTAACATACTGGAGCCATATTTAAACCTTTTTTAGTGTTTTTAACTATAAACTAAAATTATTTTATTGTATTGTACATCGAAAACAAACTGCTTATAAATAACAATATAGCGTATTAGAGGATATTAACTCTTCCCACTGAAATCAGAAAACAAAACAAAAAAAAAAAACTTATGTTTTATATATACTGGGTGGCGCAAAAGTAAAGACCCTATTTGGTTTAGCTATAACATTTTTTCTAAATTAGAAAACTAGATTTAGGTTTTTTTAAATGTATATTTGTGCCATTAAATTTCGTAAAATTAGGATTTAAAGATGATGTCTTTTAAATGGTGACCTCCAGAGTTGATGCACATTTGAGCCCTATTTATGACATTTTACATAACTTGCTGTAATACTTCCTGCGATATGTTCCTTATTTCTTGATGAATGTTTTCTTTTAGAGCTGCGAGAGTCTGTGGCTTGTTCATATACACCCGAGATTTCAAAAAACCCCAAAGAAAGAAGCCTGGACTGGTCAGATCGAGTGATCTTGCAGGCCAAGGCAAATCGCCAAAACGAGAGATAACTCGGCCTGGGAAAGCGTCCCTCACTAAGTCCGTAGTGTCGCGCGCTGTGTGTGCCGTAGCGCCGTCTTGTTGAAACCAGATGTGCTCCAGCCCCAATTCGTCCAAACTGGGTATCAAAAACTCACGTAACATGGTTCTGTAGCGTTCTCCAGTGACAGTTATCGCATTGCCTCTCAATTTTTTTTCAAAATTGGTTATGAGACGAAGCGCATTTCCATCTCTCAGGGCATGTCAATAAGAAGAATACTTGGTTCTGGGGCACTGATAATCCGCGCATTATTCAAGAAACACCTTTACACTCACTAAAAGTTACTGTAGTCTGTATGGTGTGGCATCTGTGTTGACAGAGTGATCGGACCCTATTTTTTCGAAGACGCTGGAGGTGACCATTTAAAAGACATCATCTTTAAATCCTAATGGTACGAAATTTAATGGCACAAATATACATTTAAAAAAACCTAAATCTAGTTTTCTAATTTAGAAAAAATGTTATAGCTGAACCAAATAGGGTCCTTACTTTTGCGCCACCCATTACATATATATATATATATATCGATAGCACCAATTACTGTCACCTTATCAGCTTAATTCATTTCAGATAAGCCAGTAAAGGTTGCCTGGAAGATATTGCTTTTAAGCGATCAGGCCTTATTGAATTTAAGTTTTTTAAATATAAATATATATTTCATTTCATTAACAGACTGAGGCTGTATATTTTATGTATCTATAGTTTTTACTTTCGTTCCAATACATATTACACATTATCATACCTGCATATCAAGTCAATAGATTTATTGAATAGTTCACAATAAAAATAAATTACAGCGCTTTAGTTGTTTTTTAAATTCAATGTCGGAACAGGTTCACATAATTTCATTATCTTAATATTAATCATGCTACAATACAATAGAATAACATGTTTTCAAATTAATTATTAATATCCCTTCAAAATCAAACAAATCTTTCTCGGAATTATTATTCCGGCGTATGCGCCGTTGAATTCATAAGATTATTTACATTTATGATACATGTGTGTATTTTTGTAAACAATGTTATTGAATACATGTTGAAGTATTTTTACATGACATTTTTAACATATTATTATAAGCAGTGGCGGGACCACCATACAAGCCCAAAAGCTACATTTGCCGACTTTAACGTAATACGTGTTTATATTAACTTATTTATCTACGTAATCTTAACGTATAAGTTACATTTGACTTATATAATAGCGGTAAGGATATTATTTTTCTTTTTATGGTTGCATTAATAGGGAAGCTGGGCTTTTGGGCTTGTATGGTAGTCCCGCCACTGATTATAAGATAACTAAGTATCACCCATAACCCTGTGGTCATTCTTTTTTCAATTAAGCTCTTATGGAACAATTTTTCTCTTTACAGCCAAGCTTTTTCTATACTTTAAGCCATTTTATATCAATGAGATTCGATCATGGGATCTCTAATGCTATGGAAATCCGACATTACCCTTTGGTCACTTAATGCGACTAGAAAAAAAGTAAATTGTCAGTCAATATCTAACATAAAAGGTACACCTTCTTTAATATAATGGCTTTCATCAAGAACAGATTCTGACAATGTCCAGTACCTACTACTGGGAAATTACTCTGCTCGATATTTTTATTTGGGCGTAGTATGTCTTCTTTCATTCGTAATATCATCAGTCATACCCCTCAAATACGTTTCATTATTCACACAATAAATTCATGAAAGGTACATCTATATACTTGTATATACTAAAACAGGTTTCATCAAATTATTGTCACATTCTTGAGTTGTTCACAGAAAACCTGACAAGGTACTTACCCTTCACCGATCATATCGCAATTCAGGAAAGATTACGCTCTCAATTACATCATTTTGTTAGTAACGATGTATTATATCAAATACATAATATTTTAAATTCGAAACTGATTCACATATAACATTAAGTGAATAACAAGTCTCGTAACACTCCCAGGCAATTAAAATTTACAAATACTCATATAATTCAATTAGATATAGACCAGTGTCGATAATTTCTGAAACAAAAAAAAATAATAGTAGAATGAAACCTATTTTAAAAGGAAGAGAATATAATAACAATGTAAGGAAAAATAATTTACGGGCGATCTGAGGTCGGGAAGTGGAAGTGGGGGGGGGTTTAAGGGTAAAAAACGGTTTATCTCGTTTTCCGGCAAAACTACAAGTCCTATGGAAAAAAGTCAAATGGCAAAGTTGTAGGTAATAAAAAGATCTACAACTTTTGTATTTACACTTTTTTCACATAACCTCAAAATTTATGTGAAAAATTGAAAAAACTTTTATCTTTTACAAAACAATAATTTTTTAACGAAATTTGTTGAAAACTTACCTTTCGATGACCCAAATACACTGTAATTTATTTGATTTGAAATATTAATTTTTTCACCTTATTTTGACTTAATATCAAAAAACCCTCCCTTATTTTCAATCGAAAATTCTCCTGTCAAAATATCAGCTTTTTTAAAAAAGTCAGTGCGCTTTTTGTTCCTTGAAATCTCTACTTTCTGACGGTGTAAAAAAATATACTTTTTACCATTTTTAACGGCTTCGGCACTGGTCTAATAGGTCAATTAACCCAGATAAAGTAAGTAAACTTTGGTTAAACTAAGTGATAAACTCGATTTAAGAATTCTCGTTATTAACATTTTTGGTGACAAACATTATATTATCTACAACTTAGTATTAGTTTTATTTAACAAAACTATTAGTATGGCGCAGTAACCCATAATGAGTTTTGACCTCCGACGACAAGAGCTTCTATCCTTTTTTTTCATAACAAGGAGGTAGTTCCTTATTGCCGAAGGACGATAGGGTAAATCAAAAGAGCTTGTATCATGACCTCGGCTGTCCAATTTTAAAACCTAGTATCTGACAAATTTTAAAAAAAGCGTGTCTTTGCAATTTTCGACCTTATAAACCACTCTCCACATACTAGTATAGCAAAAACTCCTAAAAATTTGTCAAAAACGAAGTTGCACAAAGTCGGAAACCTAGTATCTACAGTAAACGTTTTCAAAATGCAAAAAATACAAGATTAAAACATAGTATCTAACATCAACCGTTTTAAAAACCTAGTAAGTGCTTGTAGTTACTTGGATATAAAATGGTTCATGTAGATACTAAGTCAATGAAATGGTTGAAATAAACGTCAAACTTCCCGCGCAACTTTAGTAAGTGAGAAGAAGTCGTTGCACGTGCGTGTTTTTGTCTAAAAAAATGAGTAAAAATCAGTTTTATAGGTCGAAATTGATCTTGAGTGCTTTAAAGGAACAACATGGTGAAATGTAAGTATGCTTCAGTGTATAATATTGTCAAAGTTTTTTTGTTTTCCAAGGTTTATTATGAATAAAAGCTCTAACCTCAAAATAATTAAACAAGCATGTAAGATTTGTTGGTAACTGGCGAGATTTTGTTTTGTGTCTTGTTTTGTTTTAATGATTATGTGATTGCACGGTATTGTCAAGTTTTGATGGAGACTTTTCGATCTTTCCACGTTTTATGGAGCTGTGCCATGGCATTTTTGGCCATTCCAATACGCCTCCTTATGTCTAGCTCACACGAGCGAGATTGACTGTTTAGAAAGTGGGTATTACATCTTGCTTATGCACAAATATACTTTATTTCAATTCATTTTGGACAAAACATTTCTGTTATAGCTATGTTATGTACCTTCTGCTACCCTACGGTTCCAAACTTTTTTTGCAGCACGAGGGTAATGATTAAATCACAGTTTCTACTGCAACCTAACTACGACACATAGTAACATATTTAAATAAAATACTGTATACCGGATTAAAACGCGATTTATTGTTTAAATTATTTATCCCGACGTTTCGGATGCTTTTCAGCAACCGTGGTCGCGGGAGACTCCACCACCACACCACACCACCACACCACAGAGAGAGAGGTAGGTGCTTCTTAGTGGTTCGGGGAGGGGATGGTACACTTGGCCATACTGTGTTTAGAAAAATAACCCATACTGATAGGTACCTCAATGGTGATTCCCACCACCACCCTTGCCAACTCTCTTCTGTCGGTGTATGTTTGTTTCAGAGAGCCCACCGCCTCTGTGATGCTGCCCACCTCAACGGGGAACTGCAGCATGTTAAGCGGGTACTCCGTGACAACAAGCTGCGGGTGCCTCCACAGCATCACAGAAACAGGAATAAACCACAAACAGTACAACGTCTACCAGCCTACCTGCCTTATGTGAAGGGTGTTACAGACAGGATTGGAAGAATCTTAAAACGAGCTTCTATTAATACAGTTTTCAAGCCGCACAAGAAGATTCAACAATTCTTGAGACCAATAAAAAGTAATATTCCTTTGCAAGATCCAGGTGTATATAAACTGGATTGTGACTGTGGTTTATCCTACATTGGGCAAACTAAACGTAGCATTTCAAACCGACTTAAGGAACACATTGCGGATATCAAACACAGACGTCATTCTAAATCAGCAGTATGTGAACACACTCTGGATAAACCAAACCACTACATACGTTTCGACCAACCGAAAATCCTTGCAAAAGAAAGTAGATTCTTTCCCAGACTAGTACGTGAGGCTATTGAAATTAAAAAACATCCTAACTTCAATAGAGAAGATGGTTTGAGACTTTCTAACACCTGGGATCCAGTAATTAAAAATCTAAAGCCCCAAATCAAACATACTAAAAAACAAGAGGACACCGTTAGTCAATATTGTCATAATATAGAAAATTACAGTAAATATCAACTCCGTAGGAATAGATGGCGTTAATATGTAATGATTGTAAAACAAAAACTTGGCGATTAAAAAGAGTGGCGGCGAGTTTCTTGCCAGTTCTTCTCGTACGCTCTACGCCCTTGATTTGTGAACTGGTAGTAAATGTAAAATTAGAAGCATTTAATATTAGTAATATTAGTAATTTAATATGTATTATTTTTATTCACGTTCATAGGTGTACATTGTGTTACCTAAATTAATAGATTATATATATTTTTTTTTTAATTGAATTGAAATAAATATGGCAACTTTGTGACATTTCAAATATAAGACAACTGTCATCTTTCAGTCTCCCGCGACCACGGTTGCTGAAAAGCATCCGAAACGTCGGGATAAATAATTTAAATAATAAATCGCGTTTTAATCCGGTATACAGTATTTTATTTAAACTTACTAGGTATATAAAATTGCATTTAGTTCCTACTCAGTAAATTCAGACCTAAATGAAAACAAAGCAAGTGATCTTACTAGATCTATTAATTTGCGTTTAGTCCCCACTCAGTATATTTTAGAACTAGATGAAAACATAGCAAGTGATGTTACTAGGTTTTGAAATTGTCACACTCAAAAAGTTTGGTCTAAGGAAACAATGTTTTTATTAGTAACTGCTTCTCTACGTACATATTTTATGATAGACGCATTAAAACTCCATTTTTATAAAGCCTGATAAGTACCTCAAATTTTGCAGTCACTCCCAAGAAGGTACGACTAATATTATTGAAACGGCACGTTCTCAAAGATATGAAAACGTTTTTCGGCTCTCCTGTAAAATTTAGTTTTATGCAGATACTGGGTTTTGATATTTCACAGCCGACCTGCCCTGCCTAGTTATCAATTTGGAGACTGGGCTCGCCAACCGGTCGCCGATAATTTGTCCTTCTCAAGTACACTTCTCACCAATTCCGACCGATCTAGCAAAGTATATTAATTTAAATAAAATACTTTATACCGGATGCTTTTCAGCAACTGTGGTCACGGCATCGGCGGCACGGCGGAAAAGCATCCGAAACGCCGGAACAAATAATATAAATAATAAATCGCATTATAAACCGGTATAAAGTATTTTATTTAAATATGTGATATTCGCGTTAATAAAAGACAATATAAAAGTATATTTATTTCGTCGATAATATTTGCAACTCTGGTCAATAAATTGGCATTTTCGAAATATTGATTCGGTATTTTTACGTTATTGAGTCATAAGTGTCCCCATATCAAACTTACGATCTGCTTTTTACTTCGAACATTAAGAAAACTATAGAGAGAAACCGAAACGCGCAATGTAAACAGATTTTCCATCTATGAACTCGGTGGTTCGTTACCGGGTCGGAATTTCGATATTCCTCCCACCCGTTCAATGCCCGAAGTTACCAGACATGTGAAAGACATGCTGACAGAAAATTATAAACATAATACATATCGTCCCGGTGGGATTCGAACCCACGACCCATCGGTGCACATGGCAGGTGTTCTTCCAAACGCGCCAAGCCTACTTGATGATGAGAGACAGCTATACATCATGGATCGCGCTATTACATTATATAGTCAAGGAGTCCTGCAATAATACCGCTTTAAGACGTTTCCATTCGTCATCATCATAATACTGATTTGAGACATGTTTCTAATTCATTGGCACTTCTGTATCTGAAATCTAGGTCTGAGCTCATTACACGCTTGTGTAATATGTAACTATTCGGGAAAAGTCTAGCTCCATTGTTCTAGCAATCGCGTCTGTTACATTGTTTACTTCATTTCCTTCATTCATTCTTCATTTAATTAAGTCGTAAACTTTTTTACAAGCGTTTCTTTTCTTATTGCTGAATATCATACGAATTATGAATTGAGTAATTGTAGGCGACGCTTTGGCTCGATAGGTGGTGTAGCTACCTAGCATTCGGTAGGTTATATTCCGACGTATTTCAATGTTTATTATTGTCTATGTTTATCCATACGTCCGGATGTCTCGAACATTAAACTAAATTTCCTTTGCCGCAAAGACGTGAAATTTAGCACTTGACTTCGCCTTAAGTCGTTCGTAAATCTCGTTTCTTAGTTATTAAGATTGTCATTTAACGCAACTTAAGATATATAGAACAATAAAAAGATTTGAAAGTTTCTAGGGAAAAAGATTTGAAAATCGTTTAACATTAAATGGAACTTCACGATTTGGAATACCATACTCACTCAATAGGACCTTATCGAAGATTCTGTAGATACATTAGATCTTATTTTTAAGTAACATTTGAAATTTTTAAAACTATTGAATCTATCATCTTCTTCGGCTTCACATATGTAACTAATTTAAGAATTAACAAAATATATGACAGACTTCTGATATTGAAAATTTTCAAGTCCTGAGAGTCAGTATATTTTAATTAAGAATCAAGATTCAATCAATAAATTATTATAAAGTAACGTATACCTAATCCAATCGTTTGCAAAAACTACTCGTGAGATCATCCACAAAAAAATCTACAGTGTCAGTGCGTCACTTGTACAAACTACAAATGAAGTATAATGTTTTTACCTAAAGACATGATACGTACTTGGTTTTAAAATAATAATTATTAAGACTCAAGAGGTTAAAAACCTCAACGAACAACAGACGTCAGTTATTTTTTTATAATTTAAAGTCACGTTCAATAACTTTATGGAAATAATATAATATCCTACCAATATAACTTTTAATATTTTTTGTCAAACACTATAGATTTAAACTTTATTAAAAAATTTCCACTCTAGTTAACAGGGCCGGATTTAGAGCTCTGGAGAGGAGAGGAGCTCCAAATTATTTTCCAAAAAAAAAAATATAAATATTATTTTTAAGCTATAGCCCAGATTGCTTCCCCTAAATCCTGTCCTGTATCTCAAAGTGAACATTGGCGCCTCTTAGTGGTAGACCGGTGGTCTTTAGGGGATGTTAAAATGCCCAGAAAATAAAATGGTGTGCATCTTCAGCTCCCAATGGACCTCTTCAACACTTTAAAAATGATTTAGGATTTACCACCCCCTTAAGTATTTCAATGCAAGGAAGCGCTGTCGCCTGTTTTGAGAAAATACGTACGCAGTGCAAAACTGAAACCATTGTAGAACAAGACTGATTGACTGTAAAGTGACGTTCATCTATCCTTCACTATGATATATTACATGACTTGACCAAATTCTTAACCAAAAATCTTTGTAGTAGGCTTAAAAATCGAATATGATAATAAATTTTAACTCGTTCTAAACTACGATTAAGTATGTTCGGTACATTCTATTAAGAAGTATGTGACCCAGTAACGGAACCTCAAACGGTGATAACGAAGTACGAATATTGCATTACTTTAAACGTGAATAAACCTACATTCTGATGTCAATTCCGATGCTAAAACCTTACTTGAATAGTAAGTTGGAATTAGTTACACCGTCATTATTTTGCTAACCACGATAATTCTTTATGATGTGTGAACGTTGTTAAGCAAAAAGGTTAAAGATTAAATAGAAAATCAATGAAGTCTTGATAATTATATAGTAATATAATCTATGACATACACAAAGGTATATAGAGGAAGTACAAGAAGCGAAAGATGTATGCAAGGATCGGAGCATATGGAATTATATAATATCTGTTTACCCCAATGGGAAAGAGGCGTGATGTATATGTATGTACATAAAAAAATTGCTAATGTTACGCATTGAGCTACTATTACTATCGTAGTAATACGCTACGCTAGTAATAAGTTCAATGTTACGTTTTATTTATGTAGAGTCTAAACTCACACACTCGATAAATTTTTGGTTTTAAAATTGTTATTTGACAAATTAAAACAGCATGATTTTTTTTTGTATTTACCTGTTTCGAACGCGAATATACGTATATGATAGTCACGTAGCAAAAATACTACTCTTGATCTTTAAACTTATATTCCAAGATTATAATTATATTTGGTTGTAAACAATAAATACAAGTTGGCATTTATGCAAAATATTACTAAAGTGTTGTCTCAGTCTGTAGTAAGTTTTTTGACGTTTGATAAACCTTCAGTCTATTCAAGTATTTTCATCTAAATATAAATTGGACGCTGTTAAGCAATAAAGTGTCAACCCACAAAATGATAAAAATGTAAATTTTGATATCAATCGCTTCCTTATGAGCTGGAGTACATATTTCAAAAGATATATATATATCCTTTAAATCGTTTTAATAGCAAAATTAACGAAAAAACTAGTGGGCACGAAACCCTAAAATGTTTAAATTATTTAACAATAATGCACTAAATTCTATTACTTTTATTGCTACCAAGAAAAACTATATACATTTAGTGTAATAATAATAATTACAACAAAATCTATTATTTCTGTTATTTTTTAAAAGAAATTTAATAAAACCTAATTAAAACTTCAAACTCAATTTTCTCAAAATGGCAACCATGTGGGTTGACACTGTATTGCTTAACAGCGTCCAATTATCTATTAACTAGTTGATGATACTTAGTTTGTAATTACGATAAGTTGGACAGCTTGGTTAAGTATTGCACAAAATGTTTGCGTTTCTCAACGTTTGCGCAAAGTTTACGAACGCACTTGCCACTTGGATGATGAGGGTCAGGCCGTAGTTTTTGCCACATTTTTATACCTTAACTCTCCGCTACTTTTTTTTAAAACAAAAAGACTTAATATACATTTTCCAATCACGACATTGTATTTGCTATGAAATGGAGAGCCACGGCCACTAAATATATTTGTCTTAGTTTATAAACATGGAAAGTTATACGATATTTTTCTACAAAAAATGACGATTTTTGTATGAAAAATGGGAATCCGCTTCGCTATGGGTACACTTTGCGTATCGGTAAAATTAAAAATGAACAATCTTTTTTATATTCTATTTGATTTGTTGTTTTGAAATAATAGTTAGCTAGCCACCTTTTTAATATCGTTACGTGTTTCCTCAGAAAAAACATTAAATTTCATACATTTTTTAAAAACTACACAAAATATATTTTTTGCCCTATTTTTGTTGCGCAACCTATGTTTCTGCCCATTTTTTGACAAAAACATTAGCAGGATTTGTATTTAAGTAGTGGCAATACCTAAGTAACTAAGTGTATGGTCAATATGACGGTAGCGGCAAATTTCTATCAGTTGGATGTCAACTTCGTTGCGGAGTGGAATGTGTCACAGTTATCGCGGAGTGCATTTTTTGTGATTTAAAGGTAAGTTTTCAATTAATATCAGTTATTGTTATTGTGCACTATTTAGTAAGATTTGTGTGATCTTTCAAGCCTATATTCAATTAAAATAAGAGATTATTTATCGAGTTATTATCAATTTTCTTTACGTCACGGTTGCGCAAAAATGACATTATGCTACTTTGCGTTACCAGTAGCGTAGAATTTTCGTCACTTTTTTGCGTTATCGAATAAAGGTGCATACACATATAAATATATTGCGCTTATTTAATTTCAGATGCCTCTAAGTCAAGCAGAAAAATCAAGGAGATACAGGGAAAACTACACAAAAGGTGTGTTTTTTAAAAAACGTTTTCAATAAGCTAGTTTAAACTGTTTCGATTTTAATAAGCCAAAGTTTTAATATTTTTATATTTTGTTAAAGAGTTTTTTGATGAGTAGATACCTACTATTTTATCTTTCTTTAATGTCTTAGAGAGTAATAAGAAAAAAAAGCAAATATAGGTAAGAGTTTGTATAAAATAAGAGTAATATAAATATAAGTGAGAGTTATATTTGAGACGTTACTACTTACTTGAGCCTACGCTCTATTTGTTGCAGTTGTTTTATCTCACGAATGCGGACTTATCTTAGTTGTGAGATATAGGTGCACATATATATAATGTTTTTTTGTGCCTTTTTACGCATACACTATAATTACCTTAAACTTCTCCACATTCGTAAGATAAAAGAGTAAAAATCTGTATTCAGTTATTTGAGATTCTTTGTCTTATGTGTTTGTTTGTACTCAGCCATCATCAGATTTATATAACTTAAAATCTAAGACAAAAATCAAAATTTAGACGATAAAATTGTCCTCCAATCTAATATAATAATAGAAGTATTAAATAAAATAATAACATATATTTTGTAGACAGATTGCAACATCTACTAAACGAAAAATGGTAACTAAATTATGTTAAGTCGATTTCGAAAAGATTGTACAATATAAAAACGTATTGTTTAATAATCTTATCTTCCCAGAGAACAATTTTATCGTCTTAGACCGTATATTTTTGTCTAAGATGTTAAGTGACGAAATAAATGAAAATCCAATGGTGGGGATAACGGCAAACGGTCAGCGTACCTTTAATTTTTGTTTTTATTTGTGATTAAAATTTTAATATTTGAGACATTATTGTGGGCCTTTGCGCGTCTTTTTCTGCTGTGATTGATTAAAAATTATAAGAATAGTATATCATACCAAAATCGTGTTTTATTTATTTGTACCTTATTATGACGCAAATCCTGAAGCTTACTAGTACTGTCCAAAAATGTTTGACAATAATATTTATGTGTCCCAGACTCCAGTCAAAACATTTAAAAATTACAATATAATGTAGGGGCACCTTTACTATTTTGCGTTACCCTTTTGCGTCACTCCACGCCACCTACTTGCAGAAAATTGTATGTCACCTTTGCGCTATTTGTGGCAAAATCTACGGCCTGACCCATGAACGAGTTTGCCCTTTAGATAAGTGAAAACATACCGCAATGTTTGCTTGTCGATATAATTACAAATATGTTTCGATATGCTTATACAACTATTGTAAATGGTTATAGAGCTAGTTTAGGCATGAGAATTTTAAAGCAAAATATCAAGGTAATTTTGAGAAGAATTAGTTAAAAACAAAACACAACCACAGTTAAAAAGTCCGTAATTTGCAATATTGGTTTTCAAGAAGGTTTTGAGAATGTATGCTTTACATTAATTATTATATATGTAGTTGTACTAATTAATTCGCACCCTACCTAGCTCAAAAAAATACAATGACTATGCAGAAAAGTAATATTGCCTTAAACACTTTCTAAATATGAAAACAATATATGCCTTACGTCAGTCATGAACATTGTGACATTAAATACTTAGTTTAATATAATTCGCACATATTTTACATTATATGTAATACGAATGTTGAATTATGGTGCAAATTGATTTTATGAAAACATTTTAATACATACTTTAGCGTTAACTTCAACTTAGGATTTTTAAGTAAATACAAAAACAATTCTTCTGACTGGCTCGTTGGCTCCGTGGGTCATCAATGGATCGTGGGTTCGATTCCCGCCGCGAGAGGAAAATCGTCATTACGAACGAACGGGTAACAAACCACCATTCATAGATGGAAAAATCGTGAAGTACATGTTCCGCGTTTCGGTTTCACTCTATATAATATATATGAGTCGACAGCGCATTACTGACTGATGATCTGTGGCTGTGGTATCACCTAGCATCAAGTGAGCATCACTCTAGCCTGTCCTAACGCGTATGCTATGATAAAACAAATATAACATTCCTAATATTACATAACTGTAGTTCTGCATGGGCAAATAGGTACATTATTATTCAATATCAATCCATCAAGCCGTCATTAGCGTTTTTATACTTTTGTTATCTACATAGTAAAACAAACCCATACATATTGAACCGTAAAGCGAAAGTGATTTCGGATCCCATATATACAAGTGCAGGAAACACGCGTCCACTGCGTTTGGAAACATATGGACGCTGTTAAGCAATACAGTGTCAACACACAAAATGACAAAAATTTAATTTTTGATACCAATCGCTTCCTTATGAGCTGGAGTACATATTTCAAAAGAAATACACATCATTTAAATCGTTTTAATAGCAAAAATATTGAAAATTTAACTTTCAATAATTTAATTTAACAATAATGCACTTAATTCAATTACTTTGACTGCTACCAAGAAAACGATATACGTTTAATTTAATAATAATAATTACAAAAAAATATATTATTTCTATTATTTTTTAAAATAAATTTTATAAAACCTGATTAAAACTTCAAACTCAATTTTCTCAAAATGGCAACCATGTGGGTTGACACTGTATTGCTTAACAACGTCCATATAGAAATCGCGAGTCGAGGGAAATGGAAAAACTAGGTTTTCGCTGCGCTAATGGGTTTCCTTTCTATGTAAGCTAGCTATATTAGGCTTCGTCCGTTGTATTATGACGCTGTTTCTTGGAATGTTGATTTGTACTCTATGTATTGACATTTCAAGAGACATATCGAATGTCTGATTTTACCTTGTAGGTACGTGATGGCTGTCGTGCTTTTTTTTGAGAAACGTTTATTATATTTGATAAAAAAATCGTATCCAAATAATTCTAGCCTTTTAAGGTCGATTTGAACCAACATTCATACTTACAAACTTTTAGTTTTGTAAAATATATTTTATGTATTCTGTTACCCTTCTGACTCTTTTATTATAATATGTTGGTATAGATTAGTAGTATTCCAATTTGCCTATTGTGAAAAATTATGAAGTACATATATTAGGTACTGTCGGGTCAGCTAGTATCATATAAGAATGATACTAGCTGACCCGACAGACGTTGACTTGCCCAAATATGGCCTCAAAAAATACATATCGCACCTACCGGATCCATTTGTTCAATCTAAATCAGCCGTGTACCGACTCAAACATTCACAACATAAGTTAAAAACATCATCAAAGTCAGTCCAGCGGTATACGAGTTAAGTGATGTACCTACACACGCACAGAAGTATCTAAACTAAGATTATAAAGAGGAAAGATTTGTTTGTTTGTTACGATTTACCTCAAAAACTACTCGACCGATAGGCTATTTTGTGTATAGTACATATACATTACACCATTACACATTACTCGTGTCTGTGGTATCGTTTTGACAGTTGTAAATGTTAATCGCTGACTGATAATGTGCTGGTTATGACAAAGCTTAACTTTGAAATGAGATGATGTGTCAACGACAGTTTTGAACCTGCGACCCTGCGCTTTCTTTTCCATTTCTAATTCAACTTCGGCGAAAGTCCAAGTACTTATGTGGAAAAAAGACTATGTAAATCATAATACAGATAAGATCATTTCAAAAACGGTATGTCAGTAATTAATTAGCGCTAAACTATCATTAAAAAGTATTTAACACACAAAAACCATCATTTCTGCTGGCTATACAAATTTCTCGAAATCTTAAGAAAGTAGGTAGGTACATACCTAAATATAATAGCACTAGCAATTGCCCCCGCAACCCCCCTTGTGGGTTGAATTTCGTAAAATCCGTTCTTAGCTGACCTCTACTCGGCGAAAGGAATATTCCTACCATATTTCAAGTTGCTACGCCTTATGGTTCCAGAGATATCGTGATGAGTATCTATATAGATGGGAATCTCTTTTATATATATAGATTTATTTATTTTTATTTTAGCCCCGGTCCTGTAAGAGTTTTGGAGTAAATGACACAGAATTGACGCATTGAGTTGAAACTAACAATGAAATCGTAAAGTAGAACGAACAAAATCATATAGTCATATATTGAATTCAATCATCTTTGGGTGCATTTATGAATTCAATAATAGATAAGTATAAAAACTTGTACTATGAAATTTATTGCATTTGATATTATTCTTATTTTTGTATTCTCTTATTTATTATTGATGAAAGTAGAAGAAGCGAAAGTGGTATGTAAGGATCGGAGCATATTGAATTCCGTGATCTCTGCCTACCCCAATGGGAAAGAGGCGTGATGTATATGTATGTATATATTCTCTTATCGTGACGTGACTGGACAATCAAACAGGGCGAACCCTGTTCTATAAACAAATAAAATACGCATATTTTTGCACCAGCCTTTGCTCTCTGCAAAATAATCATGAAGAAATGTGAAAATTTTTCAAAGTAAACCTGATTTTGTTATCAAAAGCAAAACTTACAATTAGTATTATTATTGACCTAGTTTAAGTACATATTGTAGGTCGGTTTGAACTTTGAGGATTTTATTCATCGTCTGTAGGATATTACTCGTGAATTCTGGGAAATTACCGTATCAATGTGTAACACCTATAATACGAATATCTAATTCTATATACATACGACCTTTGAAGGTAACGGAATTAAGGGTATGTTCACACTGTTTAATTTAGTATTACAAGTTATCGCTACAATTATTAAATCTTAGTCAAATTAATGAGTGATCTTTAATATAATATTAATAATAATATATGAGGAGATCGATATTGATTTGTTAGTAAAAAACGAACATTTTTCAGCATGGCTATAGAGAAATTTTTACAATAGAAAATATGCGATCAGTGAAATAAGTATGTTATACCTAATAGTTTTAAAAAATTCTTACTAATCCTAATATTTTTGATCGCATTTTATTTTTTTATGTCCATTATCGACAAAATATAATCGCGAGATCTACTTGATGGTAGCTTATACTTAGTGAACTACATCAATCAGTGATGCGCTTTTTCTACTTCCACCATTCAGAAATTTATAGACCGAAACCGAAACACGCAATTTAAAAAAGTTAATTCCTGAGTCTCCTAGTGGGGCATGGGGCAAATTTAAATGTATTTTTCACTGATCATTTTTCACTACAAGTACCAAAGTGTTTTTTTTATCTTGTTTCCCCGGGACTCTAACCCAAGACCTCCGGTGCTATTTACACCAATAACACGCAATTTGCACTTAGTGAATATTTTATAAATGAACGGTAGTTCGTTATCCGGTAGAAATCTCGAGGAGTTTTCGATATGGGAAGATTGACTCGCGAAATGTAGAGAAAACCATGTTTATAGATTATAAGCATAATCGGGATGCGAACTCGTGACCCATTGGCACGCAAGAAACACTACCCAATCCGCCAACGAGCCCATCAATAAAGAACCCTAAAAACCCTTTTCATATTTTAATGTAATACGAAAAAAAATCCGGTAAAAATAAAGTGAAGCAGTGGAAATACGCCCCAAAGCCTTCACCGTTGTCTTACACATGGATTTATGTTTATTTAGTACGCGCCGTGAATATAACATAGCCCATTGTTTGATCAACAATTGACAATATCCTTAAACGGAGATATATATAAAAATAACTAGTAATACCTAAAATTTAATGTCTTTTATTAACGCGAGTATCACACATTTAAATAACATACTTTATAACGGATTAAAACGCGATTAAGAAAGGTGCCAGCTGTCGATTTGAAATATCACATAGTTGATGACGTTCATAGGTGGAAGAAACGTGAAGTGCACCTTACGCGTTTCGGTCTCAGCAGTGGCGGCGTAAGACCTATTTGGGCAGGATTCATTTTGCGGGGCCCTCTGCTAGCGCAAAAAATGGTTTTTTTTTGGAAAAAAAAATTAGTTAGCGGCTTTTAAGTAATTCATAAATTTTTTCGAGGCGCGAGGCCCCCTGGCTCGCGAGTCCACCACTGGGTCTCAGTCTATGGTATACGAAAGCTGAAAGTAAAAAGTAGGTCGACAGCGCATCATTGACTGTGGCTGATGTATCACCTACCATCAAAAGAAACTTAAGTCGAGTTTTAAGTGTATTATGTCATGTTAGACCCGGAAGACATAAAGTAATAATCGATTGTTACTATTGTCAAATGTGGGAAGGAACTGACTTCCCTAACACAGGTATACCCTAGCTGGGAGGTCAAGGCCGATCATTAGTTTTATGATAAAAATGTTTAAGTTCAGAATAAAGATTATTATTATTATTATTGATAAAACAGGAGAAAACGGTCGACAAAATTTTATCGTGTTTGTCATGCTAGGCCGGTAGTACAATAATATACGTAGGTAATATGTAATTAATACTGTTTTGACCAAATAGAATAGAAATTACGAATGTGTCAATTAAGTATAATGTAAACTCAGTAGTAAGCACGATGTCTTCAAAAAGTTACCAAGTTGAGTGAAATAGTGATAAAATGTTGGAGTACCTCGCTGTGCTCCTCACCGGCTTCTGGCTGGGGGTTGCTATCTTCCTCTATGTATCGTGTTTCTGGCTGGAGGAGATACTAGGTAAGTTATATGGGCTCTACCTTTATTATAATTATGTAATATTGTCTTTTATTAACGCGAGTATCACACATTTAAATAAAATACTGTATACTGTAGACCACAGCCTCCCGCGACCACGGTTGCTGAAAAGCATCCGAAACGTCGGGATAAATAATTTAAACAATATAAATAATAAATCGCGTTTTAATCCGGTATACAGTATTTTATTTAAATATAATTATGTACTTATTTTATGTGTTACACAGATTTTGGTAGAAGTTTTAAAGGCTTCGTAAAGTGAGGTTAAAAGGTCGGCAACGCACTTGCAAGACCTCAGATGTCTATGAGCGGTAGTGATCCCTTTTTTTTTATGTCACATATCGACAGACGAGCATGAGGTTCACTTGATGGTAGGTGATACCTCAGCCACAGAACATCAGTCAACGATGCGCTGTCGACCTAATTTTTACTTCGAGCATTCGGAAATCAATAGACTGAAACCGAAACGCGCAATATGCACTTCACGGTTTTTCCATCTATGAACGGTGGTTCGTTACCCGGTCGGAATTTAGATATTCCTCCCACCCGATCAATGCCCGAAGTAACCAGACGTGGGGAAAACATGATTACAGAAAATTATAAGCATGTGCTCCCGGTGGGTTTCGAACCCACGACCCATCGATGCGCACGGCAGGTGTTCTACCGAACGCGCCAACGAGCCCGTCAGAATGTGAGCCACCTGCCCGTTTGCGTATTATCTAAAAAGGTATAATATCTACTGCTTCAAGAGATAATGGTTCGACTGCTGTTGCGTAGCTGTGGTTGCATCTATGCATGTGTTTTACGCGAGTATCACACATATAAATAAAATAAATTACCTTATTAAAATGCGATTTATTATTTATCCCGATGTTTCGAATGAGTATCATCACACGTGGTCACGGGCAGACCGCAAGGTGATGAAGATGATGTACTTAATCATTTCCTTAAAATCAAATTCTTGTTCTCCAACTACATGAAATGCTACTTAATCGCCGTATACGGTGTTAATTACTTCGGAAAAGTTCAGTCATTAATCTAAAGTTGGACAACTATTTGAGTTTCTGTTTGAGTGATCTAAGGAAGTATATAATATTTATAAAAAATATACTTACATATATCAGTAAATATATAAAAAGAAAGACGATCTATCTTTCTTGATTATAATAGATAGATTAGTATTATCAAATAGGTACTATAGGTACATGATGATGTAAAATTAGGTTGAAATGGGACTTTATATTATAAAAAAAATTGTAATTATATATTTTTTTTCTTTTTTAATTAAGACCATTCATATGTAGATGGCTTTTGTTAATCTCATTTGAGTTTTAAGAATATGAATAATTTTCAACTAAGTACGCAATACCTTGCAGAGGGAAGTGTGGGGTACGTAGCGCGCTAATTCATTTTCCGAACCTACATAATATTTTCAATGCTCATCATCTCGTAATAAATATTAAATAAATATCTACTAATTTAGATGATTATTTAGCAAAAACCAATGACAATTTACATTGTTAACGATCTCAAACACGTACATTTGAGGTCAAAGTTGTCTTCAGAACACATAATAACTTTGAAGTAACTAACAAACGCTAATTATGTCATGGCTACAATTAGAAATAATGGTGGTACTAATATATGCAAATATTTCTATGTACATAAAACTTATTAATAGTACTGAAGAGAAAGATTTTGTTGGTGCAGTTGCAATAGGTAGCTGGTTCGATTCCCGCTTGGTACGATAATTAATTTTATAAATATTTAAATGATTAAGCAACTGTGAAGAATCGCCGTTAATTGATGGAAAAGCCGTAAAATTCGAGCTGCATGTTTCACTCTTATGTATTTCGGAATGCTAAAAGCTTTGATTATAAATAATCTAAGGCTAAAAGTGAATATAACATACGTCGACATCTAAGGCTAAAAGTGAATATAACATACGTCGACAACGCACTATTGACTATATATTTATATATATAGTTTTCCCTTATTTAATTTATTATTTATTCCGTGACAGTAACTTAACTAAAACCCCTATAAGTAGCACTAATAACCTGTACTCTTAAAGTACAATATTATATTGTATTCACTTACTTGGCCGTACTTGGTGGTCTTACGACCAAGATTGCGTTACAATCAGAATTCGATTTCTTTGAAGTTTTAATGGAACTTTTCTGGAAATTATTGGTTCAAAATTATCTGTATTAGTGTATTTTAGTTTGTTTTTATTGGTTGTTTGTCAGTGTATATATGCGTCAATAATCGAGTTTCTTCTCGGCCCTTCTCATTAGTTCCCCTTTGCCCCTCATAAGTCTAACTCCACGTCCGGCTACAACACCTATGCCACGTGAGGGGTGGAACATCATAGCCATAGGCGAATACACATGATGGCTAACGGAGCAATAGCATTTTTACTAGTGGTAGTGCCACGCTGTGCACCTTTTGGTCACAGCCGAAATGGGCCGGCACGCCCGGGGAAGAACCACTCTCCCACTTAAAACCGACGTGAAACGACAGCTTCGCTGTCGTGTTTCGTTCGGTCTGTGGGAGTCCCGGAGGCCCACCCCCTCCAGCATAAAGATGGCAGCACAACTTACCCCAGGGGGGTACCACGTGCATTTGTACTGGAGAATCCCCCTCTGGACGTCCAAGACCAGGACCTAATACATCGCCTGATCTTGGATGCCCAGGCTGCCCTCCGTATTCTGGGGGGGGCGAATTTGTATACTTTTCTTAAAGGCCGGCAACGCGTCCTCAAGACCCCTGGTGTTGCGGATGTCTATGGGCGGCGGTAGTCACTTACCATCAGGTGAGCCGCCTGCCCGTTTGCCTCCTCTAATATAAAAAAAAAAAAAAAAAAGTTCAACATTCCCAATGCAATTACAAAAATGCTTGCAAAAGTTTGATTTGATTTGTGTTTGCCGATCTGATAAGTGACTGCACCATAACCCATCATTAGATCTAGATTTCATTTCTACGTAACATTATTTAACTGGCAAACTTTCTCTGTTTTATTATAAGTATTAAACGTCTAGCAAATACAATGCAGTTGGCCAATTAAGTAATTCTCGGTAGAGATAGGCGCATGTACAGTTTTCGGAATGTCATTGTTTGAGCCACATTTGCATCATAACACCGTCTGTGTGTCACTAATTAATTTAAAACTCACGTCGCTTTCACGGAATTCGCGTTAATTTTTGCGACACAACCGGAGTTATAACAGAAGCCGGTGAAAATGGGTGGTGGGTTGAACTTGTAATATGAGAATGGCATGTCTCTGTGATGCTGTATTTCATTCCGCTTATAAATTCGCTCATAAATTATTTCATTAATTAAATTTATGAGCTTAGTGGAATTTTTTATTAATTTAATCGCAAGCCAAAATATCTATATTCTATATAATATCTAGTAAATTAAGAGTCCATAGGACAGCCATATTTTTGTGACCTTGTCGATGGACCCAGAAAGTAGGCTGTTGTGGATATTTTTTTTAATAACTTGTTTCCCTGGTATTAAATATACTATTGAGCCATGAAGGCGTTCAACTATATACCTAACTTGTTATAAAAGTAATAACGCATTCGAAAAATTTAAATAACTCCGCTGCCTTGAAACAAGTCTAATTTAAGAGAAACAGATCATTAATAATAACTTTTCTTCCATCAGATCTACCGAAGCCCCAAGCTCACACAACTAACCACTCCATCAGCGCAAGCGGCGCCCACGCACATCTCAAGCGCCTGGTAGCAAGAGTAGTAGAGGAAGCTGCAGCACTACCAGCGCTTGCAAGATACGCGGCTGAACCGCAAACACCCACCGAATCCTCCTACGAAGACCTGCTAGCCACCGCTATACTGAACAAGGTATATTTACCAAACATCTTTCAGATTTTAAAAAATTAAGGCATTTAAGATATTAGAACTGATTCAATCACTCTTGCCTTCAAGAGTTGAGCGGGCGGTGGCGGGTGCATGATGTTTAGCGATTACTGCCGCCTCTGGCTATCTGCAACAGCTCAAGTCTTAAGAGTAAGCTCGGTTTTTGAAGGTTGCCAAGTCATATCGTCGCGTCGCGGTCGGTTCGGAAAAACGGGTTTCAGAGTGTGACATGTTTTTCTTAACGTAAACAAATTTCTTTTGGGTACAGGTGGTGTAGTGTGATACCTCCCACGTAAGTGGTAGTAACCAAAAAAGTAAAGAAAAGTAAACACTAATGTTTTATATTACGTTGCATTTTTTAAATTGTACCTACTGTCCGTTTTCATATGTCATTTTTTAATTATACAACTTTATACGTCTATTATTCGTAAATATATAAAAAAGTCAAACAAGTTTTAATTTTTTTATTGCTAACAGAGAAAATAAATGAAAACAGGCTTTAAAAAACATAAAACACAAACTTTGTTGGTAACCACAACTTACGTGCGAGATATCGACTGAGCATTAGGTACTCTAATACTTAAATTGATTATATCAAGCCTTTACCATCTGTAATTATCTCGAGAATCGCTAGGCGTTAAGCTATGTACCTGAGCCCACAACATCCAAAGTATTACAATAACTTTTTTACCTATAAAAAACAATCAAACAATTTAAGGAATAAGTGAAATAAATTGAATGACCAGAATATCCTCTTTTCATTTCTTATCCACTCTACTTTAAAGACGCGCCGGACCGAAACACACTTTTTATTTTTTTTAAGTATTTTTTCTTAAGTAGGACGCAGGACATCCTATTTTAAATAAACACGGCACGCGGTTAAAATAAAAGCACTAATTTTTATTTTAGTTACATAAACTGTTACGATAATATTACGCTAAACACTACTATTACGATAATTGTTAATTATAGTGTTATGATCGATTACTCATGTATCTATATCATATGATGCATGTTAATAAATATTGCGTATGGTCACGATGTATTTAACACGCACTTTTGTTATTCATACATTGCTTTTTAAATGAATTATCTAATCTTCTGTGACCTGCTAACGAAAACTTTTTTTTTTTTAAAATGATTAAAAAATTTTTTTGTTTCTTCGGAAAATCGACAGAGCACAAAAGTCGCCTACAATATTATCAGTTTTGCTGAATAGTATGGGCATTGCACTCACATTATTTATACGTACATAATATAAACCCATACGAGAAGGAATCCTTACTAGTTGCAACTACTCACTTTCGCAGGTCCGATCGAATTAAGTTTTATTAAGGGTTGTCGCTTTCAAAAAAAAAAATATTTACTTTGAAACTACGAGCCTAATATATTTTTTACTGATAAAGAAAGCAATGTTGGCGATAACTTCAAGTGTTCGGGACTTCTAGAATAGGTCAAATTTTCTATACCTCCTTAGGTGTAGAAAATCTGAGTTTTATATATTAATATGAAATGGATTTTGCACACAAACCTAGCTATAATTATGTCCATTAAAATGTATCTTCAGTTAGCAATTTGCGCTAATATCTTTAGAACCGGATCAAGAAATGTTCAATCATCAACTCCATCTGATTTATAGTTATCAATATGTTATCCATGAATGATAAGTGTAGTTATCACGATAACGTGTTAGTGTGTGCCTCGAAGCGCAAGTCGTATAAAGAAATGGTAAGTTCATTAGGCTTTCATATTAATTACTATGTGAAAGATGTGTTTTTCGTACAGTAGTGTAGTGTCATCGTTTTCATAATGATATCAACAATTGATGGATTTATTTTTGTGTTCTTCTTGTATGTGCTCAGTTGGGTAAGGCGAAGTGCATAGCAACGATTACTTTATTTATTTTAATTAATAGAATTAGGAACGTGATGGTTTTTGTAAACACAACGTGATCTATCCATGGGAAGTGATGCGAATATTTCGTTATCTATGCGTAGCATTTTATAGTGCTGTGACTAGATAAAAATATTTTCCTTACAATTTTAAATGTGTTATTTATTTCTATTAATATGTAATAAAAATATTATCGTTATTTATATATTTTCAAATATTTTTGCCGCATAGTAATTGAATTGTACCGAAAAATTACAAACTGTTTTTTAACCTATTTTTATATGGGTGTACCTAAAGAAATTAATATATTTAAAGACAAATCAGTACTATATATTATAAAATATATCTCCTACATTGTGTATAACGTATCTTAGTAATACATATTTTACCATTATAGGAAATATAAAAAAACAATTCATTATTTGTTAACAAACGCCAACCCTAGGACGCCTGTCGGGACGGCACAAGCCAGTGTTCTAGTGAAAACCGTACAGAATCGTGTGAATATCATTGTATTATTTAAACAATTAAGTCGCTAAAAGCTATTATAACACTATCTCAGTGAGCATCGCGAACTATGAACGATTTAGTTGACAGCTCTCAAGAAACACAGGTAGGTATCTAGCGAATATAACAGCATTTCTTTTAGAAACTGTTGAAAATAACGTTGTGTTTTTTTATTGTTGAAATAGGCAAGAGTTTGTTTTCCATCATACCTAATCTTACTTTTAAAACTATACTGTCTTGGCTTTAGATGTATTATAACCATGATACGACCTTGTGCAGCCTTAATTCCAACCAAAATATTTTTGATAATTTTGAAAATCTTACTCTTATGGTTTTAGTTTTATACTAATTGGAAATAAAATAATTTATCTCTAAGTGAATACTTATAAATAGAATTGATGTCATCAAATAATAGATAATGCATAATTAAATAGTATACCTACATATAAATGGATACGTGATTTTAGGCGCGAATTGGAATTTGACAAATTATAATCATAATTTTGAAAACAGAGGTTTTTCTTAGATGAAAAATATTAATCTGTGACATAAATATATGAATGTACATAATAATTTTATACAAATTGCAATAATTAGTGGTAAATTTGCAAATTTATTCTGATAAGATAGACAAATAGAGATCAAGGACCAAGGCAATACTTGGTCAGTAAATCTGATACCTTATCACATTAATGACAAAGTGATTTGATATTTTGCGATATTTATAATTATCGATAGCTTCTTTTTTTTGCATTTACCTTGAAAATAATGATTTAAACAAGAATAAACAAATTATTTTTGAAATAAAAAAAATAATGTTAAAGTAAATACATCACATTATATAGACAAATCATTAAAAAAAACAGCAAACGTATACTTACTATACGCATAAATTACACATGAATAGGTACAATACAACTTAGTTAATCTAAGGTACCTCTTTAGATACTAACTAAGCTACTGAAATGTATTATAAAATAGAGACAGAACAGGAGACAGTAACATTGTGATAGATTTTTCTCAATTTCAAATACATTTTATGTTTGCATTCTACCCAGGAAGTACCATTCTCAATACAAATGTGAACTGCTTCGTCCTAATTAAAGTTCGTCGTACGGAAACGGTTTTTCCGACCGGATACGTCCTGGTAACTTACAAGAAGCTGTCTAACACCTAAAATTCCGATAACACACTCGCGACGTCGAGGTCGCGGATACGGGCGGCAGGCTTATTGAGCTTCCTATATTATAAAAAAATGGTTCATAAAAGGCATCTAAATCTACCTTTCCTCAGATACCTCTATAAATACTGAACTATCAACTCATGTGCTATGAATCTCTAATTTCCAGGTCATCGAACGTTATCAAACAGAGAGTGGTTCTGGCGGCCGAAGCAGCGGAATTCACTCAGCGAGCGCTAGCCCTTCGCCCTCCGAGAGGTCCTCACCTCGCTCACTAGAACTCAACTCCAGGAATACTAGAGAAATATCACCTTCTGTCAGTGCCGTAAGTTCATCGTTCTTATAACATACCGTTTTTTTATATTGCTTCATATTCGATCTTAAATATGATAAATTATATCGAAACAAAAGCTAATATGGATTTTAGATGCTGCCAGTGTCTTAGAATTGCTAACGTAATAATAATGTAATTACGTAGTTATTTTGCCACTTGAAGAATTTTAACTGTATTTGTAGCGGATTCGCAGCGATAAAAAAGCAAGACCTAAGTTTCACTATCGAACGCAGTTGTTCTATATCGAATTAGCAGACAGGTCAAGATATTGAAATAGTTTACAACAAAACTTACGATAATCAATTTGAAAGTGTTTAACTTTAGTCAAATTGGTTACTGCATCCATATTTCAAATGAAGATAACAGTTACTGTAAATGAAATATTTAGATTTTTGATAGATACCTAAGTGTTTTTAAATTTTTATGCTTTTAAATATTAAACAAATATCCTAAAATATTAACTCGCTTTTCAGCTTCGAGGTGAAGAAGATGTATCTGACTGGGAAGAAGGAGAAGCTACTGATGATGCAGTGGAGTTACCCCGACGGGTGCCATTCCCCGAATTTGGAGGAGACATCGTGCATCATACAGGTATACAATACGGGCTTTAAAATAGACTTGGCTTATTATCGTTATTTTAGTAGAGTCCTTTTATTCCTTTTTTATTTATTCCGATACTAAATAAGTTGATTTAACTTTATCCTCAATTGATAAGATCAAACACGATGCAGCCAATAGATTTCATAAAATATATATTTTTTTAAATTTACAGAAAATATTGACAGAGACTTCGACGAAGTGTCCGGAAGCGATATTCAAGCAATTGATGGTTCATGGGAGGAGAACTGGCTGTTCCAAAAGAAAAAGATAAAAAATATTCAGTCAGTTCCTGTTCCGATGCTAGTGCCCAACTCTAATACAGAATACAGAGTATTAATAGGAGATAGAGATGCAGACGATACTACAGATTTATCAGACAATGCAAGCGACGCTGAAGAACAAGAAGATGTTACATACAAAAGTGATATAAAGAAAGTGTTAGATTCAAAGCACGTAATCGGTGGAAAACCCAAAGTAGAAGAAGTGTTAGATTTCGAACCAGATAGTCTTATGTCTGTAGACGGATCAGAGGAATTTGAAAAGATATATAATGAATACTCTAAAAGTCAAGACACAGTAGATGTCATTGATAGAAGAGAAGCTAATAATGACATCACAGAAAAGCAAGAAACTGAGCACAACATTGAAGAAAAAACACAAGATTCAATATTAATAGTCAGCATGGATAGTGGTCCTTTGCCAAAAACTGAATTTAACTTAAAAGAAAAAATACACAGAACTTCACACAATGGTCACGCAGAATACGAAGATTTAAGAAATTCAACGGAAAATACAATTGACAGTCTCGAAATCAATGTAAACTCTAACGACAAAGGTATTTTCTAGATAATAATGAAATTATTAAATGCACAATATATAGAAATAAATAAATTTATCAATGTTATTTCTGACTAGATTCGACAAATACATTAAGTCATCATGAACGCGAGGGCGAATACGAAGAGACAGTAACCATACCAGTTCAGCGGTACGCAGATAGCCTACGTAGAAAGCATTTTGAAGAGGAACCACAACCGTATGTTTCTATTCTAATATTATAGAGGAAAAATTTGTATTGTTGTATGTTTGTAACGAATTAACTCAAAAACTACTGGACGATTTTAAAAATTCTTTGGCCAATAGAAAGCTACATTATCAGCGAGTAACATAATTTAGTGTATAGTTCACCTACACTGCGGCATCCGTATGAAGCTGTGGCGTGTTGCTAGTATTATATTAGCCCTTCTTACTAATAACATTTCATTAAATCTCAATTTCAGGAGATCTGTGTCGAGTGGAAACGAGGATGAATTAGTTCCAGGTAAGAATTTTACAATGATTTTTAAATAGGCCTACGTGTGTAAAAGCACTTTATAAAGATTATTTATTTATTTACAGGATCCATAGCTTATAGAGAACGTAAAAAATGGTTGAACTATGTGGATATGCCCAACAATCCATATTCACCGGAAGCGATCAATAAAAGATTATCCGCTAAGAGTGCATCTTCTCTATTCGATTCTATGACAACAAAAAATAATTTAAATGATAAATTCGCATCAAATGAAGATGTTACTAAAAACAAAATTATCGATAACGATGCAGAAACATATCGGAAAATAGAATCAAGCCAAAGTACAGAATGCTTAAGAGTTAACGGCAGATCAAAGAGTCCCTCGCCAAGAATATTAAAAGATGTATTAGCGGAAGAAGTTCCACAATATAAACGGTAAGGCGAAAAGATACACATGTAATATATTTTAAATATGTGGTTTAATACTAATACATTATTTCTTTGCGCAGCTATGGCAGAGATTATTATATAAAAGAAGCGAAATTATCATCCGGAGGTCGCGAGAAGACATTTAGCGACACGAGTTCTATATCAAGTTCGATCAACAAATCGAGCAGCTTAGACAATTTCGATACTGAATTCGCTTCTCCTGTAAGTGCGAGCAGCTCACTGAGCGACCTCGAGGCCTGCACCCTTCATCAGAACATCGTCCGCACCGTGTTCAGTCCTAGAAATGCTAGCCCCAACTTTGCCATAAACCCCATTTTCGAAAACCCTATAGATTCAAATGACGATATTGCGAATAGACGCAACGTCAGCAGAACTAATGTAAGAGGCCAAAATAAACTTTACAACGGAGGTGACGGTTATGTGGAAAACGAGGATATTGTTAGACTTAAAATTCCTAAAACACCAGAAATAACTGAAGATCTTTTTGAGTCGTATCATAATGTTAGGCGGAGTAACACGCTGCGGAGCAGGGACTCGTACGCGCGCGCCAAGCGGCGAACCGATCTGAATTTTACGTTCGGTGGAAGTCTAAGATTAAACAAAGGCTTTCACACAGACTTATGGTGAATTATCAAATTAAATTCCAATTTATACACCCACTTTACTTTAAACTATGTAGATAGAAAACGGTGTCTTCTTTCGTTCATTTTCTAAATACTATGTACGATACCTACATAGACAATCTAAACTCTTAATAGGTATACAATACATCACAGTTCATTAATAATATAAGAAACTGATGATATTCCTCCTCATCAAATAACTTGGACGTATCTTCGTTTTGACACAAAAAAAATGCCTGTTGAGTGTTAAAAGTTAGCATGGTTTTACAATTTCTGCTGACTAACAGCACTCCGCACTTTATTAATCTAGTACCGCACCTAATAGTCGTGCCCTTCTTATTAAATTTCAGTAATATATGAACAGTAATCCACCGACAAGTTAGTGGTGAGTGTTGTGAGTATTCGGTGAATGATTTTGACTAACAACGCTTGCTGCATACTAATGACTCTAAAAAGAACTGTTCTTAACTACCGCACCAAATTTTCATTCCAAGCATTCACAGCATCTGCTTCTAACTAATCAGCCGTAATGGCCTTTTGCATCACTAATCTAATTTCTTTAACTTAGTACTTATTTTTAATGAAAACAATACTAAATAATACGTAGATACTTAAAAAAAATTGACAAAATAGGGAGTTAACTCTATAATATTTCATTTCATTTTCATATCTCATAAATATTATAATGTAATTCTTCTACAACATGCATAACACTTAATTTTTATGGCAATTTCAGGAAATGTTAATACAGCAGTTTAATTCAATTGCTGCTAATCAAGAGTATACAAAATTCGGTGGTAAAGAACAAGCTAATAAATCAATAACCACTGTACCTGTTGAAGGTAAAAATGAAATACTAATAGAATATGAAGACAGCCATGAAGTATTTGTGGCTAAACCAATCCTAGTAGACGAGGATACTGACAGACAATTCGAAGAAATACTACAAACTGTTAATTCAGATGCACAATTAAATGTCAACTGCGGTAACCAAAGTGTAGAATCAGAAAAATCGCCTTCACGTAACAGTATAGAAAACTCATACAGCTCAAGTAGCATTGAAGATTCCATCAAAATATATAACGTACAAACTGGTGAGATAGTAAAATGTAAACCTGAAGATAAGGTATCACAGCGATACGAGCAAGTGGTTGACGAAAATGACAACATACATCCAGTTGATAAGGAAATCCCGAGAGAAAATATCGATAGGCTCAGTCAAAATATTCAACTCGATGACGACGCATTGGCGGAAAGAGATCTGAGCGAAACGAGATTGGCGGAAAGTAGGTTGGAGAAGATCAGCGAAATAGACGAAATATTATCGCAACTACCAAAAGTGAAGGAGCTAGCTAAGAAGTTTGTTAGTATGGATAACCTGAGTGAACCTACTAAGGTGAGTGTTTTGTGTGTCTTTTGATAAATTATGTCAATAAAAATAAAGGTGAACATAATTACAAGGCTCATTATGACGTCAGTCAAAGTACATAACAAATACACTGCAGATACCATTTGTAATCTTACTTATACTTTTACAGACTTCATCAGTGATGTCTGAATTTTCTAAAAAGCAAACATTCATACTTCCACCGCATTATTTTAAACCCTTTCAAAATTGTTAATGCCCACGGTCTGAACCAGATTGGAGCTGATTGAAAAAACTAAAATCAGCACTTTATGCAATTTGACGGGCTCGTTTGGCGCGTTCGGTAGAACACCTGCCGTGCGCATCGATGGGTCGTGGGTTCAAATCCCACCGGGAGCACATGCTTTTAAATTATAATTTTCTATAAGCATGTTTTCCCCACGTCTGGTAACTTCGGGCATTGATCGGGTGGGAGGAATATCTATATTCCGACCGGGTAACGAACCACCGTTCATAGATGGAAAAGCCGTGAAGTGCATATTTCGCGTTTCGGTTTCAGTCTATGGATTTCCGAATGCTCGAAGTAAAAATTAGGTCGACAGCGCATCATTGACTGATGTTCTGTGGCTGAGGTATCACCTACCATCAAGTGAACCTCATGCTCGTCTGTCGATATCTGACATAAAAAAAAAATTATAGCATAATCCCATTCTGTTATTAATAATTTTCACAACAAAAACGCATATTATCTATTACAGCCACCACACCAACTGTGGCGTCGAAGAAGTAAAGAGAACCTTCTAGACTCAAAAGAGAAACCCAAGCAAATGTACATGCACAGTCTCACAGCGAGGAGTATCTCTAAGGAGTTCCGAGAAGAGCTCAAGCTGTCAATGCCTACAAGTATTAAAGTACCTGGAGGAGCTAAGGAATCCCCCGAAGGAGCTGACGAGGTACTGAAGGAGTCCAGTCCTGAGAGACCCGGAAGTCCTGTTCCTGAGCCGGGTACTATTAAAACCAAATTAGCATTCTTCGAAAGTTTAAAATCAAAGTTAAGCGGAAAATAATATTCGGCCCATTTCCCTAACCCTACCAAGCTAATCCTGTGGTTCCTACTATATATTGGAATTTATTCTCCTATCTCACTCAACCTTTGAGTAAGTAGGGAATGGAATAAGGAATTTACGGTAACATTTGAGCTCTGTACAAGTGCATAGGCGATGGTTGGATTGCTAACGTCGAAAACAGTAATAGTGCATTATGGAACATCATTGTTTTACATAATATATTTAATATGTTTAACTTATTTACAGAATTTTGTATACTTATATGGGTGTCAGTAATTCAACTAACTACTACTTGTTTAGATCATCTTAAACTTGTATTGTAGTTATTTGACAAGACGAATTCGATTTCCAGATTTTTAGAAATATTATGGGGTAATAAGGAAACTAGTGAAGAAGTAAATGATTGAAAATACCTGTTTCATCAAATACATTATTAAGAATAAAATTGAAAACGTAATCTATTTAATCCAGTTTTTTAACATAGATTATAATGTTAAAGCGTTACATCATAGTGATATGACTTAATATTAAAGGTGCTTTTAGATTAAGCAAAACTATTATTTCAGGTCACGCTTAACTTACTTATAGTTTATGGTGTAAATAATGTAGTATAGTGCCATGTAATAATCATTGTTGTAGTGAATGCCAAAGCTGTAAATAAATGAATAAAATATTCCATTAAAATTAGTGGTTGTGTCCATTGTAATATTATATAATTTTTGTATTGTTTATGTATAATAATAGACATTCAGAATTCAAAGTATTGCTATATAAAAATGTTGAACCCCTAACCACAGAGAATAAATATATTCAAAAATGGAATTAAGTTTGAAGAAATATACACAAAATTAGTCACAAAATATCACAACAATACAAAGAATACTTTGTCTTCTTATTGTAAAGTTAAATACCATTGGTATGTGCAATATCATTTAACCCCTAAGTATGAAATGTGATATTGAAAATATTATAATAGTTATTATAGCAACAAATATTTTTGGGTGTTCTGCTCTATGGGAGATAAATAAAAATATTGAGGTATTGTTAAAATGTTTTATTTAAACTTATGTTTATTGTCGTATAAACAGACATAATTGTAAAAATATATTGATGTATCAGTATTTCACAGTTTCTCTTAAAAATCTAATCTCACTGATAAGAATGTATAAAAAATACTTGTGAATGTTTCAGCAAAGTAATATTTCAATATAGTATATCCAATAAAAATTCAGTAATAAATACCCAATGTCTTATGATATGGGACCTTTTCCAATTCCTTAGCATGTTTTCGTCTGTAACTCCACAGATAAAAGTCAATTAAACTTGAATTTGGAACTTCTGCACTAATTTGCTCTGCCTCTATTCTGTTTTGTAGTCTCTGCTTGAGAAGTTCTATAGAATGGATTGAACATCCTCGAATTTCTATTTCTTCGTCTGAACCACTTGGAAGGAGACTATCTGTAAATACAATGGAATATATTAAAAACACGTCTGGGTATAACCATTCTTTTTGGTACAAAAATTTAGTATTAAAAATATAATAAAATAATTTCATAATAAAAACATATTAAATAACAAATAATTTTAAAATGCTTTTATTATGAGAGTATTCAAATTTTAGTACAAATACTTAACAAATGGGACTTAACAATCAAAGTAATAAAACAATTGTCTATAATTTAGATTTATAAAAAAGTGGAATATTGAAATATCATTCTTAAATGAAATAGCCATTAATTGCAAAATGTGTTTTTCAGCTTCAGTATAAGAACAGCTGTTAAGTGCAGTAATAATAAAATCAACCAACATGCATATTTGATTCATGTTCCGTGACTTTCACCTATCATTTTAGTTGTAATCTTAGTTACATTTCAATTATTGTTCTAAAATAAAACCTCAAGTATTGCCTTTAGTAAAATTGATCTAAATAGAGCTCAAATTTGCAAAAATAACACCATCACCAGAATTTTAAACTTACCACTCATAAGTTTATCTACTAAGGAGTCACTGTAACTCAAGACTTCAAAGTAAACCAATACTTGTGGTATTCGATAATCAGCAAACATTGTTAGTTTATCTATATCATGAAATTCACCAAATCCTTTTCCTTTAAAGAAGTTCCACAAATCTGCAATGAGGATCTGTGCCCGTTTATAAAATGATACCTTCTTATCTTTATAAATGGCTTCATCTTTAAAACAAGGAAAGTTTTCAACAACTATCTTCAGAAGAGTTACAGCTGACTTATTTGCCTCTTTCACACAAGTCTCAAAAGTTCCTTTATATTTTTCTATGAGAACTGATCCAACTTCATGCAAAACACGTAATCGCTCCAGCAGTAGAGGTATTTTTGCATCTGTATCACCTTTGAACAGATCAGCTAACTGTTCAGTTGTTATTTTTAAATAATATTCTGGGTTTGTGATGTCATATCCATTCTGAAATTATTTTATGTTTTTATTTTTAATTAATTTTTTTTACAAAATAAATATAGAGAACTGATCACCTATTTGCCTGAAGAGACATTAGTATGGAGAGTTGAAAATAACTACTATACATCCAATTGGAACTCAATTACAGCTAGGGAATGCAATCCCGATCCCGCGGGATCCCGATCTCGCGAGATCTCGTGTAATTTTTCGGGATCAATCCCGACGCATCATATGACGAGATCCCGTTCGAGATTGACGGGATTGGGCGGATGAAGAACACGCTGTCCTTATCGATTTGGAATATACATTTCAGCAAGTGAAATTGGCTGTTGAGGTATTGTGCCGTCGAGATACAGATTTAGTAAGTGCAGAACATACATTGCGTTTCATGGTTCGAAAGCTAGAAGACCTAAAAACTCTCTCAGAAAAGTTAGTCTCTTCAATGAATAATCGTATCTCCAAGCGTCGCACAAAAGCAACTGCAGTGCTGATATATTTGAAAAATCCGAATAATTATCAAGAGGACTTGGAGCAAAGGAGAGGCAACGGGGTTTTGTCAATTACCAAGCAAGTATCTTATAAGAAAAAAAAATAAAAAATATAATCACACGATTATATCGTAAAGAACCAAACCAAGCAGATATTAATATGGCAGTACTAATCGAAGATGACTTGCCTCTTTCAATGATTGCAGAAGATTTGAATTTACGTGCTGCACAAACTAATAAATCGCTTCAAGAGGAATTAGAAGAAACTCTGCGAGCTTCTAAAAGTCCTTTTGCACGTATATCCACGTCCACGAGCTTAGACAAATTAGAATCTACCATTAAAAAAGAAATGGATTTGTTTGAGTGTGGAGGAACAAGGGGGCGATTTTTGCAGTTTGCATATAATTGCTTCGCCACGCTGTTGCCAACCAGCGTTGAGTCGGAGAGGGCATTCTCAGCAGCGGGGTACATTGCAACGGACATTAGATGCCGTTTAGCAGATGAAACTATTAATACCCTTTGTTTTTTAAGGAGTCATTTTCAAAATCACTCTTTTTCCTAATTCCCTTGAAATAAGCTTATTGTTTTGATTACCTAATTTACCTACGTTAATTTCCTTACAACCTGATTATTATTTAGTTGGTAAGATTAAAGAATAAAGGTTTTTATTTTCTTTCGAGTAATATGTTATTTTAGTTAACCTCACTATCACAAACAAGCAGTTATTAGCTTTTTCAGTCATCTGAATTCAACATTTTTTTTTAATTAGACGGGATCCCGAAAATTCCGGGATCCCGCGGGATTGATATTTCTAATCCCGCGGGATCCCGAATTTGCAATCTCGAGTCGGGATTGCATTCCCTAATTACAGCACTTCAAATTCGGTTGTCACATTCAAACAAATTCAGTCTAGAGAGATATTACACTTACTTTCAGTTGCAAATACCTTTATCGCTCTATACAGAGCTGCTTCTAATGCACAATATCCAGTGTGGCCATCAACTTTCCACTGTTCACTCTTGCTGCGAGACCAGAAGCAGAAATTCAGCGCATCCATCACAAATACCCAATCCGCTGCCCGAGGATGATTGGCATTGGGGTGAATAGATTCTGCACCTATTTCAGGTATAGTGATTTTCTTGTCTATTATAGATGTCAGCATCTGGAAATTAAGGGTTCCTTATACAGCAACTATTTAATAGAATCCTTATTATTACCACACAGTAATTGCACATAATGTCAAACAATAGATATAGTTTGTGTGTAAACACTTATAAAATGACACCTTTTTTTGTAAACCAGCAATTTTGAACATAAATTAATGGGAAATTAAAAGCACAAGGCAGCAGTACTTCAGAAAATCCTGTAGACCTGCCGAAACTATGAATGAACAAAATTATTTCATTCCTATTTATACATTTATTTTTACAGTGTATTTTTTGGTTGAGGAAATTAGGGAATAATGTAAAATTTCTAATATGCAAAATACCACTGGAGGTCAATTGACTTGATTTGAAAAACCTAAACAATTTTTCAGAAATATTGAACTTTTGTTACATCAGTACTTTAAACATAAATATTTTTAAAAGGAAACATAAAAGGACCTCAAGTAAACAGTAAAAAAGAGTAACTTTTTTTAATTATTTTATATAAAAGGTACTGATGCACTCTTCATGATAATATTGATGAAAAAACCAAGTAATGAATATAAAATACCTGATCACACAACTTATCAATGCCTTCATCATGTATTGATACATGCTCAGAATGCTCTGAAATATATTTGCCCGACTGTGCTGATGAAAGAACTTCTGATCGAACCATCTTCAAACGATAAATATTAAATAGTGAATACTGACTTTATTGACAATTAATAGATAACTCTTGAGAAGTAACGAATTAAAAAAGTTGGTTGCAATTAAAGTTCTAGTCAAATTTAAATTTAATTATGTTCATATATCATTATTGTTTACATTAAAATATCTTACTTTATATTACATTATAGTTAGTAGTTAGTACATATAGTTGAGATCGATCGTAATAATTAATAATAAATAATAATTTAATAATAATAAACAAACTTCACAATTTGCAGTTTACAACTTGACAAGTGACAACTGACAAGTGAAAACTATTTTGACCACAGAGTACATTATATTTACTGTTATGACCATAGAGCTCTATGCTTATGAAATGCAGTGTCACCACGAAAAGAAACGCGCGAAAAGCTAGATATTGGAAAAAAATCCCTTACATCACTAAATAAGTACCTATATACAAAAATAAATATCAGTTAAAAATAGGTTATAAAATGCTTTAAAGATTAAAAAGAAATCCGTGGTCTTTGACATCTGTGTATTGAGAATATTTTTATTTTTTATTTTATAATACAATCTATGGTCTGGCTTACTGTGATTGTTCAATCTTTTTTAATTTTTCAAAAATAATATTATTATACTCTATACTCTATAGATAACCTCGAAGTTTATTTTGTAGTCTAATCATTTTTGTTTTACCACGAAAATATTAAAAAAAAAAACGATTTTCTAAGTTTTTCAGCTGTAAAAATGTCAGTAGACGTTCAGGGAACATTTGTGTCGCAAAAAATTAATAAATTACGATGGATTCCCGAAGAATATGTTGAAACAAAACATTTTTTTACCGGGAGTTGGGATGATGATGAGAATTCTGTGAAAGTTTGGACATTTGAAAGTCTACATGATGATGAAGACATAGAGTGTCCTCGTCAGATATCCGAGTTCAAAGTTGCAGGAGATGTAACGGAAATAAAGTTTACAGAAAAGAACAAAATAGCTGTATCTGTGTCCAACGGCGATGTTAAGTTGCTGGAAATAAGTGCTTATGAAAGGCAGAGTCCGTTAAGAGAAGTCTACACCTGGAATACATTGCATCATATAAAGTAAGTATCCGTATTTACTTCCTGTTTAAACAGCCTTCTATGTAGGTGGACGAGAAGGTGAACCCCCCTAAATAACTTCCACATCTGCACAATATTTTCAAATTATTACTACTACAATGTTGCTTGGCGCTTTGGCATGAATGATTTAACATCATGAAAAAAGTAAAATTCTTATGAGCAGGATCACTTTTTCCGAAATTCCAGAGCTGCTACCCCTCTTTCCAAAGCCCAGAGGGCCCTGTTAGCTTAGGGGCCCAGATGCACTGCACCATTTTGCCCTATTATAGCTACTCCACTGAATCATAGCCAAATATTGCTTGTGTTTGGTATGGAGGGTAGAGATAAGGAGGAATTTCTCTGTATATTAGAAGTCGCTACTTGAATACAAAACTGCCACAAGTCAAACTCCAGTTTTTTACAAAAGGGCTTATCGTTTACGTTTTTTGTTCTTTCATAAGCTCTTCTGTATAAAAGTGTACTTTGACTTGTGGCAGTTTTGTATTCAAGTAGCGAAGTGTCCATAAAGTCTTGTGATATTATGGTGGCGCTGCTGTAAGCTGATGACTGTGTTTGAAAGAAAGCGCCTAAAACTGTTAGAGTAGGACAGAATGAAACGAAGAAAGATATATATCCGGTCTGTAACGACTTTCAAAAATTTAGTTGTAAAGTCATTTCATACATTGATTAAATATAAATTTAAAAATTTCAGAATTCTTTTGAATAATGACGTTTTCAATTGCATACTCATATACTTTATTTTTATAAACTACTCTATTCAGTACAACTACTTCTGTACTTTACTATTTCCGTTTGGCATACTTCACTTCATTAATAATCGCCAAATTCACATCGGACCATCAGTGGTCATCAGTGCCTTTTTAAGTTTTTAGTTGGTTTTGGAACTATAATCTAACATCTTATCATGGACACTTTTGAAAGTAAAGCCCCATATGAGAGATTCCTCCTTATCTCTACGGGTCTAAAAATGATATCTACCTACCAATATTATTGATACCAACCTTCTCATAGTACTTTTGTTTTTTTAGCTCTGAAAGATGCTCCTGTACAGCCTTAGATACATTTGAAGGTGAAATAGCGACTGTAGGTGAAGATGAGAAAGTTAACATATTAAGCAGTAGACGTGGAGATATTACTCGTACTATCTCTGACACAGACAGTTGTTCAATACATTCTGTGTGCTTTATCAAATTGAATGAGGTGATAAACTTTTATTTTTCAATCACATTTCTTCTGTCAAACAAATTGTTATCTATATGTAAATTTTAAAGATGGGCCAAAATTTGTTTCATATTCAGTTCAAGTGCCAAACATTCTGTACAAGATAATTTTGGACACTTTTTGCTAAATTAATAAACCAAACAATTCATAATTATAGTCATTTATATGTTGTTGCTACAGTAAACATTGAAAAGTATTTTTTTTATATTTTATTATTTTGTCATCTAAATATTTTAATCAGATTCTGTTTCATCACACCAGAAAAATAAAGGAACTCATCTTGGCTTTATTTACTACTTAATTACATACATAAAATTTAGATTCAAAAACATGTAGAAAAGCAATGATTTTAGTTGTAAATATGTTAAGTTATAAATGTTATATATACAATGTACCGAAATTAACAAAAAATGGACTCATTTGTTTCTCTTAAAATTAATATTATGAAGGGAACAAAAAATAGATATAACATACATATGCCTATAACCTACTTCTAAAAGTCAATATTGGATTAAAAAAAATATTAGAAAACCACATTTGGACCATTTCTAGTAAATATTGTTTTGAATTTTTTTTTATCCCGCTACAAAAAATAGCTTAAGGCCAAATTAATTGTGCCTTATCAAGCTTTAATATATTTTACTCAAACCTATTCTAAAGAAATTTACTTATTAGTGCATTTAATATTTCAGGTGATAACAGGAAACATCAGAGGGCACATGAAGATATGGGATGTTAGAACAAACAGTGACAAACCAGCTGCTGCATTTCTCTTAGCTGGTGATGAAATGGCCGCAACCTGCATTGTCCGACATCCGACACACCCTCACATAATACTTGCTGGTAGTGAGTCTGGCTCCATTGCTGTATGGGATTTACGTATGAACCAATTTCCTACTTCACTTGTAAGTGCACATTCATCAGGTGTAACTGAAATGCATTTCCATCCTGAAAACCCTAATAAATTCCTCACTTGTTCTCTGGCTGGTGATGTTTGGGATTGGAATATGGAATCTTTAACAAAAAAATCAGCTGATAGTTATTTACCATTGGATGATAAAGCATCAATGAATGTTAACTCGCTAATGTCCGGTTTGCATAAGGCAATAAATACAATTCACTGTGATAAAGGGAGGATATTGTGTGGTGCTGATAATGAAGCCATATATTTAATAAAGAATTTTAAGTATTAAACAGGTGTTAAAAGACATGTGCTACATATTTAAATTTTCTCAATTACTTTTAATTAATCTTTTAAAGCTCTTCAAAGTTTCTTTTTAGCTTATATATGCAATATTTCATTGCTTTTTGGCTGGGCAGATATTTAAGTATTTTTCGACTGTACATAGCATAGTAGATCCTTATAAATAGGTTTTAACTATTGGTTTAGATTTTACTGTGCTATCAGGTCAATAAAGGTGTTTAAAATATTAGTTCAGGGTTAAATTATTGATAAATAAAAAATGCATTAAATAATACACATTTTATTTTATTGGAAGTAAATACTCTTACATTTATAATATACCAAGTCAGTCTTTGCTTGCCTAGACAATTGTTAAGATATTTTATAGTTATAATCCCCGCCATGAGCAAAATTGCACATAATTTATATTGTTGAGCTAAATATGTAACAATTTAGCACTTATTAAATTTGTGCTCAGGACTTATGCCGCGATATGCACTATTTCATATAAAATACCAACACAGGCACCAATACAACCTTTCATATCCAAATGGTAACCAACCTCGTGCATGGCACCACATACAACACATAAGCTTAACTAGATATACATTAATGATAATAGTGGAGGTATTCATGATCAAACCTGTCCTAGATTACCTAAACAACCTAATTCTTAAGCGTTGCCGCACATAAGGCCACCAGTGGCGACCACTAGACGCAGCCTTGTGGCCTAATGCCATATAAAATGTATGAAATATGCCCACAAGCCGATTCCTAATGTTCGGCAGCGCTAATATGTCGCATACATGGATATTATGTTTTGCCATTATAAATTCAAATTACATTTTTTCTATAAAATTGGATATATTAAATGTTAAACGAACTATTGAATATGTGGCAAACTCATAACCATGCTCCCAAAAAAAAAAATATTCAAAACAATATTAAAGTCTATTTTTTATATCTCTGATAATAATATAAACAAAACAGATTTACTGGAGGTTATAACTTGCGGAGAATATAATTTCAAGTCAGCTTCATAAACAGGTCAATAACTATATTGGGAAATAATCTTAGATAAATTTATTATTTTCTTATTTGTTATGTTCATTAACTCTGAAATAAGTGGTTTACCTATGTTACTTATTTTTTTTTTATTCAGACATCTAATAAATTTCATTTCATTATTCTTATATATGATAAAAGTGGTTGTTATGCCTACACAATCACTAAAATTAACGGCTTAGCCTCAACTGGAATATATTAGATTAAATAATACAAATAAAACTCGAATATTTGGCTTCATACACCACTATACCATACCGTAAGGAGTATATAACAAACTAAATCACTCAACATAATTTTATACTATTAAATATTTACCTAATGGACCTTTTACAATTCCTTTGAAAACTGTCAAATTTTTCAGTAAGCACAAATTTAACTTATTAAATTTAATACTTAAATAATAACAGCTTAAATATTTGATCGTTTGATCTTAAGCCATCACGAGCAAACCTTTTATTTAAGCTTAAAATAAGCACAGCACATCTTGATTTCAGCACCTTTGTTGACAATTCTCAGCCAATTCAACGAGTCAATATTCCAAATTAAGTTACAATGAAATCAAGTGTGATTGTTTCGTCTTTGTTGGTGAGGTTTCCTCTGAGAGGCAGCGAGGAGTGATGCAGGGATAGTCCACAGTTGGTTGCTCCACCGCATTAGTGCTTCTGTGACGTGACAGCTGTTTGCTGCTGTTGCTAGTTGAGTTTCTAGACTGTCGGTTGGTTTGAGAAGTAGACTGAAAAAGGGGTTTTTAAATTGAATTTCCATATATATAGAAAACTATAGGATGTATATAGATTTAAAAAGCTTCTAAGACTGATTGGACACTGAATTAACAAAAATTAAAAAGCTTCTTTACTACAAAAGATTTTGTATCACTCGACTATTAAATTACTCGCTCTACTAGTGTCACGCACGCACACTAGGAGGGGGGGGGGGGGGGGATCAAAAAATCGCGATTTTAGTGTAAGGTACTTTATGGATGACCCCTGATTATAGAAAATTATAAACATGTTCAAGTTAGGTTAGGCCCCTATCCCACTAGCGTTATGCAAGTGTTGGCGTTATGCAAGCGTTGGCGCAGCGTCGATAATGTCGGCTGTCAATCAACGTAACGTTGACTTCGCATCAAGCGACGTTGTCTCTTCGCAGACATTGAAGAAAAGCTAACGCTCGCATAACGCCTGTGGTGTAGGGGCCTTAGGTCTGGTTTAGTTATTCACCTGGGCGGGAAGAGTGCCGGCGCTATGATCATGGCGACGTTGTGCTCGCTCATCTTGTTGGTGTCGCTCATGGCCACGATCTCCCGCACGAGCCGCAGCAGCTCCCGCAGCGTGGCGCGCTGCTCGGCCGGCAGCAGCAGCACGAGCAGGTTCAGCGCGCGACCTTGGCTGCTGCCCGATAGCGCTGTTGAATAGTGATTCATTTTAATGTCATGGTTATTTATTCTAGTGCCTGTGAGACTTTGTATATCTTTGGAGAAATTTGAAATAAAGGTATTATTATTATCAAAGTATATTTTTAGAAAAACCTTCAAAAAAAATACTTCAAACAGTACAGTACAGTGGCCTAATTTCTAATATTACCACCTTGTCATTGTGTTATGTGTTATTACAATCTATACTAATATTATAAAGAGGAATTATAAAGAGGAAATATTTGTATTTTTGAATTTTTGTATGTTATGAATAAACTCAAAAACTCCTGGACCGATTTTAAAAATTCACCAATAGAAAGCTAAATTATCAGTGAGTAAGATAGACTATAAGGATATATTATATGTAGGAGTAATATAGGTTTTTGTGTATAGTACATCTACATTGCACCCGTGTGAAGCCGGGGCGCGATGCTAGTCTGAAAATAAAAAAACAATTGCAGTTTCTGTTGTAATTCACTTACCACAACCTAGCTTTCAGATATCGCCGGGTCTTTCCGTCCAACACTCAACGCTAGTTCGTTTTCATAATAGGCGCCATCTTTTTTTTTTTTCTCGAAAACGCTAGTTAGGCCACTGGTACGTACCGTAAGTGTGGTAGAACAGCCTGGCTAGCTCTTGCGTGAGCGGCGGCTGCGGCAGCGCGCGCAGCAGCCGCTTGAACACGGCGGCCAGGTCGTGTCCCGTGGCGCGGGCCAGCGCCGCCTGCACGGCCCCGCGCGCGCCGTACCACTGCTGCTCGATCAGCTGGCAGAGGGACTCGATCTGGAAGTATGCCTATGTTAACCCCGACTCCTCTCGCTCTAGAATCTAGGGCACTGCAGGGCGCTGCAGGTCTAAAGGGGGGCGGAAAGAGACCCAAAAAAAGAAATGGGGGCGTTGTGCAGAGGCTTGGGGGGCGATTTGTAATTTCATCTAACTAGGAGGACTCTTAGGCATTACTCAAGTCGTAATCTATTCTTGAGAACTGTCAATCTGTCAAAATTCCATAGAGAAAAAATGGTTTGACTAGCCTCAAAACTAGATTCAAAACTGAGACACCTCTTGGAATATGGGCTTTAGACACCGACTGAGCTCTCGTCTCTCGAATACAACTTGTGAACATCAACTATTATTAATTAAGAGATTGCTCAAACTCGGTTCGATATTTCTCTCTGCGAAGTTCATATAATATCTGTCCTGTTCTATTCAATAAATAAAAAAAAATCATGTCTCGTTTAGAATGAATGTTTAATCTCCGCTAATATAGCAACTCACAATAATTAAATAATTTCATTTGAAGTTATAGTTGTTTTTAAGTTTTTTGAAAAAATGGGGGCGCTAAAAAATAAATTATTCTCAAAGTGGGCAGTAGACAAAATAAGTTTGGGAACCCCTGATCTAGAGCATGCGGCAGACAGTAGCGTAGCATGGAGGGGGGGAGTTTGCGGTCCGCCCCGGGCGGCACTTTGACGGGGGCGGCATTTCACAGGTAACGGTAAAAAAATTACTTCCTTCAACGTTCTTTTTATTATTTTTTGTCAGTATATCACCTAAATAACAAAGGTACTCTTTAGGTAAGTGGTATTCAATAAGAGTACCATTTTTTTATAATCAATTATAAAAATGGGCGGCAAATTTGGGATCCGCACCGGGTGCTAGTTACCTATGTTACGCCACTGGGGACAGACATTTATAATATGTCCATTTCAGTGATGATTTGTTTTTATTTATAGATATACTAGCGACCCGCCCCGGCTTCGCACGGATATAAAGTAGATACTGATGTGGTCAGTAATATAGGGGTTGCTAGTAGAAGGGTGAAAAGGAGTTAGGGTTGTATGTTATTATGCCGAATCATAAAAAAATAGTTTTTTTTCTTTTTTGGGGTGAACCACCCTTATCACTTATTTTGATTTGATTTGATTTTTGCACACTACTACACTGAGGCGGTCGAAAGTATAATTTAGAATTCCAAAATATTAAAAAAAAAATTAAAAATTCCATGATATCTTTAGGAGAAAGTGATATCTAGAAGATAGTCCCTATAATGCGGAATTTCAGTCGAAAAGGCAAAATTCTAAGTTAATATTTTTTTTTTGCTCCCGGTTATAAGGCTACAAAATTCTAAGCAACATTTATTAGCTATAAACAGACTTGTCTCCAGTGGTGGATTTACCAGCAGGCTGAGTAGGCTCCAGCCTAGGGCGGCAGATTTTAGGGGCGGCAAATTTGGGAACAAATTTTATTTTTACGTGTCTCATGGAAATCAAAAATAATTCTGTAGAACGTTTTTATGATGTCATTCAACGAAATATCAAACTTGTATATCCTATAGCAGAACCCAGTTCGCCGCCCGGACCAGTAATCGGACTATATATATATATATTATATAATTTAAACATAGAAATTTGTAGACTGGGGGGCGTACGCCTTGGAAACATGGAAATGTGTAAATCCGCCAGTATATAGAGGCTTAGGGCGGCAAAATTTTGTTAGCCTATACGCCGAAAATGTGTAAATCCGCCACTGCTTGTCTCTTTTCTATCATTATGTTTTAAAAACAAGACTCACCTTATGTTTATTACCAGGCACCCTTAGCAGCCCTTCATCGCTTGTCCTGTCGAGTAATGTCTCCACTAGGGTTCTCACAATGGCGGGCACAGAACTCCATGTTTCTTCCCAAATTATCATATCTTTGCGGAGGAGAGTCTCTAGAGAAACTCCGAATACTGCACCTTCTGGAATCAAAGATACCATTTTACTATCACTATATAGAGGATTATGAAAAAAGTGCCATTTAAATTAATAAAATAAAACATTTTGTGTCTGTTTATTACCTCATATTAGAAAGAGATAAATATAAATGCTTAACATAATTAAGAGACTGTGGGAGCGGTATAGTCCGGGATCCCTAGTACATTTTTGGAACTTGATTACTATCAAGCTAATTTTTTTTGAGTAGCTTCATTTTGATGAGACGCCCAACAATTTCTTATAAGAAATTCTTGACTGTGGTAGCTATTAGAGGTAGCGAGGATACCAAATGTCGATTTGATGATTCTCAAATATTTATTACTAACTGATTTTTTTTTATTTTAATCTCAAGATAATTATCTAATTTATTCGAAAAAATATTTGTCCTACAAAATCTATGGTTTGATCAGTGAGTCCCCTCTTACTAACATGTATTGATAACGAGGTCATCATAAATGATTATTAACCAGTTGATTTTTTTCTTTTTTACTTAGTTAATATTTATATAATTCAACGGTCACATTGTCCTACAAATTGTGTGGTACGTTTTCCCTGTCCTACGTTCAGAAATTGTTGATACCACAAGACCACTTTTCTCATTACTAACTGTAGGACGAAAATATTTTATAATAGGTTAGTCTGTTCCCTGCCCAAATGAAACAATGTCCTACAAGAAAACAGGTACGTATCGCTAGTCCGACAAGAAAAGTGGTCTTATGGTATCAACAATTTCTGAGCGTAGGATCGGGAAAACGTACCACACAATTTGTAGGACAATGTGACCGTTGAATTATATAAATATTAACTAAGTAAAAAAGAAAAAAATCAACTGGTTAATAATCATTTATGATGACCTCGTTATCAATACATGTTAGTAAGTGGGGACTCACTGACCAAACCATAGATTTTGTAGGACAAATATTTTTTCGAATAAATTAGATAATTATCTTGAGATTAAAATAAAAAAAAATCAGTTAGTAATAAATATTTGAGAATCATCAAATCGACATTTGGTATCCTCGCTACCTCTAATAGCTACCACAGTCAAGAATTTCTTATAAGAAATTGTTGAGCGTCTCATCAAAATGAAGCTACTCAAAAAAAATTAGCTTGATAGTAATCAAGTTCCAAAAATGTACTAGGGATCCCGGACTAGTAGTTAGTATGGTAAAAAAATGGTAATTACTTCTCTCACTTCAAGATCATTCATGACTATTTTGATGATATTTTTTTAAATTATTGGGTGATGCAAAATTACGAACCTTCTTTCCTCTTCTTCTTTGGCGGTTTTCTCTTGTGGAACGGAAGTGAGAACTTGTCGAAAAGAGCCGTCAGTTCCAGCCAGAGGAGCGGCTGCAGTTTCTTCAACTGAGACTCGCCCAAAGTTTCAATATCTACGGTACTGTCTTGTTCGGGCCATTCCTGTAATATTTAAAATATTATGAAACGTCTAAGATACTATCACTCAAGTATATTTAGTACAGGTTATACGAAAAGTCTTATTTTTATAAGACTTACACTTTTGTGTCCGTCGATATCGAACATTAAAACAAGTACAGTAGGGCTATTCACGATCATTCGAAATCGATCCGCCCGGAAAGCTACGCTCTCCCACTGAAAGTTGTTTCGTATTTACCGTATATAAAAATGGTATTCACAATTCCCATAGGATTGAGCATCGGCATTCTTCGGGAGTTTCCGATTAGAATCTTAGTATAAAATGATAGAAAGCTTGATATATCGGTACGAAATCTTGTAATATCGGAACGGAAAGTTTTCGAATGATCGTGAATAACCCTACAGGTCATACGAAAAGTCTTATTTTTATAAGACTTACACTTTTGTGTCCGTCGATATCGAACATTAAACAAAAAAAATAATCATAAGAAACCGTACTTCGTCGTGTTCGAGCATCTGCCGGTCGAGGTTGAACTTGTGTTCGAAGCTGAGAGGCTGCTGCGCCGACGCCGCGCTCTTCGTGCGGGACACCGGGGCATGCTTCCTGTACATCATTATTGATTTAGCCTCATTTTTACACAAGCTATTAAATAAATATTAACACACCACACGTTATCATGATATTTTATAATAAATAAAGATTACCTTAGTCATAGTATTCTTACTAAATATTTTTATGAGACTTTTTACGAAGTGAACTAAAGAGGAAATTTATAATGGGAAAAACATTTTTAACATATAGTAACTCTTGAAATTTAAAATTTCGTTATGCTTGAGACTTTCAGGTTTCAGAGTTACAGCTGTTGAATTTAAGGATAATATACAGACCAAGGACTAAAGCCCATCCAATTTACTTGAAAAGGAAAGAGCAGTGAACTATTTTTGACTAGGAATATTTTTCGATATTTAAAATTTTATAAAGGTAATAAAAAAGATTGATATACCTATCTGGCAATATTTATTAATTATTACACTTACATGAAAAGATCGTTGTCTTTGAGGATGGAGCCATTGGTGCGCTCCTTGCCTATCCGCGGGCCCTGCACCGTGCCGTACCGCTGGTATCCGAGAAGTTCTATGCCTTCTGCAATTATAAACATTGACTTCTTTAATTGTTTACTTAATGAAGACATTTTACACAAATTTCAAGATGTTATAATAATAACTATATAGTTAAAATGTTTTGTTCCTTTCGTTCTGTAGTCTTTTTATATTTGATAAAGTGAGACAAAACATATTTTAACTATATCAAGCTTATAATACGTTTATGAATACAGCCATAAGTTTTTATACAATATTTAAATGCATTTATTTTGTGGTTCTTGGTACAGTGGTGACATTTTGTAATACTGTAACAGGGATAATCGGACCAAGACTAATTACTTAAAGCAGTGTACGCAATTTTCTTGCACGCACAACTTCAGTTTTATTTCTGAACCTATGCGGCTTGGGTACATTCAGGGAAAGAGCCTATTCCTACCATAGTTGCAGATATTCATGGACAGCTATGGTCCTATACTACAAAACAGGCAATAACGCCTCAGCCTCGTTTCGTTAGGCCACTATTCAAATAGAGTTCTGTAGGGTTATTCACGATCATTCGAAGTCATTCCGCCCGGAAAGCTACGCTCTCCCACTGAAGTGTTTCGTATCCTATTGGATATGAAAATAGAATTCTCAATTTCTATAGGATTGAGCATCGGCATTCTTCGGGAGTTTCCGATAAAATCTTAGTATAAAATGGTAGAAAGCTTGATATATCGGTACGGAATCTTGTAATATCGGTACGGAAAGTTTTCGAATGATCGTGAATAACCCTACTGGATACTTTATGCTATGTACTCACCAGTATTGGAGGCAATATCAGCCCAGTGCAGCTCATTGGGCTTGAACAGCTCGTGCACAGGCCGCGGCGGGGACTGCGGACCGCTCGGCGACAGGCGCGTGCGCCGCCCGCCCGGCGCGGACGGGGTGCGGGCGATCGGCGTGTGAGTGCCCGCGGGGTAACTGTCGCTGGAAACGAAAACAATTATGTAACTAAAAATGGACCCAACACGCCATAAGAGATAACGCCATGATAGCGAGTTTAGAGTAGTTTTTAATGTTAAACGTACCTATACAGACGAGCATGAGGCGCATTTGATCTTAGGTGATAGCCAGTGCAGCACTATCGACCTATGTTTTACCTCAATATATTATTATACTAATATTATAAAGAGGAAAGATTTGTTAGTTTGTCACGATTTAACTCAAAAACGACTCGACCGATTTTAAAAATTCTTTCACCAATAGAAAGGCTACTTTTTGTGTATACCGCATCTACACTGTACCCGTGCGAAGCCGGGGCGGATCGGTAGTATAATAAACTGAAATGGCAAAGTTGTATAAGTTAGCGCTGTTTTACTACCGACTGGTTTTTATTTGAAAACAACTTACATAAAGTGTGTTTTTTTCTTACTTTTTAAAACTGGCTCTTTCATACACACTCTCCCCTATACCGTTTTGTAGGTACTCACACAAAGTCCGGTGGCGTAGCAGCGTCTGCCCACTCGGCGGGCGGGCTGCCCGAGCCACCGCTAGGCAGCGAGTCCAGAGAGTCAGGGGTCGCACTACGCGACCGAGGCTCGCTGCCACTTGAATTCTGAAATAATACAATATGAACTTTAGCAAGAGTAGGTATAATCTAAAATCTATAGAGGCTAGGTTCAAAGAATTAATGAAATGATATTTATTTGTGACAAACAAAAACACAAACAGAAGACATTTTACAAACAAATGTGTCACAAAAAGGGCCTCAACTCAGCATTTTGCTGGCTGTTAACCAGCGCTGATCTTCCGTTGGGACCTCTCGGTTACGTCACGGCACACAAAATATGCATCTCAACTACACCCTACTAACCGAATATAAATTACCTATAAGTACATGTGCTGAAACCAGAAAAATAAATAAACATAAAAATTTAATCATAAAATAAAACACCTAAATAAAAAAGAAATACTTAAATAACGCTAGTGTCATGTGTCTGTGCTTCCTGGCTATTAATTACTAATTAGGTACCTAACAGGTGTTTATTATTTCAGCCAACTGCAGTGACGAATTTACCAGCAGGCTGAATAGGCTTGAGCCTAGGGCGGCAGATTTTAGGGGCGGCAGATTTGGGGATCATTTTTATTTTTAAGTGTCTTATGGAAATCAAAAAGAATTCTGTAGAACATTTTTATGATGTCATTAAACGAAATATCAAACTTGTATATCCTAAAGGAAAACACCCAGTTCGCCGCCCGAAAATTATTACAGAGTGACAACTCACAATATTACAATTCTATCAGAATAGAAACATGCTTTCCTTAATATGTCATTAGCTAAACAATAAAAAAAGTGTAATTATTGTATTTTTTTATACTATAAATACTCCTTATGTCCATCCAGTCCGACTAACTTTCCACTTTCCACTGTTATTACCTCATTAAAAAACATTCGGGTTCCAAAACACTGGTTATTTCACAAGGTAAAACCACTAAAAATCACTAAACACAACTTAATTGTTGGTTTTATATTGTAGAAAGCGGTCGTTTATCACTAGTGAGAACACGTTTTTCGTTCAGGCGAGGAAGGTTATTCTTGGTCACAATAACATGAATTCGACTCCAAAATAATGGCGTGTCTGTATTAGTATGGCTATATTTTATGAAATTGGCACCAACAATTTATACTTTGTGATATTTGGTTTTGTATTGTATTCGAATAATAGATTTCAGGAAAATTTACGTTATTTACGTTATTGACATCCCCAAAATCCGCACAAAACGATTCTCTTCGTCTTTCTTAATGCGAACAAGTAAGGATTGGAACTCTCTTCCGGCCTCTGTCTTCCCTACAAGGTATGATCTGAATACATTCAAGAGGAAAGTGAATAGGCTCTTTTTAGATCAGCGTGCTCCATCGTAGACCACGTTGTCACTTAAGATCAGGTGAAACAGTGGTCAAACGCTGATCTAATTCTTAAGCTAAAAAAAATTACAGAACTTAAAAATTAACAAATATTTGAGTAACAAGAAATATCAAAACAACGAACCGTTTCATTTTATTGCAAAGCCTGGAACGCTATCCGCTTGACTTTCTTGTAATAAATATCGGTGAAGTGACGTAAGGTTGATTAAATAACAATTAGGTGGAATAATTCTCTCGTTATTTTCCGAATTTGCACCATTATGTTGATTTTCTATAATTAGCGTACGTTAACCTGTCGATTGTAATACGGAAACATTGTCGATTTATCCCGTGAGGCCTTCGGTACTAGGTAGGAAGCTTTAACGAGGAAACCTTCCTATAAAACTAGGAATTGATAACACTTATCACCAAATAAAGAACCAAAATGATTCGATTGAAAAAAAAATCAAGAAAAATGCCATCTAATTTGGAACCATCAAAAACATTATTAAGTTTTAAATCGTGTGTTTTGTAATGTAAGTAATTCTTAGACAAAATATTTCATTCTAAAATAGTTATTGATATTACGTAAAGTAAACATAAGGTGAAATTATATATATAACAAAATATAGTTCTTTTCTTTCTTTCTTCACTCAGTCTTTGTAAATGGTTATCAGCAAGAACTTGTTTAAAACATATTTACCCTAGCTAAAACGTCAAATCCTATCTCAGTCTTAAGTGCCTCGCAGCATTATTAATTAGTGCCTCAGCCGCAACATGAAAATAACTTGAAAGTGAGCTAAAACAAACTCCTAACAGCGACGGAAACTCCGGTGAACAGCGGAAATGTATGCCGCCGACAACCGGTGTGACCACACAGTATTCCGATTAGATTTTTGTCGACGGGCTGGCTGCTGCGTACAACCTTGTCGATACGGCCTTGGTAATGCTGCCCACTAAAAATAAAAGATCGTATTTGATAATAAATAATGATGACCGATATATTTTTTATTGAGGTAAACCACTATACAAATATTGCACAGCATAATTATTTGACAAAATGTAGTCTATTATCATTTTAATCTAAAAAAATTCATGTTAGATATCGACAGACGAGCGAGGGACATACTAGTAATGGGACCTACATAGCCTCAAACTCGTCTGAACTTCAACCACAGAAAATCTGTCAATGATACGCTGTCGACCTATTTTTTTACTTAGAGCATTCGCAACCGAAACGCGCAATATGCATTTCACGCTAAATACTTTTTTTAGCATTTACCTATCTATAAAAATATCTTACAAGGGTGAGAAAACTAAGGAAAGATTCTCATCGCTTTAATATCCATCTATAGATAAAAATGCTAATAATAATGATAAAAAGTACATTAAAAGTATCATACATAATATTGATAATTTCGTATTCAAAAGGTGAACGACATGAAGTTCTGGGAAGAGTAAGCGTAAATAACATCATGCATGTACCTGGAAGTTGAACCGTCAGTGCAATGCAGCTGAATTATAATGTTATTGCTGCATCATTGGCTTTCTTTCTAGTGACGCCCCCCGGACATGTTATACACGATCTAAGTATATGTACATTACTTATTTGTTTACCCTTTAGTTTAAAAAAAAACAAGATATCAAGAAAACCGCATCAAAATACATTGTTCAATCAGATATGAATATCAATTTAAATTTATAAATTTCAGATTTACATAGTTATTTTGTTAAATCGGCCGAAGCGATTTTTTTTTATTTTTTTTCCGGGGATTTGAACTCAGCACACAGCTATGCCACAGAGGTGGTTTTTGGTTAGGTAATGTAACAATTAAAATATTGTCTTTTATTAACGCGAGTATCAATAATTAAATTAAAATAACTTTAACCGGATTGTAGTGAAGAAGTTAGAAGACAATGTATACTCGGTTTGGCTGAAGAAAATAATATTTTTTGAAGATAAGATTTCGTAAAAATTTATACGTAGTTATGATGGTTATCAAGTGTATCTACGAATAAGCAATATTTATGATACAACTTATTTATTTTACTCGAAAATACTTCACTTAAGACTGTACGGTCCATTGATATGTTTGAGTCATTATATTTGACCTACATTTACTAGCATATACCTACATAAATTTTATATCGCTCGTTTTAATTAAAGCGAGGCGAGTTAAACTTAATATGTCCCCAACAACTCTATAAATTCTAGTGAACACTGTTTCCGCGCTATTTCAGGGATAAACAGTTGAGTCACATTAGGAAGTCAATATGAATGATGAAAACAGGAGCCCTAGATCTAACGACAAATACTCTCTAGCAAGTTGCCTTAACGTTTGAGATCCAAGGACGAAAAACTTGCGAGAAAATATTCGTTTCGTAAAACTCTCAATTTCAAATATTTTTCCACACAATATCTGTCAGACTGACGTATTAATATCGTCTCGCTAGTTGCTTTAGTTCAAACCATTTTAAAAATGACCCGTGATACTTTGACAACACTTGAAATTGTGAATTGATTGTTGGCGTGTTAGTTCTGATGAGGTCGTTGGTGCCACGGTCAATGCGCCAGCCGAGTATCAGTAATGGGTTCGATAGACACTGAGTCTGACATGAAAACGAAAATGAAAACGAGTGAATTTACGAATGATTAAGGTAAAAATAAATCTGCAATCAAGTTCGTCTTTTGATTAAACTCTTATGAAATAATAGGAACCTTTATAGGACAATGAGAGGGGAAGTGGAGGGTCTACAATATTATAACAAGTCTTATGACATCAACAGCACAGTATGAGCTACCTTTATTTATTTTGTTGCGTTATTAAATTTCATTTTTGTATTTATTGTTTTTAGGCATTGCCAAAAATTAATAATCAAATACCGTTACAAGTACAATTTTATAATCACAATAAACGTTTGAAATCACTTGAGATAACGATCTATTATGTGTTCATGTACCGACAAAAGTATCAAATATGCTTTAATAACACGAACATTATTAATTCTCCTTCGTTATTCGTTACGCTAACATTTTCATACAATAGACTACATCTTAGAGTGTTATAGAGTTCTTAAATCGACTGAATACATCATTTTGCTTCTAAAATATTAAAACTTCAATCCTTGTAAATAAAAACTAAGAAACAATAGATCGACTTTTATCATCTGATAGATAATAATTCTTAACTAAGGAATCGTCGTGTGACTTTCTATGTGAAAACTGTCAATTAAGATATGCTAAAAATACCCGCAAGTCTACCGAGATATTGAGAGTCACTACAAGTAAACAAAACCATCCATAAATGATTATAATAGCTGTTATTATTGATTGTTAAATTATTATTTATGTTGAAAATTATGCACACATCATTGTTTGCGTGATACTAGTTGAAGCGTGAAGGCGCGAAGCCAAGTCGATATTCACCTTCAAACTGCAACTGGAAAGCTTCTGTTTCCTGCGCCCGCGCATACTCAATGAAACATTACTGTAACAATGTTTCATTGTTTTATATACCTCGGACAGTGTTTTAATTAACACTGTGGTATGGCTACTTTATTTTTTAATGTTGTGCTCAAACAAACAATTAGCATTACTAAAAGTTGAAACAAACAATTAAGCGATCTCTTCCAAGCTACCTTTGGAAGAGGAAAGGATATAATAAGTTGATTACAGACAGACAATAATGTCTGATATGAAGAGGAGAGTTATATGGATTAAGAGAAATATGTAATTTATTAAACGCTATAGATCGAAGATTCCCTATAGGTTATTGAAGACTTTTGAAGGTAGTTTTGAAATATTTCTCGGCGCTCGAATTGTCTCTGCTAGTTTTCCATTTTTTCGATATTACTTTTAGATCAGAAAAATAGACATTATTTAAATTAATTTTAGTCTTATATTCCTAGAAAGGTCACGTATTTACGAGTATTTACGGAGTTCAACATAATAATGCAACATATAGCATTGAAAACTTTACGTTGCATTCAATTCAAATCTTATCGTTCTTTAAAAAGGAACAAGGATTTATTTACTATTAAATAGACCGATATGATGTTATCACTTAATAGCTATTCTAAGTTCCCACTATCACTACATACATATTTCTTTACACACTCTTTTGTTTATTTTAATGGTCCAAGATTAACGTCCTTGGCTAATTGGACACAATGTTCTTGTGTGTTAAAGCCTTCAATGTCTTCAAAAAGAATTTATGTATGATCTCAATCTATATTAATATTATAAAGAGGAAAGCTTTGTATTTTTGTATGTTATGAACAAACTTAAAAACTACTGGACTGATTTTAATAATCCTTTAACCAATAGAAAGCTACATAATCAGCGAGCTATTTATCGTGTATAGTACATCTGCATTGCACCCGTGTGAAGCCGGGGCGCGTTGCTTGTATAATATATATAAATCGTGCAGCGACATAGAATGAATTTAAAAGAAGATTAATGAAGCAGAATGGTAGAGTTGGGGAGTGCACTACTGTGTGGTAAACGCGATATGCTATATCTGGTAAAATATTTTTTTTGTCAAATGTCTCATTCAACTTTTAGTAAACCCTCGTCAATCGACAGTTTCAACACGAGTGATGAATGATGAATATTAGAAACAGTAACTGTATTAATCTCCATGATATCTAACACCTTCCTGACACCGTACGTTAAGCCAAATTATTGTCGCTTCGCTTCTGTGATATAAACAGATATTGTTAGAAACAAACAAATACCAGCACATCAAGATACGAGCGCACCAGCGCCAGGCCCCTACAGTTCACCATCTTCTCACAAACTTTGTGGCGCATTGTGTCACAAATCATTGTCACAGATCACAGTCACTGTCACAGCACACATCCACTCAGTTCAACATACACTTGGTATATTGTTAAGTTTCGAAATTCGCCGGACGCCCGGCAATTTTCAACGTCCGCTAACACGAAACGTTTTAATTTACGTACGAATATTTTTGCCTAGCAATTAAAGGGCTATATTTGGACAACACAACCGTCCTCAGTAACATTTTTAAACAAATTGTTTCGCCCGAAATCCTAATGGCGTACTCGTCTAATGACTTCATTATCTCTTACACCTGGAATTGTTCAGAATGTAGAAGTTTTTTTGCTGAGAAATGGTTGTGTTTTGGTTTGTGTTATTGGGAGGCAATTATGAAATGTTATTCTGTGAGTAGAATTATGAAACCCGTTATTGTAATCGGTATCGGCTTTCGAATTGATTAAAGGTTTATGAGGATTATAATTCTATTTTTTATAATAATCTACACTTATATTATAAAAAAAAAAGATTTGTTTTTGATTTTTGTGTGTTTGTAGGTTTGTAACGAATAAAATCAAAAAGTACTGATTCAATTTCAAAAATTCTTTCACCATTAAAATGCTACATTATCCCCGATTAACATAGACAGTATTTATTACTAAAAAAAAATAGGGATCCCTACTAAAACTTCAATAATGTAACCAGGGTGTAAAAAATATGAAGATAGAAGAATTGTATTTTTGTAAGAAACGAATAATTTCAAAAACAACTGGACCGATTTTAAAAATTATATAACTTCTACATTGCACCCGTGCAAAGCCGGATTGTGTTATTAGTTATTGATATTATGAATGCTATTAATGTATATTCAGAGCCTTATATCACAGAAACTATAAAGCCGAACGTCCACCGCCGGCTAAACTAAATGAAAACTAAACTCAGTGAACTAAGCTAAGCTAAACTAGAACTACGTTGTCCGTCCACCAATAAATAAGCTAAAACTACGTTAGTGATGGCCAGTTTGTGCTAGATCATCGAGTTAACCGGACGTGATATGGAAGACGACACGAGCAATGACGAGACTTTAGAGGAGGACTATCGTCAGAGGAGAAGAAGATTGATTATTGCTTATTTTGTAAAGAAAAAACGGAACAACACTGTCGATAGGCGTCAGAGGGGCAAGGGAAGGGGGTGAGAGGCGCTTAGTTTAGCTCAGTTAGTTACGGATCGGCCGCACAACTAAGTTAGTTCCACTTAGCTGGGGCATTTCACGTAGCTTAGCTGGCATAGTTTGCGGTGGACGCACATGTATGAAAAACTGGCTCAACTATGCGAGCTAAGTTAAACTAACTTAGTTTAGCTGGCGGTGGACTTTCGGCTTAATATCGTCGGTTCATAGGAAAAACTCATTGTCATTTTGAGTAAAAATTAATTTTGTCACTATTGCTAATTTTAAGCGTAAACCTACGCTAAGAGCAAAGCACCTATCTTAAAGCAGTAAATGTACGCTTAAAATAAGCAATAGAAGCAACATTTATTTTTATTCAAATTGACACTTAGTGAGTTTTACCTTTGAACCAGGGATGTTACGGAGCTTCGATTTCGGTTCCGAAAAGTCGGAACTTCCGGTTGATTTTGCACCTCCGATTCCGATTTCGGTTCCGATAGATTTAAATCGGAGGTTATAATCGGAGGTCGAAGCACATCGGCGGCAGTGGCCGCGGTCAGCGCCATTTTATTTAATAAACTTCTGTTTAAAATTTAAGAAAATTAGTTTATTTTTATAGGTATATCACACTCAGGAAGGTGTATACTTTTATGAACTGATATGAATGGAACTGATGAATAATGTTTGTAATTTTATTTTATTACACAATTCTCTTATGTGTCTGCCTCCGATTCTGGTTTCGGTTCCGATTCCGGTTCCGATAAAACCACTTCCGTAACATCCCTATTTTGAACCAACGATATGTACTCGTACATTACTGTAGCAAAAGCTGTATACAACTTATAACATTCACGTGCACCGTAATTTTGCAACTTAACTTTTTATTATAATACTTAAAATTATGGCACGAATGTAAGTTAATGCAATGTGTCTCGCAAGAGTAGTCATCAAGTGAAGCACTTACTGACTTGCTAAATAACTCCGATTTACTTCGACGATTAACCCAGTGGTCTGGCGATTTGGCGCAAGATATAGTTTTACTCGCGTGAAGCATCATGAAATACTTAGTTTAATGACACTTGAACATTTGTGGAGTATGTCAGTATATTTTTACATTAAGAAAAGACGGTCAATTCTCTATGTTTTTTTTTAAAGTCAATAGAAGAGCGTGCGACTCATTTGGTAGTAGGTGAAGAATATGTAGATAGCTCAACCTAAGAACATTAATCACTGATGCGCTGATGCGCTGCTGACTATTTTACTTCGAGCATTGAGAAGTTATCGGCTTCACTGCCACAGATATTGTTTTTAAATGATGTAGAATTATTATTGCTAAATATCATTTGAAATGCTAATCAGTAAGAAGTACATTCGAGGATCTCGAAGAAAATGTTCGAAAACAAAAAAAGTATATAAATCCGGTGTTTTATTAAAACATTATATTAAAAAAAATCTTTTTAATATTTCTATTAAAAGAATGATTCTATCAAGTTGTTAATAAATTCTTTTCTTTAGCATATCGAATTCAATTTCAATTAGATATTGTAAGAATGCACGAAAATAGTCAATCGAAAGTGAGTCGTGACAACCTTACCTCGCTTTTGAAAGTCACAGGTGTAAAATTGAGTGTAAATAATACATTTTATATAACGGAGAATATAAATTTACTGGTGCCTTCGCGTCTGGTTGCAAACGATAAAAGACCACAAATGCAAGACCACAAATGCAGTTTTAAAGAGAAATGCTGGGTGTATTTTAAGAACATCCTATTGAATCTTTTTTCAATATAGTGAATTTGGAAGTGTGAGTTGGCTGTGTATTTTTACATTTTAATATTGTCTTTTATTAACGCGAGTATCACACATTTAAATAAAATACTGTATGCCGGATTAAAACGCGATTTATTGTTTAAATTATTTACCTTATTATTATTATTATTATTATCTCCCGCGACCACGGTTGCTGAAAAGCATCCGAAACGTCGGGATAAATAATTTAAACAATAAATCGCGTTTTAATCCGGTATACAGTATTTTATTTTTACATTTTTCATAGCAAAAAGGGGGGAAATAATCAAAACTAGTATGGTTGTCAAAATTCAACATTACTCCCACCCGTTTAGTTTGTCGATATTGAACCCACGAATTAGAACGTAAGGCACTACAATTTTAAATTAAGAAATGCTTGTTCAATGAAGCTTTTTCTAATATCATGCTGTTTTGACGTCCTGGCATCACCTAGCTCAAATTGTTGGTTAGTATATATTACCTATTCCTACAGGAGTAAATGAAGATGATGATTGAGCGCAATCTTCGAAACCAACTCGTTATAATATCACTGACCAAACAAGTCGATCAGCCTTCGTAAGAGAAGTTAATAAACTTGACACAGAACCTACCTGTTCGGTTCACAAATTACCATAGCCACTGTGGCGTGCATAAAGATTCAAGTTGAAAGATATCACATAAAAATACTTCATTAATATGACGAAAATTAGTTTAGACGGCTTCGCTTTGAGAGAATATAATTGGCTGGGAAAATTATAAAGATCGTGTTAACTTTAATTTACATATATTTTCACCAGGTTTTTAATTTTTATTACAATATATCGTTGGTCCAAAGATAAAACCCACTAAGTGTAATTTTGAATAAAAATAAATGTTGCTACTATTTCTTATTTTAAGCGTACATTTACGATAAGAACAAATTAATAAGTGTGTATTACGCTTCATAATTTAGTTATATACCAGAATACGGAAATAGTTCTTCATTCTAACCGTAGGTTCACTCTTAAAATGAGTAATAGTAGCAAAATTTATTTTTATACAAAATGTCACTTAGTGAGTTTTACTTTTGAACCAACGATATATTGGGTTAGTCTCCAGTTGAATGGAAAATATATATTAGTAGTGGTCTTAAAAGGTGAGAAGTATACAATTAATATCAAGTAATACTTAAAAATAAATAATGAATCTACTTGTTTATTGTGTTTGTCTATTAATTATCTTTATCGCCGTCTGTAAAAATATAGAGAATAGTATTTTTTTTACTTTATAAAATACAATTATATTTTTTTGTCGTAGTTTTAATAAGATAGTTGTATAGACATAATATTATATAGCTCGCAATGTTAAGACTTGGACTTCTTAATATGAATGTTTTCACCTACTAACAACACCAAACAGTCGGAAATGGGGCTCTATTATATTATTTCGGAGTTCAACAGCCAAAATTATTACACTACTTAATATTGTCTTTTATTAACGCGAGTATCACACATTGAAATAAAATACTGTATACCGGATTAAAACGCGATTTATTATTTATATTGTTTAAATTATTTCAATATTACACTACTTATTAAAATACACAATATAAAAATACCATTTTGCCTCATAAGGTAATAACATCCTTCCTGCAGTTATGAACAACAAAACTAATTTTCAGAAAAATCCTGTCTTTCAGGATTTGGCTGAGTGAAAACATACATAGGTATATTACGTCTATCATTCCGTGGTGTAACTACTTTAAAGGCAGAGGCTGAAAACCAGCGTGATAATTTTGTTAAAAAATTTACCACAACATACTCTGCCTTCACTGTCATGTCCACACTTTTATATGAATTATTGTTATTTTCGTTTTGTGATAATTAATGTTTTTCTCTCTCTCTCATATACAAGTCGCTCACAAAACTCACCTCCAAATCGCGGAAGACATCCCGAATATCCGGCTTCCTGGCCCGAGTGGCAGCCTTGCGTCTTCTCACAGTTCTGTTGAGTCTTCTCACTCTCCGGCGGACGGCGGCGGCTTGCTCCCGGGGCAAGGGCCGCACAGCCTCACCCAGCTGGGCTTCCGTCACCTCCAGGCCAGCCTGGAAGGGCGCCGCAAGAGATCCGAGACCGGCTGCTTGGAGCCATTCCGTTTCTAATTCGCCTTCTGTTGAACAAAAGATACACTAGTATCATGAAACTGTATACATATTTTATGTTTGTTGTGGAATATCTCTTTGTTTTAGTAGAGTAAGTCGTCGTGGAATCGAGTCGAAGTGGAAACGAAGAAGGTTTATAGTCGGTATATTTTTTTTTGTTAGATATCGACAGACAAGCATGAGGTTCACTTGATGGTAGGTGATACCTCAGCTACAGAATATCAATGCGCTGTCGACCTCTTACTCTTCTTGTCGCCTTTTACTTCGAGCATTCGGAAATCCATAGACTGAAACCGAATCGCGCTATGTGCACTTTCCGGATTTTCCATTTATGAATCTCCATATTTCCCTTTTATTTGTGACACTGAGCAGGAACAGCGATAGTAAATGCCTTTAGAAAGTCCTTCTAGGTCACCAAGACTACATTTAACCAATGTCAACAGAATCTAAAATAATAGTTTATCTTAAGCAAACCTCTTAGTTGATAAATCACTTGAAACAAAGTACCATCATCTTTGTCATGATTAATGATAACAAAGTTTTTATCATACAAAACGTGCAATAAATTGATTTTTTTAATGTTTTGTATACGTATATACCATTAGTAGGAGAATAAATTGTATCATGCAAAAACATAAGTTATTAACAGAAGAGTGACTATATATAAATTGTACAGGAAATGAATTGTAATCCAACAATTGGATCCTTTTTCTGTATTACATGAACAAAAAACTAATGATATCGTCCTCCAAATGTATCTCGGTTACATTTTGTCAAAGTATTCAAAAGTATACCATACTGTATTGAAATATAAATCAAAGCTCTATAAACATTATGTATGATATATTAGGTATAGTTTTTGTAGATACAGTACAAAGTTTAATCATCAGGCGGTGTACAAAGAATAACGTGAAACAAAAAATATGACTTAGGTTAAAGAACTCGTGATGTTTTTTTTGCAATACTCAAGAAAATTAGTTGTTTTGTTGGAAAATTATACTCTATGAGCTATTTTTAAAATATTATCCGTGGAAATATTGAGATGTTTTCCCGGAAAAGAAGCACAATCTCCATACTAATATGTCCATACTATATGTTAATATAATGAATTTATCAGTTTTTTTACCATTTTTGTATATTTTTATGTGTTTAAGATAACCAGGTGACAAGAGTATCTATAACTTAAACTAAAATAATTAATTACTAACAAAATAAATACTTAATTAGTATGGAAAACCATATTAGCATACTCTTACTATATATACGAGTATATTACTATTACCATTTGTAGGCATTTTTGGACGTACAATTAATATAAATGAATGTATCAGACCAATTATGCTTCTAAATGCATAAATAGCAATTAAAGTCCATTTAGACTAACAAGGAAGATAGTATCTCGAAAAATAAGAAATTTTAATACAAGTAAATAAAGTTTAAAGTTAAGTAACAAATTATTTATTTAGGTTGAGAAATATAATAAAAAGATGAGATCGTGGATTCAAAGAACTAACGGTTTAATAAACTGTCTGTCAGATCTTGTACACCCACTCGTTCATAAAATGTTATAATTGTTTTTTTTTAAATTACAGACTAAAAAAGTAACCCACACAGCGATTACCCAAATTGAAGCTAGGTCTACAAAAACAATAATGATCTATTACATCTAGGTTAGAATGCCGCCCGTAGGAGTAAGCAAAATAATAACGGGGCTTCTTTGTTTCGTCGATCGAATTAATTATTGAAAACTTTATAGTTGATAATTATATATTTAAATAAAATACTGTATACCGGATTAAAACGTGATTTATTATTTATATTGTTTAAATTATTTATCCCGACGCGACGTTTCGGATGCTTTTCAGCAACCGTGGTCGCGGGGAGACAGAAAGATGACAGTTGTCTGATTTTTGAAATGTCACAAAGTTGCCATATTAACGCCATATATTCCTCCTATTCTAACTAATTATATAATTCAAAAGCTAATAAGTCATTTTTATGGGATGGGACTACCATAACGGGAGTCTCACAGTAAATCATATCAATAAATTCACATCGGTAACGTCTTTACAGTTCGGGTTTATTACCTACTCAAAAAGAACAAAGTTCACTCACAGTTGCCAAATAATAATGTGAAATGAATAAATCCAATATTTTCAATTCACTTCAATGTGTTTAGAGATTACTTATTCCGTTTGAAGATCATATTAATATCAAGAAACAAAAGTATATAATGCATTATATTCGAAATCAGGATAAAGCTTTGGTTAAGCGCAAAATAACTCTCAGATAAATAAATTGAATCGACCACTGAGATCCGAGAATTCGGCGATCGATGCGATTCAATTCTATTCATAAATCAAAGAAACGGATACAAAAATATGTCTACCCCAGGCCCATGGATTAAAATCATTTATCTTAGAAATAGAGAATTTCAATAAATAATTGTCTAACAAGGATGCAACCGCAGTCTTCTAAATATACCTCTGAGTCAGCGGTGAACGCACGCTAGGTACAATATATTGTATGGCTAACGTTGCTACCATCAAAGGATTTCGATAAATCCTTAACATTGTTATTTATAACTGATTCTGTTCAACACTTCGTTGGAATATTTGTTCTTTTTTATATATGTAATTATATTAAAGGCAAACGGACAGACTGATAGTAAGTGACCACTAAGGATAGGTAAGATTTTTTAAAAATCAATTGAAAATGCCAATCAATTTTAAACAAAAGGATACCGTTTCAGTGTTCATGAGTCTAGTGTTGAGTTGCAGTAAGATTCTGAGCTTTTTTATATTAATTTATTTAGTCTGAGGAATTACCGTCATACTTGTATCTTTACTTATATTATAAATACGAATAGAGTTTATTGGCTTTATTGTTTCATTGCTTGCTTTCATTTACGCATAAATAAAATATTCGAATATCTTAATTTTTTGGATAATTAAAATAGATAAATTTAAATTATTAGTTTAAATTCACATTCAGCCAGCAGGCAGACAAGTCTACTGTGTTGTCAACATTCCATATGACATTGCTAAGGAGTTTCAATAAACAAAATAGTCTGTTATCGTAATATTTAATGAAAGGGCGTCTCGGAGTGAAGTGGTTTATTTCAGTCCGTCTGCACAGGATGCCACATTTTTGTTTGTTTGCCACTAGTCTATTTATACAGACGTCAGACAACAAATATACGCATGGTATCTTTTTTAGGTTTCGGAAATAATATTATTGCAAGATGTTATATGTAGATAATAAAGGTTATTGTCGTTTGAATTGTTAGGTACGTAAAATTAGACTAGTCGAAGTTATATGAATACTATACTAATATTCTAAAGAGGAAACATTTGTATTTTTGTATGTTATGAATAAACTCAAAAACTACTAGACCGATTTTAAAAATTATTTCTCCAATAGAAAGCTACATTATCAGCGAGTAACATAGTACATCTACATTGCATCCGAGTAAAGCTGGGGCATGTTGCTAGTTAATAAATATTATTGTCGTTTGAATTGTTAGGTACGAAAAATAGACTATTAGACGAACCACAGATTACTTACCAGATACCGTTTACAGGGCCGCCGACTGCCAAAACAATTGTATTTAATAACACAAAATTTAAAATTTCCATGATTAGTTCTGCCCAGTTATTGGAACCGCAAACACGTGGCGTACTTCCTGTATAAAAGTCTTTAAAAATATCTTACTGTTCTGTCAAATGGTGTGGCAAAACTAGCAAGAAATTAAATTTCAAAAAATATGGGATTACATTCCACCTGTATGTTAAATTCATTTTAATTTTACTCATTTCACTGAATTCATTTTATTTTCTCGGAGATCAACTTATACTGGACGGTATTAGTCACGTAGTCACTCGCGCGTATATACGTCTCTTTCTCGCATTACCGTATTATTACTTTTCTCTTTCTTTGCCAAGGTCACGTGTAAAGATTAGTGATGTGACAAGGCCTGTATCGATAATTAAATAGAAATGTCCAACGTTTTATACTTCAAAACATAACGTCGTTGCGTCATAGGTCAACCATAACTGGTACAATTACTTACTTTCTACGATTTCAAAATTTCGAAAAAATAAAAATACACCCTAATAAAGTGAATAATTCTGTCAGCTTATAATATTTTCAAATTTTTTCATATTTTCTTAAATAAAACCAGTTAACCGATTGAGAATATAGTAAAAAAACAACATTTAAGTTGGTAGTCTCTCACAACAAAAATATACGATAATCTCAAAATATTGTTTATTCATTAAAATCTTCATTTAATTCCCTATTAATAGCCATAAAAATAAAAAAAATCGAAGCATTAAACCTTATTTAATTTCATTTTAAAAATTTCTAATTATTTCCATACTAAATTTAAAACGGCTAAGGGTGATATTATTCACTTATTTTCGGCCAAGAGTGTTCTTTTTAAACTATCTTTATAAATTCGTAAATTTCAAATAATTCATTCAATCAGGAGTGAATTTTCGGTCAAGAGCGTGTCGGCAATTAAATTCAGTTTAAATATATTTTTTTAAATATTTTATAGTAAAGTCTGTGTCGACCCATATCCTTCCCCTATACCTCACCCCCGTAATACCCATTTCCCACTCCCTTCACCCAACCCCCCCAAGTTTGGGCTTGAAAGAAGCGTCTCATCGAGACGAGTCGATTGGCCCCGGCAGATCCCCCCCCCTCCCACCTTCCCCCACCCCTCCAAACTCAATTCAATTCCTATACCAACCCACTCCCCACGAAACCCAATTTCTTCCCCCTTAGTCGAACTTTTTTCGACCTCACCCCCGCAATTCCCAACTCCCTCCCCCTCCACCCACACTCCCCGAGTTTGGGCTCGAAAGAACCGTCTCTTCGAGACGAATCGATCGGCCCTAACAGATTCGTACGAGAAAGTCAATACATCGATATTCAGAAAACATCGATATCGTCTATGGACATCCCTCAGTTATCACTGTAACCTTGAAGTAGCCAATAGCGGCGTAGCTGCTTTCCTTCCCGCCCTTCGTTCCCCTTCCGACCTTGGCGATTTAGAATCAACGCAATTTTAGTGAGATTATCAATCTATTGGGGGTGATCTGTGAGACGAACTTATATGAATATTTGTATATGTACAAATTATAACCTAATATATAAAAATAACCGCCTTCGTGGTTCAATGGTTAGCGCAACTCGTTTAGCACTGGAGGTCCTGAATTCGAATCCCAGAGAAACAAGATAAAAAAAGCCCATTTAGACGATGCAAGTTTCTTGCCTTTTGTATATAATTAAATTGAAGCGATAAATGATTTGCGTAGTCTATACAATACGTAACATTGTAACAAATATTATACTAGATGGTAATATCCCGTTTAGGAGCTGTTAGGGTAAAAATCAAAACAAATGGTATTTCATGCCAGTCACGAATGCACTTTGCAATACACTGCCACTCACATTAGACAAGCCTGTTGCATGTCTCTCTTAATACCATTAACACTATATATTAAAGCTTATCTGCCGGGCTAGCATGACCGCCACGAGATATATCTCGCGCGAGAGAAGACAAACTAAGATGTTAAATATCTCGATATATTATATCTCGACATCGACAATTTTGATAGAAAAGATATCTCGATCGACGAATGTATCTATTTTTGATATTAAAAGTCGAGTTTTAGGTGTAATTGTCATGTTAGACCCGAAAGAAATAAAGCGATAGTCGATTAAAACACGAGAAAACGGTAGACAAAATTTTGTCGCGCTTGTCATGCTAGCCCGGCTGTACTGAACATAAAGACGGTCTGTTCGTTGATGGTTCAATTACATGTAGAGACGCACAACTTGCATTAGGCTGTTAACATTAACGAGTCTGACAGACAGATTGACTGTTATTCGACCACCTACTGATATGAAGAAAGTACTCACTCTCTCACATAATCTAATATTATAAAGATGAAAGATTTGTTTGTTTATTTGTTAAGATTTAACTCAAAAACTACTGGACCGATTTTAAAAAATCTGTCACCAATAGAAAGCTACATTATCATTCATTCATATATTTGCGTGCGATAATATGTGCGTACAATTCCGTGCAAAGCCGGGGCGGATTAGTTAATCTATAAAGTGACTTCTCGAATTCTCGAGAGGCATGGAGTTCAGAATTCTGTGTCTGTTTCATTGATGTTATCTTTAAAGACAAGTAGTTGATCAGCCGCCTGTGACCTGCCCGACCGAAACAATTTTTTTTTTTAATCTTTATGTCCGGCTTTCGAACCCAGGACCTCTGGTGCCGAACGCAACGCAGTTACCACTGAACCACGGTGGTGGTCAAACTAATCTATGGCCTTTGTTAAAAATCCATGTTTTAAGCTACAATTTATATTATATGAAATTTTGGACTAAGAAATATAGAGTGAAAACATCTGTCGAACATTATTTTTTTTTTTTATACCTATATAATATAAGATTAAAATCCGGCAGCCTTCCCTTAACCACGCTCGCTGTAAAGCACTTGACTATCAGACTATATATAGTGAATCTCGTTTCAATGCGATGTTAAGTTTTTCATAATTTATGACACTAGACAAAAGACTTTATTATTATCGTCCTATATAATCCGCTTATTATATTATTTTAATATGACTACTCTATGAGAGAAATCATCCTAATAACCCGGTCGCCAGCTCATTTCACTTCACGGATAATTCGATTACATATTGTACTCACCGATAACGTATTTGGCGTGAAATCGGCATAGTGCTCCCATAACACACATTGAATCTCACTATTGTCATCCGCTACTCAACCTGTCATTTAAATTCGTTTGGTGTTTCGAGTCATTTTAAACTATGGTGCATAATTTCAAATAATAAATTCAATTGATTTCTAATTTAAAATTACACGGCTCAGGATGCGGATAGTATAAGCACAACACTCTAATAGCACTATTAAAAGTAAAAGTTAAGCACAATACCTAATAGTTGATACACATTACTCAAATCGAACTAAACTTGGTACAAATTGGGACTTCACTGAACAACTTACGATTGTAAGTATTATTTTTAGTTCGACTTTAGCTGATTAAATATTCAATTACTAATAGCTTACATCTGTAGTGATGAATAATAGATATGTAGGATGTTTTGTATTTATAATTCAATTTTAAAATAAAGTGGGTGTGTTGAGTCAATGAAAAATACACACAGGTATGTTGATAGTAGCGAGAGGAGATTGTTGTTTAAAATTCGTGGCAAAGTTCCTATTAATTCCGTCACAACTCACAGTCCAAATCTATTTTAATCAAATAGTATTTTTTTATGATTTTGTATAATTTTTGGAGTGAAATATATAATTCTGATACTCTTCAGAGCATCGCACCGCGCACGGCCGCGGCACTGCGTTCGTTCCAGACTGCGTAATCTTACAGTTTTCGCTGGAGTTTGTTATGGACTTATATTTAGACCCGATCGAAATCCCAATACAATTTAATAGAGTTTAAATCCAAGTCCTTCCGGAAAGTTTAATGCCCTCTTTAAACATATGGAGGGTATAGTGGTAAAAACCAATAAGTATGAAATTAAAAAATTGAAATTCAATTTTACAAGTTTAGGGACAAAATTATTATTAATATACAAAGAATATATCACATCACATATATTAATTTTGGCGATATTCTTTGTATATCTTAGGTAATTATGTCCCTAAACTTTTAAACGTGTTATAATTAGATATTCTCAGTCTCAGATGTATAGGCTAGTATGAACATCTTAGAATAGTTAAAGTATTTATGTCAATGCACCACTGTCGTCTAGACTAGCTAATTTTGTACCTCCGTAAATATTTTTATGATATCACGCTTAGCTTACTGTAAACAGAACTAAACTTATTCCCACTTACAATTTTACTAAACTATCAAAATCGAATAAAAACGCAAATCGCCAATTAAATAGTATCTAAGAAACTATTTTAAATAGTTATCCAACTAATTATAGTTCATCCGATTTTTGAAATGTCAATGTGAATTAAGTTTAACTGATGAAATTAAAGTTTTTATATTATATTCATTATTCAATCGATTTTATTTTTCAATAAATAATGTAAATTGCCGTTTTTATTAAATTTTGAGGTTGTTAATTTTGATCATATTAACAACCTCAAAAAATTATTCGGGAACATCAACTATACACTACTGTATATAAATAACTAAATAAGGTAAAAGAAAGAAGACACAAAAAGTGGTTATTAGTGGGGTTAGTAAACTGTAAGCGAAAAAAACTGTTGTTAGTGATTGTTAATGGCAAATCCTTTGTACTATGTTATTACTGAAACCGCGGGAAACGGAAACCTTTTGACCGAGATTGACATTGCATACACGGTCAATACTTTCATTCACTCCAGAGTTATGATGCAAACACTTCAGGTCACTAACGTCATAATCATAAATATTACCCACAGAGCATCCACGTGTTTTCATTCAATAATATCTTCGCGCTAATTTTAACCCTTTAGATTTTACTATCCATTGGCTGTTTTTATAGCGGGCTTGCTAAACGAGTGTGGAATCACTCTACGCCAAAATATTAAATTTCGGAAATAAAAGCTTTATTATTTTATATTTTACCCTTATAGGTTGCGTTTTTGGGTATGGAATAAGCTAACCCAAATATGAATACGAGTTAATTAGTGGAGAAAATGTTCCTTGTATGAAAATTTCTCCCTTTCAGAGTACCTAATGAAAGTCTCAAAAATATCGTTCCTAAATATGATTCCATGTATACTTCTTAAATGTGTTACGACTTACGACACGCGCAAATTGTAAGTAGGTACTAAGTTCGTTGCAAGTATGAGTTCATCTTATTACTAAACTAAAATACTATTCACATATTTCTAACTAAATACAGCTATTTTAGTAATGAATGAAACATCACGTGGAAATCGAAGTTGATGGTTTACTAGTTAGTAGTACTTTGGCGTCAAAATGTGACGTCACAGCTGTAAAAGAGTCTATTTTAGTATCGGAACTAAACTAAATATAAATTTGTTATTGTAGAACTCAACACGTGATGATATTGGCCAAGTGGTAAACAGAGTAAAACGGATATTCTACTGCGAACCAAACAGACTCCTTATTACTCCAAATTCCAAAACAAAATAAAAGACCGAGCTAGTCAAAATAGTAGAAAAATTCATCATCATTCTTTTATTTTTATTTTAGATATACAATAATTTTAAGACAAATTGCAATAAATTACAAAACTTGTCCGACTCTCGTCGATATTTACGTGTTTGTTACCTAATGTGTTGTTTACTACTTTTAGTAATTCCGAAAAATAATTCGCTCCGAGAATTAACCCAGGGTCCGTCAAAACAGAAGTTATGTAAATATACCCTTATCGTATAATTATAAAATTTCTAAATGAGTCGTATCGCCGTAAGCCATCGCGAGCGATACTCCTAAACGCCTATTTGATAATTAATCTAATTACTGCTACCTCAATACTACGGAATATCTACCAATAAAAATATTTAAAAAAAACTCACGATTATCCTGAGGGAACAAGAATTCCTGTACTCTATATCGGAGTATTACAACCATTATTAACTTCACCCACAACCTCCACTCTCTTAAAACTCCACAAAATCTTTACGCAAGTCTTGTCCGTTCACTTAACCAAGTAAAACTAAAAGCTCGATAAAATACGTATACTTAAGAAAAAGAAGTATAACAATAACAGATAAGTAGTCAAAACATAATTAGATAACTATTAGTAAACGAGTTCAATGTATTGTTGTGTATAACGGGATACGGATAATTTATTTGTTATTCAACAATTGACATAGATTATAAATATATTCACCCTTCGTCTCATTTAGAATGCGTTTTAAATATTAACCTTTTTAAGATTAATTAATAACACAGTTCTTGAAACGATGCCCAGGTTGTCACAATTAAAAATGTCGTACGCTCAAATTTAAAAAACCTTATGGTATTTTAAATTTAGGTTGGAATCAATGGCAGTCACATGACGCTTACAACACGAGATTTCATCCATAACCAATTACTAGAGGTGGCCGTTTTTTTTAACAACGATGTTGAACACCGATGTCAGTCTACGATGACGTCATCCGATGCCAAAGTCATGTGCAACGGATGTCACCGGCACCGGTAAAACTCAATAACCCGATTCAGTATAAACATTACCGAGAGTGACCGACACCGCCCGATTACCCTCATCGGCAACGGCATCGGCAACTCCAACCGTTGAAGGCTATGATCAAAGAATATTATATTAAAAATTATTAATTTTCTTGATTGTTTATTTAGTAACTAAATTTGACAAAATTAAATAATTATAAATACATATAAATATTGTTATAGACACACATAACACCATCACTCAACGTAAAAAATATGAGTTCTAAAAAATGTTACATAGCCCCTTCATACATTCATGTCTTCATAGGTATAATTAGGTCATAATTCTAAAATTCAACTGCAACTTAGTTTTTGTTATCGATATAGCATATTTAAATATCACTCTCACAATAAAACGATGTATAAAGTCAACGGAAACTAAACATCTTTAACCGCCCGGCATCGTTGAAACAAAAGGTGAATGACCGCTGGCCGTCACCGTTGACGAAAACAACGATGTCAACATCGGGTGCCGCTAGCGCCACACCGGTGATCATCGATGACGGAAATTATCAACAACGCCCATGACTACCAATTACTTAGACACTACTCCTACGGTGGTGTTCACTTACAGAGACATCTGCCCAATTCTCTCTCTAATATTCTTAATAAAAAATCTGAGAGCTGTGTTTTTTTTTTTTTTGGAAAGTGTCATATAACCTATTATAGGAGATTATTCTCGTTCTTTATCATATAATATTTAAAAGTATCTTTAAGAACGGAATTTTCAATAAAAATCTTCTTGAAAAGAAATCCATTTTCACGATATAAAAGTAAACCTTCTGTAAGATTTTCTAATGTCCATCCCCGGCGGATTAAACTGTGAGTTCAAATTCGACCTCGATTCGACAGTCAATAACTTACAATTAAATATTACTTAAATAATAATAAAAATACATTTTAAATGAAAACTTACTGATAAAATAGGGCGCTGGTGGAATTATCAACATCGTGGGGACCCATTCAAAATATATAAAAACAAATTCCAATCAACTCAAATCTTCTAACAGAAGACGAGCGAGCTTAGAAATTCACTGTTAGACTGTTTTTCTTATTTCTGCGCATTTAAATTTATATCATCTTATCGATATGAGATTACATCGGAATATCTATTTTTTTTTTTATTTTTCAAAACAAAAACATACTATTCATACATAAATATATAGCTGTAGTAAAACAATATTTTCTTTAATTCGAATTTTAAAGTTCTATTAATAACTATACAATGAAGTTTGACATAAAGACAATCCAATTTTAAACCATCTAATTGTCAGTTATCTTATTTTCCAGTCCATTATTAAAAAAAGTCCATTCTTTTAACTGAGAATAGGTTATGCTTATATTATTATTTAATAATTATTTTTATTTATTATTTAATAATAATCTAAGAGGGCATGATATCATTGTCGCAGATTTCATGTAACGGAGGCCCAAATAACAACAACTTTTTTGTATCAGATTGATCTGTCAATACATCATATTGTTTACAATTTCAGCCGATTTATCTTAATCTCTTGAAAAATATATCCCGTATAAAAGCTGAGTACTAAAAGGCTATATTATATCCATGAATTTCACGAAGGAGCAAGTAACACCGGGCGACGTATTGTGTCTTATAATTTCATGCATCGAATGAGTGTACTTTTCACAACACATTTACATAACTGGGGAAGTTGATTGATAACAGATTTAGCACAAGTGATAAAGAACAATGACACTGTTTTATTTAAAGCAATCGTTACATTTGCGACATCCTTGCCTGTCTATCATTGTGCCTATTTTTAATACTTACAAATGATAAGTCATCCTTTTATAGAATAACATCTAATACAAGTCATATCATATGATGTCTATCAATATGTAATTTATTATGTTATGCTTATATATGTACTAAAATTCTTTATTGATATATTTGATAGCTTTGATAATTTTATAAGAAGTACTTTAGAGCAATGGTTTTGTAGTACGACCTCATTAAAAACTTCGTGCTGATAACCAAATAATAATTATATTATATTGCTGTGTTACTTCATTACTGGATCACCATACAAGCCCAAAAGCCCGTCTTACCGACTTTAATATAATACGTGATACATAACTTATATGATTACATTACGGACATTATTATTTTTCTGTTATGGTTGCATAGGGTTTAGGGCTTTTGGGCTTATCTGGTGGTCACGCCACTGCCCTCTAGAAACAACCAAAGAAACGAACTCTACCTATTTATACTAGTGTAGATCGCGAACAATAGGATTAGTAGGAAGAAAATTAAAAACTTTAATTGATAGTGTTGTCGCTCTGAAGTTTCGACGCTTTTCCGCAGCAGCAACAGATGTCACTATTACCAACGTCACCGACATTTACCAGTGGGGGTGACAACTTTACCGACAACGGGCAGCCGATGATGATATAAAAGCAGAGTTCCCGCCACGAAGAGGCATTCCACGTGCACCAACTAAAGTAGTAGAAACTCTGCCCAATTGTGGATAATAATTACAGTGTCAATTTAATAGTGATCTAAAGTGAATTATAGCTAAAGTTATACTTTTGTATCGTAGTATCTGAGTGGATATAAAGTGTAAACTTTCATGTTACATTAAAGGTGTATGCATTAATGGTGTTTCCTTAATATCAGAAGCGGGTTATTCTACGCTCACAAAATGCCACGCGGCTATCAAAGAATTCAAGTACGCCGTACTCTATGTATACGAGCAGTAGTAACTGTGACAGACGGAGGAAGAACAACGTTATAAATGTCAACGTAAGGGATCGCCAACTGTAAGTCAGAATGTTTAATTATTATCATCAATGATTTCTGAATTAGAGGACATGCCTCTCTTTGATAGAAAGTAATTCACATGTTTTTAAATGTCTTGACACTACGATGATCAGTGTATCAGCTGTGCAAAAGTAACGGTATACTGCAAAATGAAATATGGTTGCAATTACTTTATGAAAAAGTAATTCTCATGGATATCGAAACAATATCTTACTTAATGAAGTTTTCGAAAGTATGATATCAATTATAGTAATTAGTCTGATAAATTGGTGAAACAAATATCAGTGTTGCACAGGATTTCCGTTATTATGACAATACAGCATCTTTTTGTAAAATACGAGATACCCTCGAAACAGGTCTTTAGCAATTTTATAAGCCAGACAGAATAACAACATTGAAAATAATTAATTGAGAGATGTTGAGATTTAATAATATTTAAATATGGATCGCAGCTATTCATTAATGACAAAGACCTAGTAACAGTATTGGTTTAGCAGTCTGTTTTGTTAAAATAATCTTATTCATTGAATGGAATTAAAAATTGAATGGATATATAAAACAGTTACAGTAAAACTTAAAAGTTTAAATATATACAGGTTATACGTTATACGTGGGAAAATCATGATATTTTAATAGCTTGCTATTTGCAATGCTTGTGTTCATACGAGTATTATTTAGAATGGCATATTAGACATAGCTATAATGGCTAAGTTACAATATTGAAGACAGTTATTTCAAAATACCCTCTAAAAGTATTGTCATTGTTATGAAATACTGTATAGAAGTTCACAACTATCAGTGAGACTACTTTTGAAATTGAATCCCAATACCACGCTTACTCGAATTTTGACTAGTTACTTTTTAATTGTGAGAAAATTGGTACTTTGAACAAAGTTTAGTTTAGAGTATACTGTAGCATGAAAATCGCACTTCGACTGTACGATCGAAAAGGAACGTGGCTGTAAAAGACGTAACTTCCAAACATGTTTAACTTTTAACACATGAAAGAAAAATATTTTGACATTTTATCTAAAGTATTGAATAAATGACGACGCATGATGCGCCATCGAGTTTAATAAAGTGTGAATCGAACCTTCATGGTTCAAAAAGGAATAGTGTTCATGGCAGGTGATGAATATTCATTCATTCAAGTTAATAATTACTAAAGCAAGTAATAACCCTATACCATGCGGTGTTTTCAAATACTAATAGTAGTGTTGAAGAAAGTTGTCAAAATTGTTGCAAAAATGACCGCGCAATATTTCAGTAATAGAATATAAATATGTGTTGTCAATTGTCTCAAATACACATTAACTAATATAGTATTTTAGGACAAAGAGCATACATTGCAAAATTATAATATTATTTGAAAATAATAAGTAATTACTTAATTATTGTTTTTCGGTTGAGTAAAGAGGTAATGAGTATACCCTATGTTATAAGAGGGTCTAGGCGTAGGAAAGGATTATTTCTGAATAGATGCTTGGTCATGGCAAATCGTTATCTAAATTGAACGTTACTTAAATTCAACCTTTAACTAAACTGTAACCGCTAGATGGTCCCAGAATACCTATCTACTATGAACGCCAGTCTTGTCACTAGTATGAAAGTAAAACTAGTACTTATATTGATATGTACATTGAACTCTGATAAACTATAGTTCAATTTTTCACTCAATACATAAATGTCAAAATGTAGTCAAGAATTTTTACCAAAAATGAATTCAACATAAATAACGATTACAATTAGTTCCATCAAGTTCTACCAATTCTATTAAATTATATATATGATGTGCTAGTGTAGCATTCAAGAGTACCAAACAACAAGTCTTCGTACTCAATCGTAAAATTTCAATTAAATCTAGAATGGAGAGTAAGCTTCTTAACCTGTTAACAATAGTATAAATGTCAGAATCAGAAATAGTAGTCTTGCACATATAAACGCTTAAAGGGTATAATTATCAATTTTTAAAAAAATACAATACGTGGGTGCATAAAATAGAAACTCCAATAAAGAATTGCGTACAGTAGTTTCTGAAGTAAATAATATGATTAGTTACTGTCCTTTCCACTAAAAGACCCTAGTAAGCGATATATTAGTCAGGTGAGGCCGAAACGAATAATATAAGTATTTGAATATTGACGAATTGTTAAATAATAAAGTAAAATATGAAGGATCTGAATGTGGGGACCAACCGTGAGGATGTTGGACATTGTTTCCCGCGCTTAAGAAACTTATAGGCCAATAGATTGAAAGTGGTCTCAATTATATTCCTGGGCAGACCAAGCTAGTTATATCCAGTACTAACTGCTAAACCATTCGACATTTTCCATGTTAATCATCTTGGTCCCTCTGTGACGTGAAACATTACAACAATTTGCTTGTATTACTATATACGCTCAATAAATTGAAATTGCTATCTATTTAACTTGACTAAAATTACCCTGAGTGAAATAAATGAAAAATTGCAAAATGTAAAAAAGTAAAAGAAATATTATTTAAAGACGCTAAAGAAATAAAGCCACTGAGCATTTTCCACAACATTATTTAATCGCTTGGAGCAATATAACAAATTATTGTACAGTGCGAATACAATAAAAACTGAAATTTGTAAAAGAAACTGAGGTATATGGCAGTAAAGATCATAATAACAAAAATAAAGTGACAATTATAAAAGTTAATAAGTGAAAAATAACAGAAATATGATCAATACAAAATGTCGATTAAAAATGAAAGTGAGGAAGTAGTCTGTACAACTAAGACTGGTTGCCAAAATTGGTTTTCAATTCGATGGTTAAAAATATTAAAAAAGGATTCAAATGCGATACATTTAATGACCTAGCATTTAATATGATGGCGCAATCGCCAAGATATTAAAGCCAATTATAGTGCTGCAATAAATACAAATGGGTGCAAATCACTACAAAAATCTATTATGGTATCGGATCATTGCATATACTTAACTAAGAAGAAAAAAAAAATGTAAAGAAAGTCTGATCTAGTTCTCAGTGAGGTTTATATTTCTCCTTGATATCATATCATCCATTCATATATAAAGAGATCGCTAATGATGATAATGAATATTATTTTTTGACGGATATGCGAGACAAAATAAAATAACGGATTTTGATGCGTCTATTTACGCTGTTGAAAATTTTGTGGTGCTTTAGATAACAATATAATTCATATGAAATACAAGTATAAGTTATGCCGTAGCCATAACCGTGGTGTAAAAGTTACTTTTCAGAATACCTTAGAGCTTGGGCCGTGACAAGTGAATTGAGTGAAGTTGAAACAATCGTTGAAATATACATATAATGGGACATAGTACTAAAGAGATTATGACAGTAGGTATTAATGTTACCGAATAAGTCCGGATGTTGTCAGTAAGTCCACGTGACACGTGAGTTAAATTTATATTATTGATAGAAATGGCAGTGCTAATTTAAATTGTAACTATCGCTATACATGCACTACGATCTAGATAAGAGAATACGAGTAAACTTTTGTAACTATAACTATGCATGTATTACAATATAAACAAGGAAGTGAATAGGAGTTAACTTTTGTAGCTATCCCTTTACAAGCATTATTACAATATAGACAAAAAAGGTAATACGTGTAAACTTCATTGTCAAGTGTATATGCTTCAAACATTGTAAGCGAGCCTGGTCTGTCTTGGTGTTTAATTTGGTGATACACGGCTAGTTTGATCTGTACATCAGCTAGTCCAAACCATACATGTCCACTGGCTTTGTTGATGGAATGGCGGCTCGTGCAACAGGTATCTGTGTGAACGCTGTTGTAATGGTGATACACGACTGTTTGATCTGAACATCATACAGTTTAAACCGTATATGGTGATACACGGCTGGTTGATCAGAACATCAACCAGTTCAAACCATATCGAGCCAGCCATCCACCAGCGACAGTGGGCTAATTAAGTACTAAAGTATACTGACGGCTTCTAAATGTGTGAACGTTGTTGTAATGGTGATGCACGACTGGTTGATCAGAACATCAACCAGTTCAAACCATATAAGCCAGCATACTGACTGCTTCTAAATATTGCTAATTTAACCCTTTACAATGTCTTCAGCTATACACCAGACACATACGCCGTTCGAGGACGAACGCGTGTGCAGGACGGCCGGATGTTGTCGCTCTGAAGTTTCGACGCTTTTCCGCAGCAGCAACAGATGTCACTATTACCAACGTCACCGACATTTACCAGTGGGGGTGACAACTTTACCGACAACGGGCAGCCGATGATGATATAAAAGCAGAGTTCCCGCCACGAAGAGGCATTCCACGTGCACCAACTAAAGTAGTAGAAACTCTGCCCAATTGTGGATAATAATTACAGTGTCAATTTAATAGTGATCTAAAGTGAATTATAGCTAAAGTTATACTTTTGTATCGTAGTATCTGAGTGGATATAAAGTGTAAACTTTCATGTTACATTAAAGGTGTATGCATTAATGGTGTTTCCTTAATAATAGCTCAAAAATAGGTACATGACGTAACGTTAATTAGCTTCGGTTCGCACGGTCGACTTTTGATGTTTATTGTAATGATAATTATGTAAATGAAATAACTGTCCATATCTTTTCGTGATATGGAAGATGAAAGAGCCGGTTGCGTGATGGTCAGTAATAGCGTCCATAGAATGTTCAGAAGATGTTAAGATTTTATATCATTTTATTTTTTTTTTTATATTTCTTCCAAGGTTACTACGTATTCTCTTTCTCTAGGTCTGGCTACATCGAGTTGGAAACGAAAGCAATACCGGAACTATATTTAAAAAAGAAACAGAAAAGCCACAGCTTTTTTTAAGAATCTGGGGCTTTTTGAAGTGCAGTTTCTCTCGTAAAAAAATATTTCTAAATTGATATTTTCATGTTGATTGTACTCGTGCATTACAAGAAACAATAGCCTCACATGTACGTGCCAATAAAAAGGACACACCAATGTACAATAGCGGTCAAAACGTCCACTATATCGGGGCTACATGCCTCCCCACTTCAATACCTGACGAGAATCGATTACACTCGATTTCCAATCGTATGAAGCTGCAGCTTCAAACTTAGTACGTTCCATCTGTTTTATGTCATTATAATATTTATTCGTGATTTGTATTCTGTAATGCAATATTATATATATATAAATGCGAGAATTGGGGACCGGGATAAAAACCAACTAGGTATATTTGCTCAGCTTTTGTCTGCATGGAATAGAATGGATGGGCAATATATTGCTAAAAATAAAAGAGATAAAATAATACAATAAATAAATTAGTGAAATAAAACTGAAGTTTACTGTTTCCAATTCAGCACGAAGAAAAAAAAATAGACCGCTATGTTTGGTTGTTGAAGTATCACCTACCATCAAATAAACCTCATGCTCGTCTGTCGATATCTAACATAAAAAAAAAGATTTAAGAAAAAAAGCTAAAGAAGGCTTTACCTCCTTTATAGTATCATATAATATTAATATATCTATAGCATCCAGTACTCGGTAGTACTGACTGATTATAAAAAACGAACGAAGTACACATACTAATGTAAATATGATCATGCGACGTGAGCTGACTTCCTGCCACCAAAGCAGGCTGACATTGGCTATTATAAACTATATTAAGTACCTATATAAGGTGTATTTGATTTTATATTAGACGATCGGGGTAGGCATACCTACTGTGCGAAGATGCTTTTCTCTTCATTTGTCTAGTATTTATTTTTGTGCAAAGCCAGTACACTAGTGTACTATAACAACATAATTGCTCTTACGTAGATATTTAAATTAGTGTACGTATCTTTTAAAACTATTTTAATATAAATACCCCTTGTGGGGGGCAGAAGCTCCAACTGGGCCAAAGATGCCTACAAACCAATTAAATTAGGTTACGAGTGTATAAATCTTATCACGAGCTAATCGTTATCGCGTTTTGAAGGTTCCGCTAGATATATTCGTATTTACATCGAAAACACTATAAATTATATTTTTATTTGCTAAAACAAAACAACAAAAAAAAAAACTTTCTATATTCACCAAATTAAACTACATTTTAAGAGATTAGGCGTACCGACTTTGACAGACAAACAGACAGAGATCTAAATGATTATTTCAAGATTTGTTTCTTCAACCCATGTACGAAACCCCATAACTAAGATAACATACATGTATATTCAAATTCAAAATCATTTATTCATTTAGGTAACATAATGTATACTTATGAACAGTATATTTGCGGCAGAATTCATAACTAGTACTGTAGTACTTCAATAAGTATATTAAGATTATGTAAAAATTGATAGCGATCAAAGGATATTCCCGGAAAATGATTTACTATATAGTATTTTCAATCACTCCGAAATTAATTAACGATAAGCGACTGCAAACATGTCCGATAACAATTTTCGGCTATCTCAATAATGTACTGATACTGCTTGATGCCATGACGTACTCAAAGGTGGATAAAATAATTAGGTTTTTTTTATGTTAGATATCGACAGACGAGCATGAGGTTCACTTGATGGTAGATGATACCTCAGCTACATGCGCAGTCGACCTACTTTTTACTTCGAGCATTCGGAAGTCCATAGACTGAAACCGAAACTCGCAATGTGCAATGGTTTTTCCATCTATCAACGGTGGTTCGTTACCGGTTCGGAATTTAGATTTTCGTCCCACCCGATCAATACCAGAGTTACCAGACGTGGGGAAAACATGCTTACAGAAAATTATAAAACTGTCGCGTGGCGGGATCCGACCCCGCGATCCATAGGAGCGCAAGATTCTACCGAACGCGCCAACTAGCTCGTCATAATAAATAGTGTCCTATAAAATTAATTTTGAATTTCGAATGTTTTCTCAGACCTCTAACAATGTGTTAAGGGTTCAGTATCACGGTGGGCATACCCGTGACGACTATTCACCTTTCCGATGCGTCCCTAAACAGTTCCTGTCGCTATCAGACAACAATCTATAGAAGAACGCCCTTTCTCACGATAACTACCTTAGTAACTTCAATACGGGCCTAATTTGAATTAAAAAAAATCTATGAATAACTAGCAACGCGCCCCGGCTTCACACGGGTGCAATGTAGATGTACACAATATGAAACAAAAAATCGGTCCAGTAGTTTTTGAGTTTATTCATAGCATACCAATACAAAAATCCAAAAATACATATATCTTTCCTCTTTATAATATTAGCATAGAAGTATAGATTAGTATAGATGAAGAAACAAAGTAAGTTAACCGCACATAGTTACTTATTTACCAAAATAAGTGAACTTAAACCAAAACATTCATAAAGTATTGTATTTAATGAGTTTGAAGGCAAAAATGTCTGAAAAAACTACGTTATATTGACAAATACATTTTTCCCTAATGACGCACTTTACATATCTGAATGACAACCTACTATTATGAAACGTATATAGATAAATATTTATACGACTAACTTCTATAAACTATACTACTATCAGTAATATCTTCCAGGCAACCATAGTTCACGATACTCTAATATTGTTTTTGTATAAAAAGTAAAGTCCATTATTGAATATAATTTATAGATATAAATTGTAACATTTATATATATAAATGTTACAATTTATACTATTAAGTCATAAATATATATATATATATATATACTTAATAAATAGATAAACTCAATATGAAACAATACCTGCAGCTTTTCATACCAACACTCAAATAATAATAACTAATAATAAAAAACCCTCCAATCTCTTACAGCCGAGTCATCATATGACGTCATTATTGCATCGAGATCCATCATAGTTTATTTAGACAGGTTATTTAAATAAAACAAACGAACATTTGATTGGCACATTATCTTGACATTCCATTGTGCAAGTTGATTGATTGTGAATATTATCTCGGTACAAAAGAGGGGGAAGCATCATATTCTGAGCAAATAATATGTTGGTATATGCAACAACACAAGACTCGCAATAGACAGGTGATAGTAAAAATTACTCAATCTAAACTAGACCACAGAAATATTTGGATTTTGACTGTTTTCAAAACAATTTTATTTGCTGAAGGCAACTTTAATTAGGTTGAACAATTTTTACTATATTTGCACATAAATAATAGTGCTCATAATATTATGTTTTAAAGTTCTTCGCGCTAGAAAGAATAAAAAGAAGATAGAAGGCGGTCGGTTCCGTAACACAGGGTTCAGAAGTTACCTCGGTTGGATATACCGTTGGGGATATTTAAATAAGTTCCTTGAAATTATAAATACATAGATTACAAACTAACATCAATCTCAATATCATGTTGTTGAGCTATAGCAAACAACGTCTAAACAATGCAAGGGCGGAGACAAATTAAAATGCAGAACCGTAATATTCATTGTCTGAATTAGAAAGCGCTTAAAGGATAATATTTGTGGATTCAATAAGTCTCGACGAAACAGACGATTGCCGGCCTCGTATTTATAGAAGTCAAACTCACGCCATTTGGTGTCTTTTCCCGCAATTGTCAATAATGTAATATATATTTAAAAAAACTAAAAAATATCTTAGTTCTATGTGAACATAACTTTTGATTGCGTCGCCAATAATCGCAACTCAAGTGCACCTTCTAACGTCTCCCGTAATTGTAAACTATAAGAAATACGGAATATTTCCATCTAACAATGCTACCATGTGAAAGTGCTCGTATGTCTGTTCCGAGAGTGGTGGTCCCACACTTATTGTATGTAAACAGAAGCTTCTGTGAAACGATAAGTGATATTTAATTGGTATCTATTTGTTTCAATTGATAATAAACATAGAACAGTGAAAGTATATAAAAAAGTGAGGAAATTGGAGCATCTCGTATAAAATTTATTACTGAAAGACGCGTCTATCTATACTATCAAAATGGTCTATCAAAATTTACCAATCTAACCGCGGAATACTAAAACGATAATCAAAAGAGGGCTTTTTAAAATGTTTCTGTCTTTCATTTTACCTTTGTAAGGCGTCCATGCGTCGGGTTGTCTCTCTCCCTAAAATATGGCGAGGGGGTCGATGGCTGGCCATGCGTCATACTCGTGAACGGGTGCTACTTGTGGTGACTGGTCGAACTTGAATTCGTGTATGCGGTGATATTAGTTATTTCGTCTATGTATTTGCGTGTTGTTCCCACGAGAATGTAAGTGAGTGCTCCTATTTCACCATACATTCTGCTGATAGAGGACAAATCTTTGTTTTTATTTATTTTTATTTTTTCGATTATTATAGTTAAATACTTAAAGATGTCATGTGGAACATGGTGTAATGGTTGCAGCTCCTTACAAAAAAATTGTAAAACAAAAACTTGGCGATTAAAAAAGAGTGGCGGCGAGTTTCTTGCCAGTTCTTCTCGTCCGCTCTACGCCCTTGATTTGAGAACTGGCAGTAAATGTAAAATTAGAAGCATTTAATATGTATTTTTTATTGACGTTCATAAGTGTACATTGTGTTACCTAAATGAATAAATGATTTTTGAATTTGAATTTGAATGAAAGAGTTAAGAGATAATTTTTAGTACACCTCAATGTTGATTAGCGTTCGTAAATTCGGCCGTAAATGGTCAAATATAAAATAAACATTCAGCGATGCAATTGGTCGTATTTCAGTTGAGCAATCATTTCCGATATCGCTAGATTTTAAAACGAATCAAACCGGTTAAGCCAAAAAATAATAATATACAATACATAATTAAATAAATTTAAAGGCCTTTGGTCTTTGGCATTTTAAGGTAAGATCCTCTGGTGTTACAGATGTTGGCAGCTTTCTATCAGACGAACCGCATTCGCGTTGCAACTTCTGCTATAAGACATCAACAAAAGTACTAACCTTGAACCTAGGCGTTTAAAAGGTTCTTACTAGCTTTTACCTTTGTCGAGTGTACGGGACAATTGCTCGGGATAAAAAGTAATATACCTATAATTTATCCAGAGTACATTCTATGTGTGTACCAAATGTCATCCAAATCCTTTCAGTCATTAATAAAATTTTTAGAAAAAGGAATCATATATAATATATTAAAAAGTCAAAATGTATGTATATAAATATATTCTTCATAAATATTTATACTCCCAAATTGATAAATATTTATGTGAGGAACAACACGGCTTTAGAAGTAAGCGGTCAGTTAACACCAATTTATTGACTTTGGTTGAATTTATATCGTCACGGATTGACAGAGGATACCAGTGCCTGTATTCACGATCGATCGAAAGCGTTCCGACCCGAAAGCCACGGAAAATGTTTTGTATCCTACCCGATATGAAAATGGTATTCACAATTCCGATAGAACTGAACATCGGCAATCTTCGGGAGTTTCCGATAAGAGTCTTGGTAAAATGGTAGAAATCGTTCATGAAGAACGCTAGTGAATTGATGGTCTATGGTCTATACTAAAAATGAATATCCTAAGATACTACATAAGTTAATTTAAGATTGTATGGTTTATTTATAGTTTAATTTCTTAGTTATAGTTATAATTTCTTGAGTTTTGTGTATATTTAAATATATTACGGATAACAAAATCTTTTTTGTGCCAATAAAAAGACTCTGTAAATGCACGAAGCATATATGTCACAACCGCTACTTGTCATCTGTCACAGTGCCTGTCATAATAAAAAAATAAATTAAAGTTAAATAATAATATAATAATGAATATACGCCAACTATATGTACTCAATAAGTCAAGACATTTCTCCGCAAACCTCGCCACTACCCCACCGATAAAGTCTTCAACTCTGCAAGGCTACAGCGAGTGTATTTCGAGTTCAACAACTGTAACTCGTTTAGCTTCATACAGAAACCCTTCAAGTTGGAATCAAGGAGCTAGAATACATAGAATCCATAGGGTATATTTATCGAAAGATAGAACCGCCTTTGGTTATCGATACCCATGTTTCATGCATCCATTTATATTTAACAAAGTCAACAAAGAAATTGGAATCGCCCCTAATCTGTTCGAGGCAAAATGCTGACGACAAAATTGCAGCAATCACTGAATTACATACTAACAGAAAACCTCCTTATCCTCATCAGTGCACTACACACTATCAATAAGAATTACAAGTTGCTCTATGAATTAAGATATTTAATTTTATACTTATAATCACTAATTGATTTTTATTTTATTTGTTTTGGTACCTCTTAATATGTTTATATACATAAGTCTAAATGTGTGCATATAGTATTTATAATTGTTAGACAGTAAATATCAAATAATTGTCTACTCAAGTGATTTTGTTACATGTAATTTACATTCTATCAACTCATTTGTAAAGGTGACCAAGATATAATTTAATAGTTTGTATTATTAAGTAAATAAATTATTATTATGTTTTAAATGGTTTAATTTTTGCATCCAAAGATCAAGACTTTATATAATACTAGCAATCCTCCTCGGCTTCAAACGGGTAGCATAGTGGTAGAAAAATAGCATATGTTACTTGCTGATGATGTAACTTTCTATTGGTGAAAGGGTTTTTAAAATAGGTCAAGTAGTTTTTGTGTTTATTCATAACATACAATATTAGTATAGATTATAATTAAGTTTTCCTATTTTGTTAATTATAAAGTAACTAGTTCTCTTAATAGATACAAAACTTTATATTTCAAACTGATAGATTTTTACAGTTCCTATGATAGTTATATCATAATTTGTCATAGGTAGTAAAATGCTATATTGGTTTATTAAAGTTTAAATTTTCATAGATATACTATTAATATTTATCCAAGATATTGTTTTTGTAAAACTGTTTATATTAAAAACTGATAATGTTGATGAATCTTATGGAATATTATAATTTATATTCATTTTTAAAGGTTTGATAGACAATAGATATAGATTATATACCTATTAAAAATAAAATAAAAACAGTTCAAATAAAAAGGCTATTTATTTATTACTGAGGTTCTAAAGTCCAATGTCCTCTATAAAGGGCCACTGCCACTTGCTGTGCAGGTGTGTCTGGTGGATCGCTGCAGCTGATATCATGTGTTTCTTCATCCAGCAGCACTTTTAAATCACTAATGCAAAATATATTGCTCATGATATTCATGCTTACGAAGGCCACACAACAAAGCATTTCTCAACAGCATTCTGTACCTACAATAAATAGACTTAAGTTTAATATTGTCTTTTTTAACACGAGTATCACACATTTAAATTTTTTTCAATAAAATTTTTAATCCGGTATACAGTATTTTATTTAAAAGACTTAAGTTTATTCAATATATTTATGATTCTTCAGTCAGAGTCAGATACCTATATTTTAAATAGCATTTATATTAGGTATATTAAAATTGGATATCTTTACAATAAATGTATATTGTCAAAGAATGAATAGTTCAATAACTATTGAATTTTTAGAACTTTGAAGAAGAATAAGGCTTTATCACTTGTACATTCAGGGAATGTTGGCATTTTCTATTGATGTAAAGTTTTTCACAATCCACTGGTATTTTTATTTAGATATCATTGTATCTAATACAAAACTCAGCATACCAAGAAAATTATTTTACAAATTACTATTGTTTCTACAAAATTGTATATATTAAAGTAAAACTCTAAATATTATGTTTTAATCATGTTTTCCTTTTTAATTTCATTTACAAAAATAAAAATATACAAACTTGAACAATCTAACTTGCCTTTATTGTGCAGAATGTGGAAACACTTACAGAAATGTGGATATAATAACGCTATTTATGGCTTGAGATATAGTATTTGATACAGAAGCTTGACTTAAAAGAATCCCTTCCATCAGGTTTCTGCTATTGAGCATTAAAATGAAGGGCTGCCTTTTTCACTTTCTTATGAGTAATTTGAAGTTACAACAATTAGTTTGTTGTTTTGTTTTCCAACGTTACGTCGATATGTTCCGCTTAAAACTAAAGGTTTAATATTATTATTTATTGTATTATTAATATAATATATTATGATTAACTTTAGATGAACACAAACTCTTTTCGATTACTCATCGTCAATTATTATTTTACTAATACAAAAAGACTGTGAATACTAGGATATTATATTATTAATACGTGAATATTAGAATCAACCTAAAACGAAGTAAACAAACACTACTGCCTTTATGTTTAGCTTCATCAATATAAAATATAAATAATCAAAGCAGTCATGAATATTTAAGGTTATCACAATACTAATTGATCTCGGAACTTTCAACTTGCTTGCTTCCGACAGCAAATTGGTCTCGGATAACTTTCCGTGAAAATCCAGTTTTAAAACGTCAATTTTTTTCCGATACGGATTCGTGAATTGAGATTTAAAGGAATCGTTTAAAATCGGTTCGGAAAGACGGTTTCGATTGATTGTGAATAACCCTACAGGTTGACGTCCTGTATTTTGACTTTAGCAAAGCATTTGATAGGATCAATAATGACACATTATTAGCTAAGCTATATGTTGTAGGAGTTGCGCCAGGGCTTCTACTACTACCCCCCACCGCGGATGTCCATCCCCGCGGACCCAAGGCTTGTCGTGCCGGGGGGCCCGAACCGCCGGGTTTCAGGACTTTTCTAGGGGCGGCACTACGTCGTCACTAGACTTGTCTTATGACCCGGTGGTCGCGAATTGGAGGGCGGGTGTTGCCGGTTCATCCTGTTGGATGGAACGGTAAGACTCGCCTATTGAGGCCGCTCCCGGTTCTTCTTTCTACAAAGAAGATCCGGTGATGCGGCCCAGTAGGGGGCCATTTCATATGGCCCAGTGGCGCTTCATGCGCGTGGTATGGCCGGCCTCCAAGGCTGGCGAGGCTCGTCGAATTGACGGCGGGCCCCCAATCCTAAGTTTTGGCGCTCGGCGATGGGATGAGTGGCTGGTGGGAGACCAGTCCCGAGGGCGCCACAGGGGGAGCGACCCCCTGTCTAATTTAAAAAAGCAAGCATGGAGTCACATACAAGTATAACTACCCCAGGCGGGTCAAATCCCGCCGGCAGCTCGCAAGAACTGCCGCAAAAGCCCCACCGTACTCTGGGGGGGGGCAAACTCCGTCAAGACGCAGAAGGACAGACTGATGCAGAAGGCATAAACCGACGACCTATGGCTAACCCAAACCGGACGACTGATAGCGATGATCTCACCGATAGTGCTATCGAGGAGATCTTCGCCAAACATTTGAGGAAGAGGACTCACTCACCTAAAGGCGAGTCTGAGGACAATGCTACTGAGGATGAGGCGTTAGCGCCCCCAAAAGTAACAACATCCCGAAGAGGACGGATGCCTGCTCACACCTTTGGCCTGAGCAAGGCGAGAGCCGCACTGCGCGCCGCTCGTGAAGCGGCAGCGCGCGACTCCAGTGAAAGCCCCGCACCACAGCGGAAGCCTCAACCGGCCCAAAATCCCCCCCCAAGCGTGTCGTCGGCCCCTGTTCGTCCGCTGCACACTATGTCAGCGCACGATCTTGGGGAGCTGATCAGCAGCGAAGCGGGAAAGGTGTTAAAGGTCGGTTTGAAATCGAAGAACCTGAAGGGCACCTACGTCCGTGACCTAAAGGAGGCGAGCGGCCTAATCGTGGACGCGGCCAACAGCCTGCGTGACCGATCGACCAACGCTGAGACTTCGATACTGCAGGCGGACAACGAGACACTGAGGGCTGAGATCGTAGCCCTAAAGTCTCAAGTCGAAAGTATGAGGCGCGAGATCGTGCAGTCTAGGGTTGCAGCAGTAGCTCCCCCGCTGCCGGTCGCGCCTCCTCCGCCACCGCCACAGGAGATGACGGACGAGCTGCGCTCCTTCTTCAGCAGGGTAGAGGCCCGCCTGGAAGACATGGAGTCGCGGCTCCCTCCAAAAGAGCGCACCAGGCCGTCCCTTAGAGGCGACCTTAGCACCACCAGTGCGCAGCGCGCCAACACCAGCGCCAGCAGAAGAGGACAACCAGTGGACTCCGCTCCCAAGACCGTGCGGGCAGCACGCGACGAGCCAGCGGCCCAAGTACAGCCAGCAGCGGAGACACAAGCGCCCCAAACCAAGAAGGCGAGGGGCAAGAGAGCGAAGAAGGGCAAGACCACAACCCCCGGTCCTAGACCCTTACCCCCCGCCCCCTTGGCTCTTAATGAGCCTTGGAGTGCCGTGGCCAAGAGAGGCGCCACTGGGAAAGGGCTGCAAAAGAGGAGGCAATCAGGTGCTGCGAAGACCAAGCTTCGAGTGCCCAAGACGTCGGCTGTTCAGATACGGATACAGCCGGAAGGCGTGGAAAAGGGCCTAACCTACGCCAAAATAATGATGGAGGCCAAAAAGCGGATCGACCTTAAGAGCATCGGGATAACAGCGATGGGGTTCCGGGTGGCTCTCACAGGTGCGAGGATATTTGAAGTGTCTGGCGATGACAGTGGAGTTAAGTCCGACGCTTTCGCGGGGAAATTGCGGGAGCTTTTTGACCCGCAACAGGTCTTGGTTTCCCGGCCCATGAAATGTGCAAATCTGCGCATCATCGGCCTGGATGAAACCACAACGTGGGAGGACATTGCCGACGCGCTGGGAGCGGCGGGGGGATGTTCGTCCGCGGAAATAAAGATTGGCACAATCCGTCGTGGCCGTTCCGGCATTGGCACTGTTTGGGCCAACTGTCCGGTGGCGGCTGCCAAGAGGATCGATACAGAGGGTGGTCGAGTTGTGATTGGGTGGGCTGCAGCACGGGTTAGAGTGCTGGAGCAGAGGCCGCTGCGCTGCTTCCGCTGTCTAGAGTTGGGACATGTGCGGGAGCAGTGTAGATCGTCAATCGATCGTAGCGGCCTATGCTATCGCTGCGGGCAGTATGGACATAAGTCTGGTGACTGCACCGCGGCGCCGCACTGCGCGGTCTGTGCAGCGGCGGATAAGTCGTCGGATCACCGGGTGGGGGCTAAGTCGTGCTCGACCGCCCGGTCTTCTGGCCGACGAAGGAGAAGAGGAGGGAAGGCGAAAGATCGTCCCGCTTCGGCGGTCCAAGGGCCCTCGGGCCCAATGGAGGTCTGTACACCAGAAGGTGTGGTCGTGCCGGTGTCCACTGTTTAGTGGGCATCGGCTCTTTTAAGGGGAGCGCGGCAGGGCTAGCCTGTCGCGTTGGACGGGAAATACCATCTTTCCCGTCCAGAGCCGAGAGCGGGGAGCGCGGGGGCTAGCGACTCGCTCCACTAATGGCTCCAGTGTGAGTGTTTGGTGTTTCGGCACCACACTGATGGGGGGGACTAACGTCAATTAAGAGGGCAGGGTCGTCGTTGGGGAAGCGGAGCATACGAAAGTCCACGCGTCCCCGACACCACAAGACGACGAGAGGAACACCATGGAGTTTAGTCGGTAGGCACGGGGCCCGCTTTGACTCTTCGGAGTCCAGGGCACTGTGAGTCCGGCATCGCTATTATTAGGCGTCTCCCCCCGGAGACCCAGCGATCATTAGATGATTCTCCATGTAAAAAAAAAAAAAAAAAAAGGGCTTCTACTACTACTTGCTGACTATCTCCGTGATCGACAACAGTTTGTTAAGCTGTGTATATACCAATCACAAACTTATCACACTCGGTCTGGAGTAAGTCAGGGTTCTGTATTGGGACCACTGTTATTTTTAATAATGATCAATGATCTACCTTGTTTATTAAGACATGCAAGATGTCTTCTTTATGCAGATGATCTCAAGATATATAGTGAGATACATTCTGAAGCTGACTGTGTTGCCCTACAGCAAGATATTGATGAATTATATAAATGGAGTAAAAATAATAAAATGGATTTTAATATTTCTAAATGTTCAGCAATGACGTTTGGTCGTATGCGACACCCTATTCGCTTTGATTACGGATTAAATGGGCAAAAACTTTATCGAAAAGAATTTATTAAGGATTTGGGTGTTGTTTTCGATCCTGGTCTCACTTTTCATGAGCATATTATCCAACTGGCAAAGGAATCTTTTTCTCGATTAGGTTTCGTACTTCGGAATCTAAAAGACTTTCAAAATGTATGTGCCCTAAAATTAGTATTTAATGCTCTTGTGCGTAGTAAGCTAGAAACCAGTTCATGTGTCTGGTCTCCGTATGAAGGTATATATATCCTGTTGCTTGAAAAGGTACAGAAAGTATTCATAAGATATCTTTACAAGCGTGTTTATGGGTATTATCCATTTTTGTATCCTTCAAAATATCTTTTAGGTTGCTTGGGCTACAACTCATTGGAAGTTAGGAGGAATAATGATCAAGTCAGGACACTATGTAAGATTTTTAGGAATTTCATTGTTGCTCCGGAGCTTCATAATGAAATTTTCCAAATATTTGTCCCTGACAATTACTGTCGATCCAGAAAACATAGGCTTTTCGCTATACCCAGTTCCCGCACTGTTGCACGAGCTAACTCGCCTATCCCACGGACTCTCACGGCACTCAACGCCCTCTTAAATGAATACCCTGAATGCGATTTATTTGCGGATGGATGGAAGGAACTATTATCGGTATGTTTGATGTTTTGTGAAAGATTTGAATGAATGTTGGTAAATATAGTTTAATGTAATTTTTCTTTTTTTTTGTACTTTAATGCTTATTTTATTTGAAATTGTAATTTTAGTAGTGTAATTGGTTTTGCCGTTCTACTGAATAAATAAATAAATAAATAAATAAATAAATAAAAGTATGTCGGTCGTACCCTTGAATACATCCTTTATTGATAAATGCAAGGCTGAATAAGAAGTTACCACCTTCATTTTTTGTCATTCATTATACCTATAAATAAGTGTTCAATATATAACTAATAATTAATTGAACACTAGATTGCATAGCAGTGAGCCTAGCCTGTTCTTTGAAAGAAGTATGAATTGTATAGAAGATCTGAACATACTGACACAAGTTTCAAATGTTGTTTTTTTTAATAATGATAAAATAATTTTTATTGTTATTTACTATTCTTAAATCTTAGCTTAATTTAATTTTTTTTTTTTTAATGTCAGATATCGACAGACGAGCATGAGGTTCATTTGATGGTAGGTGACACCCCAGCCACAGAACATCAGTCAATGATGCGCTGTCGACCCAATTTTTACTTCAAGCAATCTTAAAATTTTAAATTTTTATTTTATTGTGGCTTGTTTGTCTCATGACTTGGATTAATCCCGGCTGCTGAATTTCAACATCGGACATCGCGACAAAACACGAAATTCCATCCTCACCACCTCGATGTCTGGCGATCCACAACTGCGCGTTTCCTTAGGCACTTTTTGCCACGCACTACGACTTTGTGGAACCAGCTCTCGCCGGCGGTTTTTCCGAACCGATACGACTTGGTAACCTTCAAGAAACGAGCATATATTCATCTCAAAGGCCGGCAACGCATCCTCAAGACCCCTGGTGTTGCGGATGTCCATGGGCGTCGGTAGTCACTTACCATCAAGTGAGCCGCCTGCCCGAAAAAAAAAAAAAAAAAAATGACTTTTGTTGAATTGTTTATGAAGGAAAATGCGAAGCTACGGCTATTGCTTGTGCCATGCACCTCGGATGCTGGTCAATTCGGACAATAAACCATGAATTGCATATTACTCGTTCGTTTTATATTATTTGAATTTCCATATGTTCGAAGTAAAAAAATTGGTCGACGGCTCATCATTAACTGATGTTCTATGGCCGAGGTATCACCTACCATCAAGTGAACTTTATGCTCGTCTGTTGCAAACGCTTACTTACCACTAGTGGACCGCATCCTAATGTTTTTATAAAAACCAGTGAGGTCAGTCGAGAATCACAGATAACAATGTGCAGATAAGAGGACAATAAGCATTGTGAGTGAACAATTGATGACTCTCTCCGGAGACAACACACAAATGTAACGGTTTGTTGATACTCCTATATTAGTCACGGTCGTTTCAATGTACACACTTCTATTGTTTGGCCAGAAATAAAAAATCTAATATTCGCGATCCGGAAACGACCCTCCAAATCAAATTGTTACAAATATGGTACCTACTATATAATTATTTAATAATTATTCATTTTGAATACGCATACAAACATAGATCACTTCACTATCTCTATTAAAATTATCGGATATGCATGTTAAGACATTTTTTTTGTATTTCACTAATCTCTTTTAAAGACCCTTTTTTTAAATGCAACAATACATTTTGAATACATATAATTACAACGTAATAAATTACTCTTATGTATTTCGTAGGTATATTAAAAGTCAGAAATCTCTTTTTTTTAAATGAATCAAATCAACTGTAATCGTTTTTCACATCCGACAATAAATAGGGATACCTAGGTGACTTGTTCAAATTACAATCACTTGAATCGTTCTAAAAACGGCTAAGAACGAAGCCTTTAATTACAATGATAAAATATAGAATACTCTTTATATGTATATCTAGTACATTTAATATAAATAATACACAAAAACACTTCGGAACCGAACCGAATACGAAAAAGGAAATGTTATCGTGTTTTCCTAGCCACTAAATTGGCTGATGAATTTTTATTACCTATACAAAGACCTTGATGCTAGCAAGGTTCTAACCTGTTACCCATTCACATACAATTTAGATCATGACACAATGAACCAAGCCGTTCAATTAAAATCGTTCCGCAAACAAGGCCCATTACTCAGTTAAATAAGATCAAGACTGCGAAATGGCATCACACAATAGAACTATAAAAATGTTGCCTACTGAAAATATTCTAGATGCGGGCAAATTAAGGGCAAGGGGAAAGAGGAAACATTTTATATCTATACTAATATTATAAAGAGGAAAGATTTGTATTTTTGTATGTTATGAATAAACTCAAAAACTATTGGACCGATTTTGAAAATTCTTTTACCAATAGAAAGCTACATTATCAGCGAGTAACATAGACTTGTAACTATGTTTTCTGTATAGTACATCTACATTGCACCCGTGTGAAGCCGGGGCGCGTTACTAGTTTAAGCATAAAACATTTCAGTTATCATGTTACTGAAATATTTTATGCTTAAATATAAAATGTTTCCTCTTTCCCCTTGCCCTTAATTTTCCCGCATCTAGAATATATTCAGTTCGTTTCCTTAGTTCAAAAATGGTTTTAACACTCAGTGAACAAAACGATCGAAGCAGCGTGATTATAATATTACTAGCAACACGCTCCGGCTTCGCACGGGTGCAATGTAATAATATACAAAAAAAAATAGGGTAGTTTTTGGCTTAAATCGTAATTAACAGCCAAACAAATCTTTCCTCTTTATAATATTAGTATGTTAACATGTTAAACTCAACGGCACGAGAATCGATCGAGTTCTGCAATGCCATTTATCTTTAAATTTTTAAAGATCATCAGAAGCTTTTGTGAGGGGAATGCATTTACGCTCTGGGTGCTGTAATATGTAGGAACTCGGGTCCATTATGATCAGACGGGATGGATAATGCACACTTAACTCTTGTCCTTCATGTCCGCTGTTTTGAAGGCTTTGGCATTACTACTGTCAAGACACAAATCCAAATATAAATAAGTTCAAACCAGACTCAATACATACATAGGACGCAAAATCCTTGAATTTCAAAACAGACTGAATGGGAAATAATTTCATAACTTAAACAGGCAACTTATTTTAAATAAAAAAATATTCCAGTTCAAAAAGTCTTCATATCTAATGGAAGCCTCATCTAAGCTAATATTAACGCAATTTAGTTATAAACAATAATGCCCACACAGACCCAAATATGTCACTACTCAAAATACAGCAGAGGCGTCGGGTAATAACATGAATCAAGCAATTGCTACAATTTGAATAAGTAGGTTGGACCCAGGACGTGACTCTTGACTAATTGTCCAACGAATGAGAGCACTGACCTTTTAGACATTATTTGGATTTAAGTAAAGATTTAATATATTTCAAGTTAACGCAGATCAGTCTTTTTTATGTCAGACATCGACAAACGAGCATGAGGCTCACTTGATGGTAGGTGATACTTCAGCCAAAGAACATCAGTCAATGATGCGCTGTCGACCTACTTTTTACTTCGAGCATTCGGAAATCCATAAACTGAAACCGAAACGCGCAATGTGCACTTCACGGTTTTACCATCTATGAATGGTGGTCGGAATTTCGATATTCCTCCCACTCGTTCAATGCCCGAAGTTACCAGACGTGGGGAAAACATGCTTACAGAAAATTATAATCATGTGGTCCCGGTGGGATTCGAACCCACGACCCATCGATGCGCACGGCAGGCGTCCTACCGAACGCGTCAACGAGCCCGTCGTTCTTTTCTTGTCTCTTTACATGCGCTAACTTGGAACGCTGTAGTTTATATGCATGCTATCTTATTATCAGGACTTGTTTATTAAGATAAACTTTTTATTAGAAGAAGAATTTTTAAATAGTTTAGTGTTGAAAGATTGCCTTTACATATAACCGTATCATTCGAATTTCAAAATATGTAATTATAGGAATTTATAAGATACGTACAAATTGGAATTTTGTATCAAACTCAGTTTGTACAAAACTAGTGGGAAATTCTGTAATAAGAATTGTGTTTAATGTCGGAAGTGCTACCAACAATGAATTATAATGTGATGATGTCACGCAATCTGCAATTTAAATTCTTAAATATCATCAGAAGCTCTCCGTCGTTACTTCCATTGACTTGGCAATTTATACATAACATTTGCGTGTTTAGCGTCGTTTGCAAATGTGAATAGAAGCGAGTAAAACATATCAGTCATTACATATAGTATATAAAATACTCTGACATAAAAAAAAAAAATACTCGTTTAGTAATACAGTGAATTCCCGAGTCCACTAGTGAGGCATTGAGCAGACCCATTTCTCCACTCCATATTCAGTTTCACTGATCATTTTTATTTACAGACAAGTAGATGATCAGCCTTCTATGCCCTGCCCGACCGAAACAATTTTTTTTAAACTTGTTTTTCCTGAATTCGAACCCAGGCCCTCCGGTGTTATACGCATCGCGCTTACCACTGAGCCATGGAGGCGCTCGAGTCGAGTCGTAATGATATATCTTAATTAACTATGACACAATTAAAAATAGTTCGGTCTTTGTTTTAATTACTATTCTTCGTAATTTAGTCAATTTCTTTGGGATCATATTATATTCAAGCACGAATCACCGAAACGTTTAGGAATTTACTAGTACTCGTATAATATTCTTAATAAGCATTCAACATTCTGGAACATTTCAACAGTTAAATGCGCAAATATTTCGTACATAATTCGTCAATATTAGCTAATCAATATGTGGTATTTCCAAAGCGTAAAGGTTAGAATGCATAATCAGGTTTTAAAACAAACAAAGGGTGTGCCATAGATATTTATATTTCATAGTTAAGTGGTACTGAATTTGTAGACATATAATACTTTGTTAATTATAAACAAATCAAACTAATTGAACTTTTGTAATAACAATATTTGGAAATGTCTTATACTACGAATTCTTGATTGCACATGTAAATATAGGAAGAACGGATACATACTGACCAATAGACTCATCGTAGACTGATTTTCAATAAACAAAATATACCGGGTATCTTTTTTTGGAGTAGGCGCATCATGCGCATTTTCTCCATTTTTTATAATTTAATAGCATCATGCCCCGGCTTCGCAAGGGTGCAATGTAGATACTATACACACAAAAAATACTCGCTGATAATATAGCTTTCTATTGGTGAAAGAATTTTTAAAATAGGTTCTGTAGATCAGAGATTACTCCCTACAACCTTTTTTTTACACCTTGGGTTACATTATTCAAGTTTTAGTAGAGATCCCTAATTATTTCTGGAAATAAATATAGCCTGTGTAACTCGGTCAAGATGTAGTTTTCTAACAGTGAAAGAATTTTTAAAATCGGTCGAGTAGTGTTTGAGTAAAATAGTAACAAACAAATATGTCCTCTTTAAAATATTATTGGGCATCTAGTCAGTCATTCTAAATTAAAAATAAGTTCTTCAAACCTTATATAGAAAGATGAATATTCTAACTATACAAGTGGAATAAATGTCTAAACTTACGTTTGGCGAAGTTGTCTTTAGATAGCTCTACCGTGCATTGGCAGTAGGTCACCAAACTTCTATTCATACAGTCGCAAGTAGGTTTGTTATTAAATTATCATCGCGAGGGTCAAGCCGAAGGGATCCCGCTAGTCAGTAAATTAAAGACCACCGTTACATTCCGAGCGCCGCGCAAAAAATGTCAAACAAAACCAGATTCATAGCATTGCTCTCATTCCGCCCGCCTTCATGACGGAGCTTTAATTTCATACTAAAGCTTCATAATCTTCACTACATAGTATAAAACAAAGTCGCTTTCTCTGTCCCTTTGTATGCTTAAATCTTTGAAACTACGCAACGGATTTTGATGCGGTTTTTTAAATAGATAGAGTGATTGAAGAGGAAGGTTTATATGTATAATAATAACAGTTTTTCTGTAGTGTATTTAGTATCAGCATTGCACCGGTGCGAAGCCGGGGCGATACGACGGGGGGACGTAGATTATAATACGTTACATTCAATTACGATTTAAATTCGACGGGCTCCTTGACGTGTTCGGTACAACACCTGCCGTGCCCATCTATGGGTCGGGGGTTGAAATCCCACAGGACGACATGTTTATAATTTTCTGTAAGCATGTCTTCCACACATCTGGTGACTTCGGGCATTGAACGGGTGGGAGGAATATCGAAATTACAACAGGGTCACGAACCACCATTAATAGATGGAAAATCCGTGAAGTGCATATTGCGCGTTTCGGTTTCATTCTATGGATTTTCCAAATGTTCTGTGATGTAAATGTCTAGACTGATGTTCTGTGGCTGAGGTATCACCTACCATCAAGTGCTCGTCTGTCGATATCTAACTTAAAAAAAAGCTCTCCCAACAAAATGATCCTTGGAATGAATAATGTAAAAATCTTGTATTCAAATCCAACTCAACCAAACGCAATAACCAATTTTCCTTTCACCATACAACAGGTAACTTTATTTTTATTACACTTTCTATTAAATACTCTATTTGATTTTCGTATTACGTATACTAATGGCGATTAAAATTATAACTGTCACTTTTAGAAACTAGCTATTTCAGTATGCGTATAAAAAGCCAATTAATTTTCTTATCAGGCAGACTGAGTCATCGTAAGAATATAATAGTCGAGTGTAATTATATAGGCTATTAAATACATCTCTAAAGCATATATCTGTTATTAAATAATAGCTTATACACTTTACTAGAATGATTAGATATTAATCTAAGAGCTATTTCCATTATCAACTAAATTCATTGAAGTTTTGGAGGATCTTGATGAGAAACTGATATAGATAATATTGTTGCAATTAGAATAGATTTAAAGACAATAAACTTATTTATGAGGCAACCGAGCCAATGTGTCCTAGAGCTCCCTTCTGTATAACAATATTCTGTGAGATAAGAATATTTATTTATTTATTTATTACACTTTTTTGACACCATATTAACAATATATAACTTAAATACTAATATACAGATAGAATATGGTGCAAATGGCGGCCTTATTACTATATAGTGATCTCTTCCAGACAACCATTTGTTATACGAATAAAAGAGAAATAATATAATATTCTTGTATAGGTAAGTCTCACCTAAACTTGAAGTCTCAATCGCAATACTTTACCGACTGCACATATTAAATCGCGAAACTCGGCTAAGTTTTTAGCTACATTTAATTATTATACGGATATTTATCCTGCTACAGTGGTCGTGGTTTTTTATGTAGGTATGTTATCTACATAAAAAACCACGACCACGAATAATTCGCCAGAGCCAAGAGGCTTCCTCACTTACTAATCACATACATTTATGTCAAGCATTGATCCGGTAAGCAGTCATTGGTAGAGATATGAAGCAATCCGCTCAATGACTCGATCATTGATAACTACTAGTAATGAGGCAACTCACTTAAGGGACTTTCTAAACACATGGTCAGGTTGTTACCTTGGCTTGTCTTGGAGATTGAAGATAGTTGGAATGTATGTTTAAAATTCGGTTTGTTAGTAGCGAAGAGTGGCATCTCATAAAGAATAATATAAACTTGTCACATTAATGTTATGTGATGCTTGTCTATATTACACACAGAACAGGAATCTTCTTTTCTGTGATATTATTCTTTATTTTATTCCTGTTCTTTACCGAAAATAGAGTCTCAAGCAGAGCAAAGGGTTACTCTCATAGTAGTTAATAATACCGACTGTTTCAATTATTGCAGAGTAAACAAGAAACTATCCAGACAGTCGACAGTCAGCGCCACAGTTGATCGATTTGCGTGGTATCAACTCGTGCGCAACCGCCCGTTATGAGGTGGTGCGCTAACGGGAGCCGTGCCGTGTGTGACTGCCGGCAGCTGGTGACCATTGCGCTATGACCTCGAAGGTTGCATTAATGAGTATCTTAGTGATTTTAAGCCGTTGTATAACTTAGCAATTATCAGTCCTTAGTTTGTTAGACGGGATTGTTGGCGCGTTCGGTAGGACTTGCCGTGCGCATCGATGAGTCGTGGGTTCGCATCCCACCGGGACGACATGTATATAATTTCGAGGAATATCGAAATTTCGACCAGGTAACGAACTACAGTCTACAGTTTCAGTCTATGGATGTAAGTAAAAAGTAGGTCGACAGCGCATAATTGACTGATGTTCTGTGGCTGAGGTGTCAAGTGAACCTCATGCTCGTCTGTCGATAGCTTACATAAAAAAGCGCTTTACCGCAAACTCTAAGAGCATTATTATTGCAGGATTATTATTGAAGATAGAACAAAAGTTTTACAACATGTATCGCGTTTTCACGTCCATTAGTGACGACAATAATACTGCTCTGAGAGATTGTGGTACATCCCCTGATTATCAATTTAAGAGGGAGAGACAACCACACACTTTTTCAATTTTGGTTTCATACAATACAAGTTGATGTTTCTATTTCAATCTCAATAAATGAAATAAATTATTCTTATACCTATTCCACTCATCAAATGACAACAAAAAAACACAAACGCCTGTCTATTCAAAATATGTTAATTAATTGAAATGATATCAATTTGTACCGTTAGTGTGCCTAGCTACTACTCTTTAAATAATTATTAATTCTAGTAATAAAACTGTAAATGTAGTCTCAGGTTCAGCCCGTTTTTATGCATCTGTCACGAACCGACCGAACGATCGAATCGACTCAGATACATTCAATATTCTCCAAAGTACATACCAATGACCAACTTGTGATGTTGGTCATTGATACAAGCACTGTTCAATAGTTTTGTTCACAACGCGACATTCACTTTAACTGTAAAGCCTCATAATCAGCAGTTAGCATCCGTATGTAAAGAGGGCAGTGTAATTGTTTCATATGATTAATTGAATTAAAATAAATGATACGTCAGTATGATATCAAGACAATTAGTTTATTTAAGCCCCTATTTTAAACACTGTCTAGGTTCTTACCTTCTACATATAAGATCAAAACGACGGGCTCGTTGGCGCGTTCGGTAGAACATCTACCGTTCGCGTCGATGGGTCGTGGGTTCGAATCCCACCCGGGACAACATGTTTATAGTTTTCTGTAAACATGTTTTCTCCACTTCTGGTTACTTCGGGCATTAATCGGGTGGGAGGAATATCTAAATTCCGACCGGGTAACGAACCACCGTTCATAGATGGAAAAACCGTGAAGTGCACATTGCGCGTTTCGGTTTCAGACTGTTCTGTGGCTGAGATATCACCTACCACTAAGTGAGCCTCATGCTCGTCTGTCGATATCTGACATAAAAAAAAAGTTCTTACTTCTGGACACTGTGCGTTGACACTTCACAGTCAGGTAATGGAAGACAAAATATATGAAGTACGACAAGGCATTATACTAGTAGGAAAGTATCAGTATACACCAGTTTGAACACAATTAATCTATAGTTAATTTCGATCTCCGTACGGCACTAGAATGTTAATTCAGGAAGTATTTTAAATTTCTAATTAGTTTTTTTTCCTTATCAGATAAGGTCCGTCCTTCAGTGACATAAGTATATGCCGTCAATGCCATCTTTTATCTAAGAACTACAGTCCACAAATCCTCGCACTATTGCATTCTGTCCCACTGACATTTAAATAACAAAGATAGTAAGGAAAGGCTCGAGTTCGTGGAAACGTCCGGTTTTCTCAACAAAACCTGTCGCAACGAGGAATGCAGGCTCAAGGCTGATGTATGAAAGTCGATGAACGAATCGCAAATTCGATTAATTAATCGGTTTCGTCGAGAAATCGAATTTAAATGAAATAAACATGTTCTTAGCAGGATTTCGTTTTGACACTTACACAATTTATGTTAGGTAAATATTTGTTCTAAAGTAAAAAAAATCAATGAAACAGAGTACCTACCTATTGTCAAAATAATTTATAATACATAATATATAAGAACTAAACCAATATCCTCCTGAACTCTAACCTCTTTTATGAAGAGTAAGTAAGTAATTAATTAGTAAACTAATTATATTGTACAAAAAAAATATGTTTGTTTTATATGAATGTCTCGATATCCTACAATAAGTGTTCAAATATCTTGTTGATCTTAAAGTCAAATAATGTTCATACTCTAGATAAAATGAACATACTCGTATGTATGTATATATTTCATATTTCCAGGCAGGCAAATCGATCTAACGAACTCATAAAGCATCATATTGTTTACCATCAGTCCATTGCCTTAAAATATGTCGTCAAACAGGAAGTCTACGAATTTGATTACGTTTTTAGAATTCGTAATAGGCTCATTTCTATAAATTATACATAAGTAATTTTATTTTTTAAGGAATTTATGTCATGGATAATAAAATGTTTAAGGACGTTTACAAATATAAAAGAATTCGCATATCATAATATATTCAGAAATATTCACGTTTTTTTTTAATAATGTGCACTATAACTATTTAAGTTTTATATTCTTTATGATGTATGTTATTATTTAATAATTTTATATGCCTTGTATATATAAAAAATGATCTTGATGATACGCGATAACGCGATGCAATCGTTGCATATCGTTACAAAACATATTTTAATTAATATTAATGTTGTATAATGAGAACATCTGTTTATTGGTGCATAAATAATAATATGATTAATTATTGTTTAAAATTTATATCTTCAATGCCACTTTCGAAGATTTGATATATTGAGCAAGCTTTTAGTATAATTTAAATTCTGCTCATTTCATTGTTATGTATTACCAACTAGCTTCTCGCTTATACTTGACTATATTCATTTAATTTTTATTAATGATAATTATTTCTCTCCTTTCCTTAAACTATCTTGAAATTGTAACGGTTGACATACGGCTCACTTGATGGTAGATGATACCTCGTATCATACCACATCAGTGATGCGCTGTCGATCTTTTGTTTAGTTCGAATATCCTACGCGCAATCTGTATCAAACATAGGAATAATCGTATATTCCTACAATAATTATAAGCATTGCAGCCGCAATTTTATAATAAATTTTTACTAATTAATTAATAACATTCAAATTTGTCACACATTTTATCTATTAGATTACTATTAGCAGCTGTGAGCACCCACTGTATCTCGCGTGACTGCTTACCTTCATAATGGTTGTCGTCATCATCCGTTTGGTGTGCAGTGCTGATCTGGCTACACAGATCCTCGTACTCAGCCCAGTAAGCAGCTAACGCCGCGGGGTCTGGGGCGCGAGGGGGCAAAGGCAGAGACATGCGGACTTCCGGTGACTGCTGCAATAGGAAAAAGTATGAAAAAATGTACCAATTGTTACTTTTTTTTACATAATTATAAGCAATTGTTTGATTACTATCTACTTCCTGATGGTAAGTGGTAATGCGATCAGGGTGGTAAGTCACAACTCCCTCGAAGGTACCTACTTACTCTCACCGAGTTTTATATTTGACATTCCCTTGAATCAAGATATTCAGGTAGCAGTAGGTACTTACTAGATTTTTCGTTCATAATTCAATTTATTATTAATTATTATATATTCATTAAATAAATATCCTATGGCAGTTTCAATCACTAAAGTCAAAGATTTACTTCCGTATATTATACTGATTATAATAAAGCGTCATTCATTCCAAAAGAACCGAAAGATAAAGAATTATCTTCTAACGAACGTATCATTAAGCAAATTGACGCAACTCAATATTATCACAGACAATAAAACGTATAGTTTACGAAATAGCCCATTAGTCGCTCTACAGAGCAGAGACAATGTTCGCATTGCGACATGGTTAATAACTGAATATTATGAGATAAAAATTAAAATAGAGATTTGGAAGTTATAAAAAGATTTTAAATAGTATTTTTTTATTATATTTTGCAAAATAAATTATCATATTTATGAAATAATGTAAACTATTTGCATTTTTCGCATTCAATTACGAAAAACAAATTTTTAATAACCTTACTTGATATAATTTACTGGAAATCCTACTAGTTTTGTATAGATAAGTAATAAAAGCGTTCAAAGTTTATTTATCTTACTGATTATCCTCCACTTAATTTTATCGAAATAACATTATTTTCATGTATCGATATAAAGTATCAGACATTAAGCACAGACCACGCCCATCACATAAATTATCTATGACGTCCACAAGCACACGACACAAGGTCTCTGGTAAATAAAATTGCATAAATCAGTGTCGAATTAGCAGCGACATACGGTTATATATTTTCATCTATTTACTGGTAGTAATATACGAAAATATATCTTGTTTGGTTTGGGTTGATTGACGATGGGGCTCAAATAAACAATAAGTCTGTCTGTGTGTGTGGTTTAGGTAGGTAGCATAGGTCTAGCTAGGTATTAAATAAGAACGTTTTATAATCTAACTAGCGACCCGCCCCGGCTTCGCACCGGTGCAATGCTGATACTAAATACACTACAGAAAAACTGTTATTATTATACATATAAACCTTCCTCTTCAATCACTCTATCTATTTAAAAAAACCGCATCAAAATCCGTTGTTTAGTTTCAAAGATTTAAGCATACAAAGGGACAGAGAAAGCGACTTTGTTTTATACTATGTAGTGATTGGTAATTTTAATACTAGTTCAATATACAACACAACAAATAACTCCAAAAATGGTAAAACCTTCTCAATTCTTTACACTAAACCTACCGAACGGTTAAATTACCGCTTTCGAGACCTAAAAAAAAAAATTAAATTCCAGTTTTTAATTTTTCCGGAACTTACTGCACGACTTTTCTGCAGCTATATATTATAGAAAAATACGTTCAATAAAAATAGAGTTTAAAAAGTTTTATTAGTTTCAAAAGTGGCTTATAAAATACTTAAGTGTAAATGGCATTTAATTATTTTTTTAAAATACTAATTAAAATAATTAATTAACAATTAAAAAAAGCAATCTAAAAGGCAGAACTTGTTTTTGTTATAAGAGAACAAAGTATTTCATCAAATTTAGACTTACGGCCTTATTCATAAACTTATTATAAGCGTGGTATAGTTAAAATATGTTCTGTTTCTTTCGTTCTGTAGTCGTTTTATATTCGATAGAGCGAGACAAAAAATAAGGCCGGTATTAACCACAATATATTAAACTTCCATTTAAATAAGGAGATGTTAAATCGCTGGCTCCTCATTATAGACACACCTAACACTTAACAGCTAACCTTATTTAAATAGTTTTATTGCTTGAGGTTACCACGGAGGTTATTAAATTGGTTACGGGTTATGAAATCATGACCTTTACAGTTAAATTAAGGAATTTTTAAATTCAAAATTTTAAGTTTTTTCACACTACAAGGTACTATTTCATCATTATACATCTACAGCTAAATAACAAATAATAAATAAATTATTTCTGTAGAGTATAACAGAACTGTGTAGACTGTTGGGTTTAATTTAATTCGACCCATATACATAATTTTAGGTCGTATAAAGTATAAACTCACAGGCGGCTTAAACCTTACATTTGAAAAAAAAACTGTATTCTTCTCAATAACTAGGTGCAGTGCTAACCATTCGCAGCGCCATATTCGATCGGAGTTAACATTACCAAATTTAGCTTTTTTAAATCTATTGACTTCTAATGTAAATTCGGATTTCGGAATTCGGAATTCCGAATCTCAGTATTTAACTCGTTTTTTGCCAATTAATATATTATTCTGATTTTTTGCACTCATCTGGGGGCACGGTAGTGCCCCCGCCAAGTCGAGCAAAAAGCGGCACGGCCGTACTATCCTTTTCTCGAAGTAGTTCGGGCCATTTTTGACCCCCTATAACTTCGTTGTGGATAAAACTAGAATCCTGAATTTTCAGTCACTAAGCAGGCATTGTATAAACTCGGTATATTTCAAATATCATTCTGTTTGCACCAGTAGTTTAAGAATTATAACTAGTCAAAGTTTGATAATTTGTCACTCACTCACTGACTGACCGATCATCAAAACTCTAAGGCACTTCTAGCAGACATAGAAACTTGAAATTTAGAATACAATTAGTGTTTAGTCTATAAATCGAGGAAAAACTACAATATTTTGAAATTTCGGTCCAGTTTTCTAGATATACAATTTTTTTTGTATTTTTGTATGTAATGAATAACCTAAAAACTACTTGACCGATTTTAAAAATTCTTTTACCGTTAGAAAGCTACATTATCACTGAGTAACATAAGGTATTTATTACTAGAAAAAAATAGAGATCCTTAGAAATCCCTACTAAAAACAACCCAAGGTGTAAAAAAATTAGCCATAAAATGTCTTTCATCGCATGTGCTGCGGAAAGTATTGATGATAGAACAAAAAAACGTTGTACAATATTATAGAACATATCAAAATCTAGAAAAAACTTTACGAGACCATATGTCCAACTACTTTTTTACATTAAAAAGTTGATAAAAATGCCGATCAAAATCAGACTGTTATCCATAGCTTTGTATTAATTCTTATCCAAATAAACTAAAAAAAGGACTATCTACAAAAAGAAATGAGATGCCATCAAAAACATAAATTGTAAAAAAAGCCAAGTCTTGCAACTCAGTTCTTCTATCGTAAAAAGTTGTGAGATCCATATAATACCAAGTCGGTCAATTTATTCAGTCTCTACTGAAGGATCCTTCTGTCTTAAGTAATTATATAATAAGCTAACCTTACAATATCTTATAGTGATCATATCAATGCCAATATTAAAAATCTTTGATGTTTAAAATAAATAGATTGACTTGGCAATCGCACTAAACAATCTAATTTAATATACTATATATTTTTTTTTTTTTTTTTTTTTTTTTTTTAACTTATAAAGAACAATCATTTGACTGTGTTTCACCTGGTGGTAAGTGAGAACGCAGTCTAGGATGGAGCATGATCGTTCCCTAATAAATGCCTATTCACATTTGCCTTGAAACGACCCAGATTATATGTTGGTGGGAATACTGACGCCGGCAGTGAATTCCAATCCTTACACGTTCTCATGATGAAGGAGGTCGAGAAACGTTTCGTTCGAGTACGCGAAATGTCGACAACGTAAGGATGGAGACCCAACCGGCGCCTGGTGGAAAGGTGGTGGAAGGGCGATGCTGGTATTAGGTTGTGCAGTTCTTCAGCGCACTCACCAAAATATACCCTATAAAATACCGACAATCCAGCAACTGCTCTGCGATGATCGAGGCTCTGATATATGTATGTATTACCTGTGAGATACATTATGTTTTTAATAAAATAAAAAAGATACATTGTGATTTCATGCGATAGCCGAGCCAATCTATTTATTTTAAACATCAAAGATTTTTAATATTGGCATTGATATGATCACTATAAGATATTGTAAGGTTAGCTTATTATATAATTACTTAAGACAGAAGGATCCTTCAGTAGAGACTGAATAAATTGACCGACTTGGTATTATATGGATCTCACAACTTTTTACGATAGAAGAACTGAGTTGCAAGACTTGGCTTTTTTTACAATTTATGTTTTTGATGGCATATACCTATTTTGCAATAAAATAAAAACAATCAATCGTTTATGTTACAATAATTAATGTAATTACTATGAAGTATGTATTTGTTTCAAAGTCGTTCAACTCCTTAACAACTATCAAATGTTTACTTAAAAAAATCGATATATAAATAACAGTGTTAAATTACTTGGGGGTTTTTGATATCATTAATTTCAAGAACTGAATGTCACACAGAGGTAAACTGTTGTAAGAGAACTTGATACATATAAGTGGTACGCCGTCGACCTTATTTTACTTTGACTAGTAATGAAGCACACTATTCCACTAAATTCATTTACATATAAAGCTCCCTTTCAAGGCTAATGTCAAGACTTTGGAGAACTTCTCGTTTATAAGCACAGTTTAAATCTATATATATATAAGCAACTTTTTTTTTCTTTGTTATCGATAAACTTGAAAACTACTGGACCGATCGGCATGATACCATGACCATTCGACGCGGAATGATTTATTCCGGTCGGATACCCCGTATCCGATACCCTGGAGGATCCGTTTTATTTTATAATATTTTCTATTCCGGTCTGATCCACCGTTCAGAGGATCACAAATAATTTTAAATATTTTATTCCGGTCGGATCCCCTCGTTATCTATTAACAGATTTTTGGGACAGTCAGCAACAAAATATACGTACAGGGTTTATTAAAATACATATTATGTTCGTAATACTTATTGAAATGGAAACGTGTATATTAGGAACGACTCGTTGTTGACAAAGTTGTTGATAATTTTATATCGTAATTTTATGTTTTGTTATTGTTAGTTGAATAGGATGGCCAAATTCTAATTAAGGTTTGTCCAAATAAAAGTACCAAATACCTGATTGCTTGTGATAATTTAATATCGTAATTTTAAGTTTTTTTATTTGTTATTAGTTAAGTAGGATGGTCAAATTCTAATTAAGGTTTGTCCAAATAAAAATACCAAATACCTGATTGCCTGTGATAATTTAATATCGAAATTTTAAGTTCTGATTTTGTTATTTAATTAAGATGGTAAAAAATATATTTTTCATTAAGGTTTATCCAACAAAAAAAAGACCAAATGCCTAATCGCCTGTGATGATTTTATATACTTAGTTATTTTAAGTACTGTTTTTGTTATTTTATTAAGATGGTCGAAATCTTTTTTTAATTAAGGTTTGTCCAAATAAAAAGACCAAATGCCTGATTGCCTGTGAAGATTTTAATATTTTAAATAAATAAAACAAATATGTTTTACATGAACAACTGTTTTTCTCTTGACTGTACTTTCCTTTCAAAAACAATGAGGGGATCCGACCGGAATGACTAAATTTAGAGTGGATCAGAACGGAATTAAATAATAATAATAATCAGCAGTGGATCCGATTAGGGGATCCGACCGGAATAACTCCGCGGAATTAATTGTAGAAGGTTTTAGGCTATTCATTTTTTGAATTCCATCAACCCTTTACCATTTTTTTTCAAATTTATGTGGATAGTTCATATTCGTCTATCCTTTACAATTCGCCCATGTTATGCGGCAGTGACTTAAACTTGGTTTTTAAAATACTTAAGGCTTTTATTTGTAAACTTATTAATAATACAAAATAGCAGAGATGTGTTAGTGATGGAATCAGAAATAGAAGTTAGTTAGAAAGGATCGGGACTTGGTATTTAAAGGGTCGGATTGGAGTAGGGATACGTTAAGGGAACAAACAATGTCATTAACTAATCTTATCACTACGTTAATATAAAGAAATGGTACACAACAAAGAAATAGTAATTAGTACATAGTAAACATAAAGATAAACAATACAGTAGAAATATAGTATACAGAAATATAGTAGGTAGTAGGGACTACATAACACCTCCCCCCTTAAAATAAAGATTGCGCCTGTTGGCGTGAACTTTTTGAGGAGTGTTGTTGGGCGTCTTCTTCCTCGTCGTCTGAGCTGATGCAAGCCGTCGTCGTCGTCGTGTTGAATGCAGACATCGGAATCTCAATTTGTTGTTGTCTTCGGGATCGGTCGAAACAATTGTTGAATATTTGTATGCACCCTTGTTCGTGAGAATTTCTTCTTGGGTAAAAGTATTTAAAGGGGTTGCAAAAATTGCAAAACTTATAAAAAATAAAAATAAGGAGAGCTGAACCGATTAATAAACTCATTAGAGTTAAATGATATGGGTGTTCTTGAATTATATATTTTTCTTGTTGTAATATTTTAGAATGATGTTTGATCTCTTCTTTAATGGTATTGAGAGAATCTAAGGAAACATCGTTGACTTGAATTGGTATGAGTTCTGGATTATAAAAAATTGGAGTTCCTTCAATGCAATTGTCTTCCACGTCGACAGTAACAATGGGGTGACTTATGTTTTTTGATTTGGAATCTTCAGCGATGAGTGTAACCATTGGTGTATAAAATTTACATGCAGGTTGTAGTAGAATTATTCCATGTCCAAATATTTCACCATGTGTAGTTTTTCCGTTGCATTCCACAGCATATGAAGTTTTCTTCGAAAGTATGAAAATCCATTTGTTATTCTTCAGTGGATGAAATGTGTTGAAGTGCGCGGAGAATGTAGATACCTCGCAGTTTTGTGGTACATCTTTGGAATTCGTCAGCAAGATGGACACCTCGCAGATCGGTCGTGCGTTAGAATTGTAGACTGCGACCTTACTGCATACACGAGTGTTTGGAGAGAATTCTTTACACTTATCCATGGAGTTCGTCGTCAGGTAGCGTTGACTGTTTTTGCTCATGGCAAGATACATGTGCTCAGGTAGGATTGTGGAATATAAGGTGGACTCAGGATGTCTTATAGGAATTGATATTAAATGGTATAATGTAAATATGTCGTTTTTGACTAAGGGAAAATTTAATATATAAATAATTTTGTTCATGTAAATGTATGATGTAATTGTAGCAGAGTTTAGAATTGTATGAATGTTTTGAAGAGTCACGGTTGCTACTAGGTTACCTGAGGTTCTAGCATGACTTGATGCTAATTATTCTTTATAAAGATTTATTAAAGATATGACCGAAGGATGAACTACTCCCGATTTAATAAATAAAATGCTTGCGACGATATCATCGATTTGTTTTTCTAAAGACGTGACGAGTTCTAAAATTTGTATTGAAACAGTGGAGTCTATATATTTAAACATCTTATTAAAATAACTAGAAAAATCTTGTAGAATATGATATTAAAAGAAATAGAAAGTATTTTAAAATTAGACTATAACTTCTTTAGTATTAGAATTAAACCTATTTGTAAAGATTTTCTTAATAACTACATAAGTTTTGTATAATGCAATGTAAAATAAAATTTTAATTATAGAACACATAGTAAAACTAAAATAAGGATTATTCATTAGTGTATAAAATGAATGTATATAATTAGAATTAGTATTCTCTTCTCCGTCAGATAAAGAATTAGGAAATGCCATAGCAATTGGTAAACTGAAATAGAATTAAAATTGATTTATAAAATAAGATATAACTAAACTTACTAAATGATAATTATTCTAAATGATTTATGAATCGTGCAATGGTCTTAAGCGATTTGCATGCACTATTTGGTTTCTTCCATTCTTTTTGATTACATAGTTTTCATTGAATCCTATTCTGATAATAAGATAAGGACCTTCCCATTTAGAGTCTAAGTTATTAGGGTTAGGTACTTTGAGCATTACATAATCGCCTACGTTATACTTCGCGATGTTTCTAATATTTTTATCGTAACGTTCTTTAGCCTTTTCCTTCATTGCTTGTAAGTTACGTAAAGCGACGTCGCGAGAGACTTTGAGACGTTCGTTAAGATCATTCAAATAATCACACGTTGTATATTCGTTAAATTCTTTCAAGGAGTAAAGTGATCGAGGTTTATACCCGAAAAGTAATTCATGAGGAGTGAAACCTAATGATTGATTAACTGCTGTATTATGACATATAACTGCGAAGGGAATTATTTGATCCCAATTGGAGTTATTTCTCTTGTGATACAATCGTATATGATCTCTGAGAGTAGCATGGAAACGTTCTATAGAACCGTTGCTTTGAGGATGATAAGCTGTGCTTAATGTATGAGTAGAACCTAATAATTTCATTAATTGTTTTATAACGCTATTTACAAATTCTGTGCCTTGATCAGAATGGAATCGTTTTGGAACACCGTAATGTTGACAGAAAACTAAGAGAGTCTTTGCTACGGTAATTGCTTGCTTGTCTACAATAGGATAAGCTTGTACAAATCTAGTCAAGTCATCTTGTAATGTTAAAATATATTTATTAGAGTCATGAGTAACTTCGGAATAAGAGACTAAGTCAATAGAAACACGTTCGAATGGTTCAGTAGAGGATGAAGTAATAACCATTGGAGCTCTATAAGTTTTTCTTTGAATTTTACTTCGTTGACATATTTGGCATTTATCAATATATTCTTTTATAGTATCAGTCATACCTTTCCAAAAGTATTCTGATCTAATTTTTCTAGTAGTTTCAATAATACCTCGATGTCCGGATAGTGGATCATCATGAAATATTTTAAGAATTGAAGGAATATCTTCAGGTTTAGGAGTCTTAACGTTATTTTCACAAATAGTTATTTTACATTCATAAATATCTGCTAAGTAAGCAGTAATACGTAACTGTTCGTTTCCTACGAGTTTGCAAGTATTGTCATTTTTCAAGTCAGGTACGTAAAGAGATTTAAGTTCATTAGTTTGTAAACAATTAAGTAATGATTTAAAATAACTTTCAGAGTCCCAAGAGTCGAAGTATGAAGGACGAGAATAAGTAAATAATATATTTTGTTTTTTGTCTGAAACCAATAAATCTGTTTCGTAAAGAACTTTGGGTTTGTTTAAGAATGGTTCCACTTGAGAACATATCGAAATGGCTTCGTTGTAAAGATTATTTTTATCAGAGAGGTCGTAAGAAATAGGAATAAATATGTTTTTATGTCGTTCGTCTAAGAGCCTGTCAGGAGATTTATTAATGTTTGGAGTGTCGAAACTATAATTCGAAATTTCTGTGAAGTGTTGAAAATTTAACTGTAAATAATCATCGTGAGAATCGATTTCGTTCTCAGTGTTATCGGTACTCTTGTCACAAGTCAAGTCGATAGTATTTGTGTAAAGAATCGGAGGTCTAGAGAGTGCGTCAGCATTGGTATTATTTTTACCAGCTTTATATATGACTTCGTATTCGAATTCTTCGAGTTTGAGACGCCAACGAACTAAGCGACTACCTGGATCTTTTATAGAGAAAAGCCATGTTAATGGTTTGTGATCGGTGACGATTTTAAACTTTCTACCAAAGAGATAGGGACGGAAATGCTTTACAGCCCAAACTATTGCTAACAATTCGCGTTCAATCGTTGAATAGTTAGATTCCGCTTTGTTCAGCGTACGTGAAGCGTATGCGATAGGCAAATCTTTACCTATTTGTCCCTGAGATAATACTGCTCCGATAGCATGTATTGATGCGTCGGTTGTTAAAACGAATTCTTTAGTGAAATCAGGGTATTGTAAAATAGGAGGACTAATAAGAAGTTGTTTACATTTTTCGAAAGCTGATTGTTGAGATTCGCCCCATATAAAAGGAACATCTTTCTTGAGAAGGCTAGTTAAAGGTTTTGTTAGACTACTAAAGTTAGAAATGAAACGACGGTAATAACCGGCAAGACCTAGAAATGACTTAATGTCTTTACACGATTTAGGAACTGGAAAATTTTCAACTGCCTTAATTTTTTCAGGATTAGGTTTTACACCTTCACTAGATATTACGTGACCTAGGTATGCTACTTCTTTTCTAAGAAATTCGCACTTGTCTGGTTGAACTTTTAAACCATTTTGCCTAAGTCGATTGAAGACTTCGGTTAACTTTTGTTCATGTTCTTGGAGACTAGAAGCAAATACTACTATATCATCTAAATATACGAAGCAACGTTCACCTTGTAATCCATAAAGTACGCTATCCATAGCGCGTTGAAAGGTAGCGGGCGCATTCTTTAAACCAAATGGCATTCGTAGAAATTCATAGTGCCCATAAGGAGTATTAAATGCTGTCTTAGGAATATCTTTAGAGTCGAGTTCAATTTGATGGAATCCGGATGCTAGATCTAAAGTAGTAAAGTATATTGAATGTCCTAATTTGTCGAGTATGTCAGTAATGTTTGGTAAAGGATAACTATCACCTATGGTAATATCGTTAAGTTTACGATAGTCGATAACTACACGCCATTTTTGTTTTCCTGAGGCGTCTACCTTCTTCGGAACTACCCAGATAGGACTGCTCCATGGTGATGTACTAGGACGTATGATATCTTCATTTAACATTTTATCTACTTGAGTTTTTACCTCTTGTTGGTGAACATGTGGAAATCTATAGGTTTTGGTGTTAATTGGTAAATCTGAAGTTGTAGGAATATTATGTTTAGTATGATTAGTGAATGTTAATTTATCGCCTTCCATATAGAAAATATCAGAGTATTCACTTATTACTTTGTTTAAGGAACTGGATTCTTCTTTGTTTAAGTGATCGCGTCTAATGAGAGATAAAACTTTGTTTTGACGATCCGTCTGAGACATTAAGTTGAAATTATTTATTTCGTAGTTAGTTTGCTTATCAGGGTTAAAAGGAGTAACATTAATATTTGGAGAAATAATTATTTTATCTTGTTTATCTAAGTTAATACAAGTTATAAGAAATGAGTTGTTTACAACAGTAATTAATGAGTGTGGGATAACGATGCCATTATCTAATGTTTGTTTTTCAACTATCGCTGTCCCGGAATTGATAGTGTTTGTTGAACATCTAATTACTGTTTCCGAACGCTTATTAATGAGTTGTTTATCTAAACAAACATTATTCTGTGAATTTGAAGGAATAGGTTTTTCATGGAAATAATGAAGATTGTAACTTTTAACACCAATTCTTAATATTTTTGATTGCACTTCGATTTTACAATCGAATTCTGTCATAAAATCGTTACCTAAGATACCATCAGCTTTAATGTTTAAATTAGCGACATGAAATGTATGTTTGGGTAAATCGTCCAACGAAATATTAGACGTACCGAGAGTTAGCGTTAAAGATTGAGAACTAGAAATACCTTGAATTGACACAATATTCGATTCGTTAATTGACGTTGAGCCTATTTTGTCTTTTCGAATGACAGAAATACCTGCTCCGGTATCAATCAAAAGTGTGACGGGCTTTCCGTCTATGGAAAATGTTCCGTGTAATAAGTTTTCAGGAGGCACATCGTTTAAAGCAGAAATAGCAAAAGATTTTATTTTCGATTTAGTATTATTTGATTTATTTTTCTTAGTACGAGATTTTGATTTGGTACTAGTTTTTGATTTAGTATATTTTTTAGAGTTAGGATTTTTTTGTATATGATTTGATTCTTTAGATACAGTGGATTCAGAGACATAAGATTCAGTGGATTTAGTAGATACAGTGGGTTTAGTGAGATAAGATTCAGTGGATTTAGTAGATACAGTGGGTTCAGTGAGATAAGATTCAGTGGATTTAGTATTTTGACCAAAGGTTTGGGGCTGGTTACCCTGTTTGTAGGTCTTTATAGTAGGTAATGGGTCAGTTTGTGTAGACGCGTCTTTACATTGCCTCCGATAGGCTGGTAATCTATTATGTAATGGTAACGCATTCACACTACTTTGTCCTATACCTTTATTAGAACTAGAAATATAATCTACTGTTCGAAATTTGTTGAGCAAGGGTTCATAGCGATTTCCAGCGAGTCGCTCATCTCGTTGGTCGCTTCGTAGTTTAAATGACGTACATTAACTGGTTGAGTGCGCTTGTTATGTTCGTTGTACGCTTTTTTGCGACACTCATTTATAGAATGACCGATATTTTTGCAATAAGAACATGTTTTAGGTGTGAATCTAGGATTAGGATTTCGAAATGTTACGTTTGGATTGCGAATGGATTGGTAATTATTATTTGGATACCCGTTAGGTTTAATAGTTGGTCTAAATAGGGACTGTCGGACTTTATTCATAGCCCTAACCTGATCTTCTTGCATTGCAAAGCGACCTGCTTCCCTTAAGGTATCGAAACCTTTCGTTCTTAACATTATCCCCATGTCTGATAACAGTCCATTAAGGAAGACACATAAGGCGGTCTCTTCGGTTGTGGCTACGCGACCGTGTAATGTTAGATCACTCACTTCGGTGTGCAATTTTTCTAAGATTTTACAACGACACAGATCAACCCTATGATAATATTGCGTTAAGGACTCGTCAGGCCTTTGGAACATTGATTATAATTCGATATTTAAATGTTGTAACGTTTTTGAATTCGCGAATCTTTCTATTAAGAAACTTTTGAGTTCATTCCACGTTCTATATGTTTTACACCGTACTTCTGAGGCTGCGATGCCTTTAATATTATTAAGAGCACAAGTTAATAAAGTTACGTGAGAACATTTGTTAGATAATTTAAAAACTGTGTCACAGGACCTAATAAAACCGTACACTTCGTCATGGTTACTTGTATCGAAATTGGGTATTAAGTTAATGAGTGTTGTTATATGTAATGATGTTTCGGTTGTGTTTTCAATTTTTACTTCTTCGTGTGTAGTCATAGTGAAGTAGAATAGAATGTTATAAATATAAATAAACACAAAGAAATAGCAGGAATAGTATGAAAATGGAAAATGGAATTAGAGCCACAAGTAAAATGCCACTTACCACAGTATCAGGAACACGAGCATGATTCGGCGAATATTATTAAAAGCCTAAGGCTACCGTACTAGGCGATGTTTGTCCTTTGTACGTTTTTATCCGTCTTTCTACACTAGTAGATCCTACCGACTGCGCCAAAATTGTTATGCGGCAGTGACTTAAACTTGGTTTTTAAAATACTTAAGGCTTTTATTTGTAAACTTATTAATAATACAAAATAGCAGAGATGTGTTAGTGATGGAATCAGAAATAGAAGTTAGTTAGAAAGGATCGGGACTTGGTATTTAAAGGGTCGGATTGGAGTAGGGATACGTTAAGGGAACAAACAATGTCATTAACTAATCTTATCACTACGTTAATATAAAGAAATGGTACACAACAAAGAAATAGTAATTAGTACATAGTAAACATAAAGATAAACAATACAGTAGAAATATAGTATACAGAAATATAGTAGGTAGTAGGGACTACATAACACCCAGCAAAGCGGGCGGGCGGGGACGCGTAGTATTTTATAAATAACAAAAATGCAACTTTATAATGTTTGAAAAATGTACTTCATACTTATCATCAGTGGAAAGACGAAACTGCTAAAGCGTTTTGTAAATAAAGAAATACATAATATATTTTAACGAGGTTAATATTTTTAAATAAATAAATCATATGAAGAATATAAGATATATATATCGTCGTTGCGCCTGCCAAATTCCATATGAGCATTTTTGTATAATTTTGGGAAACAACGAAAAACGTATTATTGACTCACATACGGAGTTTTTATTAACGGTCAAAACACATATGGAATTAGTTAAACTCCTTTCCAGTTCGAATATCACAAAAAGGATTTTAGTAACACAGTATAGAATAAAACGAAGATTATTTTTTGTGCAAAACCCAAAAATCAAAAAAATGCACATATGGAATTTGGCAGGCGCAACGACGATATATTTTTTTTATAAAAACAGAAACTTTAAGCCTGTTGACGATATGTATTTTTGGTTTGTATAGTTAAATGACATTATGTAAAATGAGGATTATCTCACGCCTATAACATAACAGTTCAAGTAGCATATCATTTCTATTAAAGCATACGTAACATACCAATTATATATATTTAAGAGTAGCTGTCAATGTTAGGAGGCTCTTGCGCCATACTATTGTACGCGGCAAATAGACTGAGACCTGTTAAGGTTCTATGTCGTAATACGATCTATTTGGATGGCTTTTTTGATCAAGAAAAGCTATGGAACTGATAAATTATTATTTTATAATCCCTCGTTTTGCAACTTTACACCGCGTACGCGCAATGTAATGTGAACCGATAAGTCATAACAATTCCGCCAAGCGTAACTTATATACCTACTATAATAATATAATACAAGATTGTCGTTGTGTTGACCGTCGACCGTCACTAGAGGCTCAGTAGACATATTGAAAAGCGTATCACGTTATTTCAGGATCTTAATCTTACTAGCCTTGAAAATAACAGTACCAACACCATACCCTCAGAATCTCTGTATTTGAAGAGTTCATTACTACCCACTCATAGGATATTTAGTACCTACTTTGAATAAATTTCTATGTATGAAGAATTAGACTTGGGTTTTAAAATACCAATGGAACTACATACATCATACAAATCAGAGTCCAGATTTATACCACACTACATTACAATGAGGCCTTTATTTTATTTAAATAAATAAATATCAATATACATATGTTTGTTTTCTATGCACTTCTAAACTATTCATCCGATTATGATGGAATTTTGGTTAGTTTTGCATACGATCGCGAAGGTTCCTGGCCCAACAAAAGAAAAACAGTTTACGCGACACTAAATAAAACCTAATATTGTACTTTTTACTACGCGGTTGAAGATATCTGACGCTGCAGTTGAATATAACAAGACAATTTATACAAGACAGGTAGTCGGTTGAAGCTCTTAACTCTAAATTAAATTAATAAGCGTTAATTAGATAAATAAATAGTAGAGCTAGAAAGGAAAGTACATCAATTAGTATGTATGATAATGTTATACAACACATGCTCATATTCATAACGCCGCGGCCGCGTTGATTTGTAAGAAGATAGTTACGTAAACACGTGTAATGCCAATTATCTTGATACATCTGTTTCCTTACTTCCTGACTCTTCTATTAATGTATAATTTATCACTTGTGTTACCTATTTACAACTCCTCTTTAATGCTACGATAAATTTGAAGTGAATTTGTTGACAAATGAAACAATGGAAGCAGAAAATTACTTAGATAGGTGGGATATTTATTTCATTTTATGACACTGATTACTATATAATGTTCTGAGAATAAATTCAAAGGTCACTTCTTTCCAATTTTTAAAAGCACTGTAAATTTTACCGTTACTGTTAGGTACAGAGTTTTACAGCCGTCTGGTCACACCAAAATCCAATGCGAATCTGGTAAATATTAAGAGATAGATGGCAACATCCATCGAATTGAAACAGCATAGTACATTTGTATATAAAAAATGTACATAGTACGAGGTATAACATACACGAGAGTAGTTACTTACTGCGCATAATTAACAAATTAAAATGACATTCTCGACATAGATTTGTTCAATTCCTCAGCGGAAAATTCCTCAAAGGAAAATTTGTAAAAACTGGTTCAATACGTCTCTCTAACTGAAATGATACCTTTTTTTTTCTCATAATATGCATTTCTAACCTTCAAATTTGTAATCGTTTTGTTAGTAAAACGAGCTTAGGCTTTATATTTGTAACAATAGACTCTAACTGCGAAAACTTGTAAATGGTACTTAGATTTTTCTTTGTTTGTCATTTAAGAGTATTGTAAATTCAAATTCAAAAATCATTTATTCATTTAGGTAACACAATGTACACTTATGAACGTCAATAAAAAATACATATTAAATGCTTCTAATATTACATTTACTGCCAGTTCACAAATCAAGGGCGTAGAGCGGACGAGAAGAACTGGCAAGAAACTCGCCGCCACTCTTTTTAATCGCCAAGTTTTTGTTTTACAAATGTTTTATAAGGGGCTGCAACCATTACACCATGTTCCACATGACATCACACAATTAACTATAATTATCAAAAAAAAAAAAAATATATATATATATCGGCGCAGCATATGATTATTATTACCATTTGTTTATTTACTATCAATAATTGATTATTTTAAAGGAAGAAACTATTGAAGATTGTATTGACTTAAAAACTTTCGTTTTGTAAAATGACAGTAACTGTTATGACTCATTTGTTTACGTCAAACTCTGTATAAATATGGCCGCTTGTCAGTTCAGAAGGCGGTCTGGTATCGCCGGCCAGACTCAGCGGACCTCTCTTGCTTTGTAATGAAGTGATTAAAAGAGATTAACGCAACCTATTGTTGGTGTTTTTATTACGAAACATTGATTGAGGATTCACAAGAGAATAGTGATGTCAGTAGTGCTGACATCACGCTATTTAAAACATTAAATGCCGACCTAACCGCGTCATCAGAAGTGAGACACGAACGCCATTCCTCTGCGTTTTTATTCGCCCACAGATAAGGACAATGGTTTTGTTTGATTTTTGTCCATATTGACGGTAGATTGAGTTCGTTACAGAATTGAATAGCCGACAGCGATTTGTTGCTTATGAGAAATTACGTTGGTGCTTTGTGACACATAATAAGCGTACGTATCATAATTTATTTTGTGTATCGCTTTATATGTATTGCAGGTACCTGTACTTAACTAAATGTAAGTCGAGACATGGGCCTCATTACTTGAGTGAATAGTTTACTTCACGAGGTTATTTTACTTGAGTGATGTAAATATGAACAGATGTACTGTTTTATTATTTTTGTTTTCAGTTCGGAAGCGACCTGTATGAGACAGAAAAGGGATACTCGTTATATTCTTTCTATTTCTTTGTTTACGGTTCATCAAAGGATATTTCAGAGTTCCTGTCACGTGTTGGGGTTCTTTGGATAAGAATCACAAAAGATAAGTTGGATCATCATCATACTGTGGAAGTAGTCATTGTGTGTGTTTACAATAAGTGATTGCACATCGTATTAATGAATACAAAAGCAACAACAGTTGCTGATTTGACATCCATCGCCGCAGCCATACAAAGGAAGTGACCACACCCCTTACATCAGCAAATTGAGGAGGGGAGTGGCCACATATAAATGACGTGACACAAACAAAGATGTTTATGTGAAAGGATCAATCATCAATCGACCAACTATTACGCGCCTCAGGAAGCCACTAATAAAGAAAAACCATATCGATGTGAAGCAGAAACAGGATTGCGGAAAGAGCAGATACCTAAGTGGATATGCTCTAAAGTCAAGCCAAGGACTAATATAGTCCATTACTGTAGAGGGAAACATCAAAGAAAGAACATAACAATATTATCCAGGCAACTTAATTTGGAAGAGAAGCAAGTCTGCCACCAAGGATAAAAGACAAAGAAATGTCCTCTTCCCTTTGAGGGTCGTGAGCAGAGTAAGTCCTCACAGACTTCACCAGACAGTGATCGGATGTTCCATATGGAGCATGAAGAGTGACTACACATCAGTCTGAATCAGTAGTCGATAGATCTGGACATATTGCATAACAAGACAAGTGTTTTAGAAAGGCACAGGAGTGACAGATTTATATTACGTGTCACAGTGTAAGTGAGGAAAGAAATCATAAAAGGAATATTTTATAGTGGAGCAGAATGCAAAGTAATGCTGCAATGAAATCCGAGAGTCCATTGCATCTAAAGAAGTTCATCAATCGCATACTTGAAAGTTATTGGACGATTTTCAGTCCTATCGCTGATCACTATAACGACCATTTATGTTACAGATGCGATAAGTGTTCAAATACCTACAATAACGCATATTGCCCTATTGTGAAATGTCAACTGATATTCTAATAGGGGTGAATTTGATTCATAGTGCCAACCTTACTGTGATGATTACTACAAATGTAACGCAATTATTTCATCAATAGATCATCGACCATTTAACTACAAACAATTGTGGAACAACATGAACACGTATGTGTAAAGTGGACCATACTCCCTCAACCAAGTAGAACAGTGTAGAGATAAGCAGTTTCGACCAATATTGGATGATGTAAGAAGCAACAGCACAGAAGAAGGCTACGTCTTACAAAATGAGGTCCTGAAAAAGAAGATATTATTGAACCCGATGTCAGGACAGAAATTTTGCACTTAATGGGGATAAGAGCATCCAGAGTATTACACCAGCCCGTCCAAGTCTGTTAAAGACAACCACGCCTATGTTTCCCCTTGGTGATTCCACTCAAAAGAGTTTCCTCGAAATATGATCGGTATCCTTTTGGAGTGTCTGGTCAAGCTATTGCCACTTGCAGCGCTTGACTAAGTAGTCAATCGAGACTTCATTACAGTGCTCTCAGAGTCGTAGTTGAATTTGTCGGGACAGTATTTACAGCGTAATTGGCGAAGGCAGCAGTGAATAAACACTTGCAGCTAGTGGGAGATGGGTTTTGTGACCTTCCATGCTCGCATCTATACAGCAGTTCGGTTTTCATACTGGAACACAACGTTTTAAATCTGACTTCACAGATACAACACTTCTACTGTCTCCGAGTCTTCCTTTATTTTGTACAAGCGTTCCAGTGAAGCATTGTGATCTCATTTCATACTTAAACACCCAGGTAAAAAAAAAATATAATGTTGCAGAAGATTAAGGAAACTGTTATTTAGAAATGTTGGACAAGAAGAGTACCGTAGTTCACCGATTTGTGGATAATTGTGTGATATATAGAACATTAAAAGGTACTTCTGGAACTGTACAAAAACAACTTCACCCAATAGAAAAATCAGCGGCTGTTTTACAAGTAATCCATATGGATATCACGGGCAAGTTATAATCTACCTAAAAATATAAAAGAAGCATAAACTAACAATTTTCAAGAAATTATTTAAAAGTCACATTTAAATGGATTTTTCATTAATAGACCGTACAAGATAAAATACTAAGTACAAAGTAAAAGCATACTATAAAAATATAGTAAATACACTCATATAATTGTATTAGGTAAATAATAATAATTAATCTTACAACTGTAATATTAATATAAAATACAAAAAAACAAAATCGCGCCCAAAGAAGTCGGTTACAAACATACAAATATACAAACAAACATACATACAGGTGAAGCTTATATAAAGCGTGTTAAAAAAAAAAAAAAAAAACATTCGCTCAGACACACATTCATACACTCTATATAAATCTTCATTCACTATAGATAAGCCTTAAGAGATTATAATTGTTAACTTTTTCAATCTACCTACCAAATACGCTCACTCGCTGTCAATGACTAAATTATACAAATATACCGTCAATTCACTGCGCTAATTATATTAAGTAAAAATTGTTTGCTTTTTCTCTGTAAGTGATTTAATGTAAATCTTTTGAGAAAATAAATGTCTTTATGTGAGTTGAGAATCGTAATCGTGTTATCGTGACTTGATGCCTTTTTGAAGTGTGTGATGTAACATGCATACTATTTATCACAGTTGATGGAGGAAGAGAATTCTGGCGAGAATTCAGACTATTGCATTGGCATTAATGTTAAACTTAAAGCGTCAGGAGTAAGCCGAGCATATGGGCAAGTTGAATGATAGTAGTAACCTCCAAATGCTTCAATAATAATCAAAAATTACGGAACTGAAGATTGGCGGAACTCTACTCTACTCTACAACTGGATACTCTTGAAGAGCTTCAGCTATCAGTGAACTGCACTGATTATTGGGTGACCGGCATTGCCCCGATGACACTGATGAGTTGATGACAAAACTGAATTTGGTTGATATTGGTACCCAAATCGTTAATATAGAGGAAATTACCCAACATATTGTTCAGAGAATAACTCAAACTGCTGAGAAAAATAAGCAACGCTTACATCAACATTAAGCGAAAATACTTCACTTTAAAAGTTTTTATTGTTTCAATGTGATTATGTTTCAGAGCAGCTATCCAAGAAAAATTGCACATGATCAACGCCGTTGGTACCTAAACCAGTTGACTAGATAACCGTATCGGCAGGTAACTCTACTACAACATCAATGGAACTGCAACCACCTACATCAGAGGTGCATGTATTGCTAAATCAAGACCTCTGTTTATTGTTTGATTAATGACCATCTTACACGGTGAGTCGTTTTCAGTTTACATTGACTTGAAATTAAACTCATATTAATTATCCTACATTCTCTAAAAACTTTATATCTTCGATTCGTCAAAACGAGATTCTACGAGACCCTCCGAGAACCTTCTAGATCCCTTCATTAAGTCTTTGATTTCACCTACTCACTCTCCTAAACCTTCATTCCTTAATTTCATCAAAACCTTCATTCTACGAGAAATTATTATCTACGAGAACCTACGAGACACTTTGAGAAACCTTATAAGGACCTCCGAAAAACCTACAATATCCTTCGAGAATCTTCAATCTTTGAGATCCTGTTGTGTGTTTATGTGACAAACTATTATAGGCAACGCAAACTGCTTACAGATATCATACTCAGAGAAAATTGTTCTGTGTTTAAGGTATCACAACGAGGATCAACAAAGCTAGTGCAGACCACGCACCACCTGTCTGTATAAACGTATTGGCGGCAGACGACGGCCCTTCAGCAACAGCCAACTCTACTATCTACTTCGCGAGCCAGTATGGTTGAGCAACAACATAAAGAAGCAGCTGACTAAAAAGGGCACGTATTCATTTCTTAATTATTTATCAACAAAAAGTCACACATAAATGAAAATCACAATGTACCACTGAATACGGCAATATAATATGACAATGTACCACAGTGTGCGGCAATGTACCACAGAGTACACAACAACAATGTACCACAGAGTACACAACAACAATGTACCACAGAGTACACAACAACAATGTACCACAGAGTACACAACAACAATGTACCACAGAGTACACAACAACAATGTACCACAGAGTACACAACAACAATGTACCACAGAGTACACAACAACAATGTACCACAGAGTACGCAACAATAATGTACCACAGAGTACGCAACAACAAAGTGCCACAGTATACACTACATTATAAATCACTGAATACTTATGTACCACAAAAGGTGCACAGATACCAATCTCAGAAGAAACATTCTATTGTTACAGAAAAACTTCAAGATCTCTACGAAAGAACGTAATGCAGACGGCAGGTGCAGAGCGCGCACCGCCGGTCAGAACGGCCGTATCGGCGCAGCATATGATTATTATTACCATTTGTTTATTTACTATCAATAATTGATTATTTTAAAGGAAGAAACTATTGAAGATTGTATTGACTTAAAAACTTTCGTTTTGTAAAATGACAGTAACTGTTATGACTCATTTGTTTACGTCAAACTCTGTATAAATATGGCCGCTTGTCAGTTCAGAAGGCGGTCTGGTATCGCCGGCCAGACTCAGCGGACCTCTCTTGCTTTGTAATGAAGTGATTAAAAGAGATTAACGCAACCTATTGTTGGTGTTTTTATTACGAAACATTGATTGAGGATTCACAAGAGAATAGTGATGTCAGTAGTGCTGACATCACGCTATTTAAAACATTAAATGCCGACCTAACCGCGTCATATATAAACGAAAAAATAAAAAAAAAGTAAAACAAAGATTTGTCCTCTATCAGCAGTATGTATGGTGAAATAGGAGCACTCACATTCTAGTGGGAACAACACGCAAATACATAGACGAAATAACTAATATCACCGCATGCACGAATTCAAGTTCGACCTGTCATCACAAGTAGCACCCGTTCACGAGCTACTGTTTGTTTTCCGAATAAATAAAATAAAATAAAGTAATAAATACGGTTCTTGGCAGATTAGACATTTTTTATGTGCAATGAGCGATTTTGTAAGAGCGCATGCATGTCATTTTGAATTATGTATGTGTAAGTTAGTTTTTGGTTGTGTTAGGTTATATTGATTCGCTTGATGGTAGGTGATACCCCAGCCACAGAACATCAGTCAATGATGCGCTGTCGACTTTTTACTTTGAGTAGTCGGAATAGTGTTAGTTATTGTTAAATCAATATTTTATCGTTACAATTCATTTTCTCATATTACGACTAACAAGTATTGCGTACATTACGTTTACCTATTACCTAATTCAACAAGCCTACTTTACGGTAGTGGTCATAATAAAAATACTGTCAACTTTCAAACTGCTTGGGTTTTAGAAAATTGTTGGCCTCAGCGACCCTACGAAAGTGAAAAGAGAGACAGTCGTGACGCAAGGAAGCAATTATTTCTGATTTTGTAACGTTAACAAACAGGGTAGAACACAATACTTCTAATTGAATCTAGAATCAAGTCTAATTAGCCAGACTTCACACTTGAAGTAGATTTTACATACGTAATAAAATAATTAGTTTACCTGATTTTTAATTCTCATTTTGTATAATTACAACAGATTGTTACAATTGAAAGGTAATCGTTTGGCTAGGTGTGAGAGATGAGAAGCATATGTCTAAAAAATGTTATGAATATGAGTGGTATAAGGGAAGAGGAACGTCAAAAAAGGGATGAATTGATTGTATGAAGAATGATATGTGTTTGAGAGTTGTGATGATATGGCAAGTGAAAGAAGAGAAAGGAAAATGAGAACTGTGCCAACCTCAAATAAAGAAGGGATCAATGCAGGAAGAATTGAACAACTACGAGTAGTTAAAGATATCTAATTTATGGATAGAGAATCTGATACAGAACACATTTCAGTAGAATTTCTTTTGGTCAATTTAAATTTACTCTTGGCTAGCCATTGGAGGATTATTCACTCTTAAACTATTAAACTATATATTGTTTCTTTATGGTTAGGATATTTCTGCAGTCACAATGTTAAGTCGCCGTAAGCTTAGAAATATTTTACATTGATTTTCATCGAAGTCTAAATTTTAAATAATATTATTATTGCAAATAATAATAAGAACGGTAGACAGGTAACCTTTACATAACATCTTTTTATATATACATATATATTTCCTAAACAGTCCATTTCGAGCCACCTGCTAAAGGTACGACTAAAAAGATATTAAAGGCCAACAGTTACCTGACAAGATGAGACGTACATCTGCTTTTTTTTAAGGATAATGCGGTGCTCCTTTGTATTAAATGACTATATTTTATAAAAGTTATAAGATGAATATTTAAGTAAAGTACAATATATAAATGTATGTTATAATATAATAATTAATTTCATATTATTCGTTAAATATTACGTTACCTTTTAAAAACAAAATAGAAATTTTGAGTTGTTAGCTGAAGTTTCTCTAGTGGCGTAATATATTTTAATACGTCGAACAATTATGAGTTTTTCTTATAATGAGTTAGATAATACTTTTATAATCTGAAAATATGAACAAAAATATTATGGAACTAAGAATAAAATTAATTTTAAGTCACATAAAAAGGTATTAATTAATGCGAAATTAAAAACATCGTATGAGTCTCTCATATTACAAACAAGATATAGAAATTATTTATTCGAAACATTACATGTAAAATGCGAATTTGTGCTTGAAATTGAAAACGCTTCGTATGATGGGTAACATGCCTTGCGATCCGATGGTTTGCCGGAATAGATAATATGATTATAATATTGTGTAAGTCGTCTGCCCTACCTTTATATGGATATAAATAAGCAAAGTTTTGCCCGGTATATAGCACAGGTAATCCCATAGTCTTTAGTCTATATATAGTGCTATAAACACAAAAATTATCGTCATACAAAGTGAGCCTCTTAAAAATATATCTGTCAAAAAGGTCACATTATAAAATATTTTTACTCTTTTAATGTTACATAAAACAACAAGTAAACAACTAACAAATCCAAATGACATTCTTTTTCAAGAAAAATAATCCTACAATCTGCTTCGCCGAATGTTAGTGTCACTTTGTTTGCATGTTGGACTAGAGCTTTAGATGGCCATTTTATATCTTATCAAACAACCTTAATTCTAAAACACCTGTTCTGTCTGATAAAAGGCATGTTTATGTTTTTCGGCGACTCCTTTGTTTACTGAGAAGGCTTAGTGGGGTTCTGTGTCTCATCGCAAACGAATTGTGGGTTAAGCAATGTCTACAGTTACACAATTTAAACTGCATTTAATTACTAGCTCGTAACTATTTTTTGTAAATTTTCGAAACACGGCTCCACCTTGCGAATTCTAATCATTTCACTTGGCAAACTTTTTTCTAAAAGAAAATTAAAAAAAAAAACACTAAACTAAGTACCTAAACTTGGAGTCGTTATTCGACAAATTTACCCTATTTTTTATAAGTAGGCATCTCGTGGGTATATGTTATTCCCAAATACCGAAAACTCTCATTGAGCGAAACATTGATTGATGATTGATTAACACATAGATCATACTTGATGCAAAATAATGACACATAATTTTCACACTTAGATAAGTTTTTTATTTTATTAAGTTAAGTAAATATTATAATTATTTCAAATAAATACTGTATAATAATACCTTAATTTAATGCGTACCACAGTATTCAAAATAATATATAGTATATTTATTTAGCAATTTAGCAGCAATGTTAAATGACTAATTATATTTTTGATCGAAAGAATATATTCAAAAGCACTTAGACTATCGCAAACCTCCTCCCCAATGATAGTATATGGAGTTAGTCCTGAAAACATAATTAATGTCAATATTCTAATCTATTAGTTACTACTTATAGTAGTAACTTCACATGTTTTTAATAAAATAAATAAAATGCGATGTTTTGTGCAGCCAAAACTGAATATTACCAATAATGAGTCAATGCAAATATTGGACGAATATACAGGTAATATATGGACTTGAACGTCACTGAGAGGATAAAATGATGAGATTAAAACTCGAACTGGTATATTAAATGATTCAGAGTGACATCACGCAGCGACATTCTTACAATACCTTTATATCCGGTTTCCTCAATACTCGGAGACAAGACTAAGAGAAAGGTGTCTCCAAATATATAGAATATTATATAAGCTCACGTCTCCAATAAATCTATACATATAATAAAACTGTAGAGGTCGAATGTCTGTACATAGATAGAAAATGCTGAAAACCGAGAAAAATACCTGTTTGTACGGGCTAATCTCCGAAATTGGTGGACCGATTTACATGAAATTTTGCATGTAGGTATTATATCCCCGGCTTCTTAATTTATGTAACAATCTTATTTGCGACACATGTCGTCGTGATCGTAGAACAACGACGGTTCTGCTTTTTTACGGTGTTAGTTTTATACATTTTTTTATTTGCTCTGTTGATAAAGGGTTTTAGACAGTTCTAAATTATACAATATAGAACTGTCTGATTTTCATGTTATGACTTATACAATAGAACTAAAATCGTAAAAAATCAGAACCGTCGTTGTTCTACGATCACGACGATATTTTCATTGTTGGATAACATGGCAGGTGCTATCATTTATCTCAAATCATGTGATTTTTGCTGTTTACTGTTGAGATCACAATGATCTTGATAACAGATATTGACTACTGAAATTCATGCAACTTGTGCAAAATTTTTCGTTATTATTTTGACGAAAATTCTTCAGTTTTTTTCTTATCTCAAATAGGTACGACAGACGAGCACGAGCATGAGAACATCAGTCAATGATGTGCTGTCGACCTAATTTTTACTTCGAGCATTCGGAAATCCATTGATTGAAACCGAAACACGCAATATGCACTTCACGGGTTTTCCATCTATGAAGGGTGTGTGGTTCATTACCCGGTCGGAATTTATTATTCCTCCCACCCGATCAATGCCCGAAGTTTCCAGACGTGGACAAAACATGCTTATAGAAAATTATAAACATGTCGTCCCGGTGGGATTCGAACCCACGACCCATCGATGCGCACGCAGGTGTTCTACCGAACGCGCCAACGAGCCCGTCAAAAGTATTAAGAAATGTTATTGGACCAAACACACATGGATACCAATATTAACACCAAACATTGAAAAGTTTACACATATTTAATTATTTAACTAATAAAACAAACCAACGTGACTCACCATTGACTTTATCAATAAATTAAAACCAATAAACTCCAAAACATTCTATAATGTACTTTATGTCTTTATAATTAGCATTAATCATGTACAATTATTAATTATCGAATTATTCATATTTAACACAATCAATGTGCCGTAACAACTTTTAATATAATGGACGATAAAATTATTACAGCGTACATTATAATTGCGATTCATAAACCTCAAGGTACTGTTGACTAAGTTCAAGGTGGCCTGGTATACACGTGAAGCCTAGGAGATCAAGTGTAATCCATACGATTATCATCTCGTCGGGCTTCTACGATATTGGCTTTCTACTTAATATCACAATATTTGTTCAACAACTTCTGAGGGCCTAGCTCGAACGACTATCGAAAAATTATTCGAATTATCCATCTGTCAGAGGTATGAGCACGAACAACTATCGAAAAAGTATTCGTATCGTCATTTGTATGAAATTTTAAATGATTTCTCATACAACTGACAGTTTGACGATTCGAATACTTTGTCGATAGTCGTTCGAGCTCACCCCTCAGTTGTATGAGAAATCATTTGAAATTTCATACAAATGACAGCTCGACGATACGAATACTTTTTCGCAAGTTGTTCGTGCTAGGCCCTCAGTTGGCGGAAGTGTCAAAAACTAAGGCGCGACGTAAAAGTAGCGACGGACTGTATATCAATGAAATGGAATTTATGTGTGTATATATAAAGCATTTTTAATTAATTATCTAAACTTACACAGAGAATACACACAGTTTTTGATAGACTTAACAGAGTCGTTATCAATTTCCACTATTAATAGCTATACTAGTATTATAAAGAGGAAAGATTTGTATTTTTGGATTTTTGTATGTTATGAAAAAACTCAAAAACTACTGGACCGATTTTAAAAAAAAATTCACCAATAGAAAGCTTCATTATCAGCGAGTAACATAGTTTATGTTTTGTGTATTGTCTACATTACACTGGTGTGAAGCCGGGGCACTCTGCTAGTTCATAATATTAGATGAAATACCAAGACGTAAAGAATCTCAGAAATGAGAAATCCAACAATGATTATAATTGCCTACTTTATTACAAACCGATAAAGAAAAAAGTTAAAAATATATAATACTCAATCAGTTAAAGTGACAGGAGAAAATAATCAGCTATGATTAATGTAGCTATATGAAGCAGAGGCACGCAACGAAATATACAACTCACTACTCAAGTACTCAGTATATGGGTAAGTGGGCCAAATCCTCGTGCAAAAGAAAGCCGGCAATTTTGTGTTTATTTCGCCAATTGCCTCTTTTTATGCACCTTAAGTCGTAATGCGATGTCGTCCAAGTGTTACGATTCACATTATTCTCCTCTGCAATTTTACAGCTATGAGCATGAGATGAAATAGTTCCATTTTGAAGAAAGTATGCATGATACATAATTGTTCTGCAAGTGTAATCATCATGATTTCACGTCATTGGAATATTCCAATTAATTCAACATAACAAATTACAAAAAATCTTTACTCCAATATCTAATATATTCCGAAAAACTCCTACAATGGCAGTTCTATCTCCGTAAATTAATCTTAATTCAATTTAAGGAATAAGGAAATGGTCTGCTTTATAACGCTTACGATCTCTACAAAACTGCAAACTGTCGATAATAATTCGTATTATTAAACAAAATACAGTGAGCTTAAGAAGGTCGATCTTGAAATGAATGCAGAGAACCATAATTTTATTGTAGGTCAGCCAGTACCGAATGTGTTTAAACAAAATCTCATTCAGTAAAATTGTAATTAAAAATTATCCTTGAAGATATGTATATTGTAGAATTTAAATTCTGTAAGAAATTAAAGAAACTAGAAATAGGAAGGTAGATCCTTCTATGAATTGTAACCTGTAATCTACGATTTTCGTTCCCTCTTCATAAAGCCTACAAGTCTTGCCCGTTTCTCAACCCCCAATATGTAATGTTAATATTTTTTTTTCAAGACAGTAACTACGTATTCAGTTTTTTCCTAATCTTTAAAATTATTCGGAAGATTAGTAGAAGTATGTACATAGAAAACTAGGTGCGAGGTGTCACCCTCACCCAAAATTAAAATCTTTGTAATGGCTAGTGTTATACACGGACGAATCAATAGATATTGAGATTATTTTTTAGAAACAATTTCAAACTAATTTTTAAATTAGTATGTACAATGTACATGAAGAAAAAATTCTTCATTACATTAATTAGTAGGTAGGTAAATGGTTTTACCCGCAGAATAATATTATTGTCCGGCATATAATATTATCTATGATAACATAAAGGGTTGTTTCAAACATCCAAATCTGTTTAGCTATTTTGGAGTGACGTTGACATCCAAACATCAATAATCCTAAATAATATAACTATGAAACAACATTAGATTTTTTTAGTTGGAAGAAACGCGTCATTAAGTACCTAAACGTTTATTTATGTAATTATATAACATAAGCGTACCTACAGTTAGATTGAAATTCTTACTTATATTAAGTGATTGTAGTAATTAGTCTGCGAGTCTTTCAGAATGAATTAATTTGTCATCAAACTAATGATATATTCTATGCTCAACCAATTGACTTTTTATCTACACTATCGTTATCTATTAGGTATATTTTGTAACTGTAGTTCTGCGAGATAACATGGCGTCACTGAGATGGAAATCACAATTAAAATTCCGATAAGAATGAATGTTTAATAAAAAACGGCAAAACCGAACCGTCAATGATGCATGTAAAATCACTTAACGCAACATGAATAAAACTTTAAACCACCAATTCACTTTCCACGCTCTTCAGATTGACATTGTTTGAAGCGGAAACAATGGTGGTACCTATAACTTGTACTTGGTAGTCGGTGTAAAGAAAAATATAAGATTAGGAGCATCGAAGCTTGCGAAAAGCCAATTCTTTTGTTTACATAAAGATATCAACAAAATTAAGATTTTTTTTTCATATAATTTTCCTAAAATTTACTTAGGAACTCGTTCACCTTCGAAATTATTTTACAACTTAATTGATGACATCAGTAACTCGACAACTTATTGATGATCACACAGACTTGTCAATTTCCAAGTTAAGAAGTGTTTTCAAGGTATAAAAATTATTGGTATCATTAATTATTATACACTAACAACGACCCTACAAAACGCACCTTTTTTAAAATTCTTTATCTTATCATTTCTAAATGTTTACAATAACAAAAATTTAAGTAGTAATCGAATATTACATTCAGTTTTAATTAATAAAAATTAATATTACCTCACAGTCAGGTTTCATTTAAGTGGTTAGGTATAATATAATATAATAATATGTTGATGACGCGTTAAGTTTGTCAATCAACAATGAACACACAGCGGGCTGTACTTACCAACTTCAACATCTGGGTTTCCAGTTGAGTCAGATATTCACAAAAGCTTTTTTAGTTCTAATTTAAACATTAAGATTTAAATGTTCACAACACCAGAAAACACACTCACTGACTAATTATCGAGTACCATTCGAAAACACGAGATGACAGTTTTGTATTTCTCGCCACGCGTTCCTCTAGGAGCGGATATTTACAAATACCAACCGTGTGCACTGTCACAACATGCGATTCGTTTTCGATAAAATATTCAACAATCACTCGTTAGTTTATAGTTATTTAAACACGAACTACGTCAATGTGAAAAAAATGATGAGACACACACTCACAGCAACAGCCGGCGCGACACTGAAGTGGCAACTTGCTCGACAACGATAAAACGAGAAGTGAGATATCGAATCGAAAATGAATCGAATAGGCTTGGCATGTGTGGCGACTGGCGCGGTGGTCGTGCCTCTCACTCGGTCGCAGCCTCAGTAGTCAACACAGAGTTAATTATTATACTTAGTAATCAGTAATAAAGATTAAACGAATATATCGAGGATACAGTGGTTTAACCCAATAAGTATGAAATAAAGAGTAAGTTTAAAAATTTAGGGACAAAATTATCTAAGAAAGAATATCACCGTAATTAGTATTTGATATATGATATATTCTTTGTATTTCTTAGGTATTTTTGTCTCTAAACTTTTAAAATTGAATAACTTAATATTTTCAATTTCATATATATTGGGTTATATTTTTTATGTCAGTAATTTAAACCTACCCTCCCACGTCATGTCAAACAAAATCGCTAAAGTTCAACAAAAAAAAATAAATAGTAAAATAGCTGGTTTTATCATGATAATTGTGTTCAATATAAATATTATATTTAATTAATTTAGTGGATAGCACATTGCACAAATATTTATTAAAACAACCAAACATGAGATAAATTATAAATGCTTTATAAGAACACTGGAAATGTCACTCAAATAAAGTAGTCGTATTCATAGGACAAACATTATTCCATACCCTTCCACAGCATGTATACCTATAGTATAGGTCCTATACATATATTTATACCAAATGGTATTACAATCAGAACAATCTAAACAGATATACATATACTGTACTACAGTACAGCGGTGGCGGATTTACCTGCAGGCTAAGTAGTTCTTAGGTGGTAGATTTTAGGGGCAGTAAATTTGGGGACAGTTTTTTTTCTTTTAGAAACCGAAAAGAGTTCTGTAAGACGATTTTCTTACAATGAGAAGTCTTCAGCATGACCATCAAGGGATATCTCGCGGATGAGTGAAGACAAAGTTGTCGGTGTCGAGATACATGTTGTCCATACAATAATTAAAAACAATGTGGAAAAATATTCACTTATAATAGCAACTTTTTGTCTTCTCGACAAAATGTATGTCTTCTACGAGAAAATTGTCGATCTTGGTTTACGTTACATGTTAGAATCGGAAGAAATAAAGAGGTAATCGATTAAAACACGAGAAAACGAGTCGACAAAAATTTGTCGTGGTTGTCATGCTAGGCCAGCACGACATCTTGCCGAAGACTCTTCCCTTTCATTATAAAATTATATAGGAACTGACAATTGTAAGGCCCGTATTCCAAGACGTTACTCAAGTCGTAATCTATTCTTGAGAATTGTCAATATGTCAAAATTGTATAGAGAAGAAATGGTTTGACAAGTCTCAAAACTAGAGACACGTCTCGGAATATGGGCCTAAGAGCAACTAAACTGCCTAAATGCCCTCGTGCCATTTATATTTTAATCGATTTCTTCTTATGAATACATTTTTTCGCAATGATATGAAAATAGCGAAGAGATAAGCGCAACAATGAACAGTTGCTCTAGTTAAAACAACAGTGTTACAATATAAATGTGTTACGAAACACCACAATGATGACAGGAATTGAATAAAAGTGCGCAATAACACTTGAATTAACAAATGAATCACGAAATAAAATAGTATACTGTAATTGAAATTCATTTAGTTTATTGGTTGCTTAGAAGTCATTAACAAGAGTTTAAAAATATACCTATATATTTTTTTTACATTTCTTAAGTAATCTCCTCCTAATATTGTCTTTTATTAACGCAGTATCACACATTTAAATAAAATACTGTATACCGGATTACTATACATTACGGGGAACTATCTCACCGTGACCACGGTTGCTGAAAAGCATCCGAAACGTCGGGATAAATAATTTAAACAATATAAATAATTAGTAGTTAATAATAGTTTTAATCCGGTATTATTTTATTTAAGCTCCCCCTATTGTCATTAACTAACTTTTGTTAAATAATGATTAATGTATTCCCGAGCCTCCAGTGGGGCACGGATCAGAGACTATGTCTGTTTCACTAATCATATTGTATCTTTTAAAGCATGTGATCAATAGGGGCACAAAACGTTCCGACCGAAACAATTATTTTGAACTTGTTTCTCCGGCATTCAAACCCCTGCAAAACGCAACGCCACGGTAGCAATCGAATAATACACCTTAATTTAATTTGAACATCGATTAAATAATTGTTTAATGAACTAATAGCCTTCATTATGTAGAGGGCAGACCAAAGTATTTTGATATCTTTCATATTTTTCCTTATACGCCATTTTATTTACCACATTGTTTAAGTAGATAGATAGCTTTACATATTTACTGTAATTCATATGAGTTTCTTTAATACCAATTACCAAAGTACAACTGGATATTATTCGACCTTTTGTGCAGATCAAATCTCGAATTTTATTATAATAGTTACAAGCGATCCGCCCCGGCTTCGCACGGGTGCAATATACATATATATGTATGTACTATACACAAAAACTCCTATGTTTCTCGCTGATAATGTAGCTTTCTATCGGTGAAAGAATTTTGAAAATAGGTCGTGTAGTTTTTGAGTTTAACCATAACAAACAAACAAGTCTTTCCTCTTTATAATATTAGTATAGATAATAAAGTAAAGCAAACGAATCAATGATGTAATCTAGTATGTATAGGAAAACAGATATAAGGGAAGTTAAACTTGAGACTTCCACAGCTGCATTTCCGTTTCCCGCCAATGACTGATAGAAAGCTGAATCTCTCATCCCATAAATAGGCCGAGCCAAGAGAAAAACGATAGAAAAACATGTGAAACTATTTCTATATTCAGATAGGACGGTTAGAAGCGAGTTAAATATATTGGTACTTCTCGCTTTGATGATAAGTAAGTTCGAAATAATGTAATTTTTAACTTATAGGAAAAGTAATCACGCAGTTAAAAATAATCTTATGTGGCTTTATGTATGTTCAGTAATATACATAACATAAGTGCCTACAATTCGAATTTCGAAAAATCTTTGCAAGCGGTTTTTCCATAGTTTGTCTCTTCAGTCTTTACGTAATAAACTTAAACACTGTTTTATCTGTCGAGTCTGTTATTTAGATATCATACTAAGCCGTGCCGCTTTTTGCTCGACTTGGCGGGGGCACTGCCGTGCCCCCAGATATTATAAATGTGAAAGTTTGTAACAAATAGAAAAAACTACTATTCGGATTTTGATAAAACTTCACAGTATTATTGTTTATACATCAGAATGAAATTTAAGTTAATTGGCCAAATTATAACGATGAGTGTCAAGTAAGTTGGAAATAATCCTGATATCTGAGAGCTATTTCGGCGTGCGGTGCATAAACCGTAACTGAAAAAAAAGTATGGTGCGATAGGAGTGTACCTATTGCAATATGAAGACAACTGAATGGGCCCAAAAACGGATAATAATCGAAGTCTGCGCGGACGATATCTCTGCTAAAAGCTAGTCATATATTATATTTATTCTATAAGAATTTTTATTTACACAGAACTGTTACAGTTTTACATAAGAAACACCTAAATTTAAATGACACAATCATTATATGAAAGTCATATATGATATTATGTAACAGTCAAACCGTGTAAGTAATCTTGACCGATGTAAGATTTCAAGTGACTTGTTGATTATGGATTACTTGCGGCATTGGTATTCAGATAATACACATGAGGTAGCATGAAGTCATAAGAAACGCCAGATAAACCAGCAACAGATAGTAAACTAGCTGTGGAAACGCTGATTACTCATGTCATCTTAATTCTTATCGAATCGGATACATGAATACAAAATCCTGAATGATGATTCAACTATAAAATCACCATGAAATATTATCAGTAGATTTTTTAAATAGTTTTTATATAATTTCTCAGAACCTAAAAAAATCAATTATAAGTTCTACAATCATTGGAATTTATTGCTTACGCTTTTTGTGCAACAGATGAATCCGAGTATTCAAAACAATAATCCATTACTGAAAAGTCAGAATTACCTTCATATAGGTATTTAAACTAAAGCTGAAGGTAATTCTGACTTTTGACTTATGACTGACCCATCATTTAGGTAGATAATACAATACAACATGCTTTCAACATTCAAGTAATGGTATATTATATAAGAGTACTAATACAGTTTCTGGTTTTTTGATAAGTTATTTTACGGACCAGTCCTGAGCCTAAAATTCTCCTCAGTCGGAGTCAATGACCTTGATCAACTTGTTCCTGGAATGCATTTTACTTACACATATAAAACAGATTCATAATAAGTTAGGTCGTACAGCCATCTTTAGCCTGTAGGTATTATTGCAGGAAACATTGACGATATAATGGGCCACAGATATACAAAACACATAATACACACAACACACCCGCGCATACACACACACACACACACAGTACTTCACTGAAAATCAGCGCTAGGTCGTACCACTTATGCTGTTGGTTATGATGGGCTTTTTGCATTTATTTTATTTTGTTATTCTTACTATAGTTTTAATAAGTTTTTTATTGCAAATAAATTGTTTTCATTTTTTTTTTCTCTTTTAAAGACCCGTATCTCTTAGATATCGTAGTAGAGCCTCGGAACTACTAAATCTGTTATCCAGCAGAGATATTTATAACAAATCTATAAAGTAAACAAAAAACACATTAATTGAATCTTATAATGTCTCTAGTTTCCCGCACAACTATACTTTCATGGAAGAACATTAAAATCATGCAAAGCCACAAGAATATCTTGCGTTTGATACAGATCCAATATTATTATTTGGTGACGTCAATGATGCCATCGAAAATTCTTAATCACCAATACATTAAAGCCGTTGTCCAAGCGTTTTGGGCAGTAACGACTAACGACCTAATTAACCGCAACTAAAATCCACTTAACTGGACGTGTTTAAACGGATTCCGCAGAACAGTAACAATGGTTTAGTGTTGACATCTGCGATTTCCTTCCATTGAGAGCTTCCTTTAATTGTCTACGTGCCTTGACACCTCGAAAAATAAGCTGAGAATATCAAGTCAATGACATCAAAGTGGAATTTTACGGTATTTAGACAATCATTGCAAAAATTTAAGTCTTGCTTTAGTTAAAAATTAAAACGACAATCACCTTACAATATTATGTGCACCAGTCACTGGCTGCTAACTCCTTGTTTATATAAATTTTGTCTCCCTTTCTTCAACCTTCATACTTCTTTATAAACAACTTTTACACAGATAGAAAGAAAAAAGTATAAGGATAACAGAAGGATATATTATTTTAGGAAAAATAATCTGTTATTAAGACACGTTGATCATGCGGAATGTTGTGTAGATGTTACCTACATCATCCCCCTTTCTCTAACAAATCCTTAATTCTATTTCGGGTTTTATAATATTTCTGTTGATTTTTTTTCTATTTGTCTTCACGACTCACAATGTGTGTTCGAATGTGAGGTACTAATTATTACGTATTTTTATTTTAAACTTCTAATTACAAAAATGAAACATAAATACACATAGTAGTAAGTTTCTGCACTTGAAATGTTTCATCTAATTGATGAAATTTTTGTGAGTTGTTCTGCATACAAAGGTTTTTGGCCCAAAAAAAAACTAGTAAAGACAAAACCGATGAATCAAGTTAAAATTTATATTTAATAAGAATCTAGTGGAAATCATAAATCATAAATAAAGTTGCTGAGATATAATAATCTCTGTTTTATAAAAGAAAACTATGTTTTCATCTGTCACAGACTAGACTGCAGTAAATCAAACAGATGAAAAACGTGACTTTCTGATAGAAAGTAAAACCGCATCAATTACTTTTAATTGGCGTCTGACAAAATTGTAAAAACGGCGTTAACGTCAACACTAACTCTATATTATACTATTTATCTTAAAAACATCGCTGTTTTTATTCTACATTGTTAGAATTATAATACTTCAAACCAAGGTTGATACTTTAACTGAAATTCGAAAATCCCTTTCAATCGGTTCAAGTACGAGACTAAACAAGGTCAGTTATCTTTCAAATAAAAAAAAGCCATAGGAACGCATTGCATAGTTACAACTTATTTATTTTTTTAATGCCTAGTGGCCTACCAGTACCCCGACCTCTTGGAAGTTACAACTTATTATGAGAATACATTTTTGGACTTTAAAAATGACGATGGCACTTTAACAGTTTATATTGTGCAACCCACTTCATATTGGGGGCACAATAAAATAAAACAATGATGTTTAAAATATGAAACAACATTTCATGCACCGCTGTGTAACAAATCTTCGGCTTACAACCGCAGTATGTGGGTTACCATCATGTGCGTCAAAACACCATATAATTTTAATATTTTTATGAATTTATAACTGTGCTGATTAAATTTAAACAAAATCTAATAGTAAATAGAATAATTAATTTCATATGATAGTGGATGGGTATAGGGGAAGAGGCGAGTGAAAGGAGAGAATCGAAAAAAAACATACTGCGCCGACCCCAAATAAAAAAAGGGAACAGAGCAGGAAGAAGGAGAATTAATTTCATTAAATGTGTGATACTCGCGTTAATAAAAGAAACATTAATAAATGCTTTAAAATGTATGGTTAGAGAAGCCTGTATTCCTGACTTGCTACGGTCCATCAAATGATTTATTATTTATATTGTTAATGTTTGTTTACATTTCAAAAATCAGACAACTGTCACCTTTCTGTCTCCCCGTGACCACGGTTGCAGAAAAAGCGTTTTAATCCGGTATACAGTATTTTATTTAAATATTGTAGTCCTCGTCAACGAACTATTCGATCGAAGCATCTATGTAAAACAATTCATTGTATATAATATAAATTTCAAAATAAACAAGCTCTTCTCGTGTAGTCAATAATTTAGCTTACTTTATTTTATAACTAACAAGTTACCTCAAATGGTTAGTATAAATATTAATATTCTTAATCTGTTGCCGTAGATATTTCTTTGTTTTACAAACCCTAGTAAACCAGAAGGTGTGGTAACTACTAACTACAATTATAAACGTCGCCTTGACCGCGAGTTGCGGAGAGTTCATGAGCTAAATAACTGATACAATCATCGGCTACAGGTGCGGGTCAAATAATACTGTTTATTACGTTCTCTCACACGATAGACACCGCCACAATAGAGCCTTAACCCAGCCAGAATGTCTGAGCAGGCTTTCCCAATTGATGTTTGGACAAGACAAGACTATTGGTTGTTGGTTGGTTACTCTAAAGTAAATAACCTACTTTCCTAGGGCATGGGGTCAATGCGGATTTACACATTTCTGGCGCATAGGCTGTAAAAATGTTGCACTTCTACACTTATCTCTGTAAGATATAAAAAACCGTATTATTTTTATACTTGATTTCTATAAGATACCTAAAAGAAAAAAAGAACCGACCTCAAATCTGCCGCACTAGGCTCATGCCTACTCAGCCTGCTGCCACTGCATGGGGCAGACCCATTCCTGTATCTGTTTCACTAATCATTTCAGGAAGGAGGCGATCTGCCTTCTGTGCCCTTACAACCAAAACATTTTTTTTTTAATATTGTTTCCTCAGAATACGAACCTAGGACATTGAATACACATCGCGCGTACCACTTACACATAATCCGATTTCAAACTACTACTTACGCATTCCGTATTAAGAGATCGCCAAGACAGACTGTTGCTTCGTTGAAGATTTGTTGCCACGAACTTCGACATATCAGTTTTGTTCTGTAAAGAAAAAAATGATTTTTAGAACAGAGTGTGTTATGTAACAGACAACAAAATCCATAGTATGCAGACAACTCAAAAAGTTTAAAGTGTAGGTATCATCGACACTTGAATGTAATGACCTGAACCCCTGAATATGACAAGAACCAATTAATCAGGAATAAGGAGCATCACTACATAGTATAAAACAAAGTCGCTTTCTCTGTCCCTTTGTATGCTTAAATCTTTGAAACTACGCAACGGATTTTGATGTGATTTTTTTAAATAGATAGAGTGATTGAAGAGGAAGGTTTATATGTATAATAATAACAGTTTTTCTGTAGTGTATTTAGTATCAGCATTGCACCGGTGCGAAGCCGGGGCGGGTCGCTAGTCCTATTATAAGTTTAAGTAAACTTACGGCCAAGTTGTGGTACTTCTAATTAGTGGTACTTGTAAACATAGTACCTACTAGTCGGATATTTTATAATTAAATACTGCTTTTGACCTAATTGTAAATCTATTACGGGCATTGCAGACTTTATTATAAGCTTTAACTTGACGTGTCCCGATGTTTGCCTGATATAAATCGTACATTTTTTAACCTTATCCCTATTCTATCTATATATCTAACTAGCGATCCGCCCCGGCTTCGCACGGGTGCAATGTAGATGGTCAAAAATTCTAAGCTATCCTATCTCTTAAGTTGGACCAGACTGCTCACGGTGCACTATGGAAAATATGAGTCAGTTTCGGATCAAAAATCTATTACTCCGTGAATTTTTGTTATATCGTTATGAAATTTGGTATACATATGCAGTAATGTATGTAGATTTAAATGATATAGAATTTATAGTGATTTCTCTTTATATGTTTAAATGCAAATAACATAAAGAGACAAAAATTGGGATAAGCACGAAAAACGAGGTAATTTATTTAATAAAAGTGAAGTAAAAAGTAATAGTTTTTATAAAAATTAACATTAAACATAAGGAACAAGCCATGTCAATAAAAAAAATATATAAACAATATTTTTAAACTTATCGCTTTCGTCTACTGCACTTATATTACTTAACTTATATTTTTTGACATCTACTCAATAATGTGGGTAATTTTTCACTTAACAGATTTAATTTAAAAGTGAGTAAATACACTGGAAAAATAAAATCCTTATCTACTTAGGATCTATACACATTTCAGTTTCAAGTGGTGCCACTTTTAGAAGAGTAAGTGCTTCTTCCTCAAGGTCTTTTACATTCTTTGTGTATGGTTTTCTTAAACTTGTTATATACGGATCGGATGTGTACAATAGAGTTTTGAAAACATCTTCATTTGCAGCTTTTCGGCTACAATTTCTGGCATGATGTAGTCGCATGTTTCGGTAGTCTTTGTTGCGCGACTCTTGTGCGTCTTCCGATAGCTGTCTATTGGAAGCACTGCGAAATGTTTAATAATATTGTCTCCATGTATAAGCATTTTGTGTATAGATGATGGCATGTAATACCAATTGTATTTGCTTACGTAGACTCTTGCAGTTTCTGTTGCGTATTCGCCAAATTTTTCGGGATCGATCATCATTCCTGAAGATAAAACTTGTAAAATGATGTAGAGACGTTTAATTAAAGTTTCATCTACACCTGTAATTTCGGCAGTATTCAGTATTTTACTGATGTGCTCAAAGCCATATTCTGCGAGTAGAAGAGTATTTTTCCTCTTCTTGGTAGATTCTGAGGAGTCTAAATAAGCCACGCATGGTCTTCCTCGTTGGCCAGATGTTGATGGTGTAGAATATTGATCAGAGTCCGGTAAATTCACCGAATATCCTATGTCCAACCAAGTATTATTCTTCTCTAAAAATGTTCCTTTTTTCCGAGATGCCAGGGCCCAGCGCTTATTAAACGATGGAAGAATACGCCTTTGTATGTCACTTATTATAAAACATATGTCGTTTTCAGAAACATTTAATTTTTCCAGTAAAACTTTGGACAATGATTCCACGGTTCTACCTCCCTCGATATAGGGAAGTATGATATCACGTTTGGTACAGTTGAAGGAAGACATTGTATAACTACAATAATTACAGCCGTAAATTAACTATATTTCACTTGAAGTTACACTGAACTGAATGGCTGGCATCAAAATTACCTCCCTTTATATACTATTTGCAATATCAATATTTATCGGTACTTACAAAATTATTATCTGTTATTTTCTCACGCAAAACGGGTGCAAATTTGATAAAACCATTTGTTATTACAAAATAATTAAAAACAATATCAATTAAAGTTCACACTAACAGTTCCTGTCGTAAACCGCAAAAGATACCGAATTTTCCTACTCCGACTTTTATCAATGTTGTTCCCATATATTCTAAAACCGCAAATATCCGCAGCAGATTTTTTTTGTATCTTGTTTATGAATAGTTAGACTATGAACTGATACAAAAATTACCGGATAGGGAGACGTTGGTAACAGTCAGAACTTTCAATGAATTTTTTTTTTTGTGAAAAATTTGATAATGTTTCTTTTTAAGTACTTTCCCAAAATTCTCAAAATAAAATGAAAATAAAAAAGCTGTTTCGTAAAGTACATAAAATTACCTTCCTAAAAATGTAGTACACTGCATATCTGTGCTATATATTTTTTTCACAATATTGTTTTGAAACATGAACACCCAAAGTCTTGAGTTTGGCACCTCTATCTTCAACGTACTTCTAACCCTGAAAAATTATATTATTTTGCGTATTAGGTAAAAAAATCCTATTGAATATTATAACTTAACTATTTGAGTATCAATTTAAATCAAACTATCACCCAGATTGTGGTATTCGTAAAAACCATTTATGATATGCTCTTGTGTAGAACAATTTATACGGCTATATTTAATATGAAACCAAGAGACTCTGTAAGAGAGATATTTAAAAAAGCACATGTCATGACACTATACGGCCAATATATTTATAATAATATAATGTTTGTAAAAAAACACATCAACGAATATAAAACTCATGCAGACATTCACACGATAGATACTAGGAATAAAAACAAACTACGAAACGTTAAATTTAGATTATCGAAAATAAACAAATCTTTTATGGGTAATGGTATAAGATTCTATAATAAAATCCCTAGCGCTATACTTCAAATGACTCAGGCTAAATTTAAGGCCACCATTAAAAAAGCCCTTACACAAAGAGCATACTACAATATAAACGAATTTATGATAGATGAAAACCCCTTTACAATATAAATGTCGACTTGAGTCTTACCTTATTACATATGGTAAGATTTAAATATAGTTATATATTATTTTCTCTCTTGACAATTATATTTTGGAAAACATACTTGATGTGTGACTTAACTAATTTGTGACCCAAGTTTTACACATGTAAGTGTATTGTGATTTTATTTGACATGGTTGTTATTTTATGTGGATATTTGACAGTAAAAAATGTGACATTATTTTTAAATGAATTGCTGTTAATGTGTCTGTTAATTTATATGTAAATGTATATGTATGTGACATTCTTTAAGTGTACGTTAACTGTACCTACGAGGAAGAAAATTTATGAATAAATGAATAAATTTTCCATAGTGCGGTGTGCCAATTTAATTTAAAATCGGTTAAGTAGTTTAGGAGTCCATCGCGGACAAACATCGTGACAGGAGATTTATATATATTAAGATTATCTATTAAGTATTCATAGAATTTACGTAATGACATAGAATAAAATGAAACCTCGTCGATTTTTTTTGTGTATGCTGTTCTGGGATTTTCAAAGAAGCTCTCATAAGCTATAGAAACTTTTGCTTTCCGTTCCACAAGTAGTAAAATTGGTCGACAGCATGTTTCGTGGCTGTGATATCACATGATTTGTCTGTTTGTAGTATTTATATTGCCTTAACACATCATCTATCATAACCAAATAAAACAAAAAAATAGATAAACTGATCGCTAAATATATATCCGGAAACTGAAATAAACACATATGTAAGTGCTAATTCGCCAGTCCCAAGTTCAAGCCTGCGCTTGCGCAGAATACTAAACTCGTGAAAGTCGTGAAAGCTAGTGCGACTGTGCGCTGTCACAGAGTATTTATAACAATAAGAATACTTCTAAAAACGGGTTTTGACTTTTGACGTTCTCATAAATTGATTATTATTTATCACGTCACCATCTACGTTATCATGATTAATACATTTAGTATTGATTGCATCGAATATTCATAGAATTCGAATTGTTCAATTGTTTCCTTACATATACTAATTTTGCAATTTGTACTAAGTAATCATTGGACGTTTTCACTATCACTTTCTTTATAAAAGATCACACGTTTCTGGTAGTATCCCTTCTGGTGCTATATATTCTGTGCTGCTCACAGACACACATTATTACGATATCGCCTGCGTGATCGTTAGTTAATCTTAACGCTAATTAAATTAACTTTTTTGTTATTAATCATTACGTTGCGAAAGTAGATGTGCGATATATTATTATTTACTGCATTTTAAGACTACTTTTGATTAGAAAAAAATTAATATTAAATAGTATAGTAGTAGTAATGTAAAATGTATTTATAATAACACCATAGGAAAATATAGGTAAGTTTGATAAGAATATAGAGTTTAGTGATGAATTCCTCGTAAAACCAAACGATAACGATAAGCGAATATGTATTTTAAGACCTTGTATATATTATATTTTTACATGTGTAATTAAAAATGTGTTATATAATTAGAACAGTTCCACATCATATCCAATAGTTGCAAAGGAGTCCACTGAAAATCAGTTTTTTGACGTTTATGCGCTGAGTGGAGTCCCTGTTTGACATATTTTGACGTATTTATATATGCACATGATATATTATTTTAATTGAATAAATAATATTTACACAACTTAATTCAAATATTGATTAGATTTCAGTTGTGTACCTAATTGTTGTTGTGTAATGTGTTTTGTCAATTAAATTCAATGCATTTAAGTGTTCCCTTAAGGCCTAAAGTACAATTAAGATTTTCCATTCGTTTTTATTTTCTAGATACTTATTAGAAGTGTAATAAGTGTATTCTAATATATTTTACTGCCACCTTAAATGTCTAAAGTGATTGATATAGATTTTGAGGGATTTTATTACACTTAATTATTGTATTCCCAAACGTTCCCATCTTGCGTACGTGCGCGTCCGAATTGGCATCACAGCTGATTACAGTTAGCAGAGCTATTTGCATTGAAAGTGTACCTCCGACGACACACGCATACCCAAACACTTCCTCGATGGACAGCCAATTTGTACTGCCTTTTTGGTCTAATTCTACTGCCGATTACGTACATTGTGAGACTGATAGGCACATTATTCTACGGCAAAATATAAAAAGTAATTTTATAAATCTTCTTAGTTGCAATTGATAGATTATTTTTACTTATTTTAATCCTTAATATTGTATTTTATAAGACGCAGGTAATTTCAGAGATATGCATGGTGGAAGACTGAAACAAATCTTCTGAGCCACACTGAGCCACAACTAATCCCACAAAGAGACGTACACATATTTGTTCTATTACTTAGATATGATAACTGTATCAAAATTAAGACATAACTACTTAAGGCCCAAAAAATGCCTAGTAACTACAACCAAGACGTTAGTTATCCCGTTGGCCCACCATGGCGAAAACTGTGGGTCTAGAGGGGCTTGAGTTGAGGTGAAATTGACTTTAACCCGACAGTCTCCCACCATTGTACGATCCGCTGGGAGGTGGGGGATAACTTGTTTCTCGCCATAGGTAATAAGGAGCTTCCCCCTCTTTAAAAAAAAACCCTAGAAACTAAATTCTTCGTATATCAGGGCTCCTGTGTGAGAATTTATGTGTTTTTTTTCTCACTATTATATTATAATACTCGTGTAAACTATCATACATTAAACAATAGTGACCATAACTTATCAATTTTTCCAGTGTTATTCAGTGTAGCACGACCGTGACGTCCGCATAAGAAATTTCAATCAGTGAATAGTAATAGAAATAGACTGTTTGTTCCGCAAATTTGTTTTTGAAATTACCGTAATTTAAACGAAGGCTGCCAGCAAATAGCCTGGAAACAATTTAATTTGTAACTGTGGGTTATTAATTTGTAAAGAAAGTGAATTTTGCGGTTAATGTTCATCCAGAAAGACAAACGGAAAATCTAATTATAAAAAGGGAAAACGCATTTGGAAAGTCAGAAAAACACGCAAGATTTAAGATCTTTGGTATCGTGACTGTGATAATGTAAATAAATGTCATTGCTTGGACGAAATATTATGTATATTTATAATATCTAACTCCACCCCTTTTTTTAAAAGCTCGAACTGGCCAGAAATAGTGGATACACAGGATGCTTGATAGATGTATTAAATACTGAAAGGTACCGTCATAATATCGTAATCAAGTTAGTATTTTTGTGTTTGGCCCAAATCGCCTTTCGCGATTCTATAAAAAATAAATAAGAAATAATAAAGCAGGGTTTATTTTAAAAATCGAAAATAGCCCAAAAAACTACATAACTGAATACGCCTTCCCAGTACCATGCATTTGAGACTCTTTATTATACTCTTTTTTATATAAACACAGCCTTATACCTATGGGCTAAATAAAACAATAATAATGTACAAAAAGCATTTAAAATATAAATATTGTAGATATACAAATATATTTTAATGTTTTGTAAGTTATATTTTATGCCACGTTGTTAAATTGCAATGATGTAATTCAGAACGCGTTCAAGGAAGTTTCGTAAGGAAGCCACCGAATCTAACTGCTAATTCATCAACGTTACCAAAAATCCTTCATATTTTTTTATTATTCGAATATAAACTTTATTCTGATTACATAAGTTGTTTATTTGAAGGCAGTGGCTGTTTTCTGAAAATGTTTTGGATGCACTAACACTTACTATTCACTGAAATAAATGGTTCACTTATTGCGTTGAGTTTGAGTAATCGAGTAGGTATCTAGCATTCATAAATCCTCGCTTTTAATTAACTGGTATTACAACAAGTCATTCAAAAGAGAGACTATAAAACCCAGCATTTCTTCTTTTATCGCATCAGACCTAAAAAAGGAGTAGGGTATTTCTACCGTTTCGTGCAAAACACGTGTCAGTAAGAATAAAAGCTAAACTAAGTAAGCCTAAGTTACCAAATATTTTTTATATTCTAGGTATGTTGCATATGTATATCTGCCACTGGAAAATAATAATGCCAGGTACTTTGAAAAAAATATATAAATAAAATATACGCCTAAATATCATTACCAACACTGGTCAGAAATCGATTTTTGATAGTTGAAAGCTAATAACACAAAAAATTGGTGCATTACTATGTATTATTGTTTTGTTATCAATAAAATACATATGAAGCAATAAAAAAAATTAAATAAAAAATCGTTTACTATTTGTTATTTACAATTGCTCTGATGAAATAAGTTTGACCAAAAAAAATAATCATTACCGTCAGCTGAACTCAAAGTAAAAAAATTATCCTGTTTGGACGCGCACATGATGTTCTCTACCCCTTTCCCCTTTACGTGATTCTCGCCCAATCGACCAGTGAACAGAGACCGGGTCTAGCGTCTTGCAGTTTGTTGATAAAGAACTATGAAGGTGAGAATATTATGCGTGGTAAGTTTTTTTTTCATTACCATTAGTGCTATTTTGAGATATAGAGTAATTTTTGTTTTGATATATGGTGAATGTTAACATAATAACCTTCGAGTTTATGTAGTTTATGATCTTAATGCTTAACATTTTACAGTTATTTACGGAGTATTTTTAAAAAACTGCTAGAATATCATTACCATTACTTTCATTACCATGATTTACCATCAGCTATTTGAAAAATGGTAATGATCATAAAATGATGGTAATGAAGATTACATTAATGAAACAACAGATTTTACTTGTTCTAGTATTGACTATTACGTAGGATTCCATATCTTTTAAAGTATTTTGAAAGTTTTTTGTTACACGATTGATTGTGAAATTACTTTTGAATGAAACTATTAAGTGAGTAAAACTCAATTGAAGTACTTATATAATTGTTATTAAAAGAAAAACGAATTTTAATTACATTTTTTATTTACATTCTCATTACCATTAGTATTTTCTCATTACCATTGTCCCTCATATCATTACCAAATTTCTTTACTCATTACCATATCTACGAAAAAATTATAAAGCCCATTCTTTGCCAATTTTAGGTATAATTTAATAATACTCAAATAGCTAGTTTATTTTTCAAATAGTGGCACTGAAAAAAATAAATTCTATTTTTTTCTCACAAATGCTTTCAATTTGCACAAAATGCGAGAATTACCCAGTAGCAGATATACCGTGTGTTATTCCTCGCAATATGTATGTTATATATTTCAATTACCAAATACTATTTATTAATAGTACTTAATTCTCTATTATTCTCCGTTCTTTTCTTGTCAGAGTTCCGAAATGCTTGGAGATACAAAGTCATGGCAATTTTAAGGTCATAAATCTAAAGCCACTTGTTTTAGTAATGCAAAAGAAACACGTTATATGCTAATGATGCATTTTATGGGAAAAAGGAAGTGAACAATTATAATTGATAGTCCGACTGTGTTTTGTGTCGAAATATTTACATCATATTATGTTACGAAGCTCTAACTGTTACGACAACTTATCAAATTCGTTAACAAAAGTAACACGCATTTGCACTGAATATTTCCTCATTGTAACATTTTCAATATACGAAATAATAATAATTCTAAAAACGAGAAATAATATATAATTCTAAAATATTTTTCTGAGTTGTATGAAATAGTCTCATGATTTACTTTAATTTTCCTTGAATGATGTTTGAATTAGCTATATGTTTGCTATTTGTTGTACATAATCTAATTTTCAATGGTTATTCCGCTTTGATCTACGGAAAATCACCAACAAATATTGTATTTACGAATCATGTAGTCCATTAGATGACATGCTCCATTCCTGAGAGAAGTATGCGAATACATCAAGCTTAAGTTGTAGGGTTACCACTTGGCACTTTTTTCATTTTGGTATATTTTCGAATACATACGAGTATAAACAGAATTTTTTTTGGATATAATATGCACGGGGAATCGAACCAGCTGGGGCCACTTGTAAAATTGATCTCCTTCAAGCAGATTAAAAGTATTTCGTATGGAAATAATAAAGAATTATCAGAGTATATATTGGTTGTGCAAGAATCTTATTCAATAAGTAGTTCTTAAAATCTTCAAACAATAAGTATATATAGTAATATTGGTATTATGGGATTATTATTGTTTGATATTAAGATTAAGGATTAGTATACGTATATACTTAATACGAATTCTTTACAATCATTTAATTCTCTTTAAATCAGATATGAACGTAGTTTTAGAAGTCCGTTTAAAGCACATGTGCCATATTATTAAAGTTAAATAACTAGCTGACAGCTATTATCATCCAGTCGTTTTTGTGCATCCTTGTGTAGGAATATTATACAGTCGTATTGAAAGTGCAGCTTTGTATTGGAATTTAAATAGGACTGCCAGCCCTAAGCTGATATTGTTATTATTAGAATGACGTGCGCAGTTTACTATATACCGAGCGACGCCTTATTATAAAGTATGCGACTGCTCTTTGTATGCAATTATGGTTATTGCTATTCAAGCTAAGGCCCCGACGTGCTATGCCATACTCGTAAATACGGATTCTGGGCAGGTAATGGAGTTGTCTGCGATAATCTAAGGATACTGTGAACTGAGCAGCATTCAAAAGAGCCCGAAAAAACTTAATGAGAAGAAATATGCATAAGCATATTTTCTAAAAACTGTAACCTAACCTAATTTAAACATGAATAACATTGAGGGAAAAGACATTAAATTAGAAATATAAAAAATACGATAAGTAGTTATTTAAAACATGGATTGACTGTGTGAAAATGATATGTGTTTGTGAGACAGACCATTGATATGGCGAGTAAAAGAATAGAATGGAAATAAAGAAAATACTGCGCCCCAAATAAAAAAAAGAGAACAGGGCAACAGTAGAAGAAGAATAGTTATTGCAGAAGAAAAATCTCATAAAACAACATTCAAATAACCAATGTTTTATTATACTTATGTATATCTAAAATCTAATAACGGTCTTCAGGATACATTTTTGTCAATATCTAAAGTTATATAAAAAATATTTATTTTGGACCTGATTCATTTATTGTGTTTTCACAGACATGAGAAATAAGCTCTTTGTAATTATAGGCATATAACTATGCATTTAACTCCATTCATATTCTGGTTTAAAAGACAAAGACTAGCATTACTTAGTGATTTCCATCACGTCCAGAGGAAACTTCAAGAGCTGAATACGTCGCATGGCCGTTCACGACTTAATTATATACCTTTATTCTTACTATTTGCATAATAATTTAGCCACTCCGTTAAGGCCTTAAATGAACTAGCGACTAACTATAAAACAAACGCATTAGAGTCCAGCGTGACATATAAAACAGTACGAAACATCGTTGAACTTAAAACTGAAAGGTGACTGGTGGCGAGTTACAACAAAGCATTAAAACCTTATGGACCATGAACAAAGTACATCTACGTGCCAATTTTCATGGTTATCGGTGAAACGCCGCGGCCGCGCCGTGGCCGCGCCGTTGGAATTTAGCGATTTCATAAACACAAATGTCCATTTTTATATATATTATACAGATTAAATATGTAATGATAAAAGTTGCAAACTAAATAGATTATTGATTGCAAATAATAAATGTAAATTTCATTAATAATAACTGAAACTTAGTTAAGTCATGACATTTCAGTTTGTTACGCTTTTTTTTAAATAATTTTTAATTATTCAACTAAAATATGGTATCAATGTTCAATGTTTAGTTAAGTTATTGATGAACAAAATTAAACTAAAACTAAGCAGCCGAAAATTAAATTAAATAGGATATTTCAAAATGTAGATAACTAAAACACAAAACTGCCATTATTTATGGGTTATAGGAGTTTCAGCAATTCTGTGTTGGGTGGTTACCTATAGGTTTACTACTTGCAAATAGAAAAGAGCTTAACCAGCCGTAAACTCAAATGCAAAAATCGTAATCTGTACCAATATTATAAAAAGGAAAGGTTTGTTACGATTTATCTAAACTACTCGACCGATTTTAAAAATTATTTCACCAATAACCATACCAAACCATAGGCTATTTTTTGTATATAGTGCCTAGATGTAGGCATTGCATCCGTGCGAAGCTGGGGCGAATTGCTTGTAATTTATAAATCTAATATATAAAATTCTCGTGTCACAGTTTTCGTTGCCATACTCCTCCGAAACGGCTCGACCGATTCTCATGAAATTTTGTGTGCATATTGGGTAGGTATGAGAATCGAACAACATCTATTTTTCATCCCCCTAAATGTTAAGGGTAATCCACCCCTAAATTTTTTTTTTATTTTTTAGACGAAATTTTTTGTTTTTATTTTTTTATAATGTGGCATTAAAAAATACATACAACCCTAAATTTTTACTCTTCTATTACCAACACCTGCTTTTTTTTGTCAAAAAATCTAGACCCGTGCGAAGCCGGGGCGGGTCGCTAGTATATTATAAAATGTTAAATCAAATAAAGTAAATTCATTTGCTGACTATTCTAGTCGATATTCTGTTTTCGGCCTAACTTTGTACCTTTATTCGCGCTATTAGCATAATAACTTAGAGCAAGTCTGTTTACAGGAGACTTAACGATCATTGATGCGATGACATCTGAATGCTCCGTCTGATGTCAAAATATGGAAGTTATCTACATCTATGTATCAGTGTTTGGTGATATTATTATGCGGGCAGTGTCGTTTAGTTTAGTTTATATTTACCCCCATAATTCCTAACCATTTATGTTACAGTACCTACTAATAAATATGTTTATTACAGACATTTCAAAAAACAATACTAACTATTCGCTTTCAACCTTTTTTTTTTGTGGTGAAAATGTGTTGACACACCCCCGTCGCTGGCCGGTTCATAGGCGCGGGGAGTGTGGGGTTCCGTCGCGTCTGCTCCGAGGCCGTTTAAACTTCCTCGGAGACAAGATCGGTTTTCGGTTACCCACTAAAAGCACCACGGGCCACCACCACCATTTCCGCCTTTACGGGATCCCTGGGTTAGCAGAGCATTTCTCCAGGGGTATTAGCTTTCAACCTAATATACAAATGAGCAGCTACTATCCACTCTGTTGAATATGATGGCATCTCAAAAGTATTTCGCTCATTGATGCCTTAATAATCATAAAAAAATATTTAATCAAAATAATATAATATTTAACAAATTAAAGTACCGTCTGCGTGTGTGTTTGTCCACATAGTTAAAGAAAACTACGCAACAAATTTTTAAATAGATACCTACCTACTGTTTTCACTATAACTAAGAGAATTTGGTAAGAAAGATGTATAATCAATATAAATGAGATTTCAGTTATAATTGTAAAAAACGATAGGCAGTATTAAAATCTCGATATTAAAATGCTAAAAATTACACTTTTCAGACGCCATCATCAGTTTTGCTTACTTACTCCTAAAATCATAAAATTTAATCAATTTTCTTTTGATTACTTTTCTTTCATCCTTTTTATCTTCCTATCGACCTATTCGAAACTAATTTTAAATGTAATTAAGAATAATATTTTATCAAGTTCTTAATCTATATACATATAATAAAAGAGTAGGATCGAAATTACGCTTCACTAAATATTTTTACCAGAAATTAAGAGGGGTGATAAAAGAAGGGTAGCAGAATGCATAAATGCAATTTTTAAGATTCTTGTCTGTCTGTCTGTCTGTCTGTCCGTCTGTCTGTCTGTTTGTTCACGCTAATCTCCGAAGATACTGAACCAATTTTCGCGTAATTTATACAAATATATTAAGCAAAGTCCAGGGCAACATATAGGCTTTGTTTCATCGAAATCGGTTGTCGGAAAAAAAAGTTATCATCATTTAAATATTATTTTAAAGGCATCATTTCAACAAATTGCAATGAAAACTGACTCGCGTTGAATTTTTTCGAATTGTCAGATGTCAATCACAGTTTGATATGTAAATGAAATAGTTTGATAATTTCGCCGTTTTTCGATGTGTTCGTGGCATAGTGGATATACGGTCGTACTACGTAATTTCAGATGCGAGTTCGAATCATCACTCAGGGAAATATTTTTTTGTATTTATTTTTTTATATTTTTAAAAGAACTAATATTGAAAATAGAAAATGTATTATTGAACTATTTTATTATATAAAAATGTATTTCTTATGAGATCGTTTATTTCGCATTTTCATCAATCCTTTCCTTTTCAAGGGAATTAAACAAAAATATCTGAAATTAAAAGTGATCAATTAAGTAAAATAAATATAGAGGTGGATATAGTATCTTCCACACTAATTAAATTTATTAAAAATTAAGTATTTGGCCAACATGGCCATACTATTTTTTTCATTCATTTTACGTTGCATTTCTCCATACCTTCATTTTATTCGTATTTAGACATTTTCTTGGCGTTTTTTCCATGTGTCGCAAGTATTTTCAAACCCCCGTACAATTTTCGTGCATATATTTAAGACGGAAAATGCATTGAATCCAATCTTCGACTGAACTCTGATTAGTGGAGAAAAGACACATATCTGCCTTTTGGTGACGTAAAATTTGATTGATATGCATCTCCCTAAAGTTTCTTTAAAGTCAGGTTAATTTTTTCAATTAGGTACTATGGTATTTCTTTTGAATTTAAAATCATCATTTGAACCCCAACCTCAACCACCATTAAACATGTCGATAATATGATGCAAAAGCAACCGTCAATGACTACTCTGATAGCTCTTTCCGAAAAGAAATCACCAAGTACAGAGGATGGAGGATATATAATATGAAGAAAGCTTGCTCAAAAGTTCAGCATAAAGTGATCCCCACGCGAACGAAGTCGCGGGCATCAGCTAGTAATAAATATTTAAATACTAGTATGCCAGCGGATGTTTTACTAATAATTACTCTATGATATAATGTTTTAATTTACATAATAAATGTTGTAATGCTAAATAATAAATGTACATAATATTTATTCACATGTGACGTAAATATGCCTTCCATAGTACGAAGAAAACAGCAAAGAAGCCTTTCTAAAAGAAAAAAAATGATAATAAAGTATACGTACATAACCATTGTCGTATTAATAATATAAGCCAAATTCAATGTCATTATTATACCAGTAGACGATACAAAAGTCTTTAGCAAAACAGAATAAGAATAGAATTTAAGGTATAACTGCAAGGGCAAGGTTTAATGACTAAAAAAGATAGAATCCAAGTTGTGTCGTTGTTGTACTATGACTTAGTTAATCTGGTACTTGCTTTGAAATCATTAGAATCACTAGATTCATTAGTTCACTTGGTCCCGCAATAAAATAAAATAATTTATTCATTATATTATTTATCACGAGACTGAATGATTTTTAGCACAATTAAACAAAACAATTGGTGAAAGTTGTTTTATTAAACCCTTTTTCATTAAAGGCCGGCAACGCATCTGCAAGCCCTCTTGTGTTGCTGATGTTTATGGGCGGCGGTGATCACTTGCCATCAAGTGAGTCGTTTGCCATCATAGTTTGCCACCTATCTATACCTATACTTATCTATACTAATTATTATTATTAATATTATAAAGAGGAAAGATTTGAATTTTTGTATGTTATGAATAAACTCAAAAACTACTGGACTGATTTTAAAAATTCTTTCACCAATAGAAAGCTACATTACCAGCGTGTAACATATTCTATATTTTGTATATAGTACATCTACATTGCACCCATGTGAAGCCGGGGCGCGTTGCTAGTTCTATATAAAAAAAAACTATATTAGTTCCCGCAATGTTTGTAAAAGGTAGATGTTTTAAGCTACTTTAGTAACTTATGAAACAGACACCTCTCTAATAAACATAATATCTCGGTTATCAGTCCAACGAGTCACGTAATGTGATCGCAACGAAAGGTCGGGTCGAGACATTGCATGGACGGCTCCAACAGGTTGGACTTGATAAACCCATAACATAGTAACTTTTCTAAAACAAGGTTGTTACTCAATTACCGGCTTACCATGTCGTATTAAAGAAACCTTAGTGTGGAATTGAATCAGTACATACGTATACTTCAAATGTAATACCTACATACATAAGTATATAAACACTTAAATCTACTTAGATTATTTACATATCAAATAGTTATGCTGTTACATAACAAAAAACATTTCCGAGACATATTTTGTGTTAATTTTCAGCTCTTATTTCCACTATATTTCGGATATGGAAAATGTAAAAATAAGTACTTTTATGTTGTCTTTTATTAACGCGAGTATCACACATTTAAATAAAATACTGTATACCGGATTAAAACGCGATTTATTATTTAAATTATTTATCCCGACGGGAGTCTCCCGCGACCACGGTTGCTGAAAAGCATCCGAAACGTCGGGATAAATAATTTAAATAATAAATCGCGTTTTAATCCGGTATACAGTATTTTATTTAAATACTTTTATGTTTTCAAAATCACCTGCGACTCCTATTCTATATAATAAAAATCTCATTTTTTTTACGTGAAACTCATATGAACATTTACAATATTCCTATAAATCATTATTATGGTTTATACTTACGTTATCTCTTGATCGCTTCCGTGGCTCTGTGGTAAGTGCTATGCGTTTAGCACCGGAGGTCCTGGGTTCGAATCCCGGGGAAAAAAGATAAAAATTGTTTCGCCATACTTGCCTGTAAAGAAAAATGATCAGTGAAACAGACACAAAAATGGGTCTAATCCATGTTTCACTTGGGTATTCACTTTACTTATACGTTATGTAAGCGCTTACTACAATTTTACATACCATAATATAATTTTATGATAATTATTCTCACAATTATTATGTGATTTTATCCCTTTAACCCTTTCACGGTTGACTTCAAAAGTTTGCTTAGACTATAGAGAATTATGAAGAAACTTGATGCCTACACTCTAAACTCTAAGTAATATTACAAAAGATATTGTCTTTTATTAACGCGAGTATCACACATTTAAATAAAATACTGTATACCGGATTAAAACGCGATTTATTATTTCAGTCTCCCGCGACCACGGTTGCTGAAAAGCATCCGAAACGTCGGGATAAATAATTTAAATAATAAATCGCGTTTTAATCCGGTATACAGTATTTTATTTAAATATTACAAAAGTTTTAGAAGCGGCTCATATTTGTGTTATAAGAACATTGCAAGTGCAACGCTAATAGAATTCAATTAGCAATATATTGTGGTCGTAAGTCAAAATATGCGCGTGCGCTCATGACAGGAGGACAGGCTGTCATCATGCTTTAACGTTTATAATTGATTGGATCTAGTATTGCCATGTCCTTAGATACAGAGTGTTTGGTAAAGGCATTTTACAGAACACAACGGAAAAACATAAATGTGAAAATAGCAGCCAAGTTGAATATTACGATATGATGGGGTTCACTTCACCGGCAAAATAATTGAGATCTAAATGGGTGCCTAGTTCTTTTTTTACGTTAGATATTGACAGACGAGCATGAGGTTCACTTGATGGTAGGTGAAACCTCACACACAGAACATCAGTATGTGATGCACTGTCGACCCACTTTTTACTTCGAGCATTCGGAAATCCATAGACTGAAATCCCACCCGTTCAATGCCCGAAGGGACCAGACGTGGGGAAGATGCTTATAGAAATTATAGACATATCGTCCCGGTGGGATTCGAACCCATCGACCACGGCAGGTGATTTACAGAACGCGCCAACGGGCCTGTTAAAGCTCAAAAAGTTCTGTAGACAATCCTGAAATTTATTTCAAAGGACCAACCATCCATTGTATCAGTTCACCTATAGCTACCTATCATATTTATGTTATACGCAAGTTATTGTTTTTATATTGTAAGGTTCTATTCTTTAAAATATTTGATTTATTATATTTGGTAAAAACACTGGATGCTGTGTCCGACACACGTCACATGTCGTGTGTGTATTTGTTTTTATATCGTGTATTCAAGCAATCCTTTCTTAGCTGTTTTGACGAATCAACTTCCTTTGTTAGGGTCACTCTGTACAGTGTACACGGTCGGGGTTCAGCGATCACGTCTCGGGTCAATAACCGCAGATTGGTTTGAAGGATGTCAATCAAGTTATGAATTTGACTTAAAGAATTTACAAGTGATATCTTGATCAATCTGCACTAAAGCTAGAGTATAATAATTATAATGATCGGTCACGACTCGTGTTTTTTTTTCCCGAATTATTTCTCATCGCTTATCCATAGTTCTTTCAAACTATTTTCGTTCTTCGGTTTGTTCTTTCATTCGCTTCTATCACGAGTCATATTTTAATCAGTTCCCTTCCATTTATCATTCACAAGAGATTTTCTTCCTTTTCTCTCCCTTCCTTATATCCAACTATTTACATAGCTACTTCTCTTACGCTGCTTCTCTTAGGAGTTAGTTAATATACACAAAATATTTTACACATAAGAGACACAAATATTCGTTATCAGTGATGTATTATTTATAAATAGAATAATCTCGCCTATGAAAATATTGTCAAGTTGTCAAGATTGAATAGAATATTTAATGCAGGAACCGGAAATTTTTGAATTAACCTTCAAATCTTTATTAGGCACTACATATCCTAGAAACAGACGCGCGGTATTTGAAGAGTAGGCAGTCTAAACGTTCGATTTCCCAGTATAGTTGTCAGATTTAACGGTGAAAAGATTACTTAATAGATACTACCCAGCGAGCGGGTACAATTTACACATGATTACATTTTAAGCGGGCTGGATTTGCATATGCTACGGCTAATATCATATAATCGTCGTTTTTATAAAGACCTAGGCCTGACGTTTAATCAAAATAATAACAACTCAACAGCTCACGAATTGCAACAGCTTTTTATCATCTCGTCACCCTTTAACTCCTGTTGTTCAAACTAAAATATAAGTATATTATTAATTTAAATTGGTTTGGAATATATTATATATACTAACGTAGCATAAGATAAATTATAACTAACATGTCATACTAATAAAAATATGGACTTTTGTTTCAATTGAAGCATTTATTATGATTGATCTTAATTAGATAACTAGGTAGTGAGGTCCAAATTGAAACCATTATAGGCTGTAGTGCCGGTCCTCCAATCCTAACAATTATTTATATTTTATTTTTACAAAACGGTTAACATTATTAATTTTTACATAATACAGATAGTCGGTGATGGAAAATACTTTTTCTCCTGCGGTAATGACTTAAAATTAAAATTTAGTCGTTTAACAAACTCGCTGAGTACCACACCCTTACTACAGCCTGACGTGCTTCAAATGTTAGCCTCAACCCGCTGTTATCAGATGCACCACGTGAGAATTACAACCTTCCCACGGCGACCTTGCTATGTTTGTTTATCATTAAAGTCAATAATAAGCATTGTTCGCTTAGTTCGATGTATTGTTAACTCATAACAACATTATTTACTATATATACCAGCCATTATTTGACCAAAACATTGATTTATTATTCATGTCATAAAATAATAACATTTATTGCTGTTATTTTCCTAATTCTATCGACTTTGCTCTTTATCCTGGAAATAAATGTCCAGGTACTACTTTTAGTACCGATAAAACTATGTAGTTACATTTATCAACGGTTTATCAATTTTTAATGTCACTTGCTTTATATATATGATTAGGTTTTCGAGTTAAAGCGTAATTTGATGGTTATCAAATAATTAGAAAAATGCATTAAGCAAACTGCGTAATTATAGACAATCAGATAACCCTGATGAAATGATAACGACACCATATCATTTCAGTTCCTATTGAGTTTTGATTATCTAACAGTATCAATGGAATATTATTAATCGTGGCGATAAACGAGAAAAATAACTGGAAATTCCGCGTTTTTCTCGTTATTTTCCACTGTTTCAGATAAAACGTGACAAATCTCCTTATCCTTTTTTATATCTATGTTTTTATTGCGCTGATGTGTAATATTTAAAAATACATAGTTTTAAGAATAATAACATTCTTTAAGATTTTCGTTTGAAACGTTACTTAGACAATATATGTAGGTATATTGTACATCCATAGACAATCGTTTTCAAATCTCAATAGAATTAGAGTTACCAACTTGAAAAACAATGGGTTAAAATCGGGTTAAAGAACCAATTTGATTTTTTGTTAGGAAACTTAAAGTTGATTTTTAAAATGTTTAGAGAAATAAATTTACATTTAATGAGGTTAATTAAAGAAAAAAAACGAAAAGTTTATACGGCGCGGCGTCAAGGTTTTTAAGTAGGTAGATATCATTAATATATTGTTCTCACTTAACATCTTATACAATGCATTAAATCACTTAGTATTCAGGAAGCCACGTGTTTACAAAGCCTACATGTTTAATTACACATGCAACAAACATGTTTACTGATATTGCGACATCTACTTCGATGTAGCACTTCTTTAACTCCAAAGAATTATATATACGTCGCATTAATAGGATATTATTATAAGTAGCGGCAAAGTTTTTCTATACCTACCTAATATAATAAAAATACCAGACATGAGAGAGTCGGATTGCATGGTAAGGTTGGGTTCTGTAATGTACCTATATATTAAAATTAATAATAATATTATTATTATATATTTACGACTGTTCTGCAGCTTCAAAATCTCATTTCATCAACTACAAATGTACGTAAGACGAACTCACATCCACACGTATGGTAAAAATTCATAATTAAAAATACATTGTACACAAGAATAACGTTGCTTTAGCTAGATCTCTATAATTGAGACGCAAAGGATCTAAATTAAGTTATCACTTACTGCGTAAGGTCGAAATAATTAACCACAACAAGCAATTATTAAACACTTTTTTACAAAAACAGTAATAAAACAACACTGGATATGTCAGCACACGCGAAGTCTTCATAAATGATAATATATCTTAAATTATCTGTAATACATTTATCTCTAACGAGAATTATCATGACGTTTTTCTGAAATAATTTAATATAACAATTATTATTATTTTTTTTTTCATCAAAATTACCTACCTATGCCGTTTTCTGACACTGATAACAACTGCATCGTTATAGTTTATTGTATCTAGTATATTATGTATAATAATATGGTCACCACTTACTAAAATTACTTACTTATTGATGTGTTAAATTATTCCAAAGAATTAAAATGCAACATAAATCTACATCTAATTATTTATTTGTCCAATCAGAACTATAATGATTGCACAAAATCAATAAAGGTCTAAATCTCGAAGGGTGAAATTTTATCGCTCTCTCTAGCAATAAAAACACACATCAATGGGTACTTATTGAAGTATATTTAAAAGAAAATTGTCACAACTCATTATACCACAGTGCATAACCTTAACATTAGAAAAACTATTGCTCTATTACAGCCGGCCTAGCATGACAACCACAAAAAAGTTTTGTAGACCGTTTTCGATTATGTTTTCCGGGTCTAACGTGACACTTGAACTTAAAACTCGACTTCTAATGTCAAAAGTAGAGATACTTGTCGATCGATATATCTTATCTATCAAAATTGTCGATGTCGAGACATAATATATCGAGATATCTTAGTTTGTCTTCACTCGTCCGCGAGATATCTCTTGATGGTGATGCTAGGCGGGATGATGTGTCTAGATTTTGATATTGTAACTTTATTACAATTTATGATTTTTAACATAGAGCCAAAGGAAAGTTTGACGATGTTAAATTAAAGTAGAATTTCATAATATTTTTCTTCACAGCTTCACCTTGAAGGACTCTTTGTCCAAGTGTTAACGTTTAAAAGTATCTGTTATACACCTTCTTCTGAACTTAATGTGAAGTAAAACCGACAAATGAAACAGAAACACGAGTCCGACGATGTCTAGCTATGCTTTAGCTGATTGTGCACAACATCTGCACGGGATTGTGCAGATGTTGTGCACATCTTTCTTTACTGCTCCGTGTAGCTAAGCTGTGGTAATGCCACTTGCCATACAGAGAGAGATATCTGAAGCCGGTGAAACCGCTTCCTGCCATTAGGTCGGTCGTCACACGTGCGATTACTTCCGCAACGTTTGTAGATATATAATTATATCAATGCGTAATAAACATATCAATACTAATGAATCAATAATTTATATACCTCAGTGGCTCAGGGTTAAAAATTTCAAAAGATAAGCCAAAAAAACATGTTGCAAAATTCCCACAGATCACCCCCAATATAATCTGTGGAAATCCCAAACTTTCATTAAATGCAAGGAAAACCCAAACTAACGCGAAACGCGAATCACCTTGACTGTTTTTGTTTGTTAGTAGATCAGGTATTGGTTTAAATATATAGGTAAAGGGAAGCCGATAGCGACAACCTGTCTTCTCTTATCCGGGATTCGAACCTGGAATCTCCGTACGCTATACTCTAGTGCTAAACGCATCCGCGGAGACGGTCACACCAATCTAGATTGACCGATAACCGTTTGTCCTCGGAACCGTACCACGATCTCTTAGAGCAGTGGTCGGCAAAGTGCGACTCCAGAGCCGCATGTGGCTCTTTGGCTCCTTAAGTGCGGCTCTGGCACAAATATCCACGGAAGGCGCAGTAATATTTTCATTTAAAAAAAACTTATTTTTTCAGTATGAAATTAAGTTTAGTGTAAACAAGCAAATTTGGCTCCCATTTTTTTTAATTGTTGTAATGTTCATATTTGGCTCTTTGGCTAATAAGTTTGCCGACCACTGTCTTAGAGAAATACTATTGTCACCATACTTTACAAGATAATGATCAACCTATCCTATCGTTAAGGACTCCTGCGTTATATTATTTTATGAAACGGTGCGTACTGTTAATTGGTATATTTTCAGTTTTATAAAAAAAACTTAATGCTAATAAAGCCAAATTAAAATTATTATTTTTTCACAATTACTAAGATGTGCCACTGATTTCTTTTCAAACAGAAATACCGCGTCGCGAATTAGATTAGAGACTGACTCAAAAAATATAGGAAACATTGGTATTTATAACCATATATGTATTGCTGATTGATAAAATAATTAGAGTTCAGCAATATATGTATAGAAAGCGGTATGTAACAGTACGGCCCTTAGACTCAAAAGTATAAAAAGGCAGCTACGTTGCAAAACTAACTAAACTTTTTTTGTAAATTTTTTTTACGAAATACCCATTGCAAGTAGCGACTAAGGTGATGAAGCAGCACTTAAAAATGATTATCGCAACAGGATTGCGATTGACCAGTGGAATGCGCGGGCGGTTACCTGTGTGCAATTATAGAGCTGGCCACGTGACCTACATGGGGAGTTATGCAAATCCCGCCTTCGACTATCACCTCCTAACGGAACGAAATTCCTATCGTTAGTTCTTAGTCTGGATAATAAATCTATGGCTGATACCGTAAAAATTGTTTGTGTAGCTATAGCTTCTTATTATTATATTTATTACACAATTATTGGGTAACTTCTTTACTTGAGTTTTTTTATGATAGATATCGACAGGCGAGTATGAGGTTCACTTGTTGGTAGGTGATACCTCAGCTATAGAACATCCGTCAATGATGTGCTGTCGACCTACTTTTAACTTTGAGCATTTGGAAATCCATAGACTGAAACCGAAGCGCACAATATGCATGTTTTTTCCATCTATGTTCGTTACCCGGTCTGATTTCGATATTCCTCCCACCCGTTCAATAAAAACCACTCGAAGTTACCAGACGTGGGGAACACATGCTTAAAAAAAATATATAAAAATGTGTCGGAATTCGAAGCCACGACCCATCGATGCGGACAGCGGGTGTTCTACCGAAAGCGCCAAGGAGCCCGTCAAATCATAATAAACATAAATTATATAACAAATGACGATATTATTGTCTCAAGAGTCTTCACTTTTTAAAATAATGTCAATTAAGAATATCATAAATACCTATTATTTCAACTAACTTCAAATTTAATATCATCAAAAGTATCTATCCATCTGTCAGTTCCTATAAATTACTAATCATTCCTACCTATAGTTGAATACGTACCTAAATCCTTAACCTTAGGAATGATAATGATGTGTTAAAACAGTGAAACTTCACCTGCAATTGCAAAGGAAAAAAAATGAACAGCAACATTTAATGTTATTTATTATTCACTCAACAACGTAATAATATACTGTCGCTACGCTTATATGGTAAATATTATGGCAATGCCAAATGCCATGACATATATTGTAAGAACGTTTAATATTGTATACTTACCTAGTTCTAGCTTGCTTATATGGTGTGTACAGACTGTGTAGCAGGAGTATGAAGCGTAGAAGAAAACAAAGGTCCTTAACTCTTTTATAATAATATGTACCTAGTATATTTTACTTTTATAGTATAAGTACATACCTACATATAATTGCTTCTAGTATACTGTGTCCTGGTGAAATGTATGCCCCAGTAGTTTCGACCACCAACGAAATTTACCAATAGGTCGGTTAGTAGGTAGGTTTTCAGAACATCATTTAATGTGTGTAAGATAAGGGGTATACATAAAAACCTGAACATGGTCTTCATTGACGACTATAAACACTGAGAGTAAACAGTGAATTTGCAGAGCGCTTTGAGATACAAAGATATCCTGCTATACCTGCAGATTAAAGCAATATTAATATGTAGATGTACCGCACATGTACGAACTGTATGTGATATTTCCCGTGGGGGGTTCGGACCTCTAGTGAAATAATAAGGTACTCTGGTGTAATATACTGTTTGATGGTCATCGAACTAGATGGCGAGCTTGAGTTTGAGGTCGAGAGAAAACCTATAAAGCAACAGAAAAGATGTTGGTTTTCAAGTACTATAAAGACGAAATATTTTTTGGTACAGTAATACTTGAGATGTCTTTTTATACTCTACTCTTACAAATTTATCTATTACAGAGATATTTCTTTAATTCTTTCATTCAAAATACATTCATATGTAGAGACCAAAACAAAGCAAAACATTATTATATTCAGAGATAATCATCTCATTATTAGAACCTTGGCCTCAGACCGTGCAAAATGTCACGTCACACGTAAAATGACGCGATATTACGGCACAATCTAGTAGGCTCGGTAATGACGTGCCTCATCAAATTGCACTTTCGATTTCATTGGCCGCGGGCAGAGAAAGCCCAAAGTCAAATCTTGCCTGAACATCGATTTGTGACTATGATTTTTGTGTCATCCAAATTTCTTTTCAGCTCATCGCATTAATCTCATTTAGATCCTAAGTTTCCGCCACGCATAAGATACACAGTTACATGATACGTCCGAGTACGGAAAGAATCGAGTGTATCAGTTAACACAGAACATTGTATCCTGTAATTCTTACGTGCACCCAACATTGATATCTCAGTTAAATTGTGCAGTTGTCTCCTTTTGGTAAATGTCTGTAATATTAAGCCTACTTTTGATTACCTTTAGACATATTATGTATCCTCTACCAACGTTCCAACTAACCAATTTAAATCGGAGCGTATGGATCAGCATATGCGCAGAGTTGTGTAGGAACGTCAACTTCATTTATCAAAAAAAACACACACACAATATATAAATCCATAGGTATTTCTGTCTTCGCCTCGGCTTGATTAATGGTCACCATAGTCATGCTTTTATCGTACAAGTGTAACAAGAGAACAGGTGCGGTGCGTCTGTGACAAGCTAATAAGAAAGTATTACATGTAATATCATTTTGATATTATCTCGCGCGTGCGAAAACTTTCCATTTCCTAGACTTACATCTAACTCCTCAGGTCCACCTCTTCAATATAAAATTAAAATACAGTTATTAACTAATTTATTAAGCAAAATGTCCCATTAGTTATATTTGATGTATTTTTCATTATTACTTTCTCGCAAGTGGTTCGGGCTAGGTTCTGTTGGTGGTTGTAGACGCTCTCACGAAATAGGAGACAAAAAGTTGGACTTTAATTATTAGTGGACCAACTTCTAGCACTACACAAAGTTTAAGGATGCCACTACATAATAGAATCAATCATCTATAAGGGCTTAAGCCCGGGGCCTCCAAAAGACTTCGGAAAAAAAATCTTTCAAATTCCGACGAGTAAACACTAGTAATACTTTACCTTTGATATTTTTTTCGCTTATTTACCTTTACCTACTGTATTTTGTACATGAATATACATATTGTTCTTAAATATAAAATCGATCAATTTATAACATAATTTGGCGCCAGGGGGCTCCAAATTATCCGGCCCTGGCAACAGTCAACAGTACTAAACTAAACCAAAGAAAACTGTATTTCTGAATTTACTCGACGGGACACGGGATAGACTTATTTCTGTTTCACAGATCATTTTTCTTAACAAGCTACAACTGAACTGACCCACGGAAGCGGCCAAAAAAGTCAACAATTTACTTATAAATTAAACCATTACATATGTCTAATAGTTATGCAGTTTGCAGGTTGCAAACTACTCTAATATAAAAATCAAAATAAACAAGAATTGTTTCTCCTCGTATAATTTATTTCAGTATTACATATTATGTAAAATAAACTTTCAAACAAATTACGTTTACTTTAACGAAAATGACTAGTCGATACAATAATTTAATAACTGAATCAAAGTGTTGAATCAAAACGTAAAAGTTATTTCTTTAAAATGTAAAACTTGAAAAAAATAGCTAGAGGGCGCTGCGAAAATTTTAACAGAGATACACCAAATTATATAAACCTTGCTGACTACACCGTTTATTTGATTCTTTTTCCTCAAACGTTTGAATAAAACAGACAAATTATTTAACAGAATTTTCATTTTTCACATATAGGGATCGTGCGTGAAATGTAGAGGCAGCACTACTGTCGGAGTGAGCGTTCTCTGGTGTTTCATTGGTGGAACATAGTGGTATCAAAACAAATATTTAATAACATTAAAAAAAAAATTAACAATGGAAATTTTCTTTTCTCGAAGTTGTCATTGTTTAAAAAAATAAATATATTTTATTTATAATTATTAAAAAGTAAATCACATATGTTTACGTTAAATACATGATCCCATAGATTAATAATTGGTATCTATGACAATATGATCCCAACTGTTTGGGATACTTGCCACTAGTTGGCGTAAATGTTTAGAAGCACGATCCCTATAGTGTTTTTACTTCTTTTATTTAATGGCAACTTCCACCAACGTCAGATTGACATGTGTTTTTGAAAAATATAAAATTATATTTCTGGATGACACAGATAACAAAGCAATGTATATAGGATATAGTCTGTGGCTAGCTCCTGTTGTATCTGTTGCCCCAGCCGCGGCGGTGGTCGTCCTTGTACTCATCCATATTTCGTTGTCTCGCTATCTCTTCTTCGTCATCGTCCTCCTCCAACTTCTCCTAGATATTTTATATTGGATTAAATTATTTAACAACATATTGGATAATGTTAGATATTTTTATTAAATAAATATTTTATTACAGAATCACTCTAGAAGTTTAGAATGAAAACAGAGGGCTTAGCATGAACGACTATCGAAAAAGTATCCGAATCGTCCATATATCAGTTGTATGAGAATCATTTGAAATTTCATACAAATGACAGCTCGACGATACGAATATTTAAATAAAATACTGTATACCGGATTAAAACGCGATTTATTATTTATATTGTTTAAATTATTTATCCCGACGTTTCGGATGCTTTTCAGCAACCGTGGTCGCGGGGAGACAGTCTCCATAATTCAATATAAATAATAAATCGCGTTTTAATCCGGTATACAGTATTTTATTTAAATGTGTGATACTCGCGTTAATAAAAGACAATATTAGATACGAATATTTTTTCGCAAGTTGTTCGTGCTAGGCCATCAGAACTGTTTATTAGCTTCTGTTGGCTACACTACTACACACTACACAGTACTTTAAAACAAAAAAATGATTTTTTATCTGGCAGCTTCCCTTAAAATGGATGGAAATACCACTAATTTCCGAATTTGACTTTGTATCAAATAAAATAGGTAGACGAGGTAAGTTACTACACAGTTTATCCTTGATGGAGTATTGCACTAAGGTATCAAGTAAAGATTTATGAAACTGGTGTGAGTGGGAGAGTCGGGAGTGGTCGACCTAGGCGAACGTACCTCGATCAGATCGGGGACGTTCTGCAAAAGGGCCAGATCAAAAGTACTCGTAACCATCGAGTGTGTATGAAAGCATTGATGAAAGTAGAAGCGAAAGTGGTATGTAAGGATCGGAGCATATGGAATTCCGTGATCTCTGCCTACCGCAATGGGAAAGAGGCGTGATGTATATGTATGTATGTATGTATGTATGTATGTATCAAGTAAAGATCGAATGTTCACTAACGCTGTCTATGAATATGTCACATTAGAAATAATTATCATCATATATTTTTACCTTCTCAATTTGTTCAGCCTCATCTGCATCTGTTTCTGTATTCTGTATAGTTGTGTGCGGTATGTTTGAGGCAGCTGGGAACCTGAAAAACGTGGAAATTTAACAGATGCTCTTTTATTGCTAGAATATTCATCAAAATTTACGAAGAACACGAGTATGAAAGTTAAGCGAGTATGAAAACGACTGCGCGTCAAATATAATCGCAGGTGTTAATAATAATTGGCGCATTACTACATATAAAACTTTCTATAGAACAGTAACCACAAGTATTTTTGTTTTCACCTTCTCAACACAAATGTCGGTTTTTATAAATACGGTTTTGTTTCTGTTATCTTGTATTTATTTCAATTAACTTCATATCTTTACAGGCATGCGTAATGCGATAGAAATACTTGTACTAATAACATTACTAATTCTGCTAACCTAATTGTATGTACTTCAATTTCCTAATAACTTAATACTATATGATTTTACAATAAATAAAAAGCCGTTTAGTGCAGATTGCGCATTTCGATCTGTCTATAGATTTCCGAATGTTCAAAGTATAAATTAGGTCGACTGCGCATCATTGATTGATATTCTTTGGCTGGGGAACCTACGATCAAGTGAACCTCATGCTCATCTGCCGATATTTAACATTAAAAAAAAACAGACTTTCATATCATGATGTGGTATGGTAGCATTTATGAGCCTTTATGTCGGTTTTGATTTACAATCGAGACCACTTTGGCACCACTTACCATAAGAGGGCCTAGCACGAATAAATATCGAAAAAGTATTCGTATCTTCGAGCTGTCATTTGTATGATATTTCAAATAATTTCTCATACAACTGAGAGATCGACGATTCGAATACTTTTTCTATAGTCGTTCGTACTAGGCCCTCAAGTGAATTAATGTTCAACCAACTGCCTATTAAGAAATTAAAAATATGTACTCTACTTGGCTTATTTAACACGTTGACTGCCGTGTCACTCGTATTCGGGTGACAGCAAAAGTGCCCATCAGGCCAAGTCACCCGTATTCAGGTGACAGCAACTACTTCCAAAGGATTTACGAACATGCATCTTACAGTGGCACGGGTGGCCTGACGGGATTTCGCTGTAAACACGCGTGGCAGTCAACGTGTTAATATAACACTCACGTTCCTTCCCGGACTCGTTTGTCATAGAACTCTTCAATAGTCATTGTGGGTAATCCGGGATACCCCGCGCCATAGACTGCCTTCTGAAGCGCGTCGCGGGTTATGATAACCGGCTTTAGTGCCGGGGCCCGCTGGCGCTGTTTCGGCTTTATTTCTGGAAATAGTGACAATAATTCAATTTTTTTATAAGTACATATTGATGGCCTTATCGCTAGTATAATTTTATTAATAACAGAACAAAAATTAATAAATCATAGAATATATGGGTACATCACATTAAAGGAAAAATCTTCAAAACAAGTTTGGATACAAGTTTAATAGGATACTATTGTGTTGTATTATTTTCATTTCTCTCATATATTATATGTAAATTGAAATAACTATCAATTTAACTAATAAGTTTCCACTATCATCAAAGTTTTAAGCCTTCATATCTTACAATAGTCACTAGCCATGGTGAATGCTTGCAGCTTCATCTATGTAACAATGTGATATGTATTTTTGGCAGCTGGATATTCATAATATTGTCTTTTATTAACGCGAGTATCACACATTTAAATAAAATACTTTATAACGGATTAAAACGCGATTTATTATTTATATTATTTATGCCGACGTTTCTGTCATCTCTCAGTCTACCGCGACCACGGTTGCTGTAAAGCATCCGAAACGTCGGCATAAATAATATAAATAATTAATAGTGTTTTAATCAGTTACAAAGTATTTTAATTAAATCTGGCTATTCACTTTGAAATATTTAAATGTCTAACTGCAGTGTCTCAGTCAGCTCCAGCTTAAAGACCACTTGGGGTATTTAATCATTTATATCACTAGTTTACAATTTTAATTTAATCATTGAGTATAAAGAGTTGGACATGGAAGATAGATCTATAAGAACCATATGTATCACTAACATAAGTGTTTTTTTTATATTAATTATTTAAAGAAAAATGAAAAAATAGGTTTAGGTGAGGGTATAGTGAGCACAATAATTACCTCCCGTATGTTTGGCCATGTACTCAAGAATAGGTTTCTCCTGCTCTATACTGCTGAGCTCATCCATAGCCTGATTCACATAATTTAATAGCAATGTTGTGAAGTATTCTCGCTTTGTCTGGTCGTCTACATTAGGAGATTCCATTGATTTTGAAAGAGTGCTGAGTTTCTCCTTCAATTCCTTCATTTCCTTGTATCTTTTAATTTTTGCCTCACGGGTAAGAACCTTTAAATATAATTATTTTATTTTGATTGTACAGATTACTGAGAAAAATAACTAACAATTAGAAAGTCACACATTTGATTCCCATTGGAGCACTGGAGATTGACCATAAACTTGCATGTATTTTTTTAAACTAGGCAATTGCCTGACCACTAACCCACCTGATGGTAAGTGGTGTTGCGGTCAGGGCGGTAAATCATAACTGCCTAGAAGATTCCTATTTACTCTTGTTTTGAAGAGGCCCAAATTATATTGATTGGGGAATACAGATGCATGGAGGGAGTTTTAATCCTTAGCAGTTCGCATGATGATAGATGTAAAGAAAAAGGATTAGTAAAACAGACACAAAATTAAGAGTTTGTATTGCTCTATTGCCCATGGGGCCACAGTTATTCGAATTTAGATATTAATTAGGGGTTATTGTTGGTACTGCTCAACAAACTGTATTCTCTCAGACAAAACATTTTATTGGTCTATGTGGCAAAACAAATTTGCTGCAACTTCTTGAATATAAATGACGGGAAAGACTAATTGCTTTTTTTTATGTTACAATACACAAAAGAAACGAAAAAGATTTATGAAACTGGTGTGAGTGGGAGAGTCGGGAGTGGTCGACCTAGGCGAACGTACCTCGATCAGATCGGGGACGTTCTGCAAAAGGGCCAGATCAAAAGTACTCGTAACCGTCGAGTGTGTATGAAAGCATTGATGAAAGTAGAAGAAGCGAAAGTGGTATGTAAGGATCGGAGCATATGGAATTCCGTGATCTCTGCCTACCCCAATGGGAAAGAGGCGTGATGTATATGTATGTATGTATGTACAATACACAAATAAATAAAATATCTTACCATACTGGCAATCTTTGCCTGTTCATTTTGAATCCTAGCCACATTGTTATCATCACTACATGTTTGGGGCACTTCTACATCTGATACACCATAATCTTTGCATCTTTGTAAAAAATCCCTAAAAGTATAAAATCTCTAGACAATGTTCTTAATTTATCTGTGAATCTGTACATATGGACTATTTTATGACATGAAAACTTCAGGTTAAACCACTTCTGAACTTAAAAATGTTTTCGGGACTTTTCTTAACAGGGACTGAAACCCTTACAACACCTAAATTTATCATTGATGACAAAATCAAAAAATCAAAATCAAAAGTTTTTTTATTTCAAATAGGCCTTTGCAGGCTCTTATGAAACGTCTAGTTGCACGGTTCCAAAAAGTGGGTCTCATGGAGAAGAACCGTCAAGAAACTCCATGGACACTCTTAACATGACATACTGGTATAAATTAGATATCTAAATGCCAACTTTTTTCCTTAAATATATATATATATATATATATATATATATATATATATATATATATATATATATATATATATATATATATATATATATTATATATTATATGCAGTCAGGTACATTCTTATTCAAACCTTATCTTCGTCATTTATTAAATATTCTAGTTGTCACTTCATCTATACAAATATTATATGTATTTTTGTATGTTATGAATAAATTCAAAAACTATTGGACTGATTTTAAAAATTCTTCCACCAATCGAAACCTACATTATCAGCGAGTAACATAGGCATATTTTTGTGTACAGTACATCTACATCACACCCGTGTGAAGCTGCAGTGCGTTGCTAGTATTTTATATTTTTATCTTTATACAAATCTATGTAATATGTTTGCTTTAACTTACTTAAAATATATCTCGGCAACATTAATTATATCTTTCCTTGGTTGATTACATAGTTTTAAGGTGAGTGTTCCTAGTAGAGCTGGCAGGAGAAGGTACTGAAGAGTCTCCGTCGGTAACTCCTCAAGGGACTCATTCTTACTAAACATGCCTGAGATTGACACTAGATTGGTTGCCTTTTCGAAATTGGATATTGCAGTCTTAATGGTCATCTGGAATCACAGGGTATTTAACATTAATAAAAAGCACATTAAAAGTATTTAAGTAAAGATTAGAGAAACTATTATTATAATTCACTGAAAATCTTCCTAGTCTTAAATATATATCTCAAAAATGGAAATCAATCAAAACAATATCTCAAAATAATATTATATACCTCTAAAATCTAAATATTATGAATATACTCAATAAATGTCATATAGTAGCGAATCATTTAAAACCCTACGACATTCATCTTCTAATGTGAGCAGTATGTCACTATATGTATTCTTATAGCATTTTTGTAGAACTTTATTATTAGTTTACCTGCACCGCATCACTGTTGGTAGCTTCGCTCCCAGTTTCAACTTTATCAAACAATTTCATTGCTGTATCGAATATATTTTTTAAAGATTCCTCATCAGTGGAAGTTGTTGCTTCACTTTGCGCCATACTCGATTAATAGGAAATCAGTCCTTTCTTAAGTATTGTTCTTGAAACATATACAAATAATCTTTTGAGTTTTCTTCAACAAAATTGAAAATACGTATTTGATCACAGATTGGTAAATAGAGTGCTCGCCAGATAAGTCTGCGCGCGGCAAAAATTGGAACTAAATTTCTTTCCGTCATATTGTTTTCCGGAATTAGTGTGCAGCAGTGGCGTTTTTATTCGATTTTATTGGTAATCATCATGCCTAAGGTTATAAAAAGTGCTGGTAGAGATGTTATATTGAAAGTAAAACGTGCTTATGAAGCAGAACGGCAAAATAAAGGGCCAATTTTACCATTTTCAAAACTTTTTTATTACTTGACAGGTAATTTTTGGGGTGACCAGTACATGGTATTATGTCTTTATGTGGGGTATTTTTATACGATACATATTTTTACTTTGTTGTTGGTTAATGATTTAGTTTGTTTTAGGATTTAAACCCCATTGAAAAAAAAGACGTATTGTGGAAAAAAATTTAAATCAAGCCACAGGTGAAATATCTTCAATCTGAAGCATTTAATTCGATAATGTGTGTCAGCATGTTGAAAAAATCGTAGACCAATATTTTGAATCTGACAGGCTTTTGGACATAGAACTGGACAAATTTATAATTGATCATGCAAGTGACAGCAAAACTTTAAACTCTTCTAATAACGAGTCAAGTGAATCAGAATCATGTGAAAATAGAATGGAAAGATTGACCCACTGATGGACCATAGTTATCCAAAATTTAGAAGTTCTGCCATATTCTCGATGACTGAATAACTCCTTATTTACCTGCTCCATAAGAAATATTTACATAATCTACAATTAAATAAAACAACACCAAATTATATATATATATATAATTTGGTGTTGTTTAGCAGGTAAATAAGGAGTTATTCAGTTACAATATGTAACAAATTAAAAATATATATATTTTCACTGAGTTTTAATATGTAATTATTATTCATCACCCTAAAACTAATTGAAATTTACAAATAAAATTGTTACATCACGTCAAATTTAGTAGTTAATTCGACGTGATATCTAAATATAAATTTGTTTTCTGTTGTATACTAAGTATACCTAATACGAATTAACATTCAGAATGCCGGTGATTTTTTTGGTGTTGCATAGTGGTTGAGAGTTTGCTTTCTATACCTGGCAATATTTGGTACGCCACCCGTCGCGCGCAGACTTATCTGGCAAGCACTTTAATATCAAATATTTCTATCGTCTAATGTCAACAATTGACAATTTGTTGACAGTTAACATAGAATCTATGTCATAGATTGTTACCAGATCACGTGACAGTTGAGAGCGAGCAACTAGAAAAACTTGCAATCTCAGATTAAGTACCTATTGCAATATAAAATTGCGCAACACTGTACGATATCGATATAATTTAATTATTAGAAATTTACAAGACAGCCCTTTTTCTAGTAAATAGTAAAATACCTATACCTACCACCTAATACCTATCATCAATGAGTGGAACCATGAGTGGAACTAATAATTAATAATTATAGAAAAGACCAAAAATATATTGTAACCTTATTTTCCAAATTTCATATTATTTCCTATTTTTAAGTTTAATTTTCAATAATTCCATTCGTAATATTATTTTAGACAACCAACAAAATAATAATGTTAAAAAAATAAATCAACTTTCTACGATAACGGTTTTTTTATAAGGTATTTATTTACCATTCATAAAATGTAATCCAAAGGTTAAATAAAGAAAATAGCACAGCAATAACCAGTGTTTTAAACAGGTGCTATATTAGGCTACATATTATAACATCATAACTCAAAAGGGAGATTAGTAATAAATAGTGAGATTATCAGGCAATATCTCTATTTAATCCTAAAAATCATAACAACGAAAAAATTGTAATTTATAAGGAAAAACATAAACGAAGCGACAGTTGCTTTGTTGGTCAATACATAAAAATACACATAGTATGTAGTTAACCTCTTAGCTTAATGCTTACTTTAGTAGAAAATTCTCAGGCGGGAAGAGCGCACGTAGTTCATCGCAATTTCAACTCATGTAAGTTGATTGCTTATCGTATGCACCGGGCCGGAAAAGCATGGGCATTTAGATGCGACCTCGAATCAAGTGCAATAACGCCGTCTATTTTCATTCATGTTTGAATCGCTGTTTTCAGTAAATAACACAAATTTTCCTGTTTGATGGTATTCGATTTCAACGTCGCAGTAATTTCATGTAAGTGAATTGGTTTTTGTTGTTTAATTTTTACGATTATTTTTCATTTCGGTTATATTTATTTACCATTTAAAGATTGCATATTATTTATGTGCCTATACGTAAAAAAAAAACAATTTCCTTAATTTTAGAACAATCCTTGCTAAATCTTGTAAAATATCAATTGACTGTTGCGTTGTAAAACAAAATCACATTTTCTTGCTTGTTGATTCATCAGAATTCAGATCTTCAGGTTTAAATAAATTATAACCATGAAAATTAAAACTTCCTAATACATCTCTACTGCAGTTTTTCTTTCTACTTTCTTGAATAAATAAACTAGTAAATATTTATATGATATGACATAATTACGACAAGGTAACACGTAGGTAACTAAGTAGGTACGTATACTGTATAGGATTGCATAAATGTAGATGTGAAGTGTAAACTTGAAACCTGTAAAACAAGTCCGTATTTATGATAGCCTGGAACTTGGGAGCAGGTCTCATTAAAATCTTAATTTAATTTATACGTGAGAAAATTTAATAATGTTTATAAAAAATAAAAATTGGCTAAAATATTTGACTTATTACTATACAATATACATACTTATTTTTAAGTGGCGCCTTCATATTGTATTATGGTAGCGAATCCATGCAATGCGAATGCAATTAAAGGATTACAAAGACCTAATGCGTTTTATTAAGATCTTTAAAGGAAAATCAATCATCAAAGTAAACTAGCACGTTTGCTCTAAGACCAAAGCGGGATTTTACTTTTCAGTAGATGGTACTTGATAGTTGATTTATTTATTGAATTTTTATGTAAGATATCGACAGAAGAGCGCGAGCGTGAGGCTCAATTCCATTGAAATCGCAACACCCTCCAACAACAAAATATACATACTATCAGGAATTTATTTTATTTTATTTAAAGCATTCGATAAAATAGACAGAAAAGGCCTATCGGACCCAAAAGAAGAACATGATTTAAATAGAATTATATTTAAAATATAAGAAATTGGTGCCGGCAACTTCGTTCGCATGGGTGAAGAAAAAATAATAAAATAAAGTAAAAAAAATGTTATGCTTAATGGAGAAAAAAAAAAAAAAAAAAAAAAAATTGGTAAAAAATATTTTAAAATCGGTTCAGTAGCTACAAAGATTACCTACAAACTCACAAACTTGACCTCTTTATAATATTAGTATAGATAGATAATGTAGATGTCAGACCCAATAGGATTCTTCCAATACCCACCATGTATATAAGAAATCTATAATAATTAAACCACTTAATCCTGTATTAAAATAATTAAAAATCATGAATAATTTACCCATTACCGTTAGAAGTCACAAGTTCGTAATGGTTTTTCGTGAATGTGACTCATACTGGTTGAATCACTTAACAACCTATTATAACTGTGTATAATAGGATATCAGTTAATTTATACTAGGTAAACGGCTAATTATATAGGAAAGTTTTTTATATACTATGAGGTAGGTTTCCGATGTTCCGTGGATATTCTTTCTCTATTTAGTGTAGTTATCTATTTAGTATTAACCATAATATCTGTGCAATAAATGTGTCGATCGGTAGCTTTATTTTGCTGTAAAACATTCTCGGCAAGCCCACTAGAACCAGCGAACACAGAAAACATTCAGTCGCCGACTAGAAACCTTAAAGTGAGAATTAATTAGATCTTCAGTACAAAAGTGAACAGAATCCCCTCAGAGGGGCTAGCACGAACATCTATCGAAAAGTATTCGTATCGTCGAGATGTCATTTGTATGAAACTTCAAATGATTTCTCATACAGCTGACAGTTTGATGATTCGAATACATTGTCGATAGTCGTTCGTGCTAGGCCCTCTAAGAGCGCACGAATAACTTGCGAGAAAGTACCTATTCGAATTGTTGATCTATTATTTGTATGCAATTTCTAATACAACTGACAGACTGACGATCGGAATACTTTCTCGTAAGATATTCATGCTTAGGCCTCGGATAATTTAAGGGCCGTTTAAATGATGCCATTTTCTTGTAGGTACATACAAGAAATATAATTGAATGCAATAATTGATATCCTCGAAGGATGAAGGAGGGTCCAAATCTGTCCGTGAGACTTGCCACAATGCTAACATTCACCAAGTTACGTCCTTCAAAACATAATAATCATATCAGATTCTCATATAGGTTACCTATATGCATTTTAATAGATTTTGAATAATCTGTTTTAAAACATTCCTACGGCAAAATGCTGTAAGAGCCCATGCCTTTGCAAATTATGAGGCAGACTTCGTAATTGATGATCAAAATTACTTGTTTACTTAAGTGGATCACTCGGCAAGCCCGGTCGCTAATCGTATTAATAAAATGAAGCTAACACGGTCACACTTAATCTTATTTCAAACTATTAAAACAGTACGTTTAAGTTTTAAAGGCTGGTAACGCATCCTCAAGACCTCTGGTGTTGCGGATGTCCATGGGCGGCGGTTAGTGCATACAAAGACATCTTTATGACTGCTTAGAAAATCTTTTGAATTTCATAATATGATGCATAATATGCACAATCAAGATTTAAAGTTCTGAGTTTTAAATTACGTGGAGACTTCACAGAATTCTTTGCATTTCATATAACGAAATTGTATTTTTTACTTATCATAAGATCTAACGGTGAACGAGTGTCCACCGTCAGTACCTTAGTATGTAAGGTCAGTGTCAGTAGTTTAGAATGTAAGGGCTGAATAGCCCTTACATACTAAATTAGGTACAATAATATACATATTAATAAAGTGATAAAAAAGCTCTACATCAAATGGGCTCTATCATAATCCAGATGTCAGAATGCGCAATATGAGGATTATTCATATCGAATTGACCAACGTGACTTACCCATAGTGTCGCTTCTGGAAAATTCTGGCGGGAAACAGTTAGTAGCGGGCAGCAGGATGACGGCTATTACGATTGTGCGCGCCATTCTTCATATTACTTGTGTTGTGGACTCACCTCATTCATTGTGAAAAATTCAATTTAAAGGGCTGTTATTGTAATGATTTAGAGCTTATTGTAATCAACATTTTGAATAAGTCGCAGTATTGACTTTATCTCATGTTTGTTTACCAAGGAAGTCATCAAAAGTACGTTTTGATCTAGCGTGGTAATTTATAACAACCTGGTTATGAAATCGATACCTATTGGAGATGTTCAGTCCGTGAGATCATAGAATTACTCTCTAATGCCCCACTAGACAACATGGACATTCTGAGTGGATATCTCAATAGCTAAAGGCAATTAATAAATTAGTTTTAAAAAAAACATATCAATTGCATCTATAGATTTGTGTGCACAGAGCGCATCTCCATTGATTCATTGCATATTATCGTTTATTGTTTATATCGCATTATCATGATGTGTTTAAACAAATGCTAATTAAGACAACACGTTCCGCAAGCCACTAACAATCGATTATAAGCAATGTAATTATTTTGTAGATAAGTATATTTTTCCTGTAAAGAAAAATAATGATTCATCCTCTTTAACCTGCAAAGAAGAAATTATTTATTATCATTTCCACTTCTACAACATAGAAAATATGTTAAATATATTAAACGTTCGTAAAAATATACACCCCTGACCATATTGTAAGGTTCTCAAGTAAAACGAGCAATACATAATATAAAAAAATTAATGTTTCAGATTCAATAATAGTATGGGTGAACCGAGACATTGAAGACTGTCCACGCAACTACTAAAATGGCAAGAACAGCGATAGTATTCCTCAGTCTACTAGTACTACACCTAGGCTATGGCTTCAACGGAGACAGCTTCGAGTTGGAATGTCCAGATGAATGTGATTGCCACTACTTCAGGATAAACTGGGTCACGGATTGTTCAGAAAGCAACCTCACTGAAGTTCCATATGACGAACTTAGCCTCAGCGTGTATATTCTAGATCTAAATGGAAATAATATAACAAGTCTAAAATCATTCCCGAGTGACATTAAAATGAGAAGATTGCAAATTGCGGATAATAGATTGACGAGAATTGAGCGGCAGGCATTCAAAGGACTCGAGTATCTGATAGACGTTGATTTGTCAGGCAATAACATCACTTATGTGGACCCTGAGACCTTCTTGTAAGTACTGTCGAATTTAATCCCTCACAATTCCAAACTTCCTAACAATCCCCAAATTCGCTGTAATTGAATAACGTAATAAAAAAAATAAAAAGTAAAAATATATTCAAATTATTTACGACTTATTTACTATCCTCACGTTTTTATTAGGTAGCTAGACATTATTGACATAATGAAAAATGATTACGTAGTAGCTAGTCCATTGTTTACATAAGATATATATTTTCTCACGTTGCATTGTTCGGTTGGGTTCAACCACTGAATAATGGAGTTGATGACAAAATTATACCAATTTATTTAAACTTGTTGCGGTCTGACCAAGCAACAATTGCCGCTCGTGATGTCGGTATTAGATAATGGTCACGCAGAAAGTATATTAGATTACTGGTCATTCTGCTGATCCTTCACACTTGCAAATTTCAAGAGTATCTCTGTATATTACTAATAAAAGTTTCGTTAGGTGTTCCGACTCATGGGAACACTTGAGAATGCGTTTCTTCCGCTTCTAGACGCCCTACAAAGTGAGCCAGTAACGTTGACACTGAATAAATGGTCGTTTAAAAGACAGCAGGTACAGTATAAAGTATCCTTAAATTAAAAACGTATGAATAAAAATCCTTAATCGTAATAGTGTTTAGTGTAAAACCAATAAAGATTAAGATTTATTAATAAGTAAACTATGAAGAAAACTGCAACAAATTAAATATTATAAAAATGAACAAGATTAGGCGACTTAAAGTGCAAGTACAATTTAAGCTATCGGGTAAATTATAGGTTAGACTATTTGATGTTTCGTCATAGTATATACTTAAAAGTGAAGGCTTAAAGGCTTAGCATAAAGTATATACATGTACATATGTATGGCAATTGACCGGTAAAATTAAACTACGATCGTACAAGCTGTAGGTATATGGATGCACTGTAGCAGCAATCATGTTCTATGTTTAAACATCGTGTAACCTTGCATTGTTGTGTGTTTTTCTTATGCGTATTACTCATAAGATTTATTATATTATTTATTTTTTCAATTACAGAGACTCACGAGGACTTCTGAACGTGGAGCTTCAAGACAATCCTCTTGGAGTGACCGAGGGACCCTTCTTAATATCTGGTACACTGCAGTATCTAGATATTAGCAACTGTAATATTTCGCTCATCAATCCGCACTTCTTCGACAACATAACTTCGATCACCACACTCGATCTATCAAACAATCCCTTGGTTAGTTTAGATGGTGAAGTCTTTGACGACCTTACGAGTTTGGAAACTCTGAAACTAAATGATTGTAAACTTAAAAATCTTTCTGAAAACATTTTCTCAGCATTGGTAAATCTCAAAAACTTAGAGGTAGCTGGCAACTTTTTGACTGATACCAATTGGCCGGAAGTCTTAGGAAATCTAGCGAGATTGGAATATCTGAACCTACGTAAATCTCAAATAACTTACTTATCAGAAGATACGTTTTCAAACTGCACAAATTTGGTAACACTTATCTTGGCTGATAATAAATTGCTTGATTTGGACGTGGCCGCAACGTTAGGAAACAGTGTTAATCATTTGGAACTGCTTGATCTATCCAATTGCCATATAAAAGGACCCATTTCAGGAGAAGCGTTTGCAAATGCAACGAGGTTGAAATCCCTGTATCTCTCGGGCAATCCTCTCTTTGCACCGGACTTGCAAGAAGCGCTTGCCCCTCTGCCGAAATTAGAAAAACTATTCTTAAACAATTGCGGTCTCCGCAACCTTCCAGACAATTTCAATGTTTTTGAAAATCTGATCGAGTTAGATATTTCGCATAATCCGCTAGTTAATGTCTTCATAAAGTTGCTCGCGCCGCTTGACAAATTGGAATATCTTAATATGGGTTACAGTAATTTATCATTCGTTGGACCAGAGACATTTTCACACATGACTTCAATGAAACGATTGGTTCTTTCTGGTAACGACTTATTGTCGTTGGAAGCTGGACTCTTTGGAAACCTTACTCAATTGACCACTTTAGAGTTGGAATTCTGTGGTCTTAAGAGACCTTTCAATGCAAACGCCTTCTTTAAAAATCTTACGTATACAGACTTGAGAGAAATAAAACTTGGTGGCAATCCTCTCGTTATTCCTGCGTCCGGCCCATTATTCCCGAAACAACTCTCGCAAGTGACTGTCCTCGATCTGAGCAACAGCAATATCACTTCGTTGAATCCAGATGCCTTCAAAAATACTGAAAATATAACTGATTTGAATTTAGCTAACAACAAAATTAGATCGGGGGAAAGCAATTTAGCATTTTTAGAAATACTACACCATCTTGAAAAAATAAACCTGAGTAACAACAATCTGACAACAATAGACCCGCAGATATTCGCAAATAATCCAAAAATTCACTCGCTGAACTTACTCGGCAATCCATTCATTTGCGACTGCAAGATCGCGGAGGTCTGGGACTGGGCGAACATGATAAAAGGTGACCTAGACGTTCTCGTCGGAGCTAAGAGCGCTGAGAAGGATATTGTCGTGAAAGGAAACAAAAAGAAGAAGAACTTGTACTGTCATTACAATGAGTTACGTAACATCACAATTACAGCGAACAAGACCGTCCCTGGAAGGAGGCCCTTCGCTAGGCATAGAGAAATCACATACGCGAATAGAACTTGGGCAAAATATGTCAGAGAGTCCGGTTGCGAGCCGGTGGTGAAGATTCTAAGGCCGATTGCTTTAGTATCCAACTTGCGTGATGATGAAAGCGATCACGTATCCGTCACCGCCTTAGTGTTAGCTACAATCGCTCTAATTCTTGGAGCAGCCACCGTCGTGATGACTTGGAGGTTGTTTCACAGAAAACAAATATCTGAATTTGACACGGAGAACCATAGGAAGCAAAGTTAGTATAGCGATAAGCAAAGTTATGTGAGAGGTTGTACTCCGAGTAATTTAAACTTTTGTATATTGGAACGTAGCTGACTATTTATATTTGAGAAGTATAAAATTATACAAAAATGTTTTTAAATATATTTACTAGTCAAATTCGAAAATATACCGTAGCAAGTAGTAACATCTCGTTATAGACTGTAGAATTATAGTTATAAGATGTTGTCAGTATTTTGTTTATATTATGCCTAATAAAGGTTTTTACATACATTTTTATATTATTTTTAAATAAAATATCAATTGAAAGATATTTTAAACGGTTGTCTTGCATGTCGGATGCATTTTGCATGACTATTTATGGTGTTTCGAAATAACATAATGTTTCTGATAACGGAGAAACTGTAAACGTTATGTAGGTATTTACTGTAAAAGTAAATTATAAAAATTAAAAAACCTCATGAAAATAAACAAATGAAAAATAAGTTATCTTTATTTTCCACCTAGCTGACCCGCGGCCATGCGCTGAGCGTAAAATCCATTGAAATAATTTTAAAATTGAAGGTAAAGTCAAATCAAAATCAAATTATTATTGATTAATTTAGTTAACACAATGTACACTTATGAACGTCAATAAAAAAAATATTAAATGGTTCTAATTTTACATTTACTGCCAGTTCTCAAATAAATGGCGTGAATTAATTCCTATAGACAAAGAAACATTACCTCTATAATATTACTTATATATACATATATCTTTCATCTAATATTGTCTTTTATTAACGCGAGTATCACACATTTAAATAAAATACTGTATACCGGATTAAAACGCGATTTATTATTTAAATTATTTATCCCGACGTTTCGGATGCTTTTCAGCAACCGTGGTCGCGGGAGACTGAAAGATGACAGTTGTCTTATATTTGAAATGTCACAAAGTTGCCATATTTAATTCAATTAAATTAAAAAAAAAATAATCGCGTTTTAATCCGGTATACAGTATTTTATTTAAATCTTTCATCTATGTAGATCCCTCTAGCTATCATATCGACTATCGAAGACTTATACAACTTACCATCTTATTTGCTTTTAACATTGCGCTTTAAAGGAGGTAATCTTAGGAAACATTTCCTAAGATTTCCACAGGCTGTCACAATTCAAAACTCAGAAGCATGCTAAATTATCATTTTTTACTACTGCTTACTACGGTCACTGACTTTGTTAAGCGTGTTTTTATTTGTGAGACTGTTTCAAAGAGACGAAAAAAGATCTGTCACGTAATGTATAGATAGCGAAAGTCTTATTACACAATTGCTTAACAAAATGTGATGTAATTTTCTAAAGAAATAAAAAGAAACAATATTTTATATAAGTTTACTAACAACTTATAAAATAATAACATACCTAAGTCTAATAACACTTAATACTAACATTTCTTTTGGTCTAATAAATTAAATATACTATCGACTAATTTTCTTTCCACCCTTCGTGCTCGTTTTCTTGAAGTATACATTTTCTTTATATATTTTCTTTCGCGTGCCTCGCTTTTCACTTTTCGGATTATCGTTTGAAGCCATTGCCGATAATTCGCTGTCTAGCAGTTGTGGTATTGATATAGGTTCAAAGCCATACTGAAATTGAGGTTCTACAAATTGTGTTTTACTCTTATATCTATGTAGTGGTTGCGTTTCATGCGCGGACGCATCTCGGGGTTCCTCAACTGAATAATCGTATTCGTACTCAGGTCTCGATTTTTGCTTTGTGAAACGTTGCTTCTGTTTATGTTCAGGTATATGATATTCATAAGTCGGTATATAGGTGTATTTTTCGTGTTTTTTTTTATCATCATCATGATTTCCGTAATAAATTTCAGGTTTGTTATTTTTAAACATTTTGTAATAGTTCTCCTTGCTTCTGAAACTATCTCGAAGACTTGTTGGTTTACTAACCGCGTAATCTAAAAAGTAGTCCTCGTGCATTTTGTCTCTCTCGTCCTTGTAGTTTGATCGGGTGAACTTTGGGAAATCGTCACCTTCAGCTTCATACTGTTGTAAAGGACTCTTTTCTATAGTATACTCAGAATGATAACGGGAGGCACCATACGATTCTGGATTGTAAATTTCTGAATTTTCAAATTCTTCACGTGGTGCATCGTAAGCAGCAAACCCGTACGCAGCATCTCTGTAACCCTTTTCAAAATTTTCTTCGTTTTTTTCTTGATCTTTGAACTTCTCTGCCTCTAATGCTTCTATTTCTTCCTCGGAAGGTTCATCATTATTTTTCTGTTTAGGCTTTCCTTTTATAATCGGTGCTGAAGAATAATGTGACCTGGAAAAGTCGTAGCTTTCTGGATGGTTTTGTTGTCGTGGAGGGGGGTTTCTAGTTGGTTGAATGTGTTGGTTAGGATCGACCCTAATTTTGTCGTGTACTTTATGAGGTGGCAGTATTTTAATTTCTTCCTCATATTCAGGATTTATTGGTTGGAAGTATTCTTGTTCGTGTTGAATAGGAGCGACATTTTGATGTAAGTGAACTACAGATTGAGGTGTGTGATGTTGTTTCACAATATTAGGGTCTTGCTGGTTGGTCGTGTGGTAATACTGTACTTGCCTATGTTCTGGTTTTAATAGTGGAGTACTTTGTGGAGAATCTATGTAGTGGACATGGTGTCCATAATTTTTTTGTCCCTCATTGTTATGATTATCTTCATTATGCCCGTTATTTTCTTGAGATTCCTCAGAGTTTTCTCTAGAATGGTGATGTGATACTTTATTCTGTTCAAAATTGGCCTGTTCATCAGGTTTAATTGTGTACACTAAATGTTTTGGGCTTTGATTTTTTGTCGTATGGTGGACTTTTTGTTTCGGTTCCTTGGACGTTTTCACGTAAGAATAGTGAATAGGTTCCTTTTGTGTATGCTCTTCATAAGTGTATTGTACGGGGGCTTTTTCAATATGATGTTCATAACTAACGATAACTGGCTTTTTCTGAGTATTTTTTTCATAACTATAGTGGATTGGATTACTCTCAGTTTTTATTTCGTAATTGTAAGTTTTAGGGTCCGAACCCGTTTCCTTATTATAGTTTACTTTTTGTTCTGTATAAGTCTCTTTATGGTTCGGCGAATTAATTTCATAAGAAAATTCAGGACTCTCGTTAGGAGACCCATGTACAGATTGTACAATTGGTTTGTCTTCATGTGAGTTAATATTGTAGGTCTCGTCTTTCTGATTCTTTTTCGGTTTATCCTCGCTATCATAAGTTTTGGTATTCTGTACGACAAATTCCATTTGATGCTTTTTGACCTCTTCTAAGTTTACATTTGGAAGTTTGTGATAGGTGGCTTCATGTATCCTGGGCAAGTAGTGTTGCACTTGGGGTACTAAGGGATTTGCAAACGTTAATGGCTCCAGGAGATTGAGGTCTAGCAGAGGAACGGGCGGTTTTGTGACTAAGTTTACGGCAATTTTTTTGCCATTTGATAACGTTGTTACGGTTGTTTGCTTCGGCACCTGCTGTAGTTGTTGTGACTTATCACTTTGCGCCGTTTGTTGAATAGAAGGGTATTTATCATTATTATGATAATTTGAGTGCGGCGTTTCATGTGAGTGTTGATATCTAAGATCATTCTGTGGTTTATTGTTATTTTCACCAGAGACGGAATTGTAGTAAATATTGTTACCAGTTGATTGTGGTTGACCTCGCGGTTCAAACTGGCTAATAAATATCGAATTCGGAGCTAAACTTTGCATATTTCCATATCCTAGAGGTTGCACAGTGTATCGACTAAGAGTGGTCTGCGGTACCCCCTGTATATTCTGCACATTATACTGGGTCGGTGAGAAGAAATGTGGGGCTGACTGCCTAAACTGAGTGCTTGGTGAAACGAGGGGTTGTCTTAAATGTGCTGGGAGATTTTGCAGCTGTATAGATTGTCGCGGGAATGTTGTTTTATATGCTAACGCTTGAGGCGATTGTAAAAATTGATTTCCATAGGAATCCTTCAAGTAACCGTTTGTGTTTTGAACGAGGATTGTTTCTTCCTTAACTGGGATATTTTTAGTGGCTAATACAGTAGGCACGTGGAAGGAATATGAAGCATAAGGGACAGCACTAGCGTATACACCCACAGGCACATTTTTATAAAGTCTAGATACACTTTCCGCACTAATATTGTCTGTAAGTCCCGATTTTGTTACAATGTTTTCAGTCTTCACTAAGTTTTCAGCTATTGCCAGCCAGCACACAAATATTAAGATCTGAAATAAAAATAAATATCCTTAAGACACAAAAATAAAAATCAATATCCCAAAAAATCGAGAAAGAAATTAGACTCATAATATTACACAGACTAATATTAATATGACTCTATGAAACTAAAATAACGAATAATTTAATGTTCTATTTTTAAACTTCTAATAAGTGCTTTTTACGATAAATCTAACAATAAGCTCTAATTTCACTAGAAATTGTTTTATTAAAACGGTTTTACCTTCGTCCCCATTCTAGACGACCTTACGTCCAAGACCGTAAGAGGCACTGCGCTAATGCATCACTGCCGCGGTCTTATATTGATAACACCAACTCCCTACATTTCCCGCACACCAAGATTTTTACTCTCGATAACCGGCATAATAAATATACAATTGGAACTTATAAATTATTATTACATGATCGCAACCATTCAGTTTAATCTAAGCATGAAGTTCTAATATTAATTAGATCTTATAGACCTAAAATGTAGGAATCATAACATCGATTTAAATTTTATAAAATATCAGTAAATTAAAATACAAAAATCTATTTTAATAGTGTATCAACAGATTTTTTTATTATTAAAAAATGTGTTAGATAATCATATTTTGATGATTTGAGATATAATAAATAACAAATTTTAATGATTTCCCCCTAGAAGTTCATATATTTTTTCATTATTTATTTAAAGGTCATGATGCCAGTGCTTTATGTTGAAATATAGTTTACTAATGTTGTAATATTGCAATTAATACAATCTGCAAGAAGTTGCAGAATTACTCTTTTTTTCTCACTAGATCTGTTAACTTTGGTAATAACTCACCTTGCCAAAGAAAAAGAAATAGAAATATTTCAGTCAGAAAAAATATTATTATTATAGTTATTACTTTATTACAATGTAATCATATTATCATAATCCTAACGTAAATATAATTTATCAATGGTTATTTTAAATTCCGAAAAATAATCCGGAAAGATGGCTAAGTACTGAAACTATAGTTGTAACTTTAAAAAATCGATTCGAAATAACAGATGATTCCTAGTTCCTATTTAGGTTGTATTAAAGATGAAACTTAGATTCGTGAAAGAACTGATATTTTAAAAAGTTAGAAAAAAAGGCAAATACATGTCTAGTAGACACTAGACATGTATTTGCCTTTTTGCCCTCTAAAATCTATCTAAAAAGCCTAATTCAGTAATAACAAGACAAGGAATCCGATTGCCAAAAATGATTCTAATTATAGACATGTTATATTATTACGGGTAAAAAAATGCATTATATTTAGCTGATTCCCAAACACAATACAGAGTAATTAAAGCTGTTTGTAAATCGATCTGATCTAGGTGACTAGTTTTAGAACTTTCGTTAAACCGCGAGTCCTGGTGCGCGGCGACCATGACCAAGTGAACAAAACCGCTCAAAGAAAGTCTATGTATCGAGTTTAGTGTCACTCTCTTTCATCGACGAGCTCATATGAATACGATGAACCTACGCTCGAGATTAATTAGTAAATTTTCACCTTTTCACCAACCAATACAGAAATAAGGCTCCGTGACTTATTTGTCACATTTGTCTTGCATGAGGAGCAAGTAATCATTACTGCTTGCTCTTAAAATCGATTTGACACTTTTTGTCCAATAAGTATCTCTAAAGCCCAAACCGATAATAAATACGGAAAATCAGATATCCATCTAGGGTAAAGTACCCAGAAGTCAGCCTTTTAACTAATTTTTCAACTTTGACTAACGAAAATAAAAAAAGAAAACGACACGTAACTAATCTCAAATAGAACACTTTTTATTAAACTTTAATGACACGATTACAAAAACTGATAAAATTTATCTGAAAACGTAGGAAATATTTTTTTCGGAAATACGGAAATATAAATTAATAAATATTTCACGTTGTTATATGCATGATTTCTGTATAAAATAACGTTATTTTATTAACTCCGCGCAAAGAACTCCCGGAAAGTAAATAGGTAGTTGCACAAATATTTAGTATCGAAACTCCTGACTTCGTTAATAATCATGACTTTTTGTATGGAAAACGAACCACCTTAACGATGAAAACATCATTTTATGTTATTTCCTTCTTTCCGATTTAAAATTATGTTTAGGGACAATTCCTAACAATTATTTCGAAAATAAATAGCAGTATGCTCTTCAGATTATCAGACAACATTCCAGTCTGTCGTTTATTTATATAAAATGATAGGTACCTACATTCGTACATCCACAGTTCATTGAACTTTTATTTATTTCTGTCCGGCCCTACGTTGTACCTAGGTGGTAAGGACTATTTAAATAAAAAATGCAGATATTTCATACTTCACGTTTATTTATAAAATATTTACACGAAGAAAAAGAATTATACGTAAGTTTAACGTAATATGTATATTTTATTCTGAATGTTCTGCGAGAACTTATATATACGTTTATTCTTAGACACAAAGGCACATAAATTTCAAAAAATAATACTAATTAAGCATAAACAATAAAAATAAAAACATCAAAAAATGCATTATTGTACTTGACAACACTGACACAAGGTGAAAAAAAATTACATAGTAGATACCATTAAGTAACGCCAGATAAATATACATATTCTACATATTCTCTGTAGTAATCTAGTACTATTATATGTATATTCATACCTTTTACTAGCTTGTGAGGAAAAATCAGCCTCCTGTTTTTGTTAGTATGATACTAACAGATCACAGATATCATTATGCAACCTTTGTTTAGATTTTCGGTACATAAGAATTAGAAATAGAATGGCAACATTTTGTTATTTTACTTTGACACTGACAACGCAACCATATTGAATGGCTCGTCAGCTCATCGTAGAACGCGCGGGTCGCGGGTTCGAACCCGCCGAGACATGATTACAATTTTTTGTAAGCATATCTTCCCCACGTCTCATCTCTTCGGACATTAAACGATTGGGAAGAATATCGAAATTCTTTTATATTTTTAGAAAAAAATAATTGACGGCAACAGAAACATATTGTAGGTCGAACGGTATGAATGCTATTTTGTGCAAGAAGTTGTATGTAAATGAGATTTTGATCTTAATAAAAATATATTTAACGGTTCATCACAGATACGTACCAAAACGACTTCTAACATAAGCTTTGGTGCAAAAGATTCGTGAATATTACTAAATTGAATTATCCCAACTTTTGAAAAAACATAGTTGAAGAATAGCAAGCGATGCTGTTGAAAATTTTCAAAAGAAGCATGAAGGTACACCTTATCATAAATACAGCTAAAGAGTTTGCCTGTCCTCAAAGATTCATAGACCTGAGAATAAATTTACATGTGCGATGGTTATAAGACGTTTGTTAATCTGTTTACAAACCGGCATTGTTTATGCACATTCGGAAAGGTCGCACCCATCCGCCATTTGGACCCTAAACTTATAGCCAGCAACGCTACGCTATATATTTTCATCTTTCATATAAAGCGACCAAAATACTCGCTAGATCCTAATGAATACTCAATTGTCCTCTTTTAAAACAAAATCTAAAAAAAATATCACTTAAAATCGATCACAAATTACAAAACTAACAATTATCTCTTATAGGATGTGAAAATTCTGCAACCCCTGTACAGAACAGTTATATCAGACTAAGATTTATATATAACTACTATCCACCTACCCTTCGGCCTACGGCTTCGCACAGCTATTCTAATGAAGAAAATAAGAACAAATCAAATTTTTGTAAAAAAAAAAAATTCTGGATAGGGACACACTAATCACGTAGCGGTATGAAATGTACTTAGCGACCTATTCTCATACCTACCAAATAAAAAAATAAAAAAAAACAAAAAAAAGGTTCAGAGGAGTGCCTTCACAAACCCCGTGACACGAGATTTTTATATTTTATACATTAGTATAAAAACTACGAAATATGGCTTCGTATAGTTGGAGATGTTTTTTGAAACAGATCCCAATCTTGATTAGAGAACTCCGTAACATCTTCACTTGATATATTCATCCGTCATTAATTAGTAAAAGCAAAATGTTACACTAATAACACAATTAATAACACACATCAAGCACCCAACATATAAAAAATTTCACTTGTAATATTCAACTTTTTTGAATCCGAGCCTAGCCTTAACGTTATTCGGTTCGGGCATAGACAATCGCCTCTCCGGTTTGTTGAAAACCGGCGTGAACTTGACTTCAGCCGGTTTAACCGCTTTGATAGTCTCTATTTCCTTGTACTCCACTCGGTTGGAGAATTTAACCGACTTGGCTTTAGGCAATGCTAGCTTTTCTTTAACACTGAGGGGTGCTTCATCTGCCCTCATCGTTCCGACACAGATTTTTCTGGTATTGTTCTTGTTTGTTGTGACTGTGAAGCTGCGCTTTATAACCGGTGGACTTTTTAATATGCCTTCATATTTAAGTGCATCTTTTTCTATTGGCAGCGTTTTTACAGGGTCGGGGGTGTCCTTAGAGCCGAGCCGCGCGAACACTTGTTTGGTTTCCTTTTGTACAACTTTGGGCTCTGATGTGCCGAGCCGAGCGAATACTGTTTTGCTTTGAGGGGCTGTAATATATCAAAATGTAAAAAAGTTTATATTTTGTAAAATAAACTTATATACTATAATTAAAAATAATAGACTTTATAGAAATGTATGATTCTAAAATATAAATTTCAGAGGGCCTAGCGCGAATGACTATCGAAAAAGTATTCGAATCGTCCATCTGTCAGTTGTATGAGGAATCATTTGATGTTTCATACAAAAAACACCTTGGCGATACGAATACTTCATCGAAAGTTGTTGGTGCTAAGCCCTCTGTTAAGTCTTGTATAGTTACTAGATGTACCGGCATGCGTTGCAATGCTACGTAAAGTAAAGAAAAGTTTTTGACCAGAATTCCTTCGACCCTTCGAGGGCGTATGCAGAACAGCTTACCAAAATTTCATCATAATCAGAAGAATAATTTAGGGAGTTCATAGAGGACAAACATACATTGATTTCTATCTATGTAGATTTACTAATCATTTTTAAATACGGCCAAAGGATGTCAAGGCGTGAGTTAGTTATTTATTTAGTTAGTTATTTAGTTGAATAAGTGTGAGATGAGTACAGAAATAAATAAATTTATCATTACTTACCATCTTCAGTGGGTAATATTGTTGTCGGTTTAGGAGCTGAGCTAAAACGAATGAGCCTAGCTTTCTTTATATGTAGCTCCGATTCCTGAGATCTGTAAACAGAAATTACAAATCGTAAATTCTGTGTACAAAATATATAGTAACAAATCCATTTCGGTTAGCAACTAAAACATTTTTCAAAAGTTAATATCAAATTCAAACATTAAAACGTAAAGAGGAGATCCTCACACTGCAAAATGTTGTCAAAACACATGTCATGATGATTGAATCACCAATTTAATAATGTTATTATAAAGTACATTTTCTTTTTAATAACTTAACAATCGATATTTTTTGGATATTAACATGAAAATAATGGTAATGCATGTAGAACATACTACTGTTAAAATCAGTACTGTCTCAATTATTTATCACTAGATACAGCTAAATACACCCAGCATGTGTTTGGAATGCGATGTTAAGTAAAATAGTGTTTTTTGGGCCTAACCCCTTCGCGGGCGTATGCAGGACGGCTCACCAAAGTTTCATCATAATCAGATGAATAAGAGCAGTGGCGGATTATTATCCTTAAGGCAAACTAGGCACGTGCCTAGGGGCGCGACATTACAAACAGTATAAAAAAAAAGTAACTATATTGTACCTAAAAATATGTATTTTCTCTAGAACGAAAGGTTTATGATTATTGTCTTTTATTAACGCGAGTGTCACACATTTAAATAAAATACTGTATACCGGATTAAAACGCGATTTAATATTTATATTGTTTAAATTATTTCTCGTCCGCTCTACGCCCTTGATTTGTGAACTGGTAGTAAATGTAAAATTAGAGGCATTTTATATGTGTTATTTTTTATTGACATTCATAGATGTACATTGTGTTACCTAAATTAATAGATTATTTTTGAATTTAATTGAATTAAATATGGCAACTTTGTGACATTTCAAATATCAGACAACTGTCATCTTTCTGTCTCCCCGCGACCACGGTTGCTGTAAAGCATCCGAAACGTCGGGATAAATAATTTAAACAATATAAATAATAAATCGCGTTTTAATCCGGTATACAGTATTTTATTTAAATTTATGATTATTGACAATTTCACCAGAAAAAAATGTAGATGAAAAAATTTTTAGTAAAGAGGAAGGGGTGCTTACTTAGGGCGCCGTCGACTTTTAATCCGCTACTGTTTAAGACTGTATAGAAGGACAACCTATATTTTTATTTATATATAAAGATATATCGGGTACAACAAAATGATAACTTACCTAAATTCATCAGATTTCCTCTTGTTCTGCACAACAGTAATCGGCGAGGGATCCCGGGACGGATTGCGGGTGTAGTGCTCGAGGATACGGCTTGCGGCTAAAATTGTATTCAGTTTAATCCTTATTACTGCCTTCTGCATTCAGTTGACCACAGGTAGAAGACCACCATAGCAACACTGTTTATTAATTCAATTTATTATATTTTAATCGTCAATTTTTTTTTATTTTAGAAACTAGGAACAGAACATCAAAGTAGTTGGAATGTCCAAGCTTATCCAATTTTAAAAATTAAAACCTTATTGTGAATAAATTTCTCATAAGCACAAAAGAGGTCTTATATGTAGTGGTTTTTATGATAATATTGAAACTAAAATCTGTGCCTCCCATGTAAATTGTGATAACCAACAAAGTATTTGACGTTTTTTTAAATATTAAGTAAATAAATAGTAAGTAAGTAGTTCATATTTTTCTACACAATTAAATAATTTGTTACTGCAAACACATAAATTATATGAAAACAGACAGTACAGTTAACATAATTTACATGGGAGGCATCAAAATAATGTCACTGATAAACAATAAACATAAACAAGCGGAAAATTAATTGAAAACAACTCATCGAATTATAATTCTTCGAAAAAACAATTCATCTAACGGTATTTCTCCGAAAAACAATTCGTCGAAAACAGTTCATCGAAAAAATAATTTGTCGAAAACCTTTGGTCGAGATCAATTCATCGAAAAAACAATTCGTCGAAAGGCAAATACATTAAATGACAATACGTCGAATGACAAATCATGGAATAAAAATTCTTCGAATTGAGTAGGATTCGGTTCTGACACTCATCAGCCGCTACAGCGACACCAAGTTTCAAAATACTCCTCTCTATTGGCTGGTATACACTTTGATTAGTGATTAGTGCGAGTGGCTTGTTTAGTGTTAAGTGTTTAGCAAAAGACACGTTCGGACAGTTTCTGTTAAGTGTTAAGTGTATAGTGCTTAGCGAAGTACAGTATTTAGAAGTGTGTTCTATTTTTTCTGCGAGTAGCTCCTCCCGCGCGTCCCGCCTTCACCCCTCGCTTGCACTAAACACGAACTTAACACGTCGGGACGTGCGTGACTGTTAAGTAAACAGTGTCGTGTTCGTTTCTTCTGTTGTTGTGAATGATAAATATATCAAAAAAATGTCGACTAGGTGGATCGAATCCGTAACCCACAAATTTGTGGAGTTATATGTTCAACATGCGTGTTTATATAATGTTAATGTTTATATAAACAAGCAAGACAAGCAGCTCTGCAAACCATAGCTTCTGAAATGCATTTAGAAAAATTTGGGGCGAAGGAGGCTTACACCTTCTCTCCTAGCTATCCATAATCGAGGTGGTCTCCTCAATTCCACCTCAATTTCTTCTCGAATGTGTAACGCAAGCACATTCACTATTTCGATAACTACATTACGAATGGGATCATACATATTCACTGGTTTTTTTTTTTTTGTTAATTATTACTATCAGAGCGTATTCAGGCAAAATGTTGTCTATTTTTTAAATGAACTAAACACTGTCTAATAAACAGTATAGGACATTACTAATCACTTAACACTAATCACTCTACACACTAAACACTAAACACTTGTCACTTGACTAATCAAAGTGTATACCAGCCATATGGCATGTTGGCAAGTTATGATTTTATTTGACATCCATAAGACAGGCATGGTAAGATGCAGGTATCTGTCACTATCTTCTTTAGTTTTAAGTTGTATTTTCCTTTCAAGATTTCTTTTCAAGCCCATGTTGTGATTCGTTAATTTAAAAGGCAAAATTGTATATTGTAATCAAATTTAGTATTAAAAATAGAAATAATTTATATTAATTATAATGAGTTTACATATTGTATCGATACTTCAAAGTGTATTTAATTCAGATGCTCAATTGTTATTATTGTGGAAGTAATATCAGTCATTCAACAGTTCACTCATCACGTGTTCACTCATGTCATTCGTTCCTTTCAATCACTCAATATTGAGAAAGTATCGTCTAATGTCTAGCTGTTAAGCAAAAATTATTAGAAAACGGGCATTCTGTCTACAGTCGTGCTCCAGTAAAGTCCTAGTTATACTGTTCGTAATCTCGTGATGTATTAACGTCTATACAAAGTGAATATCGATATTTTAAGAAATTGTACACGTGTTGGTAGTTGAATATATTCATGTCCGAGAAGTCAAATCTGTATGGAAGATGGAAATATACGTTTGGATACTGTACACTGGTGATTTTATTATAAATCAGAAGTGTAACGACCCGCGAGCCACGTCAAAGGACATTTTAGTAAGTACGAATTTGAGTTATATGGACAATATTAAAAAAAAAAAAAGTGTAAATTTGACTAGATCTAAGTAACCTGGTCCAGCCGTAAGTTCTGTTACAAATGAAAATGCATTTTTGTGAAGTAGTAATCTTATTAAAACTTATATTTATCGAAGTATTAGAAAATTATTCTACTCGAATTCGCCACTCTTGGCTTTGAATTTGGATTTATGCATAAACACATCGGAAATTTAGCCATTATGCCCCAGAGATTTCTTAAGATACTTAATGTTGGCGTGTCGTTTAGAGCAGACTATATTCTCTAAAAATGACCAGGTTTTGAACTGATCAGTAAGTAGGTGGAAAGTCCACAGTACATTTTTAGAAAAATATGATGACCACGTTATACCTTTTCAACCACTTATTGTAGTGCTCTTCAATCGTGAGAATTTTTTTCATCAGTATAGAAGATATTTAATTGACAATAATTAATTGATAAGATCAGTAGACCTGTGTGACCGTGGGGACAGAAGGCGTTTGATCGATCCACTCTTAATTGTAGGGATTGATTTAGAACATGTGCTGTATATCGATGATAAGAACTCAGCTTCAGGTTTTATTTTTGTTATAAATATGCGACAACAGGAATTTTCATTTCTCGCAATAAGATTTTTGTTTCCAAGTAGAGTTTTGGCTACTTAGAACTTGTATGTGCTATCTTCCCTTCTTAGTATATCTGTCGATAGTACGATATACAAACATACAGCTGATACTAAACTTTTCAAGTGTCTTGAATATGACCGACGCGGACGCAACGACTCGATACCCACTTCGTCCATTCTATTTTCGACATTCCATATTGTAATTAGATATGAATAATAAAAAATAATGTATGTGAAATGGTGGGAAATCGAAATAAGTTTTTAACATAATAACAATTTAAAATAATTGAGTTGAAAAGAAAAAAATAATAGATTTTATGTAACAGTATTTATGGTCATGCTAGATATAGTAGTCATGAAAGTGAGCTATATCAGCCATGTATGTGTGCTGTAGAGATCAGCCATGTATGTGTGCTGTAGATATCAGCCATGTATGTGTGCTGTAGATATCAGCCATGTATGTGTGCTGTAGAGATCAGCCATGTATGTGTGCTGTAGATATCAGCCATGTATGTGTGCTGTAGAGATCAGCCATGTATGTGTGCTGTAGATATCAGCCATGTATGTGCTGTAGATATCAGCCATGTATGTGTGCTGTAGTGATCAGCCATGTATGTGTGCTGTTGAGATCAGCCATGTATGTGTGCTGTCGAGATCAGCCATGTAGGTGTGCTGTAGAGATCAGTAAAGATACAATAGCCATGTAGGTGTGCTATTATGATCAGCCATGTATGTGTGCTGTGGAGATCAGTAATGACACAATAGCCATGTAGGTGTGCTATTATCAGCCATGTAGGTGTGCTGTAAAAGTCACTGATGATACAATAGCCATGTAGGTGTGCTATTATGATCAGCCATGTAGGTGTGCTGTAGATATCAGTAATGACCCAATAGCCATGTAGGTGTGCTATTATGATCAGCCATGTAGGTGTGCTGTAAAGGTCACTGATGATACAATAGCCATGTAGGTGTGCTATTATGATCAGCCATGTAGGTGTGCTGTAGATATCAGTAATGACCCAATAGCCATGTAGGTGTGCTATTATGATCAGCCATGTAGGTGTGCTGTAAAGGTCACTGATGATACAATAGCCATGTAGGTGTGCTATTATGATCAGCCATGTAGGTGTGCTGTAGAGACCAGAAATGACACAATAGCAGTGTAGTGTATGTAGATCAGCCATGTAGGTGTGCCTTAGAGTTCAGTAATGACACAATAGCCGTGTAGGTGTGCTTTTATTATCAGCCATGTGTGGTGTTGATATCAATAATGATACAATAGCTATGTAGGTGTGCTATTATGATCAGCTATGTAGGTATGCTGTAAAGGTCAGTAATGATAAATTATAGCCATGTAGACGTATTATAATTTTATCAGCCATGTAGTTGTGCTGCAATAGTCACATAGTTGTGATAGGACAGACATGTAGGTGTGCTGCAAAAGCCATATAGTTGTGACGGAATAGCCATGTAGGCGTGCTGCAATAGTCATATATGTAGTTGTGATAGAATAGCCGCATAAACATACTGAAATAGTCATATAGTTGTAATGAAATAGCCATGAATATCCTTAAGTTATTAACAACCATGCAGGTGCATGCATGCATAGCTATGTAGTTGTGCTGTAACATCTATTTAAGTGTGTCATAGTTGCCATGACAAAGTTTATAAGTATCAGATACTTAAGTGTATGATTATAGTCATGTAGGTGTGCAATTGTCAATCAAAGTGTAGTAGTAATAATATAAAATTGCTGCTAGTATATTTTCTTAATGTGTGACATTATATTATCTACGTATAGATATATATATAGCTTTTATATGAATAACATAATAGTATTATGTATACAGTTTAAGACATGTATTGAATGAACAGAAATATTTGAAATTAGTTTCAAGATTAAAGCAGATGGCATAAAGTTTATAAAGTTGTAAGGTGGTAACACGGCAGTATAAAGTTTATAAGTTATTATAAAATGATATAAAGCGTGTGAAAATATGTATTTCAGCCAACCAGAGAAGAATACGGTTTCACCCCGGAAGCTAAGTAAGCGAAGGACGCACTAGGACACAGAAGTACCAGATGTAACTAAGAGAATATCGGAAGGCTGGATACCTGCTAAAAATGATAGCGGCGTTAAGTGGTATACAACAAAACTATGGTATCTACGATTTATTTATTTGGGAAAGATTGGGATCAAAAGCTAAAAAAAAAAGCCATTTACGGCTGATGAACATTTGGTAAATTTTAAGGGAATAATACTATGTAAAAGTAGTTTACTGCATTATTTATAGAATTATTTATAGTTCAATAGGTAATGGAGCAAAAGATCTTTAATTTAGCGAACCAAAAGATTTGTTAACATTTAGCTTCTCAGCAATTCTATCAAATTAGAGATAATTCTAGGATAAATACTACTACTAATAAATACTAATTATTTTAGAAAAACTCAATTTAAGGACTGGTTCTGTTATCATAGTTAATGTTTGCAAGTCAATACAATTAGAGGAATTTATTCTACATGTTTCAGTTATCAGGAATGTTGGCATATATATAATTATTATTGCCAAAAGCCAATTATTAAATGTAGTAAATGTGATAGAATAAGTCATAACCTTTATGACTGTACCAGAAACCTCTCTTCATGTGCATGAAAGTAATAGTACAAACGAATTGACAAAAGTTTTTAAGATATTTAATAGAGATATTAATTTCCGATATAAATTGTTTAAAAAAAAAAATCCTTTAAAACGAATCAGAATTTGATAAAATAAAATATTTTTAATGTCTTAAGTAAAAGCACTCATAATTTCAGTAGCGATCGTAATATTCAATTATATTATCACTAGACTAATATTTATTTACTGACTTGAATACACTTCACAAGGATTTACCATTAATTGAATTATTTATGAAATATGATATATATTTATGAATATATACATATATTGTATATATTTTGATATATATATACCTATATGAAATTTTGTTATTATTGATAATCATTTTGTGGAATAAGACCTAGTGATAGTCAAGAAAGGATTTTAAAATAAAAAAAAAACCTTTTTTACCACAAACTAATCATTTACATAATATTTTACTGTTATAAAATTAGTTATAGAAAAGTATTTTATTTGTGTCTGCATTAATATTAATAGATAGTACATATATTAGAGTCAGGATTTTGTTAGTTAGTCAACTCTACTGAGAAAACAAATATGTGAATAAGAGTTATATATATAATATTATAATGAATTGGCCATGATAATTGGTTATTCGAAATATTCAAGTTCATTGATAATTATTATTTAGACATTCGCGTAATGTGTTGATCAAATAAGAAGTCAATATTGGTTTCCTGAATTTCAATCACATTTAATAAAAACAAAGTAGCTTACTGGAGATTCCATGGAGCGATTAAACGAAGAATGTGTCTAAATAAACTTTTTGCAATTTACTAAGGTTTTGTCGAAGGATGAATTTTTATTTTACAAATTTATTTTATTTTATGAAATGTTTGTAAACTTTGGTAATTTTAAGTCTATGGGAAAATTATGTACGAGCCTTGTTTCTCTAACAGATTTTGCTAATTCTTCTTATTAAATGAATCATTAAAATGTTAGATTGAAAGTTATTGGTTTGACACACCAAAAATCAATTCAGTTTCTAAGGGGTTGCACAAGAAACAGAAAATTATCTTTAAAGTTCCTGTTTTGATTCTTCGTACACTCGATGAACATTTGCTTATTAAAAAGCGACAGATGTATTTAAAACCATATGGTAATAAAAAAAAAATACAATTAAGTTGAAGAAGTGTTGAATGCACATGAAACAGTAAAGTTTTAGCCTCAAATCAAGATCAAATATGTGGGGTCAATATTTTGTTGCTCAATACATTTTATTTTTGTTTCGATTTATTAATAGTAAAAAAAAATATATATATATATATATATATATATATATATGTTTATCATAACTCCGCTACAATATACCGTTGCGAATCGTTATGGCTAGGAATACAATTATGGCCAGTGTATTTAAAGATTTTTCTCAGTAATAATCAAAAAGTTGAGTGATTTTCACCCTATGAAATATCAGAATGTTTAGGTTACGATTGATAATCAAGTTATTAAAACCAAACAAAACTCAAACAGGTTAGATAAGATGAGATCTTTGAAGACCTTGACATATATCTAAGCAATAATGTAAAACTAAACTAAATCTGGCCCTAGCTATACTTAATCTCGCATGGAAAAGTGACAAAGTGGAAAAGTGAAAAAAAAACAGACCTTAACCATTCGGTTACAGACTGTAAATGCATAAGATAATAAATGTGTCGGTGCATGTTGCGCCATCTAGTTTAATTAAGAATCAATTGGTACCTTCAAGTCGGAAGATCTTTAATACGCCCATTGCGCGATTACAAATGCATAAATAGAAATGCTCGAATGTTTAATGTAGGTATAAGTAGTACTGTAAAATTATTTATTTATCATATTAAAATGTCATTATTAATAAATAATGTATTCCAAGTAATGTATTATAAGCCATTTTTGAAGTATCGACTAACTTTCTATGTTAAAATAATAAATAATTTTATGTAACAAAGTATCTTTGAGATTGATATTGTGAATATTAATTGTGTATTGATAATACTGATAGCGTTTGTATGTTCTAGTTTCCGAGTTAAAAAAAAAAAAGAAGTTATTTAATTATTTTTGTTTTTCGTGTAAGTGAAAATGTATTCTTTTTTGAGAGAAATAAATGTATTTAACCATTAGTAGATACTTATCTAGATTTCATTGTAATAATAGAGGATAAGATGGTAAATTGTATAAGATTTCATTTGCATTGTATAGAATCTCTGTATACCTTGCATTATATAAACTTCTCAGCCGATTCTTACTATTGTAACCGAGTCTCTGTAAGCTAAACCATTATTGAAAAGAGTATCCATGGAGTTTCTTGCCGGTTCTTCTCCATGAGACCCACTTTTTGGAACCGTGCAACTAGACGTTTCATAAGAGCCTGCAAAGGCCTATTTCAAATAAAAAACTTTTGATTTTGATAAAACGTGCTCAATGAGTGTTGTGATTTTGCGTGCTCCGGAGATAGCACGCTTGTGGATGGCCGAGTGTTGTGATTCGTTAATTTAAAAGGCAAAATTGTATATTGTAATCAAATTTAGTATTAAAAATAGAAATAATTTATATTAATTATAATGAGTTTACATATTGTATCGATACTTCAAAGTGTATTTAATTCAGATGCTCAATTGTTATTATTGTGGAAGTAATATCAGTCATTCAACAGTTCACTCATCACGTGTTCACTCATGTCATTTGTTCCTTTCAATCACTCAATATTGAGAAAGTATCGTCTAATGTCTAGCTGTTAAGCAAAAATTATTAGAAAACGGGCATTCTGTCTACAGTCGTGCTCCAGTAAAGTCCTAGTTATACTGTTCGTAATCTCGTGATGTATTAACGTCTATACAAAGTGAATATCGATATTTTAAGAAATTGTACACGTGTTGGTAGTTGAATATATTCATGTCCGAGAAGTCAAATCTGTATGGAAGATGGAAATATACGTTTGGATACTGTACACTGGTGATTTTATTATACCCAGAATTTTTTCTATGTGCATTTAACTCTTCTGTCTACTTCTTCTTCATTGTTATTTGGGCTCAATGTTACTTGTTTCTCCAAATAAATATAGTTGCCCACGTAGTCTATTTGGTTTCCTTCTATTTTATAATCCTTTTGATGCTATTTCACATTATTTTTCTTTTAATTGCATTCATTTGCAATCCTAACTTTTTGCTTTCTTTGTTAGTGTCTGGATATTTTATTCTAGTTCAATAGCTGATTCTGTGAATCATCAATCATATAATCATCAGCAAATCTAAGATGACAATTGGTCAGAGATCTGTAGACCTTTATTTCAGGTCTTTTTTGCAATCTCTTCTTCTATTTCCAGACTCACTTTGCTTACACTTTTATTATAGATGTTTTTTAAGATGTTTATGTATTTTTTATTTATATCATATGCTGCTTTCCATATTGAGCTGTGAGTGATACTGTCAAATGTTTTTAAATAGTCTACAAATCCCAATGTACAATGGTTGTTCAAACTCACAGTATTTTTCTAATATTGTCTTTTAACGTCTTGAAACGTCGGGATAAATAATTTAAACAATATAAATAATAAATCGCGTTTTAATCCGGTATACAGTATTTTATTTAAAGTATTTTTCTAGTATATTTAATATTTTAAATAAACAAAGTTTGCAAATTAAAAAAATACTTACGCGAAGAGGGCTGTGCTGCAGTGGACCGGCCAGTGACGGCTGCCACAGGCACTTTGTTAGTGACACTAGTTGTGCTCAATACTTTGTCCCTGGCTGTGTTTTCATGTACTTGTTTTGCATGTCTGTAACAGATATTAATTATTCATAACACTATCTGTATTAAATAACAGCTTCAATTAATAGAATTTAAAAGAAAAATATACAACTAAACAATTTTATGTTTGCTGTTACCTTCCTCTAGGCTTCACTATTAATACCAAGGACAGAAGCTGATAAAAAATACAAGTATGAATCACTGATGGTATAAACAAATAGATAAGTCAACAGCACACCAAGGTAGACTACAGTACGCGTTTATAGTACTTCCTTAAATATTAAGTCTTTCTTTTACCTCAATATGGCTATAATATCGCCCATCCTAACAATTCCCATATCCCTGAGATACTCTTTATTTAAATCAAGCAGCATATCATTCTGAATTCTGTTCTCGGTGAAGGTGAGAGCATAGGTGGCTCCAACTTCTGACGGTATCCCAGCAGCTGTAAAAAAGCTCACCCATAACCCTGAAAATATACAAGTGAACTGGAATTCAATGTTTACTACTCGATTGATATTATGACACAAATAATTAATTCGCATGGTAAGTCATATTTTGTCTCATACATACTATTTGAAGCCACAAAAGTCAGCATCTCACACATGGATATATAATACATATTTACAAGGCTAATGTGGGATGCTGAATACTGTTGCTAAATACATATTAGTCAAATTTGAAAATCTTAAGGAACAATCTAACCTGTGAGATTTGAGTCCATTTTATTTATTCCCGAATTCATAATTGTGAAATAAAAATTAGAGGAAATATCAAATTTCACCCCAAAATTTGTATTTATTTTTACGTTTTCAGTATTTCAACTTTAACCACAGAACAAAAACATTTCATCTAATCTAATATCATCCAAATGTCAATTACTTTATAGACTAAAAACCAGTGTTGCCAGTTGTGTCTTGTCAAAAGTTACCTAAAATGGATAAAAAAGAAACCTAAATAAACCTTTATTTTATTTTTTTGTTGGTTGTATTTATTAACAGAAATATGGATAATTTAGTAATGTTTTTCATTTTAAGTTGAATTTACCAGCAACTTTTTTTTACGTATTACTGTAATTTACAAGTGAAATAATAATTATAGAAATATACCTAGCCCACCGAATTACCGATTGAAAATTTTGGCCATAATATCAGTGTGAGTGAGAAATACTTTTTTTAAAAGTTAAACCATTTGTCTGCGAGTTGCACTCACTGCCTACGAATGAAGTTTTTCGTGAGCCAACATTGCGTTCCGTTTCAAGGTGGTTTCATGTAAGAAAATAGAATTTAATTCTACAAATTCCGCAAATCACCTCAAAATTAACCGTTCGAGTCTTGTAACCTAGAAATAACGCGAAGGAATTAAAAATCACCTATAAGATTACAAAAGTAACCTTCTGGCAACGCTGTTAAAAACATTATAAAAGAAGTACTATGTATGTATCTCTGCTATTTTCTCTGGGTACTATGTAGGTACCTATTCGATTCATCAAGGCGGAAACATGTTGTTTTCTGTGTTCGCATTATTCAATATGTTAGCATAGTAAGGGTGGGCAATGCTACTGAAATAAAAAAATATCCAAGCTTCAATAGAGAAGATACTACCATCATCATGGGATCATGTAATAAACATCATAAAATCTAAAAACAAACATAACAGATCATTTAGATGTAGTTTATACAGTAATTCAGATTGATATTTTTATTTTTTATCTCAAAGCAAAGAAAATACATGTACATAGAAGAACAGGCCCATACAAACTTTTAGCACAGAAAAAGTAGTACTATTTTTGACCTGTAGAGTGCGCGGTAAGGTATCGGTGTGACACACACATCTAAGCAGTCCGCTGACCAGTGTTGCTGATTAGGCATATTTTATAATAAATTTGGCAATTTTTTAAACCTGTTGGCATGAAAAATTTGACCTTAGCATATTGGATATTTTAGCATTATTCGAATTTAATGTACTAGTGATGACAAAATAATAATAAGAAATCGAATGTCACTTAATACACTGAACTCGATTCTACACATCAGATATGGATTTAAAAGATCATGAAAATGTCATTCCTATAAAGTTCCCTATGATGTATGTATTAAAACAGAAAGAGGGCTTTAAGAGTCGACGAAATAACGATTGATTTGGAGATAGCCCATCAACTTCACAAGCACAAGACGAAGCCGATATTGATGATTTAGTTGATTAAATTTATGTTGATAATATTCAAAAATCATTAAGTCATATAGGTAACGCAATGTACACTTTTAAATGTCAATAAAAAATACATATTAAATGCTTCTAATTTTACATTTACTGCCAGTTTTTAAATCAACGGCGTAGAACGGACGAGAAGAACTGGCTATAAACTCTCCGCCACTCTTTTTAATCGCCAACTTTCGCAACCATTAAATCATATTCCACATGACATCTTTACGTAATATAATAATAAAAAAATATAATACGAGAAAAATAACAAAGATTCGTCCTCTATCAGCAGTAGGCATGATGAAATAGGAGCACGCAGTCACGCACTTACATTCTCGTGGGAACAACACGCAAATACATAGTCGAAATAACTAACATCATTACTCTACCTACTTACAATAATTATTTTCATTTAAACAATTCTTAGCGGTTGGCGTTTTTTTTTTAGCATATTTAAGTGTGATCTAGCACTTTTTAGCATTTTTTGTCGTTAAAATCTAGCATTATTTCCATAATATACAAACCGGCAACACTGACAATCATAATGAAAAATAATATGACAATTGACATATTATTATGGTTTTCATTTTCATTTATCATTATCATTATCAATATCAAATACAATACATTATACAACAACATCAATTAACGTGACGAATGAATAATGTGTGTAGATTTTTGAAAGTAGCATCACCGTTGGCACCTAATTATTTGGGCCTGAATAACCAAAGTACGTTAATATATTATTATTTTCACAGATTACATACATATATTTAATTTAGTAGTAGCTAGCTAATTATAACCTATTGTAACTGTGATTTACCGGGGTATTATTTTTCATGATTTATTTTTACAGAATATTATCAAATATTCAGAAATATGTCGGCACTGACCAAAGTTCCACTCGTCGATATAGATTCCAGCGGTGTATTTAAATACATATTATTGAATGTTTATGAAGAAGCAAAAAGTGGCCAGGAACCTCAAATAACTATAGTCAGAGGATATAAAAGATGTGATTACCACTCAGATATATATGAAGAGGTAATTGATTTGTTAATATTTATTTAAAGAGCCTTTTTATTTCTCTTACATAAAATTGATTTTATAGGTTCAAGCCAAACTCTCTCCCCTTGATTGTGAACCCTTAGGTGGAGGAAGAATTTCTCATGACCCAGAAAATAAGAAAATTCATATTTATGGCTATTCACAAGGCTACGGAAAAGCAGATCATGAAATAACTGCAAAGCTTGTAAAGGAAACCTTCCCTGGATACATCATAACAATAAGCGATGAAGGGTACTAGACCTAAATAAATACAATATTTTTAGGACCTATTTTTTGTATCTACATAATAATTTAATAAATTTACACTTGTAACATTATGATAATATGAAAATATCTATAATACAAAATTAATTGTTCTAGTTATGTAACTTATTGATTTCACAGTAAGTTTAATGCAGTTAAGTACAATGTCCTACAAACAAAAATAATGAGACTTGTACCTGTGGGAGGCATCCCCAAAATTGTGTATTTTTTTAAATTATTATTTTGAAGTAGAATTTTATACTATATTGAACAATATTTAATACTGTCTATCTATTCATCTGAAGAATTATAGAATATAACCTCTGTTCAACTTACCTATACTTACACAAAGTACATTTAATTCACATTAAGGTGAAGGAATTGTCTTTAATTTGTTAACAAGGCAACATCAAATATTGTATAAATAAAAAAAAGGTTGATACTGTCCAAAACAGAATGCCAGTGCATTATTTATTGAATATTGCTCAGACCTAACCACCAAACCAATAATATTTGATTTGCAATACTTCATTATTATGAGCTACTGAACTTATCAGTACATGGTTTGTTATAATAAAAAATGGATTGTTAACACTTTCATTGTGTCAAAATTTTTAGATGACTTTCAACTAGTGCTATATAAGGTGCCTAAGACCTGAAGCATGTTGATCTTCGAGTGCGTTATCGGGTCGAAAATATCTGTTCAGAATACATGTATTCAGAAGAGAATTTTGATGCAATAATAATTATTTATGCAAATTCTCTTAATTAAACATATTTTTAATTAATCATATTATATACTTATACATTCGTAGCAAAATCCGACTATTGTAACGTGTGTTAACTATTAGTCAAAATTTTCGGGTTGTGCATATTACAATGCAAGAATCCCACACCAACAGTTTGACTCAGATTGTTCGTGCCGCTCCACGGGATAGTCTAGCGTCGGGTCGGGAGGGTATATGACAATGACATATAAATAATCTAAGCACTAAAATTTTAATATTTTTATGTCAGATATTGACAGAGCATGAGGTTCAATTGATGGTAGGTGATAGCCCAGTGACAGAAGATCAGTCAATGATGCGCTGCATAGGGGTAGGGGGGGCATGACGGGGTAGCGAGGTAAGACGGGATCACGCAAATACACAAGAAACTAAACATTTGTGTATAATTACTATAAGCCAATAGGAAGCCACACTCGAACAACAAACAGTGCGAGAGACGTGGCGAGTTAGAGCACGCGCATTTTATGTCTACAAACGGAAAAACAGTTGAACGTCTAGTCAATGTAATTTTGGGCCGGCAAAAACGTCGTTATTTTGAGGTAAGAATGATCATCCCATCTATGTTTTTTTTATATACGTTTGCTAGTTTTGTTTGTTTTTATGTGGTATGTTGTCTTGCATGAATCCATTAAACCTTAAATTGTTGTGGAATATTTTTTTCTAAATCAATCCTTGGGGCAAGATGGGGTAATGGGTCTGGGGTATGATGGGGTATAGAGATAATATGGGGTTGGGAGTTTGGGTTCATTTATATTTCATTATTCATAACATTTTTTTATAAATTTTCAGGTATAATCATGGTACGCACAAATAAATACTATGAAAACAACTATAGAAAAAGTATTAAGTAAAGAGATGGGCTACAAAAAAAACTGCTTCTGCATACGCAGTTCCTCAGACCACTTTAGAGCGATATGTCAAGAAAATGAAAGAAGGTTGTAAAGTTGAAATTGGTTTACTTTTAGAGTCTAAGAAACCTATATTTACACAAAAAGAATAAGACTAAATAGTAACATATCCGAAATATATGGAGGAATGCTTTTTTGTACTATCAACTATCAAACTAAGACGTCTAGCATATCAAGAGGGTGGTGGTGATGAGCCTCCCTGGTGATTTATTTGGAAACGCATAGTTCAGGCAGCTTCAATGACCACAGCGATTACTGCATTTAGGAAGTGTTGCATATGGCCATATAAACAAAATAATTTTATTGATGCAGATTTTATTTTTGCTGAGTCTACTAATATACAAAATACTGAAGACTCATTGAATATACAACAAAATTTTCAGTACCCCATCATACCCCATAGTACGGGGCAAGATGGTTTTTTCATATGTTCCTATTAAATCATTAATTATAAAAAAACGTGATAAGTTGATTTGCTAAAGACTACACCAAATTTTTGCTAGATTAATAACATTGTGTACCACAAATAAATAAGAGTAATAAACATAGTAATTATGTTATATCGTTGTTATTTACCTTAGCTACCCCATCATACCCCCCCTTCCCCTACCTACTTTTTACTTCGACTATTCGTTAATCCAAAAACTAAGATTGGAATACGCAATGTGCACTTCATGGTTTATCTACCAAATGAACGGTGGTTGGAATGGAACGGTGGAACCAGTTAAATGCTCGAAGTGACAGAAAATGATAAACATAACGTCCCAGCTGAATTCGAACCCACGACCCATCGGAGCGCAGGGTAATTGTTCTCCAAACGAGCCCTTAAAAATAAATATGAAGTGAAATACTAATTTAATTTGGCAAAGAAATCGCGAAATAGTGATAAATCAAAGAATGATGTTGAATTTTCCCGCGTTTGATGCATTGAAACCCTTTTTAAATTCTGACAGCACAGTTGGAAAATAACTAAATCCTACTACTTACATGTTCAGCAACGCTACCGTATTTCGATTTTGTTTTCGTTCCGTTTCTGTTGGTTTGTTATTTACTACGAAATTAACCAACCGTGGTCATCTAAATCATTCTTTTATGTATCAATATCATCACTCCATTTCGCTCTAATCACTATATCGCTATAATCACTTCAGCACTCACTGAAATAATTTGTTTCCTTTCATTTTTTTCTTGTTCAAAAAATGCCACTGTGTAGAACTATTATAGCTACACAACTATGTCGTTACGTACGTTCGTAGAAAATAACACACCAACAGAAAAAATAATCAACGAAAACACAAAAATTAACAACAAAATCGAAATACGGCAGCTTTGCTATACGTACTAAACTGGGTGCGCGGCGATATGAGGAAGCACTGCGAGATTTTGACGGGCACGTTGGCGCGTTCGGTAGAACACCTGCCGTGCGCATCCCGTGGTGGATCCCGCCGTGGATTCGAATCCCACCGGGAGCACATGCTTATAATTTTCTGTAAGCATGTTTTCCCCACGTCTGGTAACTTCGGGCATTGATCGGGTGGGAGGAATATCTAAATTCCGACCGGGTAACGTACCACCGTTCAAAGATGGAAAAGCCGTGAAGTGCATATTGCGCGTTTCGGTTTCAGTCTATGGATTTCCGAATGCTCGAAGTAAACATTAAGTCGACAGCGCATCATTGACTTATGTTCTGTGGCTGAGGTATCACCTACCATCAACTGAACCTCATGCTCGTCTGTCGATATCTGACATAAAAAAATAAAAAGAAAAAAGATTGGAGTGGGCGTTAATTCAACAAGCAGTTTTTTTAGCAGCTTTTTTAATGTTAACTAATTAGCTGCTTTTCGTTTACCGCAAAAGCCTCTAAATATACACTAATGGAAAAAATTAAGGGATCAAAAAAAAAATCCAAATTTTTGGGCAGTTTTCAACAGGCCGTAACTTCGAGAAAAATGGGCGTACAAGAAATAAAAAAAAAGGAAATTGTAGCTCCAAGTGTCTAGTTTTTGGATTCGAACCTGCAAAATTTTATACTCTAGCAACAAAAAAAAAATCAAATTTTTTTAAATTTCTTTTTTGGCCTACGGACGACTACTTAACCACTATAAGGATCAGATACCTTGTTCATTTAGCTTTAATTTGTTTTTTTATACACCCTGATACGCCCACTTCTCGCCGAGATATCGGTCTTCAAATGGAAAAGGATCCTTTTGTCTTTGATTATCGATATCTCAGCAACCAATGATCGCACAGAAATTTAAAGGTGGGTTTGAAGAACTTGAATAAATTTTCCTTAACGACTGTCTATTGCTTTTCCGAAATTTTTTTTTTCTTTTTGTCACATGAATTCGAAAATGCAACAATAAAAGGGCTTTTGGTGGTTTTTTGGAAAATCAAGCGCTGGATCGAAAATATTAAGGAAACCACTAATGTTAAGTGTGCCTTTTACAGTTCAATATGTCCACAAAAACAAAAACCGACTTCAAAACTATAACTAAAAAGTAAAAAATAATATTTTAATTACTTCAAAGCATTATTTATTAACAGTTATTTTTGAAGTCGGTGCCACCCAACCGATGCCGCTCCGTACCGTTCGAAAAGTTGCAAAAGCAGGATTAAACAGTCCTTCTTTGCTGGCACCGACTCCAAAAGTAGCTGTTAATAAATAATGCTTTGAAGTAATTAAAATATTATTTTTTACTTTTTAGTTATAGTTTTGAAGTCGGTTTTTGTTTTTTGCTTAAAAATATTTTTTTTTCAAAATTTTTGTAGGAAGTGTATGTGTTTTAGTTCATTAATCCTTACATAATAATTTAGTAGACCTACCACTAAACGTGCTGCTCAAATGAGACAGCGCCGTGAAAGGAACTACAAACCAAAACATCATCCACGTATAAGATTTTTTTTGTTATTGTTGATTTTCTAAAAAAGCACCAAACCAATTTCGATAAAAAATATATGGGACCACCTCTGAAATATCCCCTACCAAACAAAAGAAGAATTATCCAAATCCATCCATAACTTGCGGAGTTATCGCGTAACAAACATTCAAAAAAAAAAAAAGCAACATACAGACGAATTGAGAACCTCCTCCTTTTTTGAAGTCGGTTAAAAACCCTACAAAGAACCAAATTAATCCAGCCAGCCGTTTTTTTGTTTCACTCGATCGAATTTTTGAAAAAATTAAAGGATCACGTTTTTTGCTCTGAAAATTTTGCTCATAATTTTTAAAAATGAGAAAAAAATTGTTTTTCCGAGCTTTTCCCACATTTTTGTTCCAGAAAGTGCTTAAATTAAAAAAAAGAAAAATTTCAAAAAAACATTTTTTTTTCGTCAAAAAGAGTCACTAACCGAGCAACTTCCACCTCCGATAAATGTCGTCTAACCATGATTGAAAATCAAAGAAGAAATTTCCAATTTTGACCAAAAAAATTAAATAAAATCTTTTAAAAAAATTATTTTATTCAAAATTGGAAATTTCTTACTTTTGGTTAGACGACAGTCCAAGTTCTTGAAACCCACCTTCAAATTTCTGTGCGATCATTGGTTGCTGAGATATCGATAATCAAAGACAAAAGGATCCTTTTCCATTTGAAGACCGATATCTCGGCGAGAAGTATCAGGGTGTATAAAAAAACAAATTAAAGCTAAATGAACAAGGTATCTGATCCTTATAGTGGTTAAGCTAAAAAAAATTTCCCACGTCCATAGACCAAACAAGAAATTAAAAAAAAAATGATTTTTTTTTTGTTGCTGGTTTTTGTACAATTACTCAAAAACCGCGGAGAGTATAAAATTTTGGAGGTTCGAATCCAAAAACTAGACACTTGGAGCTACAATTTCCTTTTTTTTGATTTCTTGTACGACCATTTTTCTCGAAGTTACGGCCTGTTGAAAACTGCCCAAAAATTTGAATTTTTTTTTGATCCCTTAATTTTTTCCATTAGTGTATTAACTGTTTTATTCAACGATTTTCGAACGCAATGCGCGGATTAACTCACCGAACATTCAATGTGTAGTCATGGACCTAAAAAAAAGAGCGGACACCACGTCTCGTTACAATAACTGAAGCACCCCTAGGAAGCCAGCTCGCTAATACAAACACGCCGGCACGCAAACATTCACACCATAGGAAGCCGATCGCTCGCCATTACGCTCCCAACCGCCTGCGCGTGATGTTATATGACGAAAAATAAAAGATGCCATTCTACGTGGTGAAAATTTGTAGAAACCATAATGGTTCCATTAAAGAAAGTCAGGGAATCACCTTTCATAAGTAAGCAAGTTATTTATTCACCATAATTCTTGTTTATACTTCAATATAATTTAGCAAAACGCAACCAAACAGTGTTGTCAGTATTTAAATTTGCAAATTACCTTAAACGTAGGAGTTAAATTATGTTTATCTTAATGTACTTAGCACCGTGTAAATTTATTGTAATATTATAAATAAAGATATTTTTTCATTAAAAATATTTACCAAAATCGAAATTTTTTAAACTTTAATTATAATATAGATCAAATTGTATTTATTACGAGATCAATATTAAAAGGCACACTTGATATAAAAACCATCAATTGTCAAAAAAGACAAAATATATCTAAATAAGAAGATCAAATATTATTTAGGTATACCAAATATTGAGTATAAATAAGTTAAAAAATAATTAACATGTTACCTTGAGCTTGAATGCAGTTAATTTATAAATAATACAAACGCAATAATGAATATAGAGATTAAACAAAAAATACATAATTTATTTTAAAAGTGAAATGAAATGAAAAACATGCTCATTTATATAAAATCAATTAGATTTTAGAGTATTACGTTGCCTTTTTGTTATTTATATTTATAATAAAATCCAAGTTCCGAGGTCACCACACCTTAAAATTGGGTATTTTTTTTCCATCTGGCAATAATTTAGACACTCACACATAGTTCGCCGCCGCCATTGTGGTGCTTCAAATATTTCTTAGTGACGTTCTGTCCGCTCTTTTTTTTAGGTCCATGTGTGTAGTCGCTAACTGCAAACCAGCTAATAAAATTAGCTGCTTTTTTAACAGCTTTTCAGTTTGTAATTAGCAGTTTCATTTCGTTAACACAAAAACCGTCAACGACCACCTCTACTGCGAGACGTAACGGCAATCTTGAAATGAGCTAGAAGTTTTGTACCTTGTATATTTTTGTCTACAGTACCGTTACCTACAAGGACATCATAACGGTCGACGGCGGCAATCTCGAAGCGAACGGGTAGTAGAATATATTGTATTTTTGTTACGTCATGTATTGTAACTGTAATTTCTTGTTTGTGTTAACTGTCATTTGTAAAGGACATGTCCATGTCAAATTATATCAATTATCAACATCAACACGACTTTACAGAAAAAGATTTTCATAGTCATACAAATATTGAATAATAAGAAAAATATAATATGAATAACTTTACTACCGACGCAAAATTATGTATTGAACGAGAGGTAGAAGTTCACAGCCTTAGTGCATATGGAAATGAAAAAATATCAAGATACCACATTGCAGAGACTTGTACCTGGATAAACTCAAATAATTTTACTAAGGTACTTTCACATTCACTTTACAAGGTGTTTTCTTAAATTAATGATGAAAAATATCACTTAAGTAGCATAGTTATGACATGAAATAGCACTGTATCTACTTGGATTAGTGATAAGATGGATCGAAATCTGGGGCCCAGTAGACGAGATAGCTTTCTCGTAACGTTTCGTCGAATTTTTTGAATTCCATATTCTCAGAATATGATGTCATTAGGGTACTTATTAAACATAACATAACAAGTTTCAAAAATATCCAGATTTCGTCACTCACTCACTGACTGATTGTCATCAAAACTGTAAGGGTACTTACTGAAGTCACAAGAATCTGAAAATTGGGTTGATAGGTATAATCAACACACATGCACCATACAACTTATGAAATCTGAAAATGTTGCCCTCCATCTCTTAAAATGGGAGGGTGAAAGTTTGTTTGGAATCCATATATAATATGTATCCTATACTTTTTTGGTGGATCTTTTACCTTTTTAATTTTCAAAATAAGATTATGTAGCAATGAGAAACTATTAAATTCCATTCAGATTACTTTTTATTTGTTCAAATCAAATATCTAAACTTAATAAATAAATGTATTCAAGGTCACATGCCTGGACACCAATTGAGTAAAAAAGTTAAGATCCATATTTGCAGATCTTGACACCAAATATCCAGCACATCACTAATTTTTTAGCTAGTATCATAAAAAAATACACCTTTGGCTGCCTCTGTGGCTCATTGGTAGGTGTGATGAGTTTATTGCTGGAGGCCCTGGGTTCAAATCCCAGCGAGACATGATTTTATAAAAAAATACTCACCACTAAAAATTAGTGAAACAGACAAAAATGTGTCAGTCCCATGCCCCACTAGAGGACTCGGGAATTCACCTATCATAAAAAAATAGAATTTAGAATATTGGTTACAAAAAAAAAATTGCAAGTATGAAACTTACAAAAAGAAATAGAGACATGATATCAATGATTAATTATATGTTTCTGATGATACAGTTTTTCATCTGCTTTAATCCAACCTTTTCAGGTTTGCTTACAATTTCCTGATGAGTTACTTTGTGTAAGTGCCAAAATATATGAAGAGTTGAAAAAAGGAACAGATGCTGACCTTTATATACTTGGTGACACATCTTATGCTAGGTAGATTAAATTGAAATCCTCAATAATATATATATATAGACGGGCTCGTTGGCGCCATTCGCATTGATGGGTTGTGGGTTCGAACCCCACCAGGACGACATGTTTACAATTTTCTGTAAGCATGTTTTCACTATGTCTGGTAACTTCGGGCATTGATTGGGTGGGAGGAATATTGAAATTCCGACCGGGTAACGAACCACTGTTCATAGTTGGAAAAACTGTAAAGTGCAAATTGTGTGTTTCGGTTTCAGTCTATGGATTTCAGAATGCTCGAAGTAAAAAGTCAACAGCGCATCATTGACTGATGTTCTGTGGCTGAGATATCACCTACCATAAAGTGAATCTCATGCTCGTCTGTTGATATCTAACAAGAAAAAAAAGTATCATTGTTATAGTTGGTTATTTGATTTAGCTTAATGAAGCTAAGAAGAAAGACTTCAATATTAGCTCTCTTGTTACATTAGAGTATCAGTGATATAAAATTTACCTATTTTCAGTTGCTGTGTAGATGTTGTTGCTTCTATGCATGTCCAAAGTGATGCCATAGTGCATTATGGTCACACATGTTTCACAAAGACTAATATTCCTGTGTACTTTGTGCTTAATGAAAAATCCTTAATTATTGATCATATATTTAAGATATTAGGAGAAAGAACAAAAGGGAGATTATGTCTATTCTATGATTGTGCATTTGAACATGTAAGGGGTAAGTTACATAAAATGCATGTCGGAAATAATAATATTTTTTGTTGTCCTATAAATAATAAGCTTTATGAAGTTCTGTTGTTTATCAACTATCCGTTGTAAAATTAGACATTTATTATACCATCTTGTTTAGAATATGATTTACAAATAAAGTATTTTTAGTTTAGTCAATATATCTAGCAACTAGTCAAATAATACCTATTATATTAAGATCTATTTAAAAATATTTTATTTTTTGTTCATAGATGCAATAGCTGAGAAATGGTTCACACAATATCCTGAAAGTTATATGGCCTTTATAGAGGTTGAGGAAAAATCATTAAACAGATTCTTTGGGAGGGTTATTAGAAACAAAGATAATGAGGAATTTACAAGTGATATCCTTAAAGATTGTGTTTGTATCTACATTGGGTCAAGAGGACAAACATTTTTTAATTTTACAGTTTCAGTTTCAGGTATACTATATAAAAACATTCAAGTATTATTTAGTTCAAACAAGCTGTTGTTACAGTCATTCCTCCAATATTGATACCAATCTTTTTTAAAGGGACAATTAAAATCATTTATAAAAAAACTAAAAAGTTTATAAAATTGATATTTCACTGCTTTTGTTCCTGAACTACATGTACCAGCTAAGTTGAGAACAAAGCATCCACTGCCATAACACCCTTTCTGGAAATAATTTTCATAGTGTTCCTAATAAAGCCTGTTAAATATAATTTATTATTTTCAGCTGAAAAATGGTACTTATTGGATCCTGCATCAAACCAAATAGAAGGTATAGAAGAGACAGTATGGTTCAAACGCAGAAGATTCTTGATAGAAAAGTGTAGAGATGCAAATGTTGTGGGAATTCTTGTGTGTAAGCTGGCTGGAGATCAGACTAAGGATATTATTAGTAGGATGAAACAACTTTGTAAAGTTAATGGGAAAAAATGCTATATTGTGTCAGTTGGGAAACCCAATGTGGCAAAACTTGCTAATTTTCCAGAGGTAATTTATAATTTTTATAAGGTGTTCTGGGGATGGTGGTGACCCATTTTTATTAGGTTCTCCTCCCTTTTTGTTCGTTTTCTGACACCCAATTAATATTTGAAAAAAAAACCAGTATCCTGATTTTTTCAATTGTTTCAGATTGATGTTTATGTTATGATTGCTTGTCCTGAAAATGATCTTTATGAAAGCAGGGACTTCTACAAACCTATTGTGTATCCATATGAATTAGAAGTAGCTCTCAATACAAACAGGGAACTTTATTTCACAACTCATGTAACTGATTATGATGAATTGCTTCCTGGTAGAAAACATTATCGAGATATAAGTGCGGTGAGGGAAGGAACAGATGTGAGCTTAATAACTGGTAAAATACGAGAAACAAAAATTACAACAACCACTTGTAGTACTGATTTAGCAGAAAAGCAAAATTGGGAATTAGAAAGTATTGGGCAGAACTTACATAATAGATCATGGAAGGGATTGGAACAGAAACTTGGTGAAACTGAAGTAAAGCTTGTAGAGCAAGGGCGCGAAGGAGTACCATTACAATACAATAACGAACCAGAATAATCTTAAATTATTTCTTTATTTACATTTTCCATACAAATAGATATTTAGTGAACTAGAAGAATAAATGGTTTTCTATCTTTCCATTTTTCACTGTTTTACATATTCAACAAAGTTACCTTAAATTATATAGCATCCAATAAATATTTATAATGACTGTTTCTTTAGTAACTTGATGTAAAACTATGTATTTTAAAGTTTTATATCTAATAATAAAATAGGTCAAATTGCAAAGAATTCCATTTCATTGTTATATTTTATATCTTTAAGCTTTTTGATTCAGAGGATTTTGTGGAGATTTCAACCATTCCTTTCTTAGCATCTGTTTGAGCTGTGATAGCCTTAGGGAAGGATTCTCAGCTTTTAACCTTGGAAGGTTAATTTCTTCAAAGGCTGTGTAAGCTGCCTTTAATCTCTTCTCTGGATGTTTATCAACATCCACCTTATCACTAAAACAAAAATATAAAATCAATTAAACATATACCAATTGTCAGTAGAAAATGGAAGGCTAGGCAGGTCACTAGAATGTTATATAATTACATTGGTAATTATTATGATAACTTGGGAAAACTTAGGTAAAACAGACAATCTAAATACCTTAGTAAGGTGATAGCCTCATCAACAGTCTGAGCCAACTCTCCATCAATCTGCAGCCGGTTGAGATTCTCTTCAAGTGGGGACTCCTCTACAACCACTCTAGCAGGCTGTAACAAGATTAAACACATGTTTCACACTAGTATTCGATATTTATTAATGGTTAAAGAATAATTAATAATCTCTTATATTTATTAGAAAGGGACAATTCAAAATCATTTATTCATTTAGGTAACACAATGTACACTTATGAACAACAATAAAAAAGTATATATTAAATGTTTCTAATTTAACATTTACTGCTAGTTCTCAAATCAAGGATGAATAAGAAAGAAGGAAGAACTGGCAATAAACTCTCCGGCATTCTTTTTAATCACCATGTTTTTTGTTTCACAAAATTATTGTAAGGAGCTGCAACCATTACACCATGTTCCACAATACTGTGAATGATAAATCAAATACAGAATGGTTTGAATTACCACTGGCTTTTCTGGTTCAGCTTTGACAGTCTTCTCTTTCATATGGTTTATTTGTGCACGGGTTATCTTTGGTGGTGGTGGAACTGCCTTGCTCTTTATAGATTCCATCTCTTTCTCTAGTAATGCCTTGGCTTCTGCTTTCTTTTGAAGCTGTTCTTGCCGTTTTTTCTCTTGTTCATCCTGTAGAGTAACATGTTTTTATTAGAGGAATCTGCTGAAGGTGTTATCTGAGTGATACCATCTTACTAATTGTTAATTTAATTCAAATTTAATAATTAAAACAAATAATGTTCTATCATAGTAGGATAATGTTACTATAAAACATACTCGCACCAAGGGTTCTGTACAAACATTTAGTTAAGTAAAGATTTTCCCAATAAATAAAAACTACAAATTTATCGTTTCCAGATTTTTTCCTTTACTTGTGCTGTATGACATTGCTTCATGCCAAATTTCATAATTCTAGGTCAGCGGGAAGTACCCTATAGGTTTTCATTCCGTTGCGAGTGTCAAAATATGCGGCATAAATGTCCGTATCTTTTGATTGCGTTGACGTCAGATTTTTTCACTGCTGCAGGGGATTGCAAACCTGAGTATTTGATATTAATTTCAACTTGATACCTCCACGCGATCCTGAGAAAAGGGGTCTTGATAGACGGACGAACAGACAGAAGGACAACGAAGTGATCCTATAAGGGTTCCGTTTGGTACGGAACACGGTAACCTAAAAAAGCTCTTACAAACTATATACCTTTTTTTGTTGCTTTTTCTTAAGTTTATCGTCGTTGTCTTCCCATTCGGCATCGTCAATCATTTTTTTTAAATTTTGATCCTTTTCTTGTTTAGCATTTTCCTTACGCTGCCGTGCAGCTACGGCTTTGCTATTTTCACCCACAAATTTTTTCGGCATTTTGATTAAAATACCAAAAATGTATTATCAAATAAAAAATATTCAGAGGAAAAACAAATCCTAGCTGCACAATCACTGACGTATATAGTTAGTGTTGCCGCTGATCGAAATTAAAATGCGCTATACCCCTATCAAAATTGCGCTATGTCTTGCGAATATCCAGCTTCTAAAATGCACTAGATTCCGCTAAACGATTTGTAAATATAAAAATAGGTAGGTACTTATATAAAATCTATAAATAAATATGTTTTTATATAATATTTAAATTATATTAAGTAAAATTTAACATTTCGAAAATCAACTATACTAAACATTTCTACATCATCGCCCCCAGATGCTGATGATGAGCCTGTACCAGCTACTGTCCCTTTTTTTACACATAATATGGATATTATAAGCCTTCTTCCTCAGTGGTACCTCCATTTAAAATTTTAACCTTTAATTTAATTTAATATTGTCTTTTATTAACGCGAGTATACATTCAAATAAAATACTGTATACCGGATTAAAACGCGATTTATTATTTATATTGTTTAAATTATTTATCCCGACGTTACGGATGCTTTTCAGCAACCGTGATCGCGGGGAGACAGAAAGATGACAGTTTTTGTTGTTTGTATATACTTACAGAAATATGGATAATTTAGTAGTTATCCATTTTAAGTTGCATTTACCTGTAACTTTTTTTTACAAATTACTGTAATTTGTAGAAGATTTTTTATACCACCTAATGTTAATGAATTAGCTGCCTTTCGTTTACCGTAAAACCCGTTAAATATGTATATTGGAACGAAGTTCCTTACCGCGCGTTGTGAAAGGGCGCTAGACGGAAAAAATTCTTACGAAAAGTTGTCACGACACTTTTTGCTATAGTCCCGCGCATCTATGACGTGTATGAAAGAATAGACAGACAGAGTACATATATATATAACTTCGTTCCATCCGGGTGTCCCTTGACACCTCTCAATTTTTTTATCTGTTTCAATCGACGATTTTCGAACACCGACTATGTTCCGGCCAACAAATATTAAAATTTCGAAATAAAAAAAAACTCATTGTATAGATCTTAATTTGCCCTTTGGACCTACGTTAATTATTTTATAAGCCCGTTTTTCGTTTTTCCAGGATAAATCAAAATAGAATTTTCCATTTTCTTATATTTCAAATAGTCATATCTCTTTGAAAAATGATTATTGTTTACTCCATCAAGCGTAAAAAAATTGCCCTTGGGCTACTTTAATTTGCCCGCGTGCAAATTCTTAAAAATATTTAATAATTAACAAATAAATTAATAATAAAAAAACCTGTCTTGGCATTTTCAAGCAAATTATTTGCGCATTGCGCTTGCGTACATAAATTAACTTTCAGAAAAATGTGTAAATGTTCATTTTATGCCTTCCACAATCATCCTTTTCTTAAAATAAGGGATATTTAATTTTTAGAAAATATTTTATTTTCATTAATTTGAATTCCGCGCGTAACCTGCCGGTCACTCGACATTTTCGGCGATGATGTCATCTGTCACATATTATATAAATAAAACGAGCTATGATTTATGAATTATTATACAACGCAGCGCATTTGAGAGGAAATTTAAAAAATATTTTTATTAATAGTATTAATATTAAAATACTTGGAAAATTTACAACGTACAAGACGTGTGCCGTGTCAATGTGAGGAAATACAACCGTTAATGTCCTGAAAATTTATTTATCCACATACTTAAATGTTTAAACGTTGAAAGCAGTGGATAAAGTTAGCATTAAATTGTTTAGAACTTGGTGTCTACATTGCAAACAGAGGATTTAAACATATAGAAGAACTATTACTGCAAAAAATAAATAATTTAAGTTTAAGGTTTCATATTGATATAGATTTTTACAAAGCAAGAATTTTCTGTTAAAACCTCATACTAAATAAGAAACTATTAAAATATCTAGATTACTGTGTTGTTATTGCATGTGCAATGATTTCTGTAGTTAATCAGTGATGGTAAATGGAAATTAAAAATATATTATTTATTATGATTCACTTGTTTTTATTTGGTACTGATATGGACAAATTTGTTCCAAAAAGCCATTAATTCAGACAATAAGTCTTCTATGTATTTAGCCAAATCTTCAATCAATACTTGGAAATAAATATGTTTGTAATATCATCAATTTGATAATTTATTTCTATAACAGTATCACCATTAAAAATCTCATCAAGAAATGCTGCTATCATAGGATACTCCTGACATAATATGAACAGGCAGACATACAGATTTTCAGTATTAAATCTGGAGCTCAAATAATTCAATAAGAGCAATTGCGCTGTTTTGTCTTCTTAGAATTTAGCATTTCTACAATTTTTTATTCATTTTTATGTTATAAAGTATATAATCTCCATCTTGTCAGGTGTATAAGGAATTATTACTGTTTCCTGTACATATTTTTTAAATAATATGCACTTCAGAGTACTAGTGCCCGTAGTTTTGATTTTTTCCAATAACATTCAGTGGCAGTGCAACTTGGCTCTTCACTTATGAGTCCACATTTAAAAAGCCGCTGCATGTTTGCAGCATCATTGTGAAGATCTAAAATTAAAAAAACACTTCGTATTTAAGTAAGCATTTCCTCAATCTTATAACTATTTACACTTTTTATAGCCTAAGAATTATTAATATTATCGACTTAATAAATAAATGGTGTATTACTTTGTTTATTCAAGACTTACATGAAAGTTTTTGTTTTCCATAACTCTGCAGAGCAAAGGCTAGGATAACACTCTAAGAAATTTGCGACTATAAATTCACTACAATTATACTTTGGATATATTTACACTAACAGATTTTATATATTCTGGCTCCATTTAGTGAATCTTTTCACAAGTTAGCTTCAATAAAAATAATAAAATAACACGATATTAATTATCAGATTGTAGTAAAAGTGAAAAACCTGTCTTTATTAGGTTTTATTCAACGACATAATTTAGGTACATATTTTCTAATGACAGTGTCAAAATAGAGGAGTATAAAAACATAAACAAGGAGTTTTAATATCACCACATTCTCCCGGCCTTACTTATTGCACAACATAGTCTTCCAAGAATGCAGGCCGACGATGAACTCTTTCAGAGCGACGCAAAGTTTCTGCTCTCTGCTGATTTAGGGGCGGAGTTATTTCTGGAGCAAATGTTGCTTCCTCTTCAGGCATTCTGGATTCTTCTTGATCATCATCCACTTCCAAAAAGTTATCCACGCCATGTTCTCCAGTAGGAGCCAAATGTCTATTAGAGACCACTATCTCGCGCCCACTGCTCAATCGAACACGAGAATGTTGAGGATTACTTTCAATAGTTTCTACTTCTTCAACTAAAGGATCATATTTACTAGATCGGTTATGCTTACGCATCAATACCTTCCCTGGTACCGCGAGCCATGTAGGTAACGACTGACCATTCGAGGAACGTCTAGGATGATTGAACATTCGTTCATGAGGTGTGCTGTTCGTAGCCGTGCAGAGCAGTGATCTAATAGAATGTAGTGCTTCAGTGAGCACTGTCTCCCATTTTGTTACAGGTAGAATGCGACTTTTTAGAGCTAATTGTATTGTCCGCCATATTATTCCGTTATAGCGTTCTGTCTGTCCATTTCCTTGAGGATTATAAGGGGTTGTATAACTAGTTGCAATCCCCTTTTCGTGGAGAAAGACTTTTAATTCTTTAGATAAGAAAGATGTGCCACGATCAGAATGGACATAAGTTGGCATACCAAATACAGAGAAGAGATCGGTGAGTTTTTGGATTACAGTGCCAGTATTTAAATCTACGCAAGGATAGGCGAATGGAAAACGAGAGTACTCATCAACTATTGTCAGAATATAGCGATGACATCCTGTTCGATCTACTGGAAGTGGACCTTTAAAATCGATTGATATTCTTTCAAATGGAGCCATCGCTTTTATCAGCTTCCCATGAGTTTGCAAGAAACGTGGCTTGATCTCTGCACATACAGAACAATTAGAAGTCATCTGTTTGATTTCTTCAGTAGAAAATGGTAAATTCTTGCTACGAACCCAGTGAAGCATTCTAGTCACACCTGGATGACACAAAGTGTTGTGTAATTCTTTTAACGTGGCTAGCATAGTAGTTGTTGATGCTACAAGAACCGAGTCTGCCCTTGATAGAGCATCAGCTACAAAATTCTCTTTCCCAGGGCGATAGACTATGTCAAAATTAAATACACTAAGCTCTAATCGCCAACGTTGTATTTTATCATTCTTGATTTTTGATGAATGTTTTTGATCAACCATGAAAGCAACAGATTTTTGATCTGTTATCAATTTAAATACTTTACCAATTAGAAATTGTCTCCATTTTCGAAGGCATTCAACAATAGCAGCAGCCTCTTTTTCTATAGCTGAATGATGTCGCTCACTGCTGTGTAAGCTTCTAGAAAAGAAAGCAACTGGTCGTCCTTCCTGTGATAAAGTTCCAGCTATTGCATAGTCTGAAGCGTCTGTTTCGACAACAAATTGTATCTTGTCATCAATAGCACTTACTGCTGAGGATGCTATCTCTTGTTTAAGGGCATTAAAAGCGTTAACAGCCTCTAAATCCAATGGAAATGTTTTTGAGGTAGATATGAGAGGTTGAATTTTATGAGAGAACCTCGGAATCCATTTAGAATAATGAGCAAACAATCCTAATGCTCTACGGAGAGAAGCTGAATCTGTCGGCAAGGCAAGTTCTAATAGTGGACGTAGTCGTTCGGCGTCTGGTTTTATAATTCCACCATTTATAGTATATCCCAAAATACTGATTTCTTTTAATGAGAATTCACTCTTGTCAAGATTTAATGTGAGATTGTAACGTTTTGCTACTTCTAGAAAATTTTCTAATTTCTGATCGTGATCGACCTGATTGTTACCACATATAGTTATGTCATCCAAGTATGCGTACACACCTTTTAAGTTTTCCTTGGCAATTATATTATTGATAGCTCTTTGAAAAGCTGCTACCCCATTGGTGACTCCGAAAGGTATTCTTCGAAACTGATATAAGTTTCCATCTGCTTCAAAAGCTGTATAAGGTTTTTCGGATTCTAAAATTGGGATTTGATGATAAGCGCTTTTCAAATCAATTTTGCTATAAAACTTGTATTTAGCTTTTACTTGTAGTAAAAGTGAAAAACCTGTCTTTATTAGGTTTTATTCAACGACATAATTTAGGTACATATTTTCTAATGACAGTGTCAAAATAGAGGAGTATAAAAACATAAACAAGGAGTTTTAATATCACCACACAGATGTTTTGTTTACATGAGATATGACATCATACGATGTTCAATCATGGCCGCCCCCGTTTCATTAGTCATTACTTTTAGTCGACAGATAAAAAATCGCAAATTTATTTTTTAAAAATAAAATATTTAAAATTGAATTTAATGCAAAAAATATATTCAATAATTATCCTTAACATATAAACTACCATATCCAGTAGATTGCATATTTTATTGTTATAACTGTCAAGTAGCCAATTGGCTTGAAAATGCCACGACAGTTTTTTTTATTTTTAATTATTGAATATTTTTAAGAATTTGCACGCGGGCAAATTAAAGTAGCCCAAGGGCAATTTTTTTACGCTTGATGGAGTAAACAATAATCATTTTTCAAAGAGATATGACTATTTGAAATATAAGAAAATGGAAAATTCTATTTCGATTTATCCTGGAAAAACGAAAAACGGGCTTATAAAATAATTAACGTAGGTCCAAAGGGCAAATTAAGATCTATACAATGAGATTTTTTTTATTTCGAAATTTTAATATTTGTTGGCCGGAACATAGTCGGTTTTTCGAACGCAACGAACATTCAACGTTTTAGTCGCTAACATCATCCGCATCAGCTTGTTTATTTAACGCAAAACCAGTTGAATTTATTAACTGTTACTCTAATAATTGTTACGTAAAATCTGTTGACATTACCTAGCCTATAATAATGCCGATTGAAAATATCAGTGCGAGACAGAAAGGGGATTAATCGTAAGAGAGTTGCACTCACTGCCTGCGAATGAAGTTTTTCGTTAGCCAACATTGCGTTCCGTTTCAAGTTGGAAGAAATTAAAAATTAATTCTATAAATTCCGCAAAATCCGCCTTGTATGGCTCAGATTAATACATGAAAGTTGTATATTATATTATGTCAATGTTATTGAAGTCAGCTTTCAGGATCACATTACATAATGTTCATAATATGATGATGCCAACTTGGGGGTTTCCCCCCAAATTTAGGGGGTACTTTATTCAAGATTTCATATTTGAAATTACCTCTCAAACCAAGTATACAACAAAAAGTTTAGGGGTTTTAAATCAATATTTAGGGGTATTTGAAGTTGGTTCTAGGGGGAATATTTTGTAGGAGTTGGTATCACTGTTTGTGTTTCATATTCAGTGTGGTCAACGTAGGCGATTTATCGCCATTTAGGCTACTCAGGACAAGAACCAGCGATGAAAAAATCTGAAAGGCGACTGGTCGCCTATTAGGCTACTTCAGGGACATGTCATGAATCGCAAATGAACTAGTTTTAATAAAAATCATAGTCACTCTAAGATCTGTATGAGATATAAAAAATGAAGGCAGCACTGATCGTGTATGTTGGTATGTTTCGGGGCGGGGTATACCCAGAATTTGTCTTAGAAATTAGTGAAATGTAGGTACCTAATACCTATATTGCTGTTAGTGACTACTGCAATTATCTATATTATACTGACTAAATAGTTCGGGAAAATGTTTTGTGCCTTTCGTTTCGTTCACTTTGTTCTTCAACAAAAATATAGTATTAAGTATAAATAAAGTTAAAATTAAATATACACTACAATTTTTATATTTCGGCTCCTTTTTAGGATACAGATCCTGAAATTCGGCTACATTAGGCTACTTAGGCTGTGAAAAATGGCGATATCAGTCCCGTTGTCGTTGGCAACACTGTTCATATTATTTGCAGTGTTGCCAACTCAGTGGATTTTCCACTAGATCTGGTGGTTTAGACCTCCCTTTTAGCGGACAAATTTTCGTTTTAGTGGCTAGTGGATTTTCTAGTGGTTTAGATTTTTCCAGTTAGTGGTAAGATGGGATATTCAACCACTAGTACAATTTAAATGAATACTCTAGTTAGGAAAGAACATTTTAAATAAAACTATATTTTCGGATTATTCGATGACTTATTTGGATTTTTGGTTGCCGATATTTGGAATGCTTTAGCAATCATCACGGGAGGGACTAATGTTTTAGACGTCTCAAATGCATTATATGGACGCTGTTAAGCAATACAGTGTCAACCCACAAAATGATAAAAATGTAAATGTTGATACCAATCGCTTCTTTATGAGCTGGAGTACATATTTCAAAAGAGATATATATAAATAATTTAAATCGTTTTAATAGCAAAAATATTGTAAAAACTAGCGGGCATGAAACCCTAAAATGTTTAAAATATTTAACAATAATGCATCAAATTCTATTATTTTGATTGCTACCAAGAAAACCGATATATATTTAGTGTAATAATAATAATTGCAAAAAAATCTATTATCACTGCCGTTGCTCTGGACAGTGTTGCCGTTTAAAGAAACTAAAATGCACTATACCCTTATTAAAAATGCGCTATTCTTAAATGCACTAGTTTCTGCTAAACGATTTGTAAATATAAAAATAGATTGGTTGAGTATATAAAATAAGCACGTTTTCATATCTTATGATTTAAAATTATATTACTTACAAATAAAAACAAACTAAAAAAATTAATAACTGTTTTATATCAACTAAATTAAACATTTCTACAACATTTTCATTGTCATCATCGCCCCAGATGTTGATGATGAGCCTACACAGCCAACTGTCCCTTCTTCCTCAGTAACACCTCCATTTAAAATTGTCACTTTTCATTTATTTTAACGTTTTACTTTCCACGAAACAAAAAGAACTACGACGAAACTCCAAAGGAAGAAACACCAGTTCTTCTCGGTTAGTTACGTTAACATAATATTAAAGCGAGACAGATACATAATACCATAATGATGATGGGACATGAAACAATAAACGCAACATTTTGGTCGGGAAATATCCAAACGAAATCGAGCGAGTCGATTTCGTACTACTTTTATTTCTCTTATGATTTTAGGCGTCCGAAACACTATGAATAATATTAATGCGCAATTCATCTTGGTTGCTAACTAATAACTAGGTTTGCGCCAGATTCCGCTAGATATATTTTTTAGCGCATAGTTATGAGAAAAAATGCACTAGAGACCCTTTTTGCACTAGATCTAGCGATAAATCCACTAAAACGGCAACACTGGCTTTGGATTAGTGGTTTTCTGGTGGATCTGGATGCCACATTTGGTGGATTCGTAAAAATAAAGTTGGCAACACTGATTATTTGTATGCATACTTTGTAATTTGTTTTGATTAATGTCTACAATCTAAAAAATACATAGGGCACCTTATTATTAATAACTTCAGCCTTATAAATATAATTAAACATTCATTCTATTGAAATGGCTTTAGTTGCATATGATAATAGTGATTCTAGTGAATACGAAGAAGATACTGAAAATCCTGACGTCGTCACGTCAGATAAATTACTGCATGGTATTTGCCTATTCGTATCACTCGGTAAAACAATAGTTTTCAGCATTTAATATATTAATCAAATCTACTTTTTGTTTCAGACTTACCTCGGCATGTTAATTTGGTCAACGGTCAATTAGAAAGTGACCAAAATCTATTCAATCTGCTTCCAAAACCAACAAATCAAAAAACAGTAATAAAAGAAGAGGACGACGAAATTTTATATAAAAAAGAGACAATCAGTGATGTAAAACCTAAATCGAGAATTACTGTACCATCTCTCAATGATGTATGTGTATAATAAGTTAAATTAATATTAGCTATATTATAACTGAAATACCTCTGCCACAGAGCATCAGTCAATGATGCGCTGTCGACCTATTTTTTTACTTCAAGCATTCGGAAATTCAGACAGACCAAAACGCTCAATGTGCACTTCATGGTTTTTCCATCTATGAACAGTGGTTTGTTACGCGGTCGGAATTTCGATATTCCTCCCACCCATTTAATGCCCAAAGTGACAAGACGTTATTATTATCAAGAAGGTTATTATTTAGAATATTGTATCCACCAATCTATAAAATGTTTTATTAAACTTAAGTTGTATTAATTATCAGATTCAACTATTTATATTAAATCATGTTTAATATTTTAATTTAATTTTTCAGTTCAAAGATGTAAAAGATACAGTGCCAAATATTAAGCCCAAAGCAACAAAAGGGGTGAGTACTATTAAGCTCAATAGCTTTGTGACCAATGACAAATTCAAATTACAACACATACTTAAAAAAATATATTATGTGAAAGTTTGTGAGGATGGATTGATGTTTGTTACTCTTTCACTCAAAAACTACTAAACTTGATGAAACTTTACAATAATATATATTAACAGCTTATACATCAGAATTACACATAGGCTACAATTTATATAGATTTTGTGTAATTTGGCTTAAAGCTTCTGCTAAGTATAAAGTTGTAATGGCATGGATATGGCAGTTAATATTTTACAAAACTTTTTCAGAAAAAATCTGGGCTCCTAAGTTTATTGCCGCAGCCTAAAAACACCTCAAAAGCCACCACTAAAATGTTGATACCGCAATCTGTATCAAAGAAGCCACACACAGCTAGTGTGAAAAAGAAAGATCCCCTTCCATCCCCTATGGTAAAAGCCAAAGTAGAAAAAAAGGTTTCATTAATAACAGACTATTCTGATGAAAGTGATGATGATGTACATAATGATTTTTTCTCTATAAACAAACCAGTAGAATTACCTCCAGATGATATTTTATTAGACATTGATGTTAAGAATGAAAATATGGAACAGAGCAAAAAGGAACCACGTCCTATTGAGTCATATTTCAAGAAGGAAGAGCATGTTTCTTTGGAACCAGATAATGAATGTATGGTACCTGAATCTGCAGACCCTGGTTTTAGCAGTAATAACACAGAATTTAACCAAATTACTCCAGTAGAAAACACAAATAATGATATACTTGATGAAGAAGCTGTAAGTATATTAATATTGCTTTTGTTAACAAGTAATAAAAAAAACGGGATAAATAAAATATAATTCTATTAATTTTTTAGATCCTAAAATTATGTGGTGCTAGAGGAAAACGAAAACGGGAAGAGATTCAGATAGTAGATGTTAATCAGCAGGAAGTTCTTAAAGATGCAAGAGAAATGTTACTTCGAGGTCTAATGGATGATACAACTAAGAGGCAATCTCACAGCAAAAAGAAGGGCAATGAGCCAACTAGTCAGCAGAAACGAAAGCACCAAATTACATATTTGGCACATCAAGTAAGAAACATAACATTTAAAATATATACACAGATATAATGTTATTTATTTATAGTAATAGTATACATTAGGAGTCACAAATAACTTAGAATAGTACGGACAAAATATTTGCCTCAAATGTATTTCAATTTATTAAATTAATACTCCAATTAATAGTATTTATGGTATCAGGTTGTTTTGTTACAAACTTAAGAATTTTATTTTAATTTCAGGCTAAAGCAAATGAAGCTGAGCTACAGAATCAATGGGCAAATAACAGGATGACTAAGCGACAAACACAATCTAAATATGGTTTTTAATAAAATTTAAGTTATAATACTATAATGTGTTTTTTTGTAAATAAATTTACTCACTTTATTTTATATACTTTATTAATTTAAAACTATTCCTTAGTAACATAAAAAAAAATCTACAATCTCCTGGCTTTCCTTGGTCTTGGTGGGTTCCATGAAACATGAGTAGCATCTGTGACTGATACAACTTGTAGACCACCCATTGTTAAACCTTTTACAGCAGACTGAAAATTAAATGTATTTTTCATAACCAATTACAGAAACAAAAAAGTAATTAAACAAAGACTAAAATAATGGAATTTTGCAGAGAAATAATTGTAATTTTTGAAAATTTAACACCACTGACTAAAAATATCAATCAATGGAAACTCCTTTCTAGCATATGACTAATAAGGTCATAAAATTACATTTTAATAAATTATATAAATTGGCTATTGAAACTATAAGAAACTTACTAATCTCCCAGGTCCCAGGCCTCTCACTCGAACCTTTACAGTTTTAAATCCTTTGTCAATAGCTTTCTATAAGAAACAACATTATATTAATAAATAAGAAATAGTTATGAACTATAATGTACAACAAGTATAAATTCCTAAGGCACTTGTCCCACTGCTGACGACGAACGAGAAGCAAATAGAGCTAGAAACGAGTTGGCAAGCAGCAGAATGCAAATGTGGGTGTTCTGATAATTTTGTTGCTGGGCTATAAACAAGTGTGAGAGTGCAATGGGCGATTTCTCGCGCCACTCGCTTGCGGCGGCAGTCCTGCGCAGACTTTTTTTTGGAAGTATGATAATGAGACTTCATCGAAGAAAAATGAGCAATAGAATGTTTTTGATTTTTATGATTTTACCTAAATCTCAATTAAATTTTTATATAATATCTCACATTTTCTCACATTAAAAAAAAATGTCTCTTATTTTGATAAGGTATTTAGAAAATACATATATTGTATTTATTATTTCAAATAAAGTTTCCAAATGTATCTATATCTCAAATACTTAACCTTAAAGTATCTTGCACTCTGTAAATTGGGTATAGAAAATGATGAGAACAGACTCCAAATTAAGTGTAATAAGGACAGAGATGAGGTTTTGATCTACTTGTATAGGATAAAGTACATAATTTGTATATTAATATAATTTTGCTGACAATGCAAGGGGGACATCATTTTAAATATTTCAGTGTTTATGATTTATACTTACAGTAGCAATACTTATTGCTGTAGTCTGTGCTGCAATATTAGTTCCCTTTTTAGTGTTTTTAAATCCTTCCATACCACATGATCTATGAAGTTTCACAGTACCCTCAGCATCTGTGAGCGTAAAGATGGTGTTGTTATGTGAAACTCTCACATTACAGATGGGGAGGTTTTTATAAAGCATACCGTCATGCAACTCTTTGTCTGACTCTAGCGTTGGGAAAATGTTCCTTTTCCTAAAATCACAAATAAAACTAAGAGAGTAGCAAAAATAAGTGTGTTCTACACATACTGTGTAAGTGCAGTTTTAAAATAATTTTAATGATTCTTTCACAATTTTAAATTTATGTTAGAAAACAACATTAATATTTTACTTACTGCTTTAAAACAGAATCTAAATCTATTATTTTTTCTCCTTGAACACCTTCATCATCAGCTGGGATTCTTTTGTGATCAAAACGTTCGGTATTTACTGGAGCTGTGCTTTGAAACGATCGTACAAGGCTATTAACCGATATACGAAAACTGTTTCTAAACGCACTCAGCATATTTGGTTATGTTACAATTCCTAATATTATTGAGTTATTAAATAACATAACCTAAAATATCAGTGAACAAACCACAGAGTAACACATACTGATTACTAGAGATGTACCGTATATCCGTATCCGCCAATATTCGAGGGAGAAGAATAATTATCCGTATCAGTTTCTTTTTTTGGAAAATCTTTTACCTTATGAATTTTCAATTCATAGATGAAATTAAATTATATAAACAAATAGGCGGGTACATGTAGGTGAATAGTTAGCAATGAAAATTTATTTCTTAAAATCAAATATTTTGCCACCTTTATATTCCAAATTAAAATAAATATCCAAGGTCATCGACACTTATTGAACGATTCAAAAGTAGCAGATTTTTAAATTTTCGCAATTGAATGGGTAACTTTTTTGAAAATGTCGCGGCAATTCGAGGGTGTGTAAGAGAAAAGAACGAACGGTATTCAAAGATCTTAGTTGAAATTAAACCAATCAATTCATTGAACGGGTCAAACGAACCAGATAATTTTCTTTACGGCTCAGTATTAATTTAGTTCTGTGCGATCGAATGAACAATACATGCCTAATTGAGTAAGAAAGTTAAAATCCGTATCCATATCCATATTTAGACACCAAATATCCGTATCCGTGGATATACATTTTTAACGATCCGGCACATCACTTCTGATTACTGATCAAATGTCAGGAGCGAGGCAAAGATTACCCAATACCACAGATTAATTGATCATTACATAAACGATTGTATAAGATGCAAGTCTATTTAAACTCAAATATTGATTACCTATTTTGCATTTTGATATCCAGATTTAATTTTTTTTGTTGTCCACTTATATGTAAATAAACCAGCAACAGCAACAACTAGCGCCCCGGCTTCACAAGGGTGCAATATATTTACTATGCATTTGATTTACTCTACAAAAAAGTAGCCTACTCTATTATTGTGTTATTGGTGAAAGAATTTTTAAAATCGGTCCAGTAGTTTTTGAGTTTATTCATAACATACAAAAATCCAAAAATACAAATCTTTCCCCTTTATAATAATAGTATAGATATAGATAAAGAATTAAAAGATAGATAAAATGAATATATTAGTATTCTAAAGTATAATCATTAGGTACTATGTTTTCTGTTGCTGTCGTCTCTTCTTAAATAAACTTACAGGTCTTAGCGGACTATTTACTTTCTCATTACTTTCTTCTTTTTCTGAGACATCTTTTATAACAATTGTTCTTGATTCCTCAATATCTTCTAGTGTTGACATCATATTCACATTTTCACCTTTGGTTATTAAATCTTCACCACCACTCTTTTTCTTTTTTAAAATAGACATTGTTTCATCAACAAATAAATCAGAGAATGCTTCATAGATGTGACTTGGATTTGTTATGCCAATCTTTGAGTCATATGGTGAAGTATTGGGTTCTACATTTGAATGTTTAAATGCTAGTTCCAACGTCTCTCTCTCATAATCATCAGCAAATGAAACTGTCTTCTTGGAATAAGAGTTCGATATTTCTTCAGTAGTATCCTCTGTATCATCAGAATCTTCTTCTAAAATATCATCCAGTCTGAAAAAATATAAAAAATAACCACACAATTATTTAGTTATTTACAAATTTATATTAATTTTATTTATACACAGACCTATCTATTTCATCCTCCAACTCATCAAGTTGTTCTATTTCATCTAGTTTAGAAAATAAATCATTTTCAGTTCTACTGATTGCTGTGTTTTTATTCTTCAATTCTGTTAGTTTTAACTCTAAACTCTTTTGTCTTTCTATAACTTGTTGTAAAAGTTGTGTTTTTGACAATTTACTATCTCCATTATCACTGAGATTTGACTCAATATTGTTTGAGTGTGTATTAATTACTTGTGAAGTATTTTCTTCAATTGGTTTAATTTCTTGTGCAGTATGTTCAAATATATAGGAATTATCAGGCTCTATATAATCTTGTCTGTTAGTCATGCTTCGATACTCTTCTTCTAACTCTTCTTGTATTTCTAATTCTTCTAGCCTAGTCCAGAGTTCATCATCTGTAACTTGATTATATTTTTTCTCCATTTTCTTTTCAGCACTAAGATTGTATTGTCTCACTCTTTCTCTGTGCTTTTCCCTCCATAACTTGTCTTCTTCTTCAGTACATGTCTCAATAATATCTTTGCCAGGATTTTCATAAATACTCTTGTTCAAATTTATCTGTTTTTCTAAATATTCTTCATTTATTTTATATGATTCAAGTTTTGATTTAACATCTGAAAAGAATTTTTAAATACTGATTTAACATGATCGCTTTATTAAGAATGTAATAACTTGTTGAGATGTCTTTTACCGTTTATTCTGTGTTGTCTCAATGTTTCCGCTTGCATTAAAGAGCATTTTACAAAATAATCAGCTCCAAGAGAAACTGTAACTTCATTTGTATGTTTAAGTGCACCTCTAAATAATATTTTATTACCGATTGGCACTAAAATAGGCACTGTTAATTTATCTTTAAATACTTTCAAGTCTAAGCCATTGAGGTTATTTAAGAAATCTTGGCAATTGTTTAAATTACGCTTATTTTCTTCCAAACTCTGAAACAAAAGATAATTGAATAACCACATATTATAACGAATGTCTCATAAATTATTAGGATTCAATTCCACATACTTGTTTATAGACATTTCCAAAAAGATTCATTTTCACTAAATCATACAATTAGAAGGTGAAAATTAAAAGCAACTTTGGAGTTGCTGGTAATGATAAGCTGTTTTTTTTTTTATTTTTTTTTTTCTACAGTTGTTATTATATTTAAATGTCAAAACTCAAAATGATAACTTGGTAACCACAGACAGACTAATAAGTTTATATGAAGTTATAAAAGTTGGCAACGAATATTGCAGCTTTCTTCATAATATTATTATCTCAATATCTAGAGTATTTTTATTCTATGGTTTATTTCAATAATAATAATGTATATAATGTCAAAATTGGCAATTTGTGAAAAACATACCGCATACGGTACATACAAATAACATAAACTTATTCGCAATAATCTTTGGCCTTTGCTTATTCGATTCAATAGAAGGGAAGTGAATCAGTTTATTTTGTTATGTTATATGGAAGGAGTATTGAAGTTTAAAATCTGCTATGGCGGAGAAAAAATCTATCCTGCATGAACTCTACGTGTTCTCAGAATGGAAACCTGAACCAGAATATTTGGTAAGTCTCATAGAATACTGATTATGATTTTCGTGCCTTGAAATGTCATGATGAATATTTTTAAAATGAGTTCGTACTACCCAATTACAGCAAAAGCCTGATAACATATTCCCTGAAAATATATCGGCATTGTGGAAATGGCTAAAATTTTTAGGTCCTAAGAAGAGCTTGATAGACAGTGTAACTGCGTAAGTATTTTAAAACCAAGAGTTTTCTGATTTATAACTTATATTTTATAATAAAGAATTCGGAATATTTACTACACAGATAATTCATGAGCCTGAAATTGGCAGCCAAATTGTAGCAGCCAAAAAAATCATGGAACCAAAACAGACAAGTTTACAGTTAGTGCTAACGTTCCCAACTAAATCATGTTTGAATACTTGCGTGACGACTATTCGAAAGTCTCAGACAAATGATAAAATTTTCCACCGATGCGGACCATCAGAAAAATAGAAAATATTCAGATTTTCTGAATTTTTCAAAGTTTCCGCGAGAATACCTAAGCTGTAGTCTATGCTCCCAACTGGATCATGCTTGAATATCTTCTAGATATCTATTAGAAGGTCTCACACCATTTACAGAATTTTCCACCGATGCATGACATGAGGAAAATAGAAAATGTTCAAATTTTCTTAATTTTTTAAAGTTTTCGCGAGATTACCCGTGCTGTAATCTATGCTCCCTCCTGATTCGGGTTTGAATGTGTTCTGGGCATCGACTGGAAGGTCTCCTACCGTTTATAGAATTTTCCACCGATGCAGACCATCAGGAAAATAGAAAATGTCCAGATTTTTTGAATTTTTTAAAGTTTTCGCGAGATTACCCGTGCTGTAATCTATGCTCCCTCCTGATTCGGGCTTGAATGTGTTCTGGGCAACGACTGGAAGGTCTCCTACCGTTTATAGAATTTTCCACCGATGCGGACCATCAGGAAAATAGAAAATGTCCAGATTTATTGAATTTTTTAAAGTTTTTGCGAGATTACCCGTGCTGTAGCCTATGCTCCCTTATGATTCGGGCTTGAATGTGTTCTGGGCATCGACTGGAAGGTCTCCTACCGTTTATAGAATTTTCCACCGATGCGGACCATCAGGAAAATAGAAAATGACCAGATTTTTTGAATTTTTTAAAGTTTTCACGAGATTACCCGTGCTGTAGCCTATGCTCCCTTATGATTCGGGCTTGAATGTGTTCTGGGCATCGACTGGAAGGTCTCCTACCGTTTATAGAATTTTCCACCGATGCGGACCATCAGGAAAATAGAAAATGTCCAGATTTTTTGAATTTTTTAAAGTTTTCGCGAGATTACCCGTGCTGTAGCCTATGCTCCCTTATGATTCGGGCTTGAATGTGTTCTGGGCATTGACTGGAAGGTCTCCTACCGTTTATAGAATTTTCCACCGATGCGGACCATCAGGAAAATAGAAAATGTCCAGATTTTTTGAATTTTTTAAGTTTTCGCGAGATTACCCGTGCTGTAGCCTATGCTCCCTTATGATTCGGGCTTGAATGTGTTCTGGGCATCGACTGGAAGGTCTCCTACCGTTTATAGAATTTTCCACCGATGCGGACCATCAGGAAAATAGAAAATGTCCAGATTTTTTGAATTTTTTAAAGTTTTCGCGAGATTACCCGTGCTGTAGCCTATGCTCCCTTATGATTCGGGCTTGAATGTGTTCTAGGCATCGACTGGATGATCTCCTACCGTTTATAGAATTTTCCACCGATGCGTGACATGAGGAAAATAGAAAATGTCCAGATTTTTTAAATTTTTTAAAGTTTCCGCGAGACTACGTAAGCTGTAGTCTATGCTCCCAGCTGGATCATGCTTAAATATCTTCTAGATATCTATTAGAAGGTCTCACAGCATTTACAGAAATTTCCACCGATGCATGACATGAGGAAAATAGAAAATGTTCAAATTTTCTTAATTTTTCAAAGTTTTCGCGAGACTACCCGTGCTGTAGCCTATGCTCCCTTATGATTCGGGCTTGAATGTGTTCTGGGCATCGACTGGAAGGTCTCCTATCGTTTATAGAATTTTCCACCGATGCGGACCATCAGGAAAATAGAAAATGTCCAGATTTTTTGAATTTTTTAAAGTTTTCGCGAGATTACCCGTGCTGTAGCCTATGCTCCCTTATGATTCGGGCTTGAATGTGTTCTGGGCATCGACTGGAAGGTCTCCTACCGTTTATAGAATTTTCCACCGATGCGGACCATCAGGAAAATAGAAAATGTCCAGATTTTTTGAATTTTTTAAAGTTTTCGCGAGATTACCCGTGCTGTAGCCTATGCTCCCTTATGATTCGGGCTTGAATGTGTTCTGGGCATCGACTGGAAGGTCTCCTACCGTTTATAGAATTTTCGACCGATGCGGACCATCAGGAAAATAGAAAATGTCCAGATTTTTTGAATTTTTTAAAGTTTTCGCGAGATTACCCGTGCTGTAGCCTATGCTCCCTTATGATTCGGGCTTGAATGTGTTCTGGGCATCGACTGGAAGGTCTCCTACCGTTTATAGAATTTTCCACCGATGCGGACCATCAGGAAAATAGAAAATGTCCAGATTTTTTAAATTTTTTAAAGTTTTCGCGAGATTACCCGTGCTGTAGCCTATGCTCCCTTATGATTCGGGCTTGAATGTGTTCTGGGCATTGACTGGAAGGTCTCCTACCGTTTATAGAATTTTCCACCGATGCGGACCATCAGGAAAATAGAAAATGTCCAGATTTTTTGAATTTTTTAAAGTTTTCGCGAGATTACCCGTGCTGTAGCCTATGCTCCCTTATGATTCGGGCTTGAATGTGTTCTGGGCATCGACTGGAAGGTCTCCTATCGTTTATAGAATTTTCCACCGGGACCATCAGGAAAATAGAAAATGTCCAGATTTTTTGAATTTTTTTAAAGTTTTCGCGAGATTACCCGTGCTGTAGCCTATGCTCCCTTATGATTCGGGCTTGAATGTGTTCTGGGCATCGACTGGAAGGTCTCCTACCGTTTATAGAATTTTCCACCGATGCGGATCATCAGGAAAATAGAAAATGTCCAGATTTTTTAATTTTTTAAAGTTTTCGCGAGATTACCCGTGCTGTAGCCTATGCTCCCTTATGATTCGGGCTTCAATGTGTTCTGGGCATCGACTGGAAGGTCTCCTACCGTTTATAGAATTTTCCACCGATGCGGACCATCAGGAAAATAGAAAATGTCCAGATTTTTTGAATTTTTTAAGTTTTCGCGAGATTACCCGTGCTGTAGTCTATGCTCCCTTATGATTCGGGCTTGAATGTGTTCTGGGCATCGACTGGAAGGTCTCCTACCGTTTATAGAATTTTCCACCGATGCGTGACATGAGGAAAATAGAAAATGTCCAGATTTTTTAAATTTTTTAAAGTTTCCGCGAGACTACGTAAGCTGTAGTCTATGCTCCCAGCTGGATCATGCTTAAATATCTTCTAGATATCTATTAGAAGGTCTCACACCATTTACAGAAATTTCCACCGATGCATGACATGAGGAAAATAGAAAATGTACAAATTTTCTTAATTTTTTAAAGTTTTCGCGAGATTACCCGTGCTGTAATCTATGCTCCCTCCTGATTCGGGCTTGAATGTGTTCTGGGCATCGACAGGAAGGTCTCCTATCGTTTATAGAATTTTCCACCGATGCGGACCATCAGGAAAATAAAAAATGTCCAGATTTTTTTGAATTTTTTAAAGTTTTCGCGAGATTACCCGTGCTGTAGCCTATGCTCCCTTATGATTCGGGCTTGAAGGTGTTCTGGGCATCGACTGGAAGGTCTCCTACCGTTTATAGAATTTTCCACCGATGCGGACCATCAGGAAAATAGAAAATGTCCAGATTTTTTGAATTTTTTAAAGTTTTCGCGAGATTACCCGTGCTGTAGCTTATGCTCCCTTATGATTCGGGCTTGAATGTGTTCTGGGCATCGACTGGATGGTCTCCTACCGTTTATAGAATTTTCCACCGATGCGTGACATGAGGAAAATAGAAAATATCCAGATTTTTAAAATTTTTTAAAGTTTCCGCGAGACTACGTAAGCTGTAGTCTATGCTCCCAGCTGGATCATGCTTAAATATCTTCTAGATATCTATTAGAAGGTCTCACACCATTTACAGAATTTTCCACCGATGCATGACATGAGGAAAATAGAAAATGTTCAAATTTTCTTAATTTTTTAAAGTATTCGCGAGATTACCCGTGCTGTAATCTATGCTCCCTCCTGATTCGGGCTTGAATGTGTTCTGGGCATCTACTAAAAAGCCCAACACAACGAAAGAAAGAACACATTCAAGCCCGAATCATAAGAGAGCATAGGCTACAGCACGGGTAATCTCGCGAAAACTTTAAAAAAATTCAAAAAATCTGGACATTTTCTATTTTCCTGATGGTCCCGGTGGAAAATTCTATAAACGATAGGAGACCTTCCAGTCGATGCCCAGAACACATTCAAGCCCGAATCATAAGGGAGCATAGGCTACAGCACGGGTAATCTCGCGAAAACTTTAAAAAATTTAAAAAATCTGGACATTTTCTATTTTTCTCATGTCACGCATCGGTGGAAAATTCTATAAACGGTAGGAGACCATCCAGTCGATGCCTAGAAAACATTCAAGCCCGAATCATAAGGGAGCATAGGCTACAGCACGGGTAATCTCGCGAAAACTTTGAAAATTTTAAAAATCTGGACATTTTCCATTTTCCTGATGGTCTGCATCGGTGGAAAATTCTATAAACGATGGAAAACCTTTTTGTAGATGCCTAGAAGATATTTAAGCATGATCCAGTTGGGAGCATAGACTACAGCCTAGGTATTCTCGCGGAAACTTTAAAAAAATCAGAAAATTTGAATATTTTCTATTTTCCTCATGTCACGCATCGGTGGAAAATTCTATAAACGGTAGGAGACTTTTTAGTAGATGCCCAGAACACATTCAAGCCCGAATCAGGAGGGAGCATAGATTACAGCACGGGTAATCTCGCGAAAACTTTAAAAAATTAAGAAAATTTGTACATTTTCTATTTTCCTCATGTCATGCATCGGTGGAAATTTCTGTAAATGGTGTGAGACCTTCTAATAGATATCTAGAAGATATTTAAGCATGATCCAGCTGGGAGCATAGACTACAGCTTACGTAGTCTCGCGGAAACTTTAAAAAATTTAAAAAATCTGGACATTTTCTATTTTCCTCATGTCACGCATCGGTGGAAAATTCTATAAACGGTAGGAGACCATCCAGTCGATGCCCAGAACACATTCAAGCCCGAATCATAAGGGAGCATAGGCTACAACACGGGTAATCTCGCGAAAACTTTAAAAAATTCAAAAAATCTGGACATTTTCTATTTTCCTGATGGTCCGCATCGGTGGAAAATTCTATAAACGGTAGGAGACCTTCCAGTCGATGCCCAGAACACATTCAAGCCCGAATCATAAGGGAGCATAGGCTACAGCACGGGTAATCTCGCGAAAACTTTAAAAAAATTCAAAAAATCTGGACATTTTCTATTTTCCTGATGGTCCGCATCGGTGGAAAATTCTATAAACGGTAGGAGACCATCCAGTCGATGCCTAGAAAACATTCAAGCCCGAATCATAAGGGAGCATAGGCTACAGCACGGGTAATCTCGCGAAAACTTTGAAAATTTTAAAAATCTGGACATTTTCCATTTTCCTGATGGTCTGCATCGGTGGAAAATTCTATAAACGATGGAAAACCTTTTTGTAGATGCCTAGAAGATATTTAAGCATGATCCAGTTGGGAGCATAGACTACAGCCTAGGTATTCTCGCGGAAACTTTAAAAAAATCAGAAAATTTGAATATTTTCTATTTTCCTCATGTCACGCATCGGTGGAAAATTCTATAAACGGTAGGAGACTTTTTAGTAGATGCCCAGAACACATTCAAGCCCGAATCAGGAGGGAGCATAGATTACAGCACGGGTAATCTCGCGAAAACTTTAAAAAATTAAGAAAATTTGTACATTTTCTATTTTCCTCATGTCATGGCATCGGTGGAAATTTCTGTAAATGGTGTGAGACCTTCTAATAGATATCTAGAAGATATTTAAGCATGATCCAGCTGGGAGCATAGACTACAGCTTACGTAGTCTCGCGGAAACTTTAAAAAATTTAAAAAATCTGGACATTTTCTATTTTCCTCATGTCACGCATCGGTGGAAAATTCTATAAACGGTAGGAGACCATCCAGTCGATGCCCAGAACACATTCAAGCCCGAATCATAAGGGAGCATAGGCTACAACACGGGTAATCTCGCGAAAACTTTAAAAAATTCAAAAAATCTGGACATTTTCTATTTTCCTGATGGTCCGCATCGGTGGAAAATTCTATAAACGGTAGGAGACCTTCCAGTCGATGCCCAGAACACATTCAAGCCCGAATCATAAGGGAGCATAGGCTACAGCACGGGTAATCTCGCGAAAACTTTAAAAAAAATCAAAAAATCTGGACATTTTCTATTTTCCTGATGGTCCGCATCGGTGGAAAATTCTATAAACGGTAGGAGACCTTCCAGTCGATGCCCAGAACACATTGAAGCCCGAATCATAAGGGAGCATAGGCTACAGCACGGGTAATCTCGCGAAAACTTTGAAAATTTTAAAAATCTGGACGTTGTTTTTTTCCTGATGGTCTGCATCGGTGGAAAATTCTATAAACGATGGAAAACCTTTTTGTAGATGCCTAGAAGATATTTAAGCATGATCCAGTTGGGAGCATAGACTACAGCCTAGGTATTCTCGCGGAAACTTTAAAAAATTCAGAAAATTAGAATATTTTCTATTTTCCTCATGTCACGCATCGGTGGAAAATTCTATAAACGGTAGGAGACTTTTTAGTAGATGCCCAGAACACATTCAAGCCCGAATCAGGAGGGAGCATAGATTACAGCACGGGTAATCTCGCGAAAACTTTGAAAAATTTAAAAATCTGGAAATTTTCTATTTTCCTGATGGTCTGCATCGGTGGAAAATTCTATAAACGATGGAAAACCTTTTTGTAGATGCCTAGAAGATATTTAAGCATGATCCAGTTGGGAGCATAGACTACAGCCTAGGTATTCTCGCGGAAACTTTAAAAAATTCAGAAAATTTGAATATTTTCTATTTTCCTCATGTCACGCATCGGTGGAAAATTCTATAAACGGTAGGAGACTTTTAAGTAGATGCCCAGAACACATTCAAGCCCGAATCAGGAGGGAGCATAGATTACAGCACGGGTAATCTCGCGAAAACTTTAAAAAATTAAGAAAATTTGTACATTTTCTATTTTCCTCATGTCATGCATCGGTGGAAATTTCTGTAAATGGTGTGAGACCTTCTAATAGATATCTAGAAGATATTTAAGCATGATCCAGCTGGGAGCATAGACTACAGCTTACGTAGTCTCGCGGAAACTTTAAAAAATTTAAAAAATCTGGACATTTTCTATTTTCCTGATTGTCCGCATCGGTGGAAAATTCTATAAACGGTAGGAGACCTTCCAGTCGATGCCCAGAACACATTCAAGCCCGAATCATAAGGGAGCATAGGCTACAGCACGGGTAATCTCGCGAAAACTTTGAAAAATTTAAAAAAACTGGACATTTTCTATTTTCCTGATGGTCTGCATCGGTGGAAAATTCTATAAACGATGGAAAACCTTTTTGTAGATGCCTAGAAGATATTTAAGCATGATCCAGTTGGGAGCATAGACTACAGCCTAGGTATTCTCGCGGAAACTTTAAAAAATTAAAAAAATTTGAACATTTTCTATTTTCCTCATGTCATGCATCGGTGGAAAATTCTGTAAATGGTGTGAGACCTTCTAATAGATATCTAGAAGATATTTAAGCATGTTCCAGCTGGGAGCATAGACTACAGCTTACGTAGTCTCGCGGAAACTAAAAAATTTAAAAAATCTGGACATTTTCTATTTTCCTCATGTCACGCATCGGTGGAAAATTCTATAAACGGTAGGAGACCATCCAGTCGATGCCCAGAACACATTCAAGCCCGAATCATAAGGGAGCATAGGCTACAGCACGGGTAATCTCGCGAAAACTTTAAAAAATTCAAAAAATCTGGACATTTTCTATTTTCCTGATGGTCCGCATCGGTAGAAAATTCTATAAACGGTAGGAGACCTTCCAGTCGATGCCCAGAACACATTCAAGCCCGAATCATAACGGAGCATAGGCTATAGCACGGGTAATCTCGCGAAAACTTTAAAAATTTCAAAAAATCTGGTCATTTTCTATTTTCCTGATGGTCCGCATTGGTGGAAAATTCTATAAACGGTAGGAGACCTTCCAGTCGATGCCCAGAACACATTCAAGCCCGAATCATAAGGGAGCATAGGCTACAGCACGGGTAATCTCGCGAAAACTTTAAAAAATTCAAAAAATCTGGACATTTTCTATTTTCCTGATGGTCCGCATGAGTGGAAAATTCTATAAACGATGGAAAACCTTTTTGTAGATGCCTAGAAGATATTCAAGCATGATCCAGTTGGGAGCATAGACTACAGCTTAGGTATTCTCGCGGAAACTTTGAAAAATTCAGAAAATCTGAATATTTTCTATTTTTCTGATGGTCCGCATCGGTGGAAAATTTTATCATTTGTCTGAGACTTTCGAATAGTCGTCACGCAAGTATTCAAACATGATGTAGTTGGGAACGTTAGCACTAACTGTAAACTTGTCTGTTTTGGTTCCATGATTTTTTTGGCTGCTACAATTTGGCTGCCAATTTCAGGCTCATGATAATTCTTGTAATTTTTAGATACACTGAAAAACAACAGAAATGGCATATAGCTCTGGGGGATGAAGGGAAAGTTGTAGCAGTACTGACTGACAACATATTGGAGATCAGAACTAAGAGGTCAGATTATGCCACTATTGCAGCTAGAACAACTGGTATGTTTCATATGTAAATTAGTTCTAAGTTTATTTATTACTATAATATCAACTTTTTAAATATTCATAGTGAGTTTTTAATCAAGACAGCTACTGTAGCTAGCTGTAAATCACTAGTGAGGATTTTTTTAAAAATTGTAATTATATTTTGACTGATACATATTATTATTATTTTTTATTTTCATTACTTTTGCTGTTTTGGTACAATTTGTGTGTAATTAAAAAAAAATGTTAACATTATATGTTAGTTGAGTTATTATAAGTTAGTAAATGCTCCAATAGTGACAAGGGTTTGACTGAAAATTTGCACTGTGTCTATCAGCTGAAGTTGAGTCACCACCCTTTTGAGCGGCCACACAGCTGCAGTTGTTGTTTAGTCTAATACATATATATATATATATATATTTTCTTAGTTTTATTAGTTTGTCTTTATTTTTCTTTTTTAATTTATAAAATTGTTCAAAGGTAAAAGTGACTTTAACAATATTATAAATTCTCACTGTCATTTTAAAAACAAATAAATTTTGTCACTATTGCTTATTTTAAGTGTAAACCTACAGTAAGAAGAAATCACTAATTGCGTATTGCGGCCATAACAAATCTATGAAGGGTGTTCTGTCTATATCTCACGTAAAAAAAAACCACAGTAAATCAAATCTGAATTGAATCCATTAGTTTCCAGAGACCCATATTCTCAATGGCGAAAAGTAGTTTGGAGTCCAGATTGCTCTTTCGTAGTAATTGCTTATGGAAATGGAGTAGTCAGTTTCTTTGATCTCACAGCATCAAACCTTTTTAACATTCCCATTGTAAGTATATAATATGACGGAAAGTTTGGTATTAACTTCTGAAATGTTTTGATCTCATGTTATTTTTTATTTTTCAGGATTGCTCAAGACCAGGAGGATTAGAGTGCACAGATAATACTCATGCTGTCTCAGAAATTATATTTTTGCCACTCCGAGTTAAAGACACTAAATGGTAAAAGCACACATATTATGTCATTTTTATGATAAGAAATATTTGTAATAGAAATATTAAACCATTAATAAGGAAATAATAATGATGAATGGGCATGTGTACATTTTTTTCTATCCAGAATTTATATAAATTTAAAGTGACTTTCTCTTGTACGAATTATTGGATCTACAGTTATCTCAGCTGAAGAAAACAGTTGATATTAGCATCTATCAACCAGTAGGCTTGAAATTAATGCTTAACTTGTTATACAAACATTTGACTAGCATTATATTCCAAACAGCCCAATTACTTGTGTCATATGTTGAGAATTGGAGTTCAAAAATTAGGTAAAATGAATAAGAATCTCCCAAAAAATAATCTCTGGGCACATACTCAAACTTCCGATGTAGTCATATCTGCATTATTTTTACTAGGAACTGGGAAGTACTAGTGATCACTTATGATGGCAAGCTGCGTGGGTTTCTTGTGTCACAGACAGAAGGCTTCAAGCTTCATCATACATTTCACTTTGCTGGTGGAGTATCTGCTGCTGCATACTGTGTGCCACAAGGCATTCTCTATGTAGCTGGTGTACCACAGACTTTGTATAAGGTGATCTAAATGCATTTCATATTGTGGGTATTTTCTAAAAAACTCTAATGATTTGATTTCAAAATTGAAGATTTCTTCTTATAATTGTTTGCTGAAAGTTAATTTGTATGTGTAGCTTGGGCCAAATATTTCTTATAGTATGTTAACTTAGTAAACAGGACCTGCAATGCTAAACACAATACACTAAGACAAGGAGGTGGTCCGTGTAGAGAGAGATACCGTTTAATGGGAACAGACATATGAACACATTGCCTTAATTATCACAATAGTAACAAACGGCATTCTTGCAACTGTTTTGCTTTGTGTATGTCTTTTGGTGTTTATCGGTTTGGCGTCATTTATCAATTCATCTGTTGTTGATACTATATATCAATATTACAGGTGGTTTACCTACCTTATCTATTTTTTGTATCCATAGCGTCTTCAGAGAGGTATAAGTATTTCTGTATAGTATGGTTTTATTTATGTTCAGGACGCAAGCTCTCCCCTCTTTGCGGGTTTGAGCGCGTGGCGGATCTTGAACGATGAGCCATTCTACAAGCTGTCAGTCGTCTCTGACGAGCTGCAAGCAAAGCTGGCCAGCGAGCGATTCAAGCTATACATACCATTTGTTGGTTACAAGAACATGGTATGTAAGGTTTTTGCTATCTCTGAGGAACTCATACATACAGGCCACAACAAATGGGCATACATACAAAAGAACACTATTGTCCATTTGTTACTAAGCCTTTAGGAATTAATTTTATGTTAATGGCACTACAGTAATGATATGGGATGGAGAAAATTATAAAAAATAAATTCTTTATATTGGTAATTCAATCCTACAGCTTATATGATAGATTTACAGCACACAGCTGTTTTGGAATTTTTCCTTTTTCTTAATATTTATGATATACAATGACAAAGCAAATATTTGTAATTCCTTTCAGAACTTCATAGTTCGAATGGTACCATCTCCAGACTGTTCTAAACTATTATGCGTCCATTGCAATGGAGACATATCTATTTGGAGGCTTCCTATACTAAAGGCAGAGTATCGATACAAACTTATGGAGCAAGATGGGCATGCCCTTCAAAACCCATTGAGGAAAGATCAGAATAGCAAAGACCGGATGTTGTACTATCCAGCAGACGTAGATTGGTGGAGCAATCAGGTATGACCTTTTTATATTTTTATATTGCTATTTTTGAGTTGATGGCAAATTAACAACCATTGTAATTTTGGCATTTTTGCATAAGGCTCACTTGGTGTCACACCTCAGTCACAGAACGTCATTCAGTTATGCGGGAACATTTGGTCAACATATTTTTTACTTTAAGTTTTTGACATACCTGATAAATCTTCATGAGTATTTTTTTTAGGAAGTTATAGTATCAAGATTCAGTGGTTCAGTATCTGTATGTAGCATTGAAGACATGGTCAACATTCTGGGAAAGCGACCCGAGTTCTTCCAGGGGTCTCCACAGGTAGCATATTACATTAATGATATAATCAATATAGAGCTTAAACAATAAACTTGTAATATGGGTATTCTTATAGCTTTAACCACAGGAAAGATTTCACACTAGACTGCTAGAAAGCAATAGTTGGGGAATATACTCTGTGTGTGAAATCTTTCCTGTGGTTAAAGCTATATTTAGAGTATTATTTATGATACTTAATAAAAATACATCCCTGCTGAAACCCATGTTTAATATAATAATATTAATATTTGATTTAAATGCAAGCTTCTACTATTTGAACAAAAATTAAACTTGATTTCAAACTATTTTTTTTTATATTTATGTAAACTACTTTATTACATATCTACGATTCTTTAATTATTAATACCTATTATTTTGTGGAATTGTTTCATGTATATGGGTGATAATTTTTTCTAAATAGAGTAATTAACTACTTCCCGGTGGATGTAACATTCAGAACCAGTGGTAGTTTTAAAATATAGGCGATTCGAGTACTTGTAAAAGTTAACCTTTAATTTAATTTGAATAATTTATAGGTGAGATGCGCACACGACGGAGCATTCGTAGCTCTCGAGTGTGAGAGCAACGTGCTTCCCCCGAACAAGCCTCGCACTGATGACTCGGTAAGTTGCATCTAAACAATTGTTGTAAATAACTCATTGAAAATACATATTTTTTTATTTAATTTTCCTGTTTAAATAGAATAACAAAATTTAATATTGTTATTAACACGAGTGTCACATTTTTACCGGATTAAAACGCCATTTGTTAATTATATTATTTATCCCGACGTTTCGAATGCTTTTCAGTTAGCGTGATCATGGGCAGACTGATATAATTAATATATTGCGTTTTAATCAGGTAAAAGCTATTTTATTTAAAAAAACTATCATTATATTATTCTACTTTTGAAAATACCCTACCCTACCCTACTGTACAGATGGCGGTAGTAAAATCGGAAGCAGAAATAGACGACTCCATGTTAGAAGTGACGAAGGAGCTGTTGAAGTCAGTTCTCTACGCGATCACGGATATAGAAACGTTCCAGCCCAAGCCCAAGAAAATTACAATCGTATCTCGCGTGTACCGCCTGCTGGGGGTCAAGAGTACTACTCCTAACGAATTGTTCTCCAGGAAGGTTTGTTATTAAGTATCATATTACAAAATACTATACTATACTTCGGACACGCAACTGGAATTAGATATTCAACTTCAATTATTCTCTTCAAATATTTTGGTCCTTCGAGCCGAACATATAGTACCATCCATTTATATTAGATCCATTCTATAAAATTTATTCATCCACTTATATTTTTCGTAAATAGTTTAAGATTTTCTGAATAAATAATATAGTTTTAATAATTAATTAAGTGCAATAATGTTTTAGATTGAGAGTGGGAAATATGCTGAGGCTCTGACTCTGGCGGAGACCTTCAACCTAGACAGTGATTTGGTGTATCAGCAACAATGGAGAAAGAATCCCGTCTCCACAGACACTATCCAGAATTATTTGGTAAGTGATTATTACTAATGGTGAAATTATAATTAATGACGAGAGTATTCATATCAATAGCTCCTTAGGTAACATATATTGCATGTTTAATGTTTGAATTTGTTCATTTATTTTCACATAATAAGTTTGATGAAAATCATCAAATATTTTGTTAAATTATTACAAAAACTGCGGCCTTTTTCGAAAGACAGTTATTACGATTAAATTAATTTAAATAATAGCACATTGTCTCACAGACCTACATAGTAGGACTTTCGGCATTTTTAACATAATCCTGTAGCTGTGCCTCTATCGTATTAGGATGTTTTTAACTGAAAGATATTGTAAAATAAATAAATGAAAATTGTTTTTTATTGCAGAGCAAAGTATCGAAAAAGATTTGGGTGGTGCATCAGTGCGTGGACCGACTTCCTGAGAGCCTGTCTGCAGCGAGAGATCTGCTCGACTTTGGCCTCACGCTCACTTGCTCTGAAATTCTCAATGGTGAGTATGACGGGTTACAGAGTAAAAATCGCCAGTAAACTCGTTTAAATGTGATTAGAGACGTGTCAAGCATCATCGTAGGCTGCATTTTTAGAAGCCTAGCCTAAGAATTTAATATCGTATTTTAATCGTAATCGTGTTGGAACTGCCGTATAGAGATATGATTATATGATACATGTTGATGTTTCTTTACGAAAATAGCAAAATACTTAACCTATCCTAATATTAAAACTTTGACTTTCTTAGACGTCAAACAACACGTTTATTGCAAACTATGGTCTTTCGCGCCGGATTCTAGCACACTGTTCTTGGTCTAGAAAATTTGTTTATATGTTGATAGCACTCAGGAATATTTAATATTTCGTTCAGAGATTAACAAAGATCTACCGGAGGAAAAGTGGAAATCTCCCGGTGACATCACCCTGGAAGATCTGAACGGTTACACGAGCGAGTTGCTGCGCTGCAGACATGTCATGATATTCTACAAGGAGAGACTTAATCTTTATGAGGTATTTATGAGATCTAATTATTTTAAAGCGTCGTTTTAAAGAAGTCATTATAACTTATTAGATTATTGTAAAAATATTTATGATTTTATTTATTTTTAGTATCTTTAAACTTGTAAAATACCGGTATATTGACATTATATGTTTTTATTTTCTTTGGAAAATAGGTAAACGGTAAAGTTAGTATTGCTATTACATTATGCGATAATACGAAATGAATATGACTAAATAAACCAATCCAGCAATAGTATATTGATCCCATACTTTATTATTTATAATAATTTCTAGCACTTCATGATTCGTATTCGCTTTGGTAGTATCCCGTAAAGTTCTAAATTTCATTAAATATACCAAAAAATATTTTAGGCCATATTGCAATGCGAAAAATCAACATACGTAAAAGACGAATATCAACGACTTCGCAGCAACAGCATTGTCCATAGCGCCATTGAAATTGCCAAAGAAGGCCGTATCGAGGCTCTCACTTGTCTATGGTCATACATAAAGAGCTTTTCTATGCAACTGGCGGTCCTGGACAATATTCCGGAGTCGACATATCCCATGCAATACCAACATTTGTTGCCGACCAAGGAGCCGACGGTTTGGTTCGAAAAGAAGTCGCCTATAAAAATAAAGCCTTCAGAACACGAACATGATTGGTGCAAGAAGGAGATATTCAGGTTAGGCGTCATACTATTCCATTCAAGTTGTTTTTATGTGACGAAGAGAAGGTTAGAGAAGGTTTTTGTTGTGAATGTTGTTGTGATGGAATTGGTCTAGAGGATTTTGGGTTTTACCATTATATAGGTTTTGGGATTTATTAATATTAAAACCTTTATCCATTATAGAATAGTAAATCTCTATCAACATTGAAAAGTCTACAACATAATATTGTCTTTTATTAACGCGAGTATCACATTCTTAAATAAAATACTTTATAACGGATTAAATAATATTATATTATATATATAGTCATAAATAATAAATCGCGTTTTAATCCGTTATAAAGTATGTTATTTAAGTCTACAACAATACATAAAAAAATAATACATTATTTTAAACTTACATTCCCTTTATATATTACTAGCGTACCCAACAATGACCTGCCAGATTGTTGCCTTCAAAAAAAATCTAGATTTGAATATGTTATTTTTCCCTAGTTATTCGGCAAACAGACGAATCCAACAAATAATATATTGTAAAAGTCGGTGCAGCCGTTCTTTAGTTATAAATGGTGTAACTAACGCGACAATTAAACTTGACGGGTCTAACATGACAATTACACTTAAAACTCGACTTTAACTATCAAAAATAAATATATTTGCCCATCGAGAAATCTCTTCTATCAAAATTGTCGATGTCTAGATATAATATATCAAGATATCTTACATATTAGTTTGTCTTCTCTCGTCCGCGAGATATCTCGTGGCGGTCATGCTAGGCCGGCAGAACGAAAGAAACAAAACAAATTTTAACTATATCAAGCAGATAGATTATAATAATATTATTGTTACACATCTTTTTTTTTATGTCAGATATCGACAGACGAGCATGAGGTTCACTTGTTGGTAGGTGATACCTCAGCCACAGAACATCAGTCAATGATGCGCTGTCGACCTAATTTTTACTTCGAGCATTCGGAAATCCATAGACTGAAACCGAAACGCGCAATATGCACTTCACGGCTTTTCCATCTATGTCATCATCTTTAAGGCCAGTCTGGAGCACGAACTGGTCAGAGGACAGCGCCCCCGAGCCGGGCGGGCCGCCGTCCGAGGCGGAGGTGAGCGCGTGGTACGAGCGGCGCGCGCGCGAGGTGGCGGCCCGCAGCGGGCTGGTGTCGCACGCGCTCGCGCTGGCGGCCGTGGGGGCGGCGGGCGGCGGCGCGCGGGGGCGGGGCGCCGCGCGGCACCGCCTGCTCGCGCTCGAGACCGCGCTGTACGACCTGAACCTGGAGGACGTGACGCTCGCGCAGATCGAGCAGATGAACGTTATCGATATTTGTAAACTGTTTACTAAACAGGTGAGTTTTGACGGACACCTGCCGTACGCATCGATGGGTCGCGGGTTTGAATCCCACGGGGCATGTTTATAATTTTCTGTAAGCATCTTTTCCCCACGTCTGGTAATTTTGGACATTGATCGGGTGGGAGGAATATCGAAATTTCGACCGGGTAACGAACCAGTGGCGTGCCTACCATACAAGCCCAAAAGCCCGGCTTGCCCTATTAATTCAACAATTGAAAGAAAAAAAGAATGCCCTTATCGTAATTATATAACATATCAATTGAAACAAAAAAATATTTGAATTAATAATTTTATGCACAACTATATCGAAATTATATTTATATTAGCGCCATCTTACGAGAAGCGTTGAATCGACTCCCACAATATTCAATATGCATCACGTGATACTACATAATATCTTGCGAATTGCGACGAGCTCAAGCGGAAACGTTTCGCTTCAACTCGTCGCGTCGTCGTGTTCGGTCGTTTTCTTTCTCTTTCTGGCATATTGGCTTGTGGATTTGGAATGCCTTTCTGACAAATTTTTCATACAAAACTCAAGATAAAAAGCTATAAAATTATATAAACAAATCTAGCGATTCTATGGAGAACGTAACCCAGGCTTTCGGTGTGAAGTTAGTGCCAAATTGAAAGAGTTGAGTGCACAGAATCTGTGAGTTGAGTGTTATTTCAAGTTTGTTATGATTGTTTTTTGCTTTAGTTTGAGTGAGTGATAACGTACGCGGTGCATTTTAGTTTTGTTTTGTTTTCATTATTATTTATTATGAGTAA